>CM057449.1:807245000-808495000 GCA_016271365.2 Neoceratodus forsteri | reverse complement strand
GCCACTCCTTCCCCCCTTTTTGCACCTCGGCCTCTTCTGAACAATACATAGCCAGGTACTGAAGTTTCCCAAGTGTGGTTACTGGTAAACCACGTCTCACTAATTGCTACTATGTCCAGTTTAGCCTCTGACATTATTGCCTGCAGGTCTGAGATCTTATTTCCCAGGCTGTGAGCATTTGTGTACATGAATTTCCATTGGGCAGATTTCAGTGTGTTAGTTGGGTGAGGTTTGGCATTACCCCTGTGCATCGTATGGGGAGACTAACCTTTTTTCTTACCTGGTGATGCAAATGAACTGCAAACATGCTGAATCCCTGTTTGACCACTAGCTGAGGGGGGATGGGTGTTCTTCCCATTTGACGTATGGGGTGCTACACCCCTCTCCCCATTTGCTAGTTTAAATATCCTGCAAAGACGTCAAACTTCTGCCCCAATGCACTGACTCCCTCCTTAGTCAGATGCAGTCCATCAAATTTAAAGAACTTTCGCTCCCAGAACTGTTACCAGTTCCCTATAAATCTGTGTCCTTTTTCCTGGCACCAGCCCTTGAGACACGTGTTTAGCTCCCCTATCTCCCCTTCTCTGACCTTCCATCCATCTGCCCCCCTCTCCCAGACTGGCAGGATCTCAGAGAAGGAGATGCCAGATGAAATGGATGATAGTTTGTCATCCAGCCTGGTCAGGTGTTCCTTGGTCTCCACAACTGACTGCCTGGTGAGATCATTTGTCCCTATGTGTACTAGGACATCAATGTTTTCTCCTGCTTTGTGAACAATTTTAGCAATGCAGTCAGTGTCTCTCCATGCTGATGTACCTGGGAGACATCTGACCATTACCCCTGGCTGGAGATGGGTATCAACTCCCCAAATCATGGAGTCTCCTATGATCAGAAGTTTTTTGGATTTCCTTTTTGCTTTTTTTTGTTTTGGTTCCTGATTTGGGTGAATATGTTGTGCTAGCTCCTGTGCCGCAGTGTCCTGCTCTGCAGTGTCTTCTGCATCTTTGTTTGATTTCAGAGATAGAGGCAGATACCTGTTTGTAGTGTTTATATGTTTTTTGGAGGTAATATGTTGGAGCGCAGAGAGTGATGGGGCACCTGATTTGCCCCTCCTTACCACCTGCCAACCCCCTGATCCAACTACCCTCTGCGGTCGAGGTTTTTCTGTTGGATGTTGGGGAAATGGCGGGTGGTTCTTATAATGTATTTCCTCTTGAATAGGAAATTTGAGGCATGCAATCTCTGCCCATGCTGCCCGGAGCTGATCCCTAAGATCTCCAATGGCCCAGCATATAGGACAGTGTCCTAAATCCTGTAAGACTGTCCTTCTGAAAATTGTTCCACAGTACCTGCAGTTAATGATATCCATTCCAGATAAGTTGATGGGTTTATAACCTAGTCAGAGTAATTAGAAGGAAAAAAATGCAAGTAATGGTTTGATTGTGTTTTGTTTTTGTTTAACTTGTTATAACAAGTTAAATTACTAGTGCCCCTGTAAATGAGATTTCCTTGTGGATGCCCCACTGATCCACCCCTTCCTGCTCTGCCACAGGAAATGTCACTACTGTGGTACCCTATAGAAGGAGTGTAGTGTGGGGTGGTTGGGGATGGGGTGGGTGGCTGGGCCCTTCCCCTGACAGAAAAGAAGAACCATGGACAAAAGAACAAAGAGGTAAGAGCAGAAACAATCAGCCAGCAACAAATGCAGTAACCCTGAAAGCTTATCCTAATGTTAGATAAAACTGTAAAACCTGTAAAGCACCACCTGTAATAATTTCAGAGAAGATATACGCTGTAAGAAACACTTTGCTGCAGAGACAACTAAAGCAATGAAATGTTATCAACAAACAGTAGCAATCCCTGTGAGTAAAAAATAAAAACAACACCACACAGTAAAACTATATCACCTATGAAACACTTCCATCTATACATTTTCTGATAAAGAGGGTTGCCCCTGTAAAAGGGTAGACCCCATTGTCCAAGCCCCCTACAAATAAGTGTGGAAGCTCAGAAGATCAGAAAGCAGGGGGGAGGGGAAGAGAAAAGGGAGAAGGGGATGGTCCAAGGGATCAACAGTTCCAGAAGGGGAGAGTTTAATGAGATCACAGAGGGGGAGGAGAAAGGGTGGGGCAGGAACTGTGAGGTGGCAGCCAAGTAGTAGACAAAGGACCAAAGGGAGGGGCATGAGGGGGGCCCCTCTTAAGTGGCTGCACACCAGAAGGGAGTTCACAATTTGCTCAGAGAAAGTTTTTTCCAAGTTTCTCTCTGAGGCAGATCAGTTTGGCAAGAGAAGTTTGAGCCACTGGGTGTTTGAAGATAGGATTCTGAGATAATAAATTGCTGATAATATTAAAAGTAATGCAATCAGAGGACATGGACTATCATGAAAGTGGGCAAGTGAGTAAGCTGAGAAACCGAGGAGTAAGGTAAGCCCCTAGCTATATTTATTCAGGACTGGGAAGGATAGGCAAATGAAGAATTTCACATTGTGGTAAAGCCTGCATTTAAGTGGTAAGCCTGGCTGGGGTCTTCTAACTGTGATGGGGAGCAGACTGCAGCAAAATAGTGGGGGGTAGTGGGAAAAACCGACAGACAGGGAGCTAGGGGAAAGAAGCAGGAGAGGGAAAGGGCAGTGATGCCAACAAGATTAGTTCAGCATTTTGTTTTTTGTTTTAAATGCAAAGTCTGTAGTGCATAGGGAGATAGCGGTTTGAATGGAGTTGCCATAAGGAGGAAAGCAAGGAGGACATGGTGAGAGGAGAGACGCTGTTTCACCCAGCCGACTATGGTAAGAGGCGGCAGTCCAGGGGGGAACAGGGTGAGTTGGGGGAGGAAGAGAGAGAGTTGTGCTGGCATCATTAAAAAACAGAAGGGAGAAAGGGTTCCTTGTTTGGGTTATTCGGGGGAGAGAGCTCAGTCTGGTCTTGGTTCCAGCAATAGAGCCATTGGAAGCAGCTTCGTGGATGCATAGTTTGGAGAACCCAAGTGCACTATTTAGGCTAGTCAGTGGGGAAATGGAAGTGGGGCCTACTGTGTGGGATGGCGTCTGACATCATCGCCACGCGGTTTGGGCTGGGGGGAGTAGGAAACAAAGGCAGGGGCCTAAGAAGTGCCTGAAAAAAGGTTTTATAGATTTTCTTGGTGGCGCATCATACTAAGAGAGCAAAGTGAATAGAGGGGGAAAGAGAACAGAACAAGGGAAGCGCCTGAGCAGAGGAGAAAGGAGTTTAGGGCCTACCACGTGGGATGGTGTCTGACGTCATTCCCATGTGGCTTAGGCCAGAAAGAATGGGGGCATTAGGCAATGTTCATAGGGTTAGCTGAGCCAGTTAACATCAGTCGGGTGGGGTGGGGTGGATCCATTTTGGCGAGCCAAGGATGTTTAAGCAATAAGCCATGAGGGGATGTGGGTTATCAGGGGATTTACCATGGCTGTCGTGGTTTGCCCACAAGGCACAGCCGAGTGGGTAAATCCTCACCAGCCATGGTAAATCCCCCAATAACCCACATCCCCGAGTGGCTTATTGCGATTATACTATGTGCTTGTTTTTTTAAAGAATTTAAGATTAATGTGATTTTACTTGAAAATATGTTTTTTAATTGATTTTTCCTGTAATATCCTTCCCACATGTGTTAAATAGTTCCCTGTTGCTAGGTAGAATATTTTAAGTAGATGGCAGTCATCCCCCAACCCAACCCCCAGGCCACTTTCCCCAGCTGTGGGCAAAAGTAAAGAAAAAGTGTTTACCATGTATGTTATCACACTACTGTGTGTAGCTGTGTCTCTCTCTCTGAGGTGCAAGCTTGATCTAGGTTTCATTTGGGAAGCAGCATGGTAACAAACACGTAGGAAAATCTTTGCTGGTGTGTCTTGGTACAGGGGGACTATGGTATTCCATGGTTTTATTTGAGCAGTCCACAGGGTTATTATTTTCATTTTTTCATAATAAAAAAGACACCGGTCTCTGTTCTGTTTTAGTGGTGGCAGAGTGCGATGCGAGTGTTCGTGGGCTGTAGTGCATCTGCACGTTCACTTCCGGGTGTAGTTTTGTGGTAAACGAGGACATTAGTTTGAATTGGCAGCATTTTTTTTTATTTCATTTTGGAAATAAATTTATGTTTCTGGAGTTTTCTGCTGTTTTCTTCAGTTCCAGAACACTGGAGAGGATTGGAGGATAGAGGACGATAAGCGGCAATGGCTGGAGATTTAACTTACGGGACACTGATGTTTGTGCCCTCCTCTTGGTGCCCCATCTTCGGCAATGTTGGGACAGGCAAGTGAAGATTTTGGGAATAGGATGAGAAATGAAGTAGGGTAAGTTAGAAATTTACGGGGAAGGGGGCAAACAATTTTGATCGGGCTGCACTGTTTAAAAAAAAATGCTGTTTCTGTGTCTAATTTATCGGGGTTTCAAGATGGCCATTTGCCGCTGTCAACTTCAGGGTTCGGATGGATTTTAGAGATGGGGCTGACTGGCACCTTTGCTGTTGGTATATCGAAGGATTTACCACGGCAGAAAGGTGCCAGCCAGCCAGTGACAGTACAGTATTTTGTTTTTTATGTTTGTTTCCATGGTATAATAACAATTTAACACCAGGAGTTGAAAATGTAGACAAATCAGTTGATTGTTGCTTTTCTTGCTGTCCATAGAGGACTGATGAGGGGGCACGAGCAGGGCAAAGAATTGCGGGTCAAACGGGGTGAGTGTGGTTGGTAGAAGAAAATACATATGATGCTCATGGGAATAGAGCATATTAGCCAGATATCACTTTCATGGAAGCAGAATTAATTTACAACACCATAAGTTAACAAGTTTTTTTTTCTGGGGTTTTTACACTGGAAACAGATCGGGTCTGAGGTAGTACCATAACACAAGTGAATGAGAGGATTATTCTGGATATTCCCCTGCAATGGCAGTCCAATCAGCATAACCTGAGGGAGATAATTATATAGGGGGTGAATCACGAAGGGCAATTCAGGCACACATGGGCTCTTGGTCTGGGATTAGGACATTTAAGGGGATCTCGTGTCTGCCCAGTTGGCCATTTATTACAGCAGCACCACGCGCCATGAGAGGCAAGACCCATAAGGCACAAGAAAAGGGGGGGTTTATTGCTGGGCAAGCCTCTTAGGAAAACTCAGTGGCCCGACTAAGGGCTGGGAAGGCACAAAGTATGGCAGGGAACAACATTTCTGATTTTTTTTTATGCAGCAGGTACCATTGAGAGAAATAAGATGGTACCTAAGAGGGTCAAGCCCAACAAGGAGGAATGCTACAGGGCAGTGATGGACCCACTAGAAAAAGCGAATCAGTTGCTGTAAGTGGTGGAACCGGACTAGGGGAAAGATGCATGAAATGGAAGGGGAGACACGGGAATGAGCAAGAAAGGAGCAAACAGGGACCCAGGCAACAGAGGGGGTCATAGCCCAGGAAGGTGGTACCTGAGCTGGCCCCTTGGAGCCACCACCCTCTGACCTAATCCCTGAACTGTGCCCATGGTAGGCACCAGTACCTGAGCCCCCCACAACCATGTTGCCCTTGCCCCTGCCAGAGCCAGAGCAGCCAATGCAGCTTTCAATGATTATACCAGGTCCAGCGGGAACACCTCAGCTAAGAAGCGACACACCAGGAAATGCAGATAATCAGGTGGTGTCAATGGAAAGTAGTGTTAAGGAATATGTGAAACAAATGCTTAAGAATATGGGGGGAAATGAATTAGGGCAGCTGGAGAAGGCTTTAGATGAAATAAGGGGCACGGGAACAGCGGCAGGATTGGGAGGCCAGCTGTGATTCCATTTGAGGGATGAGGGCAGGGGCCCCTGGGAAGTGATTAATGGATCACATCCCCAAAACGGTAAAAGAAAAAATTTGGAAGGGTGAATACGTGGACATATTTGCCTCGGCAAATGTTGATGCCATGGACAAATACGAAGAGAAGGATAGCTTCAAAAAGAAGGACATGGCAGCAGCGGTAGTACTGTTAGGGAAAGGTGAAGAGGATAAAGAGTAAAGGGTAAAACATGGGACAATTGGTCTGTGGGGTTTACCTATTTTACAGTGATAGCCATAGAAAAATGACCAGAATTAGCGACTCCACTCCTCACCTATTTCCTCATCATCAAGAATGCTTATAAGAAGGGAAGGAACAACTGGTTGAAGCATGACAAAAAATTTAGGAAGCGTATGGTGAATTTTGGGGATGTAAAATGGGATGCTAGGCAGATAGATTTATGGTTAGAAATATACACAGGACCAACCGAAAAGAAGACTGAGGGAGATAGGCGGGGAGTTGCTGGGGTGAAGACTTGTTGGGGATACAACAAGGTGGTTTTGTTTATGGCCCAACTACCAGTTCTGGCATGTCTGTTCCAAGTGTGGGGGGTAGCACCCGGCATTCAAGTGCAGATACAGTTGGGACAAGAGGAACAACAGCCAGGAGATCTCTTATCAGCAGCCTTTTTGGGCCAATTCGGGTTCATTTAGAGGTCAGCAATGGGGAAGGGGCCACAACAGAAGACAGGTGAGTGGGGGGGAGGGGACACGGTTATCAAACCCGGCATCAGGCCACTTGAAGAAACGTGAAGGGGAATATTCAAACTGGCTTATACACCCATAAGAATAGAGGCAATGGAAATGTGTCTATGGGATTACCCAGATAGGGAGGCAGCTAGGAAGTTATGGTTCGGTTTCAGTTCGGGTTTTAGGTTGCAGTACCAGGGGAAGAGAGAAGTAATGAGGGCAAGGAACTTCAAATCCACACGGGGATGGAGAAGACACTGGCACAAAAAACACAAAAGGAACCGGCAGCGGGAAGGGTGGAGGGTGGAGGGGCCATTTCCAGCCCATCTGTTGCTGAAACTAAGGATTTCATTGCTGGGTTTGGTGTCCAAGAAGCAGTCGGGGGAGTACCGGGTGATACATCACCTGTCCAACCCTGAGGGGAAATCAGTCAATGATGAGATAGGCAAAGAAGACAGTAGGATCACATATGCTACGCTGGAAGATGCAGTGAGACTCATTAGGGCTAAGGAGGTGGCATGGTTGGCAAAGATGGACATAGAATCCACTTTTTGTTTGCTGCCAGTTTGGCCAGAAGACTGGGACCTGCTGGAATTTCAGGTAGGGGGACAGTATTACTTTGGCAAAGCTATGCCGATGAGGTGTTCCATAGCATGCCCCACGTTAGAAATGTTCAGTACATGGTTGCAATGGGCATTTCAGAAACATTAGTGCACTAGTCAGTAGTACATTACTTGGATGATTTTTTGTTTATAGGGGGCGGGGAAAAAGAGACTGGGAATACTGTATGTTATGGGATTTCAAAGTGCTATGCCAAGAATTTGGGGTACCGTTAGCAGAGGACAAACCGGAGGGTCCCAGCCAGACAATGGAGTTCCTAGGACTGGAATTGGATACAGCAAAGGAGCTGTACAGGCTTCCAAAAAAAAGGTGAAGAGGATACGAGAATTGTTGGGGAAGATGGGAGACCGAAGGAGGGTGCAGTTACAACAGCACCTGGCATGGGTGACATGGGGGGTGACACAGCCCCACCATTGAGTAGACCTGAATACAGGGACTAGGGAGGATGTGATGATATGGGAACACTTCCTGTGACAATACAACAGTCAGACCTTCTGGCAGGTCAAGTGGTTGTACAATACTGATCTGCAGCTTTATACAGATGCAGCAGGTGGTAAGGGGATGGGAGGCTATTTTCAAGGAAAATGGCTCATGGCCCAGTGGCCAGAATCATGGGTACAGGAGGGGGTGATGAAAGACATCACTTTCCTGGAGCTTTTTCCTATATGGGTAGCCATGGCAGTTTGGGGAACCCAATTGAGGAATAAGAAGGTAACATTCTTGAGTGATAACAAGGTGGTAGTGGAAGTTTTGAACAAGCATAGAACCAAGTCTGAGAGGGTCAGGAGGGTGCTTAGCAGGATGGTGTGTGTGGGTCTGATCTTGAACATGTCATTCAAGGCCAAGCATATTGTTGATGTGGGCAATGTGATTGCTGACTGCCTCTCCCAATTGTAGATGGACAAATTTTGGACTGTCAGACCCGGAGCAGACATCAAGGAGACCGCCATCCTGATTTACCTATGGACAACTGGATTGGGGTAGCAGAAACATTGTTCCACAACTCCTGGGCCCCTGAGACCCACAGAGCTTATGAAACATCGTGGATGGCATTTCAAAAATTCCGGGAGCAATATGGTGAGCAGGTAAGTGGGATAGTGATGGGGAACAGGTAGCTCTATTCATCATAACTGAGTGACAACAAAACATGGCACATGTGACCATGGGGTGCACCTGGCAGTGATAAAACATATTTGTAGTTTGAAAGGATGGGAGGACCTGACAAAAGGCAACCTGGTCATCAGGATGATGCAGGGGTGGAACAGGAGACAAGACAAGAAGCAGGATGGCAGAAAACTGATATCATAAAAGTTGATGAGCCAACTTATGGGCATATTGCCCCAGGTAGGCAGCTCTAGTGGTGAAGCAGTGCTATTTAGAGCCTTGTATGCCACTATGTATGGCGGGGCTTTCAGGCTGAGCGAATTGGTGGGGAAAAGCAAGTAGATAAAAGGAGAAGGTTTGCAATTTGGTGACATAGAGTGGAAGGGGAAGGGAATTACCATTAGATTGAGGAGATAAAAGACAGATCAGCAGGGGCAAGGCATGATGGTGTGGTCAAGGAAGCATCTGAATCCAAGCATTTGCCCAATAGGTGCCCTGCATGTGGCAGAGCGCCCTAGGTTGTGGGGCACAGCACTGTTCATACATGGGGATGACAAGCTGGTGTCAGTGTACCAGGTGTTGGCAGTGTTGCACAAGGGTCTTAGATTCCTGGGGAAGTCAGGGGAGGGATACTCCTCCCATTCATTCAGGATTGGAGCAGCATCCACCATGGCTGAGCAGGGCAGCAGGCCGGATGAGATCAAGGACAGGGGCAGGTGGTTATCGGATTGTTATAAGAAATATGTACAAAAATTACCACAATAACAATGTTCTCTTTCTTTCCATTTAGCAGGTACAAGAATACAAGGGAGAAAGGGGACAAGGGAGGATGGGACATAAATAAGATGATAGATTAATGGATGTTATTTTGCTTAAACAGGGAAGTTCCGGAGGCTCAAGGTGTGGATCTGTGGGCACGCTTTCATACACATTGGGTGGAGAAGTCGGCAGCCAGGAGACAAGGGGGAAGACAGTTGTGCCTGGACAGTGACACCATTCAACTGGTATGGAAGGGTCATAGGGGAATGAGGTGGGCACAATTGTTGCCAGAGCTCAGGGAACTCAAGAAAGAGCATTAGCAGCCAGACATAATAGTGATACATTTGGGATGCAATGACCTGGGTACAAGGCCTTTGCTGGACATTTTTTACCAAATAAAACATGATGCAGAAAAGATAAGAGACTGGTGGCCAGAGGTCACATTGGCATGGTCAGAGATTACGCATAGAAGGGTGTGGAGGCACGCTGAGTGCCACAAAGGTGTGGACAAGGCATGGAATCGCATGAACGCATGTGTGGGCAGATTAATCGAGGGTATGAGAGATACAGTCATCCGCCATGGAATCCTAGAATGGGTGGATGAATTCTATAGGGGGGACTGGATACACATTTCAAGTGTAGGTTTTGCATTGTTTAACACAGTGATAGAGAACGCCACTGAGGTTTGGTTACAGCAGAGGGGTGAACGTGGTTAAGGGAAGTAGGCTGAATAAGAGAAGAGGGGAGGGGCCAAAAAACAGTGGGGGAAATCCACTGTCCAACACAAGCTGGAGGTGGACTAGTGAAAAAAGGACAGGAAGGACAGGAAAGAGAGGGAGAAAAAATGGAAAACAAGTAAAGGACACAGCATTGAGAACCAAGATGCATGGGTACGGTGTGTACACTCATACACCTTGACAGCAGGAGAGGAAGAGAGACCCCCAGGATGTACGTCTGGGGGGGGCAGAAGAAGAAAAGAAGAAATTAAGAATGTATCAGTGGGAAAGTAATGAGATGTATATTACTGTGTATATTACTGTATATAGATAATTGAAATATAAAAATGTACCATTTGAAGTCAATGTATATGGAACAAGATTGGACAAATAAGTAAAATATAGCCAAACTGAGCAACCACACCTAAGTTGTATGTGTCCTTATTTGGAGGGGCTCTGGGGACAATAGGAATTGACAGTATCATCATGTACATATTTATTTTCCCATGCTCCCATATATATGTTGGCATAGTTGGGCACCATACTGGAGCCCATTGTGCAGGACTTGGCAATTGAAACATAAAGTCTCTTGGGTATGCTTGATGTGGTTTCTTTGTATTCAAATATCCTTCATTATGAGGGATATTTGAATAAAAGAAACCACATCAAGCATACCCAAGAGACTTTCTGTTTCAATTGCCAAGTCCTACACTATACTAAGCACTACACTTGTATCTTTCAAGTATGAAGGAATAGTTTTCACAATATCAGAGATGTAAAAATCATTATACTTTGAGAGAGGTTCTGTCAAAGAATTATTTCCTGATTAATGGGTCTCCCAGGAGGATTTTTTAGATCCTTCTGGATTTTTAGGAGGCACTAAAAAGTTGTCTTCTAATACAAAGACTACAATGCAGTGTGAAAGAATGCAGTTATTGTTGCTGTAAGCATTAATGTAACTCCCCACCCAACCTCATGATTCAACAACATTACACTGATGTCTCATTTTTATGAAGAAACAATTTCCCTACAGTGTGTTGCTGGAGTTGGTGACAGTGGGGCTCCACAGCAATTTGTGACAATGCCAGTTGTCATGTGCTACTGGTTACTCACTTTAATAATGTAGAGCTGTGACATACTACATGCTATTTTAAACATAAGTACACTGTTGACACACATCTACTATGGTAAATATTAAAAGTTCTCTGTGTGCAAGTGTACAGAGGTAACAATGATGCAATTCACATACAATGTTGACAAGCACAACTGCTCCGTACCTACTGTAGCAACCCCACATTACTAAAAGATTTAAGAAGCTAACAAGTGACAATATTTTTCATACTTACTTGCGTGTGCTGTGCAGCGTGCCATGTTATATTTATTTATTTTATTTTAATATATGTTATGGTGAGAAGGCATTTCATTAAAAAAAGATTCTTTGGATGCTGAAGTTTGATTCAATAAAATTATACTTATCTGCTTATGTGTATTGCATGGCATGGCAGCAGCAGCAGTGGTGATGGTATGGCCTCAGTAGATTACATTCTTACCCCAACCCACATTGTATCCTCATATCTGTAGCATTACAAGTCCTGTAGTGATTGTCGGCATTCCCATTTATAAGTATTGCATCTCTCCTGCATTATGCATGTGCCTGTTCCCATAGCAGGCAATGTTTGTTGCCTTTAATGCACTGAATTGTGTGTTGCTTTCATAACATGAAACACCACTGATTATGGTATCTTCCACATTAGGCTGCAATATTGACTAACTGCATCCTTCCGCTGTTTGTAACATGCACCATTCAGTAATTATTTTGATTTTTACCATGTTCTGTAATACACAATTAATGTAGTTATATTTCATTTAAAAGACTGTAGCTGCACTTGCAATATGCTTAATTCTTGTAACTGTATAGAATAGTACATGCCTCGATTAATACTGCTTGCTATTAACATCTCAGTCCATGTATCTACAGGAAGAATGAAAGTTATAGCAATGTACAAACAATAGCAGTGTATTTGTTTGACTTATTTCTTTCTTCTTGTTTTCTGTTTTGAATATGAAACAGCTACCACCTCTAGCATCAAGCAGGAAATCCATCAACTCACACAGTAAGTGTGATATCTTGTCAAGTCCCTTATGCCAGTCCATGGCAAACAAGATGAAATAAACAGCAGTATAAACTGCCCTGATGGACTTGAGTGAAGAACTTATGGAGCCCTGTGTGGTCTCAACAGCAGCAATGTGATCTTTAATCAAAACATTGCAAAAATAAAAGAACATTTTGACAGCCACCTTGCTGTTGCTGAGATCATACAGGGCCTGCTGCATCAGTTGGTGGCAGAGATGCACAAGACAAATTGAATACTGCTGCAGTGAGAAGAACAGGCCTCAAGTGTCTGCATCAATGTCCATCCTCTGCAAGACCCAACTCCACTGAAAGATCACCCTCCACAGTTCAGTGAAGTAGAGGAGGGGGACTGAAACTCAAGTTCAACCTATCGCTCCAGCACATTGCCTCACAAGTTTCCACATAGGTAGTCAGTCACCCCCTCATCACAATCCACAGAGTGGGTGCCTATGCTCAACAGTGACAAGCACAGACCACTCAGCTGCTTGATATTTTCCTAAGCACATTTGTCATAGGATTACTTTTCTTAAACTGAGTGCTCAATTTGCAAATTCTTTATTAGCACAATCTTTACATATTTCTTTATCACAGATACATTGTAATCCATCACATGACTGTATTTGTCATCTCCTTTTTAATAATCCTTTATTCCTTGGATGCACACCCAAATCATCACCTATTAGCCCCCTTAACTCCCAAGGAGCCAACATGTCTAGGTGCACACTCAGTCTGTGTTCTTCTGTTTCTATCAGCCCAGTAACCCTTGGTTCCCTTGTTCTTTAATCTGTGAGTTATTTACCCTCTCCCCCTCCCACTCCCTTTCATCTCTTTCATCCAGTAACCCATCTTCAGCTACTGCGATGGATGATGGGCTTACCCTCACCATCTGCTTGCCCTTTTTGTACTCAACATGGGCCCCTCCAAGCTGCAAATTGAACAAATCTAGCTCTACATCTGTCAAATGCACTCCATTTGGCCTTTTCAGCCCTTCACATTTATGGGAAATGTCCAGATGTATAATGACCAGTCCTCTCCATTGCTTTGACCATGGCCACTATTTTCTTATTGAACTTCTTCCTAGCCCCTTCTATAGGCCTGACATCTCTCATCTGTTGCCATACTCTCCTTGGCACTCTCCCCAATCAAACAATTATCATTTCTGGCCACCACTTTGTAATTGGGTCTAGGTCCCCTTTCACCACCCACGTCATGTCCACCCAGGGCCTGCCCTCCAAGTTATTACCCCCAAATGAATTATTAATGCATTCTGCTTGGGAAACTTCAGTTTCAGATCCTCTAATAATGGCAACAGCTGGGCCCACTGCATGCCCCTGATACCCTTCCAATGCACTTTAGTTGTTCCCAAATGCAGCTGCAGTTGTCTACCCCTCTGCCTCACTGCTACTCTTCTTTTTGCCCAAAAAATGAATGCATGACCACAAATCCATATATTTTTTCACTCAGACAGGTCTGGAAGAACACAAAAACAATTATAATATTTCTCTTATAAACCTTTTACAGCTCACCAACCTCCATCTATTAATCTGCTTCACAGCTGCTAGTAAACCTCCTTTTGCAGCTGTCTTTGATGCTGCCCCTATCTGGACCAAATGAGATGAAAAACTTGCTGCATCCTCCACAACAAACTCCAAGTCTTTCTTCAGTGCCACCACTACCTGGTAGCCAGTGAAGGGTTCCGCATTACCATGCACAAACAACGGCCCCTTTCCTGGAAGTCTGTCAGCCTGGAATTTCCACAATGAACACACCGGGCAAGTCTTACCTCTTGTCTGTACTGTCATAGTCACCACTACCACTTTTCCTGCCTGATTCATCTTGGACCTGCTCCTGCCTCACTGACTTGGAATGCACCATGGAACATCAGCAAAAATACTGCTGAAAAAAAGCTGCTCCTCATATTGTGAGTAACATATGCTCTCCAATGCCCCTGCTAACCTGCCTATCATCTGCTCCAAAATTGGGCATCTACCATCCTGGCTTCTCCCTTTTATCCTCAGCCATCCCTTCATCATTCTCCTGACTACTGTACTTTTATAAAATTCTCCCCACCCCTTCAGGTTACACACTAATCCCACAGCTGACAGGTGGCTCCAAATGGTGGAATAGGCTACTCCATCCTTCCACTTCTGTACCAAAAACCTTGTCACCTGCCCTTCCATTACAGGCCCACTTACCTCCATTCTGGCCTGTTATCTGAAAGCCTGAAACATGCATCATGATCCCTCATAAGCCCTCAGCGAACCTGTCATTCAAGAGCTCTGGAACAACAGCTGGGCCCTATCCAACCAATCTCCCATATCTGGCTCGGTACCACTGTTCTCTCAGCCTCTGGCCCCAGTGTGGGCTGTGGAACCTATCCAATAGAAGATGGGAAAGGCTATCAGCTACAGTGTTCCTCATCCCTTTTATGTGCCTAGCTCTAAGCAACAGGTTCAGTCTCACACCCTGTAGCCCCAAATGCCTTAGTACCCTCATTACCTTCTCTGTGGAAGCCATTTGCAAGTTCAACACCTTCAGCACCACCTTGTTGTCACACCAATAAAACACCTTTTGGTTTCTCAGGTGTTCCCCCCACACTACTGTCACTACTCATATTGGGAATATCTCCAGGACCGTAATATCCCTGCGTCAGTCCCCTTTTCACTCAGTCCTCTGACCATTACTCAGACAACCACTGTTCCCCAAAATGTGTCCCTGTCCCCAGTGCCCCAGCTGCATCTGTGAAAAGTTCCACATCGGTGCTGAAAACCCAATCTTCCTGCCAGACTGTGACCCCCTTATATTGCTGCAAAAACTCTTCCCATACCTCTAAGTCTTCCCTTATGCCCCTAGTTATACCTATGCAATGGTGGGGTCTTCTTCTAGCCCCTTTGGTTGCCCTTGACAGCCTGCACATAAAGGCCTTGCCCAGTGCCACAGCCCTGCACGCGGAGTTCAAATGCCCTAAAAGTTGCTGCTCCACCACCAATGGCACCCTTCACTTCCCTATTACTGTCCCCAGTAGTTCCAACAATATCTAGAAATTCACATCCAGTAATCAGAACAAACCCTGTCCTCTGTCCACTTCTATCCCCAGGAACTCCAAACAGTGCCTAGGTCCCTTCGTCTTCCCCTCTGCCAATGGGACCCCCAACTTAATGCTCATTTCTTGAAAACAGTGTAACATCTCCTCTGCCCCTCTCTTCCCCTGACCTATGAACAAAAAGTCATCCAGATAATGCACCACTTTCCTACACCTATATTGTTCCCCAAAGTCCACTGTAACCAAGTGCTGAACATTTCAAAAGTGGTACATGCCACCAAACATCTCATCAGCATCACTTTATCAAAGTAAATACCCCTTTTAAATCTAAAACCCAATAAATCCCAGCACTCAGGTCACACTGGCAGCAGCCTAAATGCTGCCTCTGTGTTGGTCTCCTCCCACCATGCCCCCTCGACTGTCCTGCTCCGTTGCACCGCATGGTTCAAGGTCACATATGACACTGTTCCTTACTAATGAAATCATTAAGTGATTCCCCTTCTGAGTATGACAGATGGTTAATCATGTAGAATTCCCCTGGCTGATTGTTCGGCACAAGTCTCAAAGATGGCATCCTGAAATTCAGAAAAGGTGGTGCCATCAACTCTCTCTGCTACTACCTCCTTCTGTATCTTCCTTGAAAATGCTTCTTCTTGATCCTTCACAACCCCAAATTATTAGCCTTCATCAGTCTCCTCTGCCCCTCATACTGCAGGTTAAACCTACTAATACATCCTTCTTCCAGTATTCTGGCAGCCTTCTCATCTGGCTACCTTTCCAACCACACTCCCAGGGCTTCTTTTTAAATTGGCGACCTTGCCATCTCAAACCCATCTTGCAGTTCTTGTTTTTCCTATCTGTTATTTACCCCAATATCACAGCCTCCTCCTCCTCTGTGCTCTAAACCCTGCCCTCTACCCAGCAGGCTCCTTCCTGCCCCCTCTCCCAAATCTCAAAACCTCCCTGAAAGGGCTGTCAACTAATGCCCCAAAAGCTTGCCACAGACCTGTCACCTTCCCCCTGCACCTTGATACTGAATGTGGGCCTGCACATTTGGAACATGCATGCCTGAATCTGCAATTTGCCCATGTACAGAGGGCCCAACTGTAGCTCCAGAAAAACCTGTGTTGGCTCTCCCTTTCCCATTCCCCCTTCCCCTTCCCCTGCAAACTGCACTGTCATGGTCTCAAACCATATATTCAGGCACCTCATATTCCAGCATACATCCTCATGTGAGGCCATCCTCTGCCTGAACTTTTCATCATATAGCAACCATCCATATCCCTCTCTAATTTTATATACAGTGCAAATAATCAAAGAGTATTCTAGCAATGGTATGGCTAGCTCTAGTTGCTTCTATAGCAATATTGCACTGTAATAATTGAACCCTGTCATCCATGCCACCAGAGTCTTCTCATTTAAATGCTTGTCCTTCTGAATTCTCCCTAAAATAGCTAGGGCCACTGCCATCTCTTTCTTACCTATCCACTCCTTCTCCTCATATTTCTTGTCTGGCTGTTTTTATTTATTTATTTATTTATTAGATCATCGGTTTACAGACCTGTGAGTCAAAGACTCATTTACAAAGGCACCTCATCAAGAGAGCAATACATCACAGCAAACAAAACAGTACAGTACATAATGCTTAGATTAAAAAAGCAACCAATGTTATAAGCATTCACTGGTGGTACAAGCTTGGTAATAGGTAGATCACAGTAGTCATAATATAGGTACACGAATACCACGCCAGGTAGCAACCAGAGATATTTTATTACACTAGTCAGCAGATGTTGCCTGAGACCCCTGGCATATACAGCAAAAGTAGACAGGGCAGACCCAGCCTAGGGGTAAGGGTAAGGGGCAGGTGGGGCATTATGTGTAGTTGCAGCAGTGAGTGCTTGTCAGATGGCTTCTGAGGGAGACCTTGAAAGGACCAAGCTTAGTGGAGTCAGCTATGTTGGCTAGGAGGGAACTGAACCAGGAGGGGGCCCAATAGCAAAAGGATCTCTGGGCCATAGAGGTCCTTACCCTGTGGACAATAAGGGAAGTTTTGACACTGCTGCGGGTGGAGACTGAGGGGGAGGCATGCTGCAGGGAGGTGGTGACCCTGGGGGGAAGAGCCCTAGCAGGGTCTTTTTTACAAGAAGGCAGGTTTGGAAGCGGTGTGAAAAAATATCTACAAATTCCCTCTTCTATATCCTTTCCTTTAGCACCAACAGCATGTGGTCCCCCATTGTGACCTCTGGGATTCCTTCCAACCCACTACCTGGACCCCCTGACCCTCCCCCATGCATCTCTGTCCCATCTCGTGCCCTATAGTCCCATTTTTATAAAAACTCATGCAATACTGTCTGTAGCTCCCCTAGTCCCTTCTTCCCCATTTCCTCAATCATTTCCTTATTGTACTCCCTCAGGCTCCCTCCAATTTGTGATCTACCATGTTCTCCTTACCCTTTAGCCCCTTGGTCCTCTTGAACCCTTTTTTTGGGAGTTCTCTTCCTTGGTCTTCCCTCTTCTCCTTCTGATGTTTTCTTTTTCCTGCTTTCTCGGATGGCTTCTCCTTAGCTGCCTCCTGTATCACCTGCACCTGCAGCATCATCTCTGTCTCCTGCTGGACAACTACTGCTTGCGAGACTGCTTTCTACTTTCTCAGGGCAATAACTGCAAAATTAAACAGACTACAAACCCCACTCATTTAGAAAGACCTTTCCATCCCATTTCATTTTTTTGTGGGCATTTGCCCCTTCTCCACCAAAAAAACTCTGGGTGCAGTATTCTCCTTGCTGGGTTGTTCATCCTCTCCTCTCCTCTTCTACACCTTTCTTCCTATTCTGATGTCCCCCTAGTGTGTCATGTGAGTGGGCTGCTGTGGGACCCATGGACTGCCCAAAAACCCCTTTCTCCATGCCTGGCTGACCCCTGGTAATGCAGCAATCCTAAAACTATCCACCTTTACCACAACTGACCAGAGCACCACCAGGCTCTCCTCCAAGTCATTGTCTATAGTCCTTTTGTTTTACTCTCTCTACCATCTCTTCTTACCCTGGCAGCAACAATCCAAACATCTACATACCATTTTGCAGGGCAAAGCCCCATATCAACCTGCATCACAACTTGGACCATCCTCTGCCTCCTTCAAGCTCTTCTCTGGCTTTCTGCCTGCTGCTCCTTCCCCAATCTCACAGAGCAGAGTCCCACAGAAACTAACTCCTGAGCACTGGCAGCCAAATTCTGACTTTGTACAAAACCAACCACACAAAACTGCCCCTTAGGGCAAATTATTTTGCTCACTCCTTTTTCTTTTACTTACTGTTGCAATAATATACCACAGGAGGCTGAGCCCCACTCCCAAACACCTCTGATGAAAATAAACACGCTGACTCCACCCCATCCCTACATACCTAGTGTTCCACAATGACCATGCAGACTGATGTGCTACTGAGTATTTTATGAAAGACCATCACAACTTAGCAGCAAAATTAAGAAGGGTTAACTTCCCTTCTCTCCCCTTTAAAACCCTTTCCATTTGGCACCATTAGGCTTCCTCCAGTCAATTTCTCCCTTCTTTCTCTGTGCCCCCTTCCATGTTGACCCTTCTCCCATCATCATTTGCTCTTTTAACTCCTCCCCTTCCTTTCTCAGACTGGGTCCTGGTCAAGTCAGGTGACCCCAATAATAAAGGCTGCCATTTATTATGGCAACTCATTTTTAAAAACATATAAAACAAACAAATAATTTGTTATTTTACATTGTAATGTTAAGCCTAATTTTATTTTGTTTCACAAAAGAAGGACTTTTTTTTTATTTATGTTCAGTTTTATATAATTTGTATTAAAATAGATAATGCATTTTTTTGTATTCAGCTTTACAGTTTCATGTTTTTATTTGTACTGAACATTTCATAATGTGAGGATTTGATCTGGCTGTAGAAGCACAAGATCCTCCAGGCATTGTGCTTCTATCAGGACTCATAAACACATACATCACCTTACAGGCCATACGTGAGCTTAGTAGGTAACTGTCAGCACAGATACATCCATAGAGTAATGACACTTGCATACATCAAGTCAGTGTAACCTGGTACTTTCAGAACTACAGCACGGTAGACATGTGATTCTGTCTGAGTACAGCTGGGCACAAATAATGCCCTGAAGGGCATAGTCCATACATGACAGACTACTGTGGTTTTGTGACTTCACATGGAGATGCACATCGGACTGTATAGAGTTGCAAAGTGACTGTGTGACCATAGACACGCATATCACTGGATTAATGTATCTGTACATGCACAATGAACAGTCTTGTGATCTGATTGATACATGAGAAATCCAGGTTGGAACTGTGTACTTCTCTGCATGTCCAGATGTGCAAGGATCCCCATGTCACAGAATCATTTTCATACGACAGCACAGGGCAACGTGTCATGTGCAGTACCATGCATGTACAAATAGTGTAGTTATTCCAAACTTTGATGTGTATTGTAATTTGTAACCAAAAATCTCAGCATAGCCTTTGTTATAACCACACTTCATGAAAAAGTTACAACACATTTCTCAAATCAGTACAAAAACATAATTATGCATAACTACAGCAAAATGATCTTAAACAACACGTTTCAAGTCTGTTTCCACAGTAGTTCATAAGGTAGGGTCATAGAAATCACATTTTAACAATGTGACTTTGAAATGTTTAAAACAGCACACTTATTAACAAGCCTTCATTCTGTCAATATAAAGAAATTCTTGTTTTGTGAGCCCATATTTCTGTTTTGTGAATCACCAGTTCTGTTTGGTGAGGCTCACAACACAAGAATTGTGGCTCACAAATCAAGATGGTGGAGTTAGGTTTGTATTCATTCTTGTTTTGAGAGTATGCATCTTGTTTCATCACTCATGAAACAACTCACAAAACAAGAAGGCCAGTTCATGAGACAAGACTGAGAAAAAAACAATAAGTCCACCATCTTATTTCATGAGCTATCCTTCTTGGTATGTGAGTTATTTTGTGAATGAGGAAACAAGATGCCTGGTCATAAAACAAAACTGGGGAAACAACTATGTCCACAATCTTGTTGTTTCAAGTTTATTGATTCTGAAACAACCTTTGAGATGGAAGCTTGTTTACAAAGGTTCATGTCTAGACAGGACATACAATACAGAAAAATAAGAATGTCACAAAAATCAGCTACAAGGTCACTTGACAAAGTTCTAAACAATAATTTCACTCAATTAGATACTTTAGAATGGTTTATATATTCCATTGTAAAGAGTGGAGACATAATACATATAAAGTTTAGACTACTATATGATCTTAATTAAAGGAGAATGGGAAAGAATATAAATAATTATAGAGATAGAAAGAGAAGCCCTGTGCCACCAGAGGAAGGCTTTCTCAGAGCTTAGTTTAGTGATATAGCTAAGTGGGATGGGGGAAAAGGGAGTCAATGGTGTGATGAGAGGGGAAGTGTTCAGGAAAAAGTGGGATGAATTGGAGGGGGAGGATAGTGGAAGGAGCAGCCTCACAGGCATAGGTGGCGAGGCCCTAGGTTGGACTGCGGGGGTCCTCAGATACACAAAGGGATGGGGTGGGGGGATTAGAGACTCACAAGGCAAGCACTGTGATTAAGGGTTGTTACTATAGATAGGAGTGGCTGGGGTGAGAGCCTAAGTGTTGTTACTAAGTGATGGAATGGATCTCCCCATAGGAAAGTAGCTATTACTTGAAGCAGTTGGAAGTGGATAAGTTGGTGAGGTGCTGTTATGATTTTGTTTTAAACATCCTCAAGCTCTGTAAGGCAGTTGTGCAGAATGAGAGATCATTCAACAATTGCAGAGCCTTGTAGGAGAAGGAGTGTTGCCTCAGGGATGTTCTTCTGAAATGTTCTTTGAAAGCATAATGTGAAGTCCCATGTGCATTATGCTGGGAACTAGTTGTCTGGAACATCTGTTGAATGTAAGATAGTACAAGAGCTAGCAGTGCTTTTTTGGCTAGGATGCAGGTCTGGAATTTTATCCTGTCCCTAAGATTGAGCCAGTTTGGGTGATTATATAGCAGGCATGTGTGCATTTGGTTGCCAGCCCCTAGGACAAGCCTGCAGATCTTATTTAGTGCAGTGGATATCCTTTTTAAGGCAGTTTCAGAGGCTGCGCTGTATACCAGTAGGCCATTATCAACCACTGACAGTACAAAACTCATGACCGATAGTCGCAGGGCATCAGGTGTGAGATATTTCCTGTGTCTATAAAGGATTCCAAGCTTAGTGTTGATGCTCTTTACCACTTGATTGATGTGATAGGAGAAGGTGAAGGATTTATCAATGTGAATACCCAGGTATTTAAATATCTGTACCTGCTCTAGTGAGGCCTTCATGTTGTTGGTGATGATCAATGTAGGATACTTTTTCCTAAGATGGGGACTTATTGCCAGCCTGCTGGCAGAGTAGTTGGATTTCCACTTGCGATGCCGATGACCTGGGTTCAGGAGCAAGCCCAGGAGTCGTTGGGTCAGCCAGGAGGAAGATGCCTGATCATCTGATGAACAGCTCAGCTCCTCCAGATGGAGGGGGTGTACCCTGACCCAGGGGTGGCCTGACCTCTGGCATCAGGTAGAGATTTTTCAACCCTGATACCTCTACCAATGGGGAGGCATGGTGGACACTGGTGCATGCCATGGCATCATGTGGCATGTCATGCTGGGGGGAAACATACACACAAAACAAAAATGCACCTCTCAAGGCATGACACCAGCACAGGGACCCAATCATGGATCCTCCCCCTGACAACCACCGATAGTAGCCTCCAGGACCCCAACGAGGACTAGAATGCAGCAGCCCTTGCCAGGGAGATAAGCCACAGCTCCATGGAAGGTCAGGAGACTGACAAATATGAGGGTTAGTGGAGTCAGGTACAGTGCTAGATAAGGTGCAGGGGCAAAATTAAATAATAATAAAGAAAGAGGTGGGAACTGGTTAGTAACATCACCTTGATTTTTTTTTATAGTTGAGAAGAAGTTTATTGTTTATGAAACAGTCCTCCAACAAGTTGAAGGTAGTTTGCAGTTTACTTGCCAGTTCACTTATATTTGGGCTTCAGCTCAGAATTACTGCATCATCTGCATAATGGATGAGTCTACTAGGGCATGATGTGGGAAGTCTGTTTTTTTTAATATATATTTATTTATTTATTTCTAGGATTACAAATACCTTTGAACCAAGGGTTCTTTTACAAAGGTTCTGCATCAGCAATGGGTGCAAGCAAAACAGTGGTAAGATACAATACAAGGTCAAGAGGTTAACACAGAAGTAAGCAGAGGTAAGATACAACACAGGTCAGGAGGTTAACTTAGTAGCAAAAGACAGTACATGTGTATAGACTAGAACAGTAGCAAACAGTCAGTGGCAAATAACAATGCACAATTAACAATATGGGTGTATATATAGCAAGACACAGATACAAATGAAAACCATCCTGGGGTGACATAAGTGAAGCAAGGGGTGGAGAATAAGAGGGGGAGGGGTGGGGAAAAGTGGAGTAGGCAGTCAAGGATTTGACATTGTCATAAGTGCAAGAACTGAAAGATAAGTGCTAGGTAGTCTGGGGTGGAGCAACAAGAGATAGGGTGACAGGGAGGGGGAGACAGGAGAAGAGGAGTGGAAGAAGGGGTGAAATGGTAGGTGGGAGGTGAGAGGGGGTAGAATGGCAGGAGGGGTGGGAAAGAGATGGGGATTAGTGGGGGATGGAGGGGTGGAGAGAAGTGGAGAGGGTAGCAAGGGTGGAGAGAAGAGGATCGAGAGGTGAAACAAAGCTGCAAGCCTAGGCAGAGCAGTCACAACTGCTGAAGTCAGTCACCTTATGAATATGGCTGGTGAAGTCAAGCAGGGTGGTGGTAGTACTATGGGCTTTTCTAAAGTCATGTTATTGCAGGCAGAGTAAGTAATATTTGTTGAGGTGTTCAGACAACTGGTCATCTACAATTCATTCCAACACCTTGGAGAGTGGTGGGAGGATAGAGATAGGGCAGTAGTTAGACAGAAGAGACCTAACACCACTTTTATGAACAGGTGTGACCACTGCTGATTTCCAGAGCTGTGGGAATTGTTTATGAGAGAGTGAAAGATTCAGAAGTTTAGTAAGAGGCTGTAGGATAATGTCATGGGAGAGAGAGAGAGAGGAGTTTGAGGTTATGAAGAGACTAAACAGTAGAGGACCTAGGATGGGTCCCTAAGGGATGCCCAGGGAGATCTCTCTGGCAGTAGATAACACTGCTCTGATCTTTACCCTTTGGTCCCTGGCAGCTAGATAGTCACTAAACAAGCACACAGAGGCTTGTGTCAGGCCCCAATCTACCAGTTGCTGTAGGAGAATCATATGGTTGACTGTATC
This sequence comes from Neoceratodus forsteri, assembly GCA_016271365.2. Lineage (NCBI taxonomy): Eukaryota > Metazoa > Chordata > Ceratodontiformes > Ceratodontidae > Neoceratodus > Neoceratodus forsteri. The sequence continues at coordinate 808,471,721 of CM057449.1, read as the reverse complement.
AAATGCATTCATTAGGTCAATAAAAATGCACCCCATAAGGCTTCCATCATCCATGGCTTAGTGAACATAGTCAGTGAATTCGACCAGGGCTGTGGTGGTGCTATGGCCTTTCCTGAAGCCTTGCTGCTGAGGACACTGTAGGTTGTATTTATCCAGGTATTCAGTGAGCTGGTCTGACAATATTCTCTCAAGTGCTTTGGAGAGGGGGTCAGTATGGATATGGGCATACAGTTGGCCGTGGAAGTTCAGTCATCATTTTTGTACATGGGTGTGGTGAGTGCCTGCTTCCACAGGGTGGGGACCATTTCATAGGAGAGGAACTTGTTGAAGATTTTTGTGATTGGGATGATTACCTCATCAAGGGTGAGTCCCACTCTCTTCATGTCAATTAAATTGCTACCTATTCTTGTTTTCCTAAGCACTCTTTTTATTTATTTCTTAACGTCCTTTACTGAGACGTACCTGAAAAAGGATTTTGTGTGGTTGTTAAGGCAGTGTTAACTGGTGGAGCCACCAAGTCATTCAGGCAATCATGAGGGAGGACAGAGCTCAAATCCATGAAAGCAGCATTGAAGGAGCTGGTGATGGCTAGTGGGTCCAGCGTGGTGCCACCATTAAGGTTGAGCATACAGGGTGCTTTCTTATCAGCTTTACCTAGCAACTATTTTATGTTGTCCCAAAACCTTTTATTGTTACTCTGATCTTTATTGAATTGCTCTTTGCAGTGTTTGGCCTTGGCTGCCCTGATGGCATAGGAGCACGTATTCCTAGCTTCACAGTGCTGCTGCATGTCTTGAGCTATTTCTGAGGCTTTGACCTTATGCCACAGGTTGTCACTATGATGCATCATCTCCATTCGGCTCTCAATGAGCCACCTATTCCATCTGCCATGGACTTTGCACTTTCTCGAGGGTGCGAAGGTGTTACAAATGGTATTAAACTTGTCTGTGAAGAACTTTAACACCATATCAATGTCCTGGATTTTATCCAGCACATTCCAGTCAACCCCAGCAAGAGTGACTTTTAAGTCATTAAGCATGTCTTTCCTGAGTATTCTTCTCTCAATTATTATAGGCATAACCTTCTCTTGTTTGTTAGACCTGATGCAGATAATCGGAGAATGGTGTTGTTGTGAGGCAACCTTCTTGTTTCATGAGTTGTTTCATGAGTGACAAATCAAAATGCCTGCTCATGAAACAAGATTTGGAAAAAAGTCCATAATCTTATTTTGTGAGGTAACCTTTTCATTTCATGAACTGTTTCATTGCTGAACAACAGGTTGGCTCATGAAATAAGATTTTGAAAAAAAAGTCCAAAGTCTTGTTTTAGGAGGCTCTATTCCTCTTTGATGAGCCTTATGAAACAAGAAAATCAGCTTATGAAATGATTTTTTGAGTGACTCAAACCATATTTAGGGGTCGTGTTTTGAAAAACTAACTCCGAAATAGAGTTAAACAGGCCCTGTCTAAGAAGATTCATGTGTTTCTGTCTCTCCAGGGCATCATTTTATGGGTTTTTAAAAATGTTTTTTTTTTTTAAATGGAAAGGAGATGGCCACAATACGAAAACAAGATTTTTTTCTCATGAAACAGGAATTTTGGCTCAAGAAACAAGTGTCTTCTTTCATGAGTAAAATTCTTCTTTCATATCAAATATCGGTCTGAAAAATCCTATTGAGCATGTTCTGAAGAAGAAATTCACATACTTATAACTGAAACAGATTTGTACTTTTTCAAAAAACAATAAAAGACATCATTCTAGGGCAAGCTCAATCATCCATGAAAATTTCGCAACAAAATTCCAAACAATCTAAAAAGAAAAAAAAACAGCAAAACTCTCCCTGATTTTATCTATTTTGTTCCCTATCTGGATCTCATAATCTGGACATCTAACCATTGTGAAACTTGCAAAATCAAGAGACTTTCCCACTTAGACTATGCATTCCAAATGTCATAGAATTCTGTTGAATTTGGGCAAATATATTAAGGTGCTAAGTTAGGAGTTAAACATTAAACACCCTAGTCAATCCTATAACAACACCACCCCCTATAACAAATGCTGTATATACTGCTACTATATTAATGTGTGATTACTGGTGAGCCCATTCATCGACTGACTGTATACCACTTTCTAATGCCTTAGTAGCTAGGTTCCATTCCATAACAACTGACCACTTATTATAGTGAGGGTGTCAGCTAGTCAGACTGAAACTGAAAGCCACTACTGTTTTACTGTCACAGAAACAAAATGTCACAGAATGGATAATGGCCATTTTTTTTTACCACACAGCTCTAAACCAACCAGCAATTAAATAATGTGTTGTTACAGTATTTTTTTAGTCACACCTTCAGTGTGTAATACCATCACAAACCACTTGTACTTCATGTTCATGGTTTATCTGATGTTATACAATGGCAATAACAAATCCTGGAACCCCATTGGCTGTCTGCCATTTGCAACAGTGAGGTTATCTGAGCACAGCCTCAATGTACTGATTTGCTGCTTCATTGTTAGCATCTTCTCTTAAGAAACAAAGATATATTGTCACACTAAAAATCTACTAAAAACATGTTTTTATTTTTTTTTTATTTTGTATAACAATGAGCCGTTGTATAATAGCAATAATGCACTCCAGGGTATGGGTTGTGCTGGGATAACCTCCCTTCTGGGATGTTGGATGCACTGTGGCCTTGTGCCCAACCACCCAGGTGTAAGGTTTTCCCAGCGCAACCCACACCCTGTCATGCATTATTGCTTAATTGCACACCTCAGGTGTGCAAAAAAATGCATAATGTACACCATCTCATCCATTAATTCTATACGTTAATAACACCTTATTAACATATTACTACCCAACACCCTACAAACCACCCAAGTAACACATGTAACAAGTACCTGAATAAGACAAGTAAACAGCACCTTAGTAAAATATGTAATGCATCTCTTAATAGCACATGCAACAGCCCTCTACCCTCTCCAACACTATTGTAAAACATAGGACACCACAACAAGTGTCCAACCTAATGAATTACACAAAATAAAGATGGTGACGTCTAGCATAATCATGAAATAATATAATCTTGGGGTTAAACAAGCTCATAAAGGCAACTTGCCCTTCAAGTTCATGCTCTTGGTTTTATGGGTTACTCAACCCTTACTATTTCCTTGTATGCCACACTTTGCCATCATTCATTCTCTCTGTCTCTCCTCCCTCTGTATGTATGTGTGTGTGTGTGTGTGTGTGTGTGTGTGTGTCTGTATGTGTATATATATATATATATATATATATATATATATATATATATGTATGGCATCTTACTACTCATAACTCTGTGTAAAACAAATCATGAAGTGCTGCTATAGCTGGTGATGGTAGTATCATAGTTATACAGTAGTACCACCTTGAAAACCTGTGGTGCCAGGTACCAGTAGGAGTATAGGGAGAGTTGAGTGGGGTGAACAACCCACCTCAAAAAAAACACTATATACATGCATTAAATTGTTGTTATACTCTGTGTACATACATAGAGCGAGATACTCAAAGCTTTAGCATTGTTGCAAGACAAGGCAATCTCCATTTATGAAGGCAAGGCAAGGCAGGACAAGGCAAGGCAAAATTTATTTAAAAGACACCCAATTCTGGAGGCTCTGGGTGCCGTACAAATTTTAAAACATCTATGTAAACATAATAAATATATAGTTTATACGCAATAAAATACATAATCTAATAAAATCAAAAACATTACCATAAACATCCATCTAGACGTCAAATGCCTTAGAAAAAAAGAAAGTCTTCAACTGAGCCTTAAAAATATCTACTGAGGGGGCTTTCCTGACCATGATTGGCAAAGAATTCCACAGAACAGGAGCCGCGGTGATAAACGCTCTATCGCCAGCGGATTTTAACCTAGTTCTGGGAATGGCCAGGAAGCCACCACTAGAGGAACAAAGAGGGCGTGAGGGCAGGGCAGGTAACAGAAAGTCTAACAGGTAACCAGGGCCCAGCCCGTGTAGGACCTTATAGGTGAGAAGACCCACCTTAAAGAGGATTCTCCACCTGACTGGCAGCCAGTGCAATTCGCATAAGACTGGTGTAATATGGCAAAAATTTGCTGCCCAGTCAACAACTGTGCAGCTGCATTTTGCACCAGCTGCAGTCTGTGGAGAGATCCTCCTGTGACCCCAAGATAGAGCGTGTTACAGTAATCAAGCCTTGATGTGACTAAGGCATGTATCAGGATAGGGAGGTCCAGAGGTGGAACAAGGGGCTTAATCCTGGCAATGTTTCTGAGATGGTAAAAACAGCAATGAACCGTAGAGGATATTTGCGCCTCCATGGTTAAGTCTCTGTCCAGAATCCCTCCCAGATTTCTTACCCAAGAGGAGGCCTTCAATGACACAGTTCCAAGAACAAGCCCAGTTTCTGTGTCAGAGGCCATCCTATCATGGACTCTGTTCGACTCCACTACCAATACCTCCATCTTATCGGGGTTTAGCTGCAACCAGCTGAAGGCCATTCTGTCGTTAATCTCGGCCAGACAGATGTTTAGCACATCCACAGCATTTGATGTTCCTGGGGCAAAGGGAAGATATAGCTGAGTATCATCAGCATAGCAATGAAAACTCATACCACACTTCCTAATGATCCCACCCAGAGGCAGCATGTACACTGCGAACAACATTGGGGCCAGTACCGATCCTTGAGAAACTCCGCAAAAAAGGAGACTGCGTATAGATGAGGAATTTCCCATCATAACCTGTTGCCTCCTGTTGGTAAGAAAGGACTCAAACCATTTGATGGCAGTACTGGTGAGTCCGCATAAGTCCCTAAGGCGGACGAGCAACACACAATGGTCCACAGTGTCAAATGCTGAGGAGAGATCAAGGAGAACAAGAATTGTCTTGTCTCCCTGATCTGTAGCCCTGAGGAGATCATTCTGCACCCGAACAAGTGCAGTTTCAGTGCTATGTCTGGCACAAAAAGCCGACTGGAAGGGTTCATACAACTCATGAGATACGAGGTGCTCTTCCAACTGAAGCGCTACCACCTTCTCAACAACCTTTCCCAAAAATGGAAGGTTGGAGATTGGATAGTAATTTGTCTTGATCTCTGGGTCCAAAGATGGCTTCTTTACGATGGGTCTCACCAGAGCCTCCTTCAAGGCATCTGGAAAGACACCCCCAGAAAGTGAACACCGTATAATCAATGCAAACACCTGGCTGACAGAGTCAACACATCTCATTAAAAAATGCATTGGCACCGGGTCCAGTTCACAGAAGGTATGCTTCATATTGGTTGCTACCTCGATAACCTCACTAACCTCCACTGGTCTAAACTCTCCCCAACCAGATGGAGTGCACTCAGAGCACATCAGGCAATCACTGCCAGCTATATCATTGCTGGCTGAAGAAGCCACCGGCCGGATCGAGGACACCCTGTCCGAAAAGAACCGAGCAAATTCCTCACAATCTGTATTAGAAAAAAACCTCCCGGGCTGTAGACAGGCAGGATGTAAGAGCCTATCAACAGTCTGGAAGAGTGAGGCTGGTTGGTTCTTCCCGGCAGCAATCTCCCAGGACAAAAACAATGTCTTCTTACGGTTGATTGCCTCCTGGTACACACCATAGTGGGCAGTGGGCACACAGTACCAGTTTGTCTGCTTCCAGACAGGATCTCCTCCAGCAGTGCTCCAATCTCTGACCCATCTTCTTCATCTCCCCGAGCTCATCATCAAATCATGGTGACCTCAGGTACGAAGTTCTGGGTCATACACGGACGGGTGAGGGAGTTAATGGTGTCGGATAACACCCTATTATAGGTGTCAACCCCGACAACAACACCTCTGATACATGCATCACCCACACTAGATAATTTCGCTGCCACCAAAAAACCCTCAGGGGTCAAACCCCGTAAAGGGCGACAGCTAATCATCTCAACAGGGGAAGGGCTTATGGCGGGAGCCCTGAGCGTGAACTGCACCGTGCAATCATCAGACCAGAGGACCATATTGATCCTGAGGTCACTAATCTCAAGTCCCAGTGAGAACACCAGGTCCAACATGTGGCCATCCTGATGAGTCGATGCAGTAACAGCCTGCATCAAACCCAAGGAGGACATAGTCTGAGAAAAATCATAGCTGTGTCTATGATTCACGTTGTTGAACCAAACATTGAAATCCCCCAGAAAAACACATCTGGGGGATTCCAACATTCCGTCGACAATGAAATCTCCGATCTCCTGCAGGAAATCTCCCATCGGCCCAGGAGGGCGATATATGAGAAAAATCCTGCAGCGCGCATCAGGTCCTCCACAGATGGCCACGCATTCAAAGGAACCTGGGGTTCTCACCGGGCGCACGTTGAAGGTCAGACTGGATCTAAAACAGATAGCTACACCACCACCCTGCATTCCACTCTGGGGCAGTGCACCACGGTATACCCAGGAGGGACTGCGGCCTCAAAAATCGGGCCTGCATTATCTCCCACCCAGATTTCCGTAATACAAGCCAGATCGACCAAAGAGATCAAAGCAGCAATAATTGTTGTCTTATTTCTGATCGATCTGGCATTACAGAGCACTGCCATCAGGGGATTTGGGGGGTGATGTAGCCCCACAGGTTACCTGGCCACTCAGTCTGGTGGACTCCTTGGGGATGGGCACCAACCACATCTGGCCTCTCCCATGTGTCCATTACAACCCAGGGTGCCTTCTGGACCTGACAACCTCAATCCTCCCACAGCCCATATATGGGTTGTCCGACAGTGCACGACCTGCGCCATTCCTTCCAATCCCTAACTCCCAGCAACGTCTAATAGTAGTATCCGATACTGGGAGGGGGACAAAAGGACGCAGGTCGCGCAGCATCGAACTATCATAACTAATTCTAGCCCCCTTTAATCCTCTCACATAGCCCATATACATCTAAGGCACAACTTAAATAACTAAATTTAAACAATAAACTATTTAAACCTAAAAATATCCCACCTAGCCTATTCAATCATCAAGCATATATTACTAGCTTCTAAAACCATAGCAAAACTGCTTACAATGGTACCCTCAAATTAGCTAGTTCTCAATCTCAATAATGGTGTACAGCAATAAACTATTTAGCTGTAACATTACTTTTAAAAGGCACACAGTAAACACGTAACATTTTCTCCTGTATCAGCTAAACATTTCCGATACCGAGTGGCGCATGCGCCACTCACAACACTCATGCTTGTGAGTGGCGTGGTAATTTAAGGAGAATAAAATCCCCTGCCTCAGGACACACAGGTCCTAGCTCCCCCAAGTCACTTCTGGCCAAAATAGAGGAAAGCACAGACCTGCTGCACAGCCTCTCACGCTGTGCAGGTCGTGCAGTCCAACAAGCACATACGGCAGATGTCCAGCAATTAAAAGGCTTACTCCAGACTCGATGGATCCCAACCGCTGACAAGCAGTGACACAGTTCTCAAACAGTTAGAAACACACTCCAACTAGCCACTTGTGAGAGGCGCGGTAGTTTAAGGAGAATAAAATCCCCTACCTCAGGACACACAGGTCCTAGCTCCCCCCAAGTCACTTCTGGCCAAAATAGAGAAAAGCACAGACCTGCTGCACAGCATCTCACCCTGTGCAGGTCATGCAGTCCAACAAGCACATACGGCAGATGTCCAGCAATTAAAGGGCTTACTCCAGACTCGATGAAGTAACCTATCCCAAACGTTTAGGGTGTTGTATGTAGAACAAACCAAAGAAAATGCAAACAAGCTAGACATAACATAAAAACATTTTAAAACATAATCAAATATGACAAACACAATGCAGATCTAGAATTAACCAGCAGGGGAAAGCTAGTTCAAATAAAAAGGTCTTCAGAGAGGCTTTGAAAGCCTCCACTGTGCTGACCATGTGAATGTTCCCAAGAAGTGAACTCCACAGTAATGCAGCTGCCACTCCAAAAGTTCTGTCCCTGAGATTCTCAGCTTGGAAGGGGGACAAGAAGCAGTCCCACATCAGTGGAGTGGAGAGGTCAAACTGAGAGGTAAGGAACAAGGAGAGCTTTTCAAGTAGCCCAGTCCCAAACCATATTGGGACTTATATGTTAACAAGCATATCTTGAAGGAGATGCTCCAGAGCAAAGGCAGTCAGTATAGCATCCACAAGACCAGCATGATGTGGTCACTCTAAGAGAAGTCCACTACCTGCTGGCTGCAGCATCCTGGACCGGTGGCAGGCACCATGTCAAACCTCCAGATAACCCTAAATAAAGAGCATTGCAGTAGTCTAACCTAAAGGTGAAACAAGCAACAATGATCATCACCAGGTCTGCAGGAGCCAGATGCAGTTTGATCCAAGCAATGTTTCGGAGATGGTAAAAGTCAGATTAGATCACCACTGACACCTGGGGCCTGATATTCAAAATTCTGCCTCAGCACAAATCCCAGTCTGCCCTTGCAAACTGGACTTTGTACAGATTTCCCATATTCAAAAGCTCAGTTAGTGTGGGCAAACAGGGTTTGTGCCAGGGCAATATTCAGACAGGGCACAATGCAGATGAAGTGGAGGGGACCAGAATATTGGCACAGTCAATATTCAGAGCATGTTCACCTCACAAGGCTGTTCAGCTCTTCCACTTCTGTGACTCACATACCATCAATCAAAACCTCAACATACTCCCATGCAACCCTATGGGTAGGTGGAGGAATTGTGGCACAACCCCCATGCCGGTCTCAGACCACCAAACCAGTGTCAAGTGTTTTACCAGATCACTGGTCAGATGTTTAAAAAAACACATTTTTCTGGTGCTAGTTGTCCACACTAGCCAATCTTTGGCATGATGTGTGCAAAAACATCTATCACTGTTACTAGTGGCCTCCCCTCCCCTGCCAGTCTCTGGACAGTTGTTTGCAAATACATCTTTACCAGGTGTCCAGTGTTCCCCCTCACTGATTGCCAACCTGATATCAAAAATAAATCCTATCCTGGTGCCCAGTGGTTCCACCCCCCACTTGTATCCATGCTCACTGTTTACATACATATTCCCTGGTGTCCAGTTGTTCATCCCCCCACCCATACCCATGCTCTCTGTTTATGTGCATATTCCCTGGTGTTCAGTGGTCCTACCCTATCCTGATCCCCTGTATATTAATGTTCACCATTCACTTGTGTCTAGTGGATAGAGGTGTGCAAAAGTTGCCATTTCAGCCTTAGCAGAACTTTCATGAAATGTGGAAACTTTCACAGAAGTTTACGAGATTCAGCCTGTGGCAGATCGGAAAACTTCTGAATGTTTGGGGCACAGTTTCACCCTGTTCTGTTCTATAGACATGTTAATAATTCCCCCAGTGGCTAGTGGTACCTCCCGCCCAATCACATGCACGTGTCCAGTAAGAGTTACTAGTAGTCAGTAATGTAACCACCAATCCCTATCCCCCATATAGAAAATATTTTTTTCCTTGGTGGTCTAGTAAACCCTTCCCTATCCCTGATCCCTAGTATGTATTTTTTTATTTATTCCCTGGTGGTCTAGTGGTCCTCCCCCCCAGCAGGTAGTGCCCCACTCCACTCCCCCATCCCAAAATGGAGTGGGTGATCAGCACAACTCTTTGCTCTCCTCCACGGCCAGCCACCAACTAAGATGTCAATAAATAAGTAGGTGCGTGTACAGTCTGGCAAAACATTGGAGCCTTATAAAAAGAATAAATTAATACAAAACTGAATTTTGAGCTGAAATGGTGTGAAGATTATCTTTCAGTCAGAGCAGCTAGCACTGCTTCTGTTTTGATGATTTAACTGGTTTGTGTCGCTCCACCAAAAGAAGTTGTGACTTTCACAAGTCATTTCCCTTAGGACTTGTTGGTTACAAATATAAAGGAGGGCATTGGAAAGGCAACAAATCTCTGTGTCAGGCAGATTAACAAAGGCAAGAGAAAGAAGAGACTGCTATGTTTGTCTAAAAAGCTAGATAGAATTTAAGGGCAAAAAGCTAGCATTTAGAAGGCACAAGATGACACAGATGGAGGAGGATAGGGAGAATTATACAGAAACACAAAGGAAGGCAGGGAAAACAGTTAGGAGCGCAAAAGCACAAATGGAGGAGAATATTGCTAAGTCGGTATAAAAGAGGATGAAACATTCTTTAGGTATATAAGTGAAAAGGCGAAGACCAAAGGTGGGATAGTAAGGCTTAAAGGAGAAGGAGGGGTTTGTGTGTAAAAGGACAAAACAAAAAGCAGACATGTTGAAAAAGTACTTTTGTTCAGTGCTTATGAAGGAAGGGGTAGGTGACAGGCCACAAATAAGAGACAAGGGAATTAAAGTAAGGGAGGTGGACACTAGTCCTTTTACAGAGGAGAAAGCCCTCAAGGAACTAGCACAACTAAAAGTGGACAAGGCAATAGAACCTGATGAGGTACACCCTAGGATGTTGAGGGAGCTCAAAGGGGTGCTGGCTACACCTCTTACAGTACTGTTCAACCTATAACTACTGTAGATATGGGGGACATTCTGGGAGACTGGAGAAGGGTAGATATGGTCCCACTTCAAAAAAGTGGTAATAGGTAGGAAGCAGGAAATTACAGACCTATCAGCATGACTTCAGTGGTGGGTAAAGTAATGGAATCACTACTGAACTAAAGTATTGGGGAATACCTTGTGACCCAGTGGATTACAGGATCTGAGGAGGCACGGTTTCACAGGGGGGAGATCTTGCCAAGCAAACTTGATCAAGTTCTTTGACTTGGTGATGAATGAAGTAGATCAGGGCGGAGAGATGGATGTTGCCTGCCTGGATTTCAGTAAGGCCTTTGATGCCATTCTACACAGAAGACTGGTGAGCAAGCTGAGCAGCCTAGGAATAGGCCAGCAGTAGTAAAATGGGTAAGAAGCTGACTAAACAACAGGAGTAGAGGGTGGTGGTAAATGGTATTCACTCTGAAGAAGGCAATGTGACCAGTGAGATGCCACAGGATTCAGTACTAGGCCCAGTCCTCTTCAATGTCTTTATAAGCAACATTTCAGGAGGGCTGGAAGGAAGACTGGTCAAGAGCTTGGCAACTGGGATTCAATGCAAGAAAGAGCAAAATCTTGAACTTGGGGCTCAAAAACCCAGAGGCAACATACCAAATGGGCGAGGAGGCATTGGCAATCACAAAACAGTAAAGGGACTTGGGGCTAATAATTTCTGATGATCTGAAGGTTGCAAAGCAGTATGATAAGGCAATGGCGAAGGCAAGCAGGATGTTCAAGTACACAGAGAGGGGCATCACCAGCAGAAAGTCGGAGGTCGTGTTATCTCTATAGACTGCTGGTGAGGCTCCACCTTGAGTACTGTGTCCAGTTCTGGAGGCCCCATCTCCGGAAGGACATAGTGTGGAGTTGGTACAGAAGAGGGCAACCAAAATGGTGCAGGGCCTGCATCAGAAGCCATACAAGGAAAGACTAAAGGAATTAAATATGTACTCTCTAGAGGAAAATATGGAAAGGAGGGACATGATAGAAATATTCAAATACATCAAAGGTATTATTAATAAGGGACATAAAGGTAGCCTTTTACAGAGTAAAAGATGCTCAAGGGCAAGGGGTCACACTATGAAGTTGGATTGGGGGAGACTCAGAGGAGATGAGAGAAAATACTTATTCACAGAAAAGGTGGTGGATGCCTGGAACAACCTCCCATTAGAGGTGTTGGGTGCTAAAACAGCAACAGGATTCAAGCATGCAAGGGATAGATAAATTAGAGATGGACAAAACTGGAAAATTTCATTCTGCAAAATATTTCACAAAATTTGTGCAATTCTTGAAATATTTTGCAGGTACGAAATGTACAATTCTGCTGGTAAAACGTGTAATTTTGCCTGCAAAGTGCAGAATTTCACCAGAGAAATGGAAAATTTCACCACCCACTGGTGAAATTCTGCCATTCATGGGCAAAATTCCACATTTCGCTGGTAGAATTTTGCATTTCACACTCGTGAAATACTACGGGAAATGCTCAAATTTCACAAAATATTTTGAGGAGTAAAATTTCTGATTTCACTGGAATTTCACAGGCAAAAATAAATGTTGCTGCATCTCTAGGATAGATACAAGTGGAAATTAGAAATATGGTAAGGGGGAGATCAAAGATAGTGTAGGGTCTGCGATGGCACAGTAGGTTGGGAAAATAAGGCAGACTAGGTGGGCCAAGAGGTTCTTCTCTGCTGACAGTTGTATGTTTCTATGAGTCATTACAGACTTTCAGAGAAACAATAATAGATAAGTAATATTTTAAAAATATGTAAACTGAAATTTGTATTCTTGTATAATATCCTGTTTGTCTGCATTTTATGTCAAGGTATGGCTGAAAGTAACTCACCTGTTCCAGTCCACCACCTGGTAAAATGAGTAAGGAAAACATCAGTAGCAAGGCCATTATTCCTTTGAGGGTTACTGATGGTTTCTGAGCTGTTAACTTCCTGCAGCACAGTCTGTGGAATTCCCCAAACAATTCGCCTGATAATACTGTCCTGATGTCATAATTTTCTTTAGACGCTTTTGCAGGCAAAGCCTGTAAATGCAAGGAAAAGAAGGGATTGCTAGAGAGCAAAGTATTCTCAACACAGTTAAGGGAATACATTAAGGGCTAAAAATTAAGTTGTAAACTATATACATGCAGTTTCTAACTAAATAATAAGTAGCATTACCAAAATTCAGAAAAGGAAAAAAAAATGTGTTAAAACCATTATGCAGTTTCATTTATTGATATAAAAATATTATTGATATAGTCTAGTGATGCAAAAAAGTATCAGCAATATGTGTTTCTTATTTCTGAGTTGTGGCACAAATAAAAACCATTGTATTGATACGATATTCAAAAAGCAGCTTTAAAACATATCGATATATGCAGAATACTACTGATACATGAAAACAGCTATCAACAGAGTAAAATCTTAATGGATAGACTTCAAGCTTTAAATTAAGTTTCTAGCCCAAATATTTTTTAACGTTGCCTGCATCAAAAGCGGAACTGCCTAAGCCAAAGTAGCTTACATCAAACAAATTGGTGCACCATGTCACAATGGGGCTTACGTCAAACACATAATGCACACCCTCTGGCTTTCGTTTTTCAAAGGTGCAAGCTGTTGACACTGTGCTGAAAATAGCATGCACCTGTTAGACCAGCCAGACCTGGTCTAACTGGCACTACAGCATATAAAAAGGCAAACTGCAGGCAGAGCTGAGGCACTACTGAGGTACAACTGCAGCAGCATATGCACCAGAAGAGTCACAGTAAAAAATGCCAGTAGCAGTGGCCCTAATGGGCATCAAGGTGGCCATGGTAAGGTGGCAGAGATGTGCCTGGTAACTGGCTGGCAGGACATAAAGACAGGGCAGGTCACAAAGACAATGGACAACCCAGAGGAGATATGCAGCAAGGGTATACCAGAGGCAGACATACTAGGACTTAACTAAGAAATAGTGCATAGCATGATACTGGCTCAACAAGGCTGCAGTCTCAGAGCTGTGCAATGAGCTGAGAGGTGACATGTAGAGCAGAATGCACAGTACCCATGCTATACCAGTGGATGTGAGAGTCAGTACTGCACTGCGCTTCCTAGCAAGAGGGAGTTTACAGACCCCTACTGGTGATACCAAGGGCATTTCACAGTTCTCTGTCTCAAACTGCATAAAAAAATTACTGGAAGCACTGCTACACTGGAAACCAAGATACATCAGCTTCCCACAGGTTACACAGCAGCAGCAGAAAGTGAAGCAGGGGTTCTCACCATTGCACACATCCATGTGTACTGGGTGCAGTAGACTGTACACATACTGTCATAAAAGCACCAACTACCAATGAGGAGGTATATATCAACAAAAAGGCTACCACTCCATGAACATGCAAGTGATATGTGATAGCCAGTGTCATATCCTGGATGTAGTTCCCCAGTATGCTGGATCTTGTCATGATGCCTACATATTCAGGCATTGTGGTCTGTGTGAGGCATTTGATTGTGGATACATACAGGACAGATAGCTCATTGGTAGGTGCATGAGCCACACAGCAGAACAGTATAACCCTGTATAGTAGTACATAGGGGGAGAGGCACACAGCCCAGTGTGCACATGGCATGCCTGTGGAGTGAGCCACATCTGAGCCATGTGGTCACAGCCTGCAGGGCCACAGTGTGCACAGTACAGTGACACAGATATGTGGCCATGAAGCAACATGCCAGGAAAAGAGACAAGCTGCTAGGCAGAGATGCAGCAAATTTTTAATCCGCCAGTGAAGTGGACACGAAGTGGCCACTTCGCATCCGAGGAGCACAACATGAAGTGGGCACTGCAAGGTGCTCACTTTGCATCATTATTATTACCACTTCCCATTGCCATTAAGCCTTAACATGAACTAAGGCGAAGTGAGAAGAGAATAGGCAGCCCCCCACACATCAAGTGCCTTACAGTACTGTAAGTCACATGCTTTAGCCAGGCAGGAAGGAACTGAGTCAGAGTAGCAGTTTCACTTTCTCCTTTCCTTTGTAGAGGGAGAAAGCATTGTGAGAGGAGACTAGGAGTTAAAGTGCTTGATTGCCTTGCCACTTGCGTTTCAAAAGAAAACCAACAGCTTTTTTAAAAGCTGTATCTTTAATTTTTGTATTGTATTTGTGGTTTTAGTTTTGTTAATGAATCTTTTGTATAAGTTTTTTTTTGTTTTGTGTGTGTGACTGACTGTGTGTGTCAGTGAGTGTCAGTGTGTGTGTGTGTCGGCTCAGGGACTTGTGTGTGTCAGGATGGACCCAGGAGAAGGTGAGTCACTGGTCCATGGGCACAGTTGGAGGGGAGTGTGGACCCATGGGGGGCGGAGTGGTCATGTCATGCTGGACCACTCCTTACTCCTGGTTGTTGCTTCCCCCCATGTTCAAGTAGCAGGAGCAGCAGCAGCAACACCAGTGCCACCAGTGGCTGCTGTGCATCCACCTTCTCCGCCACTACCACCACCACCGGTAGCAGCAGCTGTAGGGGCTTCAGCAGCACCCCCTCCACCAGCTCCACAGCCACAGGAGGTAGCCCTGGAAAATGTAGGTGGTGGGACTAGTGCGAGGACAGTGTCTGATCCCCCCCGCAGCTCCCCAGTGTGGGAGATTTTAACTCTGTGGGAGGAGACAGCACAGTGGTGGTGTGCCTTCTGTGTGGTGTGGTGGTTCATTGTGGCCCCCGTGGGATACATTTGAGGACCAGTGACCAGTGTACCCACATGCTGAACCACCACAGGGCATAGTGGCAGGCTGCCATGGAAGGGACCAGGTGTCCACCTGCTGGCCCTTCCATGTCAGTGGCTGAGGGTGCTGCTGGGGTGGGAGTTGTGCCTCATCACTGCCACTGCAGGAGGAGGGGTAGTACAGCAGCTGCTCCACCACCACCACCACCACCACAGTCACCAGCACAACCCTCTCCACGACCACCTCCACTACCTGGATTCCCTGCTGCAGTGGACCCTGGCACATTCCTTGCAACACAGTCTGACATCGCCCTGGTGTGGGCAGCTCTTGAAGAAAACAATGAGCGGTTCGGTGCTTTGCAGCAGTAGGTGAACAGAATAGAACAACAGCAGCAACTAATAGTTTCAATGCTGCACCTGCTGCTGGACCACCACGGCATCCCACAGCCACAGTAAGTTAGGGGATTGTTTTCTGCCCCACCACCCCACCTCACCCCACTACTGTGTAGTACTGTTTTTGTGTGTTTTTTCTTTGTTGCTGTTTAATCATACACATTTTCCCTTCCATGGGAATCTTTCTTGCACCACATAGTGCAATACATTTGTGTGAAAACTGCCTGTAATTTCATTATA
Source organism: Neoceratodus forsteri (assembly GCA_016271365.2). NCBI lineage: Eukaryota > Metazoa > Chordata > Ceratodontiformes > Ceratodontidae > Neoceratodus > Neoceratodus forsteri. The sequence goes on along the minus strand of CM057449.1, from coordinate 808,455,903 downwards.
GTGTGTCACGTGATGGAGGAATTCCCATTCTGAAAATCTGCCCACATTCTGCCTCCCTTCTCATCAAAGTAAGGACATGATGGCAGGGAGAGCAAATGTACGTGCCCCTTACAGTGAATATCCTATTGTCTGGCAGCTTTCCGAATGTTTCTTTATGTTATAATGGTCAGTTTGTGGTGAACCGTGTGGGCACATTTCCAGTAAGAAGAGCCTTATTAGTGGAAACATTCCCACATTTCACCACAAAGTCAACCTTATAACATAAGGAAACATTGGGATAGCTGCCAGACACTAACTATAGTGAAACATGCACCTGCACTCCCCCTGGCATCATGTCCTAACATTGCTGAGAAAGGGGGGCAGAATGTGGGTGGCTTTTCTGATCGGTAATTCCTCCGTCACATGACACACTATAATGAAATTATGGGTGGTTTTCACAGAAATATATTGCACTCTGTGGAGCAAGACATATTCCAGTGGGAGTAATGCCCCCACATATTAGTTTATGTGCATCACCATAACTATGTAATGTGGTGAATCTCTGTAAAGTAACAGCACAAAAATCTGTTGAGAACTCTGACCTATATTTTTTAATGCTATGTTACAACTTCCATTACTTACATCCTGACTGACTGGAATAATATGTGAATTTGCAGTAGTTGAGTCTGCTGTACTACCTTTTTTCATGTATGAAATAATCAAAGGAGCATTCCTTTTAAATTGGTGCTGACCAGGTCTTTGTCATTGTTTTCCTCTGCTTTTCTCCATCACATCAATTAGTTGTTATATAGCATTTCTGTTGTTAATTAACAGTTATGCAGCAGTCTGTGTTTTATGACACCACGGAATAATAGTTATTGAAAAGAAGCTGCAAATAAATACAAACCTGGTCTGAACAATATTGGAAGGCATGGTCATTTTTTTTCATACATGAAAAAAAGTAGTTAAGTAAGTAAAGCAGACATAAATTGTGAAAAGAAGTGTATCATTCAAGTCACGACTCAGAGGTAACTAGTGGTGGCTGTGGCAATGTAAAGTAGAATAAAAAAGTACAGTTCAAAACCTTCAGGACATTCTTGCAATGCTTCTTTAATTGTAAAATTGTCAGTATGACATCATGAGCTCACAGCAAGAATCACAGAACACATAAAAGTGGCACAGAGTCCCCAGATTGTTTCTGCAGGCCCAAAATGCATCCTGCTTGTGTGCAGAAAATTGACAAGTGCTAACACAGTGGAATGGGAGTGTTTGAGCACATACAAAGTCCCCCAGAATTAATGGCGCACTCAATCATGCGTGCAGTGGTGGCACAGAGTCCCAGATTTTTTCTGCTGGCCCACAATGCATCCTACCTGTGTGCAGAAAATTGTCCAGTGATAACACAGTGGAATGAGAGTGTTTCAGCACATACCCCAGTATAAAATGATGAATGTGAGTATCATGTTGCTAGTCCAATGTGTTCTGCGAGACGATTCGAGCAAATGCAATGTGATCATCTCAACTGGATTGAAGGGTGCCCTTTGGCTGTACACTAATAGTAGCCTTGGTGAGTATATATATATATATATATATAGAGAGAGAGAGAGAGAGAGAGAGAGATGGTTGTGTATTTTGTAGGTGAGGAGGGGGATTGACATGGACATGTACTCATGGCATTGTTCTGTATCACAGGTCACACAGAAACTGTTGGTGTGCACATTCCAGTTCTCAATGAGAATATTTTGCGCTGAAATTGGAAATGGATAACTCTCAAGCACATGAAGGTAAGTATTTTTTTTGGGGGGGTGGGGGAATAATATTTGCAGGTTTGTCTGTAATGGTTTCTTATTTTGTTACTTCTTCACAGATTTCATCAGCATCCTTCTGGAGTCCGGTTGTTAGGATGGTCATGGTCATCTAATGAAATGACTTCTGTGTGTTGCATGTGTGCCCAAGCTCGGGAGAGGGGGGTGCCTGGTGTTGAAGAACTTTTTGGGATAAGGTCACTTTGACAGAACAACAAAGCATCTAGAAGTTTTCTGAAAAAATAAATGAATGACTTCTTACAACTTAATTATGTGTCCCTCCCTGGTTCTCAAATCTCAATCTAAAGTCAAGTTACATTTCAAACCCACATCTTGTCAACTAACACAACCTTTGTGCAATATTTGCTGCAGTCTTTCCAAAACAATAAAATGGATGAAATTAAATCTTCATACATACCAGAATGGATTTCACATGGATATTACATCACTTCCTCTCTGTACGGTAGAGCTACAATATCATTCCCAACGAGTTTTAGCGATCAAGCCTTTTTTGTTACCCTGTAAAAGAAACAAAATAAGTGTACAGTATATGTTTTACTATTGCGGCTCTGAAGGGCTACAGAAAACAAAACATACAACTAAAGGAAATGAAGCAGCATAACAAACATGAGCACACATACGCACTTTATGGTTTAAATAGTAAGAAGCTTTGCGTCTGTGGCTGATGGATGTGGTGGTCTGGACAGACTCAGGCTCAGTGGTGGCAGTGGCTAACATCAGTCCCGGTGGTGTTGGTAGTCCAGAGGTCAGACAGAATCAGGCTCAGTGGTGGCAGTGGCTAACAACAGTCCCGGTGGTGGTGGTCTGGGGGGGTGGACAGACTCAGGCTCAGTGGTGGCAGTGGCTAACATCTGTCATGATGATGGTGGTCTGGGGGGGCACACCACCTTTGAAAAACTTCAGTTAAAACATGCCAACATTAACCACATCATCATCCTCATAAAGAAAGCTGCCCTCACAGTCATTGATGTCTGAAGTCTGACCACTGGGAAATTCTTTCTCCATTATGTCATCATCTACAATAGTGGTGGGCCATTTCTGGCAGCCACTGCCAGTGCCACCAGGATGCTCCATTTCCACATCAGCAAGCCTACCATGTCTAGGCCGGGGTAAGAATACTGAGGTTGCAGTCTGTGCTGGTATATGCCTCTCATTCATTTTAATGAATGTTAGCAAACTAACATTTGCAGAAGACAGGTTTGTCTGATGATCCCTGACTATTACACCTGCTGAGCTGAATACCCTCTCAACACTTACACTGGAGGGTGGGCATGTGAGGTACTTCAATGCCACTGCAGTCAGCTCGGGCCATTCACTGACCTTTCCACTCCAGTACAAAAGATGATCTTCAGTTATTGTCAGATGCCTGTTTTCAGACAAATATGACTCAGCCATTCTCTGTGCCATGCTAAGTCCAGTTGTTGATGCATCATCCTGTTCTCCCAAATCATTTATTTCACAAATACCCACTTGGGACAAAGCCTCCCAAAGAGGGTTGATGCCAGCCACTTTGGATGACAGGCCACCTGGAACTACAGTCCCCTTCCCCTTGCAGGACATGCTTGATGGACCTCCAGGTACACCTTCAGCCGGATTATGCTGCTGAGGTTTGCTGACCTTGGCACATGACTTCTGTGCCCCATGAACGAAAGTGCACCAGTTGACCACTGATATTTTTTACCTGTTTAGGCCCTCCGTCCAGTACTGGTGCAATTCCACATTAGTACCGTGGGTCCAGCATTATTGCTATGGTAAAGTAGTCACTACGCTGAATGCTCACAATGTGACGATTCTGGTTGGATACTGTCAGCATGTGTTGCAGCAACATACTGCTACCACTGACTCCAACAACATCAAGGCGACGCTGTACATTCACCAATGTCTGCCTCAGCACCCACAGCAGTGGAATCGATTGGCTAATGGAGGCAGATTCGCCACTCACTACCTGTGTTGCATGTTCAAAAGACCACAAAATTGTTATTACAGAGTCCATGAGGTGCCACTGTTCAGTCGTCATAGACATGGAGGCCCCGGAACTGTCATGGATAGTGTGCATAACAAGATATTCTGAGATGGCTTTGTATTGTTCATACAACCTCTCTGCCATGACCAAAAAGCTCTATAAGGGGATACTATACACAATGGAAACACCACTACCTTTGTTATTCAGCCTTCTTAAAAGCTAATTTTAACTTTTCTGTGCAAAATCGAACTCGCGTGAAACCGGAAGTTGTGCAACGATGCACTTCCAGTTTCAGTGACTTTAAAACCTCGCACTAGCAAGCGGGCATCAGATTATAACACTTGCTGCTAAATGTAGTGTTGCTGATAAACTGTATAGCGGTAACTGACAGATATACCACTTGTTTTTGTTTGTGTTGGGGGTCTCTTGCTGTTGTTAGGTACTTCCTGGTCTAGAGTCACAAAGCAGTGAGGGACTTTGGAGGACTGAAAGGCTACCTCCTGACACCTCCCATTTTAAATCTGCCACACACTGACCAAAAAGCTCTATAAGGGGATACTATACACAGTGGAAACACCACTACCTTTGTTATACAGCCTTCTTAAAGGCTAATTTTAACTTTTCTGTGCAAAATCGAACTATCGTGAAACCAGAAGTTGCGCAACGACACACTTCTGGTTTCAGTGACTTTAAAATCTCACACTAGCGAGCGGGGCATGTCTACTGTGTCCAACGGGGCAAACGGGCACAGGGCTTAAACACTAAGACCACTAATAAGGTAATAAAAAACTATATGGTTTTCTCTCACTATTGTTTAAACATATACTAAACTACTACCAATTATGAGGAAAGCAAATAAACTGTGCATATCATGCTCAGTGTATACAATGGGTAAACAAATAGCTAACTTTGTTTGTGATAGCCATATCTTAGTACAAAGTCTACAGGAAGAAATCAAATGTTTACAGCCCAAAGATACCCTTAAATCTGACATCAAAGCTTTACAAGACTATATAGATCAGATGTCATTGCTGGTTGAAGCTAACATGGCTATTACAAAAAACTTAGATGATTCAATCCCCCTAGAAAAATCTCCAAAAAATTATCCCATAACCAACTTAACAGAGCAACCAGTTACATCTTCAATACCTTCAACATATACCACTGAGGACAACTGGATAAAAATCCCTTACAGGAAACACACCAAAAAAAATTATAATCTTCTGGAAAATAATGACAAACTCCCACTACAAAATTCATTTGAAACATTAGTGAAACAAATAGACAGAGAGGTAGATACGGTTTTGGGAAACTGCAGTAATATTGTATACAAATATGAAGATTCCAAACTCCCTACGACACCTCAAGAAAATAATACCAAATCAGAAACAAACCCTGCTCTACCTAAGAAATTCTTAACAAACTCTTCAAACACACACTCACTGGTTAAATCACATGCCAAACAAAAACAGGTAATTGTATTAGGTGACTCAATTATAAAATACTTAGACAGAACAATATGTAACCCAGATAAAGAACACAGAATGTGCTACAGCTTTAGAGGAGCAAAGATCGCAGATACTATATTTATGGCAAAATCAATACTATCTACCATTGGTGAAAACCCACTAGTAATTATTCACACAGGGACAAATGATATCAAGGGATCACAACTATTGAAAATCAAACAAGACTTTGTTGCGTTAAATAATATACTAACAGATCGTGGTTGCACTGTCTGCATCTCTGAGATACTACCCGTCCCAAGAGCCACTAGTTATACTACCGCCAAAATAAAGATCTTGAATGAATGGCTCTGTAAATGGTGTTACAAACATGGAATAAAGTGCTTAACACATTGGGAGGAATTTGAGGATAAACCCGCACTTTATTGTTGGGATGGATGGCATTTAAGCAGAAGAGGTAGGGCTATTCTGGGTCAAAAAATGACATCATACATCAATACATATTTAAACTAACAAATAAGGGTGAGACTGGGATAATATCCCAATCTCTTATTAAAAATTATTGCCATAACAAAACTTTTACAGCAAATATTCTTACTTTTAATGCAAGATCAATGAATGTCTCCAAATGTGCAGAATTGGAAAGTCTAACCCAAACTTTGGAGTTGGTGGTAGTAGCAATCACAGAAACATGGGGTCACTCAGAAAAAGAATGGACAGCAGTGCTCCCTGGTTATAAACACTACTTTAAACAAAGAGAGAACTCAAAAACAGGTGGAGGGGTAAGTCTCTACATAAGAAATGACATACATTCTTATGGGATAGAAATCAATTTACAAATTGAAAGTGTATGGGCCTATATTCAACCAACAAATACCCAAAAACTACTCATAGGTGTATGCTACAGACCACCATCATCTGACCTACAAATTACTAAGTTGTTAACTGAAGAAATGAATCAATTAGCACATAAAGATACAGTATTCATACTGGGGGATTTTAATTTACCCACCATAAACTGGGATACTCATTCAGGAACTAACCATCATGAAGAACAATTCATTTCAGTTATTAAAAATCTAGGCCTAAAACAAATTATAAGGGAACCAACTAGGGGAAACAACATTCTTGATTTAGTAATAACAAACCTTGAAACTCCCATATTTGACACCAAAATCTTAGCACCCCTAGGAAATAGTGAGCATATGTCCATATCTTTCTCTATAAAATTCTATTTTCAACCAAAAATAAACAAAATTAAATTAAAACAATATCACAAAGCTAATTTTGATCAAATAAATTGTTCCCTAAATGAAATCAATTGGGAACAGATCCTTCTTCCACTAAACACTGATGAAGCATGGGACTTCCTAAAAGAAAAAATAACCCAACTTGAAAAGAAATACATACCTGTAAAAAATAAATACAATAATAAGGGAAATATTCCACAATGGTTTAACAAAAACATTAAGACACTAATTACAAAAAAGAAAAAAACTCTTCTCAAAACTCAAAAAAAGCTCCACCAATTAAAGTTAACTCAATTCTAATAACATACTGGGAAACACTCAAAAAATTAAAAAAACAAATCATTATAGCCAAACCTAACCTTGAATTCAAAATAGCTCACACAAAGGATTGTCATAAAGTTGTATACTCATACCCCAACGTAAAAAAAGTTGTAACAAGACAAGTGGACCACTAATAATTAAGAAACAAATAATATCATCTGACAAAACAACTGCAACAGAATTAAATAATTACTTTGCATCTGTCTTTTCGCAAAAAACAACCTCATCAGTCATTCCAGTAACATCAAACCTTGAAGCAAACAAAATTTCAGAACAGGACACTTTGACTGTTTTAAACACCTTAAAAAAACACACTAGTCCAGGCCCAGATAATATATCTTTAAGATTTCTAATGGAAACAAAAAATACTATTCTTTTACCCCTAACGATAATTTACTACAAATCCATTCAAGACTCAGTGGTACCCAGGGATTGGCGTACAGCTATAGTCACACCCATTTATAAAAAATTGATCACATTCTAAAACTGAAAATTACCGCCCTATTAGCTTAATATCAATACCTTGTAAGTTAATGGAAAAAATTATTAAACTCAAGTTAGAAAATGAAATGTTAACTCTAAACATTAATGATATATATCAACATGGGTTTAAACCAGGTTACTCATGTACTACAAACTTAATTCCATTCTATAAATATATCAGCTATAACCTAGATTGTTACATACCGATGGACGTTACTTTGTTAGACTACAGTAAGGCATTCGACAAAGTTTCACACTCCATAATAATAGACAAACTTATCAATATGGGAATCTCAGTCTCATTAATTTCTTGGATAAATCAATGGCTAAATAATAGAACCCAGAGAGTTAGGGTAAACAACGCCCTCTCAAGCAATAGGGACATGACCAGTGGGGTGCTGCAGGGCTCCGTACTTGGGCCTACTCTGTTTAACTTATTCATAAGTGACATGACTATCTCACCCAGTAATATAATGGTAAAATTTGCTGATGACACCAAACTTGGGGGAATGGCTATCAATCCTAGTGATGAACATAGACTTCAAGCAGATTTAATGGTAGTAGAAAAATGGGCATCAACAAATAAAATGTACTTTAACTTGTCTAAATGTGCAGTACTACACCTTGTAAAAAATAATCCAGTCCAAACATACTATCTAAACAAAACTTTTATTAGAACATCACAAGCAGAAAAAGACTTAGGGATAGTAATCAATGACAAACTAACTTCTTCAACTCATTGTACCAAAATAGCAAATCAAACAAATGCATTACTTCGTAGAATCTCCAAAACATTTGTGACTAGATCTGAACATTGTCTTTTGTCCCTCTACAGATCTCACATAAGGCCCTTTTTGGATTATGGTTTTCCCTTTTGGAGCCCTCACCTGAAATCAGATATAAACAGAATTGAACAGATACAATGTAGAGCCACAAAGCAAATCCCACACTTAACTAACTTTGACTACAATTCTCGACTAAATAAAACAGGATTACATACATTGACACAAAGATATACCAGAGGTGACTTATTACAACTATTTAAAATTCTTGGGAACCAAGAGCAAATGAAATTATGTAGTATCAAATATTCTTCTAGAAAAACTGTTGCTACACTTCACAATAAACAGTTAGAGGTGATGAGGGTTAAAAGCAACAAAATAATTAACTATTTTACAATTAGAACACCGAGATTGTGGAACACCTTACCACAGGATATAGTTGACTCAACAAATATCTTAACTTTCAAAAATAAACTAGACAAATGGATGTTGGAGTAGGGACTGGGTTTCTGTTCCATGTATATGGAGGACAAGCATGATGGGCAAACCGCCTTCTTTTGTCCAGAACTACCAAAGCACCAAAGTACCAAAGTACCACATGTATAAAGGTGAGTTCCATTGGGTGACAACTTCCAGCTTCAAGCGGTGCTGAGGCAGGCTGTTTTGTATCTGTAACTGCCGCAGCTGGTCACGGGCCTTTCCAGATCTTGAAAAGTGAGAACAGATATGTTGTGCAATGGTCAGCATTTCCTTTATATCAGATTGCTGGAGAAACTCCTGAACCACAAGATTTAAACAGTGGGCCATGCATGGAACACGAAAAAAAACACCATCCACAATGCATTTCATCACATTTGACCCATTGTCACTTGCTATCAACCCAACTTTCAGGGACAGAGGGATTAGCCATCTATCAATTTCACTCAGTACCACGTCCAACCTGTTCTCACCAATGTGTGAACAAGTCACATTGCACATAGCAATCGTTGCATGCTGTTGAATTCCTGGAAGATTGCTACCATGACAATCCACCTTACTGCACTGATCATTCACACTACCAACATCACAAACAACCCCCGGCACCTGCGCCCAGTGTGCAGTTATACACAAATATGAACTCCCCACTGTTTTGCCACTTGTCCACATAGCCATACTTAAATGAATGAAAGGAGAGGAGGAATTTTGAAGGGCATGTCTTACTGAGACGACACAGTGCGGAACAACTCAGGAACAGCACTGGTAGAAAAGTATGTCCTGGATGGGACTTTCCATTTTGGACAGGCACATGCAGCAAACCACTGGAACCCAGAATTCTCCACAAAGGAGAAGGGCAAAAGATCAATTGCCGGCATGTCAACTACAGCAGCATTAAGTTCACGTAACTCTGTATGATTCGGGGGATATTTCAGCTTATGCGCAGAAACACTCTGTAATGTGGGCTGACTTAAACGTTTTACACAGGGTGTGTTGATCACAAATGGTTGTGCTCTGTGATGAATGGCATTGGCAAGGGGTGGAGAGTGGACATTTGATTAAAACAGTTGCACAAGTGAGGATGACAAACCCAGAAATGCTGTTATTTTGCCAGATTTTCCAACCTGGGTTGATGTATCACTTGCACTAGACATACTGCATCCACCACCACCATCACAAAAACTGCTACTCTCACCAGCAGTGGACAACATTTCAAAGTCATTATGGCCCTCCACCTCATCATGCCTGTAGTAATCCTCTGCTCTTATTTATTTATTTTATTTATTTATTTAGTTTTTGTTGACTGGGTAAGTGCACTAGACAAATCCTGCCTATTTTCAGGCACTATCCGGGGAAGGGGGATACAGATGAATGCTAACTGACCTTAAACCAGATTAAGCTGTTGGTGGTATTTTTAGTGAATGAGGAAAATTTGGCCAGGATACCATGGAAATTCCCCTACTCTCCAGGAGGAGGATTCTTTTGCTGTCTGTTGGAGATGGCCACTTCTGACCAACCTTTGGGAGAGATGGATGTCGATGGTGCAGAGGAGCGGGCCTCCTCCACTGTACCTAATGTTCCAGAGGCTGCTGTGTTGGACGAGGATTTTTCTGTATCTGACATGTCTGAGGATTTTTTTGATGCAACAATGGAGGATGTTCATAGCATTGCTTCCCCTGCTAGGGCGGTGACTCTGTTATTGCTAGAGGTAATGATATTTCTATTGCTGAAAAGGAAAGATTACTGGCACTTTTTTTGGAGGAAGAGGAGCATTGCACACGTCAGAAATCTGCTTTGTTATCTGAACTTGCTGCAATGCAATCAGTTTCTTTCCCTGTTTCTTTCCTTGCATCCTGTTCTGTCTCGTCACTTTTTAATGACGTGTGTGCTGTTTTGGAGCGGTGTGTGAATGGGAGAATGGAGCTTTCTCTGGTGGTTAGCAGTCGTGTGCATCCTGTTGATGTGTACATAAAGCCACTTGCTGGTGCTGGTCTTCTTGTCTCATGCAAGGATGTTTCCCTGGTTCTACCCAAAAGACTAGGTATGCACGGTTCTGTTTTATTAAAGGGGTCTGTTCCTCTGGTGGTGTGTGGTACTACTCGTGCCATGGACCGGCAGGAAAAATGTACTGTTTCTATTCCGCAACAGACTGCTATGGTTTCTTTGCCTACGGGGTTCATAGCTTCTGGTGGGTCTGTTTCTTCCCTTAATCCTCCTCCTTGGGCAGGATGGTCCCCTGACCATGCTATAGCATGGGATGGGTGGCTAAGGCAAGTGGACGGTAAATGGACACCTGACCCTGGTGATGCTGCAGTGGAACGTTATAACCTGTCATCACATTCTGACCTTACTATGCCGAATTTGCCTTCTACATCTGTTTCCCCACTAATTCCTGTGACTGAGGTTGGTCTTACAGATGGAGTGAGTATGAAGGGGACACATGTAGTGGATTTTCATGGAGATGACTTGGAACTTCCTCACCCTTCTGCTAATGAGGGTTTTCAAATGCACCCTTCGGTTTCGGTTGCTACTGACCCTCAGACGTCTGCTTGGTCTAATCCCAAGTTCAAACTGGTGGACTTGTTCTCTAATAAGGGTGAACCTGCCCCTCGGAAGAACGCAATTCATTTAATATATAAGGGAGGCTTGGAAGACCTACCTGACAGATTATATATTGCTAGACAATTACTTAAGGGTTCCATGAAGTTTATTTCATCTGAAATTTATGCTCTTATTCATATTGGTAGTTCAAATTATGATATCAGCTTTAAATCTGTTTCTAATTTAGAGAAATTTTGGCCCTCTATCAAAAAGTCAAGAATACTCCACTCTGGGTTCCGTTTTTAGTGGTTCCTTTAACCAAGCCTGCTGTTAAATTAATTACTATTATTTTCCGTAATGAAGGGGTACATATTGAAGAAATTATTTTTTGGTTGTGGAAAAGGTGTGAAGTGTCGGACAAACCTGTACCTATCCTTGATAGTGAACAGATCTGGAATGGTGGATGGAAATTGAGGGTGAAACTTTTTTCCACAAACAGTGGGCCTGTTCACCTTCCCGATAGTTTTTTTCTTGGGAAGGACAGGGGCAGTTTGTTTTACTTTGGCCAGCCTAAATCTTGTTTTAAGTGTGGTTCTCAGATGCACCTTAATATGGCTTGTGACACCCCTGGATGCACTCATTGTTTTGAATTTGGTCATCAGGCTGCTGTCTGCCTTAATTTATTCAAATGTAATTTATGTGAGCAGACTGGGTATGGTTATGCTAAATGTCCTTGGGCGTCCCATAATAGGGATGATTGTCCTTTCTGTGAAGGTTTAATTAATGTTTCCCAACATTTGAAAGATACTAAAGTGGCAGCAACTGATGGAGTTGACTCACGAACCACTTCGGTTCCCCCTGTGGAGACTTCCTTAGTGATTAAGGATGCTGAGCTTGCTGTGACCCTTCCTGGTACTGGTGAACAGGGACAAGTTGCTCACCCTGAGGCTTCTGATGTTTCTTCCAGTCCTCCTGTATCTTCTACCTCTGTCCTTCCAGTTTTGGATGTTTCTGGGACCTCTGATATGCCTCCCCCCTCCCCGATTCTGCCTTTAAAGAAGGTTACAGCTAAAAAACGCAATACGTCTGGTAAGGCCATTTTGTCCAAATCTTCCCCTTTGCCTCTTATTGTCATGAGTACCCAGATACTTGGAAGGCTGGTAATCAGTTTGCAGCATTGGCTCCTGGGGACGAGTCTGAAGGTGAAGATTCTGACCGCTCTTCTAGAGCTTCTACTATTACTGATTGTACTTCGGAGGGTGAGGATGGTGAAGTTAAGAATGTGGACTCTAACCTGCAAAGGTCTAGGCATAGGAGGGTAGTTAAGACCCCTTAATGATTATGATTGTTTTGGTCTATTTTCTTTTTTTGTTTTCCTTCCCTTTATGGCATCTTTAACAATCTCCACTCTTAATGTTAATAGTATTAAGAGTCATAGAAAAAAATTATTACTACCTTGACCCTTTTACAACAGTATCGAAGTGATATTTTTTGCATTCAAGATACTAGGCTGAAAACGTCTCTCGAGGTAAAACTTGCTGATAACCTATGATCTAAGGGTGCCATCTTCTGGTCTACTGGGGAATCAACTTGTGATGGGGTTGGGATCTTGTTTACTAATTCAGAATTAAAAGTCTCCAAGCTAGTGGATATTTACCCCGGTAGGGCTTTATTATTAGATATTAATTTTCAGGGTGAAAGATTCAGGTTGATTACCATAAATGCCCCCAGACCAAGGTTCAGCAAGTTGCATTACTGATGGATATCCAGCCTTATCTTCATACTTCCTACTGGTTATTTGGGCAGGTGATCTTAATTGTGCTCTCAGTACCTCAGACAAGGGGTTGAAAATCTCGAAATTGTTTTGCGACTCCCATAAGCTCGTACATGTACTCAGTACTGCTCAGCTTAAGGATGCTTATCGTTGTGTTCATTCCTCTGGGGGTAGTACTTTTTTTTAAATCATCACTGTCCACTAGAATTGATTTTGTTTCTCTTTCTGCTATTTTACCTGTTTCTTCCGTTGCTTTGCATGCTTGGGAATTTACTGACCATAGGTCTATTACTGTCCACCTTACTTGGGGTGGGGTACCTAGATGTAAGAAAAATCTATGGCATCTCAACAATACTTTATTGACTAATGTACAGTATCTATTCTTAAGGCCTGGAAAAGGGAATGGGTCACTCGGCTTCCTGTTATTGATATGTATGATGATTTAGCATCCTGGTGGGAGGATATCAAAAATGATTGGAAGTCCTTTTTTTAGGCTCAACCTCATACCCTTATTACCTCTCATTATTTCGAATATTTACGTCTTAGGAGTCAGTTACAGAGGTTGATTTCTTTAATTCAGACTGAGAAACGTGATTATGGGGTCCAGCTACAAAATGTTAAAAAGCATATGTTTACCTATCAATATGACAGGTCTAAATCCTTAGAACACGAACATCAGTATGGTTTAAAATTGCATAAGCGTGCTTTGGATCCTTTTCAGGATTGTAAGGATAGAATGAGTAATCGGATGGTTACACAGTTGAAATCAATGACTGATGATTTGGTTACTTCCCCAGAGGAACTGGTTCATGTGGTTGAACAGTATTTGAGTTCTCTTTTTCGGAAAGATACTGATATTGATTATACGGCTTTGAATTTTGACACTTTGCATTTGCCTCAGGTGTCTGATTTAAGTAAACAGCAGTTATTAGCTGATATCTCTGTTGACGAAGTTCGTATGGCCATTTCCTCTTTGAACCCAGACTCTGCTCCTGGTATTGATGGTTTTGGGGCTGCTTTTTATCAAGCATTTCAGTATGACCTTGTCCCTGTTTTGGTTCAAATTCTTAATGCCATGCTGTCTAATTCCTCTCTGGCATCCTCTATGAATCATGCTTTAGTGCTTTTACTGTATAAAAAAGGGCTTAAAGAAGATTTAAGAAATTGGAGAACACTTAGTTTATTGAATACTGACTTGAAGATATTAAGTAAGGTTTTACTTAATAGATTGTCTAAGGTTGTTGATGGTTTACTTTGTCCGCACCAAACAAATTCTATTCCTGGTAGGACCCAATATGATAATTTATTAATATTGAGGGAGCTTTTTTCTGTTGCACAGACTGGAGAGTGGAAAGGTTACATTTTGAGCTTAGATCAGGAAAAAGCGTTTGATCAGGTATCGTATGATTTTTTGTTTTCAGTCTTAAAGGATTATGGTATACCGGATGGCTTTGTGGGCTGGATTCGTACAATGTATAGATCGGCATTGCTTCTCTCTAATGTGAATGTCTGGATTGGTAACCTGATATTGGTAAACATGGTGTGCATCAGGGTTGTCCCTGGAGCCCCCTCTTGTACATCTTTTCTATTGATATTTTACTTAGACTGATAGTTAACAATGCAAATCTAGCTGGTCTATGTATTTTATTGGTGTTCCACCTGTCTTGGTGTTCCACCTGTGAAGATCTTGGCTTATGCAGATGATTTAGTTCTTTGTATTTCTGACATCAAGGAGGGGCCTTTTGTGTGTGGCATTTTAACCTTATTTTCTAGATGTTCTGGTTCTAAGATTAATTATACTAAGAGCAGAGGTGTCCCTTTAGGGGATACCCCAGTGCCTGAGCTGGGTTGTATTTCAGGTATTTTAATTAGTACAGCTCCTATAACTATTTTGGGGGTGGAATTTGATTCTGGCAACATGGCACATGCCAACTGGTCTAAGAAAATTGATTAGGCTCAGCAATTTGTGACTAGATGGAAAGGAAGACAAATTGCTAAGCGTAAGAGGGTTTTGTTGATTAAATCCTTGGTGGTTTCTATTTTTTTGTATGTTAGTTATGTGTTTTCTCCCCTTGTTTCTTTGTTTATATCTTTATTTAGTGTTTTTTTCCAAGCATTTTGGGGGAGTAGGTTAAACCCCATCAACCGTGGCTATACGTATAGATCTGTTTGGGAAGGTGAAGTAGCAATGATACACTCTGTAGCCTTTTTTGTTTGTCTTTTTGTATCATACAATTTGAGTCCTCTCCTTCGGCCTGGGGAAAAGCCTTGGCATTCTTATACATGGGACTGGTTTTCTAAGGGGTTACCAATTTGGAAGTTAGGTAAATCGGCTCCCTTTTCTAAACTTCTGTTTTTCCCTAAATATGATTTAGAAACATTTAAAAGTTTATTGAAATGGGGTGTAACTGTTTCTCATTTGGAAACTATGGATAGAAAAAAAATGTATCATCATGTTGTTTCTATGGAATTTCCTGATGTTGTACTTTTTCCAGACTGCCCTCAGGAATCCTTAGATATGGTTCTCAAGTTTTTATCTAATAGAAGATTGCCTGATTTTGTTTGGGCTAGTGCCTGGTTGAGTTCCTATGGTAGATTACCTGTTGGTAATTCTAATAGACGCAAACAAATTAGTGACAGGTATTATGCTAGGGATTCTTGTGTAGCTATCTTGGAAACCCAAAAGCACCTTTTTTTTGAATGTCCTTATGTTCAATCTTTTTAGGTTTATTTAGCTTCCAAGTGGAATGAGCCTTTATTTGCCTCTCTTAATTATTGTACATTGTTGTATGGAGTACATAATGGTCAATGGTCCATGTATCATAATGAAACTTTATTATTGGTCTTTTCCATCCTTCGCTTTTATATTTGGCAATCTAGATGTTTATGGGTTTCACAACAAAGACTAATATTGTTTGATGAAATTCTTTGTAATGTGAAACATACATTGCAGAAAATTTATAATACTGACTTTAATTTTTGGGGTGTGGTCAGGGGCACATTTTTGGGGGTTAATTGTGAACATTGGGTGACAAATGTTTGATTTTCTTTATTGTTTCTGATGTTTCATTTGTTCTATTTTATGTTTTTGTTATTTTTTTGCTGTATGTTCTTGTTTTTTCTTTGTTCTGGAGTCCTCTTTTTCAATAAAAATTCCCCTACTCTTTTCGATAAGTGCCACGGGATCTTTAACATCCACCTGAACTACCACCAATCCAGGCAGATGGGACCTCGGTTTTGCATCTCATCCGAAAGAGTGCACCTCAGAAGTGCAGCACCCCTCTTATGCTGCACTACAGTGTTATTAGTGGGATATTAACCCAAGTAATATCAAAAAAGGAACAAACACGGCACCAACACTTCACACAAAAATGAACTGTATTATGACTGAAAAACAGATTTACACACCATGTCAAATGCAGTAGCACCATGCAAGGCAAGATCAGCTCAAAACAAAGAAACGCCCAAAATATATTAACCCAAGTGCCAGATGTTGTAACTGAACCCATAGATCTCTGATCTCCTGGCCTCAGAGGTGAGTGTGTTACCTACTGAGCCACTGACCCTGACAAGGGCCATTATTACCCCACTACTGCACATGTTTAATTTCCTACTGGGCTTAACAGTCTTGGAAGGGGATATCATGCTGGCTATGGTTGCTGGTGATGAGGGTGAATGACCCACTGTGGTATTAGCTGCCAGATTTTGCTGGGTTCACAGTGCCAAGTGCCTATTCTTAAGATGCGTATGCTGTCCTCCTGTACCCAGATGGCTCCCCTGTTTACCTCGACTCACACGCACATGGCAGACCTGGCAGATTGCAACTGGCTCATCATTTGCATCTTCAACGAAAAAATCCCAAACAAGGGATTGTGATGCTCTACTTTTAACATGTCCATGATGTGGCTTATTTAAGTCTGTTATTTTAAGCACAGAAGTGGGGGGGGGACATGATGTTTCAGGCACTGCACACCTGGACTGCAACTGACCACCATGACTACCTATCATATTGATTACGGGGTCATCATCATCATCAACTAAAACCAGTAGATCACAAGTTTTACCGGGGGGATTCCTACAAACAGACTCAGACACAGCCACTTCGAATTTCTTTTTCTCCGGTTCCCAACTGGGGTCAATTACATCATCATCATATTCATCAACGTCACACACATCAACATCTTCTGCTTGGATGCTAGTATGTGGACTGCATGTTGCAACAACAGCAACATCATTATTATCATCACATTCATCATCAGCATTTGCACCACCATCACCTGATATTTTTTCACCACACTGTGAATCACTGCATGGAAAATGCATGATGTTAAGTGCCATGGTGGATGGAATATCACATTGTGTGCTATCATTGACATGATTATCAGAATCCTCAGGTTCAATTACTGGGACATTACTGGGAAGTATGACATCATCTACACTGCCACTCACTTGCACTGCTTCACACTCAATATTTTTGGATATGGTACACTGGTCATAATTAGAACTTGATGTAACAATACTAATACTACCTCCACCACCACTAACACCAATTACACTAACACCACCAGCTGGGAAAATGCCATCTCCTCCAACTATGAGTGATGTTACTGATTGGGC
Organism: Neoceratodus forsteri; assembly: GCA_016271365.2. NCBI lineage: Eukaryota > Metazoa > Chordata > Ceratodontiformes > Ceratodontidae > Neoceratodus > Neoceratodus forsteri. The sequence goes on along the minus strand of CM057449.1, from coordinate 808,438,427 downwards.
TGTAAAAAACATTGCAGGAGAAATACCTTTCCTCACATCAGCAATGCACTTCTCCGTTCGCATACTACTACCACTACAGACCCTCTTACTGCCAACATTGCCATGGCCAGAAACAGCTTTACTTGCATGTCTCTTTGCAGGCATTTTGGGGGATCAACCACAATATTATAACCAAATTCAGATTTTGATATGTTCACTCTGTGATTGGATGGATGCTGAATGTGAAGCCAAATAAACAACTGTGGCTTCAGCAACAGATAAGAGACTACTCTGAGACTGTCACGGAATTAAAACAACTGCAGTAATCAGTGGTGCTGATGAGGTCACAAAAACAATCCAATCTGGTAAAAAATACCTTTTGAATGTTTGTGGGGGGAGCACTGAATGCAGATAGTGCAGATTTTTATGGCACTACAAGCAGCAAAACTAAGAACAGATACCATGATCGCAGTACAAAATCAGGCAGCTGCAGTGGATAGCAGGTTCACACTGCTGCGCCTGCAATTACACTAGTCTGTGGCACAATAAAAGGTGTATAATTTGATGCACGCAACAATGCATACACACTCACACACAGAACAGTTTGTGTACAATGCTGAACGAGGAATGCGTAGCAAATGCAAAAGTTCAGTACTATGCCATGTTACATATTGTAAATTTGTAATGTAAACAACCTGAACTTATGAACTGCTGCACCACATCCACTCAACAAACAGCAAGAAAATTTCTATTACTGACAATATTACTGTGTGCACATTAACACAGTCAGTTATATAACAAAAATATAACCAAAAAACAAAGAAATCTCTATTTCTCCAACTTAAATCTACCTACACCACAGATATGCCCCTCCCCCAAAGCACACTTTCACCGTCTTTCACCACACACACAATGTTGTAAATTAACATTCAAAATCCACACAAAAACAAAAACACTCAATGAGGGTTTCCTACAATTGATGAACTAAAGTTGGATCCAAAAAAAAAAAACACAAAAATGCTTTTTGAACAGCTTTTACAAGATTCCTATCACAGACAGCTATCAGAGCACACTGTCTCCTACTCCTCCCTACTCATACTACCCTGAACTGAGGCTGTGCAGATCAATATACAGCCCATGTGACCTGAAATCCCATGAATGACTGCAAAATTTGCCTTCGGAGCTCAAAAACAAGGCGAAGTGAGGTGCAGTGCACTGCTTTCAATGCACTTCACCTTAAATTAGGCAGAGCAGTGGTCTGGAGAGGTGGAGTAATGCAAAGTCATTGTTTCCAATGGACTTTGCGTTCCTCATTATAACGTGAAGTACTCCGCTTTGCATTGTGGAGCACTCCACAAATTCGCCTTGGCTCTGTGAATCTCTTCACAGAGCAGATTGAGCCCACTTCGTCCACCACTACTGCTAGGTGCCAGTGGCCAGAGTGCAGCATGTACTGTACATCATGTGGCAGAGATATGGTGCTGCAGCATAGAGGCCATGGGTGGGTGTAATGGCAAAGGAGCCAATATAGGCAGCACCACCTGCCCTGTCAGCTGGCTACTGTCATGCCATGCAGCCACCAGAGCATTTCAAGTATGACTGAATAGGGACATGCCACCAGGGATAACCAATGTATTCCATTCCCACAGGTGACAGTGGATGTCAAGAGCAATCACAGCTGATGATACTGCTCAGACATCTAAAGAAAGAGGCAGAGATACGCTAGAATGAAGAACATGCATCCACACAGTTGGTGACTGAGAGGACTGCTGGGCTGTTGAAGATGCTATTCTGGTGCACTGACAGATCAGAGGGAGCCTTGAAGTACACTGCAACAATGGCATGCACGATCATCCTGACATGATGTGTACTGCATAACTTCACTATAACACACAGGATAAAAATGTCAGAGGTGGATGGTGAACAGGGAGATGATGATGACAGTGGTGAGGATGACAAACTGGGCACCAGACCTGCACAGGTAACCACAAAGACATGGACTGCAGTAGCTGGACACTGTGCCAAAGCTCAACTGGTCAGCAGCCACTTCACCTAAGCAGACAGGAATGTCACCACAGCTGCACACTCACAGGCAGCGTAGAACCCACAGAGGTCACAGACTGTGCTCAGTAGCATACTGGAGCACCCAGATAGATGTATGGTGAGATGCAGAGGAGTATGACCACCATGCCCTGATGGAGACCAGCAGCAACGCAGATACATTCTATAAGAAATGGGGCAGTCCACTGTTTCATGCAAAGGCTGTTGACACTGCAGTCATGCCAAGGCTGATGTCAGTGACCCACTCTGGATTGACCACCCACAGTGACACCTACATGGGATGTGGGTCTGGGCAGATCTGCACAGGAGGTGTTGCTGCCTGCTGCTGCCTACATTCAACTAAGACACTGCTGTATGTATCATGCCCATCATCTGTATGTAGTCCACAGGTGGCAGAAACACACAAATAATAAGGCAGCAGACACAGAGAGTCCAGACCAACTGCATATGGAGAGTGCCAACAGCGGGTTGGGGGTAGGTGCCCTCAGTACTGTAGTACCTACCTGCCCAGTGGCCTGGCAGCAACACATGCCCTCCCATTGTAAGGTAGCCTATTGGCCCACTCTATGCTGCTGGCCCCTCCTTGGGGACATGGTCAGTCTGCCATGCTGTGGACCCTCCGGGAATAACCCCCAGTCCAGACTGGTGACCTTGTTGAGCTACAGGGACACTGGGACTGTGCACACTGGGACTATGCCAATAGTCTGTACAGAGTGTCTCCAATGTTGTTGAACCATGCCTATCTGTGGTGATCAGGCCAAGGATTAGGTGTGGTGATCAAGAATGCGAAAATGCAGTTGGTATCTGGGGTAAGGCACAACCCCAGACAGCTCAAGCACAGGTGGAATTACGTGTACCTTCAGGAGGTAGACACCCTCCACTGCCTGAAGAACATGGTCCAGGTGGCAGATGTGACCATGTGTGGTGGGCATCACTAAGAGACAGGCAGATTGTTTCACACAGTTGCATGCATGGTATACTTAGCTGTGTTATGGCTGTTGACAGGCCCATCATAACCTGCATGTATTTCTATACTGTCCTCACAGATGTGTAGCCAATTAATCCCAGAGGTGGCCATGGCAGAGTGGAGGACAGGGATGTTGTAGTGGGGACTGTGCCACAGAAAACACCAGGAACCAGCAGTCAAGGTAAGTCATAAGTATCTTGGAGTGACACACTGCCCAGAAACATAGCGTGCTGGCCACATGCTGGGTCATAATGACCATGGTTGGGGTATACAGGTGGCAGCTCACAGAGGTGGTGTAGCTCAATCCCACACAGTGCCACTGTAGTAGGATGTGGTGTGCATGCTCCCTGTGCCACACTAGGAACAAGTGAGACAATGAATGGACCACACACATGTCACGGGGGGGCAGGATGCTGTGCCATCCCGTATAGTAGGTGCAGGATGACATGCATGAACAGGGATGGCTTGTGACACAGGACAGTGGGTGTGGTGCACACATAGAGGTTAGTGATGGGGGGCCCTGGGATGGCCCCCAGTCACCTGGACCACCACACCACATGGGCACTAGATAAAGAGCACACTGGGGACACATGGGGTGCTACACAGCATGGAAATGATGGGTGGTGCATGCTGGAGTATGGTGGCTGATCAGGCAACCCAGATCGGTGCCAGACATAGTAGCATGAACAGGTCTCCACACGGCAGGTGGCAGCAGTCAATATGGAGTGTGTTGTGCCAGCAGCCAGAACATGGGTGACATCTTGTACCACAACCATGTTGCATGTGTCCTGGTCCCTGCTTCATATGCACTGCCATTATTGTGTTCACCAGCCATGGCAGAGTACGAAAGAGCACCCATGCTGTTGGGCCACATGTATAGGGGACATGCAAGATAGGGCATGTGGCAGGGATGTCTGCATACCCACACCACAAATGAGTACAAACCTATAACAGGCCACTGTGATGTGGGAACAGACAAGGTGGTGCCTATACTGCACATGACCACGGGGGATACAGTACTTCATGACTGTGGGGCAGAGCTGCCAACTGGTGGGACACTGCACCATTCATGTGTGTGCTATGCCAACTTACACAAGCATGCCACCACTGGGAGGGTACCATATGGCTGAGGGACTGGGGGGCTGCACTGAAGAGTGGTATGGAGTGCCAGAGAGGGTATGCCCACATTCCCAATTCTATCAACAGCATAGCGGACAGCCACCTGACTGTGTGGACAGTGCTGTACTACAGACCATGACTACATGACAGACAGCCAAGCACTGCTGCACATAGGGACACTAGGGTGGATGCTGGACTTTGGGGCAGACCCCAACAGGGTCAGTACCATGTCACCAACAAGAACTGCAGTGCTGGCCACAGCTGAAGGGGAAGTGGAGTAGACACAGTGTGATCCACACAGGCTGCATGGCAGTGAGCAGGGTGAGACATTGTGCACCCATGCCACAGCTGTAGCTGTGGTGACACAAATGCACTGGGACAGATGGACACTGGCCAAAGGACAACAGGCTCATCTTGCACTTAACTCCCTCCACAATGTTAGCTATGAAATCATTAAATAGCAGTGGACCCAGAATTGATCCTTGCAGGACCCCACTAGTGACCATCCTGGGTGTCAAGAATTCCACCCGTACCACCACCCTCTGCTGTCTGTTACTCAGCAGTTCCCTATCCACTTAACCAGCTTCAACCCTACCCTCAGGTTCCTCAGTTTGCCAATCAATCTCCCATGCAGCACAGTCAAAGGCCTTTCTGAAGTCCAGATATAGGACATCAACTGTCTGACTGCCATCCACAGCTTTGTAACCCAGTGAAAAAATTTGACCAGTTTAGTTAGAAAGGATCTCCCCTAGATGAACCAATGTTGCCAGATGTCCTGAAGGCCGTTTACTTCCAGGAATGTCACCAACCTCTCCTTTAAGATGGTCTCCAGTAATTTTCCCACTATGGACATAAGGCTGACCTGTCTGTAATTTCCTGGCTCATCCCTGGGTCCGCTCTTATGGAGGTCATCCCATGTGCCATCCTCCAGTCCAGTGGTACACATCCTGACTGAAGGGAGGTATTGAACAAATCTGACAGAAGATCTGCCAGGACCTCTGCCAATTCCTACAGGACTCTGGGGTGGATTTCATCTGGTCTAGAAGCCTTGTCTGTCCACAGGGACTTAAGACCCTTCTGCACTCTGTCCACCGGGATCTCACTATTCATTACGCCCTCCCCGTCACCACCCCCTACCCTACCATTCCCCTTCAAAACTGACCTTCCCTTTTCCCTGGTAAAAACTGAGCAGAAGTACTAATTTAGTACTTCTGCCTGCTCAGCTACCTCTTCTGCCTCCCCATCCTTCTTTATTTATTATTATTTTTTTTTATTTTTACAGTTGTTTTACCAGGAGTAACACACTAAGCTGAAAGCTTGTTTACATGTGTGACCTGGGAGCACAGGGAAGTTAAGTGACTTGCTCAGGATCACACAGTATGCAAGCGTGGGCTGTAGGATTCAAATCCAGGTCTCCAGATTTGCAGCTCAGAGCCTTAAACCACTGCACTATACTGCCTTCCTAGAGGACATCAACTGTTTGACCACCATCCAGAGCTTTTGTATCCTAGTGATCTGGCCCCTAAAGTTTCTCCACTCTCTGATGTACTTAAAAAAATTATTTCTCACACTCCCAATCCCCTGTGCCAGCCTTAGCTCCTTCGAGACTTTGGCTGCCCTTAACACCCTGCTTACCTCCCTCAATCTTCTAATGTACTCCTCCATATCCTCCCCCCTACAGGTTCTTCTTTAAAATCTGAAGGCTAACCTTTGCTCTCTTACCTTCTCCTATACCTCCCTGGTCCACCAGTTATGTTTCATAGACTTTACTTTCTTACTGCAGGTCTTTGGAGGACAGAATGCTGATGTACAATAGGTGCTGGGATATCTCACTTGGGTAGACTCAATGGATCACAGGTCCCCTTCTTCCATCATCTTCTATGTTTCTATGCTTCTATGTTTGTGCCGGCTTATGAGACCTCTATCAGGCCTTACTTCAAGATGGCCCATTTACTTAAAGTATCCATGTCTGGGCTGATTGTCACTATATACCCAAGTATGGCTGCCATCTTACTGAAGTCCACTACCTTAAAGTCCACTACCCTCATTTTGGTAAGATTTCCCTCCCTTCCCAAGGGAGAACCACACCACACAATGGTCACTCCCAAGCAGTGGGTCCTCAACCTTCACATCCTATACCTGGTCACCATCTAACAACACAAGGTCCAAAATGTTCCCCTCTCTGTTGTGTCAGGAATACATCCTGGAAGGCATCTAGTATCCATTGTTCCCTGGCACTAGTGGAAATCATTGTGCTCCAGTCCACAACTGACAGATTAAAGTCTCCTTTCTCCACTGTCCTGCCTGTGCCACAGTGATTCATTAGATTAACCACCAGTTCACTGTCACGTTCTTCAGTCTGGGATGGTGATCTATACATTGCTCCCAGACTAACCTTCCTACCCTTTGCATCCTGTATGATAACCCACAATGTCTCCACATTTTCTCCTCTCCTTCCTCCCTATTGCACTCTATCCCTTCCCCTATGAAAAAAGCCACCCTTCCTCCCATTCCAATTTTTCTGTCCCTCCTATACAATCTGTACCCTGGGACTATTAAGTTCTAGTCATGGTACTGGGTGGCCAATGTCTCCATGATGGCAGCTACATCCACCCCCCCCACTTCCGCCATCAGTGCCTGAAGCTCAAGTAATTTGTTACCTAGGCTCCTCGCATTTGTGAAGACCACTCTCCAACTGGCTCCCCAATCCTGCATATCCATCTTCTGCCCTCCACTTGTACCCCTGTGTGAGTTCCTTACTTCCACCAAATTTCCAGTTGGTGGAGAGGCACAAGGTCTCCCAAACTGAGTCCCAGCCTGCTCTGTTAGAGAGAGCAGCCACCATTACCCACCATGTCATGCAACAATGGGCATGCGGTGCACATGGGTGGCAAAGCCAACATGAAAAGTAGCAACCACTGTAATTATGACATCAGCAAAACTAACTGTGTAAGGAGGTCCTTTTCTAAAAAATCTGAATCTGTACTGATTCGATTGTACAGATCATATATAAGGCCACACCTTGACTATTACTCACAGTTCTGGAGTCCTTGCTTAGGCAAGAATAAAGAGCTTTTAGAAAGAACACATTGCTGATATTCAAAGTTAACTCCAAAAATTAAATTTAAACATTACAAGGATAGCCTTACTGAACTGGGTCTATGGTCTCTAAGCCTAAGAAAACTAAAAGGGGATTTGTTGAGTTTACATAAAACATGGGGATGGAGATTTAATGATTGAACTGGGGCTAAAGTATAAAAAATGTCAATATAATTTAAGAGACCATAATAGACAACTCACGGACAGTATTCCTAGAACCAACCAATGGAAGTACTCTTTTTTACCTAGGTCAGTTAGACTCGGGAAGCAACAACCAGGGGATAATGTACACAAACAGAATTTCATGAGCTTCAAACACAGGCTGGACAGTTTTTTGCAGGAGTGTAATTCTAGCAGTTACATCCACTGGGAAGTGGGGACAGTTAACATGGGCACATGCCTTCTACTGTCCTAAATCCACAGTATAAACCACATGATAGCATTGCCAGTGTGACACATTTAGGGATAGATGGGATGGATATCAGGTAGCACCGCTTGTGTGCCATAGGTACTACATGTGTGCTGGGTACAAGAGTTAGCTGTGTGGGGTTCTAATTTATGTAATGTTGTATCTATGATGAGCACATGTATATGTAGCTGACTGAAGAACTGGCTCCTATGTGGCATATAGAACTACCCACTGCGGATGGGGAACCACTGGCCAGACCCATCATCACCCCACCCCGCAGAAGTATGTGTGTGTGTGTCATACCTCCCCAGGAGGGACAGCAGCCACTAGGTGGTCCTCATCATCACCCAGTGCCCCCATGTTCTCCAGCTTGATGGCTCTCACCTACTAGTCAGCATCCCACATAGGGGCAAGGGCAACCTTGCCCTGTGCCAGACATGTATCATGTAACAGAGGCTGCATAGGTATGGTACACACGTGATGCATTCCCTGCACTGACACTCACTCCTGTGTGTCCGGCATAGTACCATGGACCCCTGCAATACCATGGCGGCTGGAGCCTGTCAGTATGATATTCATGACCATATCATGAACCAGTTTCAGGACAAGCATGTCCATCCCTAAACAATAGCCCAGGTCTCAGGGCATGTGCTCTGGGGTTCCTATACAGTCCAGGTTACATGCACATCCTGGCCACACTTGTGAGGTCCAGCACTGGCAGTGAGGACAGGGTGAAAGTGCCTCCTCCCCTTTGCAGATCACAGGTTCCAACTACTGGCTGAGGCTATCACATCTGCTGTGTTATGTTGAACGGGCATTATGTACCACAGAGGCATCTGCTCCAACCGGGAGCTGTGTGGCCAACACAGCCTCTGTGACATGTCAGCAGGGTGGAGGCTTCTTCACTTACAGTCCACAGTGGCAAAGCCCAACCCCAGCAGCCCCTCCCAACACTATCTGGTTGATGCACCACCCATGCCATCCAGGTCCCCCTAGTGGCTGGTGTGCAGCGACCCACACATATCCCAGCCATGCCCCTTGCATACTGTAGCCCACCCCAAACACATTCCACACCCCCTCCGCATCCACCCCACCAGTGGTTGAGCTGTAAGTGCAGCCTCCTGTGTGCCAACACTGGGGCATGGCAGGCCTGTGTTAGACCACTGACAGTGCCATAACACTGTACAGGTATTAGAGGCACTGTGGTACCCCTGTATCACTTGCCAAGAGCCTACACTGCCACCTATAGCACCCGTCATTCCCCTTCCCATGCCAATGGGTTCCATGGGTGTACCTTTACCAGGCTGTGTGTGGGCTGAGGCTGCCTACTGTGTACCTCCATGTTGAAATGCAGGCACCCAAGGGACAGCTGTAGGGCCTTTCTGTGTTCACATTGCATGTCCGGACTGGCCTAGGCTGAGAAGTGGGGATTCTATGTACCAAGTCCGCATTGCACCACTGTCTGTACAAGCCTGCTATCCACTCTTCCCTGATACTATTCACTGTCTGTCATTTCAGGTGCTGGTCAGGGTGCTATATGTATGTAGCCAGAATCAATGCTACAGCTCTGCATCCTAGAATGGGCCATGCACCTTCAGAAACAGACCAGGGCATATGCTGAAAAAACCTGGTGCCCGATGGTGGTGGGGTGTACAGATGCTATGGATGAGGAGGTCAACTAGCAGTAACACCCAGAGGATGACATGAGTGCAGTCCCACCACCCACTGGCCTTTTGACAAGGCCCAGTGAGAATAATGAGGCCCTGGGTGCCAAGGTAGAGGAAGACATTGCTGATGTTATGGAGGTGGTGCCTGCCACTGCGGGAGCAACCACACAATCTCTAGCAACCAACAGGCAGGAGCCTGCTGGACCACAATTTATGGAGGAGGAGGAGGAGGAGAAAGAGGAAGCAGTGGAGGTTGTGGCTGCGGAGGACGTGAAGCCTCAGCAGAGGATCAGGCTGGGCTTTCATACAGACTGTGGGTACCCATCTAGGAAGCATTGTGATGGACCTTACACAGCTACAGGGCTCCCTCAAAGCCCTAGTCAACCATATGGAAATGTTTGAGGACCTGTGTGCAACCCTGGCAAGACATATCACATTTCACTCGGCATCTACGTATGCTTATTGCCTTTGAGTTTGTGACTGGTTTGTTTTGAGTTTCGATTAGTGCTGTTTGCTGTATTACTGTGTAACCGGGAGCTCCTGCCACTCTTGAGGACTGATCTTTTCTTAAATCTGTTGCTACAGTTCTTGTATTTCTAAGCCTAATCTATCCTTTACAATTTCTAGTCCATAAGGTTGGCCACCTTTGGGCACCCCCCCCCCCTTTCCTTGACTATGCTATACTGTTCTCTTTAATTTTCCTTTTCCCTCTCAGGTCCTTATACAGGGAGGTTATTGTGATGACCTCTGAGCATATGTAAAACAGATTGTGTTTATTGTTGTTGGATTTAGTATGTAATAGCACTATGTTATAAAATACCTTGATGTATATATTTCATGTTTATGAAACCTGTAAATGTTGAAAATACCATGGCACTTGGTGTTTTAATAATGGTAAAAAGTACTAGGTGACTATTATAGAAATTAAGAAAGGTGTGTTATTTAAAATGCATGTATATTGTTGTAAACTTAAGTAAGAAATGGCATGATGATTTGCATATACCCCATGACGCATTGCATTATAGAAGTATGTATGATGTTGTGTTTCTTTGAAACTTGATTTGTTGCCAATGCCCTTTGGGGTAACCCTTCTTTCAGTGATTCTGCATTGAGGTTCTTTGTTTATAGCTTGTTTTTTTTTTTTGAGCCCCCACTATGCAAGCAAATGGGACCTGCATAGGGGTTATGGCTACAGCTCAACTGGTGAATTGGATCAGGGATCAGTGTCAGTAAGTGCTGGCTAAGTACAGAGAAAGGACATTCATTGTCTGTTGCTGCAAACTGATGTACTGAAGAAGGAATATGGCATTGCAGATGCTTATTTCTTGTATTTTGAATAAACATCACACAGAGATTGTGTGTTGAACCTGAAGTTCGGTGTCTGGTCCATCTGTTATCCCACAACTCCTCCACATACTGTTTGTTTATCTGTACATAGTTATGTAATGTCACATTGCTATTTTTTCAATAGATGTTCATTGTTCCACACTATACATTGTGTCATTATTCCAATATGCTCCCGTATTAGATGAGTGGCCATCTGCGCAGCACATAGGACCATGTGAGCCAAAGTGGTGTACTATGGGCTGTTGCTGGGTTCGTGGCACCAGGGAGGATGCATGCACCACAGTGCTATGTTGTATGCCACATATTTATGCATGCTTGGGGGGCACACACTATTGAACTGCACCAGCCTGCTTCACTCCCACAATTAATGTACATCTGCATAGTACGGTAGTGGTGCCCATCCATCCACTGGCATGGGCATGTATGACAGCCTATACCACAGAGTAGCCTTGCCACACCCTGGTTCTGTGGTGGTGACTGCCCCAACAGCCCACTAGTGTTGTACACTGCCACACCATCTTTGAGCCATGCACCTCTGGAATAGTATATGTAAGTGGCTGTCCACATGGTGTGGTATGGTGCCATATCATGACATCACACACAGTGCCCTTCTGTAGACCTGGTGAGGCAACCCATACCTCTGTAGACTGTCACTGTCACACCTGTGCCCACAGTCACCACTTTCTGGCCATAACAGGGATGTGCATATGGCCTTGGCAGGACAGGCCACCACACAGTTATGTGCCAGGCATGGTGGGGAGGTGGTGCAGCTCCTACCTTGGAAGGACACAGTATATATGAGGTGGGCAGCATATAGGTGGTGTTCACAGGTCTGATGCACAACTTGGCTGCTGCAGCTGTCATGCTGTCTGCTTACCAGCCACACAGTCAGGTTCCTATATGCCTGTAGGCCATGATGTCCCATATGGTATGGCCAGCATCCTTGGGGGAATTCTTGCTCCTAGGGCACCCCCAGCATGCCACTCTCACCACTATATGTCACTGTTCTGCATTACACATTGTTGTGATGGACTGAGGCACCTTGCCAGTGACTAACAGGAGAGACCATTATTCAGATATACACAGTGATCCACACATAGCACACAGAGTCAAGCCTCATGAGCTACTGCTAAAAGTGGGACATGTCTCACAGTGTTGGGTTCTATGTCATAACAGTGAATGCAGAATGGCGATCGCTATTATGGTGAGTGTGCATCACCGAAAAGCAAATCTAAGATACACACTTATGGGGAAACCAACACCCGGCAACCTAAAGTGTTTTTGAGGGCAGGGCAGGGCTGCACCCCCCCACTACCCCCCTTAGGGGGAGGGTTTGTCCCCAACACCACACCCCTTAATTATGATTAATTCCAGGGGGGTGCATGTCGGGAAGGGGGCCAAATTTGTCCGAAAAAAAATGCAAAGTCTGGGAGCAGCAGACAGTGGCAAAATTTAGACTCTCCCATCCCCAGCCCTGAACCCAGTACCTGCTGTGCCAGAGCCAGCCTCCCTCACCACCACCACATCACATGGCTGGTTGTTGGCAGCAGGAACAGTCCCTCCCGATAACCCTCTTCCCTATTCCTCGCCTTCCCATCGCCAATACCACTTTCCAGTAACCTTTCCTTACCCTCGTGGTAGAAGTAGTCGCTACCCTTGCAGGTAGCCCATCTCAGTAGCACTGAATATGGAGCCATTTTGACAGTCCCCCATATTAGGTCACTGTTATCACTGGATACCACAGTGCCGACACAGCAGATAGCACAATGGTGCAAACATACAGGCACAATATGCATCATGTAACGGTTGGTATGTGGCACATGAGAGTGTTGGTGTGAGTTCACATGTACCATGTCTACACCCAACTGTACCAGAGGCACATGCTGTGGTGAGCAACATATTCCCAGAGATGGTGGTGAGAGGCAGGGTACATGGAGTGGTGGCAGGGGTGCTGCATCAGCACCTATGGATACAGGTGACATGAACAGAGCCCACGCTCTGCACATGGTGTTCTGTCAGTGAGGGCTACCAAGGGTCAGACACTCACAGAAGTGGACCATGTCATACACCCCAAGGTGCAGGGGTCACAGTAGGGGGGACACAAAACCTGCATGATGTTGGCATACACTCTGTCAACAACCCTGTGGCATTACAGTCATTGCTAGGGTGCCGAGCACTCTATGACATTGTCCATGGGGTGTGGGGTGTTTCTTAGTTATAGGGGGTCAGTGTCTGACCCATGCTGGGGGGGCTGGACAGGTGGCATTGTGCACAAACCTGCTGTGGGCCATGTATGTCCTGGTCCTCCATGGCCCTGATACCAGTGGGAGCCATGTGGGTATGTTGCTCCACATTCAGTGATGGTTTTTGCACATGTGTCACATCAGGGCCATCTGTGTTCTCACAGGACTGAACATCCTCCCACATTGTATACAGCAGTATTGCAATGACAGCAGTTTCATGGGGACACCCACACTGAGCCCATCAAGAGAGCTGGATTGCTGGAGCTGGGAACAGTTCAGGCTGCCATCTGTACTGTGCTGTGGAACTGCATACTGCAGGCCTCAGACAATGTCTCTGCATCACCCCACCTCTCCCGGGTCTCCACTAGAGGTGTGCACATGTGCCATGTGGGTACTCCATTGTTACACTGCAGTTGCATTACTGCCCCCCAATAGATCATACTTCACTTAATTTCCATAGCATAGTCTCTCTAGGCAAGGTCCCACTTGTCCAAAAGGGAGCGACATGGATGCTCAGCACAGAGTGCATAGCATAGCTTTCCATGATTTACAATCCTGGTGGTATACTGCACATCAATCCACCCTTCCTCCTCCTGCTGTACTGTTGAGTGTGTGCCATCTGTCCCTGTGGCACTTTTGACCGATGGATGGCAACTTATGACCTGCCATTGTTTGTGTTACGTGTAGTTCTCTGTGTGCCATGCACCGTTGACCTCTGTGACCTCTGTGTGGCTGGCCCTATGCTGCCAGTGGACGTGTCAGTTGATGTTCCTGCCATTCTTGCCATGCTACTGTCCTTTGAATTCCTCTGACTTTACCTTAAGGGTGGTGCTGTGGTTCCAGTGTGTTCTGTGGCAGCAGTGTCCTGGGTGGAGGAACACCTGGTGGGCATGATGTTTCAACTGCTGATGGTAGGTGTCTGTACCACACTGGGGCCTGCCTTGTGGCAGCATGGAGCTCTGTAGCCTGCTTAGCAGTGCTAGCCTGTCCTGTTGGGTAACCTAATCCTGAGGACAGATGTGGGCCAACAACCTGGGCATGCCTCAGACATGGTACTGGGGACCTCAATCGTGCTGGCAACAGGTTGTGCTGCTGGTGCAATGGGTGGAGGTGTGGGTGTTGTGTGGACTGTGGCCTGGGACCTGCCAGGTGCTGCTAGCCTGAGTAAGGCTGTCATAGGTTTGTGGAGTCAGATGTTTGGTGATATCCTGGGTAGCTGTCAGGCTCCTACCTGGAGCTTGTTGGATGCTCATGGGCTGGGTTGTGGTGGCAGTAGCTTGTGGTGCCAGCTGTGTACTTGGGGCCTGTGTTGTTGGGGCCCTTGATGCTGGTGCCTATTATACAGTGCTGGACTGCCTTGTGGGTGCACTGGTGTCCTGCACTTTTGGGGCACTGTTGGCCTGTTTGCTCTCTGCAGTGTAGGTTCAACATGCTGTGTGCTGGGGGCCTGTTGGCAAGTTCAGCTGTGATGCTGTCCATTGTGCATATAGTACCCATGTCCACCAAGTGTACCATATCCATACTCATCACAGTCTGTGTGGCTGTATCCGCTGAGGCCAATAGGTCCATCCCCAGTGGTGCTCCGGTAGTCATAGCTCATGGATGCACCATGAACCTTGCCACTGTATATATGTGTTCATTGTACACCATGGGGCTGTGCACTGTGGCTGCCATGGTACTGGTTTCCTGGGTCCTTGCACTCCTGTTTGCCATCCACAGTGTGGCCATGGCTGCGTTGTCCTATGGCACTGATAGTTTGGGTGTTACACATTGCCTTTGTGATGGTCTGCTGTGAGCCAGCGATGGTAGCGATGGAACTGGTCTGCTCATGTTGTTTACTATACTGCATTCCAGTGCTATCATCATGTACTCTACTGCCTTCCATCTGCCTCTGCATGCATATGTGAATCCTGTGCAATATGGTAGTGACATCTGCATGGCATGCTGCACTGTGGTGTACCCCAGTCTGGACAGCATCTTGTGCCCCAGCAAATAATTCCTCCACATAGCTGTTGTGTCCAATAATGACACAGTAGTGCTCCTCCATGGCTCATGTATGCCCAATATCTCCTTTCTCAGTGCCTCTTTATTGTGGATTATACCCTGGCTTTAGCTGCTCAGGTCATCATCCTGCATGGTTTTCATTGTCACCTCCTCTCCAGCTTGCCATGCTGGCACCACCTACTATTCAGACTGGATGGGGCTGAGCTCTTGACCAATATTGACATGGCTTTTCTCCCCAATGTCTGTGTCCAGTCCCTCACTGCTGCCATGTGAGCCCCCTGTGGTGCCATCACTGTATGTGTAGAGGTGTGTGATCTCTGTGTGTTCACTATGGCCTGTGCTGTCTTGTTTCTGCCCATCCTCAACCTCCAGATGCTCACTGATGTTTGAGGCCTTTGAGTCTCTGTCCTCTGACTCCTCTTCATGATGGCACTTTTCTTGGGAGGTACTGGTGGTTACAGGTTTCAGTGGTTCCTGTCTGGTCACTGGTGATATCTCTGGGGAGACAATGTATGCCTACTTATGTACATGCTATGTTGCACAGATATATCATTATGTCAGTGTTCCATGTGTGCGGTGCAGATCATTGCATTCCTCTGCGCACCAACTGCAGGTTGGCTGCTGTTGCCATCACATGGTGCAGGCTGTGGTGTGCCACAGCTGGTTTGCATTGTTGGCATCGCTGTCCACCTGACTTATGTTCAGTGTGTTGCTTCCCACATGACTGAAACAGTGCCATGCATTTCCTGGGCAGATAGGTAGACAGCATCATTGCCTCCTGACTGCATTCATGTCTCAGCAGTGTTGCCTCTTATCCATTATAGTCACCTGCACAAACAGCATCATGGCATGCCTATGTCAGCAATGTGTGCAGGACACTGAATGGTCTTGGGACCAGCTAGGTGGGAGGCACTGTCCTCAGTCCAGTGTAGAATGGTCTGGCCGACATTGTCACTGCCAGAGGCACTGTTTTGTTGCCCCTGCAGAGGACTTCTGATGCCAGGTACAGTTGTGTGCATTGCACCAGTGGGGTGGTAGGGGAACTGGATGAGACTGGGGATGTATCCTTCTGCAGAGTAGTATTCTATAACTACATGGGGTTGCAGCAACCCTCCCCACTTCCATTGAATGTATCCAGGCATGGAAATTACCATTTGCCTGCACTTTTCTTCCCTGTGTCATCACACCACCCCCCACCTTACACCTTTCGGCATTTTCCTGTGCCTCCTTCATTGCTGCCCCATTGCTGCACAGGTCTGTCCATGTATGTTGTGTATTCTGACCACAGGCTGTAGCCCATGACTGAGCACCTTACCATCAGCAGTCCCAAGGCCTGTCTGTCCCACACTTCTGCTGACAACATAAGGACCACTGTGTACTGCTTGCACTGTGCAACCATGCAGAGCACAGGCTACATGTTCCAGCAGCAGGCATTTCCACAGCCATTTTGTAGTACTGTTCATCTGGCAGCATGCTGGGCATACCTATCTGCCCAGCTGTTTGCCAGCATCCGTGACCCATGATACAGGACTGTAGCATATGTCACAGGATGCACTCCCATGGCACGGCCACCCTGCTGCCTTATGTGTCTGGTGCAGTGCTGTACTGTACTGTTTATTATCATATACATATGCATGCCACATCCTCATGCCTTCATAGCATGAAACTTGCATGAGACTAACTTTGTTTTTTTTTCTCTTTTAGATATTTCCTCAAGAAGACCTAAGGTCGAAACATAGATTTTTAACTCTGTTTTCTATTTCCAGTGTTCATTTAATATAACTATTTTGTTTTTCTTTTAAACCACATGCTGACACAGTGCCTTGTTTTGGTTTTTTACATGATACTTGCATGTTTACTCACTACATGCCATTGGCAGCACTGTGTTGTACCAGTAGTAAGTGACAGCCTTGTCGAGTGCCATGTGTCACTACATACATTTATGATCCAAATCTGCAGTGTTCACGATGTTACCTCAGAAAACTGCACACATACTGAAACATGCTTCTTTGACTGTTGATCTCTCTTGTGGTACTTTGCACATGCTATGACCCTGCTTGCCAGCACAGCAGTGATGCAGCTTTTTGGGAACAAAAGTCCCACCTGGTGTTTCTGTTCTTAGATGTCTGCATGGGCAGGGCAGTCCCATGTCTGTTGGTGTCAGTGCCTTGCTATCCTAGCTCCAACCATTAGGGTGTCTATGTCTGCTATATACTTGCCAAACTCTGTAACCTGAAGAGGTCCAAGTTGCTGTCTCCCTTGATTGTGCAGCTATAGAGCAGCATTGAGTTGGAATGGTTTGACTGAATCACAGAAAACAAATTTAGATTTTTTTAAATTTAAAAATGAATTGTTTAATAGTTTGTATTTTTTATGTATGTGTTTTAAATAATGTATGTATGTAGAGTGCGATTATGTTTGTTTGTATTAGTTTTGTTTGTATTAGCTATGTTAAATGTCAATTGTTAATTGGTAATTGTATTAGAATCTACATGCAGGACTTTGTTGTAAACGGGACTTTGTCCTAACAAATGAATTTCCTGTCAAAAAATAAACTTTAAATCAATCAAATCAATCAAACTAAGATGTGCTGCAGCATTTTTTTCCTGGCTGCTCATGGGTTTAGTTCTCCTCCTCCTCCTCCTGCGGCAGTGGTTCAGCATCTGATATCACTGCCTGATGTCATGCTACTGTCTCTGCAGCTGCCTTATGTTGCACATTACAGGGCCTACAGCATTGACCCTAATCACCACCTCACCCCAGGCCTTCTTCCTATGACCCTGCAGCTTCTTGTCCCCACCCCTGGATAACAGCAGGTCAACTTGGGCATCCACCTCCTCTATTAGGATGTCAGTTTCAGCAGCTGTAAAATTTTGTTTTTTTCTGCTGGTGCTTGCCTGGCCTTACTTGCGTCCAACGGTCTGTCATTTCTTGTGACAGGGTTGAATAAAGCCTTGCCCCATTTGCTATGCATAAAGAGTTTAAATGCAAGGGTCTATTCTATCCTCTCCTTTTCAGTCTCTTGTCTATCTGGTTCCGCAACCAAATTTTCATGTGAGACTTAGTAACTGATCACTCTGACAATTTCGCAGTTCTTTACCTCTCACTATCTCTCTGCATTCCCTTGCTGTTCTGTCTTTTCTTCTCCCTTGCATATCTGCAGTTATAAAAATATATGTGAATCTCTGTGTAAAACTGTACATGATACTAGAATCCCTTTATTTAAAACTGTATATAGTTATACTGTTGAAATAATTGAAAAGCTATTTGGAACTCGGGGGTTAATCTGAGATGCAGTTTTTAAGCCTTTTGCAGAGCTGTAAACAAGAGTTCAGTTATGGGTTACTATGTTCTTTTTGCTGCACCTGCAAGGAATAAAACTTATAAGAACATTCTGTAAACGTACAAGAACATTCTGTGAGAAGCAGGCTCTTTTAACAAGTTCCCAAAGACTTACAAAAAGAGCAGCAATGCTTTTGCTAGAGATACCAGGAGAGTGAGAAACTGAGAGACTAAAACTTGAAATTAAGAGATACCCTCAGAAGAAAGACTTAGTTTTCTCTGTTTGTACTGCCTTTGTAAATAGTTATACTGAATAATTTTAATTTTTTATTTTGCTGTTATTGAGAAAAAAAAATGCTATTTGCTAATTTTGATACTGCTCCTGGGTTTCCTATGCTTCCTGATCTGTGACTCAATGACATTTCTTTTGCCATGTTTTTGCATAGCATTTGTACGCAGCTTCCATCGTCCTCACCCTATGCAACATAATTTTGGTGAGTGTGTGTCTTATATCATTCTGAGGGACTTTGGTGCAATGACTACTTCTGTACCAAAATCAGTGCAGACACTTTGACGCAACCAAAACTGATGCAAAATGCTCTTTTCATACATCTTGCACCACTCTAAGGCCTCTTTGAAAATCACACCCAGTTTCTTTAAAATGGGATAACTATGGAAACATTAGAACTAGAAACATGCAGACATCTAAGTTAATAAACCGATATAAAATAATGTATTGCTACAGCTACCATATAGCAATATATGACAAGCATTTGTCAATACCGAATGTTGTCTTGCTGGCATTGGCATTGGTAGTGCTGAATTTAGAGATGCATAATAGGAATGGCAGTGAACTATTGAAGTGATGCCAACCCCACCCCTACCCTGTAGAGACCGAGAGGCATTGGGGTGTGCCTTTGGGTCCTCAGCTATAACGCTCATGCCATTGTACCTCACCCTACCCTGTAGACACTGACAAGTGTCGTGGTGTGATTTGGAGTCTTTGGGGATTATACTTACCCCATTCCATAAGAAAATACACTGAGGTGGGTGCAGTATAAGAGAAAGGGGTAAACTTTGTGGCCAAACAGTGCAAGGCTCACCATGATGCCTGTCACTGGCTGCAGGGTGGGGGGTGGGGTTGAAATGGCATAAGCATTACAGCTGATGATCCCAAGTCACACCCCTGACACCTGTCAGTCTCTACAGGGTGGAGTGTTACAGTTGGAAACCCTAACAATGCAAGCGTGTGTTGGTATTTTCACTCCAAATTTTCAACAGAGGCTGTTTGCGAGCCCACCTCATAAAAAGCAGCACTATCAGTTTGTTAGCAGAAAGGTGATTTTGCACAGTGTCTATGCCATTTGGCGACACAGGGATGAAAACACATTTTGGGCAGGATGTGGAAAATGACATCTGTATTGTTCATGAGGAGGTGTAATAAAATGGCAACGTTCAAAATCTGGAGTGAAAATATGAAAAATTGGTGAAGTCATGAGCATGCATAGAAACTGCATAACACACGCCCGTAACCCAATTATTTTTGGGAGTTTTTTAGCCACATTTTCAGCATAGGCATTTTGGGACCTACCCTCAGGAACAGTAGCACTGTGATTTTGTTAATCAGTCCCAAAAGTTGATTTCCCACAGTGACTATGCCATTGTGTGCCAGAGGTGCAGAAACACATTTTCGGCAGGCTGTGAAAATTGACAGCTGTACTGTTGATAAGGAGGTGGGAAAAAATGCCAGTGTTGAAAATCTGACATGAAATATTGCAAATTTGTGAAGTTACAAGGGTGCGTGGAAACTGCGCAATGCATGCTTGTAACACAGTCATTTTATGGACTTTCAGCACCAAATTTTCAATATAGGCATTTTAGGACCTCTGCTCATGAACAGTTTCACCGTCATTTTCTCAAGTTGTCCTGAAAACTGATTTCGCACAGCGACCACGCTATTCTGCGCCAGAAGTGCAAAAACACATTTTGGCCAGGATATGTAAAATGATATCTGTACTGTTCATAATGAGGTGTGTAAAAATGCCAGATTTGAAAATCTGGAGTAAAAAAATTATAAATTCACTAAGTTACAAGCGTGCGTGGAAATAGCACAACACACAATCGTAAAACAGCCATTTTGTGGACTTTTTTCAACAAATTTGCAACATAGGTTTTTTGAGAGACCCCCCTCATGAACAGTGGCCCTTTCATTTCATTACTCGGTCCCGAAAGGTGATTCTGTGCAGTGACCGCAAAATGACCTTTCAGGATGGAATAACATCATGAGGGTGACTAAATTCATAAGGAGGGCTCCCAATAACCCCATGTTGAAAATGTGGTGCAAAAATTCCCCAAAATAACCGAGATATGCACCAAAGTTGAAAAAAACATATTTATGCCATTATACACCTTACCGGCATTTCTTCAGTTTGTGGTCAGCATTGAAGAGTGCAGACGTGTTCCCGGTCCACCGAAGATCATTAAGCCAGACTCCGGAGGTAAGTATGAGGTGAAGGGGGGTGTGGGGAGGCAGGATGTGCAGATGGTGGGCACGGGTTGTGGGAGGGGGCAGGGAGACTGCGAGGGACTGTTTTCTTCTTTCACAGGGGTAAAAAAAACACTGCAGAACTGTTTTTCTTTTTCAGGGGATTTGGCATGCTGGGGTGGCTCCCAGCTTGCCACCTAATTGTTTTGGGGGGATGCTGTATCCAATGTGGGATTGGGCACCCCCATTGGCAAGCAATGAAAGCGGGGGGGTAAGAGCCAAGGGGAAATGGGCACCCCATCGGCACACAACAAATGGTTGCGTACATGATGCCAATGGGAAATGGGCTCCCCCATTGGCACATACAGTGTATCAGGGTATGCCAACAGGGGGATTGGGCACCCCTGAAGTCAGCATTATGGCAGGCAGTATTCCACCATGTTTTTACATTTTCACCAGGGCAAGCACATCAGGAGGTGCTGTTGCATATGATGAGCTTAGCTCGCATTGCAGTGGACCTTTCGTTAGATGTGCTCACTACATTGTGTATTCATGGTATGGCACTGGCATGCAGGCGTATTGGAGAATGAGGGGTGCCGATGTGTGCCCTGCATTTGCCCAACAGTGACCACGCCTCCAAATCTGCTACTACCACAATATGTTGGCTGCACATGTGCAAGCCAATATAAAAATATAAAATGTTTCACTACATTTTTAAAGTTCTGCTTTTTTAACAATATATTACGTCAACTGGAATCAACATGTAGTGACACATGAAAAGTATATATAAATGTTGATGTGACTCCAAGGTCAAATCTAGGCTTCTGCTCCTAACAGTTCAGCTGTTGCAGGTTTTAAATATAATTTCAAGCATTTAAATTTACAGATTATTTTTAGAAATGTTTAGGCGATACAGGTGGTTGTTTTTTCTAAGGATAAGCACACTCTTTTTTAATTAATATTTAATATCACGTTGCTGGTATAAAAATAGTTGAATGATCTTTCTATGGGAAAAAGAGACCATTCATTTTATTGTGAACATTTTAGGTTTTATGTCTCAAGCACTACTGGGGGCTATTTTATAGGCAACCAAACATATTACCCAATTATAAAATGTCAGTCATTTTAGCATTTATTTAAATATTACAACACTTGATAGGCATATAGAGACATACAATGTGTATGTGCGTGTCAAGTTTCAAATTCCTAGCTTTAAAGGGGACAAAATTACATACAGCCAAACATTTGCCAACATTTAAATTTCAATTATTTTCATCTAATTTTAAAAGCAGTTTATCCAAATGTCACTGAATTCGAAACACTTAATCAACTACACCACATAGTAATGTGTGCCATATTTCACATTCCTAGAATTCAATGGAACCAAATTATAAGAAGCCACACTTTCAAACATTTTTGAGTAAAATGTTGAAAGTAAATAAATGTAAATGATAAACCCTTGCAACATTAAAACTACAGAATACAAGCATATTAAATTTGGTAGGTTCATAGACTGTAGATGAATTGTGTGTGGCCCCATATTCAAACGTCTCGCACAGCACAAAATGAAGATATGTGGCGCATCCCGGAAAATGCACGATGGTGCGATATTCAAAAGTTTGAAATGAGTTGCACAAATCTAAATGTACAATTGCACAGATATAATGTATGCCACACAGAAAAAGGGTGAGGACACCTACGTATGCAGCAAATATGTGCATTCAGTGAAACTGTGTGGCCCACATTTATACTGTACCATGCAAAGTTAGGCAAGACAGGGGCTGCTGTAAATCAGCCAGCCACCCACAGGCAGGTTGCTGTACTGTAGACTTGATATCATGAGACAGCTCTGTGAGCTGCTCCAGAATGAACACCAGGTACCTACAAACAGCAGACTTGCCAGGATGGTAGTGCCCAAAGCCACAACTGTGCTGTGCTTTCTTGCCAGGCACCTGCCAAAAACCAGTGGGTGAGACCACCGGCATCACCCAGTCAGCCACCACCCTCATTGCACCCAGGTTGTAAACGCCCAGCTGCCACATGCTAGAATGGTCAGTCTCCCTCTTAGCACACCAGCACAGCAGACAGCTACAATGCAGCACATAAACTATGTGCCATTGCCTGCACCCATGTGACCATCATAGCATCACCCAGTGGTGGCATGCACCCATAGCCACTTCTGGAACAAAGGTAATAAGGATGCATGATGTTACTGGTGGCAGCATGGCATGGGTCAGGGACAGTGAGTTGGCACACACCCATGTCGGTACACTATAGGTGCACACAGCACACCCCCTTGCCACACCCACAAAACCAGGTACTACATACATGTCACCAATGCCATCCATGCATTGTGACAATGCCACAGGGGCTCTGCAGTGAGTCAGTGTGGTGTTCTGGATGTGGACATTGCACAACTGTAGGCAGCACGGGGCAGGGGTGGCACCCACCTGTGGCCTGAATGTTTCACTGGCATGCCTTATAGACACCAGAACCTTTTGGTGTTGCATGTCTGGCCACCATGGGCATGTACATGGCCATGTGCAGTAGCAGTGTACTCAGGCCAATGCATTACACCCACACACAAACATGGCTACACACCTGCTTGCTAGGCTGCAGTACCCACAGGTCACCTTTGTGGAGTGGTGGTGCTGCCCTGCAACTCAGGAACTGCACATGCAACTGGCATGCAACTGGCCTGAATACATTCTAGTAATTAGACACAAATATGCTGTTGGGGCACCAAATGTGTAATGAGGCTGTTTTCATATCCTGGCTGAATATTGTAACTCTGCATGCTGCACAAGTGGCTTCACATCATGCAGTACTGTATGCTCTGTGCTATTCACAGGTCACCTGCCACGCCGAGCATCTCCCACTGCACTATCGCACATCATCAGGATATTCAGATGTATTTATACAATTGCATTTCCTGGTGCACTTTACGAATATCCTGTTCTTTTATGCTGGTGCATGTCAATGTGTGGTGCATTCACTTGCGTGGAACAGCCAGTCCCTTTTGAATATGGTGCCCTGTGTGTCAGTTTTATTATTCTCTTTCTTAGGGAATGTCCATGTTATAAGCTGCAGAAAATGAGAAAATAACATCAGTACTTAAAGTTGAATTCCAATGCTGGCAATGTTAAAATTGGGAAAGCCACATGTTGAGACATGAAGATGAATAAATTCTAATGATAAAGTGACAGTTGTGTAAGGTTGGGTGTTGGCATAACACCTATAGGAATGCAACTTGAAAGTCAAAGAGCTCTGACTGGGGGATGGAATACTAATGTTCTCAAAGCCATGAAGACTGGGAGTTTTAACTTGAAGTCTAGGGGTTGAGTAGGAGCTAGTACAGGGGCTCTCTAGTTGCAGAAGTTAGATGCCTGGTTTCACAAAGAAATGGAAAACTGAGCTGGGTATCATAATAATAAAAAAACACAGTTGTAGTAAGGAAGCACAGAGTGTTAACAATTCTAGCAGCAATGCAGGATATAAAAGACTCACACCCAGTAAACTGACTATCCAGAGAGCCTGATGTACCTGGAAGTCTTGGGCTTAGAGGTATTAAGAAAGGTGTTATGGGGAAGAAAATGTCTGGAACACCAAGAAGGAACATTTCTGGCTATTCCAATGGGTAGATATGGTAGGAAAGGGGTAGTTACTCTCTTGTTTGAGGTGATGAGCCACTGTAAAGAAGAAAGAGGATATCAAATGGACCCGTAGTTCTATTGAGTCTATCTGGTTAAGCTAGAAGAGAAAAGGGGGACAAAAAAGTCATCAAAGAAGCAACCACATGACTGCAAGCAGTTCAGCTCAGTTTATAAAATAAAGTAGTGATATATGCTTTGTGAATAGCAATTTTTGCAAGATGAATTCTTTCACAACTATCTGTCATGCTACAATAAATATTTTAGAAAATGTTGCCAATAATAATTTTAGTATTTCCACTGTAAATTTAAAACTGCTAAAAAATGTTCCAGTGTTGTTATATACCAGGATATATTGACATTAGATATGCATTAAAATTTTCAGGTCTATACCTGCAAGAACAGAGAAGTTACAAACATTAACTTTTCTAGAAAGTTTTCACAGCATTTCTCATACAATTGCATGGTGATATTTTGAACCCTTATAAATGATAAATTTCAGAACCAAATCTCTACATATTTAGTTGCTTATATAACCCTTTACAAAAAGGTTGTGCAATCTAATTTTCCCATCTCTAGCTCCAAAGGTGACTGAGTTACAAACAAAAAGCAAACAAAATAAAAAAATCTTCAAAATGCTCCCCAAAAGTAAAATACCAGATTTATTTAATTTGTTTTTAATTACCAGGTAGGTGTATTAGAGACAAATAGTGACTATTTTCAGACACGACCTGGGAGGTTACAAAGTTTCAATCAGAACAGTACAGTTTCAGTTAGGAGCAGTAATATAGTACAGTACCAAGGCAGAAAAAACAAAGTGAGGTATAACAATTATAAAATTGGTCAAAAGACATAAATATAGCACAAGTTGTAGTGAAGGACAAAACTGTGCAATGCAATTTCGAGATGTAGGGCCCATATAATTTTGAAATGATTCTTCCAAATGTCATGATAGCTATTATGTCTATAGGTCATCTATGAACACATACCAATCTCTAGCTTATTAGATGGTCAAGTTATGACCAAATAAAGACATTTAAAAGGTTAGCAAAATTCTGATGACATTCTTTGGAATTTCACAGAAATTCTTTGAATTCCATTGGAATTCCATACATTAAGAATGGCCTTACTTCATGTAGCTTTATTCAGGAGGCATGCAAAAAGAGTAGATCAAGGATCTGAAACAAAACAAGGCTTGATATAATTATGCCGTGAGCATGCATTTTATTTCTTCTAAAAAAGAAAACAAGTAAAACAGCCAGAAACATCAATAAATTTTAGAGAAGTCAAACAATCACAAAATGACATAATGAAACTGGAAGAATAGTCCAGAAATTGGCAGCTAAAATTTAACGCCAAAAAGTGTAAGGTAATAGCACCTGGGGAAGCCGAACCCAGGAAAAAGTACGTACTTGAAGGGCATCAATTAGAGGAGACAAAATTGGAATGGGGTCTGGGCGTGATCATTACCAACAATTTAAAGGTAGGAAAATAATGTGAAAAAGCAGAACAGAAGGCAAGTGGTATCCTCAGATGCACAGGAAGGGGTATTATGAGCAGAAAACAGGATGTTATCATGTCATGATACAGATCCTTGGTGAGGCCACACCTCGAGTACTGTGTCCAGTTCTGGAGGCCTCACCTAAAAAATTACATTGATTTTATGGAAACTGTGCAGAGAAGGGCCACAAAGGTGGTGCAGGGGTTACATCATGAGCCATACGAGACAAGACTCAAAAGAGATGAATTTATTCTCTCTGTAACAGAGAAGAAACAGGGTGGACATGATATAAACATTTAAGTATATCAAGGGAATTAACACAACTCAAAAAGAAAACTTCTTCCAGGAAAATGGTGCAGTGCGTATGAGAGGGCACAACTTGCATCTGGTGGGAGGCAAGTTTAAAAGCAACTCTAGAAAATACTTTTTCACTGAAAGAGTGATAGATCCATGGAACAGCCTGCTACCAGAAGTGGTGGCATTGAAGACTATAAGGGAATTCAAACTCACGTGGGACAGGCAAAGTGGGCGACTTAGGAAAAAATATAATTGGGGGGGATAGCCACCTTTGATAGACTAGATGGACCACACGGTACCCATCTGCCGACACTTTTCTTATGTTGTTATATTCTTATGTAGGGTTTTAACTGGGAATAATATGGTAAAAGCAAGGTTGTATCATATTATTTGTGTGAGACAAACAATGTTGACAGTGTCTCCTTAAGGATTAAATTAGCACTTTTAAACAAACAAACAAAAATATATGAATGCTAATACTTTATTATTTTTAAAATAGGAACCCATCCTGATTGTCAGCATCCCCTCAACTGATTCCAAGACCAGAAGCAAATCCCAGGGTTGGATAAATCTTAAAAACAACAATGCAGCAACCAGTAGCCCATCCCCAGTGGCACGTTGCTGCCCCACAGTAACACTGAGACCCCATCCCAGTGATGCTAAAGTGCTCCCTACCTCTCAGCCAACAGCCAGCAAAAGTACTGTTTAACATTCACAGCCATTGGCAAACCACACAAGGAGGAGGGGTCCTGAACTTTAAGAGGGCAGACTTTAAAGAAATGGAAGTCTGCCTTACAAGCAACCTGGCAGGAGTGGGTTGCCAAGGAGGGCTAGCGGAACAGTGGTGAAAATTAATGAAATGGATAGTGAAAGCAACCAGTCTTTATGAAAGAAGTGAGCAAAAGCAGGAGATATAAAAAGACCATTATGGTGCTCTAGGGAAGTGGCCATGAAAGTGAAGGGAAACAACGGTGGCATTCAGGATGTACAAACAAAGAAGGAGAGAGGGAATAAGGTATTGTTCCAGATAAAACAAAGCAGGGAGTGCAGGGAAGGCAGGGAGGTGAGCAAAGGGACAAACAAAGGAAATGATAGCCAAAGGGGTAGCAAAAAGGGGCAAGAGTTTCTTCATGTACACAATCAAGAAGAGGAAGGCAAGGGAAGGGATAGTGAGGATAAGGAAAACAGCAGGGGTCGATTGTGCAGGATAGGACCAGAAAAAAAAGCAGACATCTTAAGCAGGTACTTTTGCTCAGTCTTTAATATAGAGGTAGACGGGGATGTACCACTGAAGAGCAGCAGGAACAATGTAGTGGGTGCAGAGTGACACAAGTCCATTTAGAGAGGAACTACTTCTGATAGGACCACCTTATCTGAAAGTGGAGAAGACCATGGGACCAGGCAAGATACATCCACGGATGTTAAGGGAACTCTTGGAGGTGCTTGCTACATCACTGATTGCCTTATTTAAAAAGTCACTGGAAACATGAGTGGTTCTAGAGGACTGGAGAAGAGCTAACATAGTCTGGCTCTGTACAAGCAACACCAGGAAGGAAGTTAGTAACAGTAGATCAGTCAGTTTCACATAAGTGGTCAGGATTCAATGGAAACCCTGTTAAAAGAAAGGTTAGTGGAACATTTTGAATCCAGTGGGTTACAAGACCAAAGGCAGCACGGATTCATGGTGGGTGGGTGGGGAGAGGAGTCATTCCCGATGAATCTGATAAAGGAAGGGCATTAGATGTGGCCTACTTAGAATTTAGGAAGGCCTTTGGTACAGTGCCAAATAGGAGACTGATAAAGACATTGGACAGTCTAGGGTGGAATGCAAAGAGGTAAACTGAGTAAAAAACTGATTAATGGATAGATGACAAAAGGTGATGGTAAACAGCACTTACTCTAATGAAGAGAGAGTGACCAGTGGGGTGCTGCAGGGATCAGTACTGGGACCAGTCCTTTTCAATGTCTTCATGAATGACATTGCAGAAGAGCTGGAAGGGAAGGTATGCCTTTTTGTAAATTATTCAGATATCCGTACTCTAGTGGATACTCAGGAGGATGTGGAGAGACTAAGTTGGGACTTAGAAAACCAGAGGACTCATCAAGGGTGTGGTAGCTGGAGTTCAATGTCAAAAGTACAAAATCATGCACCTAGGGCATAGAAACCCAGAAGCTGTATATTAAATGAGTGGTGGGAAAAGTACTGATGGTCACTAAGCAGGAAAGAGACCTTGTGGTTATAATATCTAATGACATATAATGGTACGGAAGAACAACAAGGCAGCAGGCAAGGACAGGGACAGTGGGATGCTGGACTGCCTAGGGAGAGGTATCACAGCAGTAGGAAAGAAATGATGTTACCACTGTATAGGTTGCTGGTAAGATCCCATCTAGAGTAATGTGTCCAGTTCTGAAGTCTTCATCACAGAAAGTACATAGACAGGATGGAGGCAGTTCAGAGGAGGACAACTAAAATGGTAAATGAGTTGCATGAGAAGCCCTATGAGAAGATACTAAGGGATCTCAACATACACACCCTGTAGAAAAGGAGAGAAAAGGGAGACATGATTAAGATGTGCAAGTACCTCACTGGTGTTAACAATGTACAGGAAGATGAGCTATTTCAAATGTGAAAGTGAACTAGAACAAGAGGGGATGCAGTGAAGTTGGAAGGGGATGAACTTTAAGAGGGAGGTGAGGAAATATTACCTTACTGCTAGAGTGGTAGATGCCTGGAAAAGCCTGACAGCAGAGGCAGTGGGTGAGAAAATGGGGGGGGGGGGGCTTCAATCATGCATGGGATAGGCATAGGGTAATACTGGTAAATAGACTTGGGTGTTGCCAGAGACCAGTAAGGATTGGTGGAGACAGAATAGGTAGTGAACATCTGGGCAGATTGGGTGAACCAAAAGGCATTTTTCTGCCATCAGTGTGTATGTTTCTATGTCTATACTGAATGCAATGGATATTTGAATTGGGGCAGGAAGTGGGAAAGTTGCCACTGGACACCAACGACGTTTGAAGTGGTGCTGAGTAGGTATGGGGTGCCACATGACACCAACGATGCATGCATTTGGGGAAGGGTGCAGGATAGGGTGCCACTGGGCCACAACAATACTTTGAGTGGAGCAAGGTATGTGAAGGTACTGCCACTGAGTTCCAGTGGCTAACTGGATTTGGAAATGGTGTAGCAGGAAAGGGTAAGAGAAGTGGGCCAGAGCCAACTTTGGTTCGGTTTTGAGTTGGGAACTGACAATTCAGTGTCACATTTGCATATTTCGTTGAACCACTTAGAATCCCAGTGCAATACTTGGCATAGTGTAAAAAAGGCTACAAATCAGGGGAAAGCCTTGAGAATGGAAATGAATATGAATTACTGAAGCTGACTTTTATCAGGTGCTGTCAGCATGCATCCGCTGTATATCACATTTTATGTTGATTGTGCACATAGAAACATAGAAACATAGAATTTGACGGCAGATAAGGACCGCTTGGCCCACCCAGTCTGCTCATTTCCCTACCTAATGGATAAGCAGCAGATCCTAGTTAATCAGCAGCCTACTTCTTTCGACCACCACCCCCTAGAATTGCCTTATGACTGTCCCATGCATGCTTGAATTCCACCACTGTTTTTGACTCCACAACCTACTCTGGAAGGCTGTTCCATGCATCCACAACCCTTTCTGTGAAAAAATACTTCCTTACATTACCTCTGAGCGCCCCCATCTTCAAATTGTGCCCCCTTGTTCTTGCACACCTCTTTTTTTGAAAGATGCTACCCTCTTGGACTTTGTTGATTCCCTTGAGGTACTTCAAAGTTTCTATCATGTCCCACATCTCCTCCTTCCCTTGAGGCTATACATATTAAGCTCCTTTAATCTCTCTTCATATGTCTTCCAGTGCAGACCCTGCACCATTTTAGTTGCCCTCCTCTGGACAGATTCCATCTTGTCTATGTCCTTGCGGAGACTGGGTCTCCAGAACTGCACACAGTACTCCAGATGGGGTGTCACCAGCTGTCTGTACAGAGGGATAACAACTTCCTGTTTTCTACTGGTGATGCCTCTCCCTATGCATCCCAGTATCCCCCAGCCCTCCTTACAGTCCTTTCACATTGCTTGCCCACCTTTAAGTCATCTGATATGACCTGTAAAAAAACAAAAACAAGGCGCTGCATCAGCATGTGGTCTAAAAGCAAAACAAAATGGTTATATTAAATGCACGCTGAAAATAGAAAATAGAGTTAAAAATCTACATTTCGACCTTAGGTCTTCTTCAGGAAATATCTAAAAGAGAAGAAAAACAAGTTAGTGTAGAGGAGAGGTAAAATGAGAGAGATATATATATAGAGAAAGAAGAAGGGGGAGGCTCAGGGAGAATAAGTGATAAATGGTAAGATTTAAGAGAGAATCTGTGAAACAGAAAGGTGATGATGGGAAAGATAAAGAATAATGGGAGAGAAAGAGCTGGGGAAGTTCCCAGGTGGAGACTAATTAACAGGGCCTAGTAAGAAGGCTGAAAGGTGACAAATGTGTGGGAAGGAGACAGAAATGGAGACATATGGTGAAAATGAAAAATAAATGAGTACAAAAACAAATTGACTTTAGGGAAAAAAAGGGATGGCTGAAAGATGTTAGTGGAAAATAAGTCTATCATTTAAACCAGAGGGCTGCTGGGAGCCAAGACGGATGATCAGCTTGGCTTCCATGTTTGATCTGTTTGATGTTTGATTCAATGTTTCCATCTGATATGACTACCCACAGGTCCCTTTCCATTTCTGTTGTTGTTAGTATCTCACCCCCCATTGTGTACTCTTCCCCTGGGTTTTTGTTTCCCAGGTGCAATACCTTGCACTTCTTAGCATTGAATCGAAGCTGCCATACATTTGACCATTCCTCTAACTTTGCCAAGTCCCTTCTCATCCTTTCCACCCCACCTTGTGCATCAACTCTGTTGCAGATCTTTGTGTCATCTGCAAAGAGACATAGTTTTCTTTCCAGTCCCTCTGCAATGTCACTTATAAAGACATTGAAGAGGACCGGTCCTAATACTGAACCTTGAGGGTACCCCACTAGTAACCCCCCTTTCTTCAGATGGACTCCATTTACTATTACCCTCTGTGTCCTATTCTCCAGCCAATTCTTTACCCAGGCTATCATCTTGGGACCCACTCCCAGGCTGGCTAACTTGTATATTAATCTTTTGCGTGGGACTGTGTCAAATGCCTTGCTAAAGTCTAGGTAGGCCATGTCCACTGCCCCTCCCTGATCTACTACTTTGGTCGCCCAGTCAAAGAAATCTATTGATTCGTCTGGCATGACCTTCCGCTGTGAATCCATGCTGACTTGGGTCCTGTGCCCCTCTAGCCTCTAGGTACTCGACAATTCTTTCCTTCAGAAGTGATTCCATCATTTTCCCTATCACTGAGGTTAAACTAACAGGTCTGTAGTTTCCTGCTTCTGCCCTGCTCCCACTTTTGTGAAGGGGAATCACATCTGCCCTCCTCCAGTCCTCAGGTACCACCCAATCCTCCCATGATTTGCTAAAGAGGGTAGTCAGTGGTGTCACTAGTTCTACCCTTAGTTCTTTTAGAATTCTGTGATGAATCCAATCAGTCCCCATTGCTTTGTCCACCTTCAGTTTTAAGAGTTCTTTCAGAACCCTTTCTTCTGTAAATGGGCTGGTATCAACTTCTGTATCCAGAGTGTTTCTATTGTTTGTTTTAGGTACTTGCACAAAAAACATATTGCGGAAGCTTGCTGCAGAAGCAGGACGTGGAGGTGCGGCACTGTTGTGGCCAATACCCCTACTGCCTTTTGAGGCTTGGCTCACTTTCCCCTAATGGGGTGGCACACTGCTGCTGACACTAGTTCAGCCAGCATGCCACAACTTTGAAACATTTCAGCCACTGCAATCAAGGGCTGCCTCATCATTGCAGCATCAGCCATTTCACTGCAATGAGGGAGCGACCCGTCATTGTTGGGCAGAAAGTTGGCACTGTAATATTGTTTGTGAACATGGGGGTGGCTTGCTGCCGTGTTCACAAACAATATGACTGAGCCCCCAGTGCCGAGGGGGTGCCCAGTCCTCCTCAGCAGCATCTGCCCCCCCAAAACAGTGTTTGTTTGCCAATGGAGGCACGCAATCATATCGGCTTTAGTCCCCCACGAGTTCAGGTTACGGCAGAGCCCACTCCCTGTCGGCATAATGATTCTCCCCCCGCCAAAATGTTCTGTTTATGGTGAGGGGGTGCCCAGTCCCCCTCAGCTCTTGTACCCCCCCAGCACTCCATATGTGCCAATGGGGGTGCCCAATACCCTTCAGCTACAGACCCTCAAACATTCAGTTGGCACACTGGGTGCCCACCCCAGCATTCCCAATGCCCCTGTAAAGAAAAAACTGTACCGTAATGATTTATTTATTTTTTTATTAAACCTGTAAAAAAGAAAACGGTCCCTCGTGGTCTCCCTGCCTCCTCCCACAACCGCTACCACCCACTGCGCAACCTGCCTTCCCACACCCCCCTCACCCCATACTTACCTCTGGAGTCCGGCGCAATGATCTACCGTGGACCAGGAACATGTCTGCACTCTTCAAAGCTGACCACAAACTGAGGAAATGTCGGTAAGCTGTATAATGGCATAAATAGGGCTTTTCAACTTTTTTGCATATCTCAGGCATTTTTTGGAATTTTGGCACCAGACTTTCAACATGGGGTTATTGGGACCCTTCCTCATGAATTCAGCCACTGTCATGGCATCAATCCATCCAGAAAGGTGATTTCTCAGTCACTGGGTAGAATCACCTTTTGGGACCGATAAACGAAATGACAGTGCAAGTGTTCATGAGATGTGCTCTTGAAAAGTCTATGTTGCAAATTTGGTGGGAAAAATCCAAACAATGACTGTTTTATGAGCGTGCATTGTGCAGTTGCTACACACACTCGTAACTTCACCAATTTGCAATATTTTCACTCCAGATTTTCAACGTTGCAATTTTCCGCACCTCCTTATGAACAGTACAGCTGTCATTTTTCACATCTTGGCCGAAATGTGTTTTTTCACTTCTGGCGCAGAATAGCATGGTTGCTGTGGGAGATCAGTGTTCAGGATGCATTAAGAAAATCACAGTGACACTGTTCATGAGCAGAAGTCCTAAAATGCCTATGTTGAAAATTTTGTGATGAAACTCTATAAAATGACTGTTATGAGCATGCATTGTGCAGTTCCACGCACCCTTGTAACTTCGCAAATTAGTAATATTTTCACACCAGATTTTAGGTACTGGCATTTTCCACACTTTCTTATGAACAGTACAGCTGTCATTTTTCACATCCTGGCCGAAATGTGTTTTCACACTTCTGATGCAGAATAGCGCAGTCGCTTTTGGAAATTAGTGTTTGGGATAGATTAGAATCGAGCAAGTAAGAGAGGGGGAGTGACCAAGCTCAACTGAGCTCTGTCAGAACTGCTGCATATTTCTTTGTGGGCAGAAAAAGGTGCCAACAGAGGCAGAAGCCCAGTACAAAAGGGCAGACTGCAGTGCCAGGAGAAACAGAATGAGCGAGTGAGGGGGGGGGAGTGAGAGACCTCAACGGAGCTGTATCATGACTGCTGCAGATTTCTTTGTGGGCAGAAAAAGGTGCCAATGCAGGCAGAAGCCCAGTGCAAAAGGGCAGCCTGCAGCACTGGGAGAAACAGAATGAGCGAGTGAAAGAGGGGGAGTGAGCAAGCTCAATGGAGCTGTGTCAAGACTGCTGCGGATTTCTTTGTGGGCAGAAAAAGGCACCAATGCAAGCAGGACCCCAGGTCAAAAGGGCAACCTGCAGCGTTGGGAGAAATAGAATGAGAAAGTGAGAGAGGGGGAGTGAGAGAGCTCAGTGGAGCTCTGACGGGGCTTTACAGTTGCCCACCCTCCTGCCCATTGTCCTCTGTGTCCAGTATTACAGCAGGGTCTCTGGAGCGGAGACAAAGCAATGATTGGATACTTTAGGATTGCTGTAATAATAATACAGATTTAGTTGTTCTGTTTCTTTCTCTAACTGACCTAAGTACTGAGCTATGCTGTTATGAGTGTTGTAATAATACATATTTATTTGTTCTGTTTATTTCTATAACTGAGCTGAGTAATACTTGGGGTGCAATAGGATTTCTAACTGGGCTAAGTGAAACTACATGAGAGGTGAGAACAAAAAGTATAGTAGCTGAGGGGTGAAAAATGGATGAAGAGGCTTTAGGATTGCTACAGTAATACAGTATCTAATGGATGAGATTTGAGACTGAATTACCCCGGTCTGCAAGGGGTCAGTTGGGGGACTACCATGGGGGGGTCAGGAATTTGAGTAAATGGGGGCCTAACAGTTGTAGTAGGGTACAGAACCTGGGAGTAAGAGCCTGTAACATAAGATGGGGGCCAAAATGGGGCAGGTACCACATGTCAATAGGGTGGGCATTTTTGGATGGCTGGAGGGGTGTACAGGGTGTGGGTCTGCCATGATCCTGGACTGGGCTTGGAGGATGGAGGGGGGTGTATGGTCTGTAGATGACTGGCTAGTTTGAGGGAGGAACTGTGGAGGTTAGGGAGGAGTCTAAGTGGCAGGGTAGATGAGTATGGTAGGCATCCTGAGGGGGAATAGGGGATGGCCAAGGGAGACAGAGGAAAAATAACTAGGGACTGAAACTGACCCCAATATCAGAGGCACTAACAGAAAAGAGAGGAGAAGGAAGGGGGTGCCCAAGGTGAGGGCAGTGGAGCCTCCTGTTGGGGGAGGAAGAGACCATGATGAGTACCAGGAGAGAGAGCAGATGGCTGCAGATAGGGAGGGACCAGGGGTGGCATTGAGGGGAACAACTAAGAGGGGGGAATTGATAGTGAAAAGAGATATAGAACAGGTATCGACTAAGAATAGATTAGAAACTCTGCTATCGGACAGTGAGGGAGAGCAAGAACATACTGAAGGGGGGAGGACAAGCGGGACATGAGAGGGATGGCAACAGTTAGGGGAAGAGATAGCAAGGACAAAAGGGTAGAAGGGGGCTAATAAGGAAGGAGGGTGTGGTGACTGAAGGAGAGAAGGCTACGGGAAGGGGAAGGAAGGGAGGGGCATCACTATCAGGGTAGAAGGGAATGAGGGCTCTAAATCAATAACAGTGGGGACATGAGAGGGGTTGGAAATCAGCAGGGGAGGAGGGGAGGTCAACATGGGAAGCCCAGTAGGAAGTAGTCAGGCTGGGAAGGGGTTCAAGGGGGATGGGAGGAATAAGGCAGAGAAAAGGGGTGAGGCAGAAGTAGGGGGTACAGATACAGAAGCCACAGAGGGTGCAGTTGGCAGGGGTAAGGGACAGGGAAGAATGAATACTGGGGAGGTGGAAAGGGCATTAGAAGGGAAAGGGGTAAGGGGAAAAGGGGTACTCATCCTGGGGGATTCTATACTGAAATGGGTGAGATGGGGCAGAAAGGGGGAAAGGCACAGCTATATTTGGGTTGAAGCTGTCCCCAGGTTGACTGCAGGAGGGGCAGGGCAGGCACTATTCAAGAGTGCAGCATGGGGGAGGAAGAAACCTCATTTACTGGTGCATGTGGGTACAAACTACTTGGCGGGGGATACTGTGGAAAGTACTGAGGGGGAGGTTTGTGTACTTGGGCAGGCAGTGTGAGGGGAAGGGGAAGTCAGTGGCACTCTTGGAGGTACTGCCGGTGCCATGTGTAAGCATGGGGAGGAAGGGTAGGCTTGAGAAGTTCTAGTGGCTAAGGGATTGGTGCCACATGAAACATTATGGGTTAGTGGCTAACTGGGGTAGGGTCTGGGGGGACAGGGTACACTGGAGCAGGAAGGGGAGGGGAGT
Source organism: Neoceratodus forsteri (assembly GCA_016271365.2). NCBI lineage: Eukaryota > Metazoa > Chordata > Ceratodontiformes > Ceratodontidae > Neoceratodus > Neoceratodus forsteri. The sequence goes on along the minus strand of CM057449.1, from coordinate 808,402,472 downwards.
ATTAAAGGCAGCATTGCTACTGGCACAGAGGGTTGAGGTGCTGGATGCCACACCTCGCACCATGCTGGTGACTCAAGTTTGGACGCAAGCCAGGGCCGCCAGGGTTTGGCAAGGGAGGGATGGGATTGAGCATCTGGAGAACTGCTCTCCTATCCCAGGGTGAGATCCAGGGACCAAATGCAACGTAGCGGCCCCTGGTGATGACCACAGATGCTACTACAGCGGTGCAGTAAAGGGTGGCGGAGTGTGGCAGACGTTGGAACACTGTGCCTAAGTGTCATTGCACACCCGCACTCCACAAAGGGGAGAAAAGTGCAAAATGGGCTACAGTCTGGCATGAGTTTCCAACCCCCGCCCACCCAAATTGTGCCTCTTTCAACCGGATCCTGCTTCGGTGGGTCGACCTGGGAAGCTCCTCACCACCCCATCACTGGGGTGATCCATGGAGGTGAGTAGGTCGGCCTGATGTCGAGGGCAGGGGTAGAGGGGTCGGTTGGGATGACCAAGTGGACCATAGCCCTGTGAGAAAATATGTAAAAAAAATTAAAAAAGCCAGAATTAGAGGGGTATATCTCTACTAAGGTTCTCATGGTTCGAGTGCTATCTTAATGAATGTTTCCAAAAAGTCCACTGGAAAGGTACACAGTCTGGACCCAGGCCCGTCACCACGGGGGTGCCTCAGGGCTCAGTCCTGGGCCCCCTACTTTTCTCACTCTTTCTCAATAATATTGAGAGTAACTGTTCCCTCAGCAAACTCATTCTGTATGTGGATGACACGATCATCTACTACAGTGACCCTCAACCTAGTGTCATCACCACAAAACTGCAGGATAGTCTCTCAACTCTTGAGTCCTGGTTCTCCACAAACTCCGTGAAGCTAAATGAGGAAAAAAACAAAGCCATCCTGTTTGGCTCCAGACGTCTGTGCTCTGACAGAAGTCAGCTGCTCCAGATCAGCACAAACCAAGGGAAAATAGTTGAGGTCACGAACAGTTTCAAATACCTTGGGATCCATCTTGACCAAGAGATGACCTACAGACCCCATATCGACTCCATAACCAGGGCCATCCACCAAAAGCTTAGCCTCCTCTATCTTCTGGGGAACTCACTATCTTGCGTCACACATCGAGCAATTGCCAGCTGCAATCTTCTCCCCTCCATTCTGTATGGGGCTCCTCTACTGCAGTCTCTCAGAGAGACAGAATTCAATAAACTTACTGTCCTCTATAACAGAGTGGCCCACTTCACCTCAAACTCCTCCCCAAGGAGGCATCACTGTGAGGCACTTAAGGAACTTAACTGGCCCTCTCTTTGGCACAAACTAGCCTACCCAGTCATCTGCCTTGCATTCAAGTTCTCTACCCTTGGCCCCAAAATCTTAATGGACTACTCTCTACCAAAATACAATGCCGAACTCTACAATCATCTGCAAATCACCTACTTGACATCACTCGGTGTCGCTCTAACCAAGGCAAACGCTCCTTCAAGTTTGCTGCCTCCCACCTTTGGAATGCCTTACCAGCTAGCTTGACTGGCACATCCACCATTAACCAATTCAAGTCCAGGCTCAAAGTATATCTCCTCAATCTCAGCCTTTGTGGCAGTAACCGTTAGCTCCCTAGCCCACTTCTCCTTATGCTCACACTGCCTTGAACCTTCCTTCCTCCTGGATGTATCTAATATGACATCTTACCATGACTATCTCACATTGACTACTAAACTGAAGTGTAATCTGACATCATGCACTGCTAACAATAGCTTACTACCCCTATAACTGGATATTACTGTATGCTTTGAGTAATTATTGTAACTACTGTAAAGAAAGCTTGTATGTATCTTTGTTCTGTAAAGAATGCTATTATGTGTCTTACTCTGTAACTTTTCTTTGTTGCCTCTTGCTAATGTACATTTGTGTTAATTTTTGTAACTGCTGTATAGAATGCTAGAATGTGTCCTTTTCTGTAAAGAATGCTATTGTGTGTCTCTCCCTGCAACTAATTCCTGGTAACCCCTGAAAAAGGGACCTCTGGTCTCAGTGGGCTTACCAGTTACCAAATAAAAATAAATAAATAAAGGTGGATTTAAACAAATGGGGGGCAAAAGACTGAGGTTGGTAGAAAGGTCCAGACAGGGGATCCTGACAAGCACACAGCCCTAGATATAGGTAAAGGTGGAGGTGCAGTAACCCTTGAAGGAAGCAGGCAGAGTGGTCTGAGTGTAATACAGAAGGCACCACCACCTGGTAAGAATAAGGAGAAGAAAGGGTGCGGACAACCAGGAGGAGGGACACAGGCCAAGGAGGAGAAGAGTGAGGAGAAGGAGGGACATGGGTGGAAGGTGGTCTGAGTAAATGGATAGAGAACTGATTACAGGGGCGGGTGCAGAGGGTGGTGGTGGTGGTGGGGTAGCTCTCGGCACCCTGAGCAGTGACAAGCGGGGTGCTGCAGGTCTCAGTACTTGGCCCAATACTATTTTCATCTGATATAGCACACGGAGTGGGGAGCAGGGTTAGTCTGTTCACACATTATACCAAATCAAAAGCAAATACTTATAGTCGCAGAGCACCCCCCCACCACACACACACACACACACACACACACACACACACATATAAACACTCCCCAAAAAGCTGCTTAAAAGCCTGCAATTCATTCAAATCAATTCTATTTTCTTACATACTTGGGGTTCAGCGCTAACCAGTGTAAAATCATGTACCTAGAGCATAGGAACCCCGATGCTGGGTATAGGATGGGGGGAGGTACTGATGCTCACTAGACATGAAAGGTCCTTGAGGTTATTATATCAGAGGACCTCAAGATGGCAGTACAGTGACACAAGGCTACGGGCAGGGCAAATTGTATTCTGGGGTGCATAAGTAGTGGCATCTGCAGTAGGAGAGGAGGGATGGTGTGCTGCCATTGTTTCACTCCTTGGTATACCCCCAGCTGCAGTACTGTGTCCAGTTTTAGAGTCCACACTTCGGAAAGGACATAAGGTGGAGGTTTTACAGAGGAAAGCAACTAAAATGGTTTAGAATTTTCACAGGAATCCCTACAAGGAAAGGCTGAAGAATCTCAACATGTACACTCTGGAAGAGAGGAGGGCAAGAGGTGACATGATCAAGACCTACAAAGTACTTCACAGGGGTAGAGGGTACAGTTGGGGAGTTTCCTTCAAATGAAGATGAGTACCCAAACCAAGGGACATACAATGATGCTGGGGGGGGATTCAGGATAGATGTGAAGAAATATTTATTTCCTGAAAGGGTGGTAGATGCCTTAAACAGACTGCCAGGAGAAGTGATGGAACCTAAAATGGTAGGGGGCATGAAGCATGCATGGGATAAACATAGGAGTATATTAGAAAAAGGGATGGAGGGGGTCAACAGAGATTAATAGGGCTATGGAAGTGGAGTAGGTTCACGTTCATTGAAGGAAAAATCCATTAAGCAAGCTCATTCACAAGGAGGTCCTGATGGATGCAGGCAGAATAAGACATGCAGTAACATATACAGGCAGGAGTTGCAAGTAGTTATAAAATTGTCTTTTTATTTGGAGACATCTGATTGGCTGGTACCAATTCCACAGGGGTACATTAAAGTTCAATAGATGCCCACCAAATAAAAAGTCCCAGCCCAAACATGCCTCATGCCCAGTCAAGTTTCCTTATGCCCAGTCTACTTCACCATTGGCTGAAGTACTGGGCACACAATTTCAAACTGACGCCATCTTTTGTTTACCACTTAGCGAGACAGGGACCGAGTGGGAGACACATATACATGCACGGATGCACAAATGACTGTCAGCTACACTGCAATGGCAAAAACTTTCATTTTTTTTATGCAACAGGTTTTGTGTTTCTTTCTTGTACTTGAGGAGCCCCGGTCCCCCATTTCAATAAGTATAACATTGTCTCACACCAGCCGCTTTGCCATCGCACTTAATCATAGTAACCCCATCCCTGCCACCAGTCCATTCTTTCGTTTGGATCGCTGTCATACATTTTTACAACTCCACTTGTTTCATGATCCCTTGATAGCAGTACCTTGTTGATCCTCTGCTATTCCACCCACTTCGGATTAGACACAATGGCCCATCCCACCACAATTCAGTTACAGTGACTGCTATCAGTGTGGGGAAAAATACTTAATTTTGTGATCTGCACATGTAGTAATGCCGCTCTTTTTTAAACAGGTCTGTTTCCAGCCTTATCACAATGTTTTCGTGACCACAATGCAACCAAGCCACAGTCCCTCTCTTAACGAAATAAACAAAATTAAATACCACAGAACCACCTAACCAGTTAAACAGCCACTGAAAAATCTAAAACTGCTGTCACTCCTGTCATCTGAACCACGCGGCTGAATGTTTCTACCATGGTCAGAGAGAGTGAATATGAGTGAGGAGATAGCACATCCCGAAGCAGAAACAGTGACAAAAAAAAAAGGAAAATGAAAAATTAAGAGAAATCGTTATAGTCCTTGCCTCCTTACATACTGAAGGTGCTGTTCTCCAATGGACACCAGACACTGTCCCGATCACGCTGACTCATGGGCTGACAAAGCACTTCATCCTAGCCATGCTCAGACTGCAAAGACCATCAAAAAACAGAACTTCTGCTATGAATACTATTTTTTTTTAAATTGTACTATGATCTAGTAGATCTCAGCCACAGGGGATCAAAAAGCAGAAACCTAGGAGAAAAAGTAGATGCTTTCAAACATCAGTGCCCTCTACTGGCAAATCCTCTAGTACAGAGTAGGGACTACTTTACAATGAACTCTGTTTAAATTATTTTCTACTTTTTCTTTTAGTTTTCATGATAATTTTTTTACTTTAAAAAAATACTTTACATATATCCATTTTCTAAGTGCAATAATACCCTCCAGGGTGGGAGGTATTGGGAAATACTGGACCTTCCAGAGCGTATAAGACCCTCTGCATGTGGCATCGAGCCTCATTGTACCCCTGGGCAGTCTGGTATTTCCCAATACCTCCTACCCTGTTGGGTATTATTGCTTACGTAGAGAGCATTTGGGCAGACTGGATGGGCTGAGCGGTCCTTTTCTGCTGACAAATTCTATGCTTCTGTGACATCATGTGTTAATTCAGGTGCAGTGTTTATTTAAAGTTGGCCCTACCATATATCCAGATGTAAGGTAAGGTAAATTATTGAATTAGATGCAGCCCGCTTACAGTACAATAAACACAACCACAGTGCTTCGAGAAGCCTTTACTCTTCATAAGGATGCTTAAAGGGCTGGGGTTCTATTTGCAGTGTCCACACCAGTATGCTGATGTTAAAATCGACTCCGCATCTGAATGAGTACTTCATTCTTGCTCACTCCATTTCTTCCTCACTTTGAAACCTGCTTGTCCTGAATTACTTTTCAGTTGGCAGTGCCTCACCTGTGTTGGAAGATGACCAATAAATGGTACTGAAAGATGTCAAACTTCACAGACTCTGAAGGCAGCTGCTCATGGACAGATAAAAGGCAGTTCTACTGGGGGGTAGGAGGAAGTAAGCTGTTGATTAACTAGAATCTGCAGCTTATCCATCAGGTAGGGAAATGGGCAGACTAGGTGGGCCAAATGTTCCTTATGTGCCGTCAAATTCTATGTTTCTGTGTTTCTGTGTTTCTCACCCACCATCTTGGCAAGAAGAAGACTGCAGCTGTGGCCACTGATGACTGTTGGTGTGTGAGGATGGGGGGACCAAAGGGGACAGACATAAGGAGATAGAATCATAATAAAAATTGTGAGACCTTCACCAGCTTTCCAAAATGCTTACCAGTAAAAGAACACTCTATGACGTTGTTCAAATGGTAACACAATCTGGTGAGCCCTCTGTCTGCCATCTGACACCAGGCAGTAACCAGCATAAAATTGCCTACAGAAGATAGTGTGGTCATGTGGTTACTGAAATACTGGAGATTTAGAAGAACAAAAGAATATCACACAGAAGCTGGCACATATGCCTACAGCAGCTGTCTCCTGCTTCTCAGTAGTTATATTTATACCCTTGAGGTACGTGAATGTTTCTAATCTATCCCCTCTTTCCCTCCTCTCTTCCACTCAGTACATATTGAAGGGTCCCTTAATTTCTCCTCATAAGTCTTGTGTTGAAAACTCTGCACCATCTCATTCACTCTTCTCTGGACCATCTCCAGCCTGTTAATATCCTAACGAAGGTGCGACTTCCAGAACTGCACACAGTACTCCATGTAAAGCCTGACCATGGTTTTACATAATGGCATCACTAGAGGAAGAAGAAGAAGAAGAAGAAGAAGAAGAAGAAGAAGAAGAAGAAGAAGAAGAATCAGCATTTATATAGTGCTTTTCATACACAGTATCCCAAAGCACTTTACAAGCAATGCTAGACTGGTAGTGAAGTGACTGAATGCGTGGTGGCAGCCATATCGCACATCATCACACACACACAACCTGGATAATTGCATGAACTGGTTTATGGGAAGGGGAATGTTGGCCAGGACACTGGGAATGTTCCCTGCTCTCTGTGAAGAGTGCCCTGGGTTCTTTTACATCCACCTGGACACCCACCAGGACAACACCAGGATGGGCAGAAGGGACATTGGTTTAACATCTCATCCAAAGGACGACGCACCCAGCAGTACAGCACCCCCCAATACTGCACTCAGATGCCAGCGATTGTCAGGTACAAGTCCAAACCCAGTGTGGAATGAGAACCCATGACTTTCTGGTCCAGAGGCAGATGTGCTACCAACTAAACCATGCTGAGACTACCTCCCTCCTTATGCTGGTGATACCCCTGCCTATGCACCCCAACATGTCACTGGCCTTCCTTGCTGCCTTACCACTTTGACATGTTCAGGTCATCTGAAATAACAACCCCTCAGTTCCTTTTCCTTCTTTGTGATTGTCAGCAACTCCCCCACATCCTGTACCTTTCCACAGGGTTTCTGTGTCCCAGGTGCATAATTTTGCACTTTTTTGAATTAAACTTCAGTTGCCAGTCCTCAGACCATTTCTCAAGCTTCCCCAGGTCCCTCTCCATTTTCTCCACCCCCTCTGGGGTATCCACTGTCTTACAGATCTTGGTGTCATCTGCAAGCAGGCAGACCTTTCCCTTCAGCCCTTTTGCAATATCACTAATGAAGTCACTGAACAGGACTAGCCCCAGGACCAATCCCTGCGGCACCCCAGTGGTCACCCCCTCTCCCCAGACTGCACCCCATTTACCACCACTCTCTGCCCTGTCTCTCTGTTACCCAGTTTCTAACACAGTTTACCACCCTTTCCCCCATGCCCAGCCTACTCAGCTAGTTTATCACCCTTCTGTGTCGGATGATGTCAAAGCCTTTGCTTACATCAAGGTAAGCGTTGTCCACTGCCCCACCCTGATTTACTTCCTTTGTCACCAAGTCAAAGAGATCAACCAGAATTGTCTGACATGACCTCCCCACTGTGAATCAATGTTGCCTATGGTGCTGGGCTCTGATGGCTTCTACATGCCACACTATCCTTTCTTTAACTAATGTCTCCATGATCTTCCCCACTACTGAAGTGAGGCTGACTGGCCTATAGCCTTTGCAACTGCTGTACTGCTGTGGCCCTTGCCCCTCCCCCTCTTCTTTTAATACTGACTAGAAAGACACAGTGGATGTCTTGGGGGGGGGTGCACATGACAGTTCTTAGGCATGGTACTTTCACTTCCAAATATCTAAACAGCACATATAAGCAATCAACATTTGGCATTGACAAGTGCATGTTGTGGTATTGTGTCAGTCTACAAAAACCTACTAAGTCTGCTACCATGACCCATTTTGAGGTACTATATAGTAATGGTTATTATTTATTGCTGACCTCAAGGTGCATAAACCCTCCAGTGTCAGACTCTCTGCTTTACTGTACATCTTGATATTTGCTATATTCTCCCTCACAGTGCAATACATTTTACAATTGTATTTTCATATTATATCTCTTCTATGATTTTTTTTGTGTGATGTGTTCAACAAATCAAATCACAAATAGTCCTATGATGATAGTAATACATCTGTTTTTATTTAATTGTATGGAATACATTTAATTAACGGGAAACAGTCATGATTTGTGATAAATGATTTGTGCTTAGAAGAACTAATTGACTTATGTAGTTTATATTTTAATGTAATGTTAATCATTTGTATTGATATACAATGAAAAATATAACATAATAGTATAGAAACATAGAATTTGATGGCAGATAAGGATCACTTGGCCCACCCCATTTCCCGCCCTAATGGGTAAGCTGCAGATCCTAGTTAACCAACAGCCTACTTCCTCCTACCCCAACCCCCTAGAATTGCCTTATGACTGTCCCATGCATGCTTGAATTCCACCACTGTTTTTGACTCCACAGCTTCCTCAGGAAGGCTGTTCCGTACATCCATAACCCTCTCCATGAAAAAATAATTCCTCACATTACCTCTGAACCATCCTTCCTCTATCTTCAAATTGTGCCCCCTTGTTCTTGCACACCTCTTTTTCTGACAGATGCTACCCTCTTGGACTTTGTTGATTCCCTTGAGGTACTTGAACATTTCTATCATGTCCCCCCTCGCCCTCCTTTCCTAGAGGGTATACATATTAAGCTCCCTAAGTCTGTCTTCATATGTCTGTTGGTGCAGGCCCTGCACCATTTTAGTTGCCCTTCTCTGGACTGCCTTCATCCTGTCTATGTCTTTGCGGAGATTGGGTCTCCAGAACTGCACACAGTACTCCAGATGGGGTCTCACCAGCTGTCTGTACAGAGGGATAACAACTTCCTGTTTTCTACTGGTGGTGCCTCTCCCTATGCATACCAGTATCCCCCCAGCCCTCCTTACTGTCCTCTCACATTGCTTGCCCACCTTTAGGTCATCTGATATGACTAGCCCCAGGTCCCTTTCCATTTTTGTTGTTGTTCGTATCTCACCTCCATTGTGTACTCTTCCCCTGGGTTTTTGTTTCCTGGGTGCATTACTTTCTACTTCTTAGCATTGAATCGAAGCTGTCATACATTTGACCATTCCTCCAACCATAACAAGTCCCTTCTCATCATTTCCACCCCATCTTGTGTATCAACCCTGTTGCAGATCTTTGTGTCACCAGCAAAGAGACATACTTTTCCTTCCAGTCCCTCTGCAATGTCACTTATAAAGACATTGAAGAGAACTAGTCCTAGGACTGAACCTTGTGGTACACCACTAGTAACCCCCCCTTTCTTCAGAGTGGACTCCATTTTCTATTACCCTCTGTGTCCTGTTCTCCAGCCAATTCTTTACCCAGGCTACCATCTTGGGACCCACTCCTAGGCTGGCTAACTTGCATATTAATCTTTTGTGTGGGACTGTCAAATGCCTTGCTAAAGTCCAGGTAGGCCATGTCCACAGCCCCTCCCTGATCTACTACTTTGGTTACCCAGTCAAAGAAACCTATTAGATTCATCTGAGATGACCTTCCCACTGTGAATTCATGCTGACTCGGGTCCTGTGTCCCTCTGGCTGCTAGGTACTCAACAATTCTTTCCTTCAGAAATGATTCCATCATTTTCCCTATCACTGAGGTTAAATTATCACGTCTGTAGTTTCCTGCTTCTGCCCTGCTCCCACTTTTGTGAAGTGGAATAACATCTGCCCTCATCTAGTCCTCAGGTACCACCCCATCCTCCCATGATTTGTTAATCAGTGGTATGCTTTATTAGGCTGTTGTAGAAGATTAAGTAACAGCAAGTGTAAGATTCAAGTGGTCTTACTGAAGGCATTATGGCAGGGGTTGCTTATTGTTCCCTGTGGATACTTGTTGATATAATCCCAGAAGCAGCATTAATTTTTGCAAAACGCTATCACGTACATTAGCTGGACTTGGCATGCCTGAACTGTGTGAAGCATGATGGAATGTTGCAGTTGTGCTTCAGTTCTACATCCCAGAGTCTTCAATATCCAGTATGTCTTCTACAAAGGAGAATGACTGAAGATCATGAGCTATCATCACTCTGGTATGAGTTGTGAAATAAGTGCCAGGAGATCCATTTTTTGAATTGTCTTGGATCTGGCAGAGGAATGGAGCAGATTATGTCTATGACATGAGTGTCAGGACTCTAAATTGATTGGAGTAGATTTTTTGTTTGTTTATTTTGTTTAGCTGTTTACCTATTGAAGTTTGCATTAAACATCTTACAACAGCACAATAACATGTAGCAACAGTAAAAATCTAAATTCAGATCTTAATTAGTGGCAGTTACAGCGCACTCTGCCATACTTATACTCAGTTGGATCCTCAAATATATATATATATATATATATATATATATATATATATATATATATGTGTGTGTGTGTGCTTGTGTTATGTTGAATATCCATGGCACTCCAGACATTACATCATGGGTTATAGCCCACCTGATAGGCTAGTAATGCACATGTGACCATGGATCAAATTTCACAGTATACCTTTATCCCAGGAGTCCCTGTCCCTCAGTTCTTTTTGTGCATCTGAAGGCTACAGCACAACGGGAATCCTTGTCTGATTGATTGTGAATCTAAGGCAGGCCCCAATGCCTTTAAACTTATGTCTCTTTCTGGTCTACCTGTTTGTTATATCTGTGCAAAGTAATCGTCCTGTTAAGTATTCCATGTAATCTGCTCCATGCGTGGATCAACGTGTCTTGTGCCTAACTGTTTCCCTACCTGTTAACCTGTTACTCAGCCGTAATTCCTATTAAGTGTATGTATTAATGTACTGTAATAAATGTAGTGTTAAATGTATCCTACTTGAAATCCTCCGTGTTATCCTCTCCTTTGTACCCCTCCCCCAGGTCGCACTGGGAGACGAGCATCGTTTTGCTCAGTGTGCCTCTCCTGGTGAAACAATTCAATAAATAAATAAAAAAAGTATCTCGTCTAACTACTTGAACATTGATTAGGTAACTGTCTTTGATTAAGGCTTTATAATTTTGTAAGAAACTGAGGGAGGGAGCTCCCTCTCTGTCTAGTTTATAAGGCATTGGCCTTGTGCTAGTTTTGTTAGTAATGTTTTCTCCATCTGTTTGGAAGTTTGTGACCAGCCGTATGTTTGTTTTATGTTGGAATTTTTTGATTCGGTATTGATCTTTATGAAGGAGCTTGTATTTGTATTTCAGGAGCAAGGGGGACCTTCTCTAGTAAAAGCATGGCACAAATGTTTTGAATTATGAGTTTATGCAGCATTTTGGGAGCTGGATCTGCTCTCTCAGGTGCTCAGTGCCCTTTTGAATCTTGCACCTCTTGTTCCTTTTCTATGCGCCAAGTAGTGCCACTTTCTGTGTGGGCCTCCTCTCCCCACGCCGGTGTGTAGGCCTATATGGGTACATATGGCCTCACCCAACCCCCTTCTTCCTCTTCTCCTATTTCTACAACTACTGTTTTGTACTTGAAGCAGGACAATTAATTTCTCCGATCCCGGCCCGGCAATCTCTGCTTACCCACTGTATCCCTACCTAGTGAGCCAGTGATGTGGAGTTCACCTGGGCAGTGCCACCTCCTCTGATGGTGCAGGTTGCACTCACCTTTCTCCTTCCAGCACGGTGTGTTCGTCGTCCTCTTGAGTGGGGTCGAACACACCTTGGGATGTCCCACCCAGTGAGTAATGCTGGAGGAAGAGGCAAACATCCCTTAGTCCCCACTTGCAGCTACCTGGCAGTGGAAAGGGGGAATGCTTGTACCTTACCCTTCCTTGGACCTGACTCCCCTTCCAAGCGGAGTCAGCCTGGTGCACCCACATCAAAAATTTACCAATACTCCTGTAGTCTGGGGTGACTGTCCCCTATCTAGTGGTCACAATCCCGCAGCACTATTCTGGCTACCACACTTTTAAAATGTTTTTAAAGATAAACGCTGGTACCTTGCAGTATGGTGGCATTTCCTGTTAAGGCCTCCATGCTACTTGGGATCGCTATGTTTGTAGTCCTTCTCGAGCAGCCATTTTGGTAGTTCAGCCACCCGAGAGTCCTGCTCATGGGCCTCTATTTTGGAACCCTCCACTCTAAGGCTGGGGACAACAGCTGTCATTTTACTCAGCCTTGATCACCTCACACAGTGGATAGAGAGTGAGCAGCAGCCGGCAGTTTTTCAGCCTCGGTCTCTATGATCACATCACACAACAGATCAAGAGCGAGCAGCAGCAACCAATTTTACAGTCTCGGTCTCTTCACACATCAGATCGAGAGTGTTATTCATCTTGCTCCCACTGACCATGCTTCAGTGGGGGGGATCAGGTTTTAGGCTTTCAAACTCCCTATATCCCTAAATTGAAATATGATGTCCTGGAAGACAATATAGCTTGGCTGCTTGTGTGGCAAGCAAGGAGTGCCCTGAATCCTCTAGGCTATTCAGATGCCATCTGAAGTTTGCCTGGCTACAGCTCTTTTTTGGACTATAGTCCAGTTATTGTAGATAGAGCTTTCAGGAGGTATCTGTTTCTTATCCTCACCTACCTGGATGCTCACTTTGGTCAGACCCTAATCTTGTTCTCTCTTCTTCTCCCCTTTTATCTCCACAGATGGTCAAGGCCAGGAAATGTATTACCTACAGTACCACCCTGCTGCCTCACAACTCAGGGCCGCAGTGCCGAGCATGTCTATATGACAAGGACAACCTTTCCCTAGAACAGTCCCCATCACAAGATCCGGGAAACCTAGAAACCAGTTGGACTACCAGGATTAACCCAGGGGCACTCCTACTCCAAAATCAACAGGCCACAGTGGCAATGATTGAGAGTCAATAAAATGTCATGCTTAAAGTCATGGAAAAGCTGGAGGCATTAACTCAGATAAAGACACCTGAGCCCCCCGGCTCCACAGCCTGAACCCACCCCACCTCCTGATAACCACATTGAAAAGGATGCTTCAGTTTCAGGCACCCCATTGCCATGACCAGATGATGGTCATGGGGATGAGAAGCTCCCAGACAATGAGGAAGAGCCGGTCTCTGATGAAGATGAGATGGACGTCAGTCAATCCAATCCAGGAAGATAAGGTAAACACGTGGTGCGTGGCTCCGACAATTAATCCACAAATTGCTGCCCTTAGCAAGAAGATAGTTCTCCCCTGTGGTACTATCTTCCTAAAAGACCCCACTGACAAAAAGGTGGAGGATATGTTGAAGAAATCGTTTGAAATCACAGGCATGGCAGCAAAGGCTGCCACAAGAGTAGTCTACATGGTCAGGGCACAAATCCGATGGCTGGAGGGACTGCTAGAGAAGACAGACCTAAAATCAAGAGATGATGAACTGATAGAATGTTCTCTGGACACAGCCAAATATTTGGGGGAAATGGCAGTGGACACTCTTGAGCTGGAGGTGAGGGCTTCGGCTCTGACTAACAGAGCCAGGAGGGCATTATGGTTAAAACTGTGGGAAGCCGATAATGAATCAAAGAGTCTGCTGCAGAATCTACCCTTAAAGGGTAAGCATGTATTTGGGGAAGGCCTTCAGGAATATTTAAAGCAGAAGGAGGAAGGCAAGGACTTAAGTAAGACCAATAACAGAATCACATACCTTCCATCTGGCAGGCATTGCTTTCGGGGGGACCGACAAGTTTCACTAAAGCTGGAGACAATTAAATTTTAATCAGTCTAATTCCTTTCGAGACAGAAGTTACCACTATAGCAATGGCTATCATGGTTCATTCAACACCAATAACCACACCTCCTACGCCTCCTTCAGAGGAAGAAACAATAAGTTCAGAGGCAGATGAGGAAAAGGCAAACACCAATGACTACCCATGCATAAGCCCTCCCATCACCCAACCAGATGAGTCAACCACACTACCCTCCAGTGGGAAAAATACTCTCACTGTTCCAAGACCAATGGCAAGATACTATCACAGACAAGTTGGTCCTGGAAGTACCCTGTAGTATCACAGGGCTATAAGATTGAACTCACCCAGTGACCAGAAAAAGACAGATTTGTCCAATCCCCAATATCAAAAAGAAGAGCTTCTGCTCATCAGGTCCAATACATTCTCCAGGACCTAATCCAGAACAACACCATCCATATTGTCCCAAACCAGGAACAAGGCAAGGGAATTTATTCCATCTTCTTACTGGTTCGCAAGAAAAATTGGGACCTCCACCCCATTCTAGACCTGAAATATGAAACGAATATGTCGTAACCCAGAAGTTCAAAATGGAGACCTTAAGGTCTACTCTCAGGAGTGTCAGAATTGGAGACTACCTGACATCAATTGATCTGAAAGATGCTTACTTACTGTACATATACCAATTCAGCAAAGCCATCGATGGTACCTAAGGTTTCACGTACTGGGACAGCACTTTCAGTACCAAGCCTTACCCGTTGGCCTGGCATCTGCGCCAAGGGTCTTCACAAAGATCTCCATTGTTTCTGCAGCCCAGGTTGTGGGAGCAGGGGGTGGACATCATCCCTTACTTGGATGACTGGCTGATATGGGCCAGATCCAGGAATCAGTCACAGAGGCGTACCCAGCTAGTGCTACAATCCTTGGAGGAGTACAGGTGGGTGATCAAATACTACAGAGTTCTATGACTCCAGCCCAATAGTTAGAGCACCTGGGGGTGGAAATAAACATGGCTGAAGGGAAGGCAAGGCCATCCAATAAATGCATAGAGAGCATAGTGAATCTGGTACAGATTCTAAGGGCCAACAGTTGGCCAACTATTGGGCAGATAGTTAAAGTTCTAGGATGCATGGCCTCATGCATCGATCTGGTCCCAGGGTCAGATGGAACATGAGGCCTCTCCAGATATACCTATTAACTGAGGACTCTCCATCCAAGGAGAACCTGGGAGTCAGGATAGACTTGCCATGTGAAGTGAGACAACCCTTAACTTGGTGGACTCTCAAACGCAACCTTCTATGAGGAGTTACTCTGAAACTGACTTATGAAGTCACACGAGAGACTGACACCAGCCTCACAGAGTGGGGGCATACATAAACTCCCAAACAGCCAAGGTGATTGGACACACTTGGAATCCAAGCTCTCCATCAATATGTTGGAGATGAGGGTGGTGTTTCATGCTCTGAAAGCATTCAAGGAAACCATTACAGGACAGACAGTACCCATCCGATCCAACAATCAGGTTACCATAGCATATCTCTCCAAACAAGGAGGAACGAGAAGCCAGGCCATGCTAAGCGAGGTGGCAAAGGTAATATCCTGAGCTCAGTTCCACCTAGTTCACATTGGGGCTGTCTACCTTGCAGGCATGTTAAACATCTGGGTGGACTGGTTAAGCCATCAGCAGGTTCATCCAGGGGAGTGGCAAATGCACCCAGAGGTATTTCAAATTATCCAGACCAGATGGAGGCCCATTCCCATGGATCTCATGGCCACTGTTGTGAACTGTCAGGTAAACAAATTCTTCTCAAGGTACAGGGGATGACACTCCAAAGGGACTGATACTTTGTCCCAAAACTGCATGCTGGACCAAGCATATGTCTTCTCCCCATACCCCTAATTCCTCAAACGCTATGCAAAATCAGACAGTCTCAGAGACTCATCATCCTAGTAGCTCCCTACTGGCCTCAGAGATTATGATTCTCAATGGCAATGGCTATGGTGTTGGACAGATGGAGACTGCTTACAGAACTGACCTCTTACTGCAGGGTCCAATGACCCATCTGGCACCAGAGACACTCAAGTTGTTGGCCTCACTCCTGAGAAGCAGAGGTTGATAAAAGTGGGCTACCACACCACTGTCATCTCCACCATAATGCAATCTAGAAGGTCCTCCACCACGTCTATGTATTGCCACCAGTGGAGCATCTTTTCAACATAGTACTGCACAAAGGGCATAGCACCAGAGAAAGCTGACCTGTCCACCATTTTGCTATACCTTCAGCAGGGCATGGATAAAGGGCTTTCACACTCCTCTCTTTGAGTGCAGCTCTCCGCCATAGGGGCAGCACTGGGTCCAGTCAGACAATACAGCCCAGGCTCTCATTCAGACATTATCAGATTCATGAATGTGGTCAAGGTTATCAGGCCTCAAACCAGACCATCTGTTGCCCCTTGGGACTTGACATTGGTTCTTGATGTTCTGGGCATTCATCCATTTAGGACAATCCTAGACTCACAGCTGTACTGGACAGGCCTAAAGACCTGTTTCCTCTTAGCCATTTGTTCGGCCTAGAAAATAAGTGAATTAGGTGCACTATCTTGTAAAGAGCTCTGCACAATCTTTACTTCCAACAGAGTATCCCTAAAGACAGTGCCCACTTTTCTATCTAAGATTGCCTCTCTGTTCCACAGGGAACAGACAATTGAGCTCCCAATGCTGTATGAGCAGGGAGAACTAGGAGGCAATTGCACCCCACATCACCTGGACATGAGATCCACCCTGGCCACCTATTTCACCAGAACCCAACCAGTACGCAAAATAGAAAAATCTTTTGTCATTGCGAAGGGACATAGAAAGGGCATGGCTGCATCAAAAATGACTATCACCAGCTGGCTCAAAAAGACTATTCAAGAGGCATACAAGATTAAAAACCTTACACCGCCAGATGTTATCAAGGCCCATTCAACCAGAGCAGTGGCTACCTCCAGGGCTGAGAGAGCTAACGCTTCAAATTAAGATTTCTGCCGGGCAGCAACTTGGATGTTCATTCATACTTTTGCAAAGCATTACTGACTTGAATACTAGTATAAACAAAGGGCCTCCTTTGTGAACAAAGTCCTTTCTGCAGCCAGTAACCCGACCCACTCTTCGATCACTCTCTGTCACTTTGATGGGAATGGTACTGCTGTTTAATCAGCCATGATGTAATGTATGGAGTGCCATGGATATTCAAAATAGCACAATGGGTGTTTACTCACCTAGTAAAGGTGATTGTGTTAGTGATGTCCATGGCACTCCATGGCCCTCCAGTCAGAGCGATCAGAGTGGCAAGACTGTTTACTGCAAGACAAACATTGTGGACAATTGGCATTAGTCATACAAGACTGAAGGCTGCATATTTAAACTTGGGATTTTCATGCTTGCCTAACTGAAATCAGTAAACACATTAGAATTGATTAGATCAGCATCAATCAATCAATCAATCAATCACTTTATTTAACCAGGCATAAACACCATTGAGCAAGCTCATTTTCAAGGTGGTCCTGGGCATTAATACAATACAGTACACTTCATAAAATTACAATTACGGTGGACAGTGGTGCAAAAAAAAAAAAAGAAAAAACATTGTGAAGGTGCCAGTCAATATGGGCCTATACATACCGGTCAACATAATTAACATGCAAAGATACATAATGATAAGCTTTACTGAAATGAGAAGAGACAACAATCCCATATAGTCTCTGCTAAGTAAGAGCTCGTACCTAAATGATAAAAAATAAGGCGGTATTAAGGAATAGGGTAGAAATTGGGGTGAAAGAGTAGGCAGCCAAAAGAGAAGCCAGAATAGGTAAAAGGTAGAGAATAGGCAGGGCCATCTTAGATTAAGGGAACTAGGCTTGTAGGTCCTATGTTTCTGTTGTTAGGAAAGTGGGGTGGATGAGATACTTAGGCGTAGGATTTGAGAGTGGTACCCGGGGCTAAGGGGTCATCGGCATCTGAAACAGTTGCATGATTCCTTCAGATAATCCATTAATAGAGCTTTTAATGTGAAAATGCTTGGAAGTGAGGACAATTTTAATGAGTCTTGCATAGTGTTCCAAAGTGATGGAAGTAAGAAGTTGATTGCTGCTGAGCCAAGGGTAGTTTTCACTCTAGGAATCTGGAAGCAGATTAAGGAGAAGCATCTCAGGCCATAGGAACCTTTAGCCCATTTGAAGATGTTCGAGATGTATGCAGGGAGGTTATCAAATAATGCTCTAAAAAACCAGAGGAGAGCATTCCTTTTTCTTCTAGTTGAGAGGGAGGTCCATCCCGAAACCTGGTATAGACGACAGTGATGTGTACTACAGGGTAGATTTAAGATAAATCTTAAAGCTCGGTGGTAAAGGGTGTCCAGTTTGTTTAGCATTATTCATGGGCAATGACTGTAAAGGAAGTCAGCGTAGTCCAGTATAGGTAGGAATGTAGTTTGTACTAGTCTCATTCTGGCTCCTAATGTGAGTAGTAGTAATAATTTATTTGTTCGGCAATTGCCATTACAATACAGATAGGACAGTCAACAAATTACATACATACATATTACACATATGACAAACATTTATAACACATATTACAGACATTTTTTTAAAAACTTATTCTGCATATTCCGTACATTTCCCACTTTCATCGATTAGGTCAATACATGTCTCACTGTTGTATCTTATTGCACAATAAATCCTTGAATGTGCTTACATCTCAGCTTTTTAACTTCAATAAGGAACATAGCCAGTTCATGTAACAATTCAGAGTTTTCTGAGTTGAACAGAAGATCCAGTATATATTTATTAGGCATATATAAAGAACCAATATACTTGCCTAATATTTTGCTACGGAGATGTTCATACCATGGACATCTTAGTACTACATGTTTCAAATCCTCCAGTTCCTGTAAGTAACAGTAACAGTTACTGGAGTTATTTTCCTCTTTATTGTATCTTGCCTCAATGATGTTACTCGGGAAGACTTCAAATCTAAATTGAGTAATTACATTTCTAAATTCAGGGTTCTTAACTATGTCTAAATAAGGTTTTAAAGTGTGCTCTCTCATGTTGTTAGAAAGCCAAATGTCCACTTTTGATTTTTTAATTCTTTCTAGATCCATTTCCCGTGACCTTTCTTTTATAGTGCTTATTACAATTTTTGAATAGGCCTTATTAAGGCATATTCCTTTTTCAGCCCAATTCATCATATATTCCAAATGTGCATTTTGCAATATAATTTTAACCTTCCCCAACCATTTGCTTTTACCATATGCCAGGTATTGCATCTTTTCTTTAAGACATTCTCCCAAAATAGAATTCTTTCTTTCATTTGTTAGTTTAGTCCAGTAATTTACTTGTCTTATATATATCATATCCAGAAGTTTAATTTGCCCTAATTCTGCTCTAACAAGAGCATTGGGAGTACTATTAGGAATCTTTATTATTTGTTTATATGTTTTATTCAATATGGCTTCCAACTTAGTTATATTATCATTCCCCAGATTTCTGCAGCATATAAACCTGATTAATCATTTTTGCATTGATAGCCTTAATCATTGGGAGAATGGTGTTGCCTCCATAAAGATAATTAAATCTTTTTAGGGCATTCAGTGTACTCTATAGTTTTTTTATACACGTTTCCCTATGCTTATTCCACTTGAGATTTTTTGATAATGTTATTCCAAGATAATTATATTCATTTACAAATTCCAAAGATTTATTCATCAGCTTTAATGCTCTGTATTTTTTCTTAGTTCCAATAACCATTACCTTGGTTTTTTAATATTTGGCTTTAAATTGTGCTCAATACAGAGTGTTCCCATTTTATCGAGAGCCCTCTGAAGGCCTAAACAGCTAGTAGATATTACAACTAAGTCGTCAGCGTATGCCAGGACAGGTATTCTGGTTTTTCCCACTCTGGGAGGATGAAAGTCTGGATTATCAAGAGCTGTGATTATTTTATTTATGTATATATTAAAATGGGTGGGTGCAAGTACGCATCCTTGTCTAACACCTATATTAGTTTGTACTTTATTAGTTAACAATCCTGTTCCTGTATATTTAATTTTTGCCCAGGTGTTTCTATATATTCTATGCACAAGTACAATTAAATTATTATCTATACCCATTTCCTTCATTTTTTCCCATAACAATGTTCTCAGAATTGTGTCAAAGGCTGATGTAAAGTCTATAAATGTAATAAATAAGATTTTCCCTTTATGTCACAGTTTTTTCTATAATGTGATAGAAGATAAATATCTGGTTCTACAGTTCCTGTTTTTCTGGAAACCAGCCTGTAAGTCAGATATATTTTATTTTTTCTAACTCTATAATTATTCTGTTTAGGATTGTTTTAGCATAGATCTTGGCTATAGTGTCGATAAGGTTGATAGGTCTATAGTTTGCCGGATCGGCAAACAAGCCTTTTTTGTGTATAGGAACTATATAACTCCCTTTCCAGCTATCTGGTGTAAATGCGTACATAACCATTAAGTTGTATAATCTAGTTAATGCTCTCACCCACCATTCATTGTTTAATTTTATAAAGTCAATAGGGATCTTATCAGGTCCTGGTGATTTGTTATTCTTGAAACTCTCCAGTACTATCTTGACTTCAGCTTCTGTGAACCAGATAAAGCTGTCATCAATTTCATTTGTGGTTACGTTATAAACATCATCCCCCAATGAAAATATATTCTGAAAATAGCCGACCCATTTTTCTGGCCCTATGTAATAATCAAATTGTTTTTTAAATGTATGTAATGTGAGTAGGTGTTTAATGCGATAAAATAATCCTAATCACTGTCTTAGTTTCTTCGAGGTTTCATTTAAGTGGCACAGAAAGTTGAGCTTGTTATCCAGCCAGAACCCTAGGTATTTAAAGGTATCAACTACTTCAAGGGGTTCATCTAAGAGTTATGGATCAGTGTGATATGTTGACATCCGGAAGTAGACTTTGGTGAGAGAATCATTGCTTTACTCTTTTTGGCATTGAGGAGGAGCTTATGAGTGAGAAGGTTGTATTGGAGGGTGACAAAGTCTTTCTGTAAGTACTCATGGGCCAGATCCAAGGATGAATTTGTGGTATAGAGTACAGTATCATCTGTGTATAAGTGCACATTTGCTGTGCCCAGCTGCGAGTCCAGATTATTGATGTATATTGCAAAGAGGAAAGGGCCCAGGATGGAGCCTTGTGGAACTCCTTGTAATAAGGATTTTTGTGGGAACAGATCTCCTATGGCTTTGACTTGTTGTAACCTATTGGTTAGGTAGCTGGTGAACCATTTAATGGCAGAACTATGAAGTCCGATATTACTCAGTGCAGTAAGCATGATGGTATGATCCACAGTATCGAAGGCCTTACTTAGATCAAGGAAGAGGGCATGCTTCTTAGAGTCCAAGGCCATTTGCCAGTCTGTAGTTACTTTGGCAAGAGCCGATACTGTACTGTGTTTGGCTCTGAAGCCGAACTGAGCCGGGTTTAGCAACTTTTGTGAATTCAAATGTTCTCTAAGGTGGATGTTGACAATTTTTTAAAGTAATTTAGAGAGGAGGAATAGTATAGAAATAGGCAGGTAATTGTTCAGATCACTCAGATCCCCAGTCTTTAATAATGGTAGGATGTGGGCAGTTTTCCACAAGACAGGTAGCTAACCTTGAATCAGAGAGGTGTTGAATAAGTGTGTAATGGGGGTGGTCAGATAGGTATGGCCAAGTTTTAGGAAGTAAGGTTCAATATTATCTGCACCCACATTCTTTTTTGTATCCAGAGAGAGGAGGAGGTCCTCCACTTGCTTGAACGTAATTGTGAGGAAGCTGAAGGGGGTTGGGGTGTAGTTGGTTATGGTTGTGATTATCAGTGAAGCCAACAGTGTAGTCTCTTGCCGGGCTAAGTTTGCTGATAGGTGAGGTGTCAAAGGCAAGCCCTGCAGTGGCAAAGTGACCATTAAGCTTCTCTGGTATAGCAGCTTTGTCCGTATAGGTGGTACCATCAGACACAATTTTGTTTGGAAGGGGTGTTGCAGTGGACTGTGCTTAAGCCACTATAGGTGACTGTAGTTAGAAGTACTGTAGCTACAACATCAGCCGTTAAGTGACTGAGATTTAGGATTGTATTAATAGGAAATAAACTCTAGTGGAATTCATCATTCTCTCTCTCTCTCTCTCTCTCTCTCTCTCTCTCTGCTATAGTTTAATATTGTATGTTTGTGTAAGTTACCCTTTTTTTAGCTTTGGAAAAATTGAACTGAGGAACAAGGACTCCTGGGACCAAGGTATACTATGAAATTTGATCCTGGGTCACATGTGCATCATTAGCCTATCAGGTGGGCTGTAACCCATGATGTAATGTCTGGAGTGCCCTGGATATCAACTAACACACTCACCCTTACCAGTTGAATAAACACCCAGTGTATATGTACTGTATGTACAGCATATATATTCTTTGCAAAAAGCTATGTTAATGCATCAGTTAGGGTTGATATCAGATGGTAAAAAAGGAGACAAATATGACATTAGGGTTTCCAGTCCTAACATACCACCTCCAACCTACACACAGCAGCAGGTATAGGGTGTATGTCTTGGGGTCATCAGCCATAAGGCTCAGCCCATTCCATAAGCAAATAAGCTGAGACAGTGACAGTAAAGGATAATGGGGTGATCGTTAGGGCTGATGACCTCAATGTACACCTCCGACACCTGTTGGTGCGTGCAGAGTGGGGTGTTAGATTTAGAATCCCTAACAATTTATTTCTATCCTTTTTATAGTTGGATATCAACCCTACCTGATACATTAACTTTGTTTTTCATAAAGAACATCCTTACTTTTTGAGGTAGTATAATCGTGGCCTTATTTGTCAGTGGAAGCACAGAGCCCTGCTCTCCCACCCATCTTTAGTTTTTGAGATAGAGTAATCATATCCTAATTTGCATGTGGGAGTGCAGTGCCCTTCAGGCCATGCACTTTCATCCCTCTGAAGTTGCATATTTGTATGTCACTCTGGAAAGGACCTGCACTTTCATTTATAAGACAATAGTGACCAAATTGCCAACATAGCTATTTTATTACCCACCTCATGTACCTGGTACAGAAAATTTTCAAATCCCTGCTAAAACCTTATTCCATGCAACTGCAATGCCATTCCACACCACACCTGCAAAAACACATTTTATCAAGGATTTGAAAAATGACAGCTGTGCCATACATGAAGTGGGGTGATAAGAATTCTATTTTGTAAATTTGGGGTTAAACTCTTTAAAATTTCCACAGTTATGAACGTGTGCAATGAAATTGCAACAAATGGTTATAACTGCCATTTTTACGTATTCTGACTCCACATTTTCAACATTATTTATTTATTTATTTAAAATTGGTGACTGGGAAAGGCACACTGAGCTGAGGTTCATTTCCAGGTGTGACCTGGGTATTGAACATAGTCTTATTATGACCCCACCTTATGAACAATATGACTGTCATTACACAAATCCTGCCTGAAATGTGAATTTTCCAAGCAACCTCAAAATCACCTTTTGGATGGCAGTTATGTAATGAAAGTCATACTGTTCATGAGGTGGGGCCCCCAAAAGATCATATTGAAAATTGTGGGTCAAAATGTCAAAACATGGCTAAGTTACTATGTGTATAAAAGTTGAAACCCCCTTTGAAATACATTGAACTGCATTTACCTTTGTTTCTCATATTGAAGTCACCTATTTCAGCAGCAAGATGTGTCTTCAATCGGAGAGTTGATTTTGAACCTGGGACCTGCTCAAGTGTGTAATGGTGTATGGGGGTGTACTGGAGGGTGTGGGGTGGTGGGTGTTGAGTGAATGGTGGTGGTGGGCAGACTGTTCAGCAAGGGACCATTGTATGCAAATCAAAAAAAAAACATAGAGGTTGGTTTTCTTTATTTCAGGCTTCAGAGGCTGAGAGTCTGGAGCAGATTTAGAAGCAGCAAAGGATCTGCTATTTAGTGAGGTTGCTCCTGTGACATTGATGACCAGAGAGGGGGAGAGTCTGAGACAGTGGAAGGAGCTGCCAGTGAATAATGCCACTCCTGCAGTGATGCATCGCCTGGGTTGGGGGTGTTTCAGGAGTGAGGAGGCAGCAGTGAGAGTGGCAGGTGCTGCATTCTGAAAACCACACCATGGCTTGTGCAATGCTGGTGGACTTAAATTAAATTTAAAAACATGCAGGATGCAGGCAAGGATTGTGCACTCTTAGGGGGGAGAAAAAGGAGCTGCACCACAGCAGAATGCAAGCCCTGAGGGGCTGTTTTGTGAAATGGGGGAGGGCAGGACAGAAAGAGAGAGCATTTAGGCTAGGAGAGCCGACACCCAGCAGCAGCAGACAAACCAGAATCCAAAAAGGCACATGAATGAATAAATAAATAAAATAATATAGAAGTGGTTATCTGCAGAGTAGAGTGTTATAACCAGGGAAATGTTTCTGAGGGGGAGTATGATTGGAGGATGGGGGGTGCCACAAGACACCAGTGAAATACATATCACTACCTAGGATGGCAAGAAGAACAGGCAAAGATTTTCCCTTCACCAAAAAGGATCCTTTTTCATAACCCATGATACTAAGATTCACACTAAGATCAATAAGAACTAGGGAGTCAGTTAGTCCCCTAAATGCTCTTGTTACCTAATAATAGCTACAAATTGATCCAGACAATATAAATTTGTCCAGCCTTGTTTTAAAAATTGATTTGGAACTGCTAAAAATCACATCTATGGGTAAAGAGTTCCATGGTTTAATAACACGAAGAGTATAGAAGAGCTTCCGAGGGAGATAATTAAATTTATTTAGCTGCAATTGAAGAGGATGTCCCCCTAAGATTATATGCTTCATCCTTAAAACAAAAACCTAGAGTAATAATTAGATATGGGTCATTTATAATATCATACATAAGGAGTATGTCACCTCTTAAATGCCTAATATAGAGAGGCATCAGATTCAAAACAGTAAGTTTAGTTTCATACAGGGCTTTTGTAAGACCTTTTACCATCTTTGAATATCTCCTTTGAACCCTTTCCAACTTAGCGATGTCCTGCTTTTTAAATGGACACCACACTTGGGATGAAAATTCCAAATTGGGGATGACATAGGCTTGATAGAGAGACAACAAAATCATCCTATCTCTAGACTTAATATTGAGTTTAATGGATCAAATGACCCGATTAGCTCTGAGGATAACTTCATTTATCTGAGTGCTTAGAAGGAAGTCATCAGTAATCAAAACTCCCAAGTCCTTTTCAACATCAGAAGCAACTAACACCCGGTTATCTAAAGTATATGTATGCCTGGGATTACTAACTCCAAAATGTATACTGTAATTCTGCACTTGTTATGATTAAGTTTCATCCCCAGGTAGTAATCCATTTGTACAGTTAATCAAGATCATTCGGGATAGAATAGACTTGATCTGAATTTGCACATGGTCCTCCTATTTTGACATCATCTGCATATTTTACCATGTTAGAACAACTAAATTTAATATCAGCTATGAAAAATTGAAACAAACAGGGGTCCAAAACGGAACCCTGTGACACCCCGTAATGACCTCTATCAGAAAAATGACCATTTTTCAAAACTTGTTGCTATCGTTGGCCTAACCAATTTGCTATCCACATAACTGAATTTGAATTAATACCAACACAGTGTAGTTTCTGTAATAGCACCCAATGTGGGAGAGAATCAAAAGCCTTTCTGAAATCAACATAGATAACATCATATGGAAATCTGTGTCTAACTGTAAACGTAAATCTTCGTTAAAAACATAGTAAGTTGGTAAGGCAACTCCTCCCCTTTTTAAAACTGTGTTGTTCAACATCAATCTGATCAAGTGATGGAGTAATCAAATCCTTGATTAGGCTTTCTAATATTTTACCCATAGGGCAAGTAAGGTTAATTGGTCTATAGTTTTTCCAAAGATGTTTTGGACCCTTTTTATGGATGGGAACAGCATAAGCGATTTTCCAAAATGAAGGCACATAATTATAGTTCAAACAATGTTCACATAATAATTTAAGTGGTGTCAATAAATTATCTTCTAATAAGTACAAAAAGTGACCAGGTAGGTTGTCAGGTGACACACTAATTTTACCTTTTAGGCTAAGTAATTTAGTACGAACATCAGATACTTATATAGAAATATGATTACCTGATGAGGGAAATGCAGTATTATGAACCTTGCTTGTTAGAAATTGTTTACAAAAATCAGTATTAAAAATATTTGCCATATCTGATGGGTCAGTTATTTGAGTTTCATTAATTAAAAGGGGACCAACTTGACAAGAGGGTTTTTTTAAGGGAGTTTATATATGCATAACAGGATTTAGTATTATCTTTACATGCTTACGATGCTAATTTTAACTCCCACTTCCTTTTAGCTCTTCTAATGCTGTATTTACATTTCTTTTGAATACTTAAGTATGAACTCCAAATTGGAGTTGGAGACTTTAGATAAGCTGCATAATACTTATCTTTTTTGTTGATTAGTTTATAAAGCTCCTTAATCATATATCTCATTTTTTTATGGGAGGATTTCATCTTTGTTCTTGAGGGAACATAAGTATTTCTCAAATGGATGACTTTATTAAGCAAAGTATCATAATAATCATTAATATCCATAGAATTAAACATAAATGCCCAGTCAACACTGTTCAGTTCTTTTTTTATACTATCAAGACCTGACGTATCGTACAATAAAATCTTTGAGATACTAGATAACGTTGGAATAGTGAGCTCAAGAGAAAAAATAATTGAGCCATGGTCACTGTTACCAATAGGCGACCGAACAAGAATATTGCTGACTGACAAGGTACTAGTGAAAAAAACTAAATCAAGAATATTAGTTCCTCTTGTTGGAAGCCTAACCCCCCTGTGTCAAGTTACATCATTCACTCATATCCACCAGTTTTCTAGCAGAGGTAGATGTAGCCATCATCTTGTCCCAATCTATACTAGGTAGATTAAAGTCTCCCGTAACAATTATGTCTCTGATCGAGCAAGCTGCTTCAATTTCCTGAATGATGTTATCAAGATATTCACTGGGAGCACTAGGTGGATGGTAACAAACCACTATAATGATATGTTGAGAAGTGTTAGTCATAATTTTAACCAAATGGTTGCAGTAGTGCTGTTAACTTGTTTAATTTTATTAGAAATATCACTTGCCTGTAGTTAATCTATAAGGAAAATGGCAACTCCACCCCCTTTTTTAGCCTGTCTAATATAGTTAATGTATATTCAGTAAGAGAAAAGGCCCAGCTGGATTTAATATCCCCCCCAAGTCTCTGTAATGAAAAAAAGGTCCACATCTTCATTACACGATATTACTTTCACTTCATCAGTTTTACTCTGGAGACTCCTGGCATTAAAATAAAAACATTTTAAGGTACTGAGAATTTTACTTTTGAGAGTAGGTTTCTTAAGGGGAAGAAACATATTCTCCCCTAACTCAAGCAGTTTAAATGACTATTTATGTATTCCAGAATGTGCTGGCTCAACAAAAGATTTCCCATATGACTCAAGTGCAAACTATCTCCACAAAACATATCTAGTCTTCCAATAAAATCTTCCCAGTGAGTGATATAAAACTGGTTTTGCTTGAGGCATCTAACATGTAACCAGTTGTTAAATGTACGTATTTTGCTGCTGTGATCAGAAGATGCTTTTGGGACTGGCAGGACCTCAGAGAAGGCTATTTCGCACCCTAAATCTACCAAGGAATTTGAAAGTGCAGCCAAGTCCTTTTTATATCTAAACTGTTGGAATGCATGAAATCATTAGTCCCAACCTGGATTACCACAAGTGGATTGTGACCTCCATTAGATAAAATATTATGAGTCATGCTAGCAATATTAGCTGTTTTGCACCCTGAAAACTAGAACACATGTGATTAGTCTTGTCTAGTTCACAAATAGCCCTATCAGGATGTTTCACCATAGAATCGCCTAGCACATAGACCTGCCTCTGTGGAGCCTCTAGTGAATTGAGAACTTCACCAGTACAAATAAAATCAGGGCCTAAGCCTTGACTGGATGGAGAGACAACAAGGGGTATGAGCGGAATATCTGAAGGATATGAACAACATGTTATGAGAGATTGGGGAATGGGTGACATATCAGATGGCTCTAGCTCACCCAGTGTGGTGGATAAATTGATAAGCATTGCATGTTGATCAGTGTTATTCAAACTAGAGTCCCCAAGTCTATTTAAAATGGTAAACCTATTTGTAGTGGTCAAGGAAAATTGAGAAGCCTTCCTTCCTTTTTTATACACACTTTTGCTTTATACTTCATGCCACTGTTCGTCAGGGCTATCAGCATTGTCTATATCACGGGGGCATTTTTTATTGTTCCCAGAAATGACTGCAGGAGGTAAAAGGGACTGATCAACCAACAGTTCAGAAGCAATAATAGGAATATCCCTAGATGGAAGTGGTGGGGTGTGATCTAGTTCCTGAAAGTGGACTTGCATTTGCTTCTGACTTGATTCCAATTCAGAAAGCCTAACATTAAATAGTGCCACAGCATGTTTTAAAGAGGAGTTTTCTATGCATTTAGGACAAGTAAACTTGATGGATGGAACTGCATTCACTATAGTGCTGTACATGTGACATGAAACGCATAAGGCTCCTCCTGAGAAAAATGATGGTTCACTTGAGTGGGCCATTGTACACAGCTACAAATGTTCAGTGGCAAGCAAAACACCTCATATACAGCATTTAAGATGGAAATATGTCCCAGATGCACTAGTAGAAACTAGTTTAATTTACTGAGAAAAATAATATTACCTGACACCGGCAAGCTTTACAGGAATACCTTTGTACCCACTGAACAAGCCAAACACACGCAGACACGTGTGTTACTGCGCACATTTCCACGCACATTGCTGCACATGCCCCGCTTGCCAAGCAGCTGATTTATTTATCTTGCCGAACCCGGAAGTGCTAAACACAGGTTGCAAGCAATCACCCACCAAAACTATGCTCAAAATTAAAAGACTACAAATTCTTGCGCTGTACTGCACCTTACAAAGTGATATATGATGCAGTAAAGCTAGCAGCCCTAACAATCAGTCTGCAGTCTATGTCAAGTAACAGGACACTGTGCAAAGACTTTCTACCAAGATCCCTGTAACAGGGAACTAGGGTTCACACTAAAACAAGTGAAGGTAAATTAAAAAGACACAGTTAGGTATATTTTCATTCAGCACATTTAGTGATTTCCAGAAATTAGAGCACTACAAACTTAACTAGCAGCTTAGAGTCTGAAATGCAGTGCCCCGCTTGCCAAGCAGCTGGTTTATATATGCTGCTGAACCCAGAAGTGCTAAACATGGGTTGCGAGAGAATCCCCCACCAAAACTATTCCCAAAATTAAAAGAATACAAATTCTTGTGCTGTACTGCACCTCACAAAGTGCTATGTGATCAGTAAAGTTAGCAGCCCTAACAATCAGTCTACAGTCTGTGTCAGATAACAGGACGTTGTGCAAAGACTCTCTACCAAGATCCCTGTAACAGGGAACTATGGCTCACACTAAAACAAGTGAAGTTAAGTTAAAAAGACACAGGTATATTTTCATTCACCACATTTAGTAATTTCCAGAAATTAGAGTGCTACAAACTCAGCTAGCAGCTCAGAGTCTGTAATACAGTGATATGAAAAAGGATTCCCTTTTGTATTATGTGGTCATGAAAAAAGATTCATAATATTAAAAAATAGCATTTCAATTGTATATCCCTAATGCTGAAGTGCAGATTGCACCTAATGGGGTCCTGATCAGCCAGCTAGGTGTGGTGGTCTCTCTCGCTCTCTCTAGGATGTCATTTTTGTGGCTTTTGCAAAAAATCTTTAAAGAAAAAAAGAAACAAGATAGCAGCAAATGAAAAAGGAATTTTCCCATACAAAACAGGATTCCTTTTTTATTTCATATAGCTACCTTTTAGTGCTTACTGATAATGTTCAGAAACTTTTTTTTTCAATTTTTAAAATGCAATAACTTACAAACTGCTTATTATTTTTTCACCAGATAAGCAAAGGGAACATCTGTGGGCTGCTCGTTTTTCTGCCTTTAAAATTTCAGACCAAAATTCCAAACCATATGGACTGTAGGCAAGTTCAAAGAAAAATACCAGCAAAGTCAAAGACTGAAAAATGCTTTTTTCACCTTTCTGCAACTCAGAAACCACAAATCTGATATGAACATAACTTGACGCGTGTAAAGATCTAGCTTGCATGCAAATCTGCTGAACAGTTGCAAAGTTATTAAGGTACAAAATTTTGAGTTTAACATTGAAGTGCCTACTCAAACCTAACTATAGGGGTGCATGGTGTAAGGTGCCATGTTAATGCCATGGTCATCAAAAAATTACTGTAAGCTTATATACTACCAAGAAGTTTACACAATAACTTTTATATGGTAAAAACACATGTAGATTCTGAATATTCTACATAAACTTCCATTATTCAAACTCTAGTACCAAAGAGAGATGCTGGAACAAGTCATTAAATTAACCAAGTGTTAAAAAATGAACCTTCTTGCTTTGGAATTATAACAGTCCAAACTGATGACATTGAGACCTTGCACTGAGAGGGGAGAGCAGAGAAGGCACAATCAAAAGACGTGTAGCCTGCTAGTACATAGGCTAATTAATCCCACAGGAGAAAAAAGAATGATGATAGGAAAATTCAACAGAACCATCTTCCCTCCATTTTGTACTATTAATGCAGCACTTAATATTCTCCATACATTTTTCTATATAAAAAGTCCTCTGTCAAGACTGAAATTGTGCTTTGTCCCAATACCATAATAATCTGCATTAATGTAAGCTTCAGGCAAAATGTCATAGGCTATTTAAAACACAATACTTGTGTCTAGATCCTTCACTCAGATTCTCTAACCCCACAAACCTCATGGATGAAAAATAGACTAATTTTCACATTTCATTGTCTGAGGTATCCTCTCCTGGACTCAGTAACATTCACCTTTTAGTCCTTCTGCTAGCCAACCCACATACTGGTCTTGAGCAACTACCCAGAGACACAAAGGGAAGAGCAATTGGTGTTGTAGTTTGCGGACCCACAGTGTCCACTGACTGCCTTTCTCTTTTGTCTCATTAATTAATTGATGTTGGGATATATGGTCACAGTGTGTTTATGAAATTCAGTGGGGCCTTTCCATTTTGTTGCTCAAATCATGCTATCTTTTTCGCTGACTCCCTGAAAACAATCATTATTGTGCAAGGACCAACCTCTGACTTAGCAAACTGCATGTGGTCACTCAATATACTGTATTGATTCTCAGAGGAAGTAAGCCCACAGGCAATTCTATACTTTGCTCTTACAGTTCTGACACTGATTATCGGATACCCTGTCATCTAAATTTTTCAGGTATGCCCAAAAACTATTAAGTTACTTGAATAATGTAAGTTATCCATACTTTTTAGTTGTTGCCATAGCAGCCCAGTCTTCTGTATTGATTTCTCCATTGCTGTAATTCCTTGCTTTGTGTTTTTATGACTTGTGATTATCTTCATTTCTCTTGAGTCCAAATGGGTTTCCATACTCTACATTTGATCATGCAGGCCATCCAGCTGGTTATCAAATGTATGCATGGATTTGCAAAGTTGCTGCAATGTTTTAACCTTTGCAAGCAATATCTCCTGGACTTCATCTTTACCTGAGGCTCCTGACTTGGTGGCCTCTCCATTCTTGTCTTGCCCAGTCATTTCTTTTGTACTTAAACAAAATCTGAACTGGCCACAGCAACCATAGGTTTTTCCTTGATGGTCACAATATTACAATAAGGCAATAAAATCTGTTTCAGAGCTTGTAAAGTAGTTTTGGAAATTTAAAAAAATGTAATTTTATAAAAGCTTTCTCAGGAGATCTTATAAAGCATGACTGGTCCCATCGGCTACTCACAACCATTCCTTCACTAAAGTAAATGACAGTAATATAATGTACCTTTTTAATAGTTTAAATGTATTTTTAGTTGATATGACCACAAAGCATGATTTCTGGATGAACATAACTAGTCAAGAAGGTGATCAAATACATCACTACTACAGATGCTGTCATTTTGTTCCTGATCAACAATTAATCATTTGTGAAGATGATCTGGTACCTGTACCATTTGAAGATGCTGCATTCTTTTTGCGTAAAAAAAAAGACTAGCACATTTTAACAAGACCTGAGAAGGTGACAGCTAGCAGCACTACTGTACCATCGCTGTGCAGTATGCAGACAGGGAAGAAGATAATGTCTGTCACACAACAAGTGAGGTATTATAAGGGAATCATGACGAATCATAGAGAAATTATGATGCTGTTAATGTTACTGAAGAGGATGTGTTGTTTTCTGAAGCCAACATCTTTGTTTTTCTTTATTTTTTATGTTATTATCATTAGTTATTATTGTTAAATGTATCAATATTTATATGGTGATTACATGTAATTACAGTGGATTTGTGGTGTCATCTGTAAAATGCTCTAATATTGCAGAGAATCAGTTTATTTGTTTAGGTGCAGTGGACTAGTGATCAAAATGGAAACTGTGAGAGGTACTTCAGCAGAGAACTGAGTGTTGGGATGGCAATTGCAGGCTTGTTTCTTTCTTTCTGACAGCTGTGAAATGATATGCCTTCAGATGGTACTGGGCAAGTCAGAAGGTATGATATTTATGTAGATCAATAAAATCTTATTTAACATGATATGACATATGATAAAATAATAGATTGTATATCCTAATATAATATTATATGATCTAGGAACAGATAATATCCTTATATATTATATTTGATAAACTAATATGATCCATGAGAAGATAATATAACCTGATATAATGATATAAAAATATATGCTATATGAAATAAGGGGATATGTGATGGGCAGTCATTCAATAGTGGATATATCAGTATGAGTGGCAAGTGAGCTCGGAGTTATCACGAGTGGCTCGGAGAAGCAGAGCCAAGAGTGATTAAACACCAAGCTGACTTGCCACAAGTGTTGATATATCTGTTATCAAATGACTGCCCATCACGTATTCTTTTTATACAACAGGGGCTTTTTTTTGGTCTGGTTTGCTTTTAAAGAATGTAAGTGGTACCTCTGTTTTTTTCTGTTGCTGTTCTTTCTGGGCATTCGGCTGCTCAGATGTCTGACATAGAGAAGGTACTGATATTTTCTGCTGACATGTACACAGTATAGATATCTGGTAGCTTTTCTCACTGTGTACACGTCAGCATGCTGATATCAGTATGCGGTAAGAATACAACTATTTACGTAGCGGCATATCAGCTCACCACTATTGTAAAATTTAATATATAACCATTTTAATTATAATGTATTTCTATCTATGTGCCAAGTAAACACGAATCATTAAATCAAACTTGTAATTAGGACTTGACATTTGACTTCCATCCATCAAAAGATTTTCAGAAGCCACAGGTGACAACTGGGGGATATTTGAGGAACTGGGTGGTGAACACAAGAAATTTTTTTTTCAGGAACTAGAATATTCATTTCTGGATGGACTACTTCTGTCATGAGTATGGAAGTGGAAGCACTTGAAGAAGAAATAGGGGTAAACTGGTGAGCTTCTTGATTACTCAGGATGGGTTTAACAGCTGATGCACTGGATGATTGCCAGTGAAGGATGCTTACACTGAACTGTGAGGGAAACCAGTGGATTTCAGGTGCCTCCTCCCTATGGTCAGTGGTATCATACCCTGGCTTACCCCCAGGCTGGGGCCATGGGAGCTGGACCTCCCCGGAGGACACTTGTGGCATTGGAGACTGTGGCAAAGCATGGTGTTATGTTTTGGGGACTGGAATTTTGTTGACTTGTGGCAATCTGTGGGTGGGGAGATGCAATAACAACCAATTTCCACCCCACCCCCCTTGCAATATGGTGCTGCCAGTGGCAGTACCACCAGCCTCTGCCAGAGGTCCACAATGCACCAAGCACACTCCCCCCTCCCCCCCCGGAGAAGGAGAACAATCCCTGGGACATTCAATCCTTCTCCCCCCAGCTGACCCTCTGACTCCTGAGTCCATCTTTGAACCCAGGATATCGATGCCACAAGTGGACATCTTGCCGCTGTACTGGCAGGCCTGTTTGGTGAGATTTACTACTCACCTTTATCATATAGCACCATTTTCTGCACACATTGGCAACACCCATGACAGATGATGACACAGTATGGCCAACAACAGACATGAACAATGATGACAAGCACAGATACACACAGTGTTGCATGGAAGCATGCACCACACAGGATGCAACACAGTGCATGGACAAACACCCATCCATACCCAAGGGCACACCAACACAGGGACACAGTAGTGGGTCAATAAAGCCACTGGCATGTGGCCACGGCAGCCGTGTACACACGGCCAACACCTCTCCATGGCATAGGTGTGCCAGTCACCCTGCACAGGCACCACGAAGCCATACACCACCAGCATGTGGCCGGAGCACAAGTGACAGACAGTGGAGCACATCCCCTGCAACAGACACAAGCAACAGCATGGAGGGGGGACAACAACAGCGGAGGCCACAGTGCCACCCAAGGCAGACATGCACCATACTGGTGACAGGAGGCAACCAGGCATTGTGCCGGGTACAGTGGTTGTCCAGCATGGAGAGCCACCACTGACATGCCAGCAGACCGTGCAGATCACAGACATGCAAGGGTATCAGCTGCACAGGACATGGACAGTCTGACAGGGGAGCCATGAGCACGGTGCATGCACCGTGGACCACTGCACACAGTCATCCAGTGCACAGGGAACAACACACAAACCACAGACAGTGACTGATACCTACGCCCACACCATAGGTGGTTCCCCTCCGGACACACACACACGCCCATGCCTGCACCACCCCTGATGCCATGCACACCACTGCAGCTGAGCAACTGTAGCCTGCTTCAAATCAGAGACCACCACAGTAGGCATAACAAAACAAATGTATTATATAAAGGTTCAAACAACTATATACAAATATTTACATAAGGGGGTGAGGGCCACATACAAGGTGGGGGTGGGTAAGGGGCAGGGGTGAACAAATGGGAGAGGGAAGAAGGGGTGTGAGGGTGGTTCCAGGGGGTAGGGTGAATCCAGGGTCATGGAGGGCTTAGCGCCGGCCCAGTTCCCCACTTCTGTGGCACCACCTTGTCCTCTGCCTCCAGACACCATGCTGCTCCAATCACTGTAGTAACTCCAAGGACACCCACGCTATCTGCAGGAGCTCCTGCATGGCCCTCTCAAGCTGAATCAGCTGCTTTCCACTTAGGACAAGGGAGCAGAGTCAATATGTGTGAATGTCCATCCCCCTGCAGACCACTCATTGTGCATGGCATACAGCCGTGGGCCACACCCCTATGATGGTGTGTGACCACCCACAGTAATTGTGTCCACAAGACCTGCCTGCCCATGTGCACACAGCCATGCAGACTGCTGCACACACTCACCGCCCAAGTCCTGCACAGCACCACCATGGCTGTATAGTGACATGGCCATGTGGTGCAAAGGCAGTGGCACAGCCATGTACCCGGTGCATGCATGGACCACCAGTGATGTACACCCACACATGCAGTGCCACAGGACAGTGCTGAGCGTACCATGTGGCGTGCACATCAGTGGTGTCAATGGATGGTGGCCAGGACCCACCTACCTACCCCACAACACAGCATGCACAGAATATCCTGGAAGAAA
The DNA here is from genome assembly GCA_016271365.2 of Neoceratodus forsteri. Classification (NCBI taxonomy): domain Eukaryota; kingdom Metazoa; phylum Chordata; order Ceratodontiformes; family Ceratodontidae; genus Neoceratodus; species Neoceratodus forsteri. Next base: position 808,367,141 of record CM057449.1, on the reverse strand, counting down.
GGCACTCACCTGCATTGGCTGGATCTGGGCACTGTTGCTGGATGGGCCTGGCAGCCTGTGGCTGTTGCCCTGCATCCCCTGCCTCCCAGTGTTGCGTTGCCTTCCTGGCTCTTTGCCACTCCTCAGGGCCTAGGGTGCAAACATGGAGAGGGGAACATCAGTACAAACCAGTAACAAAGGCCCCCCCGGTGTGTGCGATCCTGCACAGCCCAGCCATGCCACAACCCCACCACTACCACCACCACCACCACCCACACTGGACTGCCCCCCCATGTGGTGGACACATGCCCACCGCGATACCCATATGGATGCAACCAGTGTATGGATGAAGCACCTACCTGGATGTGGCACTGCCCCTCGCCTGGCGCATGCCTGCAGATGTGCAAGCCTGTCTAGGTCCCTCCGCTGGAGGTCCCCATAGCGGTGGTGACACTGCTCGGCTGTTCGGCCGATCCCTGTAGCCTCTTCTAGTGCCTCTACCACCTCCTCCCAAACCGCACTCCTAGCCCTGTCCAGGGGGTCATCCCCAAAGGGGGCCCCATCATGGGCTCCACAATGGCCACCAAATTGGCCAGCTCCAGTGGTCTCCAGACAGCAGCTCTCCTCCTTGCAATCACTGCCTCAGGTAGGATCACAAAATGGTGTTCTGTAGCGCACATCCGCCACGTGCAAATGCTGCATGGTACAGTGCTGCCATTCCCCATCGTGCTGTCACTGAACAGCATGATAGGGGTGCACCCATGTGGATGCATGGCATATAGGGGGCAAAGGTTGGGCACAGGGTCAAGGGTCTCTCGCTCATGGACTGCCACAGCATGATTGGTACTCCCTGCGTGTGGCACAGTTGGGGGCCTGTGTGAGATGCCCTGTAGTAGCCTACCGCACTGTGACTCCATGGCGTCTACGGCACCCCAGTGCAAGAGCACCATACATGTGAACAGCGCACTAGTGCCACTGGCACAGTGGTGGTCATGCCCTGCACTGCCTCCCATGCATAGCACGTCAGCAGCGCAGCAGGCATCAGCACACCGGGCATGTGCCATTTAGTGTCTACTGCACACGTCACAGAGTTGTGCCCTTGCCTGAGCATGTTCAACACAATTGCACAAGGCGCAACAGCGCGATACTCAGGAGGCATATACAAATCAGCTCATCAGTGATTCAATGGCACAGCTACTGCATTAGCATCCACTTAAAATTGAGCCTCGCATCATTTGCATACGTTGTGATATATAAATGCGACATGCGGCTGCAGAGGCCATAGTCTGGTATTGCAGTCTATTGTGGTGAGTTGCATGCTGTTTGGGAGTGTCAACTGTGGTGTGTGGGAGATGCATGGGACTGCCCAGTCAGATGTAACACCTGTCATTCCTACTGGATCAATGATGACCAAATGTGAGGTGGAGAGGAGGAACAGAGACATGGGAGATGGAGGAGGCCCAACTTTACCAAGGCAGACTCAGATGCCCTGTTTGAGGCCTACCTTGACCAGGAACTGCTGCTCAATGGACAGCGGAGAACACCACCAGGCCCGTGCTGTGGCATGGGGTGAGGTGGCACGTGCCGTCAACCAACATGGCAGCCACCAGTGGTCCGTGCAGGACTGCAAGAAGAAGGTGGGCACGGACAGGAGGAGGATTAAAGATAAGGTGGCTGCCATCAGAGCAGCATGGGCTGGGACTGGTGGGGGACACCCGGCCGTGCAGCACCTGATGCCACAGGAAGAGCTGCTTGCTTGCAGCATGCGGCATTGTGCCATCGAGGGTGTTGCAGGTGGTGGCTTCCAGATGGGTGGTAGCCCATCACTGCATGGTAGGTCCTGATCTGTTACTGTGGGGGAGGAGGAGGGGGAATGCCACAGGGTAGGGCAGATACATTACTGTTACTGTGTTCCCTTATAGCTCCTGAGCGTCTACATGGGTCAGCGGTGGTGGGCTTGTCCACTGAGGGTGATACCCTGGACACAGAGGAGGGCCCATCCACCTCCACAGGTGTCCGAGGGTCAGGACAACAGTGGGCCTGCCTGGCTGTCCAGACTGATGTTGGTGAAGCAGGTGCGGAGGAGGCGCTGCCTGTGTCCCAGCATGACAGCGTCCATGGATGTCAGCATGCTGAGACTCGGACTGGTGCCGGATCTGTCCCTGATGATGATGGAGTTCACATCTTGGACAGTGATACATGTGGGTCACAGGATGGCCGCACAGCAGGTTAAAGCACAGGCATAGCCGTGGTTGGTGCCACTGTGGAGGCCTGCGTGCTATCACAGTCCCAGCCTGTGCCTGTCTGCACCAGTGGGGCAACACTGGTGTGTGTTCAGAACATTGGGGCTGTTGCGGCCTCTGTGGTGGCACCGTTAAGCCCTGGAGAGTGGCGGCTGGTGGGGCAGTGTCAGCAGTCGGCCAATGGTGATTGGGGGACAGTGTCAGGGTCTGCATCAGTACACTGCCTGTGGACATGCCCAGGCATTGCCCTGATGTGCAGTGCATAACCTCAAGGGGTGCTACCCAGCACGACCGAGAACACCGTGAGGGATAGCATGCTAATCAGGTGGATGACCTCTTAGATGAGCACACCAGCATACTCCATGAATCAGTGGATCAGCAGTTGCGGCTTGTAACGGCAGTGGATGCACTCAGTGCGGTCCTGCACCAGGCAGAGGAGCAGTGCAGCAGGGACACTGGTCTGCTCCTGGCAGGGATGGACCGGCTGCGGGAGGATGTGACCATCGCCAATGGCAGGCAGACACAGGCATTCACAGCTGTCATGGCCACAATGGGCACACAGTTATTTGCCCATGCGCCGCAGAAACCGCACAGTGCCATGTCCACCCCCATTCCCAGCATCATGCGACACCCTCCTTGTCGACACTGGGTTCAGCTGTGGGCATCCCGAGCACACCTGGCACAGGCATGTTCGGTGAGCTGCAGACCCCTGCTCCAGAACGGTCGTGTTCCCGCAGCGGCACCTCAGGGGGAGCGTCGGTGCCACCCCATGAGGCCATTGGTCAGCCTGTCACTGCTGGTAGGTCTTGCCGGGGCCGCCCATGCATCCGTGGCAGCCATGGCACTGTGCCGCATGACTGACCTGTCTCCCACCATAGCTACTGTCTGACGCTGCCTTGTGTGCAGTGTGTTGTTCAACGTGCAATGCACGGGTGGGGTACCCGGCCCTGCACACCCTCCCGGTTGCTGGCCACTGTGGCGTGGGCATGATGATGCCTACTTTGCACTGTCTGCCACTGTGCAATGGTGCCCAGCATCTGAGACATGCACAATGACAGGTACTGGGTGTGGTGGTCTGTGGATGTGTGTGTGGCTAGGGGTGGCGGTTGGGGTTGGCGTGCCTCCTACCCTTTGTGCAAGTCTTGTGGGTGTGTGTGTGTGTGTGTGACCATGTGCCATGTTAGGCCTTGCCCATCCCTGATGGCATGTGTGGTTTCATGCTCAGCCAATTTCCTTTACGACATGCGCCCCTGGGGTTTGTCCATGCATGTTTGTGGGTTGTGCACTTGCCATTGGTGGTTGCACATAGTCCCATGACTTATCTGGGATGGTTGAAGTGCTCCTCTGTGATGGTGTCCCGGTGCAACTGTGCCATCTGGATCAGTCGGGGTCCCTTTCGACCAAGGGGGGGCTGCCCATCTCCATCTGCATCAGTGTCCTCATTGTCCCCATCACTGACCCCCTCTTCGACCTCTACAGCTATCCCACAGTCGTTGGTCATGTTGTACAGGATGCAACAGGCCAGGAATAGCCCACAGGCCTTCAAGGGGCTGTACTGTATGGCACCACCAGATGTGTCCAGGCAATGGAAATGTGCCTTCAGCATCCCTAACACCTGCACTATGACATTGCGTGTGGTGGCATGTGCCTTATTGTACCGTTACTGTGATGTGGTCACGGACGGCCGGTATGGTGTGAACAGCCAATGTCGGAGTGAATATACACTGTTACCTGTGTGTAGAGCATGGACATTAGTTTGGTGATCAGTGTCACCCTGCCATGGGCCATTTAGGCAAGTACCCATGTCACCTCTGACTATGCCCTTCCCAAGATCCATGTCTTTCTGTGTGATTTGCATACTCACCCACTAGGTGGCCAGTGGGGATGTCCCCACACTTGAACCTGTGGCACAGTACAGACTGGTGTCAGATGAAGGCATCATGTGCTCCCCCAGGGTGCATGGTACAGACATTGGTTATGCACCCCCCTAGCATCGCGCACCACCTGGCAGTTGATGCTGGCATAGCCCTTCTGATTAATGTATGCAGAACCTTCTGGGCCAGGTGGTGTGCGGATGGCCACATGGGTGCAGTCAATGGCCCCGAGCACACCAGGTATTTGTGCTACCTTGTGGAACTCTTGTATGTGTGCTGTGCACTCTGCCTGTGTGCTGGGGAAACGCATGTACTCCACAGCATGTGGCAGCAGTGCACTGAGGAATTGTGTGAGTAGGTATGATGCGGCTGACTGGGTTATGCCTGTTGTGTCCCCTGTTGGTCTCTGGAAGGTGCCCATGGTGAGCAGGCACATGACAGCTGTCACCTTTGTCTCCACTGACAGAGCATGGCTCTGTCGTGTGGGTGCCTGCATCTCATCACTGCACAGCTCACAGAGCCACCTCAGGATTGCCTGGTTCAGGTGGTACTGGCCCACTATCCTCATGTCACTGTAGTGCTCGAAGCTGGTGCAGGCTCAGTACTGCCTGTTGGGGGCATACCGCTGATGGGCCCTTCCACGGCCGTGCCCCCCTGCTGCCTGCCTTCTCACACCCCTCATTACTGCCTCCATCTGAATGGTGGCACTGGCCCTGTCCCTGTCTTGTGTTCCCCCCCGGCAGCTGTATTCCCATTGCCATGGCTGTCCTTTGTGCTACTCCCCCTGCACCGGTAACACCTCCAAGATTTGGCTGTCCTGCCCACTGTCACTGCCCTCAGTCCACTGTGGCACTTCCCTTTGACTCTTTCACAGTGGCACAGACTCCCCACTCCTGTCCTGTTCCTGGTTGTTTCCAGGTGTGCTCTGTCCTGCTCCTGCCCAGTCCTGCTCACTGCTACCCTCTGCCTTGTTGCTGTCACCTTGCTCCCACCTCTGGCTTCCCTGTAGTGTTCTTGTACCTCTCTCTTGTTCCTTTTTATTTTGGATCATTCCTACTATTGTGCAACTTCCGCTTGCTCCCCTATTGTGCATGGCGCATGCTGTTGAATATTGCACTGCACTATTTATTCATGGCTCCTCCTCCTTCAGTTGTGCATGCATTCATTACCATTGTGCTCTTACGCATTGCAATTTTAGAGGGGCGCTGCTGCCTCCCACTGAATATCGCACAATGACACATTTTTGGACTTGCGTTGGTGCATCTCTGTTGCACATGGTGCAACCCTTTTGAATATCTGGGCCAGGGTGCTTTTCAACCTAGCATCGCATTCTGTATAGTTGAAACTTTGTGCTTCAGCCCTAACTGATGCCTAAATGTTGTGTATTTTCAGTGTCTATTACATAAATTATTTATTTATTTTAATTTTTATGACCGGGTAAGCCCTCTGAGACTTTTTCTGGGCAACCAGGAATTAGTTACATACAACTGAAGGACATAACAATGCAATACGGTATTAGACATTAATGTGCAGTAACAAACAGATTTAGACATGTTTAAATTAGTTACACGATACAGCCAAACATAAATAAATACATGCAATTTTTGTTCAGAAACAATGAAAATTACATAACTACATACATGGGAAGACCAATCCAGACTTGTCATCCTTTCACTAAAACTGCATATACAGATAACAGTAGGGTTGGGGGAAGATAGGGGTGGGGATAGTAGGATTTCAAAGAAAACAGTTGCTTCAGCAAAAGCAGTTACATGGGGCTGCAGACCAGAATTGGGCCTTTATTCTTTCTTTTAAACAGTGCTAGGTTAGTGCAAGACAGAATCATTGGAGGAAATTGGTTCCACAGATTTGGAGCAAAGAAAGAGAAATACCTTTTTTCCCATTTATTTTCACTATTTAGGGATTACTAACAGGAAAAGGGCTGCAGTTCAAAGAGGTCTGGCATACTGCTTACATTGTACAATGCCCTGGAGATTGGGTGGGGAGGAGGACTGCAGGATCTTAAAGGTAAAGCAATATATGGGGTGGCACAGTCTAGTTTCAAAGGAGGGCCACCCCAGGGATGTAAGTACAGTGCAATGGTGAATTTTTGGGGTGTGCACCTTCCACAAAATGCCTAATTCAGTGATAAAGTGTTTTAAGACTGGAGTGAGCAGATTCTCAGATAGCCTGTAGTACAGGTGCAACAAAGAATAAAAGGTGGAGGAGGGTGATACAAGTGATTATATAGCGTGCCTCACTGGTCAAGTAGGGAGAGAGTCTGTGGAGTAGCTCGAGTTTCTGGTTCAGGGTTTTGGTTAGTGCATCCATATGTGGTTTAAAGGTCATGGTTTGGTCCAGGACCATGACTAGGTACCTAAAGGAGTGGACCACTACCAGGATATCACTGGACCAAGTAGTAAGTTTAAGTAGATGCAGTCTATCAATACCAAGGTTATTGTGACCAAAATGCATGACATTTGTTTTTTTGGAATGAAGAATAAGCTTGTTGTCCAGTAACCAATTTTGCAGTGATCTGAAGTCATTCTCACATTGAGTGTTAATCAGGGCTATGTCTAGAGAGGATCTATAGAGTATGGCATCATCAGTATATAACTACATTGAGACTCCTCCACAATTCTGGGGAAATTCATTGATATAAAGAGAAAAGACAAGGGGCCCAAGTATTGATCCTAGGGGGACCCTATCCGTGATTAATCTTGGTGGCAAAATAATGCCCTCCCATTTGATCTTTGCTTCCTTCCAGTCAAATAATTCAGGAGCCAGTTGCAGGAATGGGCATCTAGACCACAAGTCTGAAGTTTGATTAGTAACAAGTCATGACTGATCAGATTGAATGCCTTCGTGAGTGTCTTGGGGAAAGAGATGTACTGAAGTTTTAATTTGCCAATGAAGTTTCTGCAAACTAGCCATAATTTGCATTCACAGAGTTTCGTGAAGTTTTCCCTGCCCTCAACATTTTTGACTATGCCTGAATTGTGAAGTTTTCAATGTGATATGCTGAATCTTTCCCACAGATGATGTAGTTTTGAACTTTGTGGATTGATCTGCACTCCACAAATTGCGCTACATTCACAGATTAATTTGCGGAGAGGATTTTATCTACCTTACCCATCTCTACTTGGGGATTTGATCAGCATTGTCAAAAGATCTTTAGTCAGGTCATCTCAATATACCTCTTGCAGAGGTTTTGAAACCTGAAAAATTGGTACCTGAAGCTATAGTATTTTGGCTATAAACTGTTATGTAATGTAACCATCACATTTCTAAAGGGCCCCTGTGGTGCCAAGTGTCAATGCCAAATATTTATTTATTTATTTAGTTAGTTAGTTTTTGTTGACTGGGTAAGTGCACTAGACAAATCCTGCCTATTTTCAGGCACAACCCAGGGGAGGGGGATGCAGATAAATGCCAACTGACCTTGAACCAGATTAAGCTGCTGGTGGTATTTTTAGTGAATCTTTCTCTTCACACTTCACTTCACATCACTTCACACTGGTATTAAAAAAAAAACACTCTTATCCCTTGACTCGGTGTTGCATAATGTGAAATTAAGAATCCACTGTGACAGATTAAATATTTTAATACCTATTTGATGGTCTATCTCCTCAGTCTGTCAATAGCAACATCCAACTTTATCCATATGATTTCTCTGATGCTGTAGTGTAACTACTGTTGCTTTCTGAAGACACAATTCCAATCATCACAATTAAAGCAACTCATCGCCTGCCTTGTTCAATCCTTTCTATAAATACTGTAATTTACAATGCATTTTGTTATAATTCTCTGGATTTTAAATTGTCCCTGTAAATTCAAAACTCACACTATGATTTTATTTTATAAGCCATTAGATAAATGTACATATGTGATTAGCTCGTCAGTCTTATATGCAATTCTTTTGTATTCGCCTAAAATATTCAACTTTCAAGTTTCTCTTTAACTCCAGATCTTCTTATCTGTCTATTTAAAGCAGCAGAATGAGCATAGAACAATGACAGCAAACAATGTCCAAAGAAAATGCCAACTAATTTTAAGATAACTACAGCAGTGTCCTATATTTGCTGGATGGATACTTATTTTCACAATATCAAATTAGTGCAGTGCTATACTCCAGAGTTCTTCTGAGTTAAGCATTTCATTATTAGGAGGCTGTAAGCACATGAGTTGTAAATTAATTGCTATTGACTGGTGTCACTCAGTTCAGGCCTGTAATGGCTTGCCGTCTCTTCTAGCCAACAGCTCTGATGTTCTTCAGGGATCCAGCAGCAGCCCTAGCCTTGTCTATACCTTTCTAAGTGAACTCCCTCCAGTCTTTCTCTCCTCTCACATTCACATGTATCTGGATGACACTGTACGATTTTAGTACTGAGGCCTCTGTTACTAGAATAGTCACTGCAGTGGGACTTTGATAACGTCTAATGATGGTTTCACCAACACCTTATTGAAATGCTAAAAGGATTCCTTCCATGACTTTTCATATAAAGCAGAAACTAATGTAACTCCAACAAATTACAGTCATCAACACTGTTATTGTCACACTCCTTGAGGTTTTTCCCCACTTTCAGAATCTCACAGTGTAACTAGATCAAACGTTCCTTTTCTTATCCACATCAATGCCATTCACAAAACAACTTTGACCTTTACTTGGCACATTGTATCACACCAAATCTTGCCTTCCACTTCCAGTATAGAATGATCATGACAGTGTTTGACTATGCAGATAAGGTTTACAGTGCAGCCTCCCAAACACATGGTTTTTGGTGCATTCCTTTCTCCATTTTCATTGCTGTTCTCTGGACTGCCTCCATTCTGTCTATGTCCTTCTAGAGATGTGGTTTCCAGAACTGAACACGGTATTCCAGATGTGGCCTCACCAATTGTCTGTACAGTGGCATCACCACCTCCTGGTTTCTACTGGTCATGCATCTTCCAATGCACCCTAGCATCCCTCCAGCCCTCCCCACTGTCTTCTCACAATACTTGGCTACTTTTAAGTAATCAGTTATAAATACCCCAGATCCCTTTCCAGTTTTGTTGTTGTTAGTATCTCCCCTCCCATCATATATTCCTCTCAGGATTCCTGTGAAAGTGTATGACTGCACTTCTTGGTATTGAATTTAAACTGCCTCACTCTGGACCACTCTTCCAACTTGCCTTGGTCTCTTCTCATTCTTTCTGCCCTGTCTGTAATGTCCACCCTATTGCAGATCTTGGTGTCATCCACAAAGAGGCTTGCCTTCCATTCTAGCTCCTCCACAATATCACTAATGAAGACATTGAAGAGGACAGGCCCTAGCACTGATCCTTGTGGCACCCTAGTGGTCACCCCCCTCTCCCGGGATTGAACTCCATTAGCCACCACCCTCTGTGTCCAGTTGTTCAGCCAATTTCTGACACAATTTACCACTGTGGGACTCACTCCAAGAGTATCCAACTTGTTTACTAGCCTCCTGTGTGTGACAGTGTCAAATGCTTTGCTAAAATCTAGGTAGGCCATGTCTACTGCCCATACCTGAACAACCACCCTGGTTACCCAGTCAAAGAAATCTATCAGATTTGTTTGACAAGATCTTCATGCTGTGAATCCATGTTGCTTCGGGTCTTGTGCCCCACTGGCCTTAAGATACATCACAATTCTTTCTTTTAGCATAGATTCCATTATTTTCCCCACCACTAAGGTCAAACTGACGTGGCTGTAATTCTCAGTCTCCACCTTATTCCCACTTTTGTGTACTAGTACCACATTTGCCCTCCTCCAGTCCTTTGGTACCACTCCCTCCTTCAGTGATTTGTTGAATAGGGCTGGCAATGGTGCCCCTAGTATCTCTCTGAGTTCTTTCAGTATTCTTTGATGCATCCCATCTGGCCCCATTGCCTTGTCCACTTTCAGTGTCGAGAGCTCCTTTAGGGCTTTCTTCTCCTCTGTGGATGGACTAGCTTCACCTCTCCTCCATGTGCATTTCTACAGCTTAATTGGGATTCTTCCCCTTCTTTGTAAATTCTGAGGAGAAGTATTCATTTAGAATTTATGCTTTTTCTAGGTCCCCCTCTGCACACTCCCCCCCCCACATTTATTTAGCTTCACAATCACTACATTGGTCTTCTTCCTTTCCTAATATACTCTACCTGTAGAAGGTTTTGTCACCTTATTTTACTGATTGGGCTATTCTTTCTTCATTTTGTGCCTTTGTGGTCCTGACTGCTTTCCCCATCTCCTTCGGTTTTGCTTGATTCAGCTCCCTGTGTGTCTCTTTGTACTTTCTGAATGCCTATTTTTTTCTTTAACCTTCCCTGCCACTTCTTTTGAAAACCATAGTGTTTTTTTTTCTTTTTTTTTTGCTTTGTTTGCTAGCTTTACTTAGACACTTGTTGCCTCTGCTATGGCCCTTTTAAGTTTCTTCCACTGTTCTTCTACCCCCCTCCACCTTTACCAGGATTTTCATGAGGTGTTCCCACATTTTTACAAAATCAGCCCTCTTGAAATCCATGACCCTTACTTTTGTGTGGCTTGACTCAACCACTGTCTTCACCTTAAGCCACACTGCATAGTGATTGCTGGACCCTAGATAGCTGAACACTGATATATCTGTTATTCTGTCACCATTGGTGAGAACCAGGTCTAATATTGCTCCCTCCCATGTGGGCCCCTCCACTAGCTGTCTGAGGCACACCCGCTGCTTAGAGTCCAGAATGCCTCTGCTCCTGGTAGTGGCTGTAGCATAGTTGTTCCAGTTAACATCTGGCATGTTTAGGTCCCCCACCAGCAACACTTTCCCTTTCTCTTCCATTTTGTGGATGGTTTCCACTAATACCTTGTCTATTTCCTCCTCTCATGCTGGAGGTCTGTAGACAACCCCAGAGCAGATGGTGGTGCCATTTCCCATCTCTAAGTGACCCATAATGCCTACTCCCCTTTCTGTCTTCCCCTTAACTCAGTTGCTTTGATCCCTCCCTGATGTAGATAACCACCCCCCCTTTTGCCCTCCCTGTCTGTCCTGAAGATTGTGTACTCTGGTTTAGTAACATCCCAGTCATGGTTACTCATGCACCATATTTCAGTGACTGTGACAATGTCCAGGTCTTCCTCCTCCATCAAGGGCAGTCAGGATCTTGTTACACAGGCTATGGACATTTGTACACATGGCTTTCCATGTTTTGATGCCTTCACTCCTACCAACTCCCTCTTTATTCCTATGCCTTCCCTCGATGCCTCCCCTGACTTCACCCCATTTGTGGTTCCTTTTGTTGATTCCTCAGCCCTTAAATCCTTTTATTTGTCTAACTTAACTTGTGGGGGAGGAGCAGTTGTTTTTTCCCTGCTTACTTCAGCCACCCACCTTGGCTAGTTTATGTTTTCAATTAAACATTTAAAACTCTCACTAAGGATCCTGCTTCCCCACCAAATGGATGCAAGCCTTCCCCCTGTACAAGCCTGCATCCTTCAAGATGGTTGCCCAGTCCCCAATGAAGCCACATCCCTCTGCTCTGCACCAGTTCTTCAGCCATTCATTGAACCCTTGGTGGGGAGTGCCCTGACCAACCCCATGCCATAGACATGTTACACTTCTGAGAAAGTTACCATATGTGCCACCTATCGAAGATTCCTCACCAACTCCATGAACTCACTCTGCACTGCCATAATCTCTTCTTTATCCAGGTCATTAGTCCACAGATGGACAATGACATCTAGCTCACCCTTCAATTTTGCTGCCTCACTAATCCTATTCTCTCAGAAGTCTTACCATCTTATCTCTGGCTATCCCTAAAGTTAAAATGCTCTTTGGTAGAGCTTCAATAAGCTTCAATCTTCCTACGCTCTGGAATAAAATCCAGAAAACCTTAAAGCTCACTTCCCCTGTCATGTTCTCCCTCTTCAAATCCTTGTTCCTGAGGACCTTCTCTGAGGTCTATCATTGCTTCAAGTCAAGGTCTTAACATCACAATTTGTTACTGCTTTAAATTCTGGACTTATACATCATCCATTGCCTGAGGTGTCATTTGAGTCCTCCCTTTTGTCATTGTACAAATCAAGGTCCCAACATCACGATCTGTCTTTGCTTCAAATATTGGACTTAAACCCTAACCATTGCCCATGGCATCTGTTGTGTTTCTCCCTTAGAACAGTCCTTCCTCCCTAGACCATCATGTCCAACCCTTTCCTATTTCATCTGACCTTCCCTCCCCACTCCATATATCCCCTCCTCTTCCCACCCCACTTGCCAGGCCATGCCTACAGTACTTATAAAAGGGCTCTTACATCTCAATCTTCTTTGCACTTTGACACTAGAGGAACTGTCACTCCTGCTTACTATGACTTCTCCAATGATGTTTACTGTATAAACTTTAGCTCATTACATTACGTCCATATATCTGTATCTATACAATTGCATTTAAATGACACTACTGCTTGTTGAACCTATTGCTATGTTCTGGTGGAAGTATCTTGTTTCATGTGATGGTTATATGTTGTTATGTTGTTATTATTACTACTATGTAATTGTTTTGTACGTTCACTCAACCTGCTATGTCTTAACCCTGTTGGCAATTGTTTTGCCCCAGGTCCATCTTGTTAATGAGCTTGTCTCAATGATGTTTGATTGATTGATTGATTTGGATTTGCTTTGCATCCCTCCAAGCCGTGGCTCCAGGTAGGCACCTGAACTCCCTGTTTCCTGCCCCCAGGTCTACCCCCCCAATAGTAGAGTCTCCCACTAGGAGTTGCTTCCTTCTCCTCCAGGATCCTGTGCCACCCCCTCAGGGATCTCAACTGCAGAGGATCACCATATACACCTTGTCCACCACTGTGGGTGTCTTCACGGGACAGTCCCACCCTGCCAGAATTGCATAGGATTTGTGGAGTGGAACCTCAGGTTGGATGTGCCTCTGACCTACCTCCCTCACCCTCCCAGAGCCCACCTGCATCCAACCACCCCTCATTACTGGCATCCTCTGAGGTAGCAAGTGTGGACTCATTGGTCCCTGGGTGTGAGAGAAGGCCTCCCAAACCCCAACCATCTCAGCCCAGAGATGAACAAACCTCTTCCCCCAACCCAGAGAGATGGCCACAGATAGGGCAGCACTGCAGCCTCCAGAACATCTCCCTGAAAATGCTACCCCTCAGCTACTACATTGCACCACTCCCATTATGTCTGTTTTTGACCTTCCCATTTATATGCTTCAGTTACACCCTCAATGCCTTTTTCAAGAAGCAAGTGGTTTTGTTTGTGAACAACCATGAAAGGAGGAATAAACATAGAACAGCATAAACTCTTATTCCACAGTAGAATAATAGGATTTTAGTCACACACTTGATACAGTACCCTGTCTTCACCTTTAGTCACACAGCCCCTGCCTTAAATAGATACTTGCTTCTGACTTGTTGTACAATGGTTAGTTTTTATAAAACTAGATGAAATACAACTATAAAACTCAATCAAAACAGTGGCTTGAAATATCTAATGTATCCACTTGTAATTGATGTGTGTATTGTGTGTTACTGACACCTTTGTTATGCTATATTGTACTCTTGAAAGTTAGAATGTACTGTGTTTTAATATTTGAACATTTCAACAGCTGTCACTAGTGAAAATGGGCATTATTGCTCATCAGCTAGCAAGTATAAAAAAATGAAAATGAAAAATGAAATGAAAATGACCCCTCAGTTAATTCTGTGTGTGTTTGTGTGTATTTACCTTATACTAAGATTGTTGACTGCAATAGTCCTTTCCTCTTTGTATTTTGTTTGTTTCTCCCCTACTCTTTCCTCCATGCCTCTGTTTTTCTTCCCTTACTCCTGGTTCTATGAAGGAAGTAGTACCTACTTGTTGACTATAAAAGTCAGATGAGCCTAGGTTGGGTGGGATGGGGAAGGGTGGATGGGCTTTAGACTGGGTTAGCCCATAAAAAATCAGTCACTCCAGGTGAGAACTTAATGAAATTAAAAAATAATAGCAGTCCCTTATAGCCAAGAATTTAATAGAATCTAATGGAGTTTAAACAGTAATAGCAGCCTCCTATAGCCAAGAACTGAGTGAAACCTAATTAAATTAAACAATAATATCAGTCCCCCAAAACAACCTGATAATGAAATGGGAGTTAATATGCAAACAAAGAACCTTCCTCCAGATGACTCCCTGTTGTCTCCAATCCTAGTTCCTCTCATTCCCACTCCTAAGAGGCCACGGCTGCTCATCAGCCCTGTACTGCTGTTTTTGACAGAGGAGAACTTTGCTTTCAGAGCAAGAAACAGCAGTCTAGAACTACAGCTTTTTGACCGATAAATCACAGGAGTCAGTACCTGTTTGGATTAAGCAAACAGATACTTTATTAGAAGAAGGGGGTCTCATTTAAGTAAAAAAAATAAAGAAGAAAGTCACTGTGTGTTTCTCTGAGGAAGGGAGCTGTATCAGCTTAATTTACTGAGTCAGGAGCAGAGGGTGAATCTAATTGGGGGTGTGGCTTAGGAACTTAGGTGTATAAAAGCAGGTGTCTCCTATTACAGCTTCCTGCTGTTTTTGACAGAGGAGAACCTTGCTTTCAGAGCAAGAAACAGTAGTCTAGAACTACAGCTTTTTGACTAATTGCCCTCCTTCCCACCCCTCCATCCTCCCACCCTAAGCCAGTTCTACTTTTATAGCCACTGGATTTGACTGACAAAAGGAACTTCCTGTTTGGAAGTAGGAAGGGAAGGGTCACTGAGACACATTAGTTTTATCAACCTTGAAGGAAACTAAAAAATAACTCTTTCTCCCCCCGGCAGCTGGAGGTGTGAATCCAAGCATGGAAGAAGAATACTACTGAAGACTACAGGAAGTTCCTGTCCCAGAACAGGAAGGGTGAGAGTTGTAAGGGCACATAGGCAGTAGGAAAGTAAGTGTAAAATACATAGAGGGAGGAGACAGTAAGCATACAAAGCAACAGGAGAGGGGACACAAAATAAGATGGGAGTAGTGCAGTGCAATGGCTGTGGGGCAGCAGTGTTCTGGGAGACATTCTGGAGGCTGTGATGCTGCCCTGTTTGCAGGCACCTCTCTGGTCTGAGGGAGGAGGTTGCCCATCCAGGTTGACCTGGCTAGGATTCGTGAAACCTCTTCCCCCACCCAGGAACCACCAGGGCCACCACCACTACCTCAGAGGTTGCCAAGAAAGAGGAGCTGTTGGACCAAGGTGGGCATAGGGAGTGAGAGGGTGGTGATACAGAGGTGAATCCCTCCAGTTGTACCTTTCCACAATTCATATACTGTTCTGGCAAAGAGTGGTTCCTCTATGGAGACACCTGCAGTGGAGACCAAGGAGGATGCTGGGAACCTTCAAAGAGGAGACCCCCAGGAGGGTGGCATGAGACCTCACAGGGGAAGGAAACAACCCTGGGTGGAGAACTCAATCATTAGGGGGATACACGTGAAGGAGGAGTGGGATAGGGAGGTAAAGTGCCTGCCTGTTGCCACGGCTCAGAGGGACAAGAAGCGAATCCTCAGAATCGTGGGAGCAGCTGCACAAGGGAGGAAGCTGGATGTCATTGTCCACCTAGGGACAAATGACCTGGCTATGAATGGGATCAGAGAGGTGCAAGAGGAGTTTGTAGAGTTGGGGAAGGGCCTTAGACAAGTAGCATGTACGGTAACCTTCTCGGAGGTGCTGCAAGTCTATGGCAAGGATGATGCTAGGGTATTCCACACCATGGGATTCAATGAATGATTGAAAAACTGGTGTGGAGCTCAGGGTTTTGGCTTCATTGGGGACTGGGGAGCCACCTGGAGGGATGCAGACCTATTCTGGCATGAATGGTTTTCATCTGTCCAGGGGGGAAACAAGGATCCTAGGTGTTAGGTTTAAATGCTTCATTGGCAAGCATTCAAACTAGTCAAGGGGGGAGGCACTGAAAAGGAACAGGGCAATCCCAGCCTCCCCCCAAAACACAGTAGTTAGAGAGGTTAACACCAAGGTAGAGAAGTCAGTAGGAAGCAGGATGGGGTAAATGCAGAAAAAGGCAGTAAGGACAGGGATGGGACTAAAAGGGTAAGGCCATAAAAAAAATGGAAGGTGATGAATACCAGTGCCCACAGTCTGTGTAGCAAGCTCCCTGAACTAGTGGCCTTGATGGAAGAGGGATTCCTGGATATAGTGGCAGTCACTGAAATATGGTACACAGAGAACCATGACTGGGATGTCAATATACCAGGATACACAGTCTACAGGAGGGACAGAGTGACTAAAAGAGGAGGAGGAGGAGTAGCTCTCTATATAATGGAAGTGATTAAAGTAACAGAACTAAAGAGTAATCAGGAAGTTGATGTGTCACTATGGGTCATCCAGGAGACAGGAAATGGTACCGCAATCCACATGGGAGTTGTGTACAAACCCTCCATCTCTGGGGGATGAAATGGACAAGGAAATGATAGAAGGCATCCTTAAAATGGCAGAAAAGGGGAGATATTGTTGATGGGGGACCAGAATATGCCGGATGTTAAGTGGAGTACCTTTGCTGCAGGCACATCCAAGAACAGGGTCATTCTTGATGCCCTACAGGGGGCATGCCTCAGATAGCTAGTGTTGGAACACACTCGGGAGGGAGCAATCTTGGACCTGGTACTCTCAAATGGGGAAGGAGAAAGGATCTCAGATTTAGAAGTGGGTAGCCACCTGGGAACAAGTGACCACCAAACAGTGTGGTTTACAATAAACACAGCCATAGAGTCAAGCCATACAAAAACAAGAGAATTGGACTTTAGAAAGGGTGACTTTGGGAAAGTTAGAGAGTGCCTCAGAAAAGCACTAGCAAACGGGCAGGAAGGAGGGGTGGAGGAACAATGGGGGATAATCAAAACAGCCATTACAGAGGCAACAAGCCTTTGTGTAAGGCAAATCAACAAAACAAAATGAAGGAAAAAAGTATGGTTCTCAAAACAGGTGGAAGGGAAGTTTAAGGAGAAAATGATAACATTCAGGAAATACAGGGAAACACGAAAGGAGCAGGACAGAGAATTTTATCAGTTAAAGCAGAAAGAGGCAGGGAAGGCAGCCAGAATAGCAAAGGCACAAATTGAGGAAAAGACAGCCAACTCTGTTAAGAAGGTGGATAAAACCTTTTATAGGTACATTAGGGAGTGAAGAAAGACCAAGGGAAGGATACAGAGACTTAATGAAGTGGAGGGAATATGGGCAGAGGGTGACAGTGAAAAAGCAGGGATACTGAATGAATATTTCTGCTCAGTATTTACAATGGAAGAGGGGGGGAAGGTACCTAAATCAAACAAGAGAAACACTCTAAAGACAGGGGTCGATACCAGTCCATTCACAGAAGAAAGGGTTTTGAAAGAACTCTTGAAACTGAGGGTGAACAAAGCAATGGGGCCTGATTGGATTCACCCAAGAATTCTAAAAGAACTAAGGGTAGAACTAGTAACACCACTGACTACTCTCTTTCACAAATCATGGGAGGATGGGGTGGTACCCGAGGACTGGAAGAGGGCAAATGTGATCCCACTTCACAAAAGTGGGAGCAGGGCAGAGGCATAAAACTACAGACCAGTTAGTTTGACCTCAGTGGTAGGGAAAATGATGGAATCACTTTTAAAGGAAATAATTATTGAGTACCTAGAGGCCAGTAAGGCACAGGACCCAAGGCAGCATGGTTTCATAGCAGGAAGGTCATATCAGTTGAACCTAATAGATATATTTGACTGGGTGACCAAAGCAGTAGACCAGGGAGGGGCTATGGATATGGCCTACCTAGATTTTAGCAAGGCATTTGGCACAGTCTCAGACAAAAGATTAATATACAAGTTAGCCAGCCTTGGAGTAGGTCCCAAGGTGGTAGTCTGGATAAAAAAAAATGGCTGGACAAAAGGACGCAAAGGGTAATAGTAAACGGAGTCCACAGTGAAGAAAGGAGGGTAATTAGCAGGGTATCACAAGGTTCAGTACTGGGACCGGTCCTCTTTAATGTCTTTATAAGTGACATTGGAGAGCGCCTGGAAGGAAAGGTATGTCTCTTTGCAGATTACACAAAGATCTGCAACAGGGTTGATACACAAGGTGGGGTGGAAAGGATGAAAAGGGACTTGGCAAGGTTGGAGGAATGGTCAACTATGTGGCAGCTCAGATTCAATGCAAAGAAGTGCAAAGTAATGCATCTGGGAACCAAACACCCAGGGGAAGAGTACACAATGGTGGGGGTGAGTTAATAACAACAACAACAACAACCGAAAGAGACCTAGGAGTAATTATATGATCTAAAGGTGGACAATCATTGTAAGAAGGCAGTAAGGAGGGCTGAGGGGATACTGGGATGCCTAGGGGGAGGCATCAACATTAGAAAACAGGAAGTTGTTATCCATCTGTACAGACAGTTGGTGAGACCCCATCTGGAGTATTGCGTGCAATTCTGGAGACCCCATTTCTGCAAAGACATAGACAGTGTGGAGGCTGTTCAGAGGATGGCAACCAAAATGGTGCAGAGTCTGTACCAGAAGACATACTAGGAGAGAGACTAAAGTAACTTAATATGTATACCCTTGAGGAAAGGAGGGAGAGGAGGGGACAAGATAGAAACGTTCATATATCTCAAGGGAATTAACAAAGTACAAGAGGGTAGCATCTTTCAGAAGAGGAGATGTGCAAGAACAACGGGCCACAATTTGAAGATAGAGGGGGATGGCTCATAGTTAATGTTAGAAAGTATTTTTTCACAGAGAGGTTTGTGGATGCATGGAACAGCCTTCCTGAGAAGGGTGTGGAGTCAGGAACAGTGAGAGAATTCAAGAATGCATGGGACAGGCATAAGGCAATTCTAGTGGAGGGTAGGAGGAAGTAAGCTGTTGATTAACTAGAATCTGCAGTTTATCCATCAGGTAGGGAATTGGGCAGACTAGGTGGGCCAAGCGGTCCTTATCTGCTGTTAGATTCTATGTTTCTATGTACTATGGAGAAAAGGCTAGCAAGCAAACAAAGCAGCTAAAACCACAGAGAAAAGTAAAATGGTGGGACGCTGGTTAAAGGCACAATCTGGAGCATGGGACACATCCTCTGACCTGCTCCCAGTCCCCGCTTCTACTGGAAATCTGAAACACAAGCACAGTACTGTCTATTTAAGGCACCCCTGTCCCTTTGTTTAAACTTGCCGTCTTTTGCCCACTCAGCGATTGGCTGGATGATGCCCCATATTATTCCAGATAGCCAAGAAACAATCAGTCACTAAAGCCGAGAACTTTATGAAATTAAGAAAATTTAGCAGTCCCTTACAGCCAAGAACTTTATGAAGCCTAATGAAATTTAAAGAGTAAGAGCAGTCCCTTAAAACAACCTGAAAATGAAATGGGAGTTAATATGCAAACAAAGAATCTTCCTACAGAGGACTCCCTGTTGTCTCTGATCCTAGCTCCTCTCAGTCCTGATCCGCAGTGCAGTGGCTGCTTGTCAGCCCTGTACTGTGGAGGAAAGGCTAACAAGCAAACAGAGCAGCTAGAATCACCGAGAAAATTAAAATGGTGAGATGCTGGTTAAAAGGCACAATCTGAATGTGGGTCACATCTTCTGACCCACTCCCAGTCCCTGTGTCTGCTGGAAATTGGGAACTGTTTAAGTCATAGAAGTTTGAAATACTTCATTGATAGTATAAAATTGGGCTAATTAGTGATACTGTAAGTGTGAAGAAAACATTTATGTTTGTGTTGTAAATACATCCTACCTCATACTTACCTATCACAAGATTTACTTAATTCAGAGCAAAGCATGACATCAGGGCAGCTCTCTTAATTAAGGGAACTGCCATGGCATGGTGCTTTACTCTGTATTATGCAAATCTTCTTTTAGGTCTGTGGGTGGCAGAGAGTATTCCTAACATCAATGTCTTCCCCACTTATCTCCCTATTTTGAATTTGTACTTGCAGAAAAGAAGAATCAAACATTTGTTTTTTTATTTTAACCAGAGACATCAATTTCAACATTTGCTATGGAATATATCCATAATTGTATAGTGTATATTTTCTTGATTTTTTTTACTTATGTTTTTATGCTCCCCCTTAGCACCACAGCTGTCCCTTTCTTTGGGGTCCCAATGCATCCTGGTGACGAGAGGGTCGGGGTCGCATGCCCAGATGAGTGCCCTGCTCTCTATTACTTAAGCACTCTGGTTTACCTCCCCCGTTAGGGTGGAGGAGTCCCCCTTCCCCTCCTACCTTCAGTGAGAGCATGCATTTTGTGCTGCTTCCTCTGGCTCCTCCTCAGTCACCCAATGCCAAGGCCCATCTACAGGCGCAACTTGTGAAGTGTTTTCCTTGTTCAGTCCCACCCCCATCTGGCAATGGCAGTCTAGGGAGGACCAATGAGATGGGGGCATGCTGAGACATGCCTCTGCTCAAATGCCCAGCAGGTGCCAGCCCCTGCCCTGCTGTTGGATTCCCCTATCTCACTGTCACCACCCATGGTCAACCATGTGGTGGTGGTGGTATAACAGTGGGGAATGCAGCCCACCCCTCCCCAGAAAAGGAGAGCAGCTTATTGGGTGCTCAATCCCTCTCCCTCCAGCTGGCCCTCCAGCAACCCAGGCTCACTACCGAACCCAGGTCACTGGCATCACAAATGGTAGCGCTACCACTGCACTGGCGGGCCAGCTATTTTCTTGATTTTGAATACCTTAGAGGATGGAACAAAATCTTCATAGCAAACCTACAGGCTACGGCTCTCCAAGTTAGTGTCCTTACTTAAAAAAAGACAGAAAGATGGTTGAAAAACCTCAAAGGGCCCTTACAAAATTAATAACAGGATGTAGGGACAAATCCTATGCAGATTGACTTAGTCATTTACATTTGTGGTCCCTGGAGGTTAGGTGCAAAAGAGTGGACATAATATTATTATATAGAATCCTAAAAGATGATATGCTAAAGGATGATTTGGGCGTGGTCTTCAGGGTTTATAAATATGAGATGCCATTAGCAGCAGATTAATGACAGAACATACAGAACAGAACTAAGGAGACATGGTTTTGTGTCTAGGCCTATTAAATTGTGGAATCAGCTGTCAGAGGAAGTGGTAAATGTACCTTCATTCTACTCCTTTAAAGCTAGGTTAGATAGGCACAGCTGGTAATTTTGTTACCGCCTCTGAGTAGTGGTGACAACTTATATGGGCACACACCTTCTGTTGTCCTAAATCTCCAAGTATGACTCCAAGATTGAAATTGAATGTTACTTCCAGACAGTTTCTACTTGCCACTTGTAGTCAAAAACAATCCTAAGTTTGAGTTTATACGTGCACATAGAAATTGTGATACTATTGTCTCTTCTGAACAGGAACCCTTATGTCCTGATTTTTAAAGAGGGATTATCAGTCTTCCTTAGCAAAAGAAGAAATATTTATAATACGCCAACTTTCATTTTTCCTTTTTAGTTTAAATACAACTACCTTCATCATCATCATCATTATTACTTTTATGGTTAGGGTATATTATACGCAGATTCAAGTAGCTCAAAAATCATGTTGTGCACATTATAAAGTTGTGCAAGTTCAAAAAACCTTATTGTGCACATTCTGCCATTAATTGCAGCTACGATTACATCAGGATGGCTCCTGCTGCCTGCTTTCACTTTTTCCGCTCACTATACCTCAGCATTATCATAACCACAGTAAGGGAAAAAAAATCGGCTGTGGTTTTCCTTTGCTTCTTACATGAATTTTTAACAGTTGAATAGTTTGCTATTTATACAGGTATTTCTGTGTCTAGTTAGAACACTTAAAATCAATTTGTTGTTGTTGCTATTATTGCTGTTACAGTAAACTAGTTTAGTCAATCTGTAACAGTGTTTTCTTTACTTTCCAAACCATGCACTATGACAACAAATATTGGTGACTAGAAGTTGTGTTTCAATTGAATATTTCAGATATTCGTGCAGCATATGGACCTCATGCTTTCTTGAGGTCCATATGCTGGCATCACAACCCTTCGATTGAAACACAGGCTCTGTGTATGATCACCTATACATTATTCCTTATATACTAGTAGAGACAAAGAACATTTTATAGACAGAAAAAGAACAGAGCTTGTTTAGTCTATGCTAGAGGCGATGAAAAAATAAACGTCCACAGGTGGAATTCAAGCAAATGTTCAGAAATCCATTTCTGTAATTTTACGGAAATTTTGTATGCCCTGCACCCAATAGTAATATTTACTTCCCTGGTGTCTACTGGCAGCCGCTCCCCCCAATAGTTGATCACCACCTCATTACCTGGAAAAATCCCTGGTGGCTAGTGATCCCTCCCACCAACCGATTTCCCACCTGACATGTAATTAAAAATGCCATGGTGTCTAGCTGTCCCTCCCCCAACATGATCACCCACTAGATGTCTGATTAATAAAGCCCTGGTGGCTAACAGTCCCTCCCACCACACAATCACCCACCCAACATATAATTAAAAACACCTTGATGGCGAGAGGTCCCTTTCCCCACCCGATCATCCACCCAACGTGCAATTAAAAAGCCTTAGTAGCTAGTGGCCACTTCACCCACCCAATCATCCTTCTGACATGTCCAGTCAGTGTAGCCACATCAACGCTTTCACCTATATAGTATATAAACATTTTTCCCAGGTGGTCTAGTGGGTTCCATGACATCACAGTGACACATTTACAGTGCTGTGTCAATACAGTGGCAGATTTTAGTGATTGTCATATTCGGCAACCTCTCTGTCTACAAGGGGGGTGCATCTTGCATTCCCCCTTGTGGGGGGTTGTACCTTCCACATACACCCTTACTAAATGTACCAATTCTGTGGGGGGTCAGACCTCAGGGAGGGGGGCACAGAGAGTTTGCCAAATATCCCAGTTGCCAAAATCGGGCGCTATATTGACTCAGTGTTGTAAATGTATCACTATTGTGACAGTATATGGGTCTAGTGAACCCCCTTCCCTATCCCTCAGCCCCAGTCCTTGAATTAAAATGTTATTCTCCGGTGGTCTAGTGCAACCCTGCCCCCCACCCCAGTGGGCAGTGTTCCACAACCCCTCTCCCCCATCCTAAACCTGAGTAGGCGACCGGCACAGCCCTCCTCTCTCCTCTGGCCGCTAGCCACCAATACTTTTTCAATTACATGTCAAGTGGGTAATTGGGCGGAAGGAGGGACCACTAGCCAACAGGGCTTTTTTAATGACATGTCAGGTGGGTGATCAGGTGGGGAAGGGACCACTAGCCACTAGGGCTTTTTTAATTACATGTCAGGTGGGTGATCTGGTGAGGGGTGGACCTCTAGCCACCAGGAATATCTTATTTTTATTTCAGACAGGGGCTGAGGGGTCACAGGGCACCATGTAGTTTTTTTTTCATATATATCATAGTGGAACAGGGCAACATTTTGCCCAAAACAGTCAGAAGTCTTCTGATCCACCACAGGCGGAAGTACGGAAACTTCCATGAAAGTTGTAACATTTCGCAGAAGTTCTGCTAAGGCAAAAAGAACAAGTTTCACCTGCCTCTAGTCTGTGCTACTGTTTCCTACATGTACAGCACCAGCCTAGTAGTGCGAATGCATGGCTAGGCCACTTAATGGTAGCTCAACTCCCAATCCCTTCCCTTTGCCCTTCCTCATTCCCTATGAGCCATTTATGCATTTCCCATTCAGTCTTTTAATTCTTTATCTGAGCCTCCAGTTCCTTCCCAGTAGACTCATTCTGGTGTTGATCCCATCCCTGTAACCCATTTTAGCTGGGACTTACCTCCATTTATTTGTTTAGCCATTGCTGAGTGGATGCCTCACTTCAGAGAAAGGGTGGTGGATGCCTGAAGCAGTCACCCAGAAGAGGTGGTGGGTATCAAAATGATAACAGGTTTCAAACATGCATGAGTTGGACACAGGGGGACCCTAGTAACGGGGATTGGGGAGTAAGACCAGAGATCAATTTGGGTCTACGGTAGCACAGCAGGTAGGGACTTTAGAGCAGACTAGGTGGGCCAAGAGGTCCTTTTCTGCTGGCAACTTTTATGTTTCTATGTTTCTGTGTGTTGCAGAGCCAGTGGGTTCACCAGTGGCATCCCACTGTGAGAGGTGGTTATCGTCCCTATTTCTCCCCACCTGGGCTAGTATGTATGCTTCTGGTAGCTATCAAGCCCAGTCTTGAAACTCTGAACACTCTGCACTAATCTCCTCTGGTAATACCTTCCACAACTGTCACTATATAGGTGAGACACTGTTGCTGTACATCATTCCAGACTGCCTTCCCCTACCTTTACCTCATGCTCTATGACAATATTAGTAACTTTGGACATAGAACTACCACTCTCCTGCTACCTTTGAAGCATAGCATTGCTGGACTCTGTCATTTAGGAACTCTGTGTCCCTAGTTTTCAGTGGGTGTGATGATCTTTGAGTAATATGTTTGTATGTACTGCACTTTAAATTCTTTAGAGGTAAATGAGAAGTTGTCACCATCTAGTCATCTGCACAAAAGATTTTTTACCTTTTTGATATTTCTGTTTTTGAACCCTCGAGTGTGTGTCATGAATTTTATCTGTATTTATTTTATTGTAGGGTATAAATGTTGTTTTTACCTTCTTAAGTAAGCATAAACTCATAGAGCAAGGATGTTTTGTAAGAATTAAGCTCCGTTATGGCTGTTACCACATGGGGCCTTGATATGCATATGTACTGCTACTTAAATGGCCCCTTATACATGGACCAATCAGCTCTGAGGAAGGCATGTAGCCGAAACATCAGCACATCGTGCGTGATCCCTCTGGGGTGCATGCTGTCTGCAAGCTGCCCTGTTCTCCACTTGGGAACACCAGCATGGTGTCAGTGGTGGTTTTGTTTATTTTTTTAGCTGCTTAGTATGGAATCTGCCCTGCACTGCACTTTAGCTTTGGATAATTTATTTGACCTAAATCACACTTGCTGCACCATTAAAGGAATTGGTACAAGCTTGAGGTAAGCTGTCTTTTGTTACTTTAGCAGTCTGTATATTTAGTGAAGTTTTTATGGTGTGCCACTTGCCCATGGGACTTACTGCACTGGAGTCTCATGAAACCCCTTGTAGCTCAACTCTGATAGGGAGCACCTGCCAGTTTGGAAAGTCATGTAGACTTTAGAGCTGTCTCTGCCATTGTTCTAATTACTTGATACTTTGGACGGTTACTCAGAGGACTGCATTTTTGAGAGGTGTCTCCTGGTGGTTATATCATAAGTACTGTAGTTCAACCATCAGGCAGTTTGCATTATGTCAGCTTGTGGTAGTGAAACGCTACCACAGTTTAATTTAGGCCTCTTATTATTTTTGGAAGAAGAAACAGCAAACATTGTTTTAGATGAGGCTGCCTGCATAGAGTTCATCTCTCTCGCAGGGAACACTGCTGGAACACAAGTGCAGTTTGATAGTACTGTAGTAGAAAATTCAAGAAAGAGGGCAACCTGTTTCCAAATGCATGCAGTTTCTTTACCCCAATACTGGAGAGATAAGAGAATCCCATGGGGCCTCTGATTTCAGAAACCTCCGTCCTATGGCCTGGATGACCAAATTCTCATATCAGAATGGGAAAAAATACTGAATAAAGCATTGAGTGACTTGATGATAACACTTGTGAAAAATAGCAAAAAGAGATGTAGTTGTGGTAAAAAAAGAAATAGCACAGAGAGAGAAATTAAGAAAACCATACCCAATATAGAATTTGACCAATGTATACGTAAAGTCAACACTCATGTAAATAAATATCAAAATTAATTGAAACAATATAAACTGAAGAAACACAATTGAGATGCCAGAGACTATGTGCAGGGAAGAGTTTACAATTGGCAATCGAATTTAAGATGGGAACCATTTCGCAGTATGGATGGGCTTTGACTCATCACAAGAAACTGAAGGCGAAGCAATTCAAAATACACTAGAAGTTTTTTTTAGGAAGAGGTGGGGCCACAACACAGACAATGCAGACAGCAGAGTGCAATATCAACCGTACCTACCATCAAACTCCACAATATCAACAAACCCCTATAGAAAGAGGACAAGGAGGAGGAAGGGGAAGAAGAAGAGGAGGAGGAGGGCAAAACTGAGGAAGGAGTTACTGGCAACAATCTCTGCAATAAGTGAGATAGTCGACTCACAAGACCAGATGGCAGTCATAAATTTGACTAATGTAGTACTAATTGAAGACCAGATACAGGTACTTCAAAAGGGCTTGTCCTTTGTGCCGGATCTTGTCAGTTAACCCTTTCTTATTGTGTACGGAGTTGTACAAATTTTATAGAATATTACACTTAAAATCTTTTTGGGCAAAAAAGAATACAGAATCACAGACTCCCCCAACCACTTCTGAAATTTCTCAATTGAGCTTACCATGCACGATAGAGGCAGTATAGAGAGAGAGAAATGAGACATCAGATGACTGCAATACAAGATCCAACAGCAACACTAATAAAAAAGTTTACTTTTTATCCTCCAACTATTTGCAACTTTGCAGTAAACACCTTTTAAGAGTGAGTCAACATGGATGTGGAAGTTTTGCTCAAAAAGAATAACACAAGCAGTCAAAAATGAAATTTAACAAGAAAAAAACAGATAGCCCTAAAACAACTTCAGGAAAACTCAGCTTTGGTTATAAAACCAGCTGATAAGGGCAGCACAGTAGTGGTATGGGGGCAGGACAAATACGAACATGAAATTGAGAAACAACTAAATGATAAAACTTATATTAAACTAACAGGCGATCCCACTAAGATGATAGAAAACGGAGTCATATTTTTTTTTACACAGGGTCATTTGAAGGGCCTATTAAATGATAGAGAAAGAGACATTTTAAAAGTGAACTATCCTGTTAAATCGTATCTGTATCTTTCACCTAAAATTTGCTAAAATCCAGTTGACCCTGCTGGGTATCCAGTTCTGTCCAGTATTGGATCCAGTATGCAATCCTTTTTCCAATATGTAGAATGTTTTCTGCACCCTCTAGTTATAACCCTGCCGTCCTGTATTGCTGACAGTAGTGATGTCAAGAGGAGTATACCAGGCACATTAATATCTTCTATGACAATATTAGTAACTTTGGAAATAGAATGTTTATACTCCAATATTCCCCATCACGGCAGGCAAGGCAAGGCAAAATGTATTTAAAAACACCCAATCCCGGAGGTTCTGGGTGCTACACAAATAAATAAACATATCTTTAAAGAATAAAACACAGATACAAGATAATAAAACAGAAGATGACAATGTATCACTCAAATATTTTAAATAAGTCAAAACAATAATAATTCAATCTAGAAATGGCTGACCAAACAGGAGGGCCTTAAGGCGGGCCTTGAATACCTCCAAAGTGGGGCCCCCTTAACCCCAGGGGGCAGCAAATTCCATAGGACAGGGCAGCGACACTGAAAGCCCTGCTGCCAGTCGATCTCAACCTTGTCCTAGGAATCATGAGGGGGCCTCCACAGGAGGAATGGAGGGGGCAAACAGAGACAGCAGGTACAAGAAGGTCTGACAGATAACCAGGGCCCTGACCATGTAGGGTCATATAGGTGAGAAAACCCACCTTAAAGATGATCCTCCACCTGACTGGCAGCCAGTGCAGCTCACATAGCACCGGTGTAATATGACAAAATTTTGGCTGCCCAGTAAGTAACCGAGCAGCTGCATTCTGCACTAGCTGCAGCCTGCAGAGAGATCCTCCCATGACCCTAAGGTAGAGCGCATTACAGTAGTCAAGCCTAGATGTGACTAAGGCATGCATCAAAGTGGGGAGGTCCAGAGGCAGAACAAGGGGCTTTATCCTGGTGACATTTCTGAGATGGAAAAAACAGGTACAACCCATGGAGGATATTTGCGCCTCCGTAGACAAGCTCCTGTCCAGAATGATGCCAAGATTTTGCTCCCTAGGGAAGGTCTTCAATGAAACAGATCCCAGAACAAGTCCTGTCTCTGATTCAGAGGCCATCCTATCACACAGTCTGTTTGACTCTGCCACCAATTCCTCCATCTTATCGGAGTTCAGTCGCAACCAGGTTGAGGACATCCAGTCAGTCATCTCAGCAAGGCAGCTGTTTAGCACATCCACTGCATTAGATGTTCCTGGGGCAAAGGAAAAGTATAGCTGGGTATCATCTGCATAGCAATGAAAACCCAAGCCATACTTCCTAATGAGCCCTTCCAGAAGTAGCATGTACACTGTGAACAAACATTGGGGCCAATATTGATCCCTGAGGAACTCCACAAGATAGGAGGCTAGGGGTGGAGGAAAATTCCCCATCACAACCCTTTGCCTCCTGTTGGTAAGAAAAGACTCAAACCAGCTGATGACAGTGCCAGTGAGTCCACAAAGTTCCCTAAGGTGGTCAAGCAACACACAATGGTCCACAGTGTCAAATGCTGAGGAGAGATAGAGAAGAACAAGAATTATTTTATCCCCTCGATCTCTCACCCTGAGGACATCATTCAATACCTGAAAAAGTGTGGTTTCTGTTCTGTGCCTCACCCAAAACCCTTGCTGGAAAGGTTTGTACAACTCGTGAGTCACGAGGTGCTCTTCCAACTGAAGCACCACTACCTTCACCAAAAAGGGAAGATTAGAGAGAGGTCGGTAAATTTTTCTGATCTCTGGGTCCAATGATGGTTTCTTTAACGGTAGCCTCACCAATGCCTCCTTCAAGGCATCAGGAAAAACCCCCTCAGATAAGGAACACCAGACAATCAGAGCAAACATCAGGCCAACAGTGTCGATGCATCTCATCATGAAACGCATCGGCACTGGATCCAGTTCACAAAAAGTGTGCTTCAGATTGGTCGCCATCTCAATGACCTCATTTACCTCTACTGGACTAAACTCCCTCCAACCAGGCAGAGTGCTCTCAGAACACTTCAGACGACCACTGCCAGCTATAACATTGCTGACTGGAGAAACTCCCTGCTGGATATAGGACTCTCTGTCCGAGAAGAACCGAGCAAACTCTTCACATTCAGCATCAGAAAAAATCTTCTTTGGCTGTAGACAGGCAGGATGAATTAGCCTGTCCACAGTCTGAAAAAGTATCGATGGTCAGTTCCTCCCTGCAGCAATCTCCCTGGACAGGAACACTGCCTTCTTATGGTTGATTGCCCACTGGTATGCATTATAGTGTACACTCAGGGCCAGTTTGTCCTCCATCAGACTAGGCTTTCTCCAGCAGTGCTGCAACCTCCGACTCTTTCTCTTCATCTCCCTGAGAGCCCTGTCATACCACGGGGACCTCAGGTAGGAAGACTTGGGTTGTTCATAGACAGGTGAGAGGGAGTGAATGGTATTGGATAGCACCTTGTTGTAAGTGCCAACTCCAGCATCAATGCCTCCGATGCATGTGTCACCCACACTAGATAGATCAGATACCACCAAAAAGCTCTCCGGGGTCAGTCCCATCAAAGGGCAGCAGCTCATCATCTCTGTAAAGGGAGGGCATCTGGCAGGAGCCCCAAACATGAACTGCACTGTGCAGTGATCGGACCATACCACCCGATCAGTCTTGAGACTAACTATCTCAAGCCCCAGCAAGAACACCAGGTCCAACAAGTGGCCGCCCTGGTGTGTCACAGCAGAAACAACTTGTGACAGTCCCAGAGATTACATAATCTGAAGAAGGCTACAACCAGGCCGAGAAAATTCATCATCAGCCCAAACATTGAAATCTTCCAGAACAATACATCTGGGGGCTTCCAATATTTCACCGGCAATGAATTCAGCAAACTCCTGCAGGAAATTCCTCACCATCCCAGGAGGGCGGTAAATAAGGAGAATCCTGCAGCCTGCGCCTGGACCCCCAGGAACAGCCACACATTCAAAAGAACCTGGAGTTTCCACTGAGTACACAGTGAAGGCCAAGTCAGATCTAAAACAGATGGCCACCCCATCGTCCTTATGCTCCTCTCTGGGGCAGTGCACCACTGTATACCCAGGTGGGATGGCAGCCTCAAAAACTGGGCCTGCATCGTCCCAAACCCAGGTTTCTGTGATGCAAGCCAGATAGACTGAGGAAGCCAAGTCCGCAATAATTGCGGTCTTGTTCCTGATCGATCTGGCATTGTATAGTACTGCCCTCAGGAGATTGGTGGGTGAAGCAGCCCCTTGGGTTACCTGACTACTCAGTCTAGCAGAATCCTTGGGGACAGGCACCAAACACATCTGGCCTCTCCCTTGTGCCCATCGTAATCCAGGGTGCCTTCTAGACCTGATAATCCCTATTTTACCACCCTCCACTGTGCATGGAGTTTCCCACTGTCCGAGATCTCCCTGGTCCCTCCAATTCCCCACCTCCCAGCAACGCCTAATCATAATATCCAGAACTGGGAGGCAGGAGAAGGGCCATAAATCATGCAGAAGGGATGCCCTGTACACTATCCTGGCCCTCCCAGGCCCCCGCAGATAACCATCACTAAATGTAAAAATTCTGATTACTAAAAAATAACCATACAATAACTAAACCATCCAAAACAATTGGGCAAGGAGGTCTGGCAGATATGTGACACTATTTAGACACTAGAGAAGAAATGCAAAATCCTCCAACATAGTTCATCTGTAAAATGGCAGATGTGATTTTAAATTCAAACTACTTCATGTACAAGAACAGATTTTTTTCAACAATGCAAAGGAACTGCAATGGGGACAACATTTGCCCCAAGTTTAGAAATCTGTATGTGGGAAGATGGGGGCAGCAATTTGTATACAATATTCTAATTCAACAGAAGACACTGTTTTGGAAATGCTTTATTGATGATTGTTTGCACCTATGAGAAGGAACTGAGTATGATTTGAAGTTGTTCCTTGAATACATTAACATCACTGAACCCAA
Organism: Neoceratodus forsteri; assembly: GCA_016271365.2. Lineage (NCBI taxonomy): Eukaryota > Metazoa > Chordata > Ceratodontiformes > Ceratodontidae > Neoceratodus > Neoceratodus forsteri. The sequence goes on along the minus strand of CM057449.1, from coordinate 808,336,231 downwards.
TTTGAACTTTACAGCAACAACGGATCACAATAAGAGTGACTTCTAGGACCTCACACTGTTTAAGAAAAGAGAGAATCTTGAAACGACAATAATTAGGAAACCTCTGGATAGCAACATGGGACCCGATTCCAACAGGCTTACAACTGGTGCAAGCAGAGGTATGCTAAGCCCCATGGCGTAACTCGCAGCCTGAGCCAGGCGTTATGCCACGTGTGATTCGGAAAGATGCCTTGTGACATGGCGACTGTGGGTTGTGCCAAATGCAGGTTACGATACCCACTACGCTGCAACCCACAACACCATGGTGCAAGGGTGGGTTACTGCAGCACCTGCACCCTATTCCAAGAGGGTGGCTGTCATAACCCACATATGCAATTTCAGGAACTGCTTTGGTGCAGTGGAGTTACACCACCTAGAAGGTGGTGTAAGTGGCATTAGTCAGTGCCAAGCAATGGAAGCGCACTCTGCAGCACCATAGCAACTGTCCCACTGTGTTCCCCATGCTCCCCCATCACAGCCATGCCCCCAAGCCCCCAACTGTCAGGGACTCCTGGAGTTCAGTTTTGTATCTGCCCCCTACATGCCTGTGCCACCTGTCCAGCCCTCCATGCCTCCTGGTGCCTGCCGCGGTGTTCTCGGGCAGGGGGGACTCTGGGGGGGGGGGAGTTTGTAGTGGGCTGCAACTTGTGGCAGATTGAACTGTTATGCTCAACCTGTGGCTTTAGCCTACACCTGCTGCAAGTCACAGGTCATAGGTACTGGGACCCTGCCGCTCTTAGAATATGGTGTAGGTTCCCCAGCATAGTGGCGAATGTCGCAACTCACAGATGCTTACGAGTAGCAACATTCCTCTTGGAATCGGCCCCACAATGATTAAATATAGCAGTGCCCATCCTAGAACACTGGTTAACAATATTCCAGTGGGTCAAATGTTGAGAGCACATTGACTTTACAGTACTGAAAAAGAATATACCAGATAAAAGAATGTGATGGCCAAAAGGTTTCCTGATAGAGGCTATCTGACTTGGAGCAAAAATAGAGCTATAGAATGTCCCAATACCAGTAAGAGAACAGAGCTACTGACATCCAAGCAGAAATCTGAAAGTGATCAGCCAGTAACATGTGTACTTACATTTAGCATTGAAGCAAATGCTGTATCTAATGTTATCAGAAAACATTGGCGTAGTGTCATTGCACTGCACTTTAGCTTTGGATAATTTATTTGGGCTTAATCACTTTTGCTGCACCTTTACAGTGAATTTTCACAAGCTTGAGGTAAGCTGTCTTTTGTTACTTAAGCATCCTGTATATTTAGTGAAGTTTTTATGGTGTGCCACTTGCCCATTGGACTTACTGTGCTGGAATCTCATAAAACCCCTTGTAGCTTAACTCTGATAGTGTGCACCCGCCAGTTTGGAAAGTCATATGGACTTTAGAGCTCTCTCTGCCATTAGTGTAATTACTATATTGGTGAAACAATGTTGCTGTACATCACTCCAGACTGCCTTCCCCTACCTTTAACTCATTCTCCATGCTCTGCTATGCTATAGTCTACTAAACAGGCCATTTTAATGCATTTTGCATGTCCTTTCACATTTTTGAATATCGCAGTCTTATCTCCCCTCAGTCTTCTTTTCTTTAGGGAGGGCAACCTCGGTGCTTTAACGTTTCCTCAGATGGCATGTTTTCTAGTTCTGTAAGTAAGTAATAAACAACAACAGGATGTGCATTAAAATACTTTAATGCGCACCCTGGAGTGACTTATCACACTTGTAAAATTGCTCATAATTGTATAAAATGGGTCATAATGATGGGATACTGTGAGTCATAAAGGCAACAATGTTTAAAGTGCAGTCATTTTGTTTTAAATACATTAAGTGGCAGATGTATTTAAAAAAGTCCCTGATTTTGTGTGCTAGCAGGTGACACTGTGTGTGTTATTGGTGTTTTGTTTATTATTTCAGCAGTTTGTAGAGGGCGCAATACTGTAAGGAAATGATGTCACCTCCCCGTTCCCAAAGCACTTTTTGGACATGCCGTTTTGCAGTATAAGCTTGACATTTCTGCTCATTATCATCAAGCAAGTGAGCAGTGCTTTTTGATGCCAGCTAAAGCAGCTGTTTATAATGCTGTATTAGTCCCACCTCGGAGACAGCTCCACTCTTGATGCCTGTTCCTGTCCATCTGCAACCCCCCCCCACTCATTTGGAGAGGGCCCATCCCTATAAGGATGTGATGTGCACCCCCCCCACCCTGCAGCACATCCCAGAGATTCTGGTTTGTAGTATCATAGAAACATAAACATTGACAGCAGATAAGAAACGCAAGGCCCATCCAATCTGGCCATTTCTTTTTCTACCTTCTAAATGTGCCATTGGCCTTTGCTCTGCCAATGACCTATCTATTCATGTACATCTGTAGTGCTCCCTTATGCCTATCCCATGCCTGTTTGAAGCCCTACACTGTATTCATATCCACCACTTCCTGAGGTAGGCCATTCCATGCATCCAACACCATTTCTGTGAAAAAGAACTTACTCACATTACCCCTTAATTAGCCTCCCTCTAATCCCATGCTGTGTCCTCTTGTCCTGCTATTTTTTCTTATATTGAAACATGTTAGTATCTTTTATCTTGTTAATGCCCTTAAGATGTTTGAATGTTTCAATCATATCACCTCTCTCCCTCCTTTGCTCTAGGGTATACATATTGAGCTCCGTTAATCTGTCCTCATATGTTTTCTGATGTGGTCCTTGCACCGTTGTGGTTGCCCTTCTCTGGACTGCCTCAATTTGGTTAATGTCCTTGTGAAGGTGTGGCCTCCAGTACTGCATGCAGTACTCCAAATGGAGCCTAACCAGTGTCTTGTAAAGAGGGATTATTACCTCCCTCTTCCGGCTTGTGATACCCCTACTAATACACCCTAACATCCCCCTAGCCTTACCTACTGCTTTAGTGGTCTGCTTGGATGATTTCAGGTCATCGGCGATGATGATGCCCAAGTCTCTTTCTTCCCTTGTGACTGCCAGCAACTCCGCTCCCAGTCTATAGGTGGCTTCATGGTTTATCTTCCTTTTGTGCAAGATCTTGCACTTCTTTGCATTAAACCCCAGTTGCCACTCTTCCGACCATTTTGCTAGTTTATCCAGATCTCTTCTCGTTCTGCCCACCCCATCTGGATCCTCTACTCTGTTGCAGATCTTGGTGACTTCTGCAAACAGACAATTCTTACCCTCCAGTCCATCTGCAATGTCAATGATGAAGATATTGAAGAGGACTGGCCCCAAGACTGATCCCTGAGGTACCCCACTTCTGACTTGCATCTCTTCTGACTGTATACCATTTACCACCACTCTTTGTTTTCTGCCCGTCAACCAGTTTGTCACCCAGTTGACCAACTTCTGACCCACCCCGAGCCTACCCAGCTTATTAATCAATCTTCTACAGTATGTGGAACAGTATCGAAAGCTTTGCTGAAGTCAAGGTAGGTGACATCAACTGCTCCCCCTTGGTCTACCACTCTGGTTACCCAGTCAAAGAAATCTATGAGATTAGTTTGACAGGACCTTCCTTTTGTAAACGCATGCTGTCTTGGATCCTGTGCTCCTATGGATTCCAGGTGTTGCACTATCCTTTCCTTAAGGAATGCCTCCATAATCTTGCCCACTACTGAGGTAAGACTGACTGGTCTGTAGTTCTCTGCCTCCTCCCTGCTACCACTCTTATGGAGCGGGATCACATGAGCCCTTCTCCAGTCTTCTGGGACCTTTCCAGTGCTCAGAGACTCACTAAACAGTTCTGAAATGGCTCTGCTAGTTCCACCCTTAGCTCCTTTAGTACCCTGGGATGTATGCCATCAGGTCCCATTGCATTATCCACCCTGAGCTTATCGAGCTCTTGTAGGACCCTTTCTTTTGTGAAGGGACTAGTGCTCACCTCCCTCCCCCCTGTGTCCATGGTGCTGAGCTGTGGGCCCTGTCCTACCTTCTCTTCGGTAAACACTGAGCAGAAGTATCTATTTAGGATAGATGCTTTTACATGGTCCTTCTCCTCCTCACACACACCCTTAACTCCTTTGATCTTAGCAATACCCCATCTGGACTTTCTTCTTTCACTAATGTATCTATAGAAAGTCTTGTCACCTTCTTTTAATATTTGTACTAGTGTTTCTACAGTTTGGGCCTGTGCCTGCCTTACTGCCTTCCCTGCTTCCCTTAGGGAACTTTGATATGCCTCCCTATCTTCATCCCTCTGTGTTCCCCTATACCTCCTGAAGGCCAGCCTTTTGGCTCTGATCTTTTCTGCTACTGTTTTTGAGAACCAAAGTGATTTCCTTCTTCTTTTGCACTTCCTTTTCCCTCTAACACAATGGGATGTTGCTTGAAGTATTGCATCCTTAATGCTTGCCCACTTTGCCTGTACCCCCTCCCCTGTATTTCGTTTTGCCAGGGCTAGCTTAACTCTGTTGGCCATCTTATCAAAGTCAGCTCTTCTGAAGTCCCATATGTTTGCCTTGGAATGGGATGATTTAGTTGTAGTGGCCAAACTGAACCATACCATGTGATGGTCACTGGCCCCCAGAAGACCTTCTACTTGGAGATCTGTGATCCTTTCCCTGTTAGTCAGCATTAGATCTAGGATAGCATCTGCCTGATGTTTCTGCTCATTAAAATTACACAAGTCTGTGCCTTCAGCTAGTGAGTTGTGCTTTCTGATGCCTCCTACAGAAGCCTTTTACTGTGCTTCATTATTCTACAGAAATATAAGTGTGCTGTGTACATGCAGAATGCATGCCACATGTTTAATTGTGCAATGTTTGCATGCTGTTCGAATACATAAAGTGAACCTAAGTGAACTAGGTCTAAAAATCAATCAGGTTCACATGCTGCAAGCTTGACATGTGTGTATCAGGTAAGCTGGTACAAACGTCTTCTAAAAATCACATCAGGTTTGCATGTTGCAAGCTTGACATGAGTGCGGCAGTTAAACTGGTGTGAACAGCATTTAAAAAATCACATTAGGTTCACATGTTGCACACTTGCCATGCAGCTGCACACTATCCATTCTGAAGAGGAGAAGGAGCAGCAGGGACACAGACACACTTTTATTTATTTTATTACAGGTATGTCATTGTTGCCTATACAAAAAAAGAGAATGTCTGTGTCCTTTCCAGCCCAGCTTGTGCTGTGGTAGAGGGAGTAAAGTCCCTGGTTACACAACCCAATTGCTAAATTGTTTGAGTCCGTGCAGTGGAGGAGCTACCAAAATGCAACGCTTTAGTGGGGAGACCCTGCGGAGGGTCGGTCACTGGAGATACCTTACTCCCCAAATTAGCAAAACTAGTAAATCTAGTAAAAACATTTAGATTAAGACTCTACTTTTTAGCTATTTTAGCTATTTGGTGTCTTTCTCTCTCCCACACCTTTACTTCTATCATCTGTGCATGAGTTTTGTTTGTCACATGTTGTTTACATACATATTTATTTAATCAAAGTTTGTGGGTTTGTGTGGTTTTTTATGTGTTTAGCTTCAGCACCCTAAGCACCTTAATATTTGTTTTACACTGTAAGCGTTAATGTTAATGTTGAGAGGGCTACGTGCCAGCAACAGTATGTGATCATGATTAGTTAAACTTGGAGAAAAATTGGAAGTGCATGGATTTTTATTGCAGCAGCAGCATCTGAAGCATAAAGCCTTAATTAGCTTTAGTTAATTAGCTAAAAGGCTAGATACTGAAAGAGAGTGTGTTTCTTAATGTACTGAGCTGATTGTAACCATTAACAGAGAACAGCAGTAAATGAGGTTGTAATTGTTGGCTCAGTAGGTAGCACACTCGCCTCTGAGGCCAGGAGATCAGAGGGCTGTGGATTCAGTTCCCACATCTGGCACTTGGATTAATATCCCAGTACTGACACTGTAGTGCAGCATGAGAGGGGTGCTGCACTTCTGAGGTGCCGTCTTTCTGATGAGACGTTAAACCGAGGTCCCATCTGCCTGGATTGGTGGTGATTCAGGTGGATGTTAAAGATCCCATGGCACTTATCAAAAAGAGTCGGGGAATTTCCCCGGTGTCCTGGCCAAATTTCCCTCATTCACTAAAAATACCACCAACAGCTTAATCTGCTTCAAGGTCAATTGGCATTCATCTGTATTCCCCTCCTCTGGGTCATGCCTGATAATAGGCAAGATTTGTCTAGTGCACTTACCTGGTCAACAAAAATAAATAAATAAATTGGCTTCAGGTGTCTGAGACCACATGGTTTAAAGCACCCTCCTGAACCTTTTACTCTATTTCATTTTTGTTCCCTGCCTCTGTCTGTATCTGGTGTAGCTGTGTGCTGAGCTATGTGAAAGCTTGCTGATTCTACCTGCTGAGCTCTCCTTTATTTGAGAAAACACTCAGAGAGAAATTCAGCATTTGCCTTTTGTCTTTTCATGGGTTGTACTAGCCCTGTCTTCTGCTGATATGCTGATAATACGCTGTTGTTGATACGCTGAAACGCTGCATGCTGTATCCCTGAATGAATTCCAGTAGAAGTAATAACAAAGATTTAAAAGTGAGTGGTATGTTTATTTTTATTCTACTACTGATGTTTTACTGCTTTCTAAGGAGTAGAAGAGGCAGTTCTCAAGAAAGTGCATAGTTAAGAACTGTTGTCATTTGGCTAACAAAAGTGACTCTAATTTTACTGGTTGGCCCTGCTGTTGTTAGGTGTGTTAGGTGCGTTTTCAGTTTTCATTTTTTCAAAGAGTTTTCTATTTGGTCATTTATTTAAATACAAATAAATTAAAGTTGAAAGTTGAAATTTTTATTATTGCATTTTAGGTCTTTTGTGCGACGGGTCTCCAGATTTTATTAAATGTTACCATGTTTTTTCTCCCCCCCCCCATCTCCCTCTTACATAGTGTTCCTCTGGATTTTTGGTGGTCCAAGTTTTAGCAGTGGAGAAAAAGTAAGGACCTACTGAAGCCCAAGAATATGGAAGAGATTATCAGAGCCTGAAATCAAACTCGCTGGAAAAGAAATTGCGTGTTGGAACTGTGTTGGATTTGTATGCTGGGAAGTATCATTGCACTACAGAGCCAAGCTGGGAGAGTTGGGTGAACAAGGACTCTTGATTTTTTATTTTTATAAACTGCATATTCTACACAGAAGGGATCAGGGAACAATTGAATTTTACTAAGAAGAAGACTTTTTATCTGAGACAACTATTGCAAATGAAGAACCCTAAAATTATAGGTTCTCTAAATTGATGTACAATTAATTAATACTCCTGATAGACACTTGGGGCTGGATATTCAAACTGCGCCCAAAAAGTGCGCAACAGCAGGAGCAAGCACAAGTCCATTGCATACATGCTCAATAGACACGATATTCAAACATGGAGCAAGCCAAATTGCGCAACATAGCCAGCGTCTGAATATCACACAACCTGCGCTATAGCACAACCAGGAAGGGGAAGCTGAGCAGAGATGATGCGCTATGGCTCAACAAGGGCTGCCCAGCTGAGCAGCCCAGAGGTGCCATAGCGCAAGCAGGGATCCCCCCAGCAGCAGAGCAATGGAACTGCACAACCAGGGAGGTAGGCAGGAGCCCACCACCCATGCCACAGATGGGCACAGGGACACACTGCAGAACCAACAATGTACCCCCACACCCCAAGCACAGCATAACTGGGGGAGGGATGGAACAGCCACCGGACCATAGGGACAAGCAAACAAAGCACAGCTGGGCCATGGTGCCCCAGCACACCCACCGGCAAGCTAAGACTGCCACACAAGGAGGGTGGACCACCCCATGGCACAGCAGCCCCCTGCACAGCACACCCTGCACCGTGACCCCAAGACACCCCCCATGACCAGTGACCACCACTGCTGGAATCCCCATGCATACCACCTCCCCCCACTGCCACACTGCAACCTCATGTACCACAGAACCATACAAGCCAGACCCACCATGAGCCACAGCAGCCAGCACAGACACCCACAGTGGTGTGTGGAAGCATGCAGCACACTGGATGCAACACAATGCAGGGTCAAACACACACATATACCCACGGGTACACTAACACAGGGATGCAGTAGTGTGGCAACCAAGCCCCCAGTGTGGGCCCATGAAAACTGTGCACACACAGCCTGCAGTCCTTCATGGCACAGGGGTGACACCCACCCTGTGCATGAACTGTGGCCCTGTACACCACCAGCAGATGCCTGGATCACAAGTCATAGACAGTGGTGCACAGCCCCTGCAATACACACAAGCCACAGCATGGTGGTGGGACAGCAACTGCAGAGGCCATAGTGTCACCCGAGGCAAACATGCACCACACCATTGACAGGAGGCAACCCAGCATTGTGACGGTCACAGTGGATGACCTGCAGGGACAGCCACCACTGACAAGGCAGCAGACCTCGCAGGCCACAGACATGCAAGGGTGTCAGCTGCACAGGCCAAGGATGGGTTGACAGGGGCACAATGGACACAGAGCAGGCACCATGGACCACTACACACAGTAATGCGATGCACAGAGAACAACACACACACCACAAATATCGACTGATAGCCACTCCCACACCAGAGACACTTTCCCACGCACACACACACACACATACCCATGACTGAACCACCCCAGATGCCATGCACTCTACTGCAACTGAGCACCTATAGCCAGCTGCAAATCAGAGACCACCACAGTAGTCATATCAAAATAACTGTATTCAAAAAATAGAACAACAACAACTATTTACAATTATATACAAACATGGGGTGGAGGGACAGGAACAAGGTGGGGGTGGGTAAGGGGCAGGGGTGAACATAAGGGAGAGGGAAGGCGGGGTGTGAGAGTTGGTCAAAGGGGGGAGGTTGTCTCTCTTCACTGGTGGCCAGCCTGGTCCTCTGCTGCCTGGGGCTGTTGCCTGGGTCACCTCCTCCTCCTCCTCACGCCAAGCTGCTGCAGATCCGGCAGGATGGCAAGGGACTCTTGCGCCACCTGCACAAGGTCCTGGATGGACTGCTGCATTCGCAGGAGTATCCGCACACCTAGGACAAGGGTTCAGAGTTAATGGGTGTGACTGTCCATCCCCCTGCAGCCCACCCAGTATGCATGGCAGACAGCCATGTGCCACACTCCTGTGATGGTGTGTGCCCACCCACAGTGACCGTGTCCACAAGACATGCCCAACCAGGCAGCAACAGCCATGTGTACCACTGCACACACCTACCGCCCATGTCCAGCACAGCACAACCAAAGCCGTACAGTAACATGGCTATGCGGTGAGCAGGCAGTGCCACAGCCATGTGCCCAGTGCATGCATGGACCACCATTGACGCACTCCCAGACATGCAGTGCCACTGGACAGAGCTGACTGTCACATGTCGCGTGCATGGCAGTGGTGTCCATGGATGGTGGCCATGCCCTGCCTCCCACCCTGTCACACAGCATGCAATAGCACTCACCCTCATTGGGATGTTGCTGGCGTTGGGGTTGGTCCCCGACATGCCCCCGTGCAGTGTCCCCAACCCTCTGCTGCTGCTCCAAATTCCTCCTCTGCTCGGCCACGCCTGTGGGAGACAAAAGGAGAGAAACACATCAGTACAAACCCAAAGCATATTCCCCCCGCCCCAATGTGTGTGCCCACCCACCCAGCCAGACCCACCCATCCCATACCCTGTAAACACTGCCATAGTCAACCCTAGACCATCCCTCCCCTATGTGCTGGACACATGAGACAGTGTTACCCATATGGACCATACAAGTGTGTAGACATATCACCCACCTGGATGAGGCACCATGCCCCTCCTGGCATGCGACCACAGACGTGCCAGTAGCTCCGGCTCCCTCTGTCTCAGGTCCCCATACCGGTGCCTGCACTGTTCAGCCATTCTCCTGCGGCCAGTGGCCTCCTCCAGGTCAGTGGCCACCTCTTCAGACCTGGGTCCTGGCCCTGTCCAGTGGTACCTCACCAAACAGTGGGCCATAGTGTGGCTCCACAGTGGCCACAAGGTAGGCCAGCTCAAGGGCATCCCACTGAGGAGCTCTCCTGCGTGCCATCTCTAATGCTATAGTAGACAATATGGTGCTCCGCAGCGTGGCAACCTCACATGGAAGTGCTGCGTGGTACATCGCCGCCATTCCCTATCGTGCTGTCAGTACAGCACTGCCATTCCCTATCGCACTGTCACCGAACAGCGCAATAGAGCCGTACACATGCCAGATGTACAGCGCCAGGGGACAAAGGTCGGGCACAAGGTCAGGGGTCAGTGGTGCAAGGCCACGCACAGCACTATCGGATGTCTACACGTCCTGCGCGAACGGTCACCTGCATGCCAGTGCCACAGTGGACTATTGCGCAGTTGTGCTACAGCGCCATTTGGTGCCCAGCGCTGTAGCACCACTGGCACGATGGTGGCCATGTCCTGAATTGCTGATCATGCACAGCATGTCATCAGCGTGGCAGACGCCTGCGTAAGCCACCTGGGCATGCGCAATGGTGGAGTGGTGAAGCCTGAAGAGGAGGGATGGGTGGATATCCAATCCGATAAAAAAATCCAGTCGGATTTTACACTTTCTGACCCGATCTGATTCAAATGGATATTGCATTGTATGTTGGGTCAGATACTTAATTTCAAGTGCTGGCTAGAGCCTCCTTCTCCTCCCAGCAAAACTTACTTTTGTACAGTTACAGTAACTGTCTTCTCTTCTTTTTTCCTGACTCCAGCTGGAACCAGCAGCACTGATGTGAAGGCAAAGGTATGGAGCAGCTCTCCTACTTAACTGTTCACATCACAGAGTGATTATAGCTGTTATATATATTACATATCCAGAGGGAGAGGGGAGTTGGATATTTTTACTTGTACCGAAACTAGTACCTACCACCCACCTGTGTCACTCATGTAGCCCAGCTTTTATTCACCTTGCCTCTCCTCCCTGCTTCTGTGACCCCACAGAAATGCACTACCTGCCAATACAACAAAGAAACACGAGAAATCACAAAATGTAATTATTTATTTCCTTTGCCTACCCTTCCCATGCAAACCCACTGTCCTGTTTATCAGTGTACCAAAATATATAGCACTTCACTCATGAAAAGCAGCCTGTCAGACTTTCATAGATTCAGTTATAAAAACAGTGTAACTCCCTGTCATTTTCCTGTTATATTTAAAAATTGAAACAGAGTGGAAAAACTGCCTTCATAATCCAGCATGTCTCCTTTTTTAAAACAGACCAGATGCCACTTACCAATATCAGGCTTCCATGATTTACTTCAGTTCCTGATAGGCAGTGTTGACTGACAGAGTATTTCAGCCTTTCTAGATCCCGCAGCTGCAGCACAGCTGTTTTACTCTATTCTTGGTGCTGGTTTTGATGGGGCAGTCGTGATCAGGCAGACATGGGGTGAGGAATGTTATAATTAAAGGATGCTCGTACCTCTGCTATCTGACCCGATAAATACACGACACAGTAGGATAGCACCTTGTGATTATCTGGATCCAATATCCTGCAATATTTTGCTATCCATCCACCCTTACTGGATAGATACTACAAAAAATGCTTACAATACATCCAAGTTACTAGTCAAAAGATTAGTGTTGTGATTCATGTCGTGATCATGAATCGTGATTTCATAGGTTCATAGGTTAATCTGAGCTGAAAAGACCGAAATCCATTTTGCTCACCATATATTAATTATAACCCTTGATGGAATTTAAACTCAATTAGACATCCAATTGATTTTTAAATAAATCCATACTCTCGCTTGTGACCACCTCCAAAGGCAGACCATTCCATATCTTAGAAACTCTAACTGAAAACCAAGAGCTTCTCTGTTTAATTCTACAACATTCCACCTTTATCTGTAGTAACATAGAAACATAGACTTTGATGGCAGATGAGGACCACTTGGCCCACCCAGTCTGCCCATTTCCCTACCTATTGGATAAGCTGCAGATTCTAGTTAACCAACAGCCTACTTCCTGCAACCCCCCACTATAATTGCCTTATGTCTGTCACATGCATGTTTGAATTCCCCCACTGTTTTAGACCCCAACCTCCTCTCCAGGAAGGTGGTTCCACGTCCCACCACTCTCTCTGTGAAAAATAATTTCCTTACATTACCCGGCCGTCCCCTCTAACTTTAAATTGTGCCCCCCCTTGTTCTTACACATCTCTTTTTCTGAAAGATGCTACCCTCCTGGACTTTGTTGATTCCCTTGAGGTACTTGAAAGTTTCTATCATGTCCCTCCGTCTCCTCTCACCAAGGGTATACATATTAAGCTCTTTGTCTCTCATCATATGGTTTCTGATGTAGACCCTGCACCATTTTAGTTGCCCTCTTCTGGACTGCTTCCATCCTATCTATGTCCTTACGTAGATGAGGTTTCCAAAACTGCATGCAGTACTCCAGGTGGGTGTGGTAGGGCACAGGTGTATGTGGGCAAACAGGTAGCGTGACACCACAGCAGTTCTTTTTGTGCTTCAAAGTTTTATTATATAACAGAAAATTTCTTTATAATAGCAGGGTGTATATTCTTACAATGACCATCACTGGCACTCCAAACAGTCTGAGGAAAGTCATTACACAGCGAACTTCTTCATCCATTAACAGTATTTCCAAATTCATCCACATTTTTATCTCATAGGATTGGACTTGCACACTTATTCTTCCATCTGACACAAGATATAAACAAAGTCTCACTCCTCAGAGCACCTTAAAGTAGCACTTTAACACCATTCCCCGGAGTTCACCTCCAGACCCAAAATCAATCTGATCTAATAAACTAACTGATTGACTTTTATACCCTAAGGGGGAATCAGGTGACTTTAAAATCCCACCCCTACATGTTGTTTTAACAATATCTCTTTATTTACTACTTATTTATTTTATTCAAAGTAGTAACACCCCTTTAAATTCAAGTAACAACATACTTTCCAGCGTACAAATAAATTAAACCTCTTCTAAGCATTTAAAGTTTTATTTCTGGCGTCAGAGAAGTGCCACCCCTTTTCTAACAGTATTTAGGAGTGCACAGAACAGCCGGCCAGCTCTTAAGAGAACCTGCAGGAACTAGACCATGACACCCGGCGTTCCACAATGCCAACCCAAGAAGAAACCCCCCGTTTCACAAACAACCCAACAATACCCGAATTCACCTCATGAGGATATGTAAAGGTATGAACTTTCATTTTTATATAGAAAAATTACTTACGAATAAGTAAGAAGGCTAATTGATTTCACAATCATGCGAATGATAGAGCAGGTCTAAAATTACCAGTGCTCGTACTCGCAGAGACATACAGGAGCTTTAGCGACAGAACAAGAATGTCAAAGTCGCATTAATTAAAAGCTCCTGTCAGAAGACAAAACAAAAAGGGAAAACCAAAAAGGGGTCTCAACATTATCACAAAAATTACATAGTACAAGTGAGCCCAAAGAAATACTACAAAACAAAAATAATTGGAAAGCCGCACGGGGTGGGGAAGGGGGAGAAATAAAACTAACCACTTTTTCCGAACAGCATATTTTCCCAAAAGTTTCCATTTATGCAAAAGTGCTGCTCATTTATTTTACTACAAGTTAAGCAAACTCTAAACAGCAAATCCCCTACAACTAAAACTACTCCACAGTACACTACTTATCCTCCCACTAGCAATGTCAGGATAAACAAAGCGCTCCTCTTCCACACAAAGCAAAGAATGCCAACTTCATTTCAGGGCAAAGCTAAAAGGGGAAAATGTTACACCACAATACAACAGCATATTTAGATTGAAATATGTCTAAAATCATAACGCAAACAAAGCGTTATATTTTCAGTCAGACCATGCCGTCGGCTGAACATTTTCACTATCCAAATGGGGCTAACTTCAAAGGGTAACTACACTCTCCCTAAAAAAGGGGGATAACTACAATTTTGAGAGAATATTTATTTTTAGAAAGTATTTAAACATCTACTGCATTTTAAACCTCAAAATCTAAGATATAATTTTAAGCTGCACAAACATGCGCACAATCGCACAGTAGTGCCGCTTTAGAAATCATCCGAGCAGCAACGGAGAACAAGAAAAGCTACTCGCAAGGGCTAAAATAATTATAATTTCTAAAGTTAACTAAAAAGGTTTTCTCCCTTATTTTGAAAAATTATTACTTTTATCTAGATTTCTTTTAAACTATGAGTCTTTCTCTCGGGGGGGGGGTAACAAATACTCCAGAACAAGGAGAAAGTATACATCTAACCCAATATGTCACTTTCTCCCCAAGTCTCACAGAGCCACTCTGTGACAATGGGGTCTCACCAACTGTCTGTACAGAGGGATAACCACTTCCCTTTTTCTACTTGTGATGCCCCTCCCAATGCATCCCATTATCCCCCTGGCTCTCCTTACTGACTTCTCACATTGCTTACTTATCTTTAGGTCATCTGATATGGCTACACCCAGATCCCTTTCCATTATTGTTGTTGTTAGTACCTCCCCTGCTATTGTGTACTCTTTTCCTGGATTTTTATTTCCCAGGTACATTACTTTGCACTTCTTTGCATTGAATCTAAGTTGCCATATGTCTGACCATTCCTCCAACCTTGCCAAGTCTCTTCTCATCCTTTCTACCTCTTGTGTATCAACTCTGTTACAGATCTTTGTGTCATCTGCAAAGAGGCATACCTTTTCTTCCAGACCCTCTGCAATGTCACCTATAAAGACGTTAAAGAGGACTGGACCCAGTACTGAGCCCTGAGGTACTCCACTAGTAACCCCCCTTTCTTCAGAATGTGTTCCATTCACTATTGCCTTCTGTGTCCTGTTGTGCAGCCAGTTTGCTACCCAGGCTACCACCCTGGGACCCACTTCCAGGCTGGCTAACTTGATTATTAATTTTTTGTGCCGGACTGTGTCAAATGTCTTGCTAAAGTCTAGGTAGGCCATATCCACAGCCCCTCCCTGGTCTATTACTTTGGTCACCCATTGAAAGAAATCGATTAGATTCATCTGACATGACCTTCCTGCTGTGAATTCATGCTGCTTTGGGTCCTGTGACCCACTGGCCTCTGGGTACTGAACAATTCTTTCTTTCAGAAGTGATTCCATCATTTTCTCCACCACTGAGGTCAAACTAACAGGTCTGTAGTTTCCTGCTTGGGATCCGGTCAAAATAGCGTGTGCAAAATCGCACGAGTCAATTGCGCGCAGTCAAAATAGACTAATGACATTAGCGCTTGTGACAGTATAGCGCGAGTCAAAATAGCATTGCATTTTTAAAAGCACAACTTGTCCTCACCAGATTCCACATTTTTTTACTTTTAAAAACAAAGTCCTCTTGCTAAACCTGATAAACACTGCGTTCAGTCTGTGGGATTCAAACCCAGGTTTCCGATTGGGTCAGGGGTTCCACAATGCCTAATTGCCTAATAAAGGATGACATAAAACAAGTGACCCTTAGTGTAAAAATTCAGATGTGTTACACTTTGACATCATGTCTGATGTGCGCTTCATTGTTAGCCAAAAAGGCAAGGAGCTTGCTATGCTGGATGGGTTCCTATACCGTAGAGAACGTGTAACCCAAGAAAAAGCATACTACAAATGCCTGCAGTATGACAAAGGACGCTGTGGTGCATGTCTACATTTGCTGGGTAGTACTTTGCTAAAGAAACTGGGTGAGCATAATCATGTACCGGACCCAGCTGAGGTTGCTGTGAAGGACGAGTGGCCAGTATGAAGAAGAGAGCAGAAACTACTTGTGAGAGCACGCATCAGATTGTGGCATCTGGTGTTTCTAAATTATCCCTTCTGTGTCATCACAACTACCATCAATGTCTCTTATAAAGCGTACTGTTTGATGAAACAGAATGGCCACTGCATGTCCACCCCCTGACCCAGAGGACACTGCCACACTTGTTATACCGGTGGAGTTTACTGCCTCAATTCAAAATGAAAAGTTTTTACTGTTTGACTCTGGTCCCAGTAGTGACAGAATTTTAATATTTTCCACACATCAGGACATGGCATTTCTGCAGGCAAGTAATCATTGGTTTGCAGACTGGACCTTTAAATGTTGCCCCTCTATTTTTCACCAGCTATACACTATACATGTGGTGAAATATGGCACTGTAATTCCACTTGTGTACATATTAATGGCAAACTGGACTGCTGCTACATACTCGAAGGTTTTTTCAGCACTGAAAAACTTAGGTGGTGACCTGCACCCAGAGACAATACTAATTGATTTTGAAGCTGCTGCATTAAAATCATTCAAACAAGCTTTCCCAAATGAAACACTTCGAGGGTGCTTTTTTCACCTATGCCAAGCAGTTTGGAGAAAAATACAAGAAATACCAGAAGTGTGCAGTCAATACACATCTGACCCAAACTATGCATTACATATTCGTCTATTACCATCACTGTCTTATGTACCAGTGCCAGATGTACTGCCAGCTTTTGAGGAGCTAATGAAAACTGATTTTACAAAGCAATGCAGAGTCATTAACTGCTCTGCTGATTATTTTGAAGATACATGGCTAGGCAGACCTCTAGCCCGAGGTGGTAGAAGACGGCCAATGTTTGACATTTTGCTTTGGAATTGCTATGACGCTGTACATTATAACCTCCCTCGCACTATTAATTCTGTTAAAGCATGGCACCATAAATTTAATCATTTCATCGGTGCTTACCATCCTTCAATCTGGCGATTCATTGAGTTCCTAAAATCAGAGCAACATTACAACCGCACTGTCATTGAGCAACTTGTTGCAGGGAGTACGGTGCCAATTACAAAGAAAAAGTACAAGGACACTGCAAAATGAATAGCTGGTATTGTGGCTGAATATACGGATCGTGCAAGAAATTAATACCTTAGAGGAATTGCATACAACTTTCAGCTTCAGGCTCAAACAATGATGTCCCATTAGAAGTTCAAATGCAGTGCTAATAATGCTACTAATGCTACGAATGCTACTAATGAATGTTTTATTTTGAGTTGATTAATAAAGATATTTTTTGCTGTACCTGAGATGAGTTGTCACTAGTTTTTTGCTATGCTAGCTCTGAACAGGAAGTTTATGTGTGCAGGGGGAGTAGCAATGTGTAGCACATGTACACCAGCTATTGCAGTAGTAATGCACTTACCCTAATACAAGACAGGATTCGACATGAATCAGAAGAGTGAAAGGTAGGACAACTAGTTTGCTGACAGTTTGCTGATAGTTGTGGTGCTATAGCAGAGATGCGGTTATTGCACCGCACTATTATTGTTAGACGCTATTTAGTATGTGCTATAGTTGCACACGCGATATTGCATGTGCGATTTTGACAGTGATCCATTTCCTGCTTCTGCCTTGCTCCCACTTTTGTGAAGGGGAATCACATCTGCCCTCCTCCAGTCCTCAGGTACCACCCCATCTTCCCATGATTTGTTAAAAAGTGTGGTTAGTGGTGTGACTAGGTCCTTCCTTAGCTCTTTTAGGATTCTAGGGTGAATCCTGTCAGGTCCCAGATGAGCTCTGGTATCATAAACTACCTTTCTGAGTACTAGATCCAGTAATTCCCATAATCGATCATTGTGTAGACCATACACAGATCCCCCCTCATTCTATGAAACTCCAGGGTGTAATGCCCAAGTTTCTGTAATCTATCATCATACTCCATTCCCCTCACTTCTTCCATCCTTCTAGTTGCCCTCCTCTGGACTTCTCTCAAGGGCATTTATAGAACCCTTATCTCCCAGTGCCTACAACACAGTACTCCAGGTGGAGCCTAACCAAGGAGGAATATAGTGGCAACAAAACCTTACTACTTGTATTTTTTATGTGTTTGTTAATACAATGGAGTATACCCCCAGCCTTCTTGATTACCTGTTGACAGTGCAATCCAAAACTTAGGTAATTTTTCACCCTTACACCCAGGTCTCATACATCCTCAACAACTTCTAGTACTCTACCACCCAGCATGTACTTTGCTTGTGGATTATTCCTCCCAAAGTGCATCACTGTAGACTTATTTACATTAAACATGAGTTTCTTTACATTGTCCCAACTTTCTAATTCACCCAAGGCATACTGTAGAGTATTAATGGCTTCAGGATTATTAACTATATATCCTATGTGGGTGTCATCAGCAAATCTGGTTAACCAAACTTCTGTGGTAGTATTTAGGGAGGAAATATAGATGTTAAAAAGAGAGGGGCACAAAACTGATCCCTGAGGGACCCCACTAGTCACTTGCTCATATCCAGAGTAGAAACCCTTTATGCAGACTTGTTGTGTTCTCCCAGTCAACCAGGATTCTATCCATCTGGTAGTGTTTCCCTCTAACCCCATATTTATGATTGCATCAATTAATTCACCATGGGAGACCTTGTCAAAGGCCTTATAAAAACTGAGAAAGATGACATCCACAGCGTCTCCTTTATCCAGTGCCTCACTGACACCACCATAAAACTCCAACAAGTTAGTCATACATGATCTTGATTTTACTAACCCATGCTGGGTGGTATCAGTCTGCATAACTTCCCCAATGTAATTTATTAGTATGCCCTCAAGAATCTTACCCAGGACAGAAGTTAAACTAATAGGTCTGTAGTTTGTTACATCCCTTTTTAAAAATAGGAACCACTGTCTCCATACATCAATAACTTGTTCCTCTATAATAGATTGTATAAAGAGGGCAGCAACTGGGCCTGATAGGGGGATGGCTAGTTCCTTAAGAATACGTGGATGAAGTCCATCAGGGCCAACTGATTTATTTGGGTCCAATCTCTGTAGTAGTTTTTCAACTTCAGCTTTTCCCACAGTAAACTGCCCATTTGTTAGCTGATCACTATGACTTTTTTTGGGGCATGGTTTTACTATTAAAAACTGAGGAAAAATATTTATTGCATACTATAGCCATTTGGGATTTATCAGTAATCAAGTCACCTGTCTGATTTTTTAATGGACCTATGATAGGTGTTCCTCCCCTTTTTTAATTTATATATTTATAAAAAGTTGTATAATTGTTTTAATTGATTTGTGACTGCATTTGTGACTGTGATGATGAAGAACATGATTCGGTGTTGACGGTGTGAGATAAACAATAGGGAACTGTATTGTGAATGCAAATTCCTATGGCTTTACTTCCCCGATGAGCTGTAGCACAACTCCCTGACTTAAAAATGCTCATTAATGAGTACAATGGTGGGGTGGTTAAGCCTGAAAAGATACTACAAAGCAGACTTACAATACATCCAAGTAACTAGTAAAAAAAAAAAATAATGTTGTGATTTGTG
Organism: Neoceratodus forsteri; assembly: GCA_016271365.2. Taxonomy (NCBI): domain Eukaryota; kingdom Metazoa; phylum Chordata; order Ceratodontiformes; family Ceratodontidae; genus Neoceratodus; species Neoceratodus forsteri. Next base: position 808,316,980 of record CM057449.1, on the reverse strand, counting down.
ACGTGATCATGAATCATGATTTGTGACTGCATTTGTGACTGTGATGATGAAAATTGTGATTCACTGTCATCGGTGTGAGATAGCTAATATGGAACTGTACTGGGAATGTGAATGCCTACAGCTGTACTTGCTCGATGAGCTGTAGCACAAAACTCCCTGACTTATAAACACGTATTAATGAGTACAATGGTGGGGTGGTGAAGCCTGGAGAGATGCTTCAAAACAGGCTTATAATACATCCAAGTAACTACTAAAAAAATTAATGTTTTGATTCATGACATGATTGTAAACAGCGATTTGTGACTGCATTTGTGACCGTGATGATGAAGAACATGATTTGTATCACGAGTGACTTGTGACGATGGACCTGACTTAAAAACGCATATTAATGAGTACAATGTTCATGCAGAATTATGCACCACACCTGCCCAGTACTCTGAAGGGAAGCCAAAGAAACAACTGTGATTTAAGTTACAGATGGAGATTGGGCCCTAAAGAGATGCAAATGCACAGACAGATTAAGATTGTGCTGCACACTGAAGAGATGTAGATGCAAAGGCACAACACCTAACCAGTGCTCACCATCAGAAATTCAAATCGGGAAAAGAATTCCTTTGCCGGTTGGGGCGGGTCACGGGGAGGCCGTGTACTACACTGCTTCAGTAACAATCACTAGTACTAGTACCAATAAAGATACCACAAAAAAGTACAAAAATCTCACAGCTGCAGTGGATAGCAGGTTCACATTGCTGAAATTATTATGTGGCACAATAAAAGCTGTCTGATTTGATGACACGCATCACACACATACTCACACACACACACTAAGTAATACGTAGCAAATTGAAAACTTCAGTAATATAACCACATATTTTAAACAAACTAAAGTTATGCACTGCTGCACCACAATAATCAGCAACAAAAATAGCAAGAATTATTGAAAATATTACTGTGTGTGCATTAACACTGTTAAGAAAGAAAAATATCACCAAAACAGAAAGCACTGTCTTTTTCTCCAAGTTAATCTACCTACACCACAGATACACCCTTCCCTCAAAGCACACTTCCACTGTCTCTCAGCACACAGACAGAATGTTGTACATTAACATTCAAAATCCACACACAAACAATAAATGCTCGATGATATGAGCATAGGAGGGTTCCTATAATCGATGAACTAATGTTTCAGTAAAAAAAAATCAAAAAGGCTTTTTTAACAGCTTTTAGAAGGTTTGAATCACAGAGAGTGCTCAGAGCAGATTGTCTCCTACAGCTCCCTACACACACACTACCCAAACTGAGGCTGTGCAGAATAATCTAGAGCCCATGTGACCTGAAATTCCATGAATCACTGCAAAATTTGCTTTTGGAGCTTAAAAACAAGGCAAAGTGAGGTGAAGTACATTGTTTTCAATGTGCTTCACCTTAAGAATTGGTGGAGTAGTGGTTTGGGAAGGTGGAGTAATGCAAAGTCATTGTTTTCAATGGACTTTGCGTTACCCATTATAACGCAAATTCACCTTCACTCCGTGAATCACTTCACAGAGCGAATTGGGGCCACTTCAACCTTCTCTAATCTTAAATAGTGTTGAATATAATAATAAAAAAAAAGAAGAAGAAATAAATAATGATGACTAGGCTATCAAAAAGGAGGATAATTGCAAATCCTATGTGTCATAAAATCAGAAAAAGAAACAAAAGAACATTTTGGAAGGAATGGTAAAGAAAGCAGAGAGGAAAATCATTAGTTACATTTTAGCCCCAGGAAGTCAAATAAATCTTGGGGGGAAAAAAGAGACTCTAAGAATTCAAGGTTCAACTCTTCTGCCTAAAATCTCCTCCCCTATAAAAACTGACAGATTAAACCTTCGACAGTTAAGTGGAGATGAGGTCCACTAATGAGATCTATAAGGATATTTGAAACAGAAAATGAAGGTCAGATTTTACAAGAGGAAGATTTAGAGCAGAAAGAATTAGATGAGCAACAGAATTGGAGAAAGGTGGGGAAGCACAATAATAGCAACATTCTGAGTAACATCTAGGGGAAGAAAGAAAATATCAGATGCAGAATATAGATTTGGAGCAAAGAAATGTTAAAAGCAATGTGAGAGATGTTTCACATCAGTGTCCTAGTGCCTCATTTCATGGTGATTTTGATGCCTTTCTTACCCCATATATACAAAGGCTTAAATTAGATCCTCCATCTAGATCTCTTCCAGATATATCTCATTTAATGCAGAATATAATTGAAGAAAATCTAGAAGATATATACATAAGGGAAGTGAAGAGTAAGGACAGTAACAGAATGAATGAAAGTGAGGTAAGAGAGTTTCCTTTTTTGGAAATTCTAAGAGAAATAAAGAATGGGATTTTGTTAAATAATGACTTATTAATTAATCTTGCAACAATGCTATGTAGACATTTTGCAGAGGGTGAAACAGATATCCTTGTTGAAGAGACAAATGATAGAAATTATGAAAAAAGAGATAGAAAGGAAGGTAACCTAAAGGAAAAGATAAAGGCTACAACAATAGAAATTGGAAATAAGGAAAAAGGGGAGATAGAACAATTAGTGCAAAAATTACAGGGAATTAAAGAGATCAAGAAAAATAAATCTAAGGGAAAAACACAAAGGTGTAAAGGGAAGGAGGAGAATCAGGAACAGAGTAAGATAAGAAAGAGAAAAGAGAAAGCAGAAAGTGGAAAGCAAAATTCTAGTGAAGAAGGGAAAATGGTAGGAAATCTTAAAGATAGTTTATGTATAGAAAAAGAGGAAAGAGAGAAACAGATTGAGAAAGGATAAAGATTACCTACAGTTTTCTTTAAAGGTATACCATGAGCAAAAAATGAAAATCATGTAACCCTAAAACTGGTTGTATATAATGCATGCAAGGGAGTTTTAGGTAAGAGGTTTAAATGGAATTATATAAATTCTACCTATAGATATCATGGAGGTAAAGAAAAAGTCTGGATCTGCTTGGTGGTAAAAAAGTAGTAATGTTAGGAAACAGTTACTGACAATGAAAGAACAATCTCGGGAGATAGGAATAAATGCAGATACATCTATAGAACAGAGAAATATTAAAGAAATGGATACTAAGGATAGGATTGATTGGTCAGGAAAGGAGAATAATGAAAAGGGTAAACAACAAAAGGGTAAGGTTCAACAGAGAATATCACACTATATGAAACCAGTAGTGAGTGAACATGTATTAACAGCAGATATGGAATACAAGAGAGTGATAAGAGGTAAACTGCAAAAAGTGCCTAAAATAAACAGTAGTGTAATTTTAGATGAAACCCAAAAAGAGGAAACATTGGATAGTTATAGGAGTGAGTATCTTTATGGAGTAGGAGAAGAAAGTGTGGAAAATGGAATAGAAGAAACAACAGAAATAGATTGACAATGTGATCATAAAAAAATTGATATAGGAGAACAAAAATTACACATCTTAAGTTGGAATATAGCAGGAGCTGTGGGAAAATTTAAAGATAATGAAATTCTTATATTCTTAAATGAAAAGCATATAATTACGCTACAAGAAACCTGGGTAAATACATTAGAGGGATGTCACTTGGAAGGATATCAGGGGTGGCATATCCCTGCTAAAAAGGCAAGTCTTTATGGGTGTACAGCAGGGGGAATCAGTACCTTTGTTAGAATAATGTTTGGTTTAATTTGTAAATGTATTTGGAATGATAAGAACTTTAACATTCTGGTTATTGAAATGGAATGGGAAAACAGGGAGAAATTATTATTGGTAAATGTGTACATTCCACCTGATGCCACTGCTGCTCCCATCATACATTGCATATGTAGATATGTAGAAATATTAGAATAATTATAGACCCAATATCCAGGGGTTACGATTATTGCAGTGGGGGATTATAACTTAAGACTAGATGAAGAACAAGAGGAAAATGGTAATAACTGGAATTTGGATGATATATTTGGAATTCCTATTAGACAATATTGTGATAAAAAGAAAAGTAAGTCTGGTAAAAGATTTTTAGCTGAATTATGTAAATTGAATATGCAGATTGTGAATGGAAGAAGCAGTGGTGATAAAACTGGTTTATGTATTTACGTGCATAAAAATGGTATGAGTTTGCTGGACTATATAATTGTAGACATGTATTCTTACCAAAAGATTTGTAGTTTGGAATTTGTTGAAAACTGGGACAGTGATGGCAGACCACTACTTGTGACACTGGAATGTCCAATTATAATTGTTAAGGGTGGTATGATAGAAGAAAGTGGACAGACCAGAATATGGAAATAAAGAAAAGTAAAAGAATACAAAGGAATAAAGTGAACAAGGAACAATTAAAAGGTCATTTAAATTCATTAGAAATAGAGGAATTAAAGAAATGTTGTATGAATATACTATAGGATAATTTAGACTTAGACTTAGAACAAGATCAGAAGAAAGATTTGTTTTTGGAATATCTGGCACTAGAAGAAAGAATATACAGAGAATTGGAGAAACAATAAAAAAGGGGTAAAACACGAAGATCTTTTTTCAGTGCAAAATGGTATGATGGTGAATGTATTAAAATGAAAAAGTTAAATCAAACTGGTAGGAGAATAATGAAAATTAATTGTGTAGAAGATAGAAAAGCATTGAAATCATTAAATCTGAATATAAAGTATTGATAAAAATAAAAAGGATAAATATAATTATGATCTGTGGAACAAATTGCAAACAGCTATTCAAGAAAAAAATGTAAGTGATTTTTGGAGATTAGTGGCTTTCGGAATGGATGACATAAGATATAATATAACAGCAGTTATTCCACCAGAAAAATGGGTAAATTTTTTTATGAAAATGTTCAGTAGTAAAGAAAATGCGTATGAACAAGACAGGTATGGAGGTAGATAATGCTGAAAAGTTAAACTGGATGGAATTTACAAAAGAGGAGATAGTGCTGGCAATACAAAAACAGAAAAGGAGTAAAGCTCCAGATATAGACAACCTCGGGGTGGAGCTATTTCAGACAGATGTTGAATGGTGGGCTGACATATTATTAAAATTATATAAGAATATATTAAAGTATAAGAGAATACCCAAGAACTGGAATGTAGGAATAATAGTACCCCTTTTTAAGAAAGGGGATATGACAATGCCAGAAAATTATATGCCAATAACACTACTGAGCATTAATCAAAAAAATATTTGCTAGAATTATCTTGAACAGAAGAAAACATTGGATGGAAGATAATGATGTTCTTTACCAATTTCAAGCAGGTTTTTGTAAAAAATAGATTGACAGTGGATCAGATGCTTACTCTTAGATACATCTTGGATAAGTAGGTTGGATCAAGGAAGGGAAAGATATATATATACTGTTTTTATTGACATTAAATCTGCATTTATTTCAGTCTATAGAGTAACCCTATGGGAAATTTTAAAGGACTTGGGTATGGACCCAGAACTATTGAATATTATTAAGATTTTGCATCAAGAAAATAAACTTGTTGTTAGATATAACAAGGAAGGTGATACGAGTGAAGAAATGAAAGTTAATTGTGGGTTAAGGCAGGAGTGCATATTGGCACCATTTCTATTTAATTTATAAATTGATAGAGTTGTGAGGGATTTAGAGGAGGTGGATACTTTTGAACCAAGGATAGAGGAGACTAGAGTACAGATATTGTTATATGCAGATGATGTGGTGGTAATTTCTCAAACTCCTCTTGGTCTAAAAAGAGCTATCATAGCAATAATAAAATCGTTAGAGATGCAGCATACGAAATTAAATCAGGAAAATAGTAAAATAGTGGTATTTGGAAGTAAGTTAAAAAATAAACAAAAATGGGGACTTGGGAACCTAGAGCTAGAAGAAGTTAGAGAGTTTATATATTTGGGGGTGATCTTTAGTGAGGATTTAAAATGGAAAAAAACAAATAGAGAAAATAAGTGAAAAAGCATTAAAAACCTTAAATGGAATCAAGCATTTTACCCAAAAAATAGGTGGACATTCCTTTATAACTCAGTATAGATGCTTAAAAGCAAAAGTTAACTCTCAAATTCTGTATGCCTCGGAGGTCTGAAGACTCCCAGGTAATCATAAAAAATGGAAATATTTTAAAGCAGGTACATAAAAAATCTTTTAGGTCTACCAACGTGGGCCTCAGGGGCTGGAGTTAGACTAGAAATGGGAACATTATCAATCCAAGCAGAAATTATAAAAATAAATATAACATGTTGGAAAACAATTATGACTACACATAAAGACAGCCTGATATATAAATGTTGGGTAGATGCAAGTAATAGTGAAGGTGGAGGGGTTATAATTTGATTTAGTATACTAAATAAAGCTGGATTACCCTATAATTATATTTTGGATTTTGAAGGTGTTAAGAAGGGCATACTTGAATTTATACAATGGCAGGCCAGAGAACAGATCAAGCTATACAATCTGATTTTGGAAGGATAAAAGACTCGTAATGGTTCTCCATTTAAGAAAATTAAACCAATGTTTGGAATAGAGAGTTATTTATTAAAATGTGAGAATGAGAAGCATAGAAAAGCAATCACTAGATTAAGATTAGGTGAATTTGGTAAATGAGGAGAAAAATATAGTGGCTTTAACCAGATGGGGACTTGTATAGGTTGCAATAGTGCTGCTGTGTCCAGTGCCCACTTAATTTTAGAGTGTAAGGCATATAGTGATATAAGGAGACAATACATTGAGCAACCCTTTCAAAATCGTGTAGGTATGAACAAAAATGAGCAAATGAATGAGATTTTAAATTGCAAAAACTTGAATAAGATATTTGCTTTAGTGAATTTTGCACAGAGTGAAAAAAAAATGAAGTGGAGAATTTGATTTAGCTGAATGTTTATATAGATTTAACAATTGTTATATTAACTTCCTAAAGTTGTTGAAGATGAAATATAAGCACTGTGAGAAATGGAGAAGGTTAGATGTAGGTCTATGTGAGTTTAATATGTTGTATGTAACAAATGATAATTTTTATACATACTTGGAAATAAACCTTACCTTACCATACAGTATGTGCAGCAACTAAGCTGCTGCATATCTCATCTAAAAAAACACATCAGTTTTTATTTCACATACTACTGCTAGCAATTAGAGCCATTAAAATACATTTTTCAATGATTTCCCATTAAAATAAGGTAAACTCATTAATTCAGATCCTTATGCAAGTTGCTTAATGTCTTTTGATTTTTGACATTAAATTTCCATTAATTTGTAAAGTAGTGTTTGCTTAATGCATTAAATGCCTAGGATATAGTCAGTCAAGGATCTATGACCATTTGTCGAAAAACATTTTGTCGACCGACGATACAGCAGAACCTTTATGCTGATCACATTTTTGGTTGGCTTAAAGATAGTCACTGCCTACCATGTTTTCTTTGGGGAAGGGGCTTTGCCTCTGAACCACCCAATTATTATAATCAAAGCAGAGTCTAAGCTGATTAGGGAAGGGGGTGCAAGACTCCCAGAAAACAGTGCCAGGGTCCAGCGCAGACACTATAGTGTTCTCGCATTGTTGTCACTGTAGTGTCAGTCGATGTCGACACGTCACTGTCGGGGCTGTATACAGTCATCCAACATCCCCCATTCCAGATTTACAAAGAGGGGCCTCTCTGTTGTGACACTGAGCCTTTTTATTTTGGGTCATGCAAATCCCCTTATGCATATTTAGTGCTACAAATGTGTTTCTCTATGACTGTTTTTGCTCACTTACTTTCTCTTTGCTTTCTGTATGGATCATATACATTATGGCCATGATCAGAACTCTTTGTGTTGAGTATGGTCTTGGAACCATGCACCTTACCTCACATTATGTCACTGAAATGAGGGACATGGACACTCAAAATGAGGTACAATGAGGGACACTAACCCTTACGATGATCAGGACACATCTTGAAATGTGGAGATACAGTACAGTACCTCAAAACACAGTGGAAACCATTGTATTTACTTGTACTAATATTATCACATGAGAATGAATTTCTATCATAAAGCAGGGGTGCCATTTAAGTAGAGCAGAGGGTGGCAGTCCCCCCCCCCACCTATTTGTGCCTAGGTTGTTCATATGGTCTGGCAATAATGGCATTAAATTTGGATCTAATCTTTTGCACAATAAGTGCCCCATTGGCTTGTGTGTGCTCACACTGCAGGTGAACTTGTGACTCAACTGTATTTGTATTATGTTGTCCACTCTCTCTACCTATCAGTGGTGGCACCAGAACACATGATGTAGAGAAACTCCAGCAAAGCAAGAGCACATAAGTCAGGTGAGTGTGACACTGTGTTTCCCCATCACAGAGTAGACAGGCTACACATTACAGCTTGGAGTCGGCGAGCACCGAACTCTCAATAGCAGTGTTATGGCACCATATTTTTGTTGGTATACTCTTAGTGAGTCTCTGTCTCCCCTTGTTGCTGAAGGGCAGAGGGTGATCTAGAAGCTATCTCTAGACTAGGCTACATACTTACTCTACTAGGCTAGCTTCAAAAAAAAACAAAACACAGGCCTCCCACAGCAGCAAGCTAAGCCTAGCAGCAGTGGGGACAGAGGTGTGGGCAGTCTTCATAGGCCTTGATCAGTGCAGTATGGCAGCAGCCAAGCAAGAAGCAAGCAACACAGGTTGGGTAGGTTTGGTCGGTGAGGTGACTTCATTGCGGACCATGTTTGGGACCTGGGATGATCAGTTCTAGCATCCAATGTCTGGCAGAAGGACGGAGGAGGAGCAGATTGAAAACTGGGCTAGTGGCACATTGGGCCAGGCTACAGGTTCTGGCTAGATGGCCGGGTAAGTAAAAGTAACTCATTATTTTTAATAGGGGATTGGGGAAGGAGGAAGGACAGAAATATTGATGAGCTTTTCATATTTCTGTGCCTTTGGGCAGCTTCATGACCCATATGGGATGGGTATAGAATGGAATGGAGCCAGGGAGAAAGATCTGGACAAAGTTGTTTTTGGGGGGTCAGAACTTCAGCCCCCCAGAAAATTGGTTAGTAACTTTGTGGGTTTAATCCCACATCTGATGCACTGCTCTGGGGTGTAGGCAGATAAATTTTTCCTGATGTGCATATTACTTTTCAGTCGCAACAAGTAAGTTTTACCTTTTAGAGATGTTCCAGACATTCTAGAGCTTGCCACCTAGGGGCTAACTAGTACCTGGACTCTACTGGTGGTTGGCTCCCCCCTGCTGAAATCTGAAATGGTGCCCCTGCCATAAAGCTTAAATTTACAGGACATCCTCTGTGTGAACAGCATGTTTTCCATGAGGGATGGATGAGGAGCAGAGCAGTTTTCAGGGGTAAAATGATGGCTGTTCCTTGCATTCAGGGACAGTTGAATGGTATGGTATGCAGAGACTATTACAGCCCCACTATGGTCAGGCCCCCCCCCAGTGAAGATGACCTCCACATCCCAACGCTCAGGCACATTATGACATAGGGCAAGGGAGACTGCAGGAGTGTACACCATTGAAATAAATAGAGGTATTTTTTTTATTACTATTTTATACATTATTGATGGCAAGTTGGAGAGTAATGAAGGCCACCACTTGACTAACAAGGACCTTGTTAGTAGAACAGTGGCCTTCACAATTCTCCAACTCACCATTATATGTATAAAATATTAATAAAAAATAACTCTATTCATTTCAAGGGGGTACGCCCAGGCACTCTGAACCATATACATCATCTTTTAAAAACTCCTACCTCTGGCTCCCTACTCCTCAGGTAAGAGACTCTCAACACATCTCTACTTGGTGGGTTGTCTGTAGCAGCATGGCTGCACCTGCTGCAGTTTGTGTGCATGGGGAAGGGCACTAGCCATGTAGGTGGGTGTCGAGTTATTACTACTTTTGTGTTTATCCCTCAAGTCTGTTTGCGAGGAAGCATTCAAAACTATAGAGAGAAAACAGTAGGAGTACAGGCCAGACAGAAGTAATTACCATACTTAGTTTTGTGGGTAACTGTGCATATTGGGGCTGGGAAGAGCCACATGTGTTTCGCATTGGTATGTGCGCTACAGGTCAGCTGTGCAGCTAAGATGAGGGGGACCAAGAAAATTAAAATGTATAACGGTGGCTACAAGCATGCTGCATGCATGCATGCAGATTTGTATTTAGCACAAGTGAGCCATTTGAGTGCAGGCAGTACAGCTTAGTGGTTAAAGACATGGAACTGCAAACCAGGAGACTTGAAGACCTGGATTTGAGTCTCATCAACCCCTACTTGTATATGGTAAGATCCTGAGCAAGTCGCTTAATTTTTATGTGTGCAGTTATCAGCAACCACTTGATTTTTGCATGTGTACCACATGCATGCAGCCTGTTCCAAATTAACACAAAATGCGTGCTTTCCACACTTGCTTGCTGCATGCATCAGTTCCAATTTAACATCTAAATCATGCTTGCAGCATGCATATCACATAGGTAGTTTTATGTGTGCATCATGAAAACATTTCATGTATTTATTTCTGTAAGGGTTAGGCCCACCTTGGAGACAGCTCCACTCCGAATGCTTGTTACTGTCCTTATCCCCGCCATGCCCCCGCCAGAACCATTTGATCATGATCTCACTATACAGAAATGCCCACCTTTTGGAAAGCACCACTTTCAATGGCTCTCACTATTCCTATTCTCCCTTGCTGTTGTCACTTCTCACACCTTGAACAGGGCCAGAGACAGAGATGTGGAATGAATTGCTCTCCTGGCCTCAGAAAGTCTGTAGATGGGGAACTGATTAAGAGCAGAAGCTGCATTTCCACACAGTCAGAACCGCATGAACAGTTGGCCGATTGCGGCCAACCCACCCTCCTTAGCAGCCAAACACTTACTCACCTATAGGACTGTACTGTGGAGCAGCTGATGAGACACGTGTACAGAGGTGCAGTTCAGAAACTGGGTGATAAAAGCAACAGATTCTATGTAGTTGGTGAGTGAACTATTGTAGTTAATGAATGGCAGTTTGATTTTAAGTTATTTTAAGTGGAAAATGATTGTTGGTAGAAAGTGCTTAAGGGATTGTCTGCAGTGTAGGAGCGGAACGTTAAAAGGAGATTCAATTTAAAGAGTGTTGGTTTTGGCAAAGTCCACAGAGGTTTGTTTAACTGTGGCTGGTGTAAATATTATATTGTAAATAGTAGTGAAATGTTTTTTTAAGTTGCTATGATGCTGGCAGTGTATTTTGTGAAGAGGTTGGGTTTAGTTTGTATCAATTTACTGTACTTTTTTTACTTAGTGTTTTGAGAGAGGCTTAGTAATATTTTTCATTAAATAGGTGTTTTAAGGGAGAAAAGACTTACATAACACAAAATGGAAATGCATCTCAGAAAATGTGTGATGGTGCGATATTCAAAAGCGTGAAATGCGTAGTGCAAATTCAGTTGTGTGATCATGCACAAATAACATATGCCACTCTGAAAAAGGGTCAGACACCTGCATATGCCATGCATGTGTATATTTAGAGAAAATGCGTGGTGCATGTGCCACGCATCCCACATTTGGGCCACATGAAATTAGGTATAAAAGGGGCAGTCCAAAATCAACCAGACACCCAGAGGCAGGCTGCTGAACTGCAGGCAGGAAGGCCAGGATTGCCTGTCATATGGCTGCCATAATGGCTGATGTGAAGAGATTGAGAGAAGAGCAAGGTGGCAAAGAAAGATGGTATGCCCTACAGAGATGATACCGTCCCACATCACATTTGAACTGCTAAGTGCCACAGCTAAGTGACACAGACATTGTGGGCTGGTACTGGCTAATTTGGATTGTTCTTAGAGAGCTCTGTGAACTGCTCCATGATGAGCTCCAGGCACCCACACACAGAAATCACACTATGATGGTGGAGACCAAGTTCACAGCAGCACTGTGCCTGCTCACCATGGGCACCTTCCAGATACTGGTGGGTGACACCACCAAATTACCCAGTCGGCCACCTCTCATCTCCTCACACAGTTCCTAAATGCTTTACTGCCCTGTGCTAGTGAGTTAATTCAATTACCTACTAGAGCAGCAGTGAAGACATCAACAAAGCAGCACTTTTACAGGGTTGCACACCTACCAGCAGTGCTAGGTGCTATTGACTGAACCCATGTGGCCATCAGAGCACCACCGGGAGGTGACAAACACATCTATGTAAACCAAAAGAGGTACCACTCCATCAACTGCCAGGTACTGTGTGATGCCACAGGGTGCATCACAAATGTGGTTGCCCGGTACCCCGAAAGTGCACACGATGCATTCATCTGGCACCAGTTATCCCTGTTCCATCATTTGAGTCTGGGGACATACCCAGTGGCCCTCTTGTGGGTGACTGCAATCACAGGTACAAACAAGGCACCCATATGATATCACAGTGCAGTGAGGGTGGATGTACAGGTGTCAGCATAGAAAAAAGGCATGTTGCAATGGCAGACATCCATGTGACACACAGGAGGGAGGGAGGGAGGGAGTGATGGGATGTGAAAAGGATTGACACCGAACTGACGTGCAAAGCTGGCATGGGAGGGATAACATATGATGGTGAACAATAGGCACAAAATACAGGGGTGTTGCCAGCCAATAGGAGGCTGTCATGCTGTGCGAAGGTACGTGAAATATGACACATTGGATGATGTCATTGCTGTGTGGAACAAACATCCTGAGGATGTGCCCTGACCGACAGCCTGAAAGGCATGTAAGTTGCAGTGGAAGTGAAAGTGGAAATACAACAGCACGGAAAGGCCCAGAAATGGGAGCACAATAATGTGCAACAGTGACAATGTGGGTGGGGAAATGTGTAGATGAGGCTAAACATATGTAACAGGTCTGTGTGGAGAGCCAAATGTCATGATAGTAGTTGGTGTACTAACATATCTCCTTCCTTTACACTGGAAACAATGCATACCCCCATTGGCCATGTATGCTCACCCCAATACTGTGGGCCCATGTCTGAAGCTGAGGAGAGGTACAATGAGGCACACATGGCTACTAGAAACATCATAGAGTGTATGTTTGGCATGCTGAAGATGCACTTCAGGTGCCTAGACCAGTCCGGGGGTACTCTACATACTCTACAGTATAACCTGGACAAGACCTGTAGCATATTCCTTGCCTATTGTGTACTACACAATGCAGGGCCATGAAATAGTTGTCTAAGACCCAGAGGGTGATGGTGCGGAGAACATGGACCAACCAGACAAGAGTGAGCATTCAAGGCATAACAGGAGGTCCCCAAAACTGGCCCTGAGGGGACGGCTGCACATGGACACCATTGAACAGCAACATTTTGGAGTCCGAAGGTGAGTATAGCCTGCAGGTGTGACATTGTTGTTATGCACACAGGCACTGTGTATGTGAGTGCACACTGGGCCCCACAGTGATGGTGAGTACGTACTGGGAAATGCAGAGTGAAGTGCATACAGGTGTGATCAAGTGGCATTCACACATGTCCACAACTGAAACATCATTGGCAAGGAAGCAGAGGTACTGGTAGCAGCTTGCATTGGGGCAGAGACAGACCACTGGCACATACCCACAGTGGTAAAGAACAGATACATTCATCACGCCCATGCTAGTCCCATGACACCAGGAGCCACATCTATGTCCCATATGCCATCCATGCAATGTGACAATGCCACAATGGTTGTAAGGTGGATCAGTGTGGTGTACAGGGTGTGGACATAACACAACAGTAAGCAATACAGTGCAAAGATTGGCCCACCTGCTGACTGGAGGCATCACCACCATTGCTCATAGACACTGGACCATTCGCGAGTTGTGCACGCAGCCACAATAGACATGAACATGGCCTTGTCCTGATGATGCAGGCTTACCCACTGGGGACATCAGGGCAGGCTGGGGTGAGGCTTCCACCTCTGAGGGGGTAAAAACACATGTCTGTGCACAGCTACATGTTGGGGTGGGTCTGGAGTAATGAACACAATGGCCAGGGGTGGGGTGATAAGCAAGTCTATGGGACGGGGTGTGAGGGGAAAAATGTTTTTTGCATGGTGATCTAGGGGTACTGGAGTTGCTGCGAGGTGTGCGGCTGGTGGTACAGCCACCTCATGCAGCTCTGCTACAGTGTTTTCCCATATTGCCACTGCAATATCAGATCACCCTGCAGTAATGTCCTCACAGGACACAGGAATATCCCCCGTGAGTTCTGCATGGTAGAAAGACTCCTGCTACTCATGGTGGCGCATCTGAGCCTGCAACCCCTGCACAGTGTCATGGAGTGCCTCCTGGTTCTACATGGCAGACCTCAGTAGCCACATATAGTCGGACAGCTGGTTGTTGGGGTAAAGAGTTAGGGACTGGAGTGAGGCTGCTGATCCATGGGGGGGGGACCTGGCGTGCAACTGCCACAGCACCAGGCGGCCCCTCGCCTTGCCACTGTGGTTGTGGAGATTATGCACATGCAGTTATTGTACGTGACAGGGCTTCCTCAACCTGCACCTGGTCAGGCTGTGGCTGGTCACCAGGTCCCCATTGCTGGGCAATAGTGCCCATCCAATGCACCTGTGCAGGCTGCAACAGGTTACCTTCTAGCTGAGCAGTGGATGATTACAATTCTAGGCCCACCTGCTGCATAGGGTTCAGCCCAGTATGGCTGTTGGTGGCATGTGCAGTGGGTGGGGGATCAATCTGGAAGGCAGTGTCGGGGATGACACTGTCAATTATAGTGTTGTCATCCTCAGTGTTGATGGCAAGCACCTCCGCAGCAGTGAGGAGGGCATCAACAGAAAGGGAGACGGTCTCATCATCATCATCACCACCATCTGACTCCCACTGTATGTGCAGGGCCATATCAGAGGGCCCAACACTTGCAGTGTCTGTGGCCACAGGTATGGGGCCACACTGTGCAGCATGCGGTACTTGTGGAGCACCACTTGTCCCAAGATGCGATGGTGCTGTGGAAACAAACGGGCAGACCATGGTTAGGGGTGCATGTCCATGTATACCTTACTGTAACGTACACTGGTAAGTGCAAATACATGTACCAGGATTGCACGTGAAACCACATACAATCATTACATAATGAGCAGTGCACGCACCAGCTGTACTAGAGTGCACACATACGCTGTGGAATGCACAACCATAAAGTGGAATTGGTTGGTTGGTCACACAGTGATAAACAACCTGGTTATCTGGAAACACACATACATAGCATAACACATGCAGGACCAAACATGATATGCAACATATTTACTTACATTGCTGGGATGCATGACATCCAGTTTCAAAGCCCACACTAGTAACAACCTGCACAGCCACCTGTCGTAATGTTGTGGCCATGAGTGCCTCCTGTGGGTGCATCTGTGTAGGCCCTGAGGGTCCACCACCAGTGGCCCAAGGTTCTGTATGGGCCTCTGCCAATAGGCCTTTGCACTGTACCTGTAGGCCACTAGCTCTTTTAATGCACTCCAGGAGAGTGCAGCTGAAGTTGCCCTGGGCATTAACAGCCTCCGCCACTTCCCTCCAGCCCTGTTCCTGCTCCTGCAGTCTCCCCATCCTCCTGCAGAGGAGGTCTTCCCAGAGCACATAGGGCTCGTTGAAGGTCTTTAACTTGTCTTTTGTAAAATTAAAGCATCTGTGTCTTTCCACTGACATTTCTGGTGCTGGTGGAACGGATAGATACAGGCCCAGTTACAATGACATGGAAATGGTAATAAGCACCTTTCACAGAACAATGAATTACACACACACACACACACACACACATGACACAATAATATGAACGTTCAAGGCTGCAGTACCTCTTGGTCACCCGTGTGGAGTGTTGGTGCTGCCCTGCTTTTATAGTAATGTGCATGCAAATGAGCCAAATATATTCCAGTAATAAGATGCAAATTAGCTGTTTGGTCACAGACTGTGCAATGAGGCTATTTGCATATCCTGGCTGAATATTACAAAGATGTGCACTATGCTGGTGGCTTCCAATCGTACATTTCCATCAGCTCTACAGAAAGCCATGGATTACAGTCACAGATGTTCACGTGATAGAAGCCACATATCACTGCTCTGCGCAGGACATGCATAGCACCATTTGGTGATGACAGTAGTGGTGTATCACACATATGCAGACTCCAGTCCATCATGCACGACAGTAGCCTGCCACACTTGCCCCTTGCAGTGCATGGTATGGTTGGCCAAAGTCGTGGCAATTAGTGCCCTTCACAATATGGCATCGTGCAGCTGCCGTGCATGCTCAGTAGCATGGGGTGTAATGTTAGTTTGCCATGAGGCACAAGCTATCGCACAAGTACAATGTCACATCTGTAATACCCTATCACTTGAAGGCATGGCGCTAACACCAGCAGCATGCAGTTAACCAATGATGCACTATTGTGCTACATACATGTGATTCAAGCCTGCTAAAATGTGGCTGTGTGTTCCTCTGTACTGCAGCAGCAGCATCATTTCCAGAGTCTCAAGATGGATGGCACCAAGCCAATGGGACCAGTGATGGTCAGACCTGGAGCTGGCTAACCTGGTGAACCTAATGGTCCCCAGGGAGGGCCAGCTACATGAGAATGAGGACCTGAATAGGCCCAGGTTAGAGGTGTGGGCCCAAATTTGCGATCTGCTGTCAAGGAGGACCGGGGTGGTACACACTGGGGAGTAGTGATACCACTGATTTGGAGACCTGAGGAGGAGAGACAGGCCATGGCTGGAGAGGTTCCATGCCATGGTGGAGGAGGCCATGGTGCCATGCCCAGGTATATACACTATGAGAATGTGTGACATGTAGGATGATGTTATCTGTCATGGGTATGTCTGTATCTGACTGTGA
The DNA here is from genome assembly GCA_016271365.2 of Neoceratodus forsteri. Taxonomy (NCBI): domain Eukaryota; kingdom Metazoa; phylum Chordata; order Ceratodontiformes; family Ceratodontidae; genus Neoceratodus; species Neoceratodus forsteri. The sequence continues at coordinate 808,300,206 of CM057449.1, read as the reverse complement.
CTTTTGTGTAATGTGGCATGGTATGTCTATTGATTCACAGTTGCATAACACTATGCCGCATACCGGTCCATTGTGTTTGGCACAGACATACTCCTCCCTCTCAAAAGTGCAGATTTCAAGTGGCACATGTTCATGTCTATTCTACTAAGGGCAGCAGCTGCCTAAACAGGCAGACAACATGCTGAGTGGTATCATTATACATCCTGCTGACCAGGGAATGGTACTGTCAGATGCCAGGCACACAATGGGTGATGGTAGACTGGCCACAGCATCAGTGCATTGCACCTGTGTCATCCCTCTTGGACATAGCACACTCTGGTAATTGGCACATATGTGCTTAACACTGACATAGGTGACTGATATGCTCTGTATGCCCCACATACACAGTGCAAGTGTGCTGGCACACAAACACTATGGCCACCTGTCCTGATATGAGTATGTAGGTACACACACTTTCGTATGTTTTTGTACAGTACAGTGTGTTGCAGGTGACAAATGTACATGTTCTGCTATGTACCACCAGCTGTGCCACCAATAGGCACCCAATGTACTCCACAGCTTAGTCAGCAGTCTGTGTCCTGTATGCATTTACTTGACCTTCATCCCACCCCTGTCTCCCATGATACCTGTTCATATGGGCCATGGATCGCACCATTCTGTATCAATATAACTGTTGCACTTTGACACATATACAGTATGTTCAGTAGAGTGCTATGTAATTTCATATGAGTTCATCATATCCCCCGTGATGGTACAGTGGTCATACATACCCTGTTGACATTGTGGGATGGTGGTGCATGTTACCCTACCATACACCTGGATGGTTTCTCCCGTTGTACATATCCTTCTGGCATGGCTTGCAGCCATGACCAATGCACAACCTAAGTTGCACAGGTTCTGACTGACCACCCTGACCTCATAGTATACACACATCTCAATATCAGTGTTTCACAGTCCCACCAACATGCACTGTAGCTGTGCTATAGACGTGTGTTTCTGATCAATGTGTACACCCCCACTATGAAGATATGGCCACATGAATGACACAATGGACCTCACATGTACAGGTATACATGGCATCCTGGTGCTTCATAGTTTATGGAGGCATGTGGGGTATGTTACTATGGTTGTTCCATTACAATGCACACACACCCTTGGCCAGAGACACTGATGGAACATGTATGCTGCATGCTGCCCTACTGGTCAGCATGGCTATATCCAACTGTGTGCTCACAGCTATGTACAGCATGGCCATTGTGCATTGTGATGTCACAACCCATTTCCATGCCTCATTGTCCACATGCGTACATTCATGTGTCCGCCCATGTGCCAAAGGCCACACACCAGGACCAGGTAAATTGTCTTACCATATCTTGGCATAACAGTGAACAACATTCCCCCTGCAGAACTCAACATGTCCCTGTGTATCACAGTCTTTCTTGTGGCCTTGCATGTTGAGTAATGTAGGTATGTACTGTTGCACAGCTCAGTGTGTGGTAATGGGTACCCATAGTACATCTCTGTGATACAGTGTGGCAGTTGACATGTCACAGCAACAGGGTATGCAGGTGCCATGAGGACATATGTGTCCTACAGGTGCCCACTGTGTGTTGAGTATCCAGTCCGATAACCATCATAGCACCGTTGACAATGCATCCATGTATCCGTCCAGTTGTATGTGGTGTAGGTCGTGGGTCACAGTGGTAACAGGCACATAACTGCTGTGATGTGTCCTGTCCTGCCATGATAAGGTGGTCTGCGTAGATATACAAATGTTGGTGCCTGTCATGGACATGGTGACAGTAAGGTGCCTTGGAACATCTGGCTGACCCTCCTGCCACAGCTATGCGGTCCTGTGTCAGACCATGGCACGTCGATGGTTGGCAGTACACTGTCTTGGTAGGCACACGTCCATGTCAGCAACCCCCATCCATTGTTGTCCTGTTGCCGTGGCCTTCCGTTGGTGTCACATGACCATCTACATCTGTACTACACATTCCGGTGTGAGACATGCATGGGATTGTCCATGTGACGACCTGTTTATCCATTCCAGAACACACAGCACCATCCATTGGGACTGTTGTCTGTGTTGTGAGTTGATCACTTGTGCTGCACAATAGGGGTGCATCCCCAGCCTGACTGACTGCTATGTCACCCATCATCATGGGGCATGGTCCACAGGACGCTGCCTACGTATTGTACATGCAAATCCTACAGTCTGGGGATGGAGGTAGGGTGTCTCATACATTACACAGTACTCCCACTGACTACATGCACTTTGTACTTTCAGTGTACTATCTGTGTATTGTGGTGGTATTCGGGGGTGGGGGCCAGTGTATCAAATCAAATTATACTTTTTTTATAAAACGTGCCTTTCTTACAGCCAAGGTGCTTGTGCATAATGAAAACAAATACAATAAACAATCAAAACGAACAATAATCAATAAAATTCTACAATTTAAAACTCTGACAATTATAATAATATCTAAAAATCTGGATATGCCAGATCAAATACATTGGTCTTAAGTGTAGTTTTAAAACCCTTGATGGTCAGGCAATCTCACACCCGACAAGGTAGAGAATTCCACAGGGTCAGGGCCACAAAAGCAAATGACTGGCCCTCAGTTGTCTTTAAATGGACTGTGGGAATCTCTAGCAATTCCTCATTGGTGGATCAGAAAGGGCGGAGGGTGACAGTAAAGGTGAAGGAGATCTTGCAAGTAACTAGGTCCCTGATCATGTAGGGCTTTATAGGTCAGCAAACCAACCTTGAAGGTGATCCACCACTGCACTGGCAGTCAGTGCAGTCTGTGGAGCACAGGTGTTATATGACTGGTCCTAGATGTACCAGTCAATAGCATGGCAGCCGCATTCTGCACTAGCTGGAGGTGGTGGATATCAATCCCCAGTAGCCCTAGGTAAAGGGCATTGCAGTAGTCAAGACGAGAGGTAATGAAGGCGTGGACCAACGTTGGAAGATCTTCAGGAGGAACCAGGTGTTTCAGCTGGTTGATATTCCTCAGATGGTAAAAAGAGATCTTGACGACTGCCAACACCTGTGATTTCAGGATCAAGCCATCTGTGTACATCCCTATATGGTGACTACACATAGGTACACTGTATGCCATCCATTGTTAAGGGTGCATATGTTCTCTTGTGAATGTACAGTAGACATCCACATTGATGCACAGTATTTGGGTGGACAGTGGGGAACATGTGTGGTAATTCAAGGCTCTGATTGTGTCTTTGTCATTGCGTTCTCATTGCAGACAGAGAGGCCAGGGCACAGAGGAGGAGGAGGAGAGCCCCTGATGATGCTGGGGGAGCCAGTCAATAGTGTGCAGCATGGGTGTTGCCACAGAGACAGTCACATGAGTATGCATGTGTAATTCACATTGCTATGCCCATTCTGTGCTGCACTTTCACCATGATGCATCCACTGTGGCCTTGCGTTCACCACATGTGGGTTTGTATCATGCAGTCACGTATTTGGTGCATCCACCCTGTAGATTTTGACCTTTCTCATCCTGTTGCCCACCATGGGGGATCCATGTCTACTCCCATGCTTTGGGTGCTATGCATATAATAGTCCTGTCCTGTGCTACATGGCAAGACCAAAGCAGCTGTTTAGCCCATTTCTGTGTTGGACTCACATTCCCTGCAGGGCAACACTGCAAATGGTGCATGCAGGCACATTACATAGAACATGTGGCACTCTATGTGGCACTGGAAAAATACAGCACCAACATTTCAGTAATATAATCTATGTTTTACTCACATGTATGCAGAAAAGAGTAAAATACAGTGGTGCCATACAAGGTGAAAACAGCTCCCAAACACACAAAGTGTCCAACCGGTTTCGCGCTAAAGTGCCTCCTCAGGGACTAATTTGATAATCACATTTGTTTTGCACTTTAGGTCATTGCACTCATACTAGAATTGTTTTAATTGTTCATTGTGTATGGGTGGTGTATTATACTAAATTTATTTATCTCAATTATATATATTAGTGGTAAAAGCGTTGCACTGTCACTTTAAGAGTTTTTTTCTATTTAAATGTTTGATTGTGACTATCAAATTAGTCCCTGAGAAGTCGCTTTAGTGTGAAACCAGTCGGACAGTTTGTGTGTTTGGGAGCTGCTGTCACCTTGTGTGGCGCCACTGTATTTTACTCTTTTCTGCATACATGTAAGTAAAATATAGATTATATTACTGAAGTGTTGGTGCTGTGTTTTTTCTGCTGTTCTGTTGTCTTTTACACTGGCACAACAGAAGCTGGAGCCACTTTTTCTTTAGAATCACTGGTTGTTGTTACAAGCAGGCTCAGTTCGACTTCCTCTGTTTTGGCGCTGGAAAATACTGTGACAGTTTCTATAAATAAATTTATACGGTCTTTTTGTAGTTTGCAGTTTGTGGTTTGCAGTTTTCCAGTCATGTCCTCTAATGTAGAGGACTTACATGCAGGTGGCGACAGCTCCCACACATTCAGTAATTTTCTTTTTTCGGGCATTGGGACACCTAACCCATTTCTAAGTTTAGATCCTGATAATGCCGTAATTCGACCAAAATCCAATACAGATTTACGAGAAAATTTAGTTAGTGAATCAGTAGCTAGCATTTTCACCACATATTATGAACTGGAAAAACTAGCTTTAAAAGCAAGATGTCTCTACTGGAATCTTACCAGTTTAGAGGGATATGTGCAGGTGATTCGAGTCCCGAGGGGTCTCAGGGTTATAAAATGGCCTGGTTAAGGCATGGACCAATTACGTTTCAAAGAAGATTGGAGTAATCAAATGCAGGCAGCTTCAATGCTTTTCCATGACTGCATCATACAGGATTATCATTCCCAAAAGACACAGATTGAATCTTTTGTTAAAAGAGAATGAATCCATTTTTGCCAGTTATAGAGCTGATCCGGATTTCTTGGAACTTGAAAAGAAATTAAGACAGGCAATAATGAAACAGGATATTCAAATTAAAGCTATCAAAATCAAGAAATTTGAAAGAGACTGACAAGATTATGCCCTGAATCGAGTTTTCACATGGAAGAGGTCTGAGTTTTCCAGAAGGGGCAAGCGTAGCAATAATAGAGGTGCAGCCAAGAATCAGCAACAACATAAATCAATTTTGTGCACTAGTAACAGCAATACAAGTTTTCACTCTACATCAGAATCCTCTGAGGACCCTTTAGAGGATGGCGGCATGGAGTATAACAGCCAACCTCACCGCTCAGAATGACTGGTATGATTTGAAACAAATCCACAACAAGGAGAGGTGATAGAAGGAGACATAAAACCCAAAGTCACTGGAGGCAAGTGACATCAGTCCGTGATACAGAGAACACAACAGAAATTCAGAGGGAGACAAATGCTATAAACGTCATGAATTTATCGGACATTCAACTTACTGAGAATCAGATTTCTATATTGAGTAAAGGACTAAAATTTATCCCAACGTGTTGTACTTCTAAGTTTAGCACGTTTTTGGACATTAAGAAATTCATCCGTAAATTGAGCATCAAGACATTTTTTAATAAACGTCATGCTGACTGTACATTCAAACAGGAACAGGTTACTGAAACAGTACAGACCCCAACAAAAAATTGGGAAGGACATTTACAACATTTTAAATGTCCATCGACCTTTAATCCACCACCTTCGGCTGCTATTATGGTTTTTGAAACCACATGCCTAAATGATATTGACATTTTGTTTGAAGAACGTAACAGATCTGATTTTTGTAATTTGAGTAATGATGAGAAGCAAGCACTGACTGAATTGGAAAATAATTCTTTGATCACAATCAAATCAGCGGACAAAGGGGGAGCTGTTGTGGTTCTTAATACTAAGGATTATATACAGGAAGTACAACGTCAACTGGATAATGGCACTTTTTATCTGCTACTGGAAAAAGATCCTACACTGGACTTTAAGAAACACATTGATGCTTTTCTTCTTCAGGCATTTCATGATGGCATGATTTCTAAAAACCCCCTTGATTTTCTTACAGTGCCCCATCCAGTACGGGCTACCATGTACGTTTTGCCAAAAGTCCACAAAAGCTTGCAAAGTCCTTGTTTCTTGTATTGGCTCGCTCATTGAGCCACTTTCTCAATATGTGGATGCCCACATATGAGATATAGTGGGTTCATTGCCTTCTTTTTTGAGGGACACCACACAAACTCTGGGTATCCTGGAGGACTTACAAATTGAGCAGTCTTGGCTATTGGTATCCATGGACATTGAGTCCTTGTATACAAATATTCCCCATGAGGCGTCTAGAGGCTATGCATGCTTCGTTAGATTTGTCCACTAATCTGGATGAAGGTGAAAAGGCTTTTTTAGTTCAGCTTTCTGAATTTGTTTTGAGGTTTAATGTTTTCAGCTTTCAAGGGAAATACTATAACCAAATTAAAGGAACAGCCAAGGGGGCCACATTCGCCCCTAACTATGCTTACCTTTATTTGGGACAGTGGGAAAAGGAGGTGATCTATGATCAAGTTAAGAACTCCTTTTACCACAAAATCGATCTTTGGAGACATTTTATTGATGATGTTCTGATGGTGTGGCAGGGAACTCATGATGAATTGGAAAGATTTGTGGAATATTTGCACTTATCAAATCCTCATTTAAGATTTTCAGTATAGGTGGATTCTAGTCAGATAAGTTTTTCAGATCTGAATAATAAAAAACTACAGGATGGCACTATTGGTACCACTATTTTTCATAAACCTACGGATAAGAATTCAGTTTTGCATGCTTCTCGTTGTCATCCCCACCACACCATCAGAAACCTCCCTAAGTCACAATTCATGAGGGCAAGACATAATTGCAGTGAATTTGATGATTTTGAGACATGTATGATGGGCATGGCAGACAGGTTTAAGGATAGGGGGTATGCCATTGATGCATTACATAAAGCAATGAATACAGTTCGGGACATGCCAAGGGGAAAACTGTTGGAATATAAAACTAGCACAACAGTAGACACAGAACACCTTAATTTCATTACAACTTTTGGCAGGAACTCAGTAGAATTCAAAAATTTCATAGACAAACATTGGGCTGTATTGAGTACTGATGCATCATTGAAAAATGAAGTAAAATCTAGCCCTAGAATGGTGTATAGAAGAGGGAGGAATATCTCTGATAGATTGGTACATTCATATCAACCAGTGACTAGATCTTGCACAAATTGGATACCCCCACCACCACAAGGCTGTTTTAATTGTGGTCATTGTAAATTTTGCCATGTTATAGATCAGAAAAAGAACTTTACATCTGCTAACACTAATAAACAGTTTGAAGTGATGGGGGTGGTATATTTGGCTACCTGCACCTGCACTTGCCATGCATTCTATGTGGGTAAAACTTCACGTACACTCAGATTAAGAGTTTGTGAACATCTCAGAGACATTACATGTCACAAGGAGAAAAATGCCTTGGCACAACATTTGTAACAATGTCATAATAGTAGTGAACATAACATAGAAACATAGAATTTGTCGGCAGATAAGGACCGCTTGGCCCACCCAGTCTGCCCATTTCCCCACCTAATGGATAAGCTGCAGATCCTAGTTAACCAGCAGCCTACTTCTTTCTACACCAACCTCCTAGAATTGCCTTATGGCTGTCCCATGCATGCTTGAATTCAACCACTGTTTTTGACTCCACAACCTCCTACGGAAGGCCGTTCCATGCATCCACAACCCTCTCTGTGAAAAAATAATTCCTTACATTATCTCTGAGCCGCTACCCCTTTATCTTCAAATTGTGTCCCCTTGTTCTTGCACACCTCTTTTTTGAAAGATGCTACCCTCTTGGACTTTGTTGATTCCCTTGAGGTACTTGAAAGTTTCTACCATGTCCCCCCTCTCCCTCATTTCCTTGAGGCTATACATATTAAGCTTCTTTAGTCTCTCTTCATATGTCTTCCGGATCAGACCCTGCACTATTTTAGTTGCCCTCCTCTGGACAGCTTCCATCTTGTATATATCCTTGCGGAGACTGGGTCTCCAGAACTACACACAGTAGTCCAGATGGGGTCTCACCAACTGTCTGTACAGAGGGATAACAACTTCCTGTTTTCTACTGATGATGCCTCTCCCTATGCATCCCAGTATCCCCCCAGCCCTCCTTACTGCCCTCTCACATTGCTTGCCCACCTTTAAGTCATCTGATATGACTACCCCCAGGTCCCTTTCCATTTTTGTTGTTGTTAGTATCTCACCCCCCATTGTGTACTCTTCCCCTGGGTTTTTGTTTCCCAGGTGCATTACCTTGCACTTCTTAGCATTAAATCTAAGCTGCCATACATTTGACCATTACTCTAACCTTGCCAAGTCCCTTCTCATCCTTTCCACCCCACCTTGTGCATCAACTCTGTTGCAGATCTTTGTGTGATCTGCAAAGAGACATACTTTTCCTTCCAGTCCCTCTGCATTTTTGCTTACAAAGACATTGAAGAGGACCGGTCCTAATACTGAACCCTGCGGCACCCCACTAGTAACCCCCCTTTCTTCAGAGTGGACTTCATTTACCATTATTCTCTGTGTCCTATTCTCCAGCCAATTCTTTACCTAGGCTATCATCCTGGGACCCACTCCCAGGCTGGCTAACTTGTATATTAATATTTTGTGTGGGACTGAGTCAAATGCCTTGCTAAAGTCTAGGTAGGCCATGTCCACAGCCCCTCCCTGATCTACTACTTTGGTAACCCAGTCAAAGAAATCTATTAGATTCATCTGGCATGACCTTCCTGCTGTGAATCCATGCTGCCTTGGGTCCTGTGCCCCTCTGGCCTCTAGATACTTGACAATTCTTTCCTTCAGAAGTGATTCCATTATTTTCCCTATCACTGAGGTTAAACTAACAGGTCTGTAGTTTCCTGCTTCTGCCCTGCTCCCACTTTTGTGAAGGGGAATCATATCTGCCCTCCTCCAGTCCTCAGGTACCACCCTATCCTCCCATGATTTGTTAAAGAGGGTAGTCAGTGGTGTCACTAGTTCTACCCTTAGCTCTTTAAGAATTCTGGGATGAACCCATCAGGTCCCATTGCTTGGTCCACCTTCAGTTTTAAGAGTTCTTTCAGCACCCTTTCTTCTGTAAATGGGCTGGTATCAACTTCTGTATCCAGAGTGTTTCTATTGTTTGTTTTAGGTACCTCCCCCTCTTCATTTGTAAATACTGAGCAAAAATATTTGTTTATTATCTCTGCCTTTTCACAGTCATCCTCTGCCTACCCCCTTCCCCTTTATTAAGCCTCACTATCCCTCCCTTAGTCTTCCTTAGCTCCCTGATGTACCTAAAAAAAGGTTTTATCCCCCTTCTTAAGTGAGTTGGCTATCTTTTCCTCAGTTCGGGCCTTTGCTGTTCAGACTGCCTTCCCAGCTTCCTTTTGCTTTAACTGATACAATTCTCTGTCCTGCTCCTTCTGTGATTCCTTGTACTTTCTGAATGCTTTCTTTTTCTCTTGAACCTTCACTGCCACCTCCTTTGAGAACCATAGTAGTTTCTTACATTGGTTTGTTTTGTTTATTTGCTTCACACTTTGTGGGATAGAGAGAGAGTCAGTACATGCCCAAGAGGTGGTGACCTGGAGAATAGAATTCTTTGTAGAGAATCATTCTGGATTTATACTCTGGGTGCTTTAAACACACAGGATTAAATGATACTTTTAATATTGCACCTTTTTTAAGGTCTAAATATTTTAGATAATGAAATATTTTGGACAATAATATGTATTGTTTACCTCTTCCATGTGTTCCTCTTTTTCAGGTTGAATTTACTTCAGCAGCCTTGGTGTATACAAAAGTACCTGCAATTTCATCTCTCTTTTGCCTGTTCAGAGCAAAAATTACTTGAACAGTAGCGTAGTATTTTGACTAATAGCATTAAGTCCATTTATCATTTTGAAATTTAGATTATGGACATTTGTTTTGCACTTTAGGTCATTGCACTCATACTAGTATTGTTTTAATTGTTCTTTGTGTCTTGGTGGTGTATTATTATACTAAATTTATTTATCACAATTACATATATTAGTGGTATAAGTGTTGTAGTGTCACTTTAAGAGTTTTTTTCTATTTAAATGTTTGATTGTGATTATTAAATTAGTCCCTGAGGAGGCGCTTTAGTGCGAAACTGGTCAGACAGTTTGTGTGTTTGGAAGCTGTTGTCACCTTGTATGGCGCCACTGTATTTTACTCTTTTCTGCATACATGTGAGTAAAATATAGATTATATTACTGAAGTGTTGGTGCTGTGTTTTTCTGCTGTTCTGTTGTCTTTTACACTGACACAACAGAAGCTGGAGCCGCTTTTTCTTTAGAATCACTCTATGTGTCCCTGCCATGCTACATGTGATCTGCACTGAAGCCATCTACAAACCTGCCCATAGTTGCCTTTATTGGGTGGTCACGTGGCTCCCACAAGGGACGTGGTGATTGGTGTCCTGCGGCATGTACACGTTCTGGTGACCCTCCCACCTGGCCCTTGGCATGGTAGTGATATGCTGTGGCTTGGGTTTGTGCCACTTACAGCTTAAGGGGTCTCCACACAGTCCAGTGTGTCACAACTCTTCAACAGACCACCATTTGCAGTGTTATCACCACACACCCATGCATTTGTCACACCCTGTTCTGTGTGTCCCCTAGAAGTGTTGACGCATTAATGAGTGAGACTCTGCACAGCTATCCCAGTCCCCTTTGGTGTCTGTCATATATACATGGTATGCTGTTGTTGTACAGTGGACATGTCCAACTCACACCCCAGATATCACCCTTCATTGTATTGGATCACATTGTTCTGGTGCTGTGCACTTATACTCAGGTGGTTTGTTGTTTGCATGTCATGGTATGTTACTGTGCTGTGCCCAGATGTGATACCCTTGGATAATGGTATGCTCATAGCTATCTCCTGTGCATGCAACATTGTGTAGCCATGCCCAGTGCAGCACCTCTCACACCCATGGCAGTGGTGGGCAAGCATGGCCTTCCCACATCTGTCAATAGGGGATGAGTTGCCACAGCACTCACCTTTGGCCATGTGTCCAGTGTGCTTATGGCCATGGCTGTATGTTGCTGTAGACCTTGGGTCACCATTGGCTGATGCCTGGCAGCCTCTCTGTATGACCTACTACACCATGTTGATGTGCTGCCTGACTGTCATGCACATTGTGGGTGATGTCCACCTCCTGTTACCCTGCTACACACCCACACAAGCAACTGTCTGTTTACATATCCTCAAATATTGTGCAGGTGGGGTTTGTGCCGTGCCACTGCCGTTAGGCTGTGCATTTTCCACTGCTATACACAGTGTGTGTAGGGCTGTCCTGTCAGCCTGATGTGCCAGATGTACCCAGAGACAGGTGTCAGCCCCATTGTGCAGTGCTCGTGGTGAGCACATGGGTATGTGCAATGGGGGCATGCATACACCTCTGCCCCATGTGGTCTGTGTGTACTTGTGGCCCTGTGCTGCACCACACATTTCCCTTGCACTGATCTTCACTGAATCATGCATCCATTAGCCGGCAGGGCTAGTGACTGGGAATTTCCACTGGACCCACATACATTTCCTATGGCCAAGGGGATGTACCTACTGACTTGTTACCTTGTCCACTACAGGTCTGCAGGGCTAGTTGATGTGTGATCTTACTGGCCCGATCCTAATTCTACCAGCATTTGGCTGGCAAGCTGGTGCCAACCTCCACAACTGCATTGTCATCTGTAAGACTGTCCCCAGGGGAGACTGACTTTGGGTGTTTTTGTATTTGTTGGTTGGGAGTGGTTTTGTTTATACACATGCATCCATTCTGCAACCCATCCATCCTTGCTTGCATTAGAGGGCCACTGTGGCCAGTCATGGCCACCTGTCAAGGGGGTGCTGCTGCCACTCCTCTCCCATAGGCATGGTATCAATGGCTGTCCTGCACCCACACCTGCCACTGGACAATGTACCATAAATGCAGCTGATGCACAGTCACCACACAGCCATGTGCTTCTCCACACCATGGCACTGTGCATTGTGGCCTGTATGTCTTGCATTGGCCTAGTATGTTGTCACAGCAACAGCACATGTTTAGTGCCTCCTGGCACAGAAGCCCACAGCACATAAGTGGTCACTGTTATATTCAGTACTATGACATAGCCTGTGGGTAGCACACCACACATGCACTGCTACACATTGCACCCATTGTTATGGGCCTGTGGTTGGGGGGTCTGTCTGTACATACACATCACCCTATTGGCACTGCTGATATACTGAATTGTGTTTTTTTTTTTTCCTTAGGTCATGTCCAACCAGGAGGTGTTCATTGGAGAAAGAGGGTACACAGGGACTCCACGTACTGCTGTCGGCCATCCACAGCCAGCAAGGTGCACTTCTCCAAACTGTGAGCCTCATATCATGGGTGCAAAGCCAGATCAAAGGACATTTTCTGAAGCCTTGCACAGTCAGCAAGCCCAAGCTCTGCCCCTGCTTCTTCATAGTGGGCACCAGGCAATATAGTTTTAGGCCCCATCTTTTTCACCCAACTCTCCCCATCCCTTCTTTGAGTGTAGTTCCTCCTCTTCCACCTCTGTCCACCCCCATCCCCAACCCATTACTTATCCCTTTGTATAGCTGTTAATGTAAATTTTATTGTTGTTCAATCAATCAGTCAATCAATCAATCAATCAATCTTTATTTATAAAACGCAATTCCAGTAGATCAAAGTGCTTTTGCAAATCAAATATTGAAACAATGATATAAAACATACAGACACCATTAAAACTTCAACAGATTCTTAAAAACAACAAAAACTATTTAAATAAGACCAGTAAAAGCTAATACAAAAAAATAAGTTTTAAGAGCTCTTTTGCAGCTCTCAACAGTTGGGTACTCTCTAACCCAATGTGGTAGAGAGTTCTATAAGGTAGGGGCCATAATAGTGAAACAGTGGGGCCCAGAGGTCTTAAGTTGTACCCTGGGAACCTCTAGCAATCCCTCACTGGAGGAGTGGAGTGGGTGGAGGGGGCGGTAGGGATGAAGGAGATCTTGCAAGTTGTTCTTGCTGTTGCAGTTGGTGGTGTTCTTGGTTTTGTTATATTTTTCTACATTTTATAATGATGGACATTTTGCTGCTGTTTGTATTTAAATACATATTTTTTTCATTACTCACATAGCTGTATTCAATGTGTGTACTGTCCTAGCAGTCTTTCCCAAGTGTTTTTCCCCCTTGCACCCCATCCACATGTCCTTGTGGAGGGGTTGTGGGACAACAGATGGATCAGACACCAAACTTCAAGTTCAACACACACTCTCTTTGTGATGTTTATTCAAAATGCAGGAGATAATCTTCAGCATTGGCATAACCCTTCTACAGTACATCAGTTTGTAGCAACAGACTATGCAAGTCTTTCCTCTACACTTAGCCAGCACCTACTGACTCACTGATCGCTGATCTAACTTATCTGTTAAGATTTAGCCTCCCCTGTGCGGGCCTTGTTTGCTTAGGTGGTGGGAGCTCAAATAAAACAAAACAAGCTAAAGACAAATAACCTCAGTGCAGAAACACTGAAACAAAGGTAACCCCAAAGGGCATTGGCAATAAGACAAGTTTCAAAGAAACACATCACACATACTTCCATAATGCAAAGCATCGTGGGATATATGCACATCACCATAAAATTTCAGACTTGTTCAGTTTACAGCAATTTGCATGCATTTTAAATAGCACAACTAACTTAATTTTTATCATACAGTCACCTGATAACTTTTTACCTTTATCAAAAACACCTACTGCCATGGCATTTTCAACATTTACAGGTTTTATACACATAAGATATATACATTAAAGTATGTTATGTGATAGTGCCATTGCATACTAAATCCAACAACGAGGAACACAGCCTGTTGTTTTATATCAGCTCGGAGGTCACAACAATAACCTCCCTGTATGAGAAACTGAGAGAGAAAAGGAAAATTAAAGAGGACATTGCGGCATAGTCAAGAAAGGGAAGGGGTGCCCATAGGTGGTCAACCTTATGGACTAGAAATTGTAAAGTATAGTTTAGGCTAAGAAATAGAAGAATTGTTGCAACAGATTTAAGAAAAGGTCAATCCTCAAGAGTGGCAGGAGCTCCCTGTCACAGTTCTCATGCAGGGGGGTTGGTGGCTTTCACAACCCCCACCACTGCCTGAGCCCTACAGAGTAGCTCAATTGTGTGTGTTCACTGTGTCCACCTACACAGAATGCACAATGGATCTGTGTCACATCCATCCAACATGTTCATCCTGCCAGTTCACTGTGTTAGCTCTGGCCACACATTGTGTGGATGCCAGTGTCTGCAGCATGCACCCCTACATGCCCATGTCCATGTGCCCTACATTGTCATCAGCCATGATATGCCATTGACTCTGTGTGGTTTTGATTGTGTACTGGTTGCACAATTGCCCTTATATCATGTTGGCATGTGTGCTGCAGTGTGCATCGTAATCCACCACCTCCACACTGCATGGGTCACGGCCACTGTTGTGCTCTCCTGTCTGTAGCAGTGTGGGTATACCATGGGCGATGTGCATAGTCATACACTTGCTTGTACGTGTCTGTACAGTATGCAGGGATAGCCCCTTGTAGTCCTTGCATCAGGCCCTTTTGGCTCCTGTGGTGGGCCATGGGGCCTCCCCATTATCTTAGCTGCCACACAGTTGTACCAGCCAGGTTCTCATATGTACACGTGCACTGCGCAACAACCACTGTTTGTGCATCTGTCCCCTCTTCCTTTGTGCACTGTTCCCCCATATTTAAATGTGGCCTGCTGTGCCACACATGTTTGAATGTGTAATCACGCATACTCAGGGTTTTCAATTCTGTTTGCATGATCACACTTGCTGGCACAGTTTTTGAATATACCATCATTTTGTGCCTTGCCTATTTAAATGAGCAGCACAATCACTTGCGCAGTGTACCTTGCCACTTTTGAATATGGGGCCCTTAATGTTTGGTCAGTTGACACTTCCCAGCCAATGATATTACTAGATTGTTACTTGTCATTTTATAGTTATGCAAGAATAAATGTCAGGATGTGCACTGTGGTAGTATTACAGCACACCTCCGGTGTTTTCTGAGGCACAAGGCATCACTGAGTGCCTTCAATCACTGGAGAGGTGCCATTATCCCACCACAGAGCACAACCTGGAATGTCTTATTGCAATTATGAAATGGGTCCAAGATTTTTTTTGGGGGGTGAAAAAGTACACAAATATAAAATTATGTTTTATCATTTGAATGATATTTTTAAAGGTTTATCCACTACAACAAAGTAGTATAAGCACATCCAAGCATGTAGCATGGCATCTGAGTTTCAAATATAACTCTCAGATAACTACATTTTTTCAGATTAGCCCTTATACCCTCTGTTTCCCAAACTCACCCCCATTTATCGGTTTCCTCACCCTTCCCATTCTTCTTTATATTATTTCCTCCTTTATCTTCACCTTGATTCTGTTCTGTCTTTCCTATACTCAATACATGGAATGTTTACTATGGATGAAATACAAGAATTTAGAAAATGGCTGTGGAGAATACTAGTAGCTCAAGTTTAGAAGTGTCATAGATCAACTCAAGGAACTTATGTTGGAGAGTGGGATGCAAGGGGCGACTTGCAGCAGGCATTGTGGCATTCACAATTTTGAAGGTGAGCCAGCTGCAAACTCCAATTCAAGTCCCTTGTGCCAAATGCTTGAAGTTAGACCAGCTCCCCCAGATCTATATTTGCACCATTGTGGGAGCCATTTAATGGGGCTTGAGCCAAAGCTTTGGCGCCGGCTGCTGTAAAGTGTGACTAGCTTTGCAACTGCACCAGCCCTTCCAAAACTGGGCTGCATTGCATCCAAGGACTTTGGGCAGCTGCACCCAGTGCTGTGTTTGATGCAGGGCTTGATGCAAGCCCTGCGTCAACCTTCTAAAATTGTACCCTAGGTCCTGATTGGATAAAGCCACCAACCAGCTGTATCAAGCAACAGAGACCGGGAAATAATGAGTCCCAGTCTCTGGCTACCTGATAACATTTGAAATCACTCAACTGACAGAAGGTTGAACTCTAAATGTGCACAATGGTTTTTTTCTCTCGCTACCTCTCTCTACTGGCACAGGTCGCCAACACTGGAATGAATAAGTGTCGCAAACAATAGCACAGTAGAAAACAGAATTATCTGCCACCAAGCTAAAAATCAGGTGTCCTTTCTTCAACACCACTGGTTACTTGAAACATGTCCCCACCATCCGTCTGCTAGCTTGCCTAACTAGCCAGCAGCACATCTCAAAATACAGGAACTGAATCTAAGAAAATACCACTGATCTCATGACACAATATTTCCATTCTGGTCTTCCTCTGCTCCTTCCCGGCTCATTCTGATTCAGTCCTCACTGAAACTAAACAGACTGATGCTGGGGATGGGGAGGGGGAGAGGAGCAATGAAAACTAACCTTCAAATGTCAGGGGCGCACATCTTGTCATTCACATCAGCACTTACTCTACCATCCTCCTGATTGCTGGAACCAGATAGACAGATAGATTTAAAAAAAGTCAAAACTTAAGATCTATGGAAGTGACTGAACACACCACGGGGTTAGATTAAACATCAAAAGCCAGTGGCTGTCTTTCCCTATTTGGAGTCCTGATTGGCAATTAGGCTTATGCTCTGCTGTCCGCAATGGCATGAACAGGGGAGCAGCAATGGACTGCAAATCTGTCAAAAAGGAGAGAAATAAAAAATAGACTGCTTCGAGGCTGCCACATTGAACTGTTTGGGGGGTGGGTGAGCAGAACAGCAAGCAACAAAGACCTACAAAAGACAAGTGGGAAAATAATGAAAAAGTGCCTCAAACACAGCAGTGCCCGCTACTGGCAAATATACCAGTAGAGGGACTACTTTATAAGAAAATGTTTTTTTTTAATTAATTTGTACCCCTTTTTAATATTTTTTATTTTGCAATATTTTATTAAAATGTTACCTATAACCCATTTTTTAAGTGCAATAATACCATCCAGGGTGGGCAGCATTGGGCTATACCTGAGCTTTCAAGGGCTATGGTCCTCTGCCTGTGGTGTCAGGCCTCATTAGACCCCTAGGCAGCATGGTATAGCCCTATTCTGCCCACCCTGTCAGGTATTACTGCTTGATCAAATCTCTGCTACGTGCTACTGGCAGAATGTTCACCTCCTCACTCACACAACAGAAGGCCTTAGATGGAACCAGGACTTCTGTTTTATCTGTAGCAGGCTGAACAGCAGAGATTTTCTTGATAAGTAGGAAAGGATAATGGGAATTTTTCATGTTCAAAAAAAGAAACACTAGGAATTATAACTGTAAGCACTGTGGCACTTCACTGTTAAATTTGTTTGTGTGAATATAAAAAGAAGATTATGAGGGCAAATAAACTTTAACCACTATTTTTCGTTTAAACAAACAGCAGAAAAAAAGAAAGACATTAGTTTTTTAGCTGGGATATGAACCCAGGCTGCCTAGAATACTGTTCTGTTGCAATACAGGCTGCCTGGAATACAGTTCTGTTGCACTACAAGCTGCACCACTAAGGCAACATGAAACCTGGGACTCCCAGAAACACCTTACTCTTTCACTAATGCACTAAAATTATCTAAACCTGTTGTTATGCAGAAAATTACATTTTTTAATGACTGGTCCGCATTTTTTATGCGTAGATAACCACAATTTAAAATCCTGTTATGACCGTCCGGTTGATATTTTGTGTTATAACCAGGCAGTTGTAATCAGTGTCTGTCAATCAAGCTAGCTACACAAAGCTCATTAGCTCATAGTCTCTGTGTGGGCAGGCTGAACATCCCAGAAAACATGGTGGCTCCATTACTCTGTTATCAAGCAGCCACCATCATCTTTTGCCTCACATTCATACTGTCATGCCAGGTAATTTTTTTAAAAATATTTTTCACTATCTAACTGGTTAATACTGCCTTCATAATGTTAATCTTCAGTTGATCCTGCCATTCGTTCCCTTTGAGCAGGGCTCTGACATACCACAGCTGTGTCTGTGTGTGTGTGTGTGTGTGTCCATGTAAAAAATGAGGACCAGTAATTAAATAAAAAAAAATGGGTGAATGTGTATGCAACAAGAAATTTACACATACCCTCAGTGTGGGATGCTTTTATAAACCCCTTCCTGAGGAGGTTGTGGCGTCTAAAACTGTGGAAGAATTCAAGAATGCATGGGACAGACAAAAGGCAATTTTTATGGGGGCTAGGAAGAAATAGGCTGTTGGTTAAATAGGATCTGCAGCTTATTCTGTAGGTAGGGAAATGGGCAGACTAGGTGGGCCAAGCGGTCCTTATCTGCCATCAGTCTATGTTTCTATGTTTCAAGCATCGATCTCGGGGTTTATGTAGCATCCCATACCTTAAATGTGTGTAAAATTCTGGTTACACACACACACCCATGTATTATTATATATTTCATTCACAAAGGTGCAGTGTGCACATATATGGAACCCAGGCAAACAGAAGAGAAAAAGTACCTTATCTGGTATTTGAACCCAGGAAGCCTAGTATTGCTGGTTGCCTGGGTTCAAATCCCAGGTAAGGCACTTATTTCTTTCTGTTTTCTGTTTGTGTACACTGCACCCTTGTGAATGGAAATATAATTATCTGTGCAGCAAGAGGTTGTGCTTTAGAGTTACCACCTTTTCAGAAGCCCAAAGTGGGACATTTGTTATTGAAACGTGATTTTCGCAGGACAGTACCTAACCTCGACCAATGCAATAGACTTGTTTTCTCTATATAATCAGAATTTAGTCTAAGTGTTATAGTTTCTTAGTTCCTTCAATTGTTTCTTGTCATTTGAAAGTATTTTAGTTAAGGTATTGTAGTTTTCTGCATCATTTAGGTAAAAGTTATAAAATACTTTTTCTACTATAAAATCAGGACATGCAGTATTTTTCATGTTTATTTGCAGGACACAACTGCCCAAATCAGGACTGTCCTGCGAAAATCAGAACAGGAGGTAACCCTATTGTGCTTGAGAGAAAGAGTAAGGTGCTTCTGGTAGTCTTAGATTTTCAATTGCTTTGGTGGTGCAGGTGGTAGTGCAACAGAATACTATTCTGAATGGTCATTGGTTCAAATACCAGGTGAGGTTCTTATTTATTTTTCTCTTCAGTTTGGTTGGGTTCCATATATATGCACACTGCCCTCTTGTGAATAAAAATATTATTTTTTAAGACAGTTTTATTTTTAGGGTATAGCTGAAGGTTTCAAGTAATTAAAGGTGGCAGCCATGTTTGTGATGGCAGTCAGGGATGTGTGGTTAGTCTTGATTTCATCGTAATGGGCAGCTGGTTTTTTGTCCAGTGATGTTGTGCTGCAATAACAGCATAGGTAATGATGACCCTCAACCAGTCAGGTTTCATGATTTTTCAAACCAATTTTGTTATCATCTTTGTAGGGCTACCCTGCAACTTTTTCATTCTTTTATGTCCTTACTGTAATAAGGGGGACAAAACTGCACAGAGCACTCCAAACAGGGCATATTTCAAATAGCTTGGGCATGGGTGAAGGTGGGCCGAGGGACTGCTGGACACCAGAGAATATGTATTGACATGGCAAGCAAGGGATCATGTAGGGAGAGAGACCACGGGACAGCAGTGAATAGGAATTCTATATCAGGCATGAGAGCAGGTGGGGGAGGGACCACTGGAGACCAGGGACACTTAAGTTTCATTGTTTCATATACGGGCTGACAATCGGTGATTGCAGGGGGGGCAACTAGCACATGGGAGAATGCATTTTTGAAAATGAGCTGGTGGTCGGAGATTACAGGGGGGAGATGACTGGACACCAGGTGAACTATTAATTTCATAATGGGCCAGTGATCGGAGGAGGAGGGGATCACTACCACTAGGGAAACGAGTAAATTATTAAATTCATAACTGGCTACCGATCAGTTGAAGGGGGGACCTGTAGACACCAGGGTATCATATTTACAGTACAGTCTTGATTATTCAAACTCACTGGGGGATATAAGATTAGTTCGGATAATCAAGGGGTTCATGAACTTGAGAGTCCCTCACACCATATTCCTATTAGATCAGGGGACATGGTACGAGTTTGGAAAAGGGGGATAAGACCTTTTATAGGTACATTAGGGAGTGAAGAAAGACCAAAGGAGGGATACTGAAGCTTAATAAAGGGGAGGGAATGTGGGTAGAGGGTGACAGTGAAAAAGCAGGGTTACTGAATGAATATTTCTGCTCAGTATTCACAAAGGAAGAGGAGGGGGAGTTACCTAAACCAAACAAGAGAAACACTCTGAAGACGGGGGTCGATACCAGTCCATTTACAGAAGAAAGGGTTCTGAAAGAACTAATAAAATTGAAGGTGGACAAAGCAATGGGGCCTGATGGGATTCACCCAAGAATTCTAAAAGAACTAAGGGTAGAACTAGTGACACCGCTGACTACTCTCTTTAACAAATCGTGGGAGGATGGGTGGTACCCGAGGACTGGAGGAGCAGATGTGATTCCTCTTCACAAAAGTGGGAGCAAGACAGAGGCAGGAAACTACAGACCAGCTAGTTTAACCTCAGTGGTAGGGAAAATGATAGAATCGCTTCTGAAGGAAAGAATTGTTGAGTACCTAGAGGCCAGTGGGGCACAGGACCCAAGGCAGCATGGATTCATGATGGGAAGGTCATGTCAGACAAATCTAATAGATTTCTTTGACTGGGTGACCAAAGTAGTAGACCAGGGAGGGGCTGTGGACATGACCTACCTAGATTTTAGTAAGGCATTTGTTACAGTCCCACACAAAAGATTAATACACAAGATAGCCAGTCTTGGAGTGGGTCCCAAGGTGGTAGCCTGGATAAAAAATTGGCTGGACAACAGGTCGCAAAGGGTATTAGTTAATGGAGTACACAGTGAAGAAAGAAGGGTTACTAGCGGAGTACCGCAGGGTTCAGTACTGGGACCGGTCCTTTTTAATGTCTTTATAAGTGACATTGCAGAGGAACTGGAAGGAAAAGTATGTCTCTTTGCAGATGACACAAAGATCTGCAACAGGGTTGATACACAAGATGGAGTGGAAAGGATGAGAAGGGACTTGGCAAGGTTGGAGGAATGATCAAATGTATGGCAGCTCAGATTCAATGCAAAGAAGTGCAAGGTAATGCACATGGGAAACAAAAACCCAGGGGAAGCGTACACAATGGGGGGTGAGATACTGACAATTATATCAGATGACCTAAAGGTGGGCAAGCAATGTGAGAAAGCAGTAAGGAAGGTTGGGGGGATACTGGGATGCATAGGAAGAGGCATCAATAGTAGAAAACAGGAAGTTGTTATCCCTCTGTACAGACAGTTGGTGAGACCCCATCTGGAGTACTGTGTGCAGTTCTGGAGACCCCATCTCCTCAATGACATAGACAGAGTGGAGGCTGTCCAGAGGAGGACAAAAAAAATGGTGCAGGGTCTGTACCAGAAGACATACGAAGAAAGACTAAAGGAGCTTAATATGTATACCCTTGAGGAAAGAAGGAAGAGAGGGGACATGATAGAAACTTTCAAGTACCTCAAGGGAATTAATAAGGTCCAAGAGGGTAGCATCTTCCAGAAAAAGAGATGTGGAAGAACAAGGGGACACAATTTGAAGATAGAGGGGACGCTGAGAGGTAATGTGAGAAGTATTTTTTCACTGAGAGGGTTGTGGATGCATGGAACAGCCTCCCTGAGGAGGTCGTGGAGTCAAGAACAGTGGGGGGACTTCAAAAATGCATGGGACAGGCATAAGGCAGTCCTAGTGGGGGGTAGGAGGAAGTAAGCTGTTGGTTAACTAGGATCTGCAGCTTATATGTTAGGTAGGAAAATGGGCAGACTAGGTGGGCCAAGCGGTCCTTATCTGCCGTCAAATTCTATGTTTCTATGTTTCCAATCCAGAAGTTAGGATAATGTTTTTTTTTTTATAATCGAGGTTTACATTGAGGGAGGCAAATGTTGATCATAGGGAGGGGGCCACTAGCACCAGGGAATTAACTATACCATACTAGGGCCAGTAACCATTGATAGAGAGGGACCACTAGCCACCAGGAACTGCTGCTGCACATTGGCCGGGGCTGAGGGGGCACACTAAGCCACATGCAGCCTATGCAAATGGGCCCATAATGGGCATGTAAATGGCCACCTAGCACCTTGCATGCCCAATGGCCTCATTTATATGGGTACCTTAGTGAACTGGAAAAAGCACACTGGCACTGTCTGTTGCAGGGCCATTCACTTAGCTGCAGGTTAGGATGGCAGTAGTGGTGTGGCACTGGTGGTAATGCAAATACTGCTAACATGACCTAGCCCTATTCACAGTCGGATAGCGTGGTACACTACTGTATCTTATTTATTTATTCATTCTCAGATTACAATACCTTTCAGCACATAACTGCTCTTTTACAAAGGTTCTATGTCAGTAGGAAGGGTGACAGACATACAATGGATGGTATTGCATACAATTTTGACAGGAATGTATTTAAAATAACAATATGACATTAACATTGCAACCAAAATAAAAAGTATGAATCGGTAGGAAATCAAAAATAACCTAGTAAAAGGAGGCAGCCAAAGGTGCTTTGTCAAATAGGTACAGATAGATTTGGGTGAAAAAAAGTTCAGGTAAGTGAAGACAAACAGTGGAAAGAAGGTAAAAGATGAGAGGGGTGAGGTGAAAGAAAGATCAGGGAAGGAGGCGGGAAATATGGCAGAGCAGTTAGGGTGAAAGTGGTCATTCACAGAGAAAGGGAAAAGAAGTAGGTACACAAGGATGTATCAATAATGCTGAGGCAGTGCTATGTCAGTTGAAACAGTCACAGAAACTGTTAGCTGTAAGACGCTGATGAAGAGTGCATTTAAATGGTTCCAATTTTGGTAAGGAAGAGATATCACTGGGCATTGTATTAAACCATAGTGGTGCTCTATATGCAAACAATCATTGCCCTTTTGTAGTCCGGCATCTTGGGACAGAGAAGAGTTGGTTGACTGAGCTACGTGTGTGCTGGAAGCTGCAAGAGAGGTTGAGTAAGTTTGTAACATCAGAATGCAGGAGCCCGACAAGTGCCTTTTTAGTTAGCAAGCAGGTTTGATAGTGGATCCTCCCATTTAGCTGAAGCCAACCTGTTTGTGCATACAGTTCACATGTGTGGATAAGGCATGCTGCTCCAGTAAGAAGTCTGCATGCTTTATTGAGTGCCATTGATATTCTGCAGAGGGTAGTGGTGGAAGCTGAGCCATACATAACCAGACTAGAGATGCAGTGAATTTAAATTCCGCCGGCGAAGTAAACACGAAGTGGGCACTTCACGTTGCCACTCCGCTATGTGGAGTGGGCAATGCAAAGTGCTCACTCCACCTTGTCATTACCACTTCACGTTAAGGTGGAATAGTAATGCGAAGTAAGGCGAAGTCATTGTTTTTAATGGACTTTGCATTTCTCATTATGATTCTAAATGATCCACTTGGTGTTTCAGATTTGGCAGCCCCCCCACACATCACTTGGTTTACAGTACTGTAAGTCACATGCTCTTTAGCTAGGCAGGAAGAAAGTGAATCATACAAGCAGACATTTTTACTTTCTCCTGTGCAGACGGAGAGAGAGATGAGTGTGTTTAGTGACTGTTGATACACTGAGATCAGAATGAGGAGATGATTTAAACTTTGCTTTAGACCCAACAGCTTTTTCAAAGGGCTAATTTTTTTTGTCATTTCTGTCTGTACTCTTTTTTACTTAATTTGTTCTTTCTGTAAATTGTATGTTTCTTACATAGAGAGACATCAGTTGCAAATTATGTCCATGCTGGAACTGCTGCTGGATCACCATGGGATCCCACATTAGATTTTTTTTTCCCCTCACACCATGTGCCCCCCCCACACCTTCCTTGCTGTGTTATAAAATGTATTCCTCCACCATCCCCGACCCTTGTATGTAATTATGCCCTTTTTTTGTTGTCTTCCGTATGTATTCCGAGCAGTGGAAGTATACTGTGCTAAACTGCATGGGTACAGTTTTCTTTCCAGTCTGTGCATGTACTGCAGACACTGTCCAACTCCCTGAATTAAAAACACTTGTTAATGAGTACAATGGTGGGGTGGTGAAGCCTGGAGAGATACTACAAAACAGGCTTACAATACATCCAAGTAACTAATAAAAATATTAATGTTGTGATTCGTGACGTAATCGTAAATCGTGATTTGTGACTGCATTTGTGACCATGATGATAAAGAAAGGCAAATGCCTACGGCTGTACTTCCCCCGGCCCCAACGAGGTGTGGTACAAAACTCCCTGACTTAAAAACACTCATTAATGAGCACAATGGTGGGGTGGAGAAGCATGGAGAGATACTACAAAATAGGCTTACAATACATCCAAGTAACTAGTAAAATAAATTACTGTTGTGATTCGTGACGTGATCGTAAATCGTAATTTGTGACTGCATTCATGACCGTGATGATGAAGAACATGATTTGTATCACAAATGACTCCTGATGACGGTCCTGACTTAAAAATGCATATTAATGAGTACAATGTTCATGCTGAATTATGTACCACACCTGTCCAGTACTCTGAAGGGAAGCCAAAGAAACAACTGTGACTTAAGTTAGAGATGGAGATTGGGCCCTAAGGAAATGCAAATGTACAGACAGATTAAGATTGTGCTGCGCACTGAAGAGATACAGATGCAAAAGCACAACACCTAACCAGTGCTCACCATCAGAAATTCAAATCTGGAAAAGAATATCTTTGCCGGTTTGGGCAGGCCGCGGGCGCAGTTTATTGCACTGCTGCAGTAAGAGTCACTAGTACGAGTACCAGTAAAGATACCACAAAGAAGTACAAAAAATTACATAGCTGCAGTGGATAGCAGGTTCACATTGCTGAAATTATGTAGCACAATAAAAGGTGTCTGATTTGATGACATGCGTCACACGCATACTCACACACGCACTAAGTAATGAGTAGCAAACTGAAAATGTCAGTAATATAACCTAATATTTTAAACAAACTAAAATTATGCACTGCTGCACCACAACAATCAGCAAAAAAATGGCAAGAATTTTTGCAAATATTACTGTGTGTACATTAACACAGTTATACAAGAAAAATATCACCAAAACAGAAAGCACTGTCTTTTTCTCCAAGTTAATCTACCTATACCACAGATATGCCCCTCCCCCAAAGCACACTTACATTGTCTCTCAGTACACAGACTGAATGTTGTACATTATCATTCAAAATACACATACAAACAATAAATGCCCAATGATATGAGCACAGGAGGGTTTCCTTATAATCAATGAACTAAAGTTTCAGCAAAAAAAATTACTCAAAGGCTTTTTTAACAGCTTTTACTAGGTTTGAATCACAGAGATTGATCAGAGCAGATTGTCTCCTACAGCTTCCTACACACACTATCCCAAACTGAGGCTGTGCAGAACAATCTAGAGCCTATGTGACCTGAAATCCAATGAATCACTGCAAAATTCGCCTTTGGACCTTAAAAACAAGGAGACGTAAGCCGAAGTAATTGTTTTCAAGGTACTTTGCCTTAAGAATTAGTGGATTAGTGGTTTGGGAAGGTGGAGTAACGTGAAGTCATTGTTTTCAATGGACTTCACGTTACTCATTAATAACGTGAAGTACTTCGCTTCATTTTGCGGAGCACTCCTCAGATTTGCTTTCACTCCGCGTTCCACTTCGCGGAGCGAATTGGGGCCACTTCGCCCATCTCTAAGCCAGACCATAGTCACCAATGGATACCATGGAGCTATAGATAGCTAGTATAAGGGCTTCAGGCATTAGATTGTGTTTATGTCTATGAAGTAACCCTATCTTGATACTGGCAGACCTGGCAGCATTCTCAACATGCTGGGCATATGATAGTGAGCTATCCAAGATTACCCCTAGACACTTGAAATGTTGAAGTTGTTCAAGCGGGATGCCAGAGGAGTTCCTTATGGTTAGGCACTGGATCTGTGTTTGCTGTGAACACTGCTGAACAACATGATTTTGGTTTTTTTTTGTAGTTCAGAATCAGCTTGTGTTTCCCAAACCACTCCTCCACTTCCTCAAAGCTGAGTTGAAGTCTGACTGTGAATAGCAAATTTTTAAGACTGGGAAATCGCAAATTGCAATGTAAACATTTGCGCTGTGATTTGTGTTTTTTTGTGAATTGGTGCCCATATGTAGAAGGCAGAAGTTTATGTTCAGGATGCAGATCTACAGTACATGTTTGTGATGCAGAAATATTTCTCAGAATGCTGAGCTCCAAGTTCAACATACAGATGCTGAGGTTTAGGATGCAGAACTCCATGTTCAAGATAAAAAAAAAGTTCATACTCAAAATGTAATGTTACAGTCAGTTTGCAACATTCACTCTTTGTTGCCCCATGATTCAATCAATCAATCAATCAATCAATCACATGTTTATTTTACATGGTTTATTGCTGCTGGACTGGGAGATATATAAGGTTAGCCTAAGGTATAAGTCTTATCTAAGTTCCCTTTTGTTATTTACCAAGCTAGCTTTATCTAATCAGTCTTACATAGAAACATAGAAAGCTACAAAGAGATATATACATGGGGGGGTAGAGGGATTTTCAAAGCCTGTGTCCCGATGGAGAATTCTGTTGCACCACTTTTGACTTAAGTCAAATTGCCCCTGTGTTTAATTTTCAAAGCTGATATATAATTATATCCAATTTTCATATCTCTGACTTGTTATGTACAATTTGCAAAGTTTAGATATAAATTTTCCTGTACACAATTTTCAGCCTGAATGTAACTTGGTCTATCATTTATATCTATCAATAACATTTTTTTTAATAAGCCTAGTGCTCTTCTGTTACCCCTCCCACTTTGCTGACAATGGGGGAGACATGGTATTTCTATTTTCTCCCCTTGTCCTGGGACCACAGTATGTGGTCGTACATGTGCGTGGAGGTGTGCATGCACACTGCAGCTCCAGTGATGGGCCCATCCTCCCTCCTGGCCTAGTGCCTAGGTTCCCCCCAGCCTGGCAGTGCCATCTAGCCTCTATCGGGTGACAGCCAAGAGTCAGGGAAACTTCACAACATTCTCTGAAAAGGAAAGTTGCCTATCGGCCACTCAGCCCCCCTCCCCGCCGACCCCTGGTAGCCCCAGCTCACTCCTGAACCCAGGTTGCCGGCATCGTGTGAGGTGTGGCATCCAGCACCACTACCCACTGCACCACCTGGCAGGCCCTAATAGCATTGTTTTAATCCAAAACTGTATGTAAAGTATAATAAACATAAATACCACAGATGAGTCCTGCGTCTGAAAACAGTTCCAACAAGATAGAACATGGTCTAGAAATATCAGGGCAGTCTCTTATATTAAGGTAACTAGGATTGCATCAATGTTATGACTTTTGCAACTCCCACCCTAAGGATTGCATCCATTTTATGACATTTAAAACTTGCACCCAACATACCTAGGAGTTGTATCCATTTTATTCATTTGAAAATATCACCTAATGTAACTAGGAATTTTGCCCATTTAATGACTTTGAGGATGCCACACATGAAGTCCATCCAGTCTGCTCTGGAGCCCTACCTTACAAACTACTACCCTGCTCAAAAACATATTCTCTAAACTTTAGCTGAATTATTTATCTCCTACAAAATGCAGAAATACAATCTTAACTTTCCTATTCTGGTTAGAAACAAATGTTTATTTAGCTTGAGTGAGGCAACAGTGGATTTCAGACCAAGATGTTTATCAGTAAATAAGAATCAGAAATGCATTAAGTATTATGCAAAAAATGTAGACATCAACATTGAATGTGTTATCAGGATATTTTGTCTGAAAAAGAGCGCCATGGTTTATAAACAAAAAGTTATGTAAGCTTTTTTGATTCAACTGCATACATCTTTTCTGACAGTCTAAGGATGCGTCATAGTTCCTACTGGCCCCGAGCTGAACTAAATCAACAAATGCATGGGTAACATTATTGATTCCATGAGAGCTACATCATACTGAGCAGAGGTTATGATGTTCAGAATTTTTAGTGATGGAGTCCTGGAAACTTCTTGTTAATTAGATCATTGTGAGATATTCTAAAATGTTGAAAATGCTAAATACTTACATAATTTGCTTTTTCAACTATACATCACTATCATCATTATACTGTTTAGCTATTTAACACATTTTTTTTCTTTATTTAGTTTGCATGTTAGTCCTGTGCAAATGCTTGTTTGGGTTCTCATCCTAAATAAAGTTTTTTTTTTTGTTGTTGTTGATCCAGCTAGGCTGGAGTAACCGATGTAATACAATTTAAAAAAAATGCTGCTAGAATTGGCCTGGCAGTGCACAGGTAGGTTTACCACTCATGACGCTGGTGCCATGGTTCAGGAGCAAGCCAGGATCATCAGTAGAAAGAAGGAGAAGGAGGTTTGAGTGTCAAAGAGGATGCTTTTCTTCTCTGGGGAGGGGAGTCATGGCCTCTGCCACACTGCTGCCACCTAGATGACCACAGGTGGAAGCACAATGGAGGCAGAGAAAGTGTTGGACATCAGTTGGACATAAGGTTCCCACATAGAAATATAGAAAGTGACGGCAAAAGGGGGCCATGCAGTCCATCTAGTCTGCCTGTAAGCCTATCCCTTCCCTTAACTGCTTTTCAATGTTCCGATACCCTTTTATCTATCCCACTCTTTCTTGAAAGTCCCCACTGTTTTTGCCTCCACTGCCTCCTGTGAAAAGAAATTCCATGGATCAACCACTCTTTCGGTGAAGAATAACTTGTGCGTGTTACCTCTGAATCTGCCCCCAGCTTCATGTTGTGCCCTCTGGTTCTTGAGTGATTTTTGATATTGAACAGGTCCTGGACCTGCATCTTGTTTATTCCTTTTAGGAATTTGAAAATCTCGATTATGTCTCCCCTCTCCCTCCGCTGCTCCAGGGAGTACATGTTTAATTCATGCAGCCGCTCCTCGTATGATTTGTCATAGAGTCCATAAATAATTTTAGTATCTCTCCTCTGCACTGTTTCCAGTCTGGTAATATCCTTTTTAAGGTGTGGTCCCCAGAATTGTACACTGTACTCTAGGTGTGGCCTCACCAGTGATCTATAGAGTGGCAGGATGATCTACTTTTTTCTGCTGGTAATCCCCCTGCTTATGCATCCCAACATACCGTTTGCTTGCAGTGCTGCTTTCTTGCATTGCTTGGACATTTTTAGGTCATCTGTTATAATTATTCCCAGATCTCTTTCCTGTTTAGAGGCTTTCCGTTTTTCTCCCCCTAGGTAGTAATCCACTCCTGTGTTAGTCCTTCCAAGGTGCATGATTTTGCATTTTTTAGTATTGAAGTTTAATTGTCACATTCTTGACCACTTTTCTAGAGACTCAGGTTCAGCCTTCATCTTCTCCACTCTTCCTGGGGTGTCCACCCTACTTCCTATCTTTGTGTCATCTGCAAACAAACTCACCTCGCCCTCCAGTCCATCAGAAATGTCACTAATGAAGATACTAAATAGGATTGGTCCAAGCACTGAACTCTGTGGTGCTCCACTAGCTATGTCTCTTTCCTCTGAGAGTTAACTGTTCACTAATAGCCTCTGGGTCCTACCAGTAAGCCAACTCCTTACCCAGTTTACAACCTGATATCCTACTCCCATGCTGTCTAACTCATTTGGCAGCCTTCTACGTGGGACTGAGTCGAAGGCTTTGCTGAAATCCAGGTACACTACGTCTACCACTCCTCCCTGGTCTACTATTTTCGTTACCCAGTTAAAGAAGTCAAGTAAATTGGTTTGGCATGACTTCCTTATGGTAAAGCCATGCTGTTTAGTGTCCAATTTGTTGTTGTCCTTGAGAACAAATATAATTCTCTCCTTGAAAAGGGTTTCCATTGTTTTACCTACAATTGATGTGAGGCTTACTAGTCTATAGTTCCCTGCACTCGCTCTGCCCCCACTTTTGTGTAGAGTGATAACTGTGGCCATTTTCTAATCTTGTGGGACCTCACCCAGTTCAAATGATAAGTTAAAAAGATCAGCCAGTTGAGCCGCCATTTCTTCTCTTAGTAGTCTAGGGTGCATTTCATCTGGTCCCTTGGCTTTGTTTGTATTGAGCTTCTCCAGTTCCTTTAGGACTGCTTCCTTTGTAAACGGTCCTGAGTATACTCAGTCACCACATTTATTGTCTCCTTTAATGGTGGGTCCACAGCCATCCTGCTCGCTGGTGAATATGGAGCAGAAATATCTGTTTAGGATTTCCACTTTGTCCTTGTCATCTTCAGTGGTCTCTCCATCTTCCTTCGTGAATTTGTCAATAACCCCTGTTGTCTTTCTTTTTTCACTGATATCTATAGAAGGTTTTGTCTCCCTTTTTGACTTCTCTGGCTATCCTCTCCTCTCCTCTCCTTGTCGTTGCCTTTGCTGTTCTGATTTCCTCACTTACTATGCTTTGTTTTTCATTGTAGTCTTCCTGGTCCTTTTCGGATCCTGTTTTTTTGTATTTCCTGAAAGCAGCCCTTTTCTCCCTAACCCTGGTGGCAACTTCCTTAGAAAACCACAGTGGTTTTCATTGCTTTTTTGCTTTGCTCGACCTCTTTATGCAATGGTTTATAGTCTGTAGTAAAGCTGCCTTGAGATGTGCCCAGTACTCTTCAACATCCCTCCCCTAAACTATATTTGCAAGTCTTCCTTTAAGACCTTCCTTCATTGCTGTGAAATCTGCTCGTCTAAAGTCCATGGCTTTAGTTTTAGAGTGCTTGGTTTTGGTTTTTGTCCTGACATGAAACCGCACCATGCAGTAATCGCTGGACTCTAAATGGCTTCCCACCTCTACCTCTGCAATATTGTCCCTGTTTGTTAGTAGCAGGTCAAGGACAGCATCCCCCCTTGTTGGGTCCATTACAAGTTGTTTCAGGCCCGATAAGCACAGAGCCTCCAGAAAGTCTTTGCTTCTGGATGAACTTGCTGTATGAGTACCCCAGTTTACGTCAGGTAAATTGAAGTCTCCAAGCACTGTTACTTCCCGTTTATCACTCATATTTTGAATGGTTTTCAATATTTCTTTGTCCCCCTCCAACCCTGTTGTCGGTGGTCGATAATATACTCCTACCCGAGTTATTGCTCCATTTCCAGCCTTTAGAGTGACCCAAAGTGACTCAGTTTCTGTGTTGTCATTTTGAGTTATAGTGCTTTTATGCCTTCCTTTATGTACATAGCCACACCCCCACCCTTTTCACCCAGTTCTGTCCTTCTGGAAGAGATAGTATTCCGGGATAGTCATTTCCCAATCATGGTTATTGTTTAACCAGGTTTCGGTGATGGTGACCCAGTCCAGATCAGCTTCAGCAATGATGGCTGCGAGGTCACCTGATTTATTTGATAGGCACTGTGTGTTAGTAAACACAGCTTTCCAAACTTTTTCCCTACTTTTTCTTGTATCCTGCCATATTTGTGACTGATATTTTCTGTTATCAATCCATTCACACAATTGGTGTATCCTCTTATTATTATTTGTATCAGTTCCCTCACCCATTTGGTGAGTTGTTTTGTTATTGCTTGTTACCCTAATTTGGTGGTGTTTTGGGGTAGAGGTTGTAGATCCTTTTGTCACTGATGTCCCTTCCCCACTGTCTAGTTTAAACATTCAATATATACATTTAGTTTCTGCCCTAGAGCTCACACGCCTTTCTTAGTCAGGTGTAGACCATTGTATTTGAAGAGACTCCTGTCCCAGAAGTCCTACCAGTTCCCTATGAAGAGGTGCCCCCTGTCTTGGCACCAGCCCTGACACCAAGTGTTAAATTCCTCTATTTGATCCTTGCATATCCTTTGCTTGCTGCCTCCTTTCCCCCATACTGGGAGGATTTCAGAGAAGGCAGTAGTTGAGAAGTGAGATGTTAATGTCTCACCTAAGTGAGATATATGCTGTTTGGTCTCCTCGAGAGACTGGTTTGCCAGATTGTTTGTACCCACAGTATATGGATGAAAACGCCTGTGCATTTACTGTACCATGCCTTTTTAGTAACCTGTGAATGCATTCTGTATCCCTTTGTGCAGAGGCCCCGGGTAGGCATTTGACTGCCATCTGTGTTCCAGGATCCTGATTTATGTGTGGATCCACTCCTCGGATTATGGAATCTCCCACAATAGATATTTTCTTTTGTTCCATTTTGTTTGAGTCCTTTGTAGTTCCTTCCTGGTTTGACCTTGTTGTGTGTCCAAACTGGCAGTGATTGGTGTTATGTCCATGTTCTCCCTCCTTGGCAAGAGGGGTGTATCTATTTGCCATTATGATTGGTGCTTCCTGCTGTGCCACCTGTTTTTGGAACCTGCTCAACTTTCTTCTGCTCTCCTTTACTATCTGCCATTCTCCAGGACCAGGGGTGGTGAGGTGCTGAGGGATGCTCCCCTGGTGGAGTTGGTGAGGTGAAAAGGGGTGAGCAGATTTGTGGTTGGCAATCAGGTTGTATAGATGTTTGATTTGCTCCCATGCCTCTCTGAGTTGTGCTCTCAGATCTGTTATTGTCCACCATGTGGGGCAGTGCCCTATTGCCTGAATGTGTGCCCTTGGAAAGGATGCCCAGCACCACTGGCATGTAATGTTTGCCATGTTTCTTGAGGATTCTAATGTGGATGAAAGAGAAGGAGGTTGAAGAAAGAATAGGGAAAATATCAAAAAAATTATTTTTTTATTACTTTTTTTTATGTTGCTTAGTTTTGTCTCTGCCCCTTCCTGTAAGGAGCCAGGAAGCATGGGTGTATGTTGGCGGCTATAAATGAACAGTTGCTGGGGAAAGGTGGGATTAGGGGGAAGGGAGAGTGGGTAGTCCTTCTGTTCCCTGCTAGGTCGATAAACAATCAGTCACTACTGGGCTGTTTGTGAGTAGCCCACCTGCATGTCCCTTTTCCATTTTGTCAGGAGAGGCGAGCATGTACCTTCTTGGAGATGAGGTAAGCTAGTCAAACACTAGGAAAAAAAAGATGAAGATCAGTGAAGCTCAGTGGACAGTAAGGCTAAGGGCTGGACCACGCTTGGCATATGCCTCCTAGGGTTGCCCTTTGTGTCTGAGCTTTTGCTTCTGATTGTTTCTGGCTGAGAGCTTTCTATTAGCCTGCCACTATTTCAGCATTGGGTACAGCAGACAGAAAGTCTAGGGGCTGATCTGCTCTTGGTGTATGCCTCCTGGGGTGCCCTTTGTGTCTGAGATGTTGCTTCCAGCTGAGAGCTTTCTATTAGTCGACCACTATTTCAGTAGTGGTACAGCAGTACAAATGCTAATTTCCATACAGCAGCCAGGAATTCCGGGTAAGTGTTCCAACTGCTCCATATGCTGAGAGACCAGCCACTGGCTGGGTCTGAGCAGAGCAATCGAGGAGAGAAGCAACCTCAGCGGAGACAGGAGCCCGGACTGTCCACTCCAAGAGGGGATTTACCCAGGTAGAACTGCTGTCAAGGAATCCCTGCTTCTGCACCTGTAGGAGTCTGCCTTCCCTCTGTGATTGGTCTCTCTCCCAGATGGTAAAGATCGGTGAAGATCTGCCGACAGTAGGGCTAGGTGCTGGACCGCACTGGGTGTATGCCTCCTAGGGTTGCCCTTTGTGTCTGAGCTGTTGCTTCTGTTTTTTTCTGGCTGAGAGCTTTCTATTAGCCAGCCACTGTTTCAGCAGTGGATACAGCTACATCACCATGCAGATGGTCCAATCCTCTTAAACACCTTGTATATCAATATCACACAGGTGCAGGAGCAACAAAGAATGTCTCAACCAAGCAACATGAAGAGAAGCTGATGCCACAGGCTTTGTATCACTGACTGAATCACCCACCTCTGGAAGGTGGCAGATAATGTTTTGAGGGACCTTGAAGCAGAACCTGATGAGCTAAAGACCCACTGTGGGGTGAAAGCCATGGGGGCCGAAGGAGGCAAGGAGTAAGGGCTGGGAGGTAGCATTGCAGAATGGAGGGTCAGTTGAAACTGAAGAGGACATAAAATAAAATTTTAAAATATATGTTGCTGCCCAGAGGGCACCTCCTGTGTTTGAGGGCAACCAACAGGCCACTGTGCAACCAGACACCACCATTGATTAGGACACCCACCCACTCTCCTGTAGCAGTTCTGCTTCCCCTCATTGTCATGGATGGAGCTGCTGAGCCAGTTCAGGACCGATGATGTGGCTTCTTGTACCAGAACACTGCCAGACCATGGAACATTGCTTGGCTAGAGTCTTAGCCAATCAAGCATAAAAACCTTGCTTCTGCTACCCAGTCTCTGGCAAGGGAGCCCCAGCCAATCAGGAGGCCACCCCAGGACTGCTTCAAATCAATCAGGAGCATCCCAGGCAGAGTGTGGAATGCTCAAAAGACAGCCAGCACCATCAAGCTTTCTACTCTGCTGCTGGATGCCACCATTGATCAGGCCACATGTCCGCTCTTCCATAGGAGTGCCACTTCCCTTCATCACTGCAGCTAGAGCTGCTGATCTAGTTTGGGGTCCCTGACATGTCTTTTCACATCAGACCACCACCAGATCTTGGAACTTAGCTTGCCTAAAGCCCTAGGCAATCAGGCACAGTCAGCTTGCTGCTGCTACCCAGTCACTGGAAGGGAGCCCCTTCCTATCAGTAGGCCTCCTGAGGACTACTTACAATCAATTTAGAGCATCCCATGTGCAGCCTGAGACTCTCAAAATGTCTGCCTTCCCATTTAAGTCAGCGTGCATAGACCAGTGTGAGTGGAACAGCAGGAGTGGTGAACTAAGTCTGCCAGAGTCAGCCAAAACACTCAGAATAGGGCAGATCATACTGCTGGATGGAAAGCAAACAACACTGTGAGTACTGAAAAACTGCTTCCATGAAGAAACTATATTACTGCTGAACCTTTGCAAGACTGTACTCATTTTGGGGGTTTAGGTGTGTAATCCTATCTATATAGTCTGGTTCTTGCTGCCTGTCACAAAGTGAAGGACTGCTTCCAAGAATGTATGGTTTCCTAGCTGCTTTATGGGATGAGTAAACTGCTTACAATAATTTGTGTGCAAATTAACCTCTCCCCCAAAAAGGATGCTCTGATAACAGTTATACTATATTTTAGGTATCACAGTAACACCCAGTCTAGGTATACCTACAGTTCAAGTCAGTATTTGCATGCATGACTTAGCAATTAATCAATGAGTTGCCAAATTTGTGTTGCTGATAGGTCTCCATGCCACTCTGCTTAACTTTGTGCTAAATTTATAAGGTACCCAATAACTCCCTGTCTGGGTACACTCATGTCTGGGTTCAAAAATAACCCTTAAGGAAAGTTAGTCTTCAACCCAAAAAAATTACCTATTATATTTTCTTTATAGTGATTCTGCTAAATAGGTAAGTATCACATTTGAATTGTTGTTGTTACCCCTACTCCTAGAATTTGCCAAAGCCTCTTCTACAACTAGTTAGGTTAACATAAACAAGTACTCTAGTGATGCTTTTTGTAGCTGGAGCCCTTTTCCTAGGTTCAGATTATAAATGGGTTACAATGGGGAGATCGTTGTGGTGCTTGTGGGGTACATTTCTCCAGGGCCGTGCTCTAGAGAAGGGGGCCCTGTCCCATATTCAGACCTTTTGCAGTGCTCAAAATTCATCTGATGGCAGTAAAAGATGAGATATCTCTGCTACATTGTCAACTCAGCTGGAGTAAGCACACCACACATGCCCAGAATCACATCTCTACTTTTAAAACATTCAAAAACAAATGGCCTAATAGTGTTAATTTTATAAGAGTTACTTTGCCTAACTTAGCATACACTATATACCGTATGAGTGTTTATCATGTCTTAATTGAAAAATTAAGAACTCTTGCATACATGAGTTTACCGGTGCCAGTCTGTAACATACTGACATTGCAAATTCAAGGAGGTCTGAGAGAGTGGGTCATTTGTCTAATTCCAAATAGTCATTTTAGTGCTTTAAAAACTTAATTTTCTTAATAGGAAAGGGTTCGTATAAAATCTTGAAGAGCAATAGTGGCAACAGACACAATAATAAAATGATTACAGTACCTAAAGAACATACTGATCAAACATTGACACCTATACCAAGAATAAAAGTACAGCAACACAGCGGTGGGTCACTGTACTGTCACTGCAGGACCCCGGCACTGCTTTCTCAGGGTCTTAGACCCTCTCCCTGAATCAACTCTGATTCGGAGTTGATAATCTTAAATATGGGGGGTGTGGGGGCAGAGCCCCCCACTGGGGTTCAGGGCAAAGTCCCCTAAGAAAACACAGTGTTCTCAGATAGATTTATGCTGACCACAACTGTGGGGAACATAAATCCATCAATTTAACATCAGTCGACAAAATATTTGTCAAACCAGCATCATAGAGCCCCTAAAAAAACCGTTAAAAGTCAGTAGTGTCAATTTAAACTTCTACCTCATATAGTGTAAATTATTTACAGTGTATATTTATTTAGGTTGTATTGACCAGATACATGCACTAGACAAGTGATTGCTTGTTCCAGGCATCCCCCTAGAGTTAACCTAGCACATCATAAGTGAACAATATCAGGAATACAGAATAGCATGCAATCTAATGTTCTATTGTTATAGTGGGGCTGCAGTAATTAAGGACACGTACATACTGCACATTTTTGGAGACTAATTGCTTTTTAAATATAGTTCTAAGGCCCAAGTGGGTGGCAAAGCCTCTTTTATCCACTAGAAGAGAATTTCAGTATTTCAGGGTAAGAGTGGAGAATGCTAGTTCACCCGTTATTGTTCTGCACTTACAGTTGTGCCCAACCTCATGTTGTTCTCTGCCTCGTGATCACAGAGGGATGCATTGTTTGTGCAGCAGCTTTGCAGTCATGGGACACGTCACATCTGCAGCACTGACTTTATTCATTATTTGGTCTGTATATTTTGATGTATTTGCTGCTCACTACTACACTGGGTTGTTTTCAACAGTTAAACATGTCCATGCACCAGCTCCACAGTGATTCACCTGCTTTCCCTTGCAGTGTATTATTAAGCATATAATCACCTTTCCAAACCCCTTCACTTTGCCCTTACTTCATGACAAACTTGCATTTAGGGGACTTCAGGGGACATCTTGGGAAACATACTTGCCAAATTACATGTTTATAACACAAGAAATTCTGAAGCTAAAACTGCTTCTATTTGATGTTTGTGAGGCATGTAGGCCCTGACAGGAGACATTCAAGCTACACTCTTCTTCAGAGACTCCACAGATTCATCTCTTAAAAACACTTTAAACTTCTTAACAACCTGGGCTTTTAGGGGACTTCAGGGGATATGCTGGGAAACGTGTTTACTGAATATCTAGTTTATACCATAATAAATTCCAAAATTACAAGTGCTTCTGTCTGATGTTTGTGAAGCAAATTTGGGCCCTGGCAGGAGACATTCAAGCTGCACTCTGCTTCACAACCACCACACAGATGCACTACTGAAAAAAACAATTTATTCTTTTTATAACAAACTGGAAATCTAGGGGACTTCTGTGGACAGCTTGGGGAACAGGTTTTACTGAATTTCATATTTATATTGCAAGAAATGGCAGTCATCATTTGGACTCCCCTGAAATCAGCCACATCCACAACCATCTTGGTAAAACAACCAAACTTTTATTGGGTACATTTTCTTCCATTATTATACATATATCATCATCAATTCATAATTCATTTCCATTTTACACCATTCTTATGGGGTTGTCCCTTTATTTACGTATTCACAACTTTCATCATAATTCACAACATTTATTTCCATCTTCCAGACTCAGGTGTACTGACCTGATGCCTCTTCACCTCCTGGCTTCCTGTCTGGGTTCAGGAGTCCAACTTGATCTCAGCCCTGTCCCCCCCTGTGGTGACAACCCCATGAGGAGCACCCCATTCCCTGCCATACCCCCTTCTGACTGGGCCTCCCTTTTTTAGCCATGTTGCTCTACCACCAGCAACTCATCCTGCATGGGAATGACCTCGTTGCCCCCACTCAGCAACCCAATGTGGACCTCATCCATTTCCTTTTTTTTTTTTTTAGCCATGTTGCTCTACTACCAGCAACCCAACCTGCTTGGAAATGGTCCTATTGCCCTCACTCAGCAACCCAATGTGTACCTCATCCCTTTGACCCTGCCCACCCTCTGATGCCTTACATAAATGGGTGGGTGGGAATATCTTGAAGAGCTGCAGGAGAGAGGATTCTATCCCCTCGCAGCCTCTTATCAAGCCCCTAGCTGGACCCTTACACTAACTACCTTGGCTAATAGACTTACCTGTCTGTCAATCTCCAACTCCACTCCCCCATTGACTTCACACCTGTGACCTCATCAAAGCTCTAAGCTCCGCCCTTCCACTCTTCTCCTTCCCAAACCTACCCATCCCTTCCCCCAACCCTCAGCTCTTCCAGCTAATCCCAGGGGGCCAATGACAACCTAGGTCACCCTTTAATAGGGCAACCTCCTTTGTTATTTGCACTCCCCTGAAATCAGCCACATCCACAACTGTCTTGGTTCAACAACCAAACTTTTATTGGGTAGATTTTCTTCCATTATTATACATATATCATCATCACTTTATAATTCATTTCCATTGTACACCATTCTTATGGGATTGCCCCTTTATTTACATATTCACAACTTTCATCATAATTCACAACTTTTATTTCAAACCTCCTGGCTCAGGTGTACTGATCTGATGCCTCTTCACCTTTTGGTTTCCTGCCTGGATTCAGGTGTCCCACCTGATCCCCATCCCTATCCCCCTGCAGTGACAATCCCATGAGGAGCCCTTCCCTCCCCTACCCTGCAGTACCCCCTTCTGGCTGGGCCCCCCTTTTTTCCCACTAGCCCAGTGGCTGACCCCCCAGTCGGGCATCTGGGCTTCCCCCACTAAAAACTAACAGAAAACCCCACCTACCACGCTCCATACCTATATTACTTCCCTAATGGCCCCGTTGAGAGCTATGTTTCCTATGACAGACATATGAACCCCATCTGATTGGTACATAACACGGTCTGCATATGTGAATAGCTCATGCCTAATGTACAAGCTCCCCTCCCTCCTGGCCCACTCTGCCAGCTTCCTGTTCACTCGCTTATGTGCCCTTTCAACAGCAAGCATGTCCCAAGCATGCCTAGAACACCTCCTTCGTATGATTTCTGACCACCCAATCTGTATCTGTGGCCACCATTACTTTATTATATAAATGTCCTTCAGAATTGTGTGTAACAGTGCCACCCAAGGGCTGTTCCCCAAGTCGTTCCCCCCTGCATGAAAAATAAGCAGATCCGGTGTTGGCCACACCCATCTTTTCTCCTCCAGCAGTGGTCACAATTGCCTCCAGCATAGTCCCCATCTCCCTCTCCACATGATCAATGTCTTGTCCAGGTCCTGTCCAACTGTCATTTTCCTGCAGTCATCACTGCCCATTGCTCCACCCAATGAATGAATGGGTGGCCAACAATCCATATAACCCAGTACCGCCCATCCTTTGAAAAACATGAAACATATGGTTAGACTTCATTTTCTGATATATTGCTTGTATGCTTGGGAAGTACACCTCCTCACTTTTTACACTGCAGAGGGGGTGCCACCCTGCCCTGCTACCTCAGAGGCAACCCCAATCATAAATGAGTGTGATCCGAATTGCTGGGAGTCTTCCCCTATAAACCACATATATTTTTTAACACTGCTGTGACCTAAGATGCCGTGGCTGGGTCTCCATTGCCATGCCTGAAAAACCACCCCCTCCATGAGGCATGGCAGCCATATACTCCTTACTCCACTACCCCCTTCTCTGTCCATCCTTTTTGTTTCAACTCCACATGAACCCCTTTACCGGCTTGGTCCATCTTGGACGGTCTGAGCCAAATGTGGGCCATCTCATCCATCTATGTGATATCCTGCAACTGCAGATCCCCCCCCCATGTCCCCCTTTCCCTTGGCTACCACCTCACTGGCTCAGAAGGCCCGAAGCTGCATTACCTGGAAGATGGCTGCAAACAGCCTAGCCTCTTATGCTGAGATGCAGACATGGTGCAAACTGGCTATCAGTTTTGAGAGCATGTCACCACATATGGAGTAGCGCCTGTCCACCTGCTGCCCCAGTAACCAGGACCAGCCCTGCCATATACAGTAGATGGCTAGCACCCTAGTAGGTGAGCCCCACCCCTACAGCTGGCAGAACATCCCAATGCCAGCCAAGTGTGGTGGAAGCTGCCATTCCAGACTCCCATCGGTCTACATGTATCTAATGATACACAGTTCAGTTGCTGGGCCACTTACCTCCAACCCTGCTCACCCCCAGAACTCCTGAAAACTCCTCCTTCATGTTTCATAGGCTCTCAGCATGTTAGAAGCCCAGGTGCTCCAAAAGAGGAGTTGGGCTTGGTTCATCTAATCTCCCAAAGATGTGGAGGCACCTGTATTTTCTGGGCTGCTGCCCTCTGGGCAATTGACTGGAACCTGTCCAACTGTAAATGTGAAAGGCTATCAGCTATGGTGTTATTGATCCCTGTCATGTGCTTTGCCTTGAAAGACAGCTTTAGTCTTAGCATCCAGTAAACTCACTGCACTCCCAGTTGAAAATAGGACAACACTGCTTGCCAAGTTCAAAAATCTAATTAACTAAACCCGAGTTTTGAAAGTTTTTTCTATGGAACAAGCCTTATATTATACGTGTATTCCCCACACCTTTCCTTTACAGCTGATTGACAACATTTGAGATAATGGACTATTCAGCAACCAACTTTGAGATTTCAAAGTGAAATTAATAGAGATATTTTGTATAGATCAAAAATGTTGAATAGATAAAAATCAAGAAACGGATATGGAAGTAATAATATTATGCTACCTTATCTCATGCCTAAAGAATTTTTTTGAGTGTATAATATCTCAAGATGCATTTGGTTACCCTTGTGATGAATAATTTTTACTCCTGAAAATAATAGGACTGGTAGTTTTTCTAACCCTATACAATGTAATTATAATGCTTAAAGAAACAATTTTTTTGATAGCCGATCCTTAGTATTAGTAAGGACTGTACTTTGTACCAAAAACTCTTGTCTGAATGAACTAAATCAGATCTAGTTATGTTCTTTTTGCTCTTTTGCTGAGTATGTGTTAATAATTTTTGATGTGCATTTATTTTTTTTATTGAACTAAGTAATAGTCAGAGGTTCTAATCCCTCCAGAGTCACTTTTTTCTGTAAAAGTTATTAAATGATTGATCCAGTAGGGGGAACCCTACTGGGATAAAGTTGGCTATTTAAGGGAGGGGTGAATAACTCAAACCCCACCCCTGAGGAAGACCACACCTTGTCGAAGTGCTGGGTTAACTGGTTTGGAGAGTTACTTTATGTTTGAACCTTAAGGAAAATCTGTCAAGAATTTTCTACCAAATTAAAGTTTTGGACATTGAACTTGGCAAGCAGTGTTTGTCCTGTTTTCAACTGGGAGTGCAGCGAGTTTACTGTATGCTTGTTACAATTGTTAGAGGCTTGCAATCTCTTCACTGCACCAGACTCCATTGGTGAGCACACAGTAATATTGAGGTTTAGTCTAAGGCCTTCCAGAACTAGCATCCGTGCCACCCATAAAACCACCTCGGTAGACCCAGACTCTCTGCTGATCATAGACACCACCACCGTGTTATCACAGTGGAATATCACCTTCTTGATCCTAAGGTGATCTCCCCACAACACCACTGCAACCCATATGGGGAATGCCTCCAGGAACGTGATGTCCTTGGTGAGGCCCAGCTCCACCCAATGGTCCATCCACTGTACTGACACCCACTCACCCTGAAAGAATGCACCAATTCCATAACCCCTAGCTGCATCTGTGTATAGCTTTAACTTGCTACCATATTCCCATTGGTCCTGCCAAAACTTGATGCCATTGTAGCCCACCAGGAAAGCCTCCCATGCTTGCAGGTCAGTCTTTACCCCTTGTTAATGTCTACCGTTGGTAGTGTAGCTTGGCTTTTGTGGTGGCCCTAGCCAAGCGCCGGATAAACACCCTCTTGGGAGCAACTGCCTTACAGGCAAAGTTCAAATGCCCCAAAATCTACTGGACTAGTCTCAGCTGTACCCTCCATTTGCCTACTACCAACTGGATCAATTTCCTCAGCTTCTTTGCCTTGCTTTCAGGGAGCCTGAAGCACTGTTCATCCAGATCTAATTCTATGCTGAGAAATTCCATCTGCCTATTGGACCCCTCGGTTTTATCCCCAGCCAAGGGTGTAGGCAGGCATACTCACTGTACACATTCGTGAACAGTATTTTTTTTACATGTCCCTGTCTTTTTGTTACCACTGTTCTTCCTATCTGGAGTATTTGAGTTAGTGTAGACCACTGAGTAGTTTCTCTATTTGTTTAAATGTCAGTTGTTTAGGACAAAGACACTGGGTATGTGCACAACTTATTCAGAGATTAGATGAGACC
This sequence comes from Neoceratodus forsteri, assembly GCA_016271365.2. NCBI lineage: Eukaryota > Metazoa > Chordata > Ceratodontiformes > Ceratodontidae > Neoceratodus > Neoceratodus forsteri. The sequence continues at coordinate 808,257,730 of CM057449.1, read as the reverse complement.
TATGACAACAATTTGTTTTGTACTGGGGGGGTCAGCAGTTGGAGAGAGTGTGTACATTTTGTTTTACAATAAGGACAGCAGTTGGATGGAGTGTGTACAAAACAGAAATGTCTGGCTACACCACTGTCCTCAGCCAAGGGCACCCCCAACTCTATGCACATAGCTTCAAATTCCCTAAGCATGGTAAGCGTTGCAGCCCTCCCACCCCAATAAACAGGAAGTCATCTAGATAATGTACCAGACCTCCCTTCCTATGTCACTTCGAAAATGCCCAATTGTAGCCAGGTACTGAATGCTTCAAAAGTAGAGCAGGCCATCAAACACCCCATGGCCATGGCTTTATCGAAGTAGTACCTGTCCTGGAACTGGAATCCCAAAAGCTCCCAGTCTTGTTCCCACACTGGGAGCAAGTGGAAGGCTGACTCGATGTCTGTTTTTGCTACCCATGCCCCCTCCCTAGCCTTTACTAACTCCACTATGTGATCTAACATGGCATATGATGCCATGCTCCTTTATGGTGTGATGGCATCATTCATGGAGTCTTCATTCAGGTACGAGAGGTGGTGAATTAGGTGGTATTCCCCAGGTTGCTTCTTTGGGACTATGCCCAAAGGGGAAAGCCTCAAACAAGGGAATGGAGGGTCACTGAATGGAGTCTCCATGTGCCCTGCTTCCAGCTCCTTCTTGATCTTCCTCTCCACAATCTCTTCCTTACCCTTAATGGATCCCAGATTCTGTGCCCTCACTTGTTTCCTGTCCCCAATGCAATGTAAGTTAAAGCCTACCGTGACTTTCTCCCGAAACATGTCCCATGCCTTGTGGTCAGGGTAATCCTGCAACAATTCCAATAAAGTGCCCATGTGTATTGGTGATGCTGCCATCGGGAAGGCCTGCCAAGTGCCCACCTGCCCCTTAGTGTTTTCAACCCTCCCATAGCTACCCCTGCCAATTTTCCATCTGTAGTTGTTCCTTTGCCCACTGTATCTCCCCACCATCCCCATGGCACACCAAAAGGACTGTCCCAGCACCTGTCCCCAATTTTTGTCCCTATGTGTCCTACATTGTGTAGCCAGGTGCAGATCCCCACACCCTGATCAGGTGTGCTTGAATTTGCAGCTGGTCCAGGTGCAGTTGGCCTTATTGTAAGCCCAACATGTCTTTGCACCAGAGGCCCCATTGCCCTTCTTATTCTCACTGCCACTTCCCCCCGGTGCTGACAGCATTCTAATCCACAGCTCCAATAAGGTGACATCCCACTTGACATCTTCATATGAAGCCACCCTTTGCCTAAACTTCTCATCATATATCAACCACCCGTAACCGCTCTTCACCCTGTAAGCATCTCTAACGATAGCCGAATAGGTCAGAAGGGGTATTGCCAATTTGGGTTTCTTTTACAACATTATGGTGCTGAAATGAGTGAAGCCCTCCATCCAAGCCCCAAATGTTTTCCTTTGTTAACTCACATCCTCACTTGTCTTACCAACGATGGCCAACGCCACTGCCGTTTCTGAGTTGCCTACCGACACCTTCTGCTCATATTTTTTTGCAATATCTTTATCGACAAAGGCAAACATATATATAGAGTCACCATTCCAAATGTTTTCTTTCAAGGCCTGGGACACGAGAGTCCCCCAGAGTCATCCCCAGTGGCCAACCATGCCCTCCTTTACTGTTTCCTTCCCCAGTTGCAGTACCCTGAACCCCCTTCTCAGCCTCCTTCTTTTCGCCTTTCTGTTCCTGCCACACCTTATCCACATCCTCCCAAACTTTTCCCCTGTTTTGTCCATGATACCAGCCAGGTAATCCTTTAGGCTACCTTCAATGGACAGATCCACTGTCAGTACCTTACACTTCTCCTGCTGGGGCTCCTCATCTTCTTCCAAGTATTTTCTTAAGAAGCTCCTTCTGGGGTGGCGAGTTCTTCCTTTTCTCAGGCTGCCTCTCCTTCTCCTCTGCCTCCTTTAACTCCTTTATGATGGCCTGAACCTGCTCAATCAAATCAGCAACCTTTTATGCCAGCACCTCAATGTTCTTCTGTTTAGGAGCAGATTTCTTAGAAGCCATCCTGCAACCACAACCAGAACTGTCACATACTGTTCAACCACGCACCCTGACCTCCCACTGTCCCTTCTTATTTGTCCATGTACTGTTTCTTCCTTTTCTCTCTTTTTTTTTGTGAGCTGGTATATCCCTGAGAGCACTGCTCTGCTCACACTATCCCCCACGGCCCCTTCTCCCCAGTCAGTGTGACTGGGTACTTTTTTTAAATCCACCTTGCACTCAGTTCCCCAGGTGATCATGGGCCTCTCTCCACGGATGCCTGGGGGAATCCATGCCCTGGTCCCTCTCTTTGCCCCGGCCTGCTATAATTTTACCATCCAGGTTTCCTAGGAAATCTTTGTGCCCCCTTTTCTTTCAAGCATTATTGTGTAAAAGCAGGGAGAGTTGTTAATTAAAATGCACCAGAACTGTGCAAACCCTGCAACTGCTTCTATGGTTCCCCAGAATGTTATCCCCTGTCCCCCAGAGTATCCTCTAGATCTGATGCCCTATGCTATGTATCCTCTTATGGGGCCCAAAACACAGATGCCCTAGCAGGGCATGCCCATTCCCCCTTCCCCCATGCATCCTTATGATTCCTGCCTTATCCCTCACCCTGCTGTCTCACCCCTTATTTTGCTGTTATTGTGTTTTATATATCCCTTATTGACTCATTTCCTTGCCTGTAAATCGATGCCCCTGCTCCGCAGTGCAAATGCCGGCCCAGATTACACATGCCCCAGCCACATGGCCGGTCCTAAAATGGCAGTGCACGTCTTGCCACCGGGTGACAAAATGGAGGCCGGAATTATACGCTGCCTACCACAGCTGCTGGCAACCCTTAGGCCCCCCCTTGTCCCAACCATAAACCAGGCCTGATTTGCCCAGAACTGAAATGCACTTTAGTGTGGCATCCCAAAGTGTGTCTATATATATATATATATATATATATATATATATATATATGTATATATGTTTTTTTCTTTTATTGCCTCACCCACTCCCAGCCAGGTACTATCCACTGCCAGAACCTCGGAACCCAGAACTCACTCTCTGGGGGTCACTTCAACCATCCAACTGCACGTGGCCAGCAGGGGCTGTACCATCCATCTTCCAGGCTCCCAGAGCTGTTGCTCGTCACTCATCCCCCGGCCCCTCAGCAGCAAGTACTGCCCTGCTTTCTATTCTCCCACTCTACGAGCGCTGTATAATTCCCACTTTCAGTTTACCCATTTTTATGTTTGCTTTCATGCAGTTGTGAGAAACATTTTGTGGCAGCTTGCTGGAGTAGCAGGTTGTGAAGATACAGCAGTGTTCTGGCCAATGCTGCCACTGCTTTTCTGGGCTTGTCTCTGTGGCACAAATGAATGAGCACACTGTCTATGACAGCAGTTGAGAAGCGTGCCACCAACTTGAAAGAAATTTGCTGTCGCAATGAGGGAGTGCCCCGTCATTGCAAGGTATAGCCACCTATATGCCTGGCATGTCATGGCATGCAGCAGACCATCAGGGGGGTAGCAGGAGCAAAAGACCAGAGTCAGCCTTTCTGCTGAGAAGGACTACAGGGCATAGGCAGGCATATGTGAATGCACTGAGCCTACCCACTGCTCCTGTCTTCCTTGCATTCCCATTTGAGCCCCCCACCAGCAAATCACTCCCTCCCACTTCCCCCACTGCTGCTATCCTCCCCACACCCTCATTCTGTTCGAGGCCCCTGCCCGCCAGCAAATCACTCCCTCCTGCTTCTTCCCACTGCTGCCATCCTCCTCACACCCTCGTTCGTTTCATGCTCACCTCTGCCAGCAAATCAATCCCTCCCTCTCCCTCCCACTGCTGCTGTCCTCCCCAACCCCTCATTCTGTTTGAGGCCCCCCGCCAGCAAATTAATCCCTCCTTCTCCCTCCCACTGCTGCTGTCCTCCTCACACCCTCCGTTGTCCATCCCCCTGGCTACTGGGGAGCACACTCCCAGTGTCCAGAAATGTTCACATCCTTTCCCTATAAAAAAAAAAGAAAACCATCCCAAGTGTCTTTATTTCTTTAAACCTAAAAAAAAGGTCAATCGTTGTCTCCCCATCCCCTTCCCCATCCCAACCCTCCCACTGTGCATCCACCTCCTGGACCCCCTTACTCATACTTACCTCCAGAGGTCAGGAGCAATGATCTTCTGTGGACCAGGACATGTCTGCACTCTTCAAAGCTGACTGGCAAAGTGATGATTTCAAGGTAAGCCATATAATGGTAATCAATGGGGGGGATTCAACTTAGGTTGATATCTCAGCCATTTTTAGGAATTTTGGCCCAAATTTTCAACATGGGGTTCCTGGGACCCCACCTCCTGAACACTGTCACTGTCATTTCGTTATTTGGTCCCAAAAGATGATTTCGAAGTTGTTGTGTGGAATCACCTTAATATTTCAGTAACACTTAATATTGATGTGTGTGGAATCACCTTTTGGGACTGATTAATGAAACAACAGTGCCACTGTCATGAGGTGGGATCACAAAAAGCCCACATTGCAAATTTGGTGAAAAAATTCCAAAAAATGACTGCATTATGAGCGTGTATTGCGCAGTTTCTATGCACGCACCTAACTTCACCAGTTTTTAATATTTTCATTCCAGATTTTCAACATTGCCATTATTTCACACCTCCTTATGAACAGCATAGCTGTCATTTTTCATATCCTGCTAGAAACATGTTTTCACACCTGTGGCAGAGAATGGCATGGTGGCTCTGCAAAATCACCTTTTGGGATGAAAGAATGAAATGACACTGGCACTTTTCATGAGGTTGGGTCATAAGAATGCTACACTGAAAACATGGTGTGAAAATATTAACAAAGTTACTAGCATACACTTAAATTAAAAAATGCAGGTTTGTACCTTTGGTACTTTTCAATATTTTGACCCCAAATTTTCATCATAGCAATCTCTTCACTGCACTTCATGAATGTGACAGCTGTCATTTTCCATATCCTGGGCAAAATCCTTTCTTGCATCCCGAAAGGTGATTTCGCAGCCACTGCGTGAAAGTACCTTTCAGACAGGAGTGGAAATTGTACTCTTCCTTTCTTCACGAGGTGGCATAATAAGATGGCTATGTTGTAAATTTGGTGCAAAAATACTTAAAAAAATGAAGTTATGAACCCGAGATGAAATGTACCAACAAAGGCTCGTAACCACCTCCCCCCCCAAAAAAAATTGCACCAGTGCACATGATGAACTTTCAGCATTGAGAAATGCTTGTTTTTTAATTCCTCAGCTGGTTGGATTCGCTTATCCATTTCATGAAATATGATGCTGTGTGTGTGTGTGTGTGTGTGTGTGTGTGTGTGTAGGTGGGGGGTTATTATCTGCATGATCTGACAATGCAAGGTAATGCACCTGGGAAACAAAAACCCAGGGGAAGAGTACACAATGGGGGGTGAGATACTAACAACAACAAAAATGGAAAGGGACCTGGAGGTAGTCATATCAGACTACTTAAAGGTCGGCAAACAATGTGAGAGGGCAGTAACACAGGCTCGTAACCCTCCCCCCCAAAAAAATTGCACCAGTGCACATGATGAACTTTCGGCATTGAGAAATGCTTGTTTTTTAATTCCTCAGCTGGTTGAATTCGCTTATCCATTTCATGAAATAAGATGCCGTGTGTGTGTGTGTTTGTGTGTGTGTGTGTGTGTGTGTAGGTGGGGGGGTTATTATCTGCATGATCTGACAACGCAAGGTAATGCACCTGGGAAACAAAAACCCAGGGGAAGAGTACACAATGGGGGGGTGAGATACTAACAACAACAAAAATAGAAAGGGACCTGGGGGTAGTCATATCAGACTACTTAGAGGTGGGCAAGCAATGTGAGAGGGCAGTAAGGAGGGCTGGGGGTATACTGGGATGCGTAGGGAGAGGCATCACCAGTAGAAAACAGGAAGTTGTTATCCCTCTGTACAGACAGCTGGTAAGACTCCATCTGGAGTACTGTATGCAGTTCTGGAGACCCAGTCTCCACAAGGACATAGACAAGATGGAAGCTGTCCAGAGGAGGGCAACTAAAATGGTGCAGGGTGTGCACCAGAAGTCATATGAAGAGAGACTAAAGGAGCTTAATATGTATAACCGCGAAGAAAGGAGGGAGAGGGGGAACATGATAGAAACTTTCAAGTACCTCCAAGGAATCAATAAAGTCCAAGAGGGTAGCATATTTCAAAAAAGGGTGTGCAAGAACAAGGGGCACAATTTGAAGATAGAGGGGGGGTGACTCAGAGGTAATGTAGGGAAGTATTTTTTCACAGAGAGGGTTGTGGATGCATGTAACGCCCTTCCAGAGGAGGTTGTGGAGTCAAAAACAGTGGTTGAATTCAAGCATGCATGGGACAGTCATAAGGCAATTCTAGGCATGGGGGTAGAAAGAAGTAGGCTGCTGGTTAACTAGGATCTGCAGCTTATCTATTAGGTAGGGGAAATGGGCAGACTGGGTGGGCCAAGCGGTCCTTATCTGCCATCAAATTCTATGTTTCTATAGCCAAAGAGAAACACGTGCTGCTGTGAATGAATGAACCACAGCTGTGTAGCTGGTAACTACATTGAGTGTCTCTGAATGAAATTATTGATATAAAGTGGTTAATTCATCGTGGGCCACTTTGCACCCTGTCCCACATGTAGCATCTGTCATATCAGAAGCAAAGGGAGAACTATAACTTGATAATATAAATAATGAGATGGAGGCTAACATTTCAGTACCACTTAATATTGATGTGTGTGGATGGGGGGGTGCAGCGCGCTTGATCTTGGTGAATTTACAAGTAATGGAGAACAGTATAATTGAATTGCAGATAAAAGGATTAAAGAGGAAGGATGCAATGCAGCATTACCAACTGATATCCACTCACACCCGGTTTACTTTTTGAACAATACTGTCTAATTTTTTGGTTTTCTGTCTCTGTGATCTTTAAAACAGCAGTATTGTGAGTGGAAAAAATGCTGTCATACAGTTTTTCAATAACACTGTATTGTATTTCTGGCAAACACATCAATATATTCATTTATTCTTTTCATTGTATTTCATTCCTGAACTGAGATACAGTGTGGAGTTTATTTTGATGTCTTTTAAAACATAACTTCCCTCTGGTCGTACCCACTACTAATAGATGAAGCACTTTGGTGTGGTGTGGTGCTGTGCTGTTTGCCACCAGAAATGTGTGCCAGCACCCTCCTAATACATCCATGGTATGAATACAGTCTGTAAAATCAAAAAGTAACCTGGACGGAGGGGATTCCTTTTTAAATTGCTAGTGGTGGCCATCTTTAATGACTTGAGTCATTAAATATAAAATGAGTAATACAAGCTGTTTTTAAAACAAAGAAATTAAAATTTACTGATAATAAATTGATAATATAATGTATAGTAGAGCATTGTTCTATACATAAATCCATCCTTTTTAAAATGCAGTTGTACCACAGTTCAAAGGTCGTGGAATGTGATTGTATCCTTCTATGGTAGAACAGCATTCTAGAACCTTTAGAGACTACGCAAGTCAGTTTCATTAAGAAAAAGAAAAAAACACAATGTACACATTTCCCATAATACTATACACTACAAAAAATACAGGATGAGTAAATAATGCAATAAAGTAAAATAAGGCAATTTTTGTGGGGGGTAGGAAGAAGTAGGCTGTTGGTTAAATAGGATCTGCAGCTTATCCTCTAGGTACGGAAAGGGGCAGACTAGGTGGGTCAAGTGGTCCTTATCTGCCATCAAAGTCTATGTTTCTATGTTCTATGTAATGCATAACCAGTGTGTTCTGCCACCTCGGGGTTCTGATTCCCACAATCTTCTCAAGCTTTGCTCTCAAGGTCAGAGGAAATCTGAACCTACTCTGTGGCAGAACACATTGGTTGTGCATAGTTGCCCATTCAATAGTCTCTATATTAATAAGGAGATACAGGCTAATATTTCAGCAATACTTAATATGGATGTGTGAGTGTTGAGGGGGGTCCTCAAAAGGGGAGGCCCCAAGATGTGCTGTGCCCTCCTGGGACCCGCACCTAGCCGCCAGAGGAAAAGCTACAAGACTGTCCTGGGAAGCAACCCACGATTCTGCTACAGCAAATTAGCAGACCCTGAGGCTTTCTTCCCCGTTGAAACTGCCACCTGGGATCCTCCAAACTCCGGTTCGTTGCAGGGCCCAGAAATCTACAGAAACAGCCAAAAGCTATATACCCCCTCAGATGTGCTTTGCCCTCCTGGGGCTCATACCTCACCGTCAGAGGAAAAGCTACAAGCCTGTCCTGGGAAGCAACCCACGATTCTGCTACTGCAAATTAGCATACCATGAGGCTTTCTTCCCCTGTTGAAACAGCCGCCTGGGATCCTCCGAACTCCGATTCATTGCAGGGCCCAGAAATCTACAGAAACAGCCAAAAGCCATATACCCCCTCAAGTTCGTTGGTATTTCGCACCTTTGGACTTTCTGAATTTTCAGTGCCAACACTCTGATTGGAGGATCTCTGCCTCACTGACTTCTTCCTGCTGGTCTCCATTTTACCTTGCTTCATTAGAGACGTTTATCAGCCCTGCTGACCCTGAGAGGCTATGCTTTTTTGTAAAGCAAGGATTCCATTTTTTCTAAGTGTCTACTTTCTCATTTGCAAATTATACTACATACCCACTAGAGGGCTACAACAGCTGTCTTTTCTGTTAAAGAGGAAACACATTATACTTTCTACTTCCTCTTCTGCTCTAGTGGACCTGGGATACCTCTCTTTCTGAGGACCATTCCTGGGGTTTTTCTGCCTGTTTCTCAGGCTGAACCATGCTCATCCACTGAGGCTGCGAGACTTGAACACCTTCCCCCACTTCCATTCTGTACTGGTGGACCTTGGCCAGAAACAGAAACGAAAGCTACAGACCAATCTTGCCACACTGGATTGCAGCCTTGAACCACCTCACAGGCTCAGCTGCAAAGAGTTGCTCCACAGGTACGCTCAGCACCAAAACCGCCTCTCAGCCAACAAAAAGATTTTGAACCAATGACACCTGATTGCTGATTGGTCTAGGCTTCTAGTGGCTTTTACTGCCGGCTGTTGTGGCATTTAGCTCTACCATGAGAAATTACAGCTGGTTCCTCGGTGTGTCACTAGCTTTACTAGCGCTCAGCTCAATTCTTCGGAACCCTTATCCCTCCCTAAAGTGGAATGACCCCTGCGCTTCTCCCTGTCCTGCGTCCAACAGCTCTTTTCAGGTAGTCATTCTGGACTATTGGGCTTCTCAGCTGTCTCTGCTGGGGAATGGGACATCTCCCAAGCTGCATCTGCAGATTACTCCCCCATCCAGACTTGAGACTTCCTAATCACGGCAAATTTCTGCCAGAACACTAGTGGCTGCAACACTAGGCCAGTATAACACCAGGGCTGGATACAGGCCTACCCATCAACACCGCCTCCCCTATCACCCAAAAAATAGTGTTTACAAATTACAGTTTGCTGCCTTAAAAAGAATCCTGCTTCTTTTACTATTGTACTCAGGCAATGTCGAACTCAACCCAGGACAATTAGTCACCCTTGCTTCTCCATCAGACTTGGCAGGTATCAAAGGAATGTCTTTTATGCATCTTAATGCCTGTAGTTTGCTGAAAAAGTTCACTCTTATCCAGGCTTGGGTGAGCCGCACCCTATCTGATGTCCTAGTGATCACTGAGACCTGGCTTAGGCCAGCCACCCCAGACAATGAAATCAATATCCCAAATTATTTACTCTTCTGAGCGGATAGGCAATCAAGAGGAGGTGGGGTGGCAATTTATGTAAGGGACAAATACTCAGCCACAAGCATAGACGCGTCATCCTCCCCCAAAGAATTTGAGTGCTTGATCCTAAAGATCGAACTTTCTCCTTCCAGTGCACTCTGTGTAATAGGCTGCTACAGGCCCCCTTCTGCCAGGCTGCATCCCCTGTCTCACCTCAGTTCCGTACTAGTTCTCAGTTCCTTGGAAACTATTATTCTTGGTGACCTGAACTACAATTGGCTATCAAGTGCATCAGCTCCCTTGAAATCCTTTTGTGACACTCTAGGGCTGGTGCAACTCATTGGCGAGCATACTCGCCCAAATAAAAAGATCTTTAACAACAGCTCCCTCTTAGATGTAATTTTGGTTAGCAAGCCACACCTGTTCTCTCGTGTTGGAGCATTTTTTTCAGACATTAACAATCATTGTATAATCACCACCATTAGATCCACACACAACCCACAGTTTGTGGCAGAGTTCTCTATCAAGAGGTGTAAATGCAACTTTGATTTGTTTGCTTATGTCCATGAGTTGAAACATTCACCACGATCGCAGGAATTCTTCCTAGCCAAAACGGTTAACAGGGCATACTATTTTTTACAATATTTTAAGTGAGGCTTTATATAAGCATGCACCCTTGGTTAAGGTGCAGGTCAGGATCAGCACCTGCCGTTGGTTCTCACCTGAGCTCAAAGTTTCCCTGTTAGAAAGGGATACTTTATGGAAAAAAGTCAGAAGAAGCAAGAACGACTCGGATTGGTGTCTTTTTAAGAGAGCACATAACAAGTGCACCAACTTGGTCAGAACAACAAAGCCCGCCTACTATCATTCTGAGCTAGCCTCTGCCTCAAGAAACCCGTCAAAGCTCTGGAAAACATTAAAAGACATGTCTGAACATGCACTTGATAATTCCATTCCAGCAAAAATTAAGTCCGGTGGCAGCATTATCTCTAACCGATCAGAGATATTGGAAGTCCTCAATAACCATTTTGCAACGGCAGGGCTAGCATTTAATATTTCTCCCACCAATGACCTCCGCACAGCTCAAGGCTCACCAACCCACGAGTTCCCCTTTACCGAGGAGGCCTTCTCCCTCCTGCCTGTCTCTTTAAAAGAGGTGGAAGACCTACTGCTGCAACTGGACACCAAGAAGGGAGCAGGCTCTGACTTCATAGAGCCATACTATCTGAAATGTGCCTACCATGTGTTTGCGGTACCAATCACCCACGTATTCAACATGTCACTCTCCCAGGGTAGCCTCCCCCCCAATGGAAAATAGCCCATGTCACTCCTCTATTAAAAGCAGGTGACCCCTGCGATCTAAATAATTACAGACCGCTCTCCCTCCTCCCCTTCCTGTCTAAATTACTAGAAAAAAATAGTGTGTGGCCAGCTAGGGGTATACTTAGAATACAGAAGCCTATTAAACCCAGTTCAGTTTGGATTCAGAGCAAAGCACAGCACCAGAACAGCCCTAGCTAAGGTGACCAATGATTGGCTCCTAGACCTTGAAAACAAGAAGCATGTCTGTGCCGTTTTCCTGGATCTTTGTAAGGCATTCGACACAGTCGAAAAACAGCCTGCTTCTTTCCTCCCTAAGCACCTTATGCCTGGACCATAAATCTATGTGCTGGTTTGCAGACTACCTCAGAGAACGGAAATAGCAATTTAAAGCTGAAGGTGATCTTTTTCCATTAAAACCTATGCTGAGGGGCGTGCCCCAGGGCTCTATCCTCGGTCCCCTCCTCTTTGCAGCCTACATTAACAACATCAATGACCCCATCAAAAAAGTCAACATCCACCTATTTGCGGATGACACTGTACTCTACTTGAGTCGTCCCAAGTTGGAAGCAGCCTGTGAAGACCTCCAAGCTGAATTTAACCTTCTACAATACCAGCTCATAAACAAAAAGCTTTTGCTCAATGCGAAAAAGACAAAAGCCATGCTCTTCTCTCCCTCCTTGCATGCGGCAATTCCTGCTGGGGTGGGAGCTATCCCTCAAATTACCACTTTTCTTGGAGAAACACTAGAATAAGTAGCTAAATTCGAATATCTAGGAATTTGGCTCGATCATAAACTTTCCTTCGCCGACCATCTCAAAGAACTACAGAAGAAACTAAGGCAAAAATGAGGACTATTCTACAGAATTAACTACCTGCTCACAAAGGAGGCCAAGATTCAACTGGTTCAAGCTACCTTCCTATCTTTAATAGATTATGTGGACCTGCTTTACAGACACTGCACTGCCTCTGCACTGACTAAGTTAGACACCCTCTACCACAGAGCTATCAGGTTCATTACTGGCCTTCCACTTTCCACACACCACTGCTCCCTGTACTCATCGTTAGGCTGGACTTCCCTTCACTATAGAAGGAATAGAAATGCTGCCCTATGGGCCTTCAGAGCAGTGACCAACAAGCTCCCCTCATATGTCTCAGATTGTATTCCCGGAGTGTGTTAGGCACCTATGCTCTAAGAAGCTATTCCCTAATTGCCTTCCAAGTTCCAAGGGTCAAAACTCATTTCAGCAAAGCTGCTCTAAGCTTCTCTTTACCCACATTGTGGAATGGTTTACAAAGAAACTTGAAACTGAGCTGCCCTGTTAGCCTGAATATCTTCAAGGCGCTCTATGATCGTTACATGAAAGCACCTTGCAAATGTTTTCCTCACCGCTAGCCCACTAATTCCACAACTCCTCCTTTCCATCCTGATGCTCACCATGTTTCTGCCCCTAGCTCTCACTCTTTCCCTATTAACTCTTCCTGCTGCACCCACCCTTCCCTGTCCACTCCAGCCTGGCTAAAGTCCCACCCTATCCACAGTAGTGTCCCAATTATCTATCCCTCCTCCGTCATTATCATAATAAACAAGTACACGGCAGCCATCTTCACTTTCTGCTGTTTTAGATCAATTTTCCCCCAGTCATCAGTAATATATCCCTCCTCTTCTTTACCTCTCTAACCTGCCACCCCATACACATCCTCTTTCCCCTATATGTGTAGTTGCTGACTGCCTCACTCACAAGATCTCTGCTTATAACCCCTGTAAGCCTATGGTTGATTGCACATCTACAGACTTCTTCAATTGTAAAATAATGCTGTTTTTTTATTTATTTCAACTTTGTACTATACTGTATACACTGTATATACTTTTTTTCTCTTGTATATTATTGCTTTTTGTATATCTGCTTCTGTACTGTACTTTGATGTATTCATGACCAGATCCACCTTGCAAATGAGCCTTGCTCAATGGTGCCTGCCTGGATTAATAAAGATTTTGATTGATTGATTGAAGGGAGTAAGAGGCCCCAACTGGGGAGAAAGCAGCTTCTGGTAGGAGACTGTATTGTTATGGGGATAGATGAGGGAGTGGGAAGAGGAAAGGAGAATGAGATGAAGTGCTTCCCTGGTGCTTTGGGTTGGAGGAATGGAGAAGAGATCCAGAGGATCACTAGGGTAGTAGGAGATGGGAGGAAACTAGATGTTATTGTTCACCTAGGGACTAATGACCTGGTAAGGGATAGGGTAGCGGTAGTGTAGGGTAATTTCATAGAGCTAAATAGAGGCCTGAAGCAAGTAACACACATGGTGGCATTTGCCCAGGTGCATATGGCCAAGGAGAGGAAAAGGCAGTCTGCATCACAGCTGTTAACAAGTTGTGGAAAGCATGATGCATGAAGGAAGGCATGGCTACTCTGGGGACTGGGAACTGGCCTGGGAGCATATGAGCCTCCATAGGGAAGACAGCCTGCATCTTTCCAGGAAAGGGCCACAGTCCTTAGTTGTAGGTTTAAATGCCACTTGGATGAGCATTTAAAGTAGCCGGGGTTGGGGGGGCAGGCTGCAATATCAAAGGAGGAAAAGATTGTCTCCCCCTAGACTATTAAGAAACAAGGAGGGAGGGGCCAATGTGAGGAAGATTCCCCCCAGGCAGGAGCACAGGAAGACAGGGGTGGGACAAGGTGGAGGACAAGATGGGTATAAATCAGGATGGCAAGAAGAGAGGAGTAAAGGAAACAGGAACGGAGAGGGTAACAAGGGAATTAGGGGGTCAGGGGAACTCCAGGAAACAGCACAGGCAGGAAGGGAGAGAGAAAGCTAGGAGGGAGGCAGGCTAGTGGGAAGTAAGGCATGAAGAGCAATCTATCTCTCAACTATGTATCTGCTACCTGGAGGCCATCATGGAGAATAGCCTTAATTTGGTGGCCATAATGAAGTCATGTGCACTGACAGGTATGACTGGGATATGGCCATACCGGCCTACTCTCTGATCAAGAGAGACAGGGAAGGGAGGAGGGGAGATGGGGTTGGACTACATGTGTGGGAAGGAATCAAGGCTACAGAAGTGCAGGGGAGCCTGAGGAAAAGGAAGGACTGGAGGTGCAGTGTGTCATCCTGAAGACAACACTGGGACTACGATCCATATATGGGTGGCATACAGACCTCCAGCACAGGGAAAGGAGTTGGAAAAGGCACTTGGGAGGGACATCATCAGGATGGCAAGAAAGGGGGAGGTGCTGCTAGTTGGTGACTTCAATATGCCAGATGAGGACTGGAGCCTTCCATCTGCAGCTTCAGCAGGGAGCAGGGCCATCCTTGACCACCTATAAAGGGTCTTTCTCAGGTAGCTAGTCAACAAACTGACTAAGAACATGGCAGTGCTGGACCTGATGCTTACAAACAGGGACAGCATTGCAGACATCACAGTGGGCAGTCCCCTAAGTACCATTGATCACTGTACAATTCAGTCTAACATTAAGATGGGAGCAGAGGCTCCTGGACCTTAGGAAATCAGATATTAAGGAAAGGGGATTCTGTCTCAGAAACTGCCTACTGGGGAAGGGGGATGCCAGGTATGAGTAGAGGAATCACAGTGAAAAATAAAGGAGGGCATAATTAAGGCAACCAGCCTCTGCATGAAGAAATTGCATAAAAGCAAAAGGAAAAAGAGACCATTATGGCACTCTAGGGAAGTGGCCACATGGTAAAGAAAAAAGGGTGGCATTCAGGAGATATAAGGAGCACAGAGGAAAGAAGACAAAGATATTCCAAGTAAAACAGAGGGAAACAGGTAAGATACTGACGGGAGCAAAGGTGCAGGCAGAGCAAATGATAACAAAAGAGGTAGCAAAGGGGATAAGACTTTATTCTGGTCCATAAGTGAGAAGAGGAAAGCAAGGGGAGGGTCAGTAAGGATAAGTAGGGCAGCAGAGGTATATTCCACAGAAGAGGACCAAGAAAAACCAGACATCCTGAACAAGTGCTTCTGCACAGTCTTTACAGTGGAAGGAGGAGGGACAGGCCACCAGTGATCAGCAGGAACAAAAGGAGAGGGAAGGCAAACTGAAGTCTGCTTTAAGAGGAAATAGTCTTGAAGGGACTTGCAGCTCTGAAAGTGGGCAAGGTTATTGGACCAGATGGGATACACTCAAGGGTACTAAAAAACTCAGGGATGTGCTACCCTGCTGATGGCCTCATTAAACAGCTCACTGGAATCAGGCATAGTTCCACAGGACTGGAGGACAGCAGACATGGTCCCTCTACATAAGGATGGCAGCAGGGAAAAGGCTAGTAACTATAAGCCAGTAAGCCTCACCTCAGGAGTGGGGAAATTAATAGAAGCACTGTTAAAGGAAACGTGGTAGAGTATCTTGAATCCAGTAGGCTGTAGAGCCAAAGGCAGTATAGATTCATGAGGGGGAGGTCATGCCAGATGAATCTGATTGAGTTATTTCACTAGGTGACCAGTGACATACATCAGGGGAGGGCAGTGGACATGACCTATCTGGACATTAGCAAGACCTTCGACATAGTGCCGTACAGAAGACTATAAAATTCAGCACCCCTGGGGTGGGATCCAAAGTGGTGAATGCGGTTAGAAATTGGTTAACTGATAGGCAACAGAGAGTGGTGGTTAACAGCACTCACTCTAATGATGGGATAGTGACCAGAGGGGTGCCACAGGGCTCAATACCTGGACAGGTTCTCTTCAATGTCTAAGTGATATTGCAGATGAACTGTAAGGGAAGGCATGTACAGTATTTTTGCAGATGATACTAAAATCTGTAATAGGGTGAACAATGAGGAAGGGTGGAAGGAATGCATAGAGATCTTGGGAAACACGAGCAGTGGTCAGGAGCATAGCAGTTGGGGTTTCATACCAAAAAGTGCAAAATCATGCACCTAGTGCATGGGAACCCAATAACTGAGTATAGAATTGGGGGAACTACTGTCAGTCTCTAAGCAGAAAAGAGACCTTAGGGTTATCACATCTGATTACTTCAAAGTGGCAGGGCAGTGTGACAAAGCAGTGGGTAAGGCTAGTGGGATACTGGGATATATTGGGAGAGTTATTTCCAGCGGGAAGAGAGAGGTGGTGTTGACACAGTATCACACACTGGTGAGACCCCAACTGGAGTGTCATATCCAGTTCTGGAGGTTGCGCCTCAGAAAAGACATAGACGTGGTGGAGGCAGTCCAGAGAAGGGCAAGTAAAATGGTGCAGGGGGTGCACCAAAACCCCTACTAGGAAAGACTGAGGGATCTCAACATGTACAGCCTGGAAGACAGGTGACCTGGGGGGACCAAGATACAGACTTACAAGTACTTAACAGGGGTGAACAGGGCAAGTATCTCTTTCAATGAGGAAGAGTACCAGAACCAGAGAACATGTGATAAAGCTGGAAGGAAGCATGTTTAGGAGGGATATGGGGAAGTACCACTTTACTGAATGAGTAGTGGGTGCCTGAAATAGACTGCCAGAGTAAATGGTGGGGGTGAAAACAGTAGGGGGCATCAACCATGCGTGGGATAGGTATAGGGCAATATTAGGGAATGGCAGGGAGGAGGGAGGGAGGGTCACCATAGACCTTATAGGGTCTGCAAAGATAGACAAGGCAGGGACTAGATAACCTGGGTAGACTGGGCCAAGCAGACCTTTTATGCTGACAATTCTATTTCTGTATATCAAAGGATGCCAGAAATGCATTTTTACTAAAATCTACATGATGAAATGTTTTTCTAACTAACAAATACTGTTGTTTTAAATCCAGCTCTGTATAGAGCCCACCCTACCCCATTGTAGGTGCTCCAACCAGTAACATCATATTAATCTAGTACTTTAAAGAGGAAGTAATCACTGGTACAGCACTAGCTCTATGGTTTGCATCGCTGATGACCTGGATTCAGCTGGTGGGAGGATGCTTCAGCATCCCGTGGACTGCACTCCTCCAGGATGGGGATTGGTGGTGCAGAAGCTGATGCTTGCCTGACCCCAAGTGGTAGCTGGGAGGGCAGCAGGCCAAGATCAGCAGTCAAGGAAGTAGGAGGGGCATATGCCAAAACCAGGTCTTGTGATCCTACTGCCCACAAACCTAGGGCATGTGACCCCAATGTCATCCCCAAAAAACAGAACACATGACCACAGTACCCACAAAAAAACAGGGCACATGGCATCAGTTCCTACACAACCAGAGCATGTGATCCCAGTGTCCAGAAAAAGAGTATGTGACCCTGCTGTTCAGAAAACCAGATAATACGACCCCAGTGCCCTAACAACCAGAGTACATGACCCCAGTGCCCACAAACCTAGGACACGCAACCCCAGTGCCCAAACAACTAGAGCACTTGACTCCAAAGGCCATAAAACCAGGACAAGTGACCCCAAATCTCCAAAAAAAAGAGGACATGACCCCAGTGCCCACAAAACCTGGGCACATGACCCCAGTGCCCAGAAAACCTGGGTACATGACCCCAGTGCCCACAAAAGGGTGTTTGGCTGCTGGGGTAAGAAATCAATCTGATTGGTTAAAACTAGTGATGTGACCATGTAGTCAGATTTTAATTTCTTTTTTCTTTACTTTTCAACTTCTAAAACAATTTTTCAAGTGCAGCAAAATGCTCCAGGGTGTACCATAATACCATAAATTACTGCACTTACCAGGTGATTGAAGGCAACTAACCTGAAGCACATGGTAATTTAGCATTACCACACACCCTGTCATGTGTTATTGCATACAAGGCATCCTTAATTGTTAGGTGAGGGTTGGGGCTGGGGGGAAGTGGAGAATAAAAAACAGAGTAAATGTGGGAGGTGGATAAACAAAAAAAAGAATTCTGTGGACAGTTAGACTGTGTTGATGTGTGGACCAGTTGCCTGCAAGATGGACCTCCCGTGTATTTGACATCTAGATACATTTATCAGTGTCCACTGAGGAGATGACCCAAGGAAAATTCCTGTTACACCTGGGAAAAAATGAATGTAATCCCCTCTTGAGTCAGCAGTGAAAAAGACACCTGCTACTTTCCTTTTTTGTGGTGTTTTGTTATTTGTTTTGTGTTTTTTTACTGATCTTCTTGAAAAAGATGGGGGTTTTGTTTCCTGTTAATACTGCTGAGATGATTGAAGGGATCAGAGCAGTGCAAAAAGCATTTGTGGAGATGGGCAGGGCCTTAGACAAATAGCACACATGGTAACCTTCTCGGAGGTGCTGTCTGTCTATGGCACTGATGAGGCTAGGGTGCTCCACACCATGGGATTCAATCAGTGGTTGAAAAACTGGTGCAGAGCTCAGGGATTTGGCTTCATTGGGGACTGGTGGTTCACCTGGAGGGATGCAGGCCTATACTGGAGTGATGGTCTGCATCTGTCCAGGAGGGGAACCAGGATCCAAGGTGATAGGTTTAAATACTTCATTGGCAAGCATTTAAACTAGCCAAGGGGGGAGACACTGGAAAGGAGCAGGGAAATCCTAGTCCCCCCAAACAAATCAGGGTACTAAGTGAGGTAGACACCAACATAGAGATGACAATACGGAGAAGCTCAGGGGTAAATGAAGAAAATGAAAAACGCAATAAGGACAGGGATGGGGCAAAAAGGGATAAGGCCATCAAGAAATGGAGGGTAATGAGTACCAACGCCCGTAGTCTGGGCAACAAGCTCCCTGAACTGGTGGCCTTGATGGAAGAGGGATGCCTGGATATCGTAGCAGTCACAGAAACATGGTACATAGAGAACCATAACTGGGATGTTAACATACCAGGGTACACAACCTACAGGAGAGACAGGGAGGGCAGAAGGGGTAGCTCTCTATGTAAGGGAAGGAATAAAAGCAACTGAACAAAAGAGTAAACAGGGAGGAGAGGAGGCACTGTGGGTCACCTTAGAGACTGGAAATGGCACCACAATCCGCACAGGAGTTGTATACAGACCCCCATGTCAGGGGGAGGGAATAGACAAGGATATGATAGAAGGCATACTTAGGATGGCAGAGAAATGGGAGATACTGTTGATGGGGAACCTTAATATGCCAGATGTTAACTGGATCACCTTTGCTGTAGCCACATCCAAAAGCAGGGCCATTCTTGATGCCCTTCAGGTGGCATGCCTCAGACAGCTAGTTTTGGAACCTACTCATGAGGGAGCAATCTTAGACCTCGTACTCTCAAATGGGGACAGTGAGAGGATCTCAGATCTAGAAGTGGATAGCCATTTGGGAACAATTGACCACTAAACAGTGTGGTTCATGATAAACTCAGCTACAGAGTCAAGCCATACAAAAGTGAGGGTTCTGGACTTCAGGAGGGCTGACTTTGGCAAGATGGGTGAGTGCCTTAGAAAAGCACTAGCAAGCAGGCTAGAAATAGGGGTGGAGCAACAATGGGGAAATATCAAAACTGCCATTACAGAGGCAACAAGCATTTGTGTGACGCAAATAAATAAATCAAAATGAAAGAAAAAGCCACTATGGTTCTCAAAAGAAGTGGCAATGAAGGTTAGGGAGAAAAAGACAGCATTTAGGAAGTACAAGGAAACACAGAAGAAGCAGGACAAAGAACTGTACCAGTTAAGGTAGAAGGAAGCAGGGAGGGTAGTCAAAATAGCAGAGACACAAACTGAAGAAAAGATAGCCAACTCGGTTAAGAAAGGGAATAAAACCTTTTATAGGTATATCAGGAAGTGTAGAAAGACAAAGGGTGGGATAGTGAGGCTGAATAGAATGGATGGTGGGTGGGCAGAGAGTGACAGTGAAAAAGCAGTGATACTGAATGAATACTTCTGTTCAGTATTCACAAAAGAGAAGTGGGGGAGGTGCCTAATCCAATTAACAGAAGCACTCCAGAGAGGGGGGTCAATCCCAGTCCTTTCACAGAAGAAAGGGTTCTGAAAGAACTCCTAAAACTGAAGATGGACAAAGCAATGGGGACAGATGGAATTCAACCCCAGAATTCTAAAAGATTTAAGCAGAGAACTAGTGAAACCACTGACTATCCTTTATAACAAATCATGGGAGGATGGTGTGGTACCTGAGGACTGGAAGAAGGCTGATGTGATTCTCCTTCACAAAAGTGGGAGCAAGACAGAGGCAGGAAACAAAAGACCTGTCAGATTGATCTCTGTGGTAGGGAAAGTGATGGAACCACTTCTGAAGGAAAGAATTGTTGAGTACCTAGAGGCCAGTGTGGCACAGGACCCAAGGCAGCATAGGTTCACAGTGGGAAGGTCATGTCAGACGAATCTAATTGATTTCTTCGACTGGGTGACCAAAGTAGTAGACCAGGGAAGGGCTGTGGACATGACCTACCTAGACTTTAGCAAGGCATTTGACACACTCCCACACAAAAGATTAGTAGTCAAATTAATCAGCCTTGGAGTGGGTATCAGGGTGGTAGCCTGGGTAAAACATTGGCTGAACAACAGGACACAGAAGGGAATTGTAAATGGAGTCCACTCTGAAGAAAGAGGGGTTACTAGTGAGGTACCGCAGGGTTCAGTACCGGGTCCAGTCCTTTTTAATGTCATTATAAGCGACACTGCAGAGGGACTGAAAGGAAAAGCATGCCTCTTTGCAAATGACACAAAGATCTGCAACAGGGTTGATACACAAGGAGGTGTGGAAAGGATGAGAAGGGACTTGGCAAAGTTGGAGGAATGGTCAGAAGTATGGCAGCTTGGATTCAATGCAAAGAAGTGCAAAGTAATGCATCTGGGAAACAAAACCCTGGGAAGATTACACAATTGTGGGGGAGGTAGTAACAACAACAAAAATGGAAAGGGACCTGGGGGTAATCATATCAGATGACCTTAAGGTTGGCAAGCAATGTGAAAAGGTGGTAGGGAGGGCTGGGGGGATACGGGGATGTATAGGGAGAGGCATCACCAGCAGAAAACAGGAAGTTGTTATCCCCCTGTACAGACAGTTGGTGAGACCCCATCTGGAGTACTGAATCCAGTTCTGGAGACCCCATCTCCACAAGGACATAGACAGGATGGAAGCAGTTCAGAAGAGGGCAACTAAAATGGTGCAGGGTCTGCATGAGAAGCCATGCGAGGAGAGGCTAAAGGAGCTTAATATGTGTACCCTTGAGGAAAGGAGGGAGGGGGACATAATAGAAACATTTAAGTACCTCAGTGGAATCAACAAAGTCCAAGAGGGTAGCATCTTTCAGAAAAGAGATGTACAAGAACAAGGGGACACAATTTGAAGATAGAGGAGGACGGCTCAGGGGCAATGTGAGGAAGTATTTTTTCACAGAGAGGGTGATGGATGCATGGAACAGTCTTCCTGAGGAGGTTGTGGGGTCTAAAACTGTGGGAGAGTTCAAGAATGCATGGGACAGATATAAGGCAATTTTTGTGGGGGGTAGGAAGAAATAGGCTGTTGGTTAAATAGGATCTGCAGCTTATCCTCTAGGTAGGGAAATGGGCAGACTAGGTGGGCCAAGCGGTCCATATCTGCCATCAAAGTCTATGTTTCTATGGTTGACTTTCCAGGCCTGAGAGAGAGAGAGTGTTCAGGAAGGTAACAAGGCAGAGATTCATTTCGCAAAGAAGAGGCGGTGGAATGATTTACTGGTGGTGATAGCACTGGGTGGGGAATGAGTGGGAGTTTCAATCTAATCATTCTGAATCTGTCAGTGCAAACTGACTTAGTAGCATTTTTTTTCCCAGTACAATAATATATAAAAATATCAACAGGAAGAAATAAGTCAGGCAAAAAAAAAAAAAAGAATGCCCACACTGCCACTGGGGTGGGCTAGGGTCTGTGGATGATCCCTGGAAGCCCAAGCTGGAGGCCAAGTGCATTGCAGTGGTGAGGCTCTCTGCTCTTGGGGAGGGAGGATGCAGGCTGCAGAGAGTTTGTGCAACCCTGCTACTCACCAGTCATGGCATGGCATCAGTACCTACTATGATGGCAGCCATGGGCCCACCTTCGTGGCAGAAGGAAGGATGCACATACCCCCATGATCATCTGGGTGTGGGGCGAAGGGGGCAAACAGCAAAAAATGGAGAAAAAAGCAATTATAATAATGACAAAAATAAAAGGGATCATCCTTTAGTACTTTGGTAAATGTTTTCACATGGGTATGATGGCCTTCTCAGTCCAGTCCCCAACTCCCCAGTACGATTAGAGTGGGACAGGCTGGGTGATCAGTGGCTAATACCACATTAAAAGTGTAAAGCAGTAATTCTCTAAGCCAAATATGTTCTTAGCCCCCCCCCCCCCAACAGCGCAGCATCTTGGTGACACTGTGTTACTACTCCAAAGGAGATCTGTGCTGGGGAGGTATTTTAGCACCTTTGCTCACTGTATCAGTAAAGGGAATGGTGGAAGGGATTGGCAACAACTTTTAAGGAAATTTGTAAGGGCTTCTTTTTTCATTACAATTTTAATTACCCTGTGTAACCCCACAACATCTAGTTTACAGTGGCGGGGACACAGCTTCTACCCATATTTTTTTAAACTTATATTTTATTATATTTTGAAATGCAAATGAATATAGTTGATGTACAAAAAAAAACTCAAGGTGTTGCATCAGAATGGGAGCTAAAAACAAAACAAAAAGGTAATACCAAATGCACGCTTAAAAAAGGGACATAGAATTAGAATCAGTGTTTCAACCATAGATCTTCAGAATGCATCTATAAAGAGAAAAAAACCTTATTCCACCAACTTTACTTTTTTGTCTTTATAGATAAATTCCTGAAGAAGACCTATGGTTGAGAAATACATAGATACATAGATACATAGACAGTGTCGGCAGATAAGGGCCTATGGCCCACCCAGTCTGCCCATTTGAGCTTGTAAGTTCAGTTTGTTTTCCTAGAAGTCTGTTGCCCCTTACCCCTGACCTCCAGAATTCCTTTATGTCTATCCCATGCATTCTTGAATCCTGTGATTGTTTCAGCCCCACCACTTCCTCTGGCAGGGTGTTCCACTTGTCCACCACCGTTCTGTGAAGAAATTCTTTCATGTTTCCTCTGAATGTCCTCCTCCAACTTCATCCCATGCCCTCTAGTCCTGGAACATCTTTTTCGCTTAAAATAGTGTTTTCCTGCACCCTGCTCCTCCCTTTAAGATACTTGTATGTCTCTCATCATCTCCTCTCTCCCTCCTCTCCTCCAGGGAGTACATGTTCAGTTCCTTCAACCTGTCTTCATAGGACTTGTGATGCAATCCATGCACCATCTTTGTTGCCCTCCTCTGAACCTTCTCTACCCTGTCTATGTCCTTACGTAGGTATGGTCTCCAGAACTGTACACTGTACTCCAGGTGGGTCTCACTAGTGTCTTGTATAGCGGAATTATGACCTCCTTTTCCTGCTGGTGATGCACCTGCCTATACATCCCAGCATCCTATTTGCTTTACCTGCTGCCTTGTCACACTGTTTCCCTACCTTGAGGTCATCAGAGATGACAACCCCAAGATCCCTTTCCTGCTTGGTGCATGCTATATCCTCACCCCCCAAATGATATATTGAGAGAGGGTTTTTGTGCCCCATATGCAATATCTTGCACTTCTTTGCATTGAATTTCAACTGCCAAACCCCTGACCATTCTTCAGGTTTCTGCAGGTCGCTTCTCATTCTGTCTACACCCTCTGGTGTGTCTACTCTGTTACAGAGCTTTGTGTCATCAGCGAACAGTGAAATTCTGCCTTCTAGGTCCTGTGCAATGTCACTGATGAAGATGTTGAATAGGACCGGTCCCAGCACTGATCCCTGTGGTACCCCACTGGTCACTCTTCCCTCTGTGGAGTGACAGCCATTTACCACCACCCTCTGTGTCCTGCCACCCAGCCAGTTACCTACCCACCACACTACTGTCCTGCCCACACCCATATTCCCCAGTTTGTGTAATAGTCTTCTATGTGGCACAGTGTCAAAGGCCTTGCTGAAGTCCAGATAGGCCATGTCCACTGCCCTCCCCTGATCCACCTCCCTAGTCATCCAGTCAAAAAATTCAACAAGGTTGCTCTGATATGACCTCCCCCTGGTGAAACCGTGCTGCCTTGGGTCCTGTAGTCCATTGACAACCAGATGTTGCACCAATCTCTCCTTCAGTAGTGCTTCCATGATCTTCCCCACTACCGAGGTGAGGCTGACTGGTCTGTAGTTCCCTGCTTCCTCTTTGTTCCCACTTTTGTATAAGGGACTACATCTGCTGTCCTCCAGTCTTTGGGTACCTCCTGTTTCCAGTGATCGGCTAAACAGGATAGCCAGAGGGTTCAGCCACCACCTCTCTTAGTTCTTTAAGGACCATGGGGTGCACCCCATCTGGCCCCATTGCTTTATCAACTCTTATTACTTCCAGTTCCTTCAGGACCCTTTCTCGTGTAAAGGGACTTGTGTCCATTTCTGCACCATTCTCACCCCTTGTACTCCCCTCAGACCCATTGCCCTCCTCTTCCTCAGTAAAGACTGAGCAGAAATACCTGTTTAATATGTCAGCTTTACTGTTGTCATCCTCCCACAGCCCCATCCTCCCCTTCAGTCTCACTATCCCTCCTTTGTCTTTCTTTTTCACTTATGTACCTGTAAAGGTTTTGTCCCTCTACCCATTGATTTTGCAATGTGTTCTTCTGTCTGAGCTTTGGCTTCCTTACTGACCTCCTGCCTCCTTTGCTTCTCCTGGTACTTCTCCCTATCCCTTCTGCCTGTGTCTTTTGTATTGCCTGAATGCAATCTTTTTGGCTTTCACTTTCTTTGCTACCTCTTTGGAAAACCATAATGGTCTCCTCTTCCTTTTCCTCTTGCTAACCTGCTAATGCATAATTCTGTTGTTCTTGTAATTCCATTTTAAATACTGCCCACTGTTCCTCAACTCCTGATTCCTGTCCCATTCCCCTTAATGCCTCTTTCAAGTATCTCCCCATTTTCCCAAAGTCTGCCCCCCTAAAATCCAGGATACGTGTTTTTGTGTGGTTTGGTTCTGCTCTTTCTGTGATTTCAAACCACAATGACTGGTGGTCACTGTTTCCCAGGTGCTCCCCCACTGTTACCCCCATCACACTGTCCCTGTTTGTGAGCACAAGGTCCAGTATTGCCTTCTGCCAAGTTGGTTCCATGACCAGTTGCTTGAGGAAGGCACCCTGAAGGGAGTCCAGGATAAATCTGCTACTAGTTGATGCTGCTGCTGGGATGCTCCAGTCCACGTCTGGAATATTGAAGTCTCCAACCAGTACTACCTCACCCTTGTCTGCCATCCTTTGGATGGCTAGCATCAGCTCCCTATCTGTTTCTTCCTCCTGGGCTGGTGGTCTATAGACCACACCTGTGAGTATGGCTGTCCCATTTTCCTTTCCAGCTTAACCACAGTATCTCTCCCCATTTTGTTCCTCCTGGATCTCTGTGGCCCTTATGTCATTTTCACATACAGTGCCACTCCTCCTCCCTTCCTGCCTGCTCTGTCTCTTCTGAATATGTTGTAGCCAGGTATGGCCATCTCCCAGTCGTGGTTATCATTACACCAGGTTTCAGTGATGTCCACAATGTCCAGGTCTGACTGTACCATGACAGCCTCCAGATCTTCCATCTTGTTGCTAAGGCTCCTGGCATTTGCACACATGGCTTTCCATGATTTGACCTCCCTAGACTGTTTCACTGTTCTATTCCAGCCCCTTCCTTGGTTGTCATTTATTCCTGGATCTCCTTGCTGTCTGCCCTTCTGCTGAATTTTGCCCCTTTTCTGCTTATCCACCTCTTGGGCACTAATCTCCATCTTTTGCACACTGCTTTGCAGAGATAGCCACTCCGCTGATTCACTGGTTCCACTGCTAGCTGTAGGGGGTGAGCAAGTAGGTACCCTCCTTGCTGGCCTGCCACCCCCCTTTGCTAGTTTAAATGCTTGTCAATGTAGCTTTTAAACTTATTATTGAGTGCTTGGATTCCCCTCCAGGATGGATGCAGGCCGTCAGGCTTGAACAAACCTCCATCCCTCCAGGTGGGTCCCCAGTCACCAATGAATCCAAACCCTTCCTCACAGCACCAGTTCTTCAACCATGAGTTAAAGTTCCTGGTGCATGCACTCCTATGCTCTCCCTTGCCTCTCACAGGTAGTACTTCTGAGAAAGTGACAGAAGTAGTTACTTGCTTGAGTCCCTCCCCAGTTTCCTAAACTCTTCCTGAACTTCCTTTGGCTCCCCATTTGCCAGGTCATTAGTACCTAGGTGGATAATAACATCCAGCTCACCCTCCCGTCTTGCCTTCCCAGTGATCCCCAGTATCTTCCTTCCATCCCTCCATGCCGTGGCACCTGGTAGGCACCTCACCTCCCTGTCCTTCCCCTCCTGTGTTCCTAGCTGGATCCCTCTTATGATGGAGTCCCCCACCAGGATTCACTTCCTCCTCCTCTGGGGTCCACTGCTTTCCCCGCTGAGGTCACCTCCGTGGCTAACCTCCACATCCTTTCCTTCCACTTCTCTGGGTACCTCTATTTGGTTGTCCTCATTTGCCAGTGTGGCGTATGAGTTCTTGAGTGGAATAGGATCTGGAATGTACCTCTGCCTGACTGCTCTAACCCTCCCTGAGCCCACTGTCATCCAAGTGCTCCTCGTTCTCGGCATCCTTTGAGGCAGTTGCATTGGACTGGGTGGTCCCTGGATAGGGGTGATGGTACTCCTGACCCAGTTTACTTCTGCTCTGAGTCTGGCTACCTCATCCCAGAGTCCAGAGAGATGCATGCAGATAGGGCAGCACCTCAGTGTCCAGAAGGTCTGCCTGAATATGGCTACCCCACAGCCACTGCATTGCACCACTCCCCACATTATACTGCAATTCCACTACTTGTCTGCTACTGAAGCTCTCTAGTTCCTTTTTATTAATTTACTGTACTAAAATCCTGCCACTGATCCTCAGATAATTTTTTTTTAAAAAAAAGAAACCAATAAATAAATAAATGAGTCAAAACACTTGTCCTGCTGAGGGTGAGCTTCTTCCCCCTTATGCCCCTCCTACTTCACACCCCTTACTATTCCCTGTGTTTAGCTCCTGTCAATCAGATTTAACAGGGCATATAATTAAGAAAAATTTGCAGCAATTGAAGACAGCACATAATTACACCACCACTATGTTTTAAATTTTCAACAGCCCGAAAATAATTATAAGTAAAGACAACAAAGAAAGTATAGTGTCATTAAAAGCCCACAATCTAAGTTTAAAAGAAAAATAGCAATTACCAGTTATGCTAAAGCACTGAATTGAATATGTTTCCTTCCTTACCCTTCTGGCTTCTTCTGAGAAAATAAACTCTGCTTGCTACTTTAACTCTGACTAAGCCCCACCTCCAGTTATCACGTAGCTGAGGTCAGAGGCCAGACAATTAACACCCTTCACCCAACTACAGGGCAGTCAGACAAGCCAAGATAAAATTTGCAGCAATTAAAGACAGCACAGAATTACACCACCACTATGTTTTAAATTTTCAACAGCCCAAAAACAATTATAAGTAAAGACAACAAAGAACGTATAGTTTCACTAAAAGCCCACAATCTAAGTTTAAAAGAAAAATAGCAATTACCAGTTACTCTAAAGCACTGAATTGAATATGTTTCCTTCCTTACCCTTCTGGCTTCTTCTAATCTATTCTATTTTCAACATTCATTTAATATTATATTTTTATGTTTGTTTGCATGCATGTGCAAGAAACATTTTGTGGCAGCTTGCTGGAGTATCAGGTTGTGGCGGTGCAGCAGTGTTGTGGCCAATGCCGTCACTGCTTTATGGGCTTGTCTCTGTGGCACCAATGAATGAGCATGCTGTATATGACAGCAGTTGAGAAGCGTGCCACCAACTTGAAAGAAATTCACAGCCACAATGAGAGAGCACCCCATCATTGCAGAGCATAGCCACCCATACACCTGGCACACAATGGCGTGCAACAGACCAGTGGGAGGGGGGTAGCAGGAGCCGATAGTGGAGCCAGCCTTTCTGCCTAGCAGAACTACAAGGTGTAGGCAGGCATACACTTGACACACGACAGTGTGCTTACCGAGTAGCAGGGGTTAGCAAAAAGCTGCCTGGCATGTCTGCATATTCCTTTGTTAAATTTTTTTTCATGCACTTCTGACCTTGGATAGTCCTCCTTGCTCTTCCAGGGGGTAGGGGGTAGGGGGTGCTAATTGGTAAATTTAGATGTTTCTGACATGAACGCCAAGCGGATCTGATACATGTAGCAGCTTTTCTTAATCAGATCCACTGGGTACGTCAGGAGGTGAAGCTATAAGGGTGGCATGTTTACAAGCCCCTGAAACCAACTACCAGTTCCATTTAGTTGTTCTTGTTCAGAATAGTAGGACCTACTGCGCATGAAGCCCTTGAGTCGGAGAGGAGTATTGTCGACAGTGCTGTCAGGTCTGACTGGAGCTGCAGCCGTAGAGGGAGTGCCACCACTGAGAAGCAGGTCAAGCAGCAGCCAGTACCCTCACACATGACGGTACGCCACTAAGAAGACTAAGCAGTGAAGAGGAGCCATGCAACTGTTGGTCACCATCTAAACTAAGATCAGAATGGAGTACTGTACAGATGGAGTTTTACCAGCAGCACCCTGGCCCTGCATGCCCAGCTGATGGGTGGCAAGAGTCAACAGCTTGGCAGGCCCCAGCCCGCGCCAGACTGATCCATAGCCGAAGAGTGAGAGAGAGCAAGAGGAGTTGTGTTGCTGCACTGAATGCATACTCTCACTGTGGTACTGAGTCTGGGCAGCTTGAAGATGCCTCCCCCCAAGACAAGATAAGATCTCTCACAGCAGAAACTTGCTGGTAAGATTACTAGAGGAGATCTCTGTTCAGTCTCGGCTCACAACTCGCTCCATGAGTTCCAGTTCTAGTCCTGTAGAGAAGTGTAACTGATGTCACCTTGTTCCATCTGTAAATGAGGTCAGATGTGTAAACTTTATGTGAATGGTGTGAGCGTTAGGCTTGAGAAGCACAAGACACACCCCACACCCAGGGGTGGACTGGTTGGGTCACAGGCCAGGGTGCTACCTATGGAGGACAGGCCACCTTCACCTGAACTGTCAGATGCCTTCCTACATGAAAAAAACATAATTATCGAAGCGCAGGATGCGGGCCAGACAACACTTTATTTAGACAGAGCTACAGCAGAGACACAAAGAGAGAAAGTGACACACATTTTTGATGGATTTTATGACTGGGAGAGGTGCAGAGGTAGCAGAGATAGCATACAAACCAACAAGTCACTGTAAAAAGGATTGCATTTCTTTTTGATCCATTGTGAGGACTGATTTGTCTGAGCAGCGGGATTGCATAGCAATGTGCAATGCAATGCAGACTATTTAATACACTGCTTCCCTCTATGCCTGTATAAGCCTCTCTTGAAGCTGCCCACTGTCTTCAGTGAGACATCTTACTTCCAGCAGTGGCACTCCAAGTTAAAACCACTCTCTCCTTGAAAAAGTGCAAACTGGCCTCCCTCTTGAAACCAGCCCTCCCCCCAACACGGCTGTGACCCTTCTTGTCATGGTTGCCACTCAGCTTAAAGAGATCATCCTTATCAGGACTAGAAATTAATTTTAAAAAGTGGTGTTCGACATGGAATACCATTGCCAAAAATTAGACATTTGTCTTGAAAACTGGTATACAAACCCAATTTTTGGTATACAGTGCCATCACTGTTGTAAGAAGCATGTGGTTTTAAGTCTGTTTGCAGTATTGCTGAATAAAAAAAAAACTTAAAAAGGATAGGCTTTGAGTGTCTGTCCCAGCTGTCCAGGAAGAGTGGGGGGAAATAAACACAACACTGTTACCTCGCCCCAGCAGTGTTGTGCATGATTGTTAGAGTCAGTGCCAGAACATCGCACATGCCTGTGTTCTACTCCCAACAACTCCGGTCCCCAGATCAGAAACCCAGAGAGGCTTTTCAGCCTCAAAAACAATATATTTTGTTACCAACATTTAATAACATCAACTCTGATGTCTTTGGCTATAAGGTGAAGTAGTCTGGAGCAGCGCCACATAATTTATCCAGCTTGACGTGGCCCCACACTCCACAGTGTGGAGCTGCATCATGGACTCACATCAATGTCTCTGACATAAGGACAGGAATCAGGACTGAGATGAATCTCTTTGCAGATGACTTGAAACTGGGGCCGGTGGTGGATGGGGAGGAGGGGAGGGTGGCCCTACAGGGGGACCTGGAGGCTCTGGAAATATGGTCTAGAAAGTGGAAGCTGAGGTTCAATGTAGGGAAATGCAAGGTACTCCACCTGGGGGCCAGAAACCCAGGCCAAGTGTACACCCTGGGGAATGCTACAAGTCTCGATGGCTAAGAGGGACCTGGGGTGGTGGTGGATGTCAAGATGAACAACTCTGAGACTTGTAGGAGGGCAGCAGCCAAGGCCAACAGGATGCTGGGATGCATCGCTAGGGGATCACCTCAGAAGGAGGAAGTGATACTCCCTCTGTATAACTTCTTGGTGAGGCCACACTTGAGTACTGCGTGCAGTTCTGGAGGCCACACTTAAGAGGGACATTAACCTCCTGGAGAGGGTCAGAGGAGGCAACCAAAATGATTTGGGGCTTGGGGACAGGACCTATGAGGAGAGGCTTGAAGAGCTAAATATGTACACATTGGAAGAGAGAAGAGACTGGGGGGACATGATAGAGGTCTTCAGGTACATGAAGAGGGTAAATAGGGGAGGAACAGTCAGGGTGCTTCGAAGGAAGGAGGAGGGGCCACTAGAGGGCATGGGTGGAAGCTGGAGGGGGGAAGATTCAGGGGAGAAAGGAGGAGGTGCTACTTCACTGAGAGGGTGGTGGAGCCATGGAATGCACTGCCTAGGGGGCTGGTGGAGGCAGAGACAGTGGAGGGGTTCGAGAGGGGGTGGGACAGGTACAGGTGAAGGGTTCTGGAAGCAAAATCCAATGCAGCAAGACTATCTGGAACTGGGAAGGGAGAAGTCAGAGAAGGCGAGGGGGACAGCAAAGTCAGCACCCAGGGTGGGGGCTGACCAAACAAGCAGACACGAAAGACCGTTAGGCCTATTCTGCTGGCATTTTAGTACGTTAGTATGTTAGTGTCAACCAGGCCAAGTGATGCAGTGCTGCTCCTGTCTCCTTTACCTTACAGCTGAAGACGTCGGAGTTGCTGTTATTAAATGTTGGCAACAAAATATATAGTTTCTGAAGCTGAAAAGTCTCTCAAAGTTTACACACACTTGAGGGGTTAGATGCTACATAGCATCTAACCCCAAGGGTGTGTGCAAACTTCTCATTGCTCACCCAGGGGTCAAAATTAGCACTAGCCAATGAGCCAAATGCTGGTAGATCCTTTACCTAGCCCTGCAGGCTTGTACTGGACAAGGTTACATTTCAATAAGGGAAGGGAACGTTGTTTAACCAGGACCAGCACACTAAGTCGAAGCTTGTTTCCGGATGCAACCTGGGAGCACAAAGAGGTTAAGTGACTTGCTCAGGATCACACAGTATGCATCTAGACAGCTGTGGGATTCAAACCCAGGTCTCCAGAACTGCAACTCAGAGCCTTAACCCACTGTGCTATGCTACTCCCAATAAGCACATCAGCTGAGCTGGTGGAAAAGTCTGTGGGGCTAGTGGATTTTCCCAGTCAGTAGCCCTGCTGGCTAGTGGCTGCAAAACTTAATTTTGACCTCTGGCACCCTGACCCATACTTTATTCTATACATAAACATATCTGTAAGTGCATTCTATGCTTACTGATTTAATGTTTTGCATGATTGGTTAAGTACTGCAAGTAAAAGGCTTGACCTTGATGTGGTAAAATAATTACATCCATGTTAGACATCTCTTCTCATTTCAACCAAAGTTGTAAAATGTAATAAAAACTAACCGGCAACAGGAGAATATAAATGTGTGCATCATGAGTAGGATAAAATGCAGAAATCAGAAGACCTGTGCTATTGTACTGTTACTCCCATTGCCACAGAGCTTCTTGGACAGTGGGCCTGTTAACATAGGATTGCAACTAAGACAAGCATACATCCTAAACATTTTTTTTTTTAATTCTTTTTATTACAGTGGATGTGATCACATTCTAATACAGTCTATTACATAGAAACATAGACTTTGACAGCAGATAAGGACCGCTAGGCCCATCTAGTCTGCCCATTTCCCTACCTACAGGATAGGCCGCAGATCCTAGTTAACCAACAGCCTATTTCTTCCTACCCCTCACAAGAATTGCCTTATGTCTGTCCCATGCATTTTTGAATTCTCCCACAGTTTTAGACCCCACAACCTCCTCAGGAAGGCTGTTCCATGCATCCACTACCATCTCTGTGAAATAATACTTCCTCACATTGCCCCTGAACCGCCCTCCTTCTATCTTTAAATTGTGTCCCCCTTGTTCTTGCAAGTCTCTTTTTCTGAAAAATGCTACCCTCTTGGACTTTGTTGATTCCACTGAGGTACTTAAAAGTTTCTATCATGTCCACCCTCTCCCTTGTTTCCTCAAGGGTATACATATTAAGCTCCTTTAGTCTCTCCTCATACAGCTTCTCTTGCAGACCCTGCACCATTTTAGTTGCCCTCCTCTGGACTGCCTCTATCCTGTCTATGTCCTTGTGGAGATGGGGTCTCAAGAACTGGACACAGTACTCCAGATGGGGTCTCACCAACTGTCTGTACAGAGGATAACAACTTCCTGTTTTCTGCTGCTGGTGCCTCTCCTATACATCCTAGTATACCCCCAGCCCTCCCTACTGCCTTCTCACATTGCTTGCCAACCTTAAGGTCATCTGATATGATTACCCCAGGTCCCTTTCCTTTTTGTTGTTGTTACTACCTCCCCACCCATTGTGTATTCTTCCCTGGGTTCTTGTTTCCCAGGTGCATTATTTGCACTTCCTTGCATTGAATCCTAAGCTGCCATACTTCTGACCATTCCTCCAACCTTGCCAAGTCCTTTTCATCCTTTCCAGCCTCCTTGTGTATGACCCGTTGCAGATTTTGTGTCATCTGCAAAAGGCATACCTTTTCCTTCCAGTTCCTCTGCAATGTCACTGATGAAGACATTAAAAAGGACTGGACCCAATACTGAACCCTGCGGTACCCCACTAGTAACCCCCCTTTCTTCAGAATGGACTCCATTTACAATTACCTTCTGTGTCCTGTTGTCCAGCCAATGTTTTACCCAGGCTACCACCCTGGGTCCCACACCCAGGCTGGTTAATTTGACTATTAATCTTTTGTGTGGGACTGTGTCAAATGCCTTGCTAAAGTCTAGGTAGGCCATGTCCACAGCCCCTCCCTGGTCTACTACTTTGGTCACCCAGTGAAAGAAATCTATTAGATTCATCTGACATGACCTTCCCGCTGTGAACCCATGCTGCCTTGGGTCCTGTGCTCCACTGGCCTCTAGGTACTCGACTATTCTTTCCTTCAGAAGTGACTCCATTACTTTCCCTACCACAGAGGTCAGACTGACAGGTCTGTAGTTTCCTGCCTCTGTCTTGGACCCACTTTTGTGAAGGGGAATCACATCCGCCTTCCTCCAGTCCTCGGGTACCACACCATCCTCCCATGATTTATTAAAAAGAGTAGCCAGTGGTTTCACTAGTTCCTCCCTTAATTCTTTTAGAATTCTGGGGTGAATTCCATCAGGACCCATTGCTTTGTCCACCTTCAGTTTTAGGAGTTCTTGCAGAACCCTTTCTTCTGTGAAAGGACTGGGATCGACCCCTATCAAGAGTGCTTCTGTTAATTGGATTAGGCACTTCCTCCTCTTTTGAATACTGAGCAGAAATATTCAGTTCAGTATTCCTGCTTTTCACTGTCCCCTCTGCCCACCACTGTTCATTCTATTCAGCCTCACTATCCCTCCTTTGTCTTTCTATGCTCGCTGATGTACCTATAAAAGGTTTATCCCCCTTCTTAACTGAGTTGGCTATCTTTTCTTCAGTTTGGGCCTTTGCTATTCTGACTTCCCTCCCTGCTTCCTTCTGCCTTAACTGGTACAGCTCTCTGTCCTGCTCCTTCTGTGTTTCCTTATACTTCCGGAACGCTATCTTTTTCTTCCTGACTTTCACAGCCACCTCTTTTGAGAACCACAGTGGCTTTTTCTTTCATTTTGATTTGTTCATTTGCTTCACACAAAGGCTTGTTGCCTCTGTGATGGCAGTTTTGATAATTCCCCATTGTTGCTCCACACCTCCTTCTAGCCTGTTTGCTAGTGCTTTTCTGAGGCACTCTCCCATCTTGCCAAAGTCAGCCCTCCTAAAGTCCAGTACCCTCACTTTTGTATGGCTTGACTCTGTAGCTGAGTTTAATGTGAACCACACTGTTTGATGGTCACTTGTCCCCAGATGGCAACCCACTTCTAGATCTGAGATCCTCTCACTGCCCCCGTTTGAGAGTACAAGGTCTAAGATTGCTCCCTCATGAGTGGGTTCTGAAACTAACTGTCTAATGCCTGCCACCTGTAGGGCATCAAGAATGGCCCTGCTCTTGGATGTGGCTGCAGCAATTGTGCTCCAGTTAACATCTGGCATATTCAGGTCTCCCATCAACAGTATCTCCCCTTTCTCTGCCATTCTAAGAATGCCTTCTATCATATCCTTGTCCATTCCTTCCCCCTGACATGGGGGTCTGTACACAACCCCTGTGTGGATTGTGGTGCCCTTTCCAGTCTCCAAGGTGACCCACAGTGCCTCCTCTCCTCCCTGTTTACTCTTTTGTTTAGTTGCTTTTATCCCTTCCTTTACATAGAGAGCTACTCCTCCCCCTCTTCTCCCCTGCCTGTCTCTCCTGTAGGTTATGTAGCCTGGTATGTTAACATCCCAGTCATGGTTCTCTGTGTACCATGTTTCTGTGACTGCTATGATATGCAGGCATCCCTCTTCCATTAAGGCCATCAGCTCAGGGAGCTTGTTGCCCAGACTACGGGCATTGATACTCATTACCCTCCATTTCCTGATGGCCTTACTCCTTTTACCCCATCCCTGTCCTTCTTGCCTTTGTCACTTTCTTCATTTACCCTGCCCTTCTCCTATTGACACCTCTATGTTGGTGTTTGCCGCACTTACTACCGTGATTATTTGGGGGCTAGGATTTTCCTGCTCCTTTCAGTGCCTCCCCTTGGCTAGTTTAAAGCTTGCCAATGAAGCATTTAAACCTATCACCTAGGATCCTGGTTCCCTCCCGGACAGATGCAGCCCATCATGCCAGTATAGGCTTGCATCACTCCAGGTGGACCCCAGTCCCCATGAAGCCAAATCCTGAGCTCCACACCAGTTTTCAACCACTGATTGAATCCCATGGTGCGGAACACCCTAGCCTCTCCTATGCTATAGATAGGTAGCACCTCCGAGAAGGTTACCGTGCATGCTACTTGACTAAGACCCTTCCCCAATTCCACAAACTCCTCCTGCTCTTCTCTAATCCCTTTCTTAGCCAGGTCATTTGTCCTTAGGTGGACAATGACATCCAGCTCCCTCCCCTTTGCAGCTGCTCTGGCAATCCTGAGGATTCACTTCCTGTCCCTGCAAACCATGGCGCCAGGCAGGCACCTTACCTCCCTCTCCCCTTCCTCCCCCAGTTCTACCTTCCTAACAATGGAGTCCCCCACCAGGAGTTGTTTCCTTCCCCTGCAGGGTCCCCTGCCACCCTCCTGTGGGTCTCCTTTGTGGAGGTTCCAAGCATTCTCCTTGGTCTCCATTGTGGGTGCCTCCATAGAGGAACCACACTTTGCCAGAATGGCATAGGAATTGTGGAGAGGTACAATGGGAGGGATGCACCTCTGTTCCACCCCTCACCCTCCTGAGCCCACTGTGGTCCAACCGCTCCTCTTTCTTGGCAACCTCTGAGGCAGCGGCAGTGGCACTGGTGGTCCCTGGATGGAAGAGGAGGTCCCACAAACCTGACCAACTCAGCCTGGAGATGAGCAACCTCCTCCCTCAGCCCAGAGAGGTGCCTGCAGATGAGACAACACACATCCTCCAGAACATCTCCCAGAAGACTGCTGCTCCACAGCCACTGCACTGCACCACTCAATCATGTCTTATTTCTGGCCCCTTAACTGTTTGCAATCCTTACTCTTTCCTCTGTTTTCTCTCTCTCCTTACTTTCTGCCTGTGTGCCCTTTAAGCTCCTGATTGTCCAGTTCTGAGACAAGAATATCCTATATTTCACAGTAGACCACTTACTTGCTCAGAGGCAGACCTCCAGCAGCTAGAGGGGCTGGAGGCTACTCTTGCCCTTCTAGGATGGTGGGTCCTTGGTGGTTCTGTGATCACTCACTTCCTGCCCCTAAACAGGAAGTTCTTTTGTCAGTCAAATTCTGTGCCTATAAAAATAGAACTAGCTTTGGGTGGGGGGGTGGAAGGGAGGGAAGGAGGGCAATATAGTCCCAGCAGAGAAGTCCAGTCACACAGCAGTCCTTTCTCCTGGTGTCTTCTGCCAAGCTATTAGCAGAATCTTTCTAAGGCAGTCTTTAAATGTAGCTTCCTTCTAGCTAAGCCACTCCCCCTACTTACCAGATCTTTCTACAAGTAATTTAAACTTCACAACAGTTAAGTCCTTTCAGTCACCTGAGATTTACACCTAGATAACTCTTCAGATACCCATTCAGTTCAGTTAACCCAAACACACACTTTTTTTTTTGTATGTTAGTTTTTTTACCCTAAATTAAAAGTCAAATACAAAAGTTCTTCTACTTTAGTCCCGGCAGAGAAGTCCAGTCACACAGCAGTCCTTTCTCCAGGTGTCTTCTGCCAAGCTATTAATCTGTTGGTTTATCATTTACAATATCATTACAAGACTTATATGTTTAAGCAATATTTGCAAACATAAACCATTGTGTTTTAAACAAAAATACATTTATACAATTTGACTAAGTGTATTATTTCACCATCATTCTTGCCCTCTCTGAAATGAGTATAAATAAATTTTTTCCTATAATTTCTACTCTCAGTACCCCTATGGAGAATATCTCCATATCTTTATTTAAAAACACCATTCCCCTGGTAACCAAATGCTTCCACAGCTTCTCACTCTAAGGAACACAATCAGGATCTCTACTGCACATGTAGACTACCCATGACCTCCATAATACCTCAGCCTTTGAAGTTTTGTTATGCAATTTGGCCGTAAGAAATTCCATACAATAGATATTTGATACCAACCCACTCCAGACCCGAATGGTCAAAGCATCCACAGACATCCACCATCTTGTTGTAGCTTTTTTAGCAGCTACAATGTAGATGGGTAACAAAGTTTTACACCAAGCTGGTTTATGGGGGGAATATAGCCAATAAAACCGTCTCCGCAGTCAATTCTGCCCTCTCTCCCAGGCACTCTGACACTGCTTGTTGTAGGGTACATCAATATAGTATTAGAAGAGGGCATGGCCAGAAAATATGGGCAAGGTCAGCTTTCAGGCACCCACAAGACCTCCAGCATTTACCATAGGATAAGGGAAGGAATTTAATGAGAACAGCCGGAGAGTGGAAATACCAAACTCAGCATTTCCATGCAAATTCCCACCGTATGTTAGAATGAGTTATTCTACAAGCCATAGTGGAGGCCTGGAGCCAATCTTGTTAGGGTATGTCCATCTTAAGATCTCTACACAAGCCCCTCAAAATGGAAAGTGATGAATTCCCCATTCCCTCTTGGAAGATTCTATATATGAATCCCACCTGGTGCCCACATGGTCACCCAGCTATGACATCCTCAAGGAATCTCCAAAATATTGGAATAGGTTCAGGTTGTTTAGACATCACTTCTTTTTGTCTTAGGAGATAACTTTTGACCTGAGTATATCTGTAAATATCCCCATTTGGTAGACCATTATTCTCCTGAAGTGTTTCAAACTGGACAATGTCCTCACAAGAAAAAATTGTCTAAAGAATTGGAGTCCCACCCTCCTCCACTTTATAAATGTATGGTCTAGTGATGCAGGGAAAAAAGTTCCATCTTCTGAAATTAAGGTAAATAGAAAAAATAATTTTCTAAAACCCTTGTGTTTCTTCAATCGGTACCATTGTATTAAAACTTGAACAGTGAAGGGTGTAAAATCCCATAAACAAGGGACTTCCGTCACTGAAGCTAAAGTTATTTTTAATATATCATATAAATTATTCATAGAAAATTCCAAATCCTTCCAAGGTGCTTCAAAAGACAGAGATAGTCAGAGAAATAAAATAAAAAAAAAGGCTGCCAGCGCATATAACTTTAAATTAGGTAAATTAACTCCTCCCACCGCAAGTGGGAGCTGTAGCAAGGACATCCTTATTCGAGGTTTCTGCCCATGCCAAATAAAATTAGAAATGATTTTCTCCCAGGATTTAAAGTAAAAGTTAGAGGGAAAAGTAGGGGTATTTTGAAAAAGGTATCACAATCTTGGTAAGATTATCATTCGAATGGACTCTATTCTCTGGAAAAAGCTTAAAGGTAGGTTGGACCAAGTCGATAAATCCAACTGAATTTGCATTGACAACGGTTCATAATTCAATAGCTCCATATTATTTAAATTCTTAGGAATAACTATACCCAAGTACTTGAACTGTGTTGTGTGCCATTTTATTGGGTATTTATTTTTTAGGGGTTGGAATGGGTTAAAATTTAAAGTAAACAGATCTGTTTTAGCAATGTTTAATACAAACCCTGAGATCTCTGTAAAAAGTGTCAGGGAATCCCACAGGGCTGGGAGGGAAGTCTCAGATGGATAGGCTGATTTCAAAATATCATCAGCAAATAAAGCCACCTTATATTCCCTCTGACCCAAGGGACCCCCTCCACCCCAGAATTTCTCAGAATTGCCTCTGCTAGAGGTTCAATGTAAAGTGCAAATAATAGTGGGGACAGGGGACATCCCTGTCTCATTCTCCTTTGTATAGTTATTGGCTGAGATAAAGACCCATTAATCTGAATAAATGCTGTAGGGGATGAGTAAACATTTTTAAGGCATGTTAGAAAAGAATCTGGGAATGCAAATTTAGATAAAGTAGCCCATAAGAAATCCCACCCCACCTTATCAAATGCTTTATCAGCATCTAAGACTCATTACAATGGAGGGAATCTTTCTTGCCTGTAGGTGTTCCATTATTAAAAACAATCATCGAAGATTATCTGAAGTACTTCTCAATTTCACAAAGCCCACCTGATCCTTATATATTAATTGAAGTAGTATGGGTTCTGATATTTTGGCCCATATGGCCATACATATTTTATAGTCCACATTTTAAATTGAAATTGGGTGATAAGATGAAGGGAGGGTAGGGTCCTCATCTGGTTTAAGCAGACGGGCTAGAATAGCATAACTCCAGGAGGGAGGAGGTGTCCCCCCCTCAAACATTGCAATACAAGCCGGCAAAAGGCTAGGTAATAACTGGGGGATAAAAGCTTTATACCATTCCGAATCAAATCCATCCGGGCCTCGACATTTCAATGATTTAATTTGTTTGACCTGATGAAGGAGCTCTTCAGGTCTAATGGGACTTTCCAATTGGGTAATCTGTGAATCATACAATTTAGGTAAAGTGAGCTTACTTAAAAAAAAAAACTTTATTTGTTTATTTTGTTCTTGAGGGGGGTGGGGGCTGTATATAGGGATTCATAAAATTGTGTGAAAATCTGTTTAATTTGATCCTCCTTGTAGGGTGAGGTGCCTGTTATAGTGGATCTTATTTTTAAAATTGTTGAAGCCCTTTTATTGGCCCTCAACTTCTGGGCCAATGCTGGTGCCCCTTTTGCCCCTCCGTTATAATTATATTGTCACAGATAAGCCAAATTTTGAAGAGTTCTATAATCTAGTATTTTTTGTATCTCTTGTTTTAAGTCCGTAATCCATCTTTGGAGGGTAACATCTCCCTCCCTGCATAAAAGCTGATAAGAAGACAGGAGGTCCTCTAGGAATTTTAACCTGGCATTTTGTTTTCTCTGCTTCTGAGAGGCATATTCCAAAATCCCCCCTCTTAATACAGCCTTCAGTGCATCCCATTGAATTGGATGGGATACTTCTGAGGTCTGATTCTTCTGAATTGCCTGAGGGATATGTTTCCTTATGGAGTCCAGGAATTCTTGCTCTTTTAAAAGGGACACATTAAATCTCCAAGATTTGGATTTTCATTGCTTACCCAAGTCTATTTTGAGAATTAAGGGGTTATGATCAGATAAAATTCTTGGTTCAATTAAAATATCCTGAATTAAAGTAAGATGTTCCCTGGTAACAACAAAGTAATCAAACCTAGAGTACGTTACATGATGCCCTAAGAAAAGGTATACCCTGGTACTGATGGAAATGTTCTCCAAACATCCTCAAAGCCCCAAAAAGCCAAATTTTTCTTTAAAAATTTTCTTGCTTTGGACAGTCTATTGGGCTTCAGATTAGAAGAGTCAAAATGAAAATTTAATGCCAAGTTGAAATCACCTCCCATGATTAAAATCCCTTTATATTTTTCCATCACCCTATGTGGGAATGACCGCACCGCTGGTAGAGGAGTCTGTGGGGGTAGATAAGCATTGACTAAAGTTATTGTCTGAGAATAGAACATACCTGATAGGACTACATATCTGCCCTGTGGATCTGAAAAAGAATCCAGAACTTCAAATGGACTGGTGGAAGGTATTAAAATTGGCATTCCCCTCTTACGTTTTCTTGGGTGAGAGGAAACAAATACTTTATATCTACCCCCCCAGTGTAATTTAGAATGTTCAAATGAAGAGAGGTGGGATTCCTGTAAAAAGTATAAATCTCCTTTCTGTTTAATCAAATGTTGCATTATCTTGTAACGTTTACTTGGGGAATGTAATCCATTCACATTCAAAGAGAATATTTTAACTGGGGCATTAGTCATTGGTACCAGGAGAAATTATTAATATGATTTGGGTAGGGCATTGTCCAGTGTCCAGAGGGAATAGCACATTACTGGTTATAAATAAACTAATCTCCCCTCTAATGCCTGCTGGTCTCATCAGACCAAGTACAACATCTCTAGAGAGAGAAGAGAGATATCTCTATCTAGTACCATGCAGGATATGAAATGTCCAACCTTTTCAGGGGTTGAGAATCTCAAACCTGAATTTGTGTCACCATCCCTTTTTGAAATTAACCAAGTTGTTAGGCATAAACAACAAACTAACCTGAACAACTGTTGAATATGTACACATGGTCTTCCAATAGTGGGGGAGAGAACAACATCTCCCAGCTTTGTCCAAGGACCATAGATTCCAGTATCCTGGGAAGACAGGGCAGCACCCTCCAATAGGTGGGCAAAGACCTGTCTGGGGGGGGGGACCCACCTGGAACAAATACAGAACTACCAAAGCTGTTTCTGTGGTGGTTGGGAATTAGACTCCAACAGCAAAATAATATCTAGTACCTTTGTTTTAAAGGAAAATTTCCTCAGCCCACTTTGCCTAGTACCTAAATCTAAATTAAATTATACCCCCTGATAAAATGTTGCTAATAACAAAGTAATTTTGAAGCAGCAACTTAAATACACTTCAAAATGTTTCATACTTGCCCTTAGAGGAGAGGGGGGAAGGGGAAAAGGAAAGGGGGGGAAGAAAGGGCACTGTTCACTTCCTTAGAGAGCTAACTAGCTTGTTACTAGTATCCAACCCCTCTGGAAATTAGAAATTAGCTGAACTACTCATCTTCTAGAGTCCCAGCTTATTTTGGGTTGGCTGGAAGGAGATTAATTATCATACCCCATGTCTATAAAAAAACAATCCTGAGTCCTTTTACTCCTAAGAACCTGTAACAAGAACATTAAAGCTAAGAAGTAAAATAAGCCCCTTAAACTTTACTTGTATTATCTATGACGCCATCTAGTGGGAATTGAATATTATTGCCCTTGCCTCAACCAACTTGATCCCTCATTCCCCAAACTCCAATAAACCATTCCCCACTATGTTCACCTAACTTGAGGGGAAGAAAGAGAGAAAAAGAGAGAAAAGGAAAAAAAAAAAAAGGGGGGAGGCGAGTATAAACCTCTGTCTCCATTTTCCACAACATGTCTCATCTGGCCCCCCATAAATTGTCCCAAATATATAGTCACAATTTAAATGTAGTTTGTGTCCACTGTATTTATTGGAGGTTCCAAACTCGCAACCGTCCATAAAGAACTGAGCCAATCCTGAGT
The DNA here is from genome assembly GCA_016271365.2 of Neoceratodus forsteri. Classification (NCBI taxonomy): domain Eukaryota; kingdom Metazoa; phylum Chordata; order Ceratodontiformes; family Ceratodontidae; genus Neoceratodus; species Neoceratodus forsteri. Next base: position 808,215,545 of record CM057449.1, on the reverse strand, counting down.
CTTGTATTTAAGAAATTAAAACAGTTAAATTCCAATTCCCAGCTTCATTGATAAGGAAGCCTGCAGGCTTCCAGAAGAAGCAAAGTTCTTGATTCAGAATATGTTAAGCAACCATCATCACTCAGAGAGATTGGGGGGAAGGGACAGGACCGTCATCAAGCCGAGGCAGGAAGGGGTGAGAAAGGTGCTCAAGTTGCAGCAATCTGCCTAGCCCAAGTTAGAGGGCAGTTTGTTAATAAGTTTAAACAGAATTGCCTAAAGAAGAGCAATAACCCTCCCTGACCCCTACTCCTCGACCAGAAAATTGACATACCTCCTCCAACCCTCGCCTCCTCCCCTCAACTCTGGAAAGAAGTTAGAGGACTACACATAAGGCTCATACATCAGCCCTCCAAGAAACAGGTCCCAATGTTCAAGCCCATCGCTTGCATAACTAGAGGGCATGATGAGGGTCCTGCAATCCAGGTCACAGAGATGGAGGGGAAAGAAAGGCACTCACCAGGAAATCACCCACTGCCACATGTTTTAGAGGCATAATCTGGTATGGCTCAACCTTTAGCAGAGCAATAGCCCTCCCTCAACTCCTCTAAAATCCCTGCCATGGACCACCTTTGCATCCACCTCCCCATCGTCCCCCCCCAACAGCCCAACAGTACCTGAAGGAGATTTACATCTTATTAAGGTTGCAGGGTAGGATTCCTTAGTAATCACACTCTATCCAAAATCTGTAAATCTTGGTCACCAATCTGTACACAAGATGTTCTCTGAGAATCTGTTCTGGAAGATATGTTCTATTCCCTTGCTGCAATTTTGGGATCCTCTTTAGTATTTAAAATCCCATGCTGGAGAAGATCAAATTGGGCCTCCGAAGCAGAAGAATAAGTTATGGGTCCATTCGGAAATTGGACCACCAGATTAGATGAATAGGGTGTGTGGGACTTTAAATTTTTTGCTCTGAGAGATGGAAGAAGTGGGAAATACTCCCTTCTCATATGCTGAGTAGCTGGGGCGTAATCATCATCAAATAAATTGTTGTTCTCCCCATTGCAACCTTTGTTTGTGCCATGCTTTAACTAGCAGTTGATACTTTTGGTAGAAACTAATAAAATACATAACAAAATATCTATGGCAGGTGTCTGGTTTGGAAGGGTGGGTGCCCAGTGCTCTATGTACCCTCTCAATGTATAACTGGAAGTCTGGGCCAAAATCCAGGATTTGGTGCAGTAACAGATCAACAAATGCTACTGGGTCACTCCCCTCCTCTCCCTCTGGTAATCCATAAACCTTTATGTTTTTTCATCTTTCTCTATTCTCTGTATCTTCTAACCTCAATGACGTATGTAATTGTTCCTCTGCTAGTTCAAATACTGCTCTTTCTAGGATCGAAAGTTTATTTGAGTTGTCTGATATTTGTACTTCTGCCTCTGTGGTCCTCGATTGCAATTCAGCAAGGTCCATGTAAATGTCTTGCAGTGCTTCTCTCATTTCGGAGCAAAACTCCAAAATCGCTGCCAGAATTGCCTCCGAGTGCGACAGTTCTGATGTCTGTCTCTTTTTATCTCTATCTCTTTTCCCTCTTTTTGTTTCAGATTGTGGAAGAGCTGGCAGATTGGAGTCTGAACTCTGTGGGCCGTTTTCTTCATCCTCAGGCAGATCTCTAAGTGGTTGGAAACGGTTGTGGTCTGGACGTGACATTTCCTTCAGGTATACTGCAACAATCACTTAATTTGATTGGATTTTCCTCCCCTAGTTGTCTTCTGATTGTGTAGATCTTCTTTTAATAAAAAAATCATTATTGTAAGGGGGAAATTCGTCTGTAATGGCGATAGTGGGGTGACAGCTCAGACCGGCTATGTCTTCACTGCGCCATTTCCCAACCGGAAGTCCACATCCTAAAAATGTAATAATTCTGATTCCTAATTACATGGGCACTCAACCCCATTTCTCTGTCTGCATATCAAGAGTTGTGCTGCTATATTGCTAATGGAGGAGAGAATACAGGCAATGGCATGACTGGATGCAGAATGCATCACATTTTGCTTGAAGCACATAATCGGCATCCATGAATCTGGGAAGTTCCTCCCTTTCTCTCTAGATATATAGATCTCCTCCCCCACCACAGACCCATCAGTATCCATGTCTCTGGGCACTTTCTCCCTCTGTCTCTCTTTTGATATGTACATCTCCTCCCCTGCCACAGACCCACCAGATCCTTCCTCTCAGTACTGTTGTAATAACAACCTCCACACCCTTTTGCCATTTCTTTTCTTACCTCTGTACTTCCTGTATCCTTTTGTCTAGCTCCCCCCTTCCATCCTGATCACCAAAAGTGGCCCCTCTCCTCCCATCACTATTTTCTGACCAACATGGTCAGTGATCACCTGCTGGGCCCAGCTGCTAAAGGATGTGTGCTGGTGCTCAAAAGGAAAGAGAGGTCAACATAACTGATTTTCTTGCCACTGGCTCACACACACATATAAAGGTCTTGCTATCTGACCCAGAAGTCGTATGCGCATAATACCCCGCCTGAATATTGGATCTTAATGTGGAATCAATCAATAATGTGAACCTTGAAAAGGAAAGCCCATTGAGCTGATACTCTTTTACAATGGTGTTGCATTTAGAATGCGTACATAATGAACCCAATTTGCAGTTGACAGTACAATTACATATGTGTTAAAGAAATTGTACACTCACGTGACATCTAAAATAAAATGAATCAGTGGTCATAAATATAAACCCTGCTTTTGGGGGGGGGTGCAGGGACTTCCACTGTGGACATTATGTGTACCAAGCTCATTACTCCTACTTCTCAGCTATACTGCCAGCCTTGATTTAATATACTGCACAGTTGGGTCCCAAGTACAAAACAAGCATTAAAATCAATCAATCAATTAAAATCAATCAATTAATCAATTCTGTATTTTACCAGGCAGAACACTATTGAGGCAAATATGTTTACCTCAGTGGTATTCTGCGTGGTAAAATAAAGAATTGATTTATTGATTTAATGCTTGTTTTGTCCTTGGGACCGAACTGTGCAGTATACGGTACTAAAGGAGGCAGTATAGCGCAGTGGTCTAAGGCTCTGAGCTGCAAATCGGGTGACATCCAGCAGACCAGACCTGGGTTTGAATCCCACAGCTTCCACTTGCATATTATGTGATCCTGAGCAAGTCACTTAACCTCCTTGTGCTCCCAGGTCACTCCTGTAAAAAAGCTTTCAGCTTAGTGTGCTATACCTGGTTAAACAACTAAATAAAATGAAAAAAAAAAAATCAAAGCTGGCAGAATAGCTGAGAAGTTGGAGTAGTGAGCTTGGTACATACAGAAAACCTAGGTTTTATTCCCACATCCTCCACTTGCATACTGTGTGACTGACATGTTGACTTGGGCTCCTGTACCAAATCCTCTGTGCCAGTTGATCATCCTTCAGATTATGTCCAAGTCCTGCACCCACCCCCTCACATGCACACACCACCAAAGCAGGGTCTCTATTTATGAGCACTGATGCATTTCATTTTGTATTTTGATATAATGTGACAATTTTTGTTTCTATAAGGCATGAGTTGGGATGGGAAGCTAAAATAAAACTGATATCCTTAACAAAATATAGTTTATTTGCCTAGGGTAGCCAAGCTGACATGTAACACCTTGATCCCTGTCCATTTTTGTAGCTGGGTGGACTGACATGCTGGATTCTGGAAATTTTCAATGACGTTGCTCATGCCAGCACACACAGAGTATAATAACATTTAAACAAAGTCCCGACATTGGTGCTGCAGCATAAAGCTGCTCATGCACACTGCCTCTGCAAAGTCATTGATCTATTCACCTGACACTTGCATAATACACACCTACAGAACAGAAGAATTGACAGTTGATTCCACAGGCAGCCTACCAATAAATTGTGATGATCTAGGAAACAAAACTCAGAAAAATACGGTGCACAAATGAAGAGCAAGGCAAAGAAGTCTGAATAATAAACACCAGTGTGTTTTTTACTTATTGCCACAAAAAAGCAGTTTCCAGGTAATCAGTAACTCTAGCACCTCGACTCCACTACGAGTCTTCAAACTTATTTGCTTTGCTCTTCATTTGTGCACTGTATTTTGCTGAGTGTTGTTACTTATGTGGAGATTAGCCATCTCCAATACAGAGCATCATCGGCCATATTTGCAGGTGCGCGGTAATAGTGTTTGTAGATTATCTAGGAAACCCTGCCTGCCTGGTCCCACAGCTCATACAGCATCCCCCAACTGACCCCCAGGCTCCAGCCCCATCGGCTCTTGAGTCCTGACTCCTGCCTGCCAGCAGTAATCTTTCCTCCTGCCCCAGGCCTCAACACATAGATTGCTCGTCTCCGAGTTGAACTACTGGACTGATTCCAACCAAGCCACCATCCCCTCCCCGATCATGGAGGTCGAACACCAAGAGGAAGATACAGCAGAGGGCGAGGTCTGGGGAATAATAAATACTACATTTAAATTCATTTACATTCACTCTCATGGAGTCCAGTAGGATTGGGCCACAGCCCGTGTTGGTGGCATTACCCCCCTCCAGGCCGGCCCGTTCCATAGCACCCCAGCTAGTACCATTTTAACTCCTGGCTAACCTGTGTGGTCCCTTCACAGATATAGAAGTGGGTAGCCATCTGGGAACTAGAGACCATTGAACAGTATGGTTCACAATAAACACAGCAACAGAGTCAAGCCATACAAAGGCAAAAGTACTGGACTTTAGGAGGGCTGACTTTTCCAAAATGGGTGAGTACCTAAAGAATGCACTAGCAGATGGGCAGGAAGGAGGGGTGGAAGAACAATGGGGAATAATAAAAACTGCCATCACAGAGGTAACGAGCCATTGTGTGAAGCAAATTAACAAAACGAAACGATGTAAGAAACCACTATGGTTCTCAAAGGAAGTGGCAGTGAAGGTTCAAGAGAAAATGAAAGCATTCAGGAAGTACAAGGAATCACAGAAGGAGCAGGACAGGGAACTGCATCAGTTAAAGCAAAAGGAAGCTGGGAAGGCAGTCAGAACAGCAAAGGCCCAAACCGAGGAAAAGATAGCCAACTCTGTTAAGAAGGGGGATAAAACCTTTTATAGGTACATCAGGGAGCGAAGGAAGACCAAGGGAGGGCTAGTCTGGCTTAATAAAGAGGAGGGAGGGTGGGCAGAGGGTGACTGTGAAAAGGCAGAGCTACTAAACAAATATTTTTGCTCAGTATTTACAAAGGAAGTTGGGGAGGTACCTAAAACAAACAGTAGAAATACTCTGGATACAGAAGTTGATACCATCCCATTTACAGAAGAAAGGGTTCTGAAAGAACTCTTAAAACTGAAGGTGGACAAAGCAATGAGGCAAGATGGGATTCATCCCAGAATTCTAAATGAAATAAGGGTAGAACCAGTGACACCACTGACTACCCTCTTTAACAAATCATGGGAGGATGGGGTGGTACCCGAGGACTGGAGAAGGGCAGATGTGATTCCCTTCACAAAAGTGGGAGCAAGGCAGAAGCAGAAAACTACAGACCTGTTAGTTTAACCTCAGTGGTAGGGAAAATGATGGAATCACTTCTGAAGGAAAGAATTGTTGAGTATCTAGAGGCCAGAGGGCTCAGGACCCAAGGCAGCATGGATTCACAGCGGAAGGTCATGCCAGACAAATCTGATAGATTTCTTTGACTGGGTGACCAAAGTAGTAGATCAGGGAGGGCTGTGGACATATCCTACCTAGACTTTAGCAAGGCATTTGACACAGTCCCACACAAAAGATTAATATACAAGTTAGCCAGCCTGGGAGTGGGTCCCAAGATGACAGCCTGGGTAAAGAATTGGCTGGAGAATAGGACACAGAGGTAATAGTAAATGGAGTCCACTCTGAAGAAAGGGGGGTTACTAGTGGGGTACCACAGGGTTCAGTATTAGGACCGGTCCTCTTCAATGTCTTTATAAGCGATATTGCAGAGGGACTGGAAGGAAAAGTATGTCTCTTTGCAGATGACACAAAGATCTGCAACAGAGTTGATGCACAAGGTGGGGTGGAAAGGATGAGAAGGGACTTAGCAAGGTTAGAGGAATGGTCAGATGTATGGCAGCTTAGATTCAATGCTAAGAAGTGCAAGGTAATGCACCTGGGAAACAAAAACCCAGGGGAAGAGTACACAATGGGGGGTGAGATACTAACAATAACAAAAATGGAAAGGGACCTGGGGGTAGTCATATCAGATGACCTAAAGGTGGGCAAGCAATGTGAGAGGGCAGCAAGGAGGGCTGGAGGGATACTGGTATGCATAGGGAGAGGCATCACCAGCAGAAAACAGGAAGTTATTATCCCTCTGTACAGACAGTTGGTGAGACCCCATCTGGAGTACTACGTGCAGTTCTGGAGACCCAATCTCCGCAAGGATATAGACAGGATGGAGTCTGTCCAGAGGAGGGCAACTAAAATGGTGCAGGGCCTGCACCGGAAGACATATGAAGAGAGACTTAAGGAGTTGAATATGTATAGCCTCGAGGAAAGGAGAGAGAGGAGGGACATGATAGAAACTTTCAAGTATCTCAAGGGAATCAACAAAGTCCAAGAGGGTAGCATCTTTCAAAAAAAAGTGTGCAAGAACAAGGGGGCACAATTTGAAGATAGAAGGGGGGTGGCTCAGAGGTAATTTAAGGAAGTATTTTTTCACAGAGAGGGTTGTGGATGCATGGAATGGCCTTCCGGAGGAGGTTGTGGAGTCAAAAACAGTGGTGTAATTCAAGCATGCATGGGACAGTCATAACGCAATTCTAGGAGGTGGGAGTAGGAAGAAGTAGGCTGCTGGTTAACTAGGATCTGCAGCTTATCCAATAGGTAGGGAAATGAGCAGACTGGGTGGGCCAAGCAGTCCTTATCTGCCATCAAAATCTATGTTTCTATGCTTCTATATCATATCACCACCATGACCAGACAATCATCATCAGAACTGGAAAAGCCTTTAAGGCAAGGTCATCAGAGGAACACAATAAATACACATTTCAAAATAAATTCATTTACTTTACCTACATCAGGGCAGGCACGCACAGATGCAGCACACTCCAGTCTTCCTCAATGAATGATGGTCTTGTTTTAAGAATGCCTGCAGCTCAGTGTACCATCTGACGCACTCACCTGACCCACCCACCCGCATACTCGATGAAAAATGATTTAATATTTGTTGATGGACGGTTGACTGGTGCAGCCCATGACCCCACCAATAATAACTAGCACCAAGTAACGGTCACAGAAGGAAACCACGGCCAACACACATTCTCTGACTCTAGGTGCAGACTGCAGTGTCTCAACTCTCAACTCAAACCTCCTCTCTCATCTCCACTCGAAAAATGGCACTTGGTGCCAATCGAAATAACACCTTCTCCTTCTCCCCTCTTTGCAGCCAGAGCAGAGCACATTCGGATATGGGCATGATGGGACAGTGAGCAGCGTGTGCAGCTAGCATCCTCCACCCCCACAGCTGATGTTATTGGTTACATTGTGGCTGGGGCTTGAAATAGAAGCAAGTGAATAGTTAATTGGCTCAGTGCTGCATTGGTGGGCACAGGGCCTTTCATCTAATTTTGGACTTCCGTTCTGACCCTGACGTTTGTGACAGACCCTTCCCCCAGAAAAAAATGAACTCGAGCCTGGCAATCATGGCAATGGCAACTGGTGTTAAGCATAGAAGAAAAAAAAAAAAAAAAGCAAGGCAGCTAACACAGGCCAAATGCTGAAAGGCCAGAGACAGGCCAGGATGCAAATAGCATCCCAAGCACCCCTGCCAATCCGCCCCTGCCCACACCTGCTCTCCTGCCTGGTTTTGGAGGGTGGGGTGTTAGGTAAACTCTAACACCTCATCCCTAACTTTTGTCACTGTGACCCTAAGTGGAGCTTTAACAATGTTTTTTCAATATATTTCCATACTTTTTGAGATAACATAATAGTATCCTTATTTTACTGTAGAAATACAGAGACCATTACTCCATGGATGCATATATGCATGTAGTTGTGGAAGCACAGTGCCCTCTGGGCCCCCACTCTTCCATTTATAGGACAACAGTGACCAAATTGTCAGCATAGCCATCTTATTAACCCATCTCATGTAGCTGGTACAGAACATTTTTGAATCTATGCCAAAACGTAATTCTGCGCAAATGCAATGCCATTCCACTTCACAGGTATGAAAACACATTTTAGACAGTATTTGAAAAACTGACAGCTGTGACATACATGAGATGCTGTAATAAGAAGGCTATGTTGAAAATCTGGGGTAAAAATATTTAACATTTCCAAAGTTATGAACAGGCATAACAAAACTGCAATGAATTGTCATAACTTTGGTATTTTTTTATATTTTGACCCCACATTTTCAAGATAGTCTTAATATGACCCCACCTTATAAACCCCATAGGTGAAAATGTTCAAATCCATACTAAAGTACCATTCTATGCCACAGGTGTGAAATCACATTTCAGACAGGATGTGAAAAGTTACAGCTGTACTCTTCATGAGGTGGTGTGAAAAAAATGGCTATGTTGAAAATTTGGAATCAACATATTTAATAACTTGGGCATTGTTTAGGAATTTTTTCATTAAATGTTCAACATGGCCTTTATGGGACCCCACCTCATGAACAATGGTGGAGCAAATTTCATTATTTGGTCCCAAAAGGTAATTTCATGTAGCTACCGCAAATTCACCTTTTGGTCCCAATTAACGAAATTACAGTTGCAGTGTTCATGAGGTGGGGTCTCAAAAATTCCATGTTGAAAATTTGGTGTGGAAATTCCAGAAAATGGCAAATATATCAACTTAAGTTCAAAACACCATTGAAATACGTTGTAGGGCACTTATCTTTATTCCTCAGTTCACGGTTCAGTTTTGAGGGGTGCAGACATGTCCCTGTTCAGAGAAGATGACAGCATAAGACCTCTGGAGGTACGTATAGGTTAAGGGGAGTGTGGAGATGTGGGTTCTCAGTGGGAGGGTCAGGATGTGGGGAGGGTAATGGCGGCAATGACGAGGGACCATTTTCTTTATTTCAGGTTTTTTAAAAAAAAGATGTCTGTGGACTGTTTAATTTTTTGCAGGTACATATAAATATAATATTTGCAGACACTGGGAGTGGGTTCCCCAGTGTCCTACTCTGCTGGGGGAGAATTCTGTATGCTGACACGGGGATTGGGCTCTTGATATCAGCAAACAGTATTAAAACAATGGGCTGCGAGGTTGGGGTATCTGACACCAGAAGTTGGTATCTCAGTGTCAAATTATATAAATAAATGTATTTCAGGACTCTGGAGGTGGGCTCCCCAGTATTCCACTCTGTTGGGGCCATGGTGGAATTCTGAATGTTGACATGGGGATTGGGCCCCCTGATGTTGGTAAACAGTATTAAAACAATGGGCTGCAGTGGGGAGGCATCCAACACTGGGGGGGGGGTGCTTTTACCTTTGGTGGGCATTCCAGTGTCAGATTATATAAATATAAGTTTAAAAACAACACGGTGGTAAGTGGGCTGCCACTAGACACCAGGGAAATACATTACAGAATGGGGATGGCACAGAATTTAGCCTAAAGGATCCTTTTCTGTGACTTATGATACAAAAAAGATTCCTTTTTCGTATCACGCAGTCACAAAAAAGGATTACTCAAATTAAATAAAACACATTTCTGTGGCATATCTCTAACATTGAAGTGAAGATTGTACCTAAGAGGGTCCTGATCAGGCAGCTAGGTGTGGTGGTTTCTCTCCAGAATGTTATTTTTGTGGCTTTTGAATTTATTTTCTTTTTGAAAAACAGAAAACAAGATGACGGCTCGTGAAACAGAATTTTTCTCTCATGAAACAGGATTTTTACCTCACAAAAAAAGAACAGATCTCATGAGACCAAATACTTTTTTGCAAGGTCAATCCTTGGTCAGACTTTATCATTCTAATTTGGGCAGTGGAATCCCCAGTAAAAATAAAGAGAACTTAAAAATTGAATAACTGTACAACAGATTAATATTTTTTCACCAAACTAAGCACTGCAATTCTGTTATCCAAGCTAGTTGTACCATAAAAAAATCACAAAACAGTCCACACCACATGGATACAAGGCAATGAGGAAAAAACTGCAAAAAAAGGTGACTTTTAAGGTTTTAACACTATCCTGATCTCAGAATCTGTACATCTGACTGGAAAGAAACTTGCCACATCAAGGGACCTACTTCACGGGACAGTGCAAACCAAATTTTGTGCACATCCATTGATCAGTTGCAAAGTTATTAAAGTGCAAAACTTGAGAATTAACATTAAAGATGCTACTCAACCCTAAATATAAGGGCACTACTGTGCCTACATATATATCTATATGTAAACTGTATATATATATATATATATATATATATATATAATGCTTTCAGATTTACAGTTTATTGTTTTATTATGCATTATACATTACCACTGCTTCATTAATGTTTGAACTTACCATTTTAGCTACATGGACTGTATTCTGATGCATATGTATGGTTATGCAGCATGCCTATGCAGTATATATAGGGGATGTGAGGTGGACTGACTGAAGATATCATATTTATCTTCATGAGAGGCCAATGATATAATGGCTGTGCGAAACACTTGTAAATCATATTATCCTGGTAGGGTATGTCTCTCTCTGAACAAATGTGTAAACTATGTTAAAAAAAAAAGATAATGAATTGTACAGCAACATGAATATATTGTCCCTCTCTCTCTTCAATGTATGACGTGGAACCTTTGTAAATGAGTGTTTGACTCAAAGGTCTTTCTGAATATCTCAATAAATAAAAATAAATAATATCTCATGAGTGGCGAATCCATGAGTGAGATATCTTTATATCACTGGCCTCTAGTGAAGATAAATATGATATCTTCAGTCAGGTCATGCCATGTTCTTTTCACACAGTATATGTTTTGGGCCCCCAACATAAACCCCCACATGCCCCCTCAACACAACCCCCCACATAGAGGTGACTTTCCCATTTTGCACTATTTTATAAAGATTTGATTCCCCCCCAACACAACCCGCCACATATATGATGTGTTACTTAAAAAAAAACCTGCCTGGCTGATCCTTCCATTTTCATGCTGTAATTCAGTAGGAGCACTTAATATAGTGTGACTGAACACTGTTAATACTGGTCAGTGACATGCTGCCAGTCATTTAAAATAAGTCACTTTCTGTTCAGATACTAAGAAAAGTCTGTTTGTTTTTTGTTGACTTTGCTTAGTTTTCTGTAAAAGAAGCCACCGACTGTAGCAAGAGGAAAGCGAGCGTATAGGGAGTGACGCAGTGTGTTCAGAAAAGTAGCCTCAACGTGAGCGTGTGTTGCTATTGAAAGTCACTCAGGCTCACTTCTACCTTTGAGAAGACCCTGACTTGCTCTTCTGTGCTCCCTCTCCTCTCACTACAGTCGGCAGCTTATTTTATAGAACACTAAGTAAAGTCAACAAAAAAACAACACTTTTCTTAGTATTTGAACATAGAATGACTTACTGTATTTTAAATATATGGCCACACATCATTTACCAGTATTAACAGTACTCGGTCACACTGCATTAGAGATCCAAAAGCGAAAGTGCCTATACTGAATGACAGTGTGAAAATGGCAGGATCAACAAGATAAGTTTATTTGATGACATATGGGAACATTGAAGATATCATTATGACATACGGGAACATTGAAGATATCACTAGGACTTACAGGAACATGGAGATATCAGTGACAGTTCCACTGGCTGCCTCAGATATTAATTTTTGTCTGAGATGCTATTCCAAAACATATGTTGTATAAGTAGATATATACAGTATATATAATATATGCATACAGAATATAACATACGTATTTACTCTCTCTCTCTCTCTCTCTCTCTCTCTAGCTCTCTCTCTCTCTCTTTCTTGTTCTGCTCCCCTTTCTTCTACTCTTTTCTCCTCCTCCTCCCCTCTTTCCTCCTTCTTTCCCACCACCATTTCTGTTAACACCTGTGTCCTGGGCTATGTTTAATGACAATATAAGTACTGTACTTCTAATACCTCTAACAATCTTTCTGCCATTTAGTCTTGCAGGTCCATCTTATGTGCTAAATGCCAAAAGTAAGTAGTACTATCCAGTGTATAAAATATATCCTCTTTGTAGAACCTGCCATTACATGCAGAAGGGCTCTGTGGAAGCCAGAATGCTTGTGTACTTAAAACGTCTTGTTCATCCAGTAAAAGTTATTAAATCACTGTGAGCATAATGATTCCATTTATGTTACCCCTACTTGAATTTTAAAGACAAATATGTTATGAGAATGCCTTTGTTGTGGGGCCAATAGACATGAGCATAATGAATGACTGTTTCGCCACACAGCAATAGCTGAAAGAAAACACGTTTAGTTTACATTTTTTGTACAGTACGTACAGTAAGGCTGATAATAACTGCAGATGACTTGATTTCTATACTACCCGCTCCATATCTGGGACTGCAAGCCAGACACCCAGTGCCTCTGATTTATGCTGAGACCCTGCCAGCCTACACCCCTTGAGTGATGAACCTGTACAGAGGGGAAAAACGTGTGTGTTACTTGATATCTAGGCACCTGGTTTTGTTAATTAATAAATGAGCTGTACCAGCCCTCAGTCTGCTAACTAAGTTCTCTCTATTAATCCTCCTGTTATTAGCCAAGGACACTGAGACAAATCCAGGCTCCTGTCTCCCTACTGATAGAATAAACTGCCCACAGATCCTGACTGGTACAATTATAAAAGGCTCAAGTTAGTCCCCATGAATATAAACAGCTTAAGGCCCAAGATTCATGAACTAAAGGCCTGGTTGAACTTGTACTCTTGGACATACTCACTGTTAGAGAAACCTGGCTGAAGCCACATATCCTATTGAATGAAACTGACATCCTTGGCCACAACGTGTTCAGAAAAGACCACCTGAAAAAAGAAAGGAGGTGGAGTTGTCATACAGTATATGCCAACACCTTTCTTCAAGCCACTGAATTACCCACTCTTACTCCTGGTTCCACTTCTTATGAATCAATATTTATTAAACTACTTCTTGGCAATGCTATGCCATTGTAAGCGTGCTATAACTATAGCCCCCTCAGTAGCCAAGCCTGCCCTGGACAACCTCCTGGACAGCCTCAGACAGCAAGAATTTGATGATGTAATCCTGTTAGTGGACTTTAACCTCAACTGGTTTGACAAAGGTGATACTAACTTACACCAAGTTATTAGTGAACCTACCAGGTTAAATAGCAGCCTGGGGAGCCACTGCCAAATTGACTGGATCCTTGTCAGCACAACAGATTGAATAAAAGCAGCATATGAACATACAAACATATGAATCTGCCAGCAGAAACAGGCCTTACTGTCTGCTCGAATGCGCATCTAGCACTCTTATATCGAAACTGCCCCCTCCCTCCTTAGCTTTACCCCCTTCACATCCTGTTCCATGCCCTTTTAAAACTGCCCACTGGTGCTACAGGATACCATCTCCTTGGGTAGAGTGTTCCATTTCTCCACCACCTTCTCTGTGAAAGAATGCCTCCTCATCTCTCTTTGATATCTTCCACCCTCCAACCTGAGACCATGTCCTCTGATGTTCCTTCCTCTCCGCATTTTAAATATTCTTTCTGTGCCCATTTTGTTAATCCCTTCAAATATTTGAAGGTCTCAATCATATGCCCCTGATCCCTCCTCTACTTCAGGGTGTACATATTCAACTCAATCAGCCTGTCCTCATAGGTTTTGCCCTCCAGCCCCTGGATCATCTTAGTAGCCCTACACTGCACCCCGTCCAGCAACCTGTTAGCCTTCTTCAGAAAGGGAAGCCAGAACTACATGCAGTACTCCAAATGTGACCTGACTAGTGACCTGTTCAGTGGCAGAATCACATCCCTATTTTTGGATGAGATTCCTCTCACAATACATCCCAGCATCTTGTTGGCATTAGCTACCACCTTCCTGCACTGAGCTGAGTTGTTCATGTTACCCATTATGATCACCCCCAGGTCCTTCTCCTCCTCTGTGACCTCTGTCTGAAACCCTCACAACTCATAGCTCCTCCCTTCTCAAATTCTCTGAGTGACCACTCCCCAGTATATTGCATTTGATGCAATAATTTCCCTGTGGCCCCACCTTGAGTTATTATTGCCAGAGATTACTCAGGTTTGGATAGCAAACCCTTTCTCAAAGACCTAGCATTGGTACACTGGGACAGTATTGGTTACTCTGAGGATGCTAACCTTGCCTTCGACTTACTAATAAATAACTTCACTAATGTTGTAAATAAGCATGTCCCCTTTGTTCAATGAAGGGTCAAAGGCACTTGCTTCAAATGGTTAACCCCATCCTTTCACAACCTCATGAAACAGATGGACCAAGCTTGACAAGTGTTTAAGAAAACAGGCTGCCAGCAAGACTGGCTAGCATATAGGCCATTCAGAAATTCCTGAAAATCCACTGTGAAGAAGGCCAAGATTGCCTACCTGAAGGATCTTCAAAACAACAACCTGAATAATCCTAAATGGTCCTGGTCGCAGGTAAATTTTCTTCTCAATTCACAAACTAGTGCACCAAACCAATTAATTTTCCACACTGCAAAAACAATCAGCGATCTTTAACAAATTGCCGAAGCATTTGAACATTTCTTCTCTGATCTGGACATTTGTAAGGGCCCTTCTTTAGATCTCCTGCCCAAATCTCCAAGCTCCCCAAACTGCCCTAATTTCCACTTTTGACTGGTTTCCAAAAAAGAAGTCCTCGACCTTCCCTTAAAAATGAAAACAGAGAAATCAGTGAACCATGATAATCGTGAGCCTCAGCTCCTAAAAATGGCTGCCTCGTCCTTGCTCTTCCTTTGGCTACTGTCTACAACCTATTCCTGCTAAAAGGCACATTTACCATAAAATGGAAGGTAACACATATGGTCCCAGTGTAAAAAGTTGGAGCCAGGGAACTGCCTGAAAATTATCACCCCATCTCCAAACTCAGCACCCTGGTAATGGTCCAAGAGAGACTTGTATATCACAAATTATTAGCCTACATTACATAGATACATAGATACATAGACAGTGTCAGCAGATAAGGGCCTATGGTCCACCCACTCTGCCCATTTGAGCATGTAAGTTCAGTTTATGTTATCCTAGAAGTCTGTTGCCCCTAACCCCTGACCTCCAGAATTCCTTTATGTCTATCCCATGCATTCTTAAATCCCGTGATTGTTTCAGCCCCCACCACTTCCTCTGGCAGTGTGTTCCACTTGTCCACTACCCGTTCTTTGAAGAAATTCTTCCTCACATTTCCTCTGAATTGTCCTCCCTCCAACTTCATCCCACGCCCTCTAGTTCCATTAAAATCCACTCACTGCTCATGGGCTTTCAGCATGGGTTTCATAAGCAGCATGGTACCAGTTTAGTCATAGTATGCTTCACCATTGATGTCCTACATTTTTTTAGATCATTAGTAACCCTACGGGGGGCTATATGTTTTTACCTGAAAAAGGCCTATCATTTGATATGAATAAAAATGTGACTTCTACTTATCTTAGGCATCCTGTAAAGACTTATCTTTACAATTAGGTATGAATGATTTACCTGTATATGTAATAAAAGCATCATAATGTACCAATACATTTTAACAGAAGATTCATAGGCATGTATTTGTGACAATAAACTAACCGGCATATTTCACAACATGGTACTTAAAATATTATACTAAAAGAAACGTTTTAACATTTTAACTCACATTGGTTTTGTAACAAGGCTGCTAGAGGTAACATATCTAAAGAACATTCATTGCCCAACACGTATAACATACCTGTTACATATATTCAGTGTTGCCTATCTATGTGTTTTTCTTAAAGTTCATGATGACACTAAGTCCTAACACAGATTCAGAAAAATAAGTAATTATGCAAAATATATGTCTTAACACATATAGGCTTGTATAGTGAATACAATATGAGATTAACAGGCAGAAAAAAAATAAACACATTTTCAATTTCTCTTCACCCAACCACCCTCATCCAGCCAGTTCTAAATAAGAAGAATGTGATTGCCACTGACCTGAAAAAGAAGGAAACTGTTCTGCATTGGAGTGAGGTTTGAAATGCCTTCTTCATTCAGTACCCTGTAATAGAATGCCTGAATGATTTCCTCAGCCTATAGCAGTAGTTCTCACACTTTGTCATAGTGAGCCTCCCCTAGGCCTTGGAAAAGATCTTGAGCCTCCCCCTAATATAGAAATAATTCCCCCCCCCCATAGTTAGAACAACTATCATACTTTGCACATTACAGGAAGAATACAATGAAGTGCATGTGAGTAGTTGAGTTTATTCTCATTTTATTGAACTTATTATTCTCCCTCTCTATAACCCCCCTCCCCAGGTCAGCCTACTCACTTCACACTTCTGACTTTTGGACTCTATTTACCTCTCATTGCAATACCTCCATAAGTCAGATTGCTTTCCTTGTCAGTTTTACCCTGCTCTTAAACACCTTCTCGGGGACCATTTTGCTCCCTCCTGCTCTCGCTCCTAGTATCTCTCTGCTTAGCCTTTGTATTTGTGCTTTTCTGCAGCCAGTATAATGGGTCAGTTGTTACCTTGTTCCTATTCATTTGCATTATTTTGAATTTTGTTTTGCACAGTTTCCAAGAATTGTATTTTCCCCAAGTCATACCAAGAAACAAGTGTTTGTTGCGTGTGTCTTTCCTGGTAACCATTTTGCACATAAATTCACATGCCATTATTCGCTTTCATTATGCTGCATCCTTTCACATGAAGCATCCAAAACTTGACATTAAAATATAATACATTTTAAGGCTTGCTTGAGCCTCCCCTAGAACAGGTTGGGGCCTCCCGTGGGAGGCTGGCCTCACCATTTGAGAATCCCTGGCCTATAGTAATACCTAACTGATTACTTGTCAGCAAATCAGGTGAGGGTGTCAGCATTCACTGATTTTATTAGAGGACTCTTAGTGTAGAGGGCATGTATGGCTGTTTCATCCCGGGACATAATGTCGCGGTCAAAAAGACGAGGACATTATGTCCCAAGAACAAAAAGAAACAAGTCAAAATGTAGCCTGTCAAAATTAGTTGCAGTTGAAAAGTCATTGCATATGTTGACCGCTGGACAAATTGCCTTGTGAGTGAGGTAGCAGTTGGCAGTAGCTGAGGTCATCATGAGTCAAGATGCATTGTTACATGAGACAGCTGTATATCAGAAGCCTCGGAAGACTGTGGCATAACTTGCAGAAATGCTGCCTGCTGGCTGCCTGTGAGTTGCTGCTCAGTGCTGAAAAACTTTTTGTAAATCTGTGAGGGTTCTTTGAGGACAGTGATTTCACAACATGTAGCAGAGCTTTTTCTTCATTACTTCTGGAACAAAGTCTAATTTTTTTGAAGGGGTGAAAAGATTTATACCAATACTTTCAATGTTATCAGCAAAAACACAGGTATTCTGTGGTATGCGTAATAAATGACTTTCTCCCAATAGTCGTAATCGGAAGTACTGCCCTAATGTCTTAGGCATTTACCTGTGGAGAAAGGCAGTTACGGACACAGAAGTTTGTTATTTCTGGAGGTATACTAAGGAAACCCCTTGTTGCAGTTGGTGACAAACTGGGAAAACAAGAGGATGAAAAAAGGATCTCAGACAGGATGCCAGGGTTGGGAAAAGAAAAGGAGAAGGCTGTATGTGACAAAGCAGCAGCCAGGGTTTTACAATGGGGGTACACGTACACATACTGTACCATTCTGGTCATTTCCTGTTACAGACAAAACGTCTTGTGGTGAGCAGGTCATGCAGTCACCGGTCTTTGGTTGCAGAAGCTACATTTGCTCCACGACCATTTCTACCAGCAACCACATTTAATTTTAACACTTTGTCCTGCATGTTTTGTCTGCGGCGAGTATCACCACAATGTTCCGTCCTCATGCCATAGAGGGTCTCATACAGCTCTGTCCAGTGCTAGACAGTTTTCATATTTTACATGTCATGGTGACTTGATCCTTTTAATTTGTGGCAGGAAAGAGACATGTTGGGTACTAGAAGTGATATAGGGTATGGGATTCACTGAGGTTGTTGACTTGGTGTACAGGAATGGAATGGGAAGAGGTGGGTGATATGTGTTTTTTATGTTGAGTGAATTGGAAAGAAGATATCTACTACTGTTACTGAGACATTATCTTTATTATAGTAAACTTCTGAGATTGTCGGGGGATGTAACTGCTAAAGGGAGGTGGGATGGGGTATACCTCACTTACAAAGGTCTGAGTTGTGGGAGGGAGGAACAGCTGTCACAGGTGGGTGGCTCATAAAACTATAAAAAGGCTTTCAAAAAAATATCTTTGCTACATGAAGTTGGGGTGAAGTTAGAAAACTTCATCCCACTATGCATAATGCAACATTTCCAAAATTGCACTACTATGCTGATGAAGTTAAAATTTTCTGCATCTCTGTTTAATACACATACTATGATGAAGGCCACATGGGGTATCTTGAAGTCCGGAAAAATGTGAGACACAACATTGACGGTGAGATACTAGACTTCAGCCTACAATAACAGGCCTGCTGGGAAGTATACCCATGGCCTCCACACCTAAACTGGGCCTACGAGGTGCATGGCACTTCTGATAGCAGAATTTAATAGCTTTGTCAAGTTGTTTCATTTTTATAAAATAAATAAGCGTTAGCACACAAGTCACAGCTGGCACATTTCATTTTTATAAAACACAGCTCTAAACAGTTAATTGTTGCATTTATTCACCTCTGCAGATGCAGGCTTCATGGCAGAAGCTGCACAGTAAATTCCTTTCAATGTTCATTAGCAAGTAGATGAATATGCGATATTCTGAAAGAAATTCTACAATAACGTAATACTATATACATTTCAAAGCAGGGGAATTTCTTCTTAATTTCATACAAAAGCTGATCAAAGGTTTATAAACAGTGCTTAATCAAAATTAAAGTACTGCCGTCCAAAGGGCTATGCTAATCATTTTCATCATGGAAGTATCTGTTCTTCTGATCTAACTCATAAACTATTCATGATCCTTTTCACCCTGTTATTTATTTTTTCCGTCATTACTTAAGTTGAACAATCATGGAAAAGGAAACCAGCATTTTTGTTTTCACTCCTAATTAAATCATTCAGTATTCCCCATCTTTTTTTGGCTTATCTTGCTTCCTAGCTTCCACAGACCTGATCTTACATCATGTCAAATAACATTACTGCTGTAAAGAATGTATGAATTAAACCATACATTGTTGCCTTGAGAACACTTTCAAAATAAAACAAAAAATACTTTTGACACATCACAACATATTAATAAGAACTATCGCTTTTGCTATTTCTTATATGTTTAGCCCTCAAAAGTACTGATGTTTGAAAGCACCCAGCAAGTCATCAGAAACAAACAGCATAAAGGAAAGCAGTACCAAGAAACTCAGGGAGAACCGGACTAGTGAATGTGGGGAGTGGTGCAGTGCATTGACTATGAGAAGGAAGTTTTCAGAGAGACCTTCTGGAGACTGTGGTGCTGCCCCATCTGTGTGTGCCTCTCTGGGTTGATTGAGAAGGTCATTAGACTCGAGGCCAAGTTAGCTAGGAGTCAGTGGACCTTCTACACCACCCAGGGTCCAGCAGGCCTGACACCATTACCTCAGAGGATGCCAGATAGGAAGAGTGGTGGGACTACAATGGGCTCAGAAAGGTTGGAGGTGGTGGGTTGTTGAATGGTTGGGGGTAGATCACAGGCATATTTCTTAATTGGTATGACTAGAAAATTCATACTCCACTCTGGCAGGATGGGACTGCCAAGAAGAGGCACCCATGGTAGTGACCAGGGATGATGTGGGGTCCCTCCATAGTGGGAACCCAGGGAAGGGGGAGAGAGTCCAAGAGGAGGATGAAGCAACTTCTGGGGGGGAACTCAGTTGTCAGTGGGATAGATTTAGGAAAAGGAAAGGGGTGGGGAGGGAGGTCAGGAGCCTATGTGGTGCCATGGCCTGTAGGGATGGGAAGCATATCCTTGGGATCACTAGGACAGCAGGAAGGAAATGGGAGCTGGATGTCATTGTCCAACTGGGGACTAATAACCTGGCTAGGGGTGGAGCTTGGCTAGTGCAGGGGGAGGTTAAGGACCTGGGAAGCAGTCATAAACAGGTAACATGCTCAGTAGCTGCTGCAGAGGTGGTGCCTGTCTTTAACAGGGGGAAGAGAGAGCTATCTGGACCACAGCCTTCAACTCATGTCTGAAGGAAGGGTGCAGAGAAGTGGAGTATTGCTACATTGGGGACTAGGACCCATCTGGAAGGATAAGAGGCTACTCAGATGCGATGGCCTGCACCCATCTTGGTGGAGACCACAGTCCTCAGTGGATGGTTTAAATGTTACTTCAATGAAGATTTAATCTAGCAAAGAGTAGTGGTGGTGGTGGAAGAAATCTGGGATGCAGAAACTGCCACCCCACAGGCTGAGGTAGAGAGTAGGAAGATCCCAAATGGACAGGGTCCCCCTCAAGGCACATATTAACCAAAGAAGTAGGATGATGGTAAAGGACAGTGGTGAGGATAGAAGCATTCAAAAGAGAAAGGGGATGGGGGCGCAAAAAGAAAACAGAGAGGACAAGAAACAAACTGTTAACAAAATCTGGAATCCCATGTGTGTAAATGCTAGAAGTCTGGGAAATAAGATCCAAGACCTAGCGGCCTTCATGGCAGAGACTTACCTGTATATTGCGGCTATTACCAAGTCATGGTGCATTGACAAACATGCCTGGGACATGGCCATACCAGTCTACACTCTGTTCAGAAAGGACAGGGTGGGAAGGAAAGGAGGAGTTGTGGTGCTGTATGTGAAGGAAAGTATAAATGCTATAGAGATACAGGGAGTTCTGAGGGGGTAGAGGTACTATGGATCACCCTCAGTTCAGAGAACAGTGCCACTATTCATGTAGGTGTGACCTACAGAACTATGGCTCAGGGGAGAGTTGGATAAGGTAATGTTAGAAGCAATAGGCAAAATGGCTGATAAGGAGGGGTGCTGCTGGTGGAGACCTTGATCTGCATGATGTAGATCACAGCCTCCTAACTACAGCATCAGCTAGAATCAGAGACATCCTAGGCTTCATACAGCAGTTTTACTCAGGCAACTGTCAGTGAACCCACTCATGATGGGGCAATACTGTACTTGGCTCTCACTAACATGGACAGTATTGCAGATGTCAAGGTTGGAAACTACCCAGGGACAAGTGATCATCATACAGTGTGGTTCAATATAAGGATAACCACAGAAATAAACTACACAAGGGCAGGAGTTCTGTACTTCAAGAGGGAAGATTTTATAAAAATAAGTGAATGCCTCAGGGATGATCTGGCAGGGGGATGACCTGAAGGGTTAGAGGAATAGTGGACCAACCTAAAAGAGGGTATAGTGAAGACAACATACAACTGCGTCAAGCCAGTGAGCAAAAGCAAGAGAAAGAGGAGACCACTATGGTTCTCAAAATAGGTGGTAATAGAGGTAAAGGCTAAAAGAATTGCATTCAGAAGGTATATGGAGATGCAAAGGGAGGAGGGTAGGGAAGTTTATCAGGGAAAACAAAGGCAAGAAGGGAAAGCAGGAAGGAGCTTAAAGGTGCAAACTGAAGCAAGAATAGATCAAGCAGTATCAAAAGGGGGCAAGAATGAATGAAAGTGCATGTATCTGCCTCAGATAATTACATTACATGCCTTCCACCTGCCCCTCAGCTGACACCGGCTTCTATGACAAGGACCCTGGCTGCCTCCTTCCTCCCCCTACACTGCTCCTCTCCCACCTACTCACCCATCCTTCATGCACTACACCCTCTCAGTCTATCCTTTAAAATGCACTGACTATGCCTCTGGCTGCCTCGTTTCCCTGCCACTCTTCCTAACTCATCCCTACCCCTCCCCCCACCCCACCACCCTACCCTCTGGACACCCTATCCTCCTCTGGTGTCTGTCCCCCTCCCACTCACCATTCTACCCCTTCCTACCTCTCTTTACATGTTGACAATGCCACCTGGCTGCAACTATTTCCCTTTTACTGACCTACCTCTAATTTCAATCTTGAATCTCCACCTGTCCTCACTATCTCTTAGTCAGATGACCCTCCTATGTTACCACTACTGTTTTCAGAATGCTAGTAACTATATAACTATGTATTATGATTTTATTGATGTGCACTGCATATGAAATTGTTTTTCTTCTTTGTCTGTCTTATAACCTCCTCCCAGATGACGTGGAACCTTTGTAAATGAGCTGTCCAGCAGTCAAACGTATTTTCTAATCCAAGAATGAAGAAATAAATAAAATTAATAAAATAAGACTTTTTTATTATGAATATAAGTCGAAAAAGGAAGACAAAGTGCAGGATTGTAAGGCTAAGGGAGTGAGGACTGTACTGAAGAGGTACAGGTAAAGGCAGACTTCTTGAACAAATGCTTCTGCTCAATGTTCACAGTGGAAGAGGAAGGGAAGGGACCACAAAAAATTCCTAAGGAGCTTTGATAGGAAGGAAGTTGACACTAGTCCTTTTTCTGAAGACAAGAGTCCTGAAAGTGAAAAAATCTATGGAGCCAGACGGGCTGCATCCAAGGGTACTGAGGGAGCTCAGGGAGGTGATAGCTGTACCTCTGACAGTTTTATTTTATAGACCACTGGAGACCGGAGTGGAGAAAGGCATACATAGTCCCATTTCACAAAAAAGGTAGCAGGGAAAAGGCTGGTAATTATAGGCCCATTGAAAGGAGGCCAGGCGGTGCTACAAAGAAGTCAGGAGGGCTCGCGAAATGCTGGGGATGCAGAGGAAGGAATATCGCCAGCAGAAAGTGGCAGGTGGTGTTGCCTCTATAAAGATCATTGGAAAGGTTCCACTTTGAGTACTTTGTCCAGTTCAGGAGATCACCTCCCAGGAAGGACATTGACAGATTGGAGGCGGTCCATAGGAGAGCAAATTGTGGGTGGTGCAGATTTTGCATCAACAACCCTATGAGGAAAGGCTAAAGGAGCTCAATATGTGTACCCCGGAAGAGATGAGGGAGAGGGGGGGATAATGATTGAGACTTTTAAATACCTCACAATGATAAATAAGGTACAGGAAGGGAATATTTATTAGAAAAAAAAGGTGCTCTAGAACAATGGTTCATGCAGTGAAGCTTGTGGGCAGTAGATTTAGGAGAGATGTGAGGAAGTACTTCTTCTCAGAAAGAGTGGTAGATTCCTGGAAAAAGCTTCCAGCTGAGGTGGAGGGGATGAAAACAGTGTTGGGGATCGAGAATGCCTGGGATAGGCACAAGGGAATCTTAGATGTAAGGAAGGGGAAGAAGAAAGAGCTATAGATCAATTACGGTTTGTGACTAGAGTGAAGGTAGAAATAATGGGCAGACTGTATGGGCCAAGTGGCCCTTATCTGCCAACAGTCTATGTTTCAATGTTTTAGTGCTTGAGACTCAGCATGCTGCACTCTTTCTTCTGGAGATAAAATATGGTACAGTCATGGGATCTAGTCCCACACCTGAAATTTTTGTTTTTGATAATGTTTTGATAACCAGGTAAAGGCCCATTGGGCACTATTGGTGAGCACATTATTACTATTATGTGCATATTATTAGTTAGATCCATAAGCACAGTGTATTCATAAACACTGTGTAGTTAGGTTTCACATGTAAACATCAAGTATATAGATGCTTGCTGTAATGAATATATTAGTGTGAGCATATTATTATCATGAGCATAATAGTGGCTTGGATATATAATTTTATTTATTTATTTATTTAATTCTTGTATTGTAACACATTTGAGCTGAAAGTTCATTTACAAAGGTTCCACATCATAACTACAACAATCAGAAAAGCAATACAAATAAGAAAATTGAAAAATGTGTCATACAGAGGAATAGACATATTTTGCTGAATATGACAGGCAGAAGTAAATCAGTCTGAGTTGACTTCTTTGTCTAGTTTCAAAAAATACAAGAACACATCAGATAAACTGAAGCACAGAGAGTCAAACAAAGTGAGCAGCATTTTCACATGATTACAGCATTGTTTCAAGCAGGAGAGGATCAGTCAGAGTTAACCTAGCCTTGTTAAGGGGTGGGTGACAGGGGGAAGAGGGTAAGGCATGGTGGCAAGGGAAGGGTGTGAAGGGGTGGAGGGGTGGTGACAGGGGTGTGTGGAAAGGAGATGGCAGCAGGAGGGATCGGGTGGAGAGAGGGGATGGAGACAGTGGGAGGTAGGGTAGGGGGAGAAGTAGAGTAAGGGGGAAATAGAGGGGGTAGGTGGGATGATGCAGGGAGGAGGTGAGGTAATGCTAATTAGGATTGGCAGTCACAGATGCAAAGCGCAGTTAGATGTTGGTGAAGTTTTCTCATAAAGGGTCCTAGTTTAGATTCAAACATAATGTCATGGGGAGGTCATTTAGCCAACAAGGCACAAAGTAGGCAAGGAACCACTGGGCCTGTGAGGTTTGGTAGAAGGGGACTTGAAGAGACTGTCTGGTCATGCCTCACATCCAATGAGGATTGTTCTCTAGAGTGAGGATTTGCTGTATTGTCAGAGGAGAAGTCCTAGGCAGGTGTTCTTCCCTTGAAGACAAACTTGGTATTTCATCCTACCTTTCAGATGCAACCAATTCATCTGAGAATATAGTTCACAAGTATGTGTAAGCCTGCGGGCTCCAGTTATTAGCCTACATGACTTGTTTAGAGCTGTGTTGATCCTCTTAAGAGTAGTATAAGAGGCAGCGCCTTACACCTCAAGACCGTACTTAATGATGGAAATGATTGAGCTGGTCACTGTGAGCTGGAGTGCATCTGAGGTCATACAGTGTCTGTGCCTATGAATTAGGCCAATCCTTATATTAACTGCCTTTACCACATGTTCAACGTGATTGACAAAGAATAGTGAGCTGTCAGTGGTTACCCCTAGATATTTAAAGGTATCTACCTGTTCAAGCGGGGCATTATAGCTGTTCTATATGGTTAGTTGCTGTGCTTTATGCTTGTTTTGGGGGTTATCAAATAGCATAGTCATGATTTTTTATAGTTCATCAGAAGTTTGTGATCTGAGAACCATGCTTCGATAGCCTAAATGTTTTGCTAGAATTGCATTTCCAGGAAGTGAGGGTCAGACTTACTTGTGAAGATGATGGCATCATCTTCGTAGAGGAGAATATTATCTGTGCTGACATTGGGAAGGTGATTGAGGAAGAGTCTAAAGAGTCGGGGGCCTAAGATCGAGCCTTGTGGGACACATGTGTGCACTTGTTTGCTGTAGGAGAGGATTCTGTTAATTCTGACCTGTTGGGATCTGTGCCCTAGATAACTTTTGAATCAATCCACAGCTTCAGGTGAGAGCCTTGTGGAGAAATGATTGTCCAGTAGTATGGAGTGGTTGACCATGTCAAATGCTTTAGTGAAGTCGATATAAATCACCCCCACTAGCTGACCCCAGTCTAGGGCTTCATGGATGAAGCCAGAGTACTTGAGCAGTGCTGCGGTGATACCTTGTGCCTTTCGGAAGCCATGCTGTTGTGGGCATTGTATTTGACACTTCTCTAGATAGTCAACAAACTGATCAGAAACTATGCACTCCAAGGCTTTTGATAGTGGGGGTAGGCTAGATATAGGGAGATGGTTCATATGGAAGGCACAATCTCCACTTTTGGGGACTGATGTGATTACAGCTGCATTCCAGCACTGTGGTAATTGTGTAAGGCATAGGGATAAATTCAGCAGTTGATTTGGGGCGGGGGTTAAGACTTTTCCAAGATAAGGGAAATTAGTTTGAGATCTAGGGAGTCACTACTGAGCCTTGATTTGCCTGACATTCAATGTAGATATTTTCTGGCATTGGATATAGATATTTTGTTGAAATTGAAGGGTAAAGGGCCAGGTGGTGAGCCAGTACAGTTGATCTCAGTGCTTATTTTGGTAACGGCATAAAAGTCAGGGAGAGTACGCCACTGAGGTCAGAGAAGGCATAATTGAATGTATCTGCAATGATTTGGGGGTCTTGTGTGACTTCCTCATTGATTGTTAGCATGGAGGGTGAGGTTTTGCTGGGTTTGCCTATAAGATCTTTTTGGTTGTCCCAAAATGTTCTGTCATCACCCCAGGCATTAGCGAGACTATTCTGGTAGTGGTGAGTTTTGGTGAGTCGGACTGCATGACTGCAGGTGTTACTGGCTGTTTTGTATTGCTGTACATCAGCCTGCTTTCCTGTTGCTTGGGCTTGGTGCCATAGGTGGTTCCTGGTGGCCATGAGGCTGAGTAGGGATGGGGAGATCCAGGAATTGTCAGTGACTTTCAGTTTTCATTTTCTAAAGGGTGCATGGATATCACAAGCTTCACTGAATGTGTAGATAAAGTATTCAAGTGCCTGGCCCACATCTTGGAAGGTGTCAATATGGGACCATTCTATTTGTTTAAGACAGCCTTGAGGGGTTCTAGCTGTCCTTTCTTTACTACTCATCCAGTGAGAGTTTTAATGGGGGCTTCGGGGCTCTATTTGATAAGTGGCATAGGATTAGGGAGTGATCGTCGCTAATTGAGTCAGGGAGGACAGTGGTGTTGGAAATTCACTCTGGGTGATTTGTAAGTAACCAGTCAAGTAGTGTATTGGAGCCAGTGCAGTAGTTGACCCTGGTAGGAGACACAATCATTTGGGAAATATTGATGGTGGAAATTACATCTTTGAAGGGGGTTGCTTCAGGTGACAACCAATTTATATTGAAGTCACCTAACACTACCAACCTCTGAGTTTTGGTGCAGGCTACTTTAGTCGAGGACCTTGATAAATCCATTGGCCTGGTCCCTTGGGGGGATGTAAACTGAGATAACTGTGAGTGACTTCTTGTTGCCTCCTAATAATATTCTAATTGCTAGTGCCTGCACATTTTTCCCAGTATCAAACTTGGGGAGGGCATGGCCACAGAGGTGATCTCCAAGGTAGACAGCACAACTTCTTCCACTTTTGCCTAATCTGTCCTGCCTAAAAAATGGTGTATTAGTAAAGGCATTATAACAATAACTGCATATATTAGTACAGGAAATCAGCTCACCTTTAACACTGCAGGTACATTTCAACACCACTAATGGGTTAACACAAATTAGGTGGAAAATTGAATAAAATACTTCTAATTAAATAACCTTGAAATGTTTTGTCTCAGGATTGTTCTTGGAACTCAAACACGTTTATCCTTTACCATATATCATTTTGACTATATCATAACTTCTACTGACAAACTGTCTTGTTTAACTTTAAAAAATAAGGTCCAGAGAGGGAACCCGCACAAAGGGGGGACCAGCAGACTCAGATTTAAGCACATCAGACCACTGCATTTTTAGGATTGCAATCTAAAATAACAACACCAAAGGGAGTTTTGTTCTTAGGTTTCTCTGGCAGGCTAAATTGGGAAGTTCGGAAAAAAAACAGGGACTTTGTTGAGAATATATTAAAACACATGGTGGCAGAGCATTGTTCGCACCTGATGTCATTTCACAAGGGGAACTGTGGCATCATGTTAAGAAGAAAGTAAGAAACAGAAGTTCGGAACAATAAAAAATCCCAGGACATGAACAGAAGGGGCTTATTGTACAGGGACTATACTGTGCAGTGCTGGCACTGCAAGTGTGAGTCATTGGTCTTAAAAAGGAATGCAGAACAAAAAAAGAGAAGAAAGTTAACCTCAGAGTGGAGTTAGAAGAAAAGATTCTACAGCTGCAGGAAAAAAAATCATGATCTTGGAAGCACTAATATTGTGCTGTCCACTCAAGTTAACGAATATCTGTACAGTACACACATTGAGGAATTACAACAGCATCTAGAGCAGGCTGAAATAGAGGTGGACAGATTAAACGAACGGTTGTATCAAGCAAAGGGGGCCTTGAAAGAAATCTTGGAATACAGAAATGAGCAGGGGGAGACTGCTCAATCAGCGCCCACTCCCCCATACCCAGAGACACAGGAACAGTATCCAAAATTACCATTGGAATCACAAAGGTTTCCAGAGAAACCAATAGTATACACCAATACCCAACAAGAAGAACAGCATACCGAAGGCACAGGGGCTAACACAGTCACCACCATGTGGATAGTTTGGGATGAATCTCAACAGCGCGTGGCACCCCTTACCCCTGAGATGCTAAGCATGTACATTAGAGACCTAGGTACACCATCTAAAGATGGCAACATTAATTTGGTTTCCAGGTGGTTATCCAGAGTAATGAGCTATACTTCGGTTGACCAACTGACTATCAATGAGGTCATAAGGGTTCTCAACAGTTTGGTAGGAGAAGATAAATGGAATAAAATGCCCACAGATATGCGAGCTACTACAAGTCCTGCTTTCTAGACAACAAAGCAATAACAGCTGGGGTGCTACATGCCTTAAATGTGGTGCAAGATCACACAGATCTTTTGTGGTGCATGTGTCAAATGCAAAATGAGATACCTCTCCAGTGTGATAACAGATTGTGGCCAGCTTTTGAAGCTGTCACCGGTGATCACACCTGAACATCTCAGTCTTATAAAAGCTTGTTCATTGAGGGTCTTCTTCCTCATACAAACATTACAAACCAAATGAATATAGAGGATCTGGTAACTAAGGTTCAACATCTCTACCAAGTAAAGGATACTATCAAATGTAAAGGAAAATCTAAACCAGTAGATGAGGCAAAGACCTTTAAGGTAGAAGGTGGTAGACAGGAAAGAGGTCAAGGTAGAGGTAGGTACAGAGGTACCATGAATAGATATTGGAAAGGAAATAGGGGCTGCCAAGGAGATAGAAGAGATTGGCAAGACAGAGGTAAAGAGTGGCAAGAAAGGGATCAAGAATCTGGAGAAGCCAGGGCAGGTTTGAATCCCACCACCCAAGTGTTGCATGAAGAAATACATAGGTTAAAGGAGGAAAATAATTGGCTGCATACCATGTCCATGAGGCCAACACTTTTATACGCATTAGGAACTAACATCCTAACTGTAACAACAGTATTTTCAAATCCGTTAGACAGGTGGGGTGCACCCAGGTTATGGCTCATGTCAAGGTTGTTTGAAATACAAGTGTTACTTTAGATACGGGGGCACCAATATCAGCAATAGGTAAATGGTTTAGGGCAGAGCATTTGATTCAAAAAGTAACTATTCAAGGGGTATATGGTGAAAAGATCACCACACCACTGACAAAGCCTGTTCAAGTTACAATTGGGACCTGGCAAGGTCCAATTACATTTGTGCATCTAGAAGACCAGGAATTCTTGTGGGCAGTGACTGCCCATACTGAAAAAGAATGGTGAATTTCCAGTTGTTTTATTCTCAAAGTCCATTCATTTCTCATTATTCATACCATTCTGCCATTCATTTTCCCTTTTTTGTCTTTATACTTCATTTTTTGCTGCCAATATCACTTCAAATACCCTTCAAATGACCCATCTTTTTGAGCAGTTTATTTTAAACCATTCAATTTCCATTTTTTTGGTATTCTCAACCATTCATTTTCCATTTTTTATCTTTCTTTGTCAAAATTGCTCCCAATATCCATTCAAATACCCTTGAAATGACCAGTCTTGTAGTAGTTGAATTATTCTAAAGATTATTTTTTTTTGACTGCATCAGTTTACTGCTTTTTTTCAATGGATATTAAGTAAAACCAATGGTTGGGTAAAATAAATCCAGGGTGGTACTTTGAAGAGCTGACAGGCTGAAGCAAGGATATCCCAGAGGGAAGTAAAGTGTAAAGTGTACACTACAATCTAGAGTCCCATTTCAAAGTTAACACAGTGTAGAATACCACTGCTTAACTGCACTGTACACTGCATTGATTTTCTCACACATACTCCTTCACCACTGCATTATTTTTATTTTTTGATGCACACAGTAGTAGCACTGCAAACAATTATCATTTTTCCATGTACACTTCTTTACGATTGCATTACATTTGCCATTTTAAGATGCACACTGTAGTAGCACTGCACATACTTTATAATGTTCTCACATACACATCTATTGGTGCCCATTTCATAAGTGCAATAAGACACTCTGGGGGTATGCGCTAGACAGTTCCAGTGCACAGCAAAGAGCTGAAGGCACTTGGCCAGTGGCCTTTTGCCTCACCACACCCCTGGCCATGTGCTATAAGTGCCTAATGCACACCCCACAGTGTCTTATTGCTTATGTACCCATAAAGAAATGTGTGGTGAGCATTCATCAATGCTTCACCCATAGAGGTTAAGCATCAAGTAAAAATGCACTTACATAATAGATTTAGTTGAATGCTGGGTGGCGAGCACTTGAACTAAACCAGCACTCAACACAAACTCAGCTTGTGCCATTGAATGCTTGGTGAGTATTTACATTAGTAATTGAATACCAGTTGAGGATTTTTTACAAGGGAGATGGGGGGGCCCCCCTATGAAAAAGTAGTGTGTTTAAGTATGCACCAGAAGTACACTTTCAGAAAAGTCATATACTTCGTTTATATAGCATATATACTTATGAAAAGTGTACTGGCATCTTAGTGTACTTTTAGAGTACTCAGTTACCTACCAACAACCCTCAATCAATCCATTCCACCTACAGACTTTCTTTTACCATGACAATAAATCACCCCTAGTGACTTTTACTTACACCCTTCATTTACCCCTCTCCAGTTTTTTTTTTTTTGCATTCCCATACATCCACTTAAATATGTTCACTCCAATCCTCAGAAGCAAGAAATGATCCACTAGAGCTACTGTATGTACCCTTACCAAATGTGTTGCAATGGCAACACAGTGTTCTATCAATGGCAATACCTAGGTATGCCTGAAGTTGTGCAATGGTACTACCCAGTGGTAGTCTGGTAGTACAATGGTGTCAACCCAGTCAAGTGTTCTAGCCTCAGTGATAGTGCCATGGCACAGTGGCATCCCTATGGCAATTTTGGCAGGTTGCCCAGGCTGGTAAATGGGCAATGGTACCACAATGGTATTACATAATTTTGAATATCCTTTCATGTGGGACCCTATATTGCCCTAGAAGTGCCCACTGATAATGCAATGATAGTATGAAACTATTTTCTTTATAGCACCAAGACTTATTTGGTACCACCATGATGTCAGTACTGGGTAATGTCAACACAAGGGTATTATGTTAGAAGAGCAAATCGATGCGCATATAAATCCCAAACTTATTTGATATCACTGTGGCATCAGTGTATCTAGAAAATTGATACCACTATGGTACCAACATGGTACACATCAAAATCAAACAAAGTTTGAAAGAAATACAGAATGAAACATACATCAATAATGAAAAACATTATGAGCTGTACATTATATGCAAATCACAATAACAACCCTCAGTTACAGTAAGTTTCCAGCTTGAATGGGATATCACCACTGCATTGAAAACCATTAAAATCCCATTAAATTCCATTAATTTTCCATTATTTTCATGTGAACCCATTAATATTCACCATTACATTTTGTATCACCTTTTTAATGGCCAATTTTTATTCCCATTAAATTTCCATTAATTGATTACATTTCATAGGTTCAAACCATTAATTTACTCATCCATGCCATTGAATAACCATGACAGGTATCCAATAAATATTTGATGGTCATGGTAAGACCCTTAAATTTTGTAGCAGGCTATTTTAATGGCATGTTTAATAACCATTAAAACTGAGCAATGAGCGTTCCATTGCCATGAAAATTATGTTCATGTTGTGGCAATACATTAATGGCCATTTAGCATAGTTATATTTATTATCTATTTGTACTACTTTTCTCTAAGAACTATGGGTCCCCTTTGAATCCTGTGCAACCTTTCATTTTACAGGTACTCCCCATCCACTCTCCAGAATTAGTATCGCCAAAGAGGTTGCCTCACCTGGACCATAAAGTAAGCATAAATTAGTTACTTGTTTGGGGATGGGGAGTTCAAGCCATAATTGATTCTTCATCCATTACAGTGGGAGTCAAGATGGTTGGTGCCATGATGCTATATTGTAATGAGGGACTGTTAACATTTATGGGATCAGTCTCCCCAGATCTGGTCCCCTATAGCTGGACCCCCATCTTGACACTGGATCCCCTCCTTCAGCCGGACCCCCACAGCTGAAGACTAACTTTTTGCTACAGCACCTTCTCTGTGTGGCAACACCATTTACAGTGAGAGACACAACAATGCTGAGGGATAAAATGAGGGACATGTCACTAAGGGGCTATTGACAGGTATGAGGCAGTTCCCTCCACACATGTGGCCACTCTGCACTGCAATGCTAGAGATTTTACAGACTGTCACAGGGGTAGAAACTAACATTTTCAGCCACTAGCCTTTAGGGCTAATGATTAGAAAAATCCACTGACCCAAAAGGAGTTTCACAAGCCCAGTACAAAATGACCAGAAAAATCACCATTGAAATGAATGGTCCCATTGAAATATATATAGGCCCATTCATTTCAATGCCATTATGTTCTTGCTATTTGTGTAGCAACAGCAAATGGTCCTGGCTCAGACCAGGTACCAGGCCAGTAGGCATGGAAATCAGTGTGGGATGTGACTTCCTTCTGGAAGTCCATGAAAACGACTGTTACTTTTGCTTTAAGATGAGGAAGGAGCAGTCATCAAAATGAGAGGAGCTATGACAGCCTCTTGTTTCAGAGGTGGTTTAATTTTTGAGTATGTTTTAGTGGGTGGCAAAGGCAGGAGTGTAATATCCCCAAAGATGGGGTCACCAGCAAGCTCAGTTGATGTCAGCTAGCCCCAGTAAGGTGCCCCCAGGTGCCCCCTATAGTTTAGGTTGCAGGGGGGGTGAACATAGTGGCAGGAGCCCCATAAAAATAAAGTGCTTGTCTGCAGTTAAAAGTTTGTTTTCTCCCTATTGGAGCCTGCCCAGTGAAGGTGGCATAAGTCAGTGTCACATCTAAGGTCCAGCTTGCACTGAGTAGTTGGTTGTTTGGGAATCAGCATCCTGAATGCCAGAGAGGATACTGAGAGTGGCCAGTAATGGCCATTGAGGGAGTTTGAATTGACTGTGAAGGAGAACAGACAGGGGACTTCAGGTGCCCAGAAGAAAGGAAAAACATGAAAAAAGGGTGGTAGAATGGAGAGGGGACACAGAGAAGTAAATTCAGAGCAAAAGGTAGTACCTGCAGTCGTCCTCTCATCCCTGTGTCAGTCTCAGTGGTTCCAGAAGTGTCACTGGTCCAATAGTTGTTGTGGTCCCCAGGATCAGCTGTTGGCAGCCACAGTGTGGGTTCTGTTTAGTCCCGTTTGTTTTGTTTTTTTGTAAAGAAAAAGTAAATGCCAGTCCCTTAGCAGTGGTCCCCACAAGTGGGATAGCATCACTAGATGAACGAATATCAGGAGAGCCAGCTACCCATCAAGGGAAGACCTCCAATCTGCCTGCAGCCACCAGGGCATCCAGCATACACTTAACCCACCTCCTGTCTCCTCAATTTCTCCCTAGTTTGGGGCGGTGAGTCTGTGACAGTGCCATAAAGCAGGCACTGTCTGCCTGAACTAATACTGAAATAAAAAAAATGTTTCTTTTCACACAGTGAGTGCAATACAGTAATGGATGGTCGTGGATGTTAGTGTGGTCAGGGCAAGGGACGGCCAAGGGTAGATCTTTTCAAATGTTTTTAAAATCGATCCAGGAAAGGAGCATATGGTGAGATGGTGGCCTTATTCAAAATTACATAAATTTATTTAACTCATGCTCCTAAATGGAGTACAGGGGTGGGCAGCATTCAAATTAAATAGCTATCAGAGGTGATGCAGAGGGCAGGCAGACCCTGAATTAGATAGTAAACAGGGTGCTATAAGGAGCAAGGGTAGAGTAAAGCCCCAGTTACTGTAAAGCCAAGCTAGCCAGTTGAGCTAGTAAATAATTGCTAGCTGTCCCAAAGGTTTTTTAGCTGCAGATTATAAAGCTGGAGTGCCCCAAGGTGATACAGGTGACTAGTAGCAAAGTTGCCTCCAGTAGCTAGGCTAGTGTTATGGGGGTCTCTGGATCCGTTACTTAGATTACTAACCCTTTGCTAGGGCTGTGGCAACTATGCTGCTGGGATGGCTAACAGGCTAGGGCTGTGACAACTATGCTGGTCAAGTGGGTAACTGCCTGGTCCACTACCTTCCTCTTACTCTTGATTGAAACTGATACCCAAGAGCACTTTAAATCAGTAAATTCTACAATTTTGCAACACTTGCTTGACTACTGTTTGCCACTTAGCTATAGCTGCCTTTTTTTTTAATTTTTATTTCTCTTTTTCCCCTCCTATAGCCTCCCAGCTCCATCATCCTTGGGTGCCCCTAGGACTCATCCTGCTGCTGGCCACCATAGCTGCTCTGCCCCCCTGACACCCCATGGAGCCACGGTTTTACTCCCTGGGCGGGGATGAGGAGGAGCCCGAGTACCCTGAACACTTACGTTTCATCAGCCAGGGGATGGTCAGGCAGGTGGCAGCATGTTGAGGGCACACTTTGGGGGCTCCCTCTCCCTCAGAGCTGGGAGGCATTTTCTGAGTTATTTGTGCTGACGTCACGAGTGCCCTGATGTCAAGGCATGAGCACCGATGGCTGCGACGTTCTCCTCATAGCTGCCTTCTGAGCTTATCAGACCACTGACCTTCATCCACAGCCAATCAAGCCCTGAGGTGTCCAATGTGATGTCTGACCTCCAGCCTCTGCTAGGGGTCGGCATATGCTGGGCTGCTTTCTAACCCTCCCAGAGGAGAAGGTGAGGCATCGTGGGATGCTCAAGCCAACTCCCCCCTGCCAGCCCTCCAGTGACCCGAGTCCACTCCCAAACCCAGGTCATCAGCGTTGCAGACAGAAATCCAACCACTTTGCTGGTGGGCCAGCTATAACCACCTTTATCAGCCTGGGCACTCTCACTTTATACTCTGGGTTTTACTTAACCTAACTGGCCCCTGGTGTTTATTTCTGAATACATTTATTTATTTTATTTATTTATTGAAAAGTTTCACCAGGAAAGGCATGCTGAACAAGCAAATTGCTCATCTCCTGGTGCATCCTGGGGGACAGGGTAATGGAAAACACAATTATGCACAATTAAACAGGTCATACAAGTTGAATGGGAAAATTGTTTGATTAGGAGGGGCACACTAAGCTGAAGCTTGCTTCCAGGTGCAATCTGGGAGCACAAGGAAGTTAAGTGACTTGCTCAGGGTCACACAGTATGCAAGTGGGGCTACGGGATTCAAACCCTGATCTCCAGGTTTGCAGCTCAGAACCTTGAACCACTGCACCCTACTGCCTCCTATGAATGCCATAACCATAAACAATACATTAAATACATAGAAACAGAGGAATAAATAATTAAAAAAACTTTCGGGCCAGCTAACCCTCATTCATTATTCCAACTGGTGAAATTTTCTGCCCTGTTTGCTATTCATACGGGACTCCTATTGTCCCGTATTTTGTGGTTGCCCCTCCCCCACACTATTTAAAAAAAAAATCACTGTCCAAAGATCAATAGTGGCTGTGAGCTTTTGTGCTCATGCACGAGACAACCTGCCTCACCACGGGACGTTAAAGATAGTGGGAGAGAAAAAGAAGTGGCCTGCTGCTGTGACTTGAGTTGAGCTGTCTTGCCTGCCTGTGACTCTGTGTGTGAGTTGCTCATTGTTCATTTTTTTCTTCAGTCTGTCTGTGACTGCGGACCACAAATGGACCAGATCCAACACCAAAATGGGGACTAAAATAAATTCAGGGGGCCATCTTTCTGGCTGTTGGGCACATATTTTCCTTAGAGAAGCCTCTTAAGACTTTGCTTGAGGTTGTATTTTGATCGGACAATCTTTGGAGGCCTTGGGGAGTCAGTGGGACCGTGCCGGTGAGGTCTGTGGATGTCAGTGTCATTGGAGTGGGAGTCGGCTGACCCGGAGGTGCAGGACAGAGAAAGAGAGGATGGAGCAGGAGCAGGAGGTCTAATCAGGGCCTGCTCGAGGATGGGGAGTCACTGCTGGCTTGTTGGCAGCTGCACTGCTGCAGCCTGTGAATGAGTCAGAGGAGTCCTGAGTCTTCTTCAGTTCAGACTGAACAACAAGGAACCTCGGGAGTTGACTTGACTGACTGAACAAAAAAAGCAAGTGCTGCAGTTGCACAGCAGCTGGTTGGGCTGCTGCCATGCTGGGGGGGCTGTTGTGCAGGGCCTGGGTGGGTGCATTCAGAAGAGGCAATCACACAGTACAGCTGCACACAGACACAGGTGCCTACTAGTTGTTTTGGGGTGGTCTTGAGCTGAGTGAAGAACAAGAAGCTGGTACAGTAACAGTTGTGGCCTGGCATAAAGCCATGGTGTGCTGATGTGGGAGGGAGTGGGGTAAATGGTGGCATCAAGGACAGTTCCCTCACCGAGTAGGAATACTAAATTTAGTCTTAAAGCAGTAATTAATTTGTCTTTTGAGACTAAGTTTATTCGTTTTTAATCTTCTGTAATCATCAGAAGAATACTGACTGTAAGAATACTTAATTCTAAGGAGTTCAACTATAATTGTTTTTTAAGAGTGAATTATTACTAAATTAATATTATACACAGATTTTAGAAGTACACATTATTGAATATTTCTGAATGATAAATGAAGACCTTTCAATACTTCTGTTTGCTTTATATGCAAGCTTGTTAATTCTAATCATGGGGCATAACCTTGATTATTATGCACTGTAGATGATAGAGGCATACATGGGCTTCATTAGCCTCCTAGCTCCTTCATTACCTTAGTAGGATCCTTAGTATGATCACTTCTTTTACAGTAACTGTTGCTCAGTAAGAATGCTAAGACATTAATACTGCTCTGTCAAACCATAATTCTCTTCAAAGTACAATTATTTTAATACTACTGAATCATAAATGAAGATTACAGCCAGCTGAGTAGTTCAAGGATTTAAAGTAGCCAATCAAGGCTCGGTACATTACCATGCATTTCAGTTCTACTAATCAAGGAGGCAGATAAAACAACCAGTAACAACAATAAATTTTAGAGAAGGTAAGCAATCATAAAACATGGTGTTTTACCTAAAAATAATACAATGCAAAAAAGGTTGACAGTGTCCCTTTAAAAGTCTACACTGAACTACATTTTCCAGAAGTCTACTCAGTCAATGAACTAAATTTTCCAGATCACTTCCTGTCTCTGTCCCGCCTGAGCAAACAGAAATGCATGATCAACTGTGGTCTCCATTTTGCACTGGTGTTGCCTGCAGCAGTTAAGAGTTACATGTTAAAGTAAGTGCTTGTTTAAATAGAAAAGTACATCTTTTTTAATTCCCTGAAATGTTAAATACAGTAAGAGAATCATCACTCATTTTTTTTTCTAAATGAAATGCTGTGCAGGTTTCACAATCAATGTTTTGTTATGAAAAAAAAATTCTCTGCTCTGAACTCATGTGGCTTCCTTTGAAATACACAGTTTATTTTCAATCAGATCCCTCCTTTAAGTATCTAGTATGCATTAGGCCTCTAGATTACTTGTTATTTGTGGAATCTTTATTGATTTAGTTACTTTAAAGTAGTGTCTTGGGGGGAGGGAATTACCAGCAGGAAGACTGTATAAATGAGAAAATTCAGAATGCATTTTCTGAGTGTATCCATTCAGTAGCCTATATAACTGTATTTTCAGAGAAAAGACTACAGCTTTTTTAATCTGAGAATCTGGAGTAACCTGCAGAAAAAGGAATAATTATTTACTGCAGATATTTGAATGTGTTTGTGGGGGAGCTGTTTTTTGCATTTAATATTTGTATTTGATTAAAACAGTTGCATGTGTCAATGCATTTTGTAATCTAGGTATCAGTGTACTTTTTTTTTCTTTTGCTGAAGACTCCATGAATTTATATTTTATATGTTAGTATTTCACATTTTGTTTTATACTATGTTGAGAAGTATGGGTTCCATGGTTGTGGAAGGGTGATTGGGGAAGGGGTGTCTAGTTGTAGGGAGGGTGGTCAGGAGGTGGTTTTGCTCTGGAGAGAGGTTGGATCCAGCTCCTTGAAAGGGTGGTTATCTGGGTGTCCAGCTCTGAGGAGGTTGATCAACCTGGGTAGGATGGCTGGTCTGCGGGTGGGAAGGAACACAAGGGTCTAGCTGCAGTGTTGTCTGCAGGGGGAGGCTAGTCCAGGGCATGAAAGAGTGAGCTGGCAGTAGGGAGGATGGTGGCTTGCGGGGCTAGTTAGAGGTTGGAAGCGAGGTCCAGCTGCAGGGTGGGTGGTCAAATGGTGAGGCTGGTACAGGTCTTCTGGTGGTTCCAGCTGTAGGTAGAGTGGTTGGCTGGGGGACTGCTGGTCCAGGGACTTGGAGGAACAGCTTGAGATATGTTGTCTGCTGGAGTGAAGGTTTGGGGTTATGCTTCAGCTACATGGAGGTTGTATGGCATGTAGTTGGAGGCTCATCCAGATGCAGGGAGGGTGGCTGACTGGGTGAGAGGCTGGTCTGGAGCCTCTGTGGTACTCTAGCTCTAGTGACACTGCTCATCATGTGAGAGGCTGGGGCTAGAAGGATTGTTCATCTGCATGGAGGATAGTCCAGTGCCTTAGAAGGGTGATGTAGCAGAGAGGAGGGTGGTTGGCTCTTGGGGGGTTGGGTGAGGTTAAAGATATTGATCAGCCTAGGAGGGATGCAAAGTTGTGAATTAATTAGAAATTGGTTAACATGTCAGCCATTCAGCTCAGCAGTATCATTATTGCCTGCGGCACAGATGACAAATGATGTATCCTTGTTTCACTTTTTCTTTTACACCCATCTTGACACCTAAAACAATGATGCTATAACAATATGAAACAATCTGACCCCTTATGGATTTTTTTCCCATAAAGAAGGATTATGTCTCACTGTGTAACTCAAAAATAAGCATGCTAACCCATGTTTTTTTAATATTGATTTTAAATGCTTAGAGGACCACCATGTACTGGGGATAAAATTATGTATTTGACATGGGGTTGCCGAAACACCAGGGAACGCCCCTAAACTTTGAGCTAAGGAGGATTATACTGCAAGGGGTTTCTACTGTAGCATGTGAATTGAAACCTGAGAGTAAAGGAGAAGAAAATACTTGAGCTCTGAGGGGGCTGCTGTTCCTTAAAAAATCAAACTTCAGTGGAGGGGGGTAGGGTGCTGGGTGCAGTAAATTAGACTTTGAACAATAGAGGTCTATTCTGAGGGGTTTGTACCGTAGTCTGAATTGAAACCTAAGAGTAAGGGAGAAGGAAATATTTGCTCTGAGGGGGCTGCTGTTCTCTGAAAATTCAAACTTCAGTGAGGGGGAGGTTGTTTTGGGTTTGGTTAGTGCAGTAAATTAAACTTTGAGTTATGGAGGACTATTCTAAGGGGTCTGTACTGTAGTCTGTGAATTGAAACCTGAGAGTAAGGGAGAAGGAAAGATCTGCTCTGAAGGGGCTGCTGTTCTCTGAAAATTCAAACTTTACTGAAGGGGAAGGGTGTTGAGTTTGGTTAGGGCAGTGTTGGAATTAAAATCTGAACTATGGATCTGTGGATCCCATTTAATAGCAGTGATGTGTGGGCTACAGGAATTCCCTTCGGAGCTTTGAGAGGGGAGTTGGAGGCAGCTTGGGTGGGTTTGAAATGAGCCTGCAGTTGCTGAGGGGGAAGAAGGCCAAAGGAGCCTGGAGGTGCTAGGGCGAGGGGGGCCAAGGAAACCTGTAGATGCCAAGGGGAGGGGGCCAAGGGAGCCAGTAGTTGCCATGGGGGAGGAGGGCTGAAGGAGCCAGTAGCTGCTGGGGGGAAGGAGGGGTGCCATATCCCCAACCTGATCCATGCATCTGGTCAGGGTCTGCAGGGCATGATCACATTATGTCCAAGCTCAGCACTCTGTGCTGAGTAGGACCCTGGAAGTATGCACCACACCTCACCTTTTGCACTGACCTGCA
Organism: Neoceratodus forsteri; assembly: GCA_016271365.2. Taxonomy (NCBI): domain Eukaryota; kingdom Metazoa; phylum Chordata; order Ceratodontiformes; family Ceratodontidae; genus Neoceratodus; species Neoceratodus forsteri. The sequence continues at coordinate 808,175,587 of CM057449.1, read as the reverse complement.
AACCTAGGTTTGAATTCCACAACCCCCACTTACATACTGTATAACCCTGTGCCAGTCACTTAATTTCCCTGTGCTGTCAGGTCACACCTGGAGCTTTGGCTTAGTGTGCTTTTCCTGGTTAATCAGTTTCCCCTTCCCTTTCCCAATTTTATTAAAGCTGGTCCGTTACTCCAGCAAAGACTCTACTAACCCACCTGGGCTACTGTTTGGAAATACTGGCCATCTGGCTATGCTAAGCACTAAGAGTTTTAAACTGAGCCCCTCCCCAAACACCTTCTCTTTTCTTTCCTGTATTTTATTTCCCTTCTCTACATGTCTTTTTTTTATGACTGTGACCCGACTGTACCTTTCATTCTAAATTCACCCTTTTCCTTACTTCTGTGCTGTTCTATACCTCTTGCATGTCTTGGCTCTCAGTTTCTGCTCTTGCTATTGTATTTTCTCCATATTAACCTGATTTTCTTTATTTTACAGGTCTGACAGGACACAGACTCTGTCCTCCCCCATCAGATAAGTATAATTCTATCTTTAACTTGTTCTTTCTGCCCTATTTACTCTCTAAGAACTGTGGATCCTTTGTGACCCCTTTTTTGTATTTTGTTTTACAGGTCCTATGGACATCATCCCTTACAGACCTACCTCTGGCTCCCTATTACTCAGGTAAGAACTTGACTTCTAGCTACAGTATATGTGAGTTGGCTGTAATGCTGTGGCCATGCCCATTACTGTGTGTCAGAGTTGGGCATGTGGGATGAGTTGAGAGAGAGTGCATATGTGTGTGTGTGTGAGGGGGGCCTTGGATGGAGAGGGTTAGTACTGCAGCAGTGCAGGAAACAGGGTAGTTTTTGGTACAGTGGAGGTGGGGATATTAGTGGTCATTATGGAGGGAGGGTACTGTATGAGGCAGTGGAGAAAGAGGTCTAGTTTAGGGTACTTTGGAGGGTGGGAGCTAATGTCTGTGCAACTATCTTGTGTTGTGGAGAAAGGGGGCTAGTGTTGGGGTGTGGTGGGATGGAGGCTAGTATCCAAAGCTATGGAGTGTAAGGGGCACTTGTATCAGGGCTGTGGAGGGAAGAAGTTAGTATGGTGGAGGCAATTGAGGGAGGTGGCTGGTGAGTGCTTTGGATAGAGGTGACCTGGTGTAGGGAGCTGTGTAAGGGTTCCAGCAAGTCTTGTTGTCAACAAAGCAATTGTCAGACTTCACAGTGACAACATTTTGCCAACGGCGATCACATAACCTGGCAAATGTGTCGATGCCCCACATGGCGAGGGGACAAAAAATTACTGTAGCCTATTCCCAGGGAGCAGATTACTGGGGAGAGTAGCTGTCAGTAAATCACTCTACTGTGACATCGCTGCATGGATTGTTATCGCTGTAACGGTTTCACTGTGAGGGAGTCACTGTAATAACGGTATACCCTATGGAAGCAGGTGAGTTGTTGTAGCTTGCTGTAGAGGGATGGAGTTAGTGTCTGGAACTGTGACATGAGGAGGCTAGTGTTGGGTACTGTGAAGGCAGGAAGCATAGTTTCGAGTAATTGTGCAGGGAGAGGGGGAGGCTATTGTTGGGTGATTTAGACAGAAGCAGACTAGTGTAGGGGTAGTGATGGGAGAGTAGCTTCTATCAGGGGTAAAGGGGGATATTGTTAGCTAGAAGGGGATAGTGTTGGGGGAGTGAGGAAGGAGATGGGTCTGATGTGCTGTGGGGTGGGGGAGCTAGTATCTGAGGCTGTGTAGGATGGGGTAGCTAGCATCTGGGACTGGTACTAGGAGTTAGCGCCTGGGCCCATGAGGGGTGGTAGCAGCAGTAATTTATAGCATTGTTGCCTTTATTTTATGTGGCACTCTTCGGAGGCTCAGGGCACCATTACAGATATTAAACAGTAGCAAAATATGTTTTTTAATTAGTTCTTAAAAACTGACATAAAAAGACAGAAACATAAACTCTGATGGCAGATAAGGACTGCTTGGCCCACCTAGTCTGCCCATTTCCCTACATATTGGATAAGCTGCAGGTCCTAGTTAACCAACAGCCTACTTCTTCATACGCCCCTACAAGAATTGCCTTATGCCTGTCCCATGCATTCTTGAATTCCCCCACTGTTTTTGACCCAACAATCTCCTTAGGAAGGCCATTCCATGTGGCTACCACCCTCTCTGTGGAAAAAATATTTCCTCACATTGCCCCAAGTCATACTCTCTCTATCTTCAAATTGTGTCCCCTTGTTTTTACACATCTCTTTTTCTGAAAGATGTTACCCTTTTGGACTTTGTTGATTTCCTTTGAGGTACTTTTATCATGTCCCTCCTCTCCCTTCTTTCCTCAAGGGTATACATATTAAGCTTCTTTAGACTTTCTTAGTATAGCTTCTGGTGCAGACCCTGCACCATTTTAGTTGCCCTCCTCTGGACTGCCTCCACCCTGCCTATATCCTTGTGGAGATGGAGTCTTCAGAACTGCATGTAGTACTCCAGATGGGGTCTCACCAACTGTCTGCACAAAGGGATAACAACTTATGTTTTCTACTGGTGATGCCTCTCCCTATACATCCCAGTAACCCCCTGCCATCCCTACTGCATTCTCACATTGTTTGTTAATATTTAGATCATCTGATATGACTACCCCCAGGTCCCGTTTCTTTTTGTGTTGCTTGCACGCATGTGCAACAAACACACTGTGTCAGCAGTTAGGGAGCATGCCACAATGCATCAAGAAATTAGGCCACGTTACCATACAATCAGCTGTTTTGGCATATTACAAGCTACCAAAACAGCTGATTGCATGCTGTCCCCATGGCATCGGCTTCTACATCCACATCTCACAGTCCCCAGGAAGCTGACGGAAAGCCGCCGCCCGCTGTTCAGTGTGCCTTCCTGGTGAAACATTTCAATAAATAAAGAAAAAAAAAGCCAACGGGGTGCCAATCCCCATCAGCATAATGCACCCCCCCATGGCTCATGTGTCCCCCCAGCACACTGTGTGGCTGATGGTGGTACTCAATCTCCCGTCAGCTCCACTGCCCCCCCAAACAAACTTCCATCTGCCACACTGGGGGCCCACCCCAGCGTGGCAAAAGTCTCCTTGGCCAATGGGGGTGCTTAATCCCACCATCGCCTCCACTGCCCCCCCCAATCAAACTGCCTGGTGCCACACTGGGAGCTCAACCCAGCATGGCAGAAGTCCCCCATCATCTTTAAAGAAAAAAAAAGACCTAGAAGAAAAATATGGTTCCTCGTTGATTCTCTTGCCCCCCTCCCCCAACCCACGCCCACCCTCTGCGTATCCCACCTTCCCACATCTCACCTCACCCCATACTTACCTCTGGAGCTCAATGTGATGATCTTCAGTGGACCGGGAACATGTCTGCACAATTCAAAGCAGACCGCGAACTGAAGAAATGCCGGTAAGCTGTATAATGGCATTAATGGTTTTTTTTCCACTTTGGTACATATCTCGGCCATTTTTGAGAATATTTTCACCAAATTTTAAACATGGAGTTCTTGGGACCCCTCCTCATGAACTTAGTCACTGCCATTTTGTTATTTTATCCTGAAAGGTGATTTCTCGGTCACTGTGCGGAACCACCCTTCGGGACTGATTAATGAAATGACAGTGTCACAGTTCATGAGGAAGGCCCCCCAAAAACCTAATGTTGAAAATTTGGTGAAAAAATTCCCCAAAATGACTGTTTTATGATCGTGCGTTGCTCAGTTCCTATGCACACTCGTAACTTCGATCATTTTTAATATTTTCACTCCAGATTTTCAACATTGCCATTTTACCACACTTTATGAACAATACAGCTGTCATTTCTCACATCTTCCCTGAAATGTGTTTTCGTACATGTAGCAAGCAATGGCATGGTTGGTGTGTGAAATCAATGTTCAGGACAGATTAAGAATATCACAATGACACTGTTCATGAGGTATGCCCCCAAAAACGCTATGTTGAACATTTGGTGAACAAACTCCCCAAAATGACTGTTTTACAAGTGTGCATTGCACAGTTCCTGTGCACGCTTGTAACTTCAAGCATTTTTAATATTTTCACTCCAGATTTTCAGCATTGCCATTTTACCACACCTCCTTATGAACTGTACAATTGTCATTTTTCACATCTTACCCGAAATGTGTTTTTGCACATGTAGCACACAGTGGCATGCTGAGTGTGCGAAATCAATGTTCAGGACAGCTTAAAAAAATCACAATGATGCTGTTCATGAGCAGAGGGCTTAAACTGGTTATGTTGAAATATGGTGACAAAAGTCCATAAAATGACTTTGTTACAAGCATGCATTGTGCAATTTCCATGCACCCTTCGTACGTTCATGAATTCATAATCTTTTCAGTCCAGATTTTCAACATCTCCTTATGAACAGTATAGCTGTCATTTTTCACACCCTGGCCAAAATGTGTTTTTGCACTTCTGGCGCAGAATAGCATGGTCGCTGTGGGAAATCAGTTTTCAGGATACATTAAAAAAAATCACAGTGACACTGTTCATGAGAGGAGGAGGTCCCAAAAATGCCTGTGTTGAAAATCTGCTGTAAAAAGTTTCAAACTAATTACATTACGAGTGTGCGTTGCACAGTTTCTATGCACACTCTTGACTTCATTAGTTTTTTTTATATTTTCACTCCAGATTTTCAAAATTGCCATTTTTTTACACCTCCTCATGAACAGTACAGCTGTCATTTTTCACATCCTGTTTGAAATGTGTTTTCGCACCTGTGGTGCCAAATGGCGCAGTTGCTGTGCAAAATCACCTTTTGGCTAACAAACTGATAGTGTCACTGTTCATGCGGTGGGATCACAAAAATCCCATGGTGAAAACTTGGAGTAAAAATACCAAGAAATGCCCAGGGTGTTAGGGTTTTCAACCACAACGCCCTACCCTGTAGGGACTGACAGGCACCAGGGGTGTGACTTGGGACTGTTAGCAGTAATGCTCATGCCATTCCACCCCCACCCTGCAGCCAGTGGCAGGCATCAAGGTACACCTTGGACCCTTTGGCCCCAGAGTTCACTCCATTCTCCAATACTGTACCCATTTCAGTGTATTTCCTTATGGAATGAGGTGAGTATAAAGCCCACACACTTCAAAGCATAGCTCGACACTTATAAGTGTCTGCAGGGTGAGGTGAAATGTCATGACTTTTATGGGCGATGACCACCCGAAGGCACACCCCAATGCCTGTCCATATCTGCAGGGTGGGGGTGGAGTTGGCATCAGTTCAGTACTTCACTGCCATTCCTATACTGCATCTAACTCCTGCACTTCCACTGCTAATGACAGCAAGCAACACTTGGCATTGACAAATGCTTGTTTGTTGTTGTTACTACCTCCAACCATTGTGTACTCTTCCCCTGGATTTTGTTTGCCTCAGGTGCATTACTTTGCACTTCTTTGCATTGGATCTAAGCCGCCATACTTCTGACATCTGACATAGCTTTGGGGATAATAAAGCCACCAAAGCACGAGCGAATAAGGTTTTCAGACCCTGCTTAAAGGCCTCTACCCCAGAATGCAACATACCACCTCTTGGTCTTGTGGTGTTAGACAAAATTCCATTCCTGTGCCTCTCACTAGGGAATCACTTGGAAGGAATAAGCAAGGTGAATTGCAGGGAACAGTTTAGCCTGAGCAACAGTTAAAGGATGTGGGGGTATCAGTGGAAAATGATGCAAAGGAGGTACAAGATTCAAAAAGGGATTTTTTATTTGTATGGAAAGGATAGCAGAACCATGGAACAGTCTGCCAGCTAAGTTGGTGGGTGCCAAAACCATAAATGATTTCAAGTACAGCTGAGACAGAGTGAAGGTTGTAGTTGCTACTCAGGGTAATTATAGTAGATAGGGGAACAACTGATCCCAGGGTTTAAAAGGGAACTACACACTGGATGGACCTTTGATCTTTTCTGTCATCTTTGTTTATGTTTCCATTGCATGCATTTTGCTGTTATCTGCTTTGGGGATTTCCTCCATCTTTGACTAGTCAGTCCCAATGTCTTCTGTGATGCTATTGGTGCATTTTTTTTTTGGGGGGGGGGAGGAGGATTTTGGGTCCTGCATTTGTACCCTGCTCCTGAATGTGAGGTGCGTACTGGATGCAGGCCCCACCCCAACAAAAAAGGGCAGGGGACGAACTGTATCTTTTTCCCCCCAATAAATACTTTTTGCTATTTGTCGGTTTTGTTTTTTTCCCCAGTCTCGATCCCATGTGTCCCCAACCTGACACACGCGTGTGAAGGCACACTCACATCACACCTTATGGGATGCCTCACCCTACCAGTTGTCCATTACTGCCTGCCACTGGAGCACCCTCCGGTGATGGAGGGATTGCAGGCGGGTGACCCACACTCACTCGGGAGAAGAGAGCCAACGCTCAATCCTGCCCCCCCTGAGGCAGGAACCTGTCAACGTAATGCCTCTCGACTACTGTCCTTGCCTCTTTTGAGCCCATTGTTGACCCCCTTTGTGAGGTAAACACTGCCAAGTTATGTTTTGGGTGGATGGGGCTGGTGATTCCCTAGACACCCTACCTCTTACTTTTTCAAGTTATGTCCTCTAGCTATCAGGAACAGCCCAATAACAGTGCCCCCCTCAACTTTCAATTACTATCTGGCTGATGATGCTTCCTGCTGATGATGTCAAGATGTCCTAACTACGTCTGTGCCTGCCAGCATGTTCCAATCATGGCCTGCCTGTAGTTGACCTGGAACATTGCTTGCCCTCCCCCACCCAGAAGCCACTTAATTAAATCTATATACTGTATTTTTGTTAGTGTTTTTTTTTTTTGCTGTTTGTTTGTTTTGTATTTTTAATGGCCTTTTGGACTTCTGCTGTGACCACTGCAGTTATCTCTGGGCTCTCCCAGCCCTAATGTGCATTTCCGTGTGCCCCCCCCCCGGCTCATGTACTTGACCCTCTTAGGCTTGATTGCAGGTGGCTTGTCTTTACAACAAAATTTAGCCCTTTGGCATTCTTAAAGCAGTAGTGTGGCTTAAACCATGCTACACCTGCTGCTGCTTATCTTCTCCCATTCTTACAACCCCCCCCAGGCTTTACTATTGCCACGGGAGTGGCTTTACTCCCTGGCAGCTCCTGACACCTCTGCACTCCCTTCCTGGCTTCAGCATTACTGCTGGATGGTTTCACTCAATGGCAGCTCTTTCTGGCTTCCAGCCCTGATTTCCAAAACAGTTGATTGCAGCCATGGGATGTGGCTGTTCCATGGCCTCCTCCTTGCTGTTGCTTCAGCCCCTTAGGGCATAAACAAACTCTGCCACCAAAGTGGTGGGAAAGGTGTTGGTGGGGGGGACACTTCCAGTATTGCCGCCTTCACTTCCTGCTGGCTCCTCCCCCCCATCTGTGCAGAGGGATCCATAGCCTGAGCTCTGTGTAGTCTGCGAGTTACAAGTGCCCACAGACACTTTCACTCTAACATGATTGTGCTGTGTGACTAGCTGCAGGTGCAACCCAAGCATATCCTCCTCCTGCCGCCATTCCACATCAGCAGCACTCACACAATACTATGGCTCAAAGAGCCCCCACTAGACCTCCGAGAAGGGTAGCAGTTCATTTCAAATGAAAATTGGCATTGGCCACAGGGTACTAGACCATAATGGCTACCAATTTACTATATAGCCCCCCATGGCATTCCTCCGACCAGGTCATAATGTCACATGCTTAATAGCGTATGACATTATGGCTAAACCTGAAGAGCACTGTAGTTTACAGTGAGTGGTGCAATGCCGTGAATACTACTGTTCACAGGTATTGCACCACTCTAAACATCTCATTGAGAGGAAAAGACCTCTGCTAGGATGGGGTTCTGCCAAGCAGCTGCCGTGGCTCAATGGACTGAGCCACTGCAGCGAGGAACCCAAGTGATGAGTCTGGGACCAGTTTTGATTCCCGGTCCCAGAAACTTTTATTTTTTTTAACAGTTTATGTGCTCCCCAAGTTCCCCCCCCCCAGAGTTGAGAATCTTTATACGAGGGGAGTCAGGGGGTGCGGCCCCCCAGATAGGGGTGTGCGGGGGGCAGGCCCCCTGGAAAAAAAAAGTGTTATGTTGCATGGCAGAAATCACACTGTATTGGCAGCATGATTTTGCCATGAGGCATAATGTCTTGTGACATTATGACCCCGTGCTGACATTCCTAGTCTACAAGACCACCAGTACCTTTCTTTTATTTACTAGCAGGACCACTAGCCCCTGAAGAGCTTCCACAAGGCCACCTGGCTACCAAGTACAATACTAATCACTAGGCCACCAATAGGAGCACTGGGGTATTTTGGCTGAACCCCCCACCCAAACCACATTTCCTTTCTTCTGTTTCTGCTCTGTTATTTTTTTCCCCAGCTAACCTAATTTTAATTTATTTGACGCATGTAACAGGACATGGACTCCTACATTTCAGCTAAATAAAATTCTATGCCTAACCTGTCTTTTGCACCCTTACTGTACCCCTCAGAGCTATGGGATCCTTTGTTAACCCCTTTTCTTTTTCTTTTTTTAATAGGTGTGGTGGACAACATCCCTTCGAGACTTCTACCTCTGGCTCCAATAGTGCTCAGGTAAGACCTTCTACATAATCTGTATTGGATGGGTGACTGTAATGGTGTGCCAACACCCATTACATGCTGAAGGTGAGGCCACTAGCTCTTGAGCCCCTTCCCCGCCATGGTGTCATACTCACTTTTGTACCCCTCTTAGCCCTGGCAGCAGGCTCTTGAGCCTCATCCCCAGCTTCAAGCTTCCCCACTCCCATAGTCATGTTGTTCGGCTCCTAGCTGCTCCCAATTATGGCCATGGATTTCCTACCCCCCGGTGTCCTGGGTGGGGGTAGCATGGTTTATGTGGTCCCCTAGCTGATCCAGATGGGAGAAGGGGGTGAATGTATGTTGGGGACTCTATTATGTGGGTGTCCTTGAAGGTTCAGGTGGAGAAAGAGGGGTCATGACTGGGGAAGCCTTATGGGGGGGTACCTTTGGTGATTCAGATAAGTAAATAGGCTACATGGGGCCTATAGGAGGTCTGTGGGGAGCATAGTATGGTGGCTATTGAATCCTGGTTCTGGGGTTCTAGGAATGGTATGAAAAAAGGTGCAGGTGGTGTCAGAATCCTGGTTTGGTGACCCTAAAGGTAGTCTGAGTGAAAGATGAAGGGGGAATATTACGGCATACCGAATTGCAGAATCCAATACCCAGGAGCCCCAAAATTATAGCCCACCAGTCGGTATCTCGACAGTCTGGAACTGCCCACAGCAGAGCTGGCAATTGTAAATACCCCCCAACACAGAAAAACATCTGTTGTGTGCAGTTCCAGACATTCAGGATACTGACTGGTGGGCTTTAATTTATGGGCTCCTAGGTGTCGGGATTCGGCATTTCAGTATGCTATAGTAAATCCGATGAAGGTGCATGTGGGTATCTGGCCCCTGTTTTAGGGTCCTAAGGATGGTATGAGAGGGAGAAGTGTATGCAAATGTGTTTCAGACCCAGGTTCTATGGACTATGGGATGCTCCAGATGGGAGAAAGGGTGGAGTTGAGTGTGGGACCCTTGTATAAGAGTCCTATGCCTGGTCCAACTAGAAAACAAGCATTTGTCAATGCCAAGTGCTGCTTGCTGTCATTTGCAGTAGAAGTGCAGGAGTTAGACAGATGCAGTATAGGAATGGCAGTGAAGTATTGAACTGATGCCAACTCCACCCCCACCTGGCAGAGATGGACAGGCACTGGGGTGTGCCTTTGGGTCGTCGCTCATAACGGTCAAGACATTTCACCTCACCCTTCCCTACAGACACAAGTGTCGAGGTGTGCTTTGAAGTGTTCAGGCTTCACACTCACCTCATTCCACAAGGAAATATACTGAAATGGGTGCAGTATTGGAGAATGGGGTGAAATCTGGGGCCAAAGGGTCCAAGGCGCACCTTGATGCCTGCCACTGGTTGCAGGGTGGGGGTGGAATGGTATGAGCATCACTGTTGACAATCCTAAGCCACACCCCTGATGCCTGTCAGTCCCTGCAGGGTAGGGCATTATGGTCAAAAAACCCTTGGTATTTTTACTCCAAGTTTTCAACATGGGCTTTTTGTGATCCCACTGCATGAAAAGTGACGCTATCAGTTTGTGAGCTGAAAGGTGATTTTGCACAGCGACTGCGCCATGTGGCGCCACAGGTGCAAAAACACATTTTGAACAGGATGTGACTAATGACATCTGTACTGTTCATGAGGAGGTGTAAAAAATGGCAATGTTGAAAATGTGGAGTGAAAATATAAAAAAACTGGTGAAGTCACAAGTGTGCACAGAAACTGTGCAATGCACACCCGTAATGTAATTAGTTTGGGGAATTTTTACAGCAGATTTTCAAAATAGGTATAGAAACATAGAATTCGACAGCAGATATGGACCACTTGGCCCACCCAGTCTGCCTATTTCCTTACCTGATGGAAAAGCTGCAAATTCTAGTTAATCAACAGCTTACTTACTCCTACTCCCACTAGAATTGCCTTATGTCTGTCCCATGCATTCTTGAATTCTCCCACTGTTCCTGACTCCACAACCTCCTCAGGAAGGCTGTTCTATGCATCCATAACCTTCTCTGTGAAAAAATACTTTCTAACACTACCTCGGAGACGTCCCCCTTCTATCTTCAAATTGTGTCCCCTTGTTCTTGCACATCTCTTTTTCTGAAAGATACTACCCCCTTGTACTTCGTTAATTCCTTTGAGATACTTGAATGTTTCTATCATGTCCCCCCTCTCCCTCCTTTCCTCAAGGGTATACATATTAAGCTGCTTTAGTCTCTCCTTGTATGTCTTCTGGTGCAGACCCTGCACCATTTTGGTTGCCCTCCTCTGAATAGCATCCACTCTGTCTATGTCTTTGCAGAGATGGGGTCTCCAGAGCTGCATGCAGTACTCTAGATGGTGCCTCACCAACTGTCTGTACAGAGGGATTAAAAACTTCCTGCTTTCTACTGTTGATGCCTCTCTCTATGCATCCCAGTATCCCCCAGTCCTCCTTACTGCCTTCTCACGTTGCTTGTCCACCTTTAGGTCATCTGATATAAATACTCCTAGGTCTTTTTCGATTTTTGTTGTTGTTATTATCTCACCCCCCATTGTGTACTTTTCCCCTGGGTTTTTGTCTCCCAGATGCATTACCTTGCACTTCTTTGCATTGAATCTGAGCTGCCATATATTTGACAATTCCTCCAACCTTGACAAGTCCGTTTTCATACTTTCCACCCTACCTTGTGTATCAACCTTGTTGCAGATCTTTGTGTCATCTGCAAAGAGACATACTTTTCCTTCCAGGTTCTCTCCAATATCACCTATAAAGACATTAAAGAGGACTGGTCCCAGTACCGAATCCTGTGGTACCCCGCTAGTTACCCTCCTATGTATGTACTTTTCCCAGGATTTAAGATTATTGCTTGGGGCTCGGTTGACTCTCAAGTGGAAGTGAGAGTACATGAGAGAGTTTGAACAGTGCTGCCTTTCTCTGGAGGTGAGAGCTCTGGGGTATGTTCCATGACTAGTAAAGGGGTTTGCCATTTACTGTCTGTCGATTTGGTTTTTCACCCGTGAGAGGGGTGAATTATCCTTTGGCCGACCCTGCGCTCCGATCAACCTATGACTCTCAGTTTTTTTGCTCTTTATCTCTCATTCCTCATTGGGAACAGGCAGTTCTTGGGCTTTTTCTTTCTTTGTCTCATTTTTGAGATTCAGGGCTCATCTGTTCAGATCTGGACTTGGACTATTTGTTTGTGAATTTAGCAACACAGTCTCTTTCCTTTTGAAAGAGTTTTTGTTTTGTTTTTAGTATATTTGTATTGTGATGAGATTTTTTTTCTGCAAGGGAGGGTTGATAGTATTGAGGCATCTTAAAATATAGTTGTTGGGTAGGTGTTTGGGGGTGGGGGTTGGGTGGGTTTTAAAGTTACTAGTGTATGTGTGGGTGTAGAGAGGAGTGAGTGGTGTAGAGTGTGTTTGTGGCCTGTGTTTTGGGCTAAAGCTTAAATAATTAGCAGGGATGTGTCTGGGAAAGTATGAGGGCCTGGAGCTGGCTAGGATTGTGTATGGGGCCCCCCAGCTATACGATCTACGGCCTTCTGTCAGCCACCCAGTGTCTGCTAGTACGGCTAGGTGCTATAAGGAGGTTGATATAACAAGGAACCATTTGATCCGCTCGAGTGGGGGTGCCCCATGCACTGTAGTTGGTGGTAGGATCGAGGTGGTGGGATGTAGAAGGTGCCGTGGTGTTAGATGGGTTCTGGAGAGAGGCTAGACATGTTTAGTTCCCGTCTCTAGGGTTCCAACCAGATGGTGTGGGCAGGTAGCCAGAGGGGATGCACTAGCCACCAGTCCCCTGAGGGCAGTACTTTGTAATGCCAGATCGGTCAGAAACAAGACTGCAATTATAGTAGACTTGGTTTCTTCAGCCAATCTGGCTTGCATTATGGAGACCTGGATTGGTGATGATGCTGGCCCAGTTTTATAGGGCGCCGTCTCGTCCAGATATACTGTGGTGCACTGCCCCAGAGTGGAATGCAGGGAAGGGGGGTAGCCATCTGTTTTAGATCTGAACTAGGCTTTACCCTACAACCAGTGAGAACACCACATTCATTTAAATGTGTGGCCATCCATGGAGGTCCAGGTGCAGGTTGCCTGATTCTTTTGATCTATTGCCCTTCGGGGATGGTGGGAGACTTTCTGCATGAGGCGGCTGATTTCATGGTCGGTGAGACGTTGGAGACCCCCAGATGTTTAGTGCTGGGGGACTTCAATGTCTGGGATGATGACGAGTCATCTCGGCTGGGTTCCAACTTCCTCTGGATGATGTCTTCCTTGGGCTTTGCGAAGGGTGTTTCCTCCGTAACTCATCTGGGTGGCCACATGTTGGACCTGGTGTTCTCACTGGGGCTTGAGATTAATTACCTCAGGACTGATCGGGTCATTTGGTCTGATCATTATACGGTGAAGTTCTTGTTCAGAGCCCCCCTCCCGGTAGCCCTCCCTCTGTGGAGATGGTCAGTTATCGCCCTTTGCAGGGGTTGACCCCTGAGGGTTTTCTGGCGGTAGCTGACCTACCTAGTGTGGATAGTGCATGCGATGGGGGCATGTGTACAGCAGTTGATGCCTATAATAAGGCGCTTGCTGGTGCACTCAACTCCCTCGCACCAGTCTGTGTACAACCCAGGTCTTCTCACTTGAGGTCCCCTTGGTATGATGGTGAGCTCAAGGGGTTGAAGACTTTGGGTCGGAGATTAGAGCACTGCTGGCAGAAGTCTGGCCTGGAGGTGGACAAACTGGCCCTGCGTTTGCACAGTAATGCATACCTGGGACCAATGAACTGTAAAAAGACAGAATTCCTGTCCATGGAGATTGCTGCCAGCAGGAACAGACCAGCCATGCTCTTTCGGACTGTGGACAGGCTTCTCCATCCTTCCTGTCTACAGCCGAAGGTAGCCTTTTCTAATATATTATGTGAAGAGTTTGCTCGGTTCTTCTAAGACAGGGTGTCCACCGTCAGGCAGGGGATTCTGCTAGTGGGTCAAAGTTTGGCCGACAGTGGTCGCTATGGGCACCTGGAGAGCTCTTCACCTGGTTGGAGCGAGTTTAGACTAGTGGAGATGGCTGAGGTCATTGAGATTGCTTCCAAGCTTTGGCACACTTTTTGTAAACTGGACCCGGTGCCAACTCATTTCTTAATGAGATGTATTGACTCTCTTAGCCTGGTATTTGCCTTGATTGTCCGGTGTTCCTTGTCCAAGGGGGTCTTTCCTGATGTCTTGAAGGAGGCATTGGTGAGATCCCTTTGGAAAAGTACATCTTTGGACCCTGAAATCAAGGCGGATTATCATCCTATCCTATAGGAGGCAGTATAGCGCAGTGGTCTAAGGCTCTGAACTGCAAATCTGGTGACATCCAGCAGAGCAGGCCTGGGTTTGAATCCCACAGCTTCCACTTGCATACTGTATGACCCTGAGCAAGTCACTTAACCTCCTTGTGCTTCCAGGGTGCTCCTGTAAAAAAGCTTTCAGCTTAGTGTGCTATACCTGGTTAAACAACTAAATTAAAAAAAATCTTCCATTCTTGGGTAACATTGTGGAGAAAGTGGTGGTGCTTCAGCTTGAGGAGCATCTTCGTGGCCTATGATTTAGATGAGCTGTTCTAGTCGGGGTATCGTGCGAGGCATAGCACAGAAACTGAGGTGGTTTGGGTGCATAATGACCTCCTTAGGGCAAGAGATCGAGGAGAGGGAAGGGGAAGATTCTTGTTCTTCTCAATCTTTCCTCAGCATTTGACATGGTTGACCATCGGGTGTTACTTGACCGCCTAAGGGAATTCTGTGGACTTGCCAGCATGGTCATCTGCTGGTTTGAGTCCTTTCTATCTAACATGAAGCAGAGGGTGGTGATGGGGAATTTCTCCTCCTTCTCTGGCCACCTGTTATGCGGGGTTCCCCAGGGTTCAGTCTGGTCGCTGATGTTGTTTGCCGTGTATACGCTGCCCCGGGAGAGCTCATTAGGAAGTACAGCTTAGATTTTCATTGCTATGCTGATGACATCCAGCTGTATTTTTCCTTTGCCCCTGGAACATCTCACACAGTGGAAGTGCTTAATAGTTGCCTCACTGAAATCAATCATTGGCTGGCCTCCAGCTGGTTGCAACTGTACCCCAATAAGATGGAGGTAATGGTGGTGGAGTCGAACAGAGGGAGTGATGGGTTGGCCTCTGGTGCGGAGACAGGGTTTTTTCTTGGCTCTGTACCATTAAAGGCCTCCTCTAGGTTGCGGGATCTCGGCGATATTCTGGACAGTGGATTGACTCTTGAGTTTCAGGTGTCTTCCACAGTCAGTACCAGCTTTTATCATCTGAGGAATATCACCAGGATAAAGCCCTTAGTTCTGCTGCAGGACATCCCCACCTTGGTACATGCTTTTGTGACATCCTGGCTAGACTACTGTAAGGTGCTCTATCTTGGGGTCTCTGGGGGGACTCTGTGCCGACTGCAGCTGGTGCAGAACGCAGTGGCAAGATTGTTGACTGGACAGTCTAAGTACTGTCATATCTCTCCGGTCCTGTGTCAATTGCACTGGTTGCCAGTTAGGTGGAGGTTCCTCTTTAAGGTGGGTTTACTCACCTTTAAGGCCCTACATGGCCTGGGCCCTGGTTATCTGAAGGACCTCCTCATTCCTACTGTCCCACCCCACCCCCTCCATTCCTCCTCTAGGGGCCTCCTTGCGATTCCCAGGACAAGGTTAAAAACAGCTAGCGACAGAGCATTTAGTGTTGCCGCTCCTGTGCTGTGGAACTCGCTTACTCCAGCTGTTAGGGAGGCCCCTTCTGTGGAGATTTTTAAGGCCCGTCTTAAGGCCTTCTTATATAATCAAGCCTTCCTGGACTGTGCACCATAGTCCTTGCAGTTCCAGAAACTATGTCAGGCTAGTACTGGCTTTTCAGGCTTTGGTTTCTTTACATAAACTACTGTATATTTACATTGTGTTATATTTGAGATATCTTATGTTTTTATTTAGAATGTATAGTATTTATTTTCTTTTTAAATGTTTAGCTGCTGGTTAACTAGGATCTGCAGCTTATCCATCAGGTAGGGAAATGGGCAGACTGGGTGGGCCAAGTGGTCCTTATCGGCCATCAAATTCTATGTTTCTATGTTTCTATGTATCACCCAGAGCCTCTGGGATGGGCGTCTCTTAAATAAAATTTGCCTTGCCTTGCCTCCTTTCTTCACTGTGGACTCTGTTTACTTTTACCCTTTACGTCCTGTTGTCCAGCCAGTTTTTTTATCCAGGCTACCACCTTGGGACCCACTCCAAGGCTGGCTAACTTGTGTATTAATCTTTTGTGTGAGACTGTGTCAAATACCTTGCTAAAATCTAGGTAGACCATATCCACAGTCTACTACTTTGGTTACCCAGTCAAAGAAATCTATTAGGTTCATCTGACATGACCTTCCTGCTGTGAAACCATGCTGCCTTGGGTCCTGTGCCCCACTGTCCTCTAGGTACTCAACAATTCTGGAACCTCCGCTCATGAACAGTGTCACAGTGATTTTCTTAATCAATCCCAAACACTGATTTCCAGCAGCGACTGTGCTATTCTGCACCGGAAGTGAGAAAACACATTTCAGCCAGGGTGAGAAAAATGACAGATGTACTGTTCATAAGGAGGTGTGGAAAAATGCCAATGTGGAAAATCTAGACTGAAAAGATTACGAATTTGTGAACTTATGAGGGTACGAGGAAATTGCACAATGCACACTTGTAACACAGTCATTTTATGGAATTTTGTCACCAACTTTTCAACATAGCCAGTTTAAGACCTCTACTCATGAACAGTGTCACTGTGATTTTCTTAATCTGTCCCAAACAAATATTTTGCACACCGACCACACCACTGTGTGCTACATGTGCAAAAACACATTTCGGGTGAGATGGGAAAAATTGCAGTTGTATTGTTCATAAGGAGGTGTGGTAAAATGGCAATGTTGAAAATCTGGAGTAAAAATAGGGGCTGGCTACTGAGCAGACACGAAAGACCATTAGGCCTATGCTGTTATCTTTTAGGATGTTAGTATGCTAGTTTGTTAGTAAAATATAAAAAATGCTCGAAGTTACAAGCGTGTATAGGAACTGCACAACGCTCATAAAACAGTCATTTTGGGGACTTTTTTCACCAAATTTTCAACATAGGGTTTTTGGGGGCCTACCTCATGAACAGTGTCACTGTGATATTCTTAATCTGTCCTGAACATTGATTTCGCACACCGACCGCGCCATTTCTGCTACATGTGCGAAAATACATTTCAGGTGTTATGTAAAAAATGTCAGCTGTACTGTTCATAAGAAGGTGTGGTAAAATGGAAATGTTGAAAATCTGGAGTGAAAATATAAAAAATGCTTGAAGTTACAAGCATACATAGGAACTGCAAACGCATGCTCATAAAACAGTAATTTTGGGGAATTTTTTCACCAGATTTTCAACATAGGGTTTTTGGGGGCCTACCTCATGAACTGTGACACTGTTGTTTCATTAATCAGTCCCAAAAGGTGATTCTGTGCAGTGACCGCGAAATCACCTTTCAGGACTGAATAACAAAATGTCAGTGACAGCGTTCATGAGATGGGGTCCCATGAACCCCATGTTGAAAATTTGGTGAAATAATTCTCCAAAATGGCTGAGATATGCACCAAAGTTGAAAAAAAGCCCCATTTATGCCATTGTACAACTTACCAGCATTTCTTCAGTTCGTGGTTGACTTTGAAGAGTGCAGACATGTTCCCGGTCCACCATAGATCATTGTGCAGGGCTCTAGAGTTAAGTATTGGGTGGGGGAGTGTGGAGTGGGGTATGCAGAGAAGTGTATGTTTTGGGAGGGTCAAGAGAATCAACAAGGACCTTTTTTTTCTTCTCTAGATCTTTTTTTAAAGAAGACGGGGAAATTTTGCCACACTGGGGTGGCTCCCAGCTTGGCACTAGGCAGTTTGTTTTGTGGGGCAGTGGAGCCAATGGAGGATTGGGTACCCCTCAATAGGAGACTTTGCCATGCTGGGTGGGCTCCCGTGTGGCAGATGGAAGATTTGTTTGGGGGCTGTGGAGCCAATGAGGATTGAGCACCCCGTCGCACTCTGGTGTGCTGGGAGGTACATGAGCCATGAGGTGGTGCATTATGCCGACGGGGATTGGGCTACCCTGTCAGCAAATGAACTGTTAAGGGGGTCATGCCGACAGGGGGATTGGGCACCCCGTCAGCTTTTTTTTCATTTATTTATTGAAATTTTTCATGAGGAAGTTGCACTGAATGCGGGCGGCGGCTTTCCGTCGGCTTCCTGGGGACTGTGAGAGGCCAACAGAGAAGCCATTGCCATGGGGACAGCATGCAATCAGCTGTTTTGGTAGCTTGCAATGCACCAAAACAGTTGATTGCATGATGATATGGCCAAATTTCTTGACGCATTTTGGCATCCTCCCTAACTGTTGAAAGCAATGTGTTTCTTGCACATGTGTGCAAGCCACACAGTAAGGGAACATGTGAGTTGGACACCCATTCATGGGTCCCTTGTCTGGTCCTGCTAGATGTAGAGGGTAGAAGTGAGTTTAGGACACCTGTCTGGCAGTTCAAGGGCTGGACTGTGTGGGAGATGAATATGGAGGCTGGTGTCAAATACTTTTCTAGGATTTGCAGGACTGGTCCTGGTGGGTAGAAGGATAGACATACAGTAAGTGAGAAATGCCAGTTTGAGATTCCAGAGCTAGTATGGGTGGTTAAAGAGGAGGGAGTTAAATGAGGGAGAGCAGTATAGTGGTCTCAAGGCTTGTCCAGGTAGAGGGATATTAGGACATATATGGGAAATGCTGGTTCAGGGGTCCCATGGCAGGTCTGGGTGGGCAGGCAGGGGAATGATAGATGTGGAAGGCTAGTCTCATGGTACAAGGAGTTATCTGGGTAAAGAAACATGGTGACATACATGGGGACAGCCAGTATGGGTTCCCAGGGATAGACCAAGTGGACAAAAAGCTGAGATTTTCTGAGGGAAAGCTAGACTTTGGATCCCAACACTGATCCAGATCAAGGGACGAGGAGGACATACAGTGAAGCCCACCAGGATAAAGTGCAGTGTCATAATGTCCTGCATGACAAAAGGGACTGACTACTACTGAGATTGCATTGTTTACTGTAGTAACGCTGCTGCAGCATGCTACAGAATTAGGTTTAATCCTGGCAAGCTTCACATGTACAGTAGGTGTGGTGGCAGATCTGGTGCTCCCAGGGCTGGTCTGTGTGGGTGGACAATGGAAACGTAGACCTGGGAGGCCAGTCATCCCAAGGCTGGCCCTTTTGAAGATATCATGGGAGCATAGACAAGGCATATGAGCCCAGCAGTCCCATGGCTGATTCAGGGTGGAGGACAGGGAGAATGTTGTTGGGGAAGACTGGTTTGGGTTCTAGTTGCTGGTCTGGGTGGACAGATAGGAGCATGTAGGTAGGGGGATGCTAGTCATAGGTCCTAGGGCTGGTCTGGGTGGACAAAAATGTCTGGGTGGACAGACAGTTTCTCTGATTTGATGGCCATTTGATTTTTATGTTTCAGGACTGTTGCACTTTAAAGGAAAACTCTGGTTTGCATGGGCTCCTGCCCCTGCAAATCTTACCCTCCAGTTTAGGTTTCGTAGAAAAAGTCACTTTTTCCTCCCACGACAAAGTTGTTTAATTTAATTTTGAAAAGTCTGCTACCGAAAGTATGGCGGATGCTTAGGTGGCTCCATTTACTGTAAAGGTGTGGCTCTGCACCATGCACTTCAATGCATTTGTACTGAAGCACAAAATGCAGTACTGCACCTGCACCTTTACAATAAATGGCGCTGCCTAAGCATCTGCCATACTTCTGTGTGGTGGACTTTTCGAAATTAAAATAAACAACTTTGTTGCAGGAGAAAAAAGTACCTTTTTCTACTAAACTTAAACCAGAGGGTAAGGTTTGCAGGGGTGGGAGCCCCTGCAAACCAGAGTTTTACTTTAAAAGGTATTTCAGGTACAGGTGACGGTCTTGTTTATAACAGTTTATTACCAGTATTTCAGCACTGAAGTATATTTGAAGGCCTTCATTTTAGGTGGAAAAGAAGGGTGTTCTGGGTGGAATTGAAGGACTTTTTCATAACAGGTTTTTACCAGTCTTTTAACCTTCTTTTTGAAGGCTAATTAGCATTTTTTGTGCACTTTTTGAAGGGCATTTGAGAAAAAATTTAGACATTTTTCAAAGGATAAAAACTGGTGTTTGAGGTACAATCGATGTCAATTTGAATTACTTAAAAATCATGAAAATAACTGGATCAGTTTAAAAAAAAATGAAGAATTCTTGAACTGAATTTGAAGACCTTCTTTTTCTGTGTCGGTGGATGGTTCCGAATGGGATCATCCTGGATTTGGCTAACTTACTACTTTTGCAAGTGGTAATTAACACTGTTGGCACTGTAACAGTGGTATCAATGGACTATGCTGTGCACACCATTTAGGGGATACAGCATGTCTCATGGGAAAATATAGATCTACCCGCAGATGTACAAGCACTATGCAAGCAAGTAGCTGGCGTTTTTACCACACACAAACTTGATTGTGGTTATATGCAAACTGAGATAGTCATTAAAGGAAAGGAGCCACCACCTCAGTGGCAATATCCATTTCCCAGGGAAGCCATGGAACCAGTTGCAAAAGTCATAGCCGGTTTAGCACAGCAGGGCATGATTAGAAAATTCTCTTCTGTTGCTAACTCTTCTATATGGCCAGTGTAGGAGCCACATGGCTCTTGGCAATTAACCATAGATTACAGACAGTTAAATAAATGTATTCCACTCATGGCTCCCAAAGTTGCTTCTTACCCAGAAATAATGACAAAGGTTATTTCTCAGTCTAAATCTTTTTTGAATAGACATTGCAGATGGTTTCTGGTCACTACCATTACACCTCAAGAGCAAGTATTTGTTTTTACCTTTCAAGGACACAGTTCATGTTCATGAGACTACCTCGGGGTATCATAATAGCCCCGCTATTTTTCATGCACACATGAAACTGGCTTTGTCAGATTTGTCATTTCAGCAAAATGTCCAATATATGGATGATATACTGTTACAGTATACACAAGCGACAGAGAGGAACATTTACATTTACTTTTGTTATTGTTGCAGAAACAGTTACAAGTTGGATTAAAGGTACACCCAGCTAAAAATAAGTTGTGTCAAGAATCTGGAAAGTTTAGGTGTTACTTTGAGTCAGGAAGGAAAATCGCCTGACCAATCAAAAGTTCTGACAATTCTGTCATTGTCCCTTCCCACTAGTGAGGAACCTCTATGCTCACTTATCAGCATGACAGGTTTTTGCAGGGATTTTATTCTCATCTATGCAGAGATTGCAGCTCATTTTACAAGCTGCTTAAGAAAGGCACAATATGGCAGTGGATGGAGTAGCACACCCAATCAGTTGCTTTGTTCATAGGCACTTTGGATAAAGCTCCTGTACTAGCCTCCCCCAATTATAGCAAGCCATTTCATTTAC
Organism: Neoceratodus forsteri; assembly: GCA_016271365.2. Lineage (NCBI taxonomy): Eukaryota > Metazoa > Chordata > Ceratodontiformes > Ceratodontidae > Neoceratodus > Neoceratodus forsteri. The sequence goes on along the minus strand of CM057449.1, from coordinate 808,154,499 downwards.
ACACTGCTGTTAGAAGTGTTTCATTTTCTGCTGTACTTATACAAACCTGTTATGAAAAATAAAGACCAACTGCATACATTTCAATGTTGATGACTGAAGTAGAAAAGAGATTCTTCCTGTGTGGAAAATATATGTTGGCTGTGTTCTGGGCAATCAAAGTGTTCAGATATATTGTGGGAGGAAGTACAATTATTTTGTCTTCAACACACACACAAAATTCAAATTCTTGACCTCTCCCATCAAGGATGGAGTGATCTCCAGCACCAAACTGACCCAAAGGACTCTGTTGCTGCAGAGCATGGGCACTGAAGTCCAGCAGGTAAAGAAGGGCTCACTGCTAGCCGATGGCATGCTGCTAGATGGGCTGCCTCACGAATGCCCATATCCAGCTTCGGTACAGCATTCCCCCTTCCCCTTTTCTGGAAGGTGTACTAACCTATCTTAAAGAGCAGGGCATAGTACTCACTTCCCTTACCATATATGTGGATGGTTCATCTATGTATTTGGATGGTAAGCCCCAAACTGCTTTTGCAGTATTTAGTCCCAATAATACCATACCGCCACTGGTTTACATTTGTAAAATTCAGTCAGATCAGTTTGCTGAGCTAGCAGCAGTTACCTGTGATTTGCAAATTTCAATAGATGTGCCTTTAAGAGTCATGTGTATAGATACAGTGGGTTTGTTTAGCTCTTCCAGCTTTTTTGCCAGTCTGGAAAACCCATGGATTTGTTACATCGGATAGTAAGCCTTTGTATTATGCTGCTGTTTTAGCTGCATTGAGGGAAACAGATGTAACAATGAACTCTGAAAATGTGAAAATTTAAATGATTAAGGTTAAAGCACACAGAAAGGGAAGTCTGGTGGCAGAACACAATGCAATGGCAGATTTTTTAGCAAAGCAGCAAAGTAAGGGGCCCATTTGTGGGAACCTCTTGCCATCCCTCCCAATCTTCAGAATATTGCAGAAGTTAAGCATGCTAAAGAAGAGCCTGATTTAATGTAATTGCAAAAATCAGACACTGCATTATGGGATTTATTGAACTGCATTGTGGATGGGAGTACCATACAGAACTTGTCAGGTCTTCTGGTCTGGCAGGGACCTGATACACTACACCCATTGTGCATCGCCCCACATGGAGTTTGAAAAGAAATGCTATGCATAGCACATAACACCAGAGGTCATGGTGATGCTCTCTCCACACTGCAACATTTACTTATTTTTGTTTAGTGGCCAGGTGTTAAAGATGACATCACACAATACTATGCAAATTGTATTCAATGTGCTTTTCACAATCCCATAGGGAAAGCTAAGTGAGGCCGTCTGGCCTTGACCCATATCAAAGGTCCACGGAAACAAATTAAAATGTATTATATTGATGGCCTGCCTAGAACCTCTAGGGAGCACACTGTTGTTTTGGTTATTATTGAGCCATTTTCTAAATGGACTGAAGCTTTTCCAGTGTGTAGTATGAAAGCCCAAGCTACTGCTAAAGTGTTTGTAGAACAAGTGTTTTCTAGGTGGGGAATGCCTATATTAATTGATTCTGATTAAGGGCCTTATTTCAAAGATAAAGCGTTGCAACAAGCAATGCTAACAATGGACATCGATCAAAGGTTTCGCATCCCATATCACTCACAATCGTCAGGCCAGATTGAAAGAACAAACAGAACACTGACAAACAGTCTGAGGAAAATGGGGAAAGAGTCTGGGAGATACTGGGATGAACTGTTACCTTTAATTTTAATGATGCTGTGAGCAAAGCTACACAAAATCACAGGCATCTCACCATATGAAATCATGACAGGCAGACAAATGCAGCTGCCTGAGCAAGTTTTACTTGCTCCAGCACCTCCTGAAATGGAGCAGGGGTGAAAACTGAAAACTTTGTGCAAACCTTGCTGCAAAAACTGAAGCAAGTATACAAACAGCATGCAGAGATTCTGGGTGAGCACAAGAAAAAAGTTAAAGCTTACTATGATGACAGAGCCAGCGATCAACAGCTGGAGGTAGGAGACAAAGTAATGATCAATGTCCTACCTGAAAAAAGGCCATTTCCAGTGGCTGCCTGTAAGGGTCTATACCCTGTTGTGGACAGGGTTAGTCCAACAGTGTACTTGATACAAGAATAGAATGGAAAGAAGCCAAGATATAAATATTTTCATGTGTTACAGTTGGAAAAAGTTTGGTGGCTAACAAATTTTAAGTTGTGTCTTCCAGATTGTTTATTCTGGGTTGTGTACTGACCCAGACCCACTCTGAAGAGATGGAAGCCATCTTTCAATCCATTGCATTTGTGGCTCTACCACAATTTACAGCAAAATGTGAAAAAGGGGGTGGGAGTGTACATTGCAAGGCAGCATCAGCAAATAGGTTTGGCACTGTAAAATGTGTAATGAAATTGGGACAGTCTCACCCTTTGCATTGCCTGGGGAAAGAAACACTGCCCTACACTGATAGGGAACTCAGGCTATGCAACTGGTAAATGAATGGATTAGAACTCAAAACATACAACATAATGCATCTGAACACACACCCTAATCGGCTTTATGATAAGCTTGTAGTGCTTAATTATCTGACTATGAAAGCTTCAACTGACCACCTATAATGGACAAGTAAATGGTGTAATATGACATAGAGTTACGATTGTGGGGTACCATCCAAATTTGGGCTAATTCAAAATATCAACACATCCTCCATAGGACCCTGGACAGAAAGGATGTATTCATGTGTATTAGTGGGTAATGGAATTAGGTGGAAAAATGATGCTATGTTTGTTTTTTTACCCGATTACTCACAAGACTTTGCACCACATATTACAATACAGTTCTCTACATCTGTGAGTAATAATTATAATATGTTATATCTGCAGAGAAAGGGGGTCAACAAATGTCTTTCCAGATATGATGTAAAACCATAATGTAGAAACATCAGCCCCTGCCAGGCAACTGTATTACCAGGGGTCTGGATTCAATTTTCACTGGGGCACACTTTTCCTTTCTCATTTTCATTCGTGATTTAATTGATTTAAAAATTGCCTGTCAGGGGCTGAGCTGCACTGGGAAGTGGTATGTTTGTAATTCTGATATGTTCCTAAGTTGCAGGATTGTGCAACACTTAAGAAAGGAATTTGTGTGGATTTAAACAGCTGGTGACATGTTCAGGAGAACTTTAACAAAACCTAATATTTAGACACAGTACAGCTTATATTTCCCATTAGTGCTGCATTTCTCCTCTCCATTATTCATAACTGAGGTCATCAGTATAAAAACAGGATCTTTGCTCCAGAAAAATTGTTCTATTCCTGCTGATTTCTCTTTATCTGATGTCATAAAGCACTGCTTGTGACCTCACAGTTACTCCCATGGCAACAGCCTGTGATGTCACAACAGAGGATTATGACTTGGAGTAGGGGAGTAAGCTATAGAGGCAGATGAACTCAAAATAAACTCTATGGGACAGCAATCATATATTCATACATATTTTCTTGGTAATAAATTATGGGGAGGAAAATATATAAATAGAATGCAGGCAGAATTGTATCTAATTATGTTTTTTTTTAAGTTTTCTTTGAGGTGCCAGTAGCTCTTTAAGGACAGGCCTCAGGCGTGCTAACAATAAAAGCCCATAGCTTAATGGTTAGAGCACTGGAACAGTATTACCAGGGTCTGGATTCAGTTCCCAGTGGAACACACTTTTCTTTTCTCATTTTCATTAATTATTTTAAAAATTGCCTGGCAGGGGCTGAGCTGCACTGAGAAGTAGTCTGTTTTGTAATTCTGATATGTTCCTAAGTTACAGGATTGCATGACACTTGAGAAAGGAATTTGTGTGGATTTAAGGAAAAGCTGAAGATCTGCTAACCTCGAGAGCCCATAGCTTAATGGTTAGAGCACTGGAATGGTATTATCAGGGGTCTGGGTTCAGTTCTCAGTGGGGCGCACTTTTCCTTTCTCATTTCCATCAATGATTTAAAAATTGCCTGGCAGGGGCTGAGTTGCACTGCGAAGTGGTCTGATTGAAATTCTGATATGCTCCTAAGTTGTAGGATTGTGTAACACTTGAGAAAGGAATTTGTGTGGATTTAAGGAAAAGCCTAAGGCCTTCTAACCATGAGAGCCCATAGCTTAATAATTACAGCACTAGAATGGCATTACCAGGGGTCTGGGTTCAATTCCCAGTGGGCCACACTTTTCCTTTCTCATTTCTATCCATGATTTTAACGAAAATAAAGCTTGTGAGCGTGACTCACAAATGCTAGCTAAGAGCGACTGCAAGGTCACCTTTGCAAATATGAGCACAGATGAACTTAAACCACTGGAAGCTCTTGAAAAAAAAATCTGCAATTACAAATGAGGAGGTAGACAAGGGTTGCAGTGTGGTGGTTCTCAATACAAATGACTGTGGCAGAGATTTCTCATCAACTCAGTAATAGTAAGTTTTATAAACCTTTATGCAATTATGTCACTTTTTCATTCAAGAAAAAGATTGATGCCTATTTATGGACTGCATTATGGGGAAGGGTCATTATTGAGGAAACTTCAGTTTCTCACCTCTGAACATCCTATTCAGTCCACAATATATGCCATGCCAAAAGTTCATAAGAACCTCACTCACCTCACTCACCACACCTGGGAGACTGATTATTGCAAGCATTGGATCAGTGACTGAACCCTTATCCCAATATGTAGACTTTTTCATCAATACTAGGTGGTTAATGCTAAGGTTATGGGACAGTAGAAGGCTGTATGCCTATTAAAGACTGTCCCCTACTTCTCAGTTGAAACTGCCAGCAAGGTCACCAGATTTGTCTAGGGCCTTCAACACAGCTGACCACCAGTCCATGCTGTATATACTCTCAGAGTTAGGATTGTGTAAGGAGTCATTTATTTGGTTCTGTTCATGTTTGCGTGAACATCATTAGTACAGTAGAGTAAGTGGTCTGGCCTCTGCACCATTAGAAGTGATAAGAGGAGTGCCCCAGGGATCAGTACTGGGGCCGCTTCTTATTCTAATTTAGTTAAAAGACTATGGTAGCAGCATAAAGGTGGTAAATTACCACCTTTATGCTGATGACATAATTTTGTACTATTTAAGTAGTTCTGTTGAGAAATCTAGTCCAGTTTACAACAAAACTGATTCCTTGTGAGAATATGTTTGAGGACTCAAATTTAACTTGAATACTTCAAAAACTAAACTTATGTTATTTAGACCAGCATCCAAAATACTGTAAAATCAGATGATAACCTCAAAATATCTGACTTCTCGGATACCTTTCTAGAAACAGTTAATTCATACAAATGCTTGGGGTATTGGCTGGACCCTTTGGGCTCAGACAATATGCATGTTGAATATTTAATTGCACAGGATAGGAAGAGGGTGGGCTGTTTATTCAGAAATCAAGAGTGCCTTGACCCTGATAGCATGAAATATATAATTCAAGCACAAACTTTACCTTTATTTGACAATGGCGATATAGTATATTGTGGGGCTTCACTGGATAGAGTATCCAAATTGGACATACTCTACAATAAACTAGCAAGGTTATTTCTTAAGCGACCAAAAATCGCACACCACTGTGATTTCTATAAATCTCTAGGCAGAGTCTCCCTGACTATTCAGAGGGATATTCATATTAGTCTATTTGCATACAGTTAGGTCTCATATCCAAGTATTTGAGCAATAGGCTCACTTTTCAAGATGTTGTTCCATCACTAAGGAAATCCAAGTTTTTACAGTTAAGTGTTCCCCAAAATTTTCAAAAATGGCCTTCGTACTGTTTTAGTCAGCTAGTCCTAAAATGTTGGAATAAGTTACCAGATCAATTTAGGGTACCTTCAATTAAACCTTTGCCTGTCAAATCACTAAATGACTATCTGTATTCTAATATCAAGTTTTGTTTTTGTTTTAATTAATGTAGCATACCATTTTGTTGCACACGATGTTGTTTGTAAATGTTAAGCTGTTGTATGTAGTTTTTGTGTATTCAAGGTTGCCATTGTGAATGAGCTCTTCTCAATGGTCCTTCCTAATAAACAACAACAACAACAACTTAAACATTTGTCTAGTTTATTTTTAAAACTCAGACAGGTCTCTACATAGTCAGTGTCTTCTGGTAACATATTCCAAAGTCTCACTGTTCTTGCAACAAATGCATACTTTCTAATATCTCATTACAAAACTTTTCAGTCAGATGTAACATGTGACCTCCTAAGTCATGTTTGATAGTCTTAAATTCGAACCCTACATCCATAAATAAGTTATCATCCTGTATAATTTTGAATAGGAGCAGCAGGTTGCCCCTAGTTCTTCTGTCTAGTAATGAGAATAGTCCTTATTCTTGACAGCTTTTATCAGAAGATCTATAGCATGTTTACATTTTGAAATCAGTTTTGTGAATCTATGTTGAGTTCTTTCTAGTAGATGAATATATTTTTTATAGATATGGACCCCACTGCTGTGAACAATAGTCTAGGTGAGGATGAATATATGACCTATAAAGTGGCATCAGCAATGCCTCTGGTCTACTAGAAAATGAAAACTTCACACAGTTCACTAAATGAAAGGTTTTAAAGGCTATATGTTTACATTGGTCACTTGATGTAAGAGCTTTGCTAATAAATACACCCAAATCCATAACTTTATTAACAGATTTAATAATGTCACCATAATAAAATATGATTGGCACTTGTTATTGTTACCAAAATGCATGACAAAGAATTCATCTGTGCTAAGCTGTAAACAGTTATTCTTGGCCCAGATAACACTAAACTGAAGATCAGTGGCTAACCCAAGCCTAACCTAATCAATTGTCAGGATACAATCCAATTTAGTAGCATCAGCAAACTTCAACATGCAGTTATTGCTATAAATCAGTAAATCATGAACAAAAATATCAGAGAGCAATGGTCCCAGTTCTGATCCCTGTGGGACACCACTAGTAACTGTACCCTCATTAGACAAATAACCATTAATCTGGACCATCTGTTTCCTGTCAGATAACCATGCCTGTACCCATTTGATAAGAGTCATATAAATACCCAATTTGAAAATCGTAGATATTAAATTATCATGTGAAACAGTGTCAAATGCTTTTGAAAAGTCTAAATAAATAACATCAATGTCCTCATTGTTATCTACCTTTACACTAATATTTTTATAAACACTAACAAGGTTAGTAATACAAGATCTGCCTTTTACAAAACCATATTGTGTGTAATCTACATGTCCCTATCAGTCAGATCTTTAATAATGTTATCTTTAATAAAACCTTCCATAATTTTGCCTACAATCAAGGGCAAACTAATGGGTCTATAATTGCCAGGGTCAGATTAACTACCTTTTTAAAAAAAAATTAAGATCACTAATGCAGAATGCCAGTGTCTTCTAAAAGAGATTTATTGCAAATAATTGTTAATACAGGTGACAGTTTGAGTCCTAAATCTCGTAGGAGAAGAGGATGCAAACCATCTGGTCCTGCTGACTTGTTGAGATCCAGGGAAGTAAGCTTATTAAGAAGTGTTAAGCTTATTAAGAGTGTGAAAACATCAACCATATCTAGTGAGGTCCTAGTTAATATGGTGTCATTACAACTGTTTACCTGGATGTTGTCCTTAATAAATACAGAACAAAAGTAGTTATTAAATATGTTTGTCATATCTTGTGGATCCCTATAAGTGATAGTATTGATTACTAAAGGACAAATTTCTCTGGAATTGTTTTTCCTGACAGCATTTCCTTTTTTTTTCAAATTGAATTAACTTTATTAGAAACCAAAGGAAGGTAAACAGACCAAAGTCATAACAAATCCTGAAAATACAATGCAGGAAAAAATATAATAACCAGGTCTAGGGAACATACAATTTACAATGAAAACAGAACCCCACAAGTAAATCCACCCAACCCCCCTCTCATGCCCCCCATACATACACCAGTGGAGAGTAACAAAAATATCACTTTAAAAGAACCCAAATCAAAACACCCAGTTTTGCAGATCCAGCCTATTAAGAAGGTAGTACTGGGGACACTCATGCTGTTAATAAAACATATAGTGGTTCCCAGATATGTTGATATCTGTGTAGTGTACCACATATACTAGCTATAAGGTGCTCAGACTGCAAGGCAAATAGTATCTCCTTATACCATTCAAGAAATGAAGGCAAGCACTGGTCAAGCCAGTGCCAGAGAATGACCTTTTTCACACATGTTAAAATTAAGGCCATATGAGACCTCTGGTTGCCAATCAGGATTTCAGTACATTTGCCTAGAATACAAATCTCAGAGAGGAAAGCATCAGATAACCCCAGCAAGGGGTCCAGGCACATTTGAATTGAATTCCAAAAAGGGGCCACCTTCTCACAAGACCACAAGACAGGATGCAAGGTACTGGGTTCTTTACCACATCTGGAACAAAGATCGGTGGGTAGTCTACCCATTTTGTGAAGTTTGACTGGGATATAGTAGAGATTGTGGATAATCTGAAATTGCATGAATTGGTATCTATCCCACATTATATATTTATATAGGTGTTTCCAGATAACAGGCCAATTTCTTGTGGAATTGGGAACTGGAAAAAGCTTGGTCCCTATAGCAGAACCTGAGACTGTCATTAGCAGCCAGATGCTCCTGCAAGGACCGGCAATAGTATAAGATATGATGAGAGGCAGGGGCATTATGAAAAAGGGGACAAAAAATCACCTAGAAGGCTAGGTGATGAACCATTACCAAAAAATTGTAATAAGCATATGAGACAGCTGAAAGTAACGAAAACAGGAAGAAGGGAGCCAATGATGTAGGGTACAGGCATCCTGAAGGATAGCAGCTTCTGGTTATGAGTAAGATCTCCAACTGTGATCTCCAAATGTGTTCACACCCTTTCCATGCCAAAACCTTCTAGAGAGTATCTGTCCCGCTATATGAAAATTAGTATTTCCAAACAAAGTTTGGGATGCATCTTTATGTGGTGAGAATTTTACTAGAGTGCATAATTGGGAGTGGACACAGAGGGAAGCTTCCAAGGGAGTACCCTGTAGTGATCAAGGATGTTTCTTCCTAGATAGGTAAGGGTGTGACCAGATATCTAAGCCATTATGCACACAGAAGGAACATTCTATATCCAACCAGTATGGAACATAAGATTCCAAGACTTCTCCCCTAGAAGACCTCAGTTAATGAGAGAATCTAGTAAAATGCACCCGCCAAATAATATAAAAGGAAATCGGAAGCTTGTAGGCCTCCGTCCTGTTTGCCACACATTAACTTGGAGTAGGCCCACCAGGCCATCTTGCCTTGTCACAAAAAGGAGGTAAGGATTCTATGTACTTGTGTAAACCATGACTGGGGTAGGGCAAAATGATACATCTGTAAGGGGTACAATAACCGAGGTAAAACATTCATTTTTATGATATTCAAACAACCCTACAAGGAGATAGGTAGCAAAGACCAATGGTCTAGGTCTGCCTTTAAACTGGACACTATGGAATCAATATTAAATTGCTCCATTCTAAGAGGTGAAGTGCTGAGGAAAATCCCCAGAGATTTTAACTTGTCTCTCTTCCATACAAGGCCAAGGTGCTCTACTTTCACCCTTACGGTGTTACAATTAAGTGGCAAACCTCAGTTTTAGCAAGATTTAATTTATAATTGGAAATGGTGCCAAACGGAGAGATAATCTGTAGGGTAGCAGGCAGGGATGTGGCAGGGGAAGAGACATGCCACAAAATATCATCGGCATACACTGATAACTTATAAGCAGTATGTTTTATTGAAATACCACAGATCTGTGAGGAAGAATTTAGTTGACGTATAAGGGGTTTCAGAAAGAGATTGAAAAGGTAGGGAGAAAGGGGGCACCCCTGATTGGCGCCCTGATGAAGAGGAAATGGTGATGATAAAACTCCATTACAAAGAATCCGGGCTGTCAGAGAGGAGTAGAGCACCTTGATCCATCATATAAAATTCTGGGGAATATGGAACCCAGGTTACAAGGCAAACAAATAATTCCACCCAACACTGTCAAAGGTGTTTTCTATGTCCAGGGATACCAAAGCAGCTGGATTAGACGAATCCCTGGATGCAGAAAAAAGGTAGGATAACTTCCAAGGTGGTCTGCCAAAAGTCAGCCTTTCATGAAGCCAACCTGATTCCCCAATCTGCAGTCCAAAATTTTTGCAAGTATTTTAAAATCCACATTGATAAGAGATATTGGCCTGTAATTAGAAGCAAGCAGGGCATCCTGATCTGGTTTAGGGAGGCTCACTATAGTGGCCTCAGTAAGAAAGAGATCAGTGAGACCCTTTTTAAAAATATAATTGAATGTATCCAAAAGAACAGGAGCCAGCTGAGCTTTAAGGGCCTTATATAAATTAGTCGTGTACCCATCCGGGCCAGGGGACTTATCTGAGGTTAGGGAATCAATTGCATCAGAGACTTTGGCTAATGTCAATGGGGCCTGCAAAATGGCAACATGGAGGTCAGACAATTGAAGAAGTGTTATATATTGAAGGAAGTTTGCAAACTGATCAGAGCTAAAGGGAGAGAAGTGCGGAGCATACAGCTGTTCATAAAATATGTTAAAAGCACCCACAATGTCATGTGGTAAGGTGAGAAGATGACCAGAATCAGAGTGTATAGAGGAGACAATCCGGTCCATAGCTTGAGAGTGCAAGCAGAGAGCCAGCAATTTCCTGGCCTTCTCCCCCTGATCAAAATATCACACTTTTGAATGCATCATTTAATGCTCTGCCTTCTCACCCAGAAGGGTATTATATTAAAATCTAAGGGACTCCAAAAACTCCCACTCTGACTGGGGAGAGACCGATGAAAAGTGCTCCTGAAGAGATCATATGTGTTGTAACAGGGAGGTTAAAAGAGCTGAGTCTGTTTTTTTCCTCTTGGCAGCCAAACAAATCAGTTCCCCTCAAAGGGCACACTTCAAGGCTCCCCATAAAGTGTCAAGTCTGGGTATAGAAGGAGAGTTGAGTTCCATAAAAGTAATAATGAAGGACTGGATTTACTTCACTAATTTCTCAGATATAAGTAGCTGATTATTTAGTCTCCACACTTTATCTCTATTGAGGGAGGGAAGGAAACTAAGCCGAATGGTCTGAAATAACTTTATTTGTTTTTGTTAACCAGGTAGGGCACACTAGACAGCCATGTGCCTATTTCCAGGCGTGACCCGTAGTAGCCAAGTAGTAGCAAGAACTGGCTCTGGGAAGATGTTTTACTCCAAGCAAAAAATAATCCTGGAGAAGGAATTGTGTGGAAGGGAGTGAAAGTAGTAGTCCTGGTGATCCGGATTCAAGGCCCTCCATCGGTCAACTAAACCCAAGGAGTCCATAAGATCAAAGAGAGCCAGTTGTCCTGGTGAGAGTGCATGTCAGGCTTTGCCATACCTATCCATCACATTGCAAAAAAACAGATTGGTTCCATGTCATAATAGCAATTGCAAAACAGCGATCGCTACAATGGCGAATGTATATCACCAAAAAGCAAATTGGCAATGTACACTTTAAGGCGACTCAACTTCTGGATTTACAAAAAAAGTTTTTGTGAGGGGGTGCTGTGCCCCCATGCTACCTTGTGGGGCTTGGCTCACACCTCTACAATTAGAATTCTTAACCCAAGGGGTGCATGTCAGAAGGGGGGAAAATTAGGATCTAGGTAAAATTAAGTGCCACAGCTCACAGCAACAGCAAAATGCAACCCACATCCAGTCTCAAACCCAGTATCTCTCTACCAGAGTTAGCCTCCCACATCACCACACCGCACAGCTAGCTTGGCAGCAGTAGGTACTCCAGTCCCTAAAAAAACCTTCCCTGTTCCTCCTCTTCCCCTCGTTAATTCCCCCCTTCCATTCACTCCTTCCCATATTCGCTATCCCATATCCTCACTATTCTGCAGGGTAACCCATCATAAAAGTTCCCAAACTGAGACATTATATTTCTAGTCACTCATTTTGGATCACTCTTATGATGTGCTACCAAACAGAATCCAATCCTCCCAAGAATAGTCGGAAGAGAACTCCAGGGAGCTAAGATGAACATCAAAAAGACCAGAAATTGGCAATCATCACTGGTAGATCCATAAACAGCATTCAACAACACCTTTAAGTGGCCAAGCAGAACTCAAAGGATGATGTAGCAACCTTGAAAGTCAGCAACTTCCTGGAGAAGACAGAAGGGGATCCTCCTGGCAAAAAGAATAACCACACCCTTCTTATGGGAATCAGACCCCATCTCAAATGCCTGTCCCTCCCAGGATCACTTAAAAAGGAGAACCTGGGATGGGGCAAATGGGTCTCCTGCAGAACGGCTATGTCAGCCTGTAACTTGTGTAGATGAAGTAGAATTTTAGCCCTCTTGGTAGTTGATTGTGCACCTGTTATATTAAAAGTACGAAAGTCATAAACAGCCATGTTGAAGTATCCAAAAATGGAAGATCAACTGGGTGACATGCAAGGAGACAAACAAAAGAAAGACACATAATACACTTAATGAGCCCCAATCTCTGGTGGTGCCAACCCTCCACCTTCCCACCAACTCCCACAGCATGAGCAAAAATAAATCAGCAAGATAATACACTTCCACAAAAATTAAACCCCCTTCCCCCCACAAACCTGACAGAAAAAACAAACCCCCCATGAAATGTCCCAAAGACCCAAAACTCCCAACCCCTAATTGAAACAACCCAACTACTCTCATGGACAAAACCACCAAAGAAAACTGTGGTGGTACACAAAGGGGAGTGTAAGGTCCAGAGGAGCAACTCAAAGAGAAATTTGTCCAGCTGCAGTCCAATGGAAGCCTGAAGTCTGAAAGTTCTGAAGGACCAAATTCATGCACCCCACCCCAAGCCTCCAAACCCTCAAAGGAGCCTGATGAATTACCCTGCCCCTAAGAGGACTGTGCAGACAAGTAAAGCCAAAAAATATCAAAAATACCCCTATACCTGGGGTGAAACATGAGCTAAACTACCCCAAAATAAGTCAGCCACGGTTGGAACCCACATAACAATAAAAATAAAGCCAGCCAGACCGGCCACCTGGAGCAATAAAAAAGCTTAATTAAAAAACAAACAAGAACGTAGGATCCATGACTGGTCGTTGACAAATATTTTGTCGAAAGACCAGACAGTGAAACCAGCAAGTCAGGTCAACCGCATTTTGCAGCCGGCTGCCGGTTTCAAATGAAACCAAGTGTTTTCTTTGGGTGGCTTTGCCCCTCCCACTTAGAATTCTTAGATCTGAGTTGGAGCTGATTTAGGGGAGTGCAGGACCCCTGACAGACAGTGCCAGGTTCCAACATGGTCCCTACTGCAATGTGGCGCTGTAGTCACTCTAGAGAACTGTGCTGGCAAAATGTTGGAGCCAGTGATGTATACCAAAAAAGTAAAAACAATGATAAAAATGCATGACAGCCAAAAAATGGGAAAATAAAAGTGAGGATACACAATTTAAAAGCAACAATGATGGAACTCTCCCAGAGCTATATGATAGAGACACCAATATACATAGAAGCAAAACAACTCCCCAAAAAAGGCAGTGGCTGTTCCAAAAACAAACCAGTGATGGCCAGTTCTCAGGTAGGTAGAGGCAATCTGCAGCCCCAAAAGAAATTCTCGATAAACTGAGGTTCAAATAAAGATGATGAAAGGGCCAGGGAAAAATGTCCAGAAAAAACTGTCACTTTACTGTAAGAAGCAGAAAACAATATTACATACTGCATCGTCCCAAATGTCAGATAAGTGAGGAGCCACTCTGGAGCAAGGTAGAAACAGATTCAAGGAGCTGCTCATGTTGCAGATCAAAGGAAAAAGATGCTTTGCATTACACACTGAAGCAGATATAATGCCATAGAGGGCAGGAGATGATCCAAGAAGGGAGATTCACAATACACTAAACTGGCATCACTGAAAGGGAACTTAGCAGGAAGAAATAGCCGAACAAAGTGAGTCTTCCTTGGATGTAATTCCGAGCTGTTAGTCCATACTCCAAAGAAGTAAACTGACAATGATACAGTCCTGATACGATGGAGAAAGCTGGGTCAAAAATCCGTTCAATACAGTACATTGATCAAGGCTCAGTGATGCATCGGACAAGGGGTGCCTGAATAAAGAAAAATGAGGCAGCAACGGAGGAAAACAGTCCAATCTACATGTAGAAATATTCAATAACCCAAGCATTAGATGCAAAAATATTGGGAAAGCAGGGGGGAGGGAACACCATCAGAGAACGATAGTCCCAAATACTGATAGTTGGTAATCCAAAAAAATTTCTTGGGATCTCATTCCATCGGGGGTACAAGGTAAATATTACAACCAGACATCCAAATCACTGTAGTATTCCAAGTCCCGCAGAGTACTGTTGACAAAGATAGAACCGATGGAGACCCCAATATTTAAACATAAAAGACCACCAACCTGACAGCTCCCTCAGACAGGCTAAGCAGCCTGTCACCCCAAAAAGTTCATCCTGGCTACCAGCTTTGCTTCACGGGTGACAGGAGTGCCTGCAGTGCAAATATTGCACTTACATTGAGAAGTACCAGGACCTTTGTTAATCCTAGTGATGGTAAAATCATACCAATAAAGGGTTTTATCAATTGTGATTCAATGTATGTCATTTATCTTGTGAACTGTACCTGTGGGCCTTACTATGTTGGATGCATGAGAAGAAAATTAAAAGAGAGAATGGGGAAGCATATTGGAATGATTAATAATGGCAACCCAGACTATGTTACAGCATTACATTCTTCCTCTGTAACTTGAACTGCTCTTGCAGATGTGGAGCTTTGGGGGTATTGAAAACATGAGAGTGAGACCACGGGGTGGTAACATTCATATAATCCTGGCAAGCAGGGAACAATTTTGGATTTTCAAACTAAGTGCAAATACCCTCCCCCCCCCGTCTCAATAAAAGGGTTGAACTTTCACCAGTTTTGTAGTTCTAATTATTAATCTCCTGACACCTGCTATGTCTTTATCCATGTGTCAATATTTCTTAGCAGTGTTTATGCTGCATTACACAGGATACTAGTTATGTGTAATATTATAGTCGGTCATTGATTTTTACTTATATGCACTTTATCATGTTAAGCACTTTGAAAGTAGTTACATGATTGAAAAATTGATTATCATTTTATTGTTGTATGTTAGTATGTTGAGCGCTTTGCATGTTGTGACATGTAAGAAAAATGCACTAGACTCTTCAGAGTATTCACTATTTAAGAACACTAAGTGTATGTGTCAAGTATCCTCTTGACAAAGCACACAAGCATGAAGCATTCAGGATTTCTTTCTGAGTCGGTGGCTGCCTGTTTATATGTACACCTGTCTGGCTGAAATGTTATCATTAAACCCAGCACAATTAGTCAATTGTGTCATGGTATATTTGCCTATCGACAGTGTTTTGGCATAAGTGTGTGCACTCTTTTTAAATTTTCCTTTGTTCAAGTTGTCACCACCTGCATCACGTACCATTCTGAGCAACTCTGGTTTTCATATTGTTAACCATTAATAATATTATCTACATGTACAATAAAGCACCTTAGTATGGTATTTTGCTTGAGGAAAAAAATTGCGCAAAACATTATTCTGGGACTTCAGTCTAGGATGCATCAGCACCTATATAAAATTGTACTTCATTGAGCTGCTGGGCAAGGGAGATGAAGAAAAAGCACCACGAGAGGAACGGTTGAAGAGATAGGAGTAGAACCATATGGAGACCAATATCCAATAGACCAACATGGTTCTTAGAAAGGGTCAGAGAAGTAGTGACAGCCAACAAAAAAGGTTACCACCAGTTACAAAGAAAACCGGGGAGGAGGAATGCGGAGAGTACCAAATAAAAACTAAAGAAGCAATTAAGAAGGTAAGGCAGGCAAAGGCAGACCTGGAGTTTTGTACTGTGGAGGGAGTCAAGAGTAGGAAATATAATTCTTCAGCTATATTAAGAGAAAAGGAAGAAGAAAGGGGTTATTGTTAGGTTAAAAGAGGGGAGAGAGTACAAAAGGAAAATGAACAAAAAGCAGCCTTCCTTAACAATTACGTCTGCTCTGTCTTCACAAGGGAAGAGAGTGGTCCCCTTTCTAAATGTGGGAGTGAGACAGCTGGCATTAGCATTTCTGAAACAAGGCAACCAGTATTTACCTGAGAAAGGGTCCAGAAGGGGACTGAACCCCTAAAGATATGTAATGCTTCAGGGCCAAATAGGATACACCCAAGGGTGTGCAAGAGATTGGCTTTGGAACTGACTGAACCCCTGGTAGGGCTAGCCAACAGCTCAATTTAAACAGGGATAGTTCTGAAAGACTGGAGTGCAGCAGCATTAGTCCAGTTGCATATTGGGGATCGAGGGGAGGAGAAGCAAATAGGGAATTACAGACCTGTCAGTCTTACATTATCTCTGTAGAAGAACTTGCGCACTACTTAGAGGGAAAGGCAAGGCAAGGCAATTTCATTTATACGGCGCCCACTCCCTGGGGCACTGGGTGCCTTACATTAAAAACAGGTAAGGTCAATACAACACACACACTCTACAAAACATATGCAAAGCAAAAAGAATATAAAACAATAAATAAATCTCAGCATAGTTAAAATAAATTCATGTAATTAGTGTAGGTCAGTCACCTTTGTCAAGGAAGGCCAGATGAAACAAATGAGCCTTTAGCCCCTTTCTAAATGACTAGACTGTCAGGTTCTCCCTGACAGCATCTGGAAAAGTGTTCCACAGGGTCAGCCCAGTGACACTAAAAGCAGTCACCAGATGTTTCAGCCTGACCATGGAAACATCAAGGAGGCCCTGAGTCGAGGAGTGAGTGGAATGGACTGAGGTGACAGGTGTAAGGAGATCAGCCAGATAGCCCAGGCCTATCCCACATAGGGCCATGTAGGTGAGCAAGCCCACCTTGAAGAGGATCCTCCACCTGACAGGCAGGCAGTGCAGAGCCCACAGGACTGGAGTCACATGACTGGACCTAGCCAGGTCCATCAGCAACTGAGCTGCTGCATTCTTCACTAGCTGCAGCCAGTAGAGGGTCACTCCAGTGACCCTGAACTATAGAGCATTGCAGTGATCTAGCCTCAAAGTAATACCAGCTATTACAGTTCTTTGGGTGGAACTAGGAGCATTAATCCTGGCGATATTCCTCAAGTTGTAAAAAACACTTTTGACCTCAGATGACACCTGAGCTTCAAGTATCAGTTTGATATCCAGAGGGCAGTGGTCAACAGGTAGTACACAGAAACACAGAAACACAGAAACACAGATGGTTCTCCTAAAGCTACAGACAGAAGGGGCTCACGTGATTCTAATAGCCCTTCTTTGGCCTCATCAGATTTGGTTCTTTCTGCTTCAACAGCTATCAATGGAACCCCCAGTACCTCTGCCTCTCCACCATGATCTGCTGACTCAGGAGCAAAGCCGACAGGTGCATCCAGGCCTCAAATCCCTCCAAACACAGCATGGGTTTGTTGCAGGGAGGTCTTGTCAGACCAAGCTTATAGATTTCTTGACTGGATATCAAAGGTAGTAGTTAAGGGCTACACTGTAGATTTACTCTGCTTCAGTTTCAGCAAGGCTTTTAATTAATTGCCACACAGAATATTGCTGATGAAGCTGAAGGACATGGGTAACTGTAGTGATATAGTTAGATGGTTAGGAAACTGGCTGAAGGAGAGACAGTAGAAGGTGGTGATTAAAAAGGTCAAACTGTAAGAGAGGGAGGTCATTAGTGAGGTGCCATTTGATCTGTATTGGGTTCTATCATCTTCAATCTGTTCATCTGTGACACTTAAGAGGGCATCTGGCTCAAGTTGCAGCCTTGCAGATGACACAATGCTTTGTGGTAGGGTAGATAGTGACAAAGAGATCAGGGAGATGCTGACACATCTACACAGGTTAGGAAGGTGATCTAAGGTTTGGCAGTTGAAATTCAGTGCCAAAAAATGCAAGGTCATGCACTTAGGGGAAAAAAAACACAACAGAGTGCTGGATGGGAGGTGTTAAACTGAGCACTATAGCAGAGGAAAGGGACCTGCAAGTCATCATTTGTCAATCCCTCAGTCAATCAAGTGAGTGTAACACGTTCTATAGTAATGTTAACAGAATGCTGGGGTGTATTGGAAGGGGTAATGACATCAGGAACAAGATCCGGCAGAGCCACTACGACTGTGAATGCATTAACTAGATAAGGGTGTCTCATGGGCTTAAACATAAACATGAATTGCTGTTGCATACACTAACTGAATCAAACTACGGTGCATTGAGAAAGAGCAGATTTAAATATAATGCCACTGTCTGTATTAGAGTTACCTATATGTTTCACATTTTATTCTATACACTGTTACAGCAATCAATTCAACAGAACCAGGCCATCATATACATGAAGGTACTGTACCTTAACTGAAAACACTGCAGAGACAACTATATGTTGTGACAAGGTGAAAGATAAACACAATGTTGAGACATGTTTTTGAAGACATTTGATGTGTTTAACTGATTTTTTTAGAGATTGATATACAGTTCACACACAATTCATATAATATAAAATTGCATATACCTAAATGTCAATGTAAGTCTTACACATTTCATTACAAGCTGTTCTCTTGAAGGAAGATATTACTGTACAAGGCCTAAAAATGGGCATCAGGTAAAAGTAAACTGGGGTAGGTGTGTTATTGAGGGTATTGCAGAGATTATCTTTTATTGCTGCTCCATCCCAGGCACACACAATATGAAAATCAGCAACAGGAATTAGTTAGTACAAAGACAGAACAAGCAGGAGACTGAGTAAGTGGGTAGACAAGCATGAGTATGGTAAGTCATATAAAATTTCAAAAAGTGTCACTAGTGTAATTATTGTTTTTACAAATGTGTCTGCACAGTTGACAATTTTTTTAAAACAATACTAACAATGGGAGTTATTCCACATGTGTCCAAAGGTGCCACGTGTGCAGTTGAAGGGATTTGAGGCCTGGATGCACCTGTCTGCTTTGCTCCTGAGTCAGCAGATCATGGTGGAGAGGCAGAGGTACTGGGGGTTCCATTGATAGCTGTTGAAGCAGAAAGAACCAAATCTGATGAGGCCAAAGAAGGGCTATTAGAATCACGTGAGCCCCTTCTGCCTGTAGCTTTAGGAGAACCATCTGAAGCACTGGGAAGGGAGGAAAGGTGTACAAGAACCTCCTTGTCCTGCACAGACAATGCATCTCACCAGAAAACACCATGCTCAGGAACAAGCTAGCAACAATTGGGTAGTTTTGCATTGGATGGGGAGATGAAGGGGTCTATCTCAGGCCAACCCCACAGGTTGAATAAGCTTTCAACCACATCTTGATTTAGCTCCCACTCATGAGCCCTGACAGTGGTGTGGCTGAGACTATCTGCCAGGATGTTGCTGATGCCAGGCACATGGACAGCAGTCAGGCAGAGGTTATGCTGGACTACCCAATACCACACTCTCATTGCCTCCTGGCATAGAGGGTATGAGCGAGTGCCTCCCTGTTTTTTCGGGTACCAGACCACAGACATATTGTTGGTCTGAATTAGAAGTGTCTCCAGACATAGAAGAGGCTGGAAGGACTGGAGGGCATAGATTACTGCCCTCATTTCTAACACAGTGATGTGTAGAGATGCTTCCAGCTGAGACCATATTCCTCAGTCTGACTGTCTGCTAGGTGGGCTCCTCTGCCTTGACATGAAACATCCATTGTAAGGGTCATGGTAGGAGCAGGGGGCTTAAATAGGAACCCCCATGGGGAGATTGGACAACTCCTGCCACCAAAGAAGATCCTTCTTCAAGTACCTTGACACTAGGACTCTGTGGTCCAGGTTGTCCAGCCACTTATCTCACTGGACATGAAGAGTCCATTGGGTCACCCTCATATGCAGTCTGGCTAGAGGAACTGCAAGGATCGCAGCTGCCATCATCTTGAGAAGATGGTGGATCAACCAGGCTGTGGTCCAGCTTGAGTTGGGGCTCTAACCTGGCCTGTTCCTGCAGGGTGTCCATTCTGTCCAATGGGAGGAAGGCCCTTCCCTGGACCGTAACTAGCATCTACCCAAATGAACAGTAGGCACTGAGAGAAGAGAGGTGGGACCTGGGATAATTGACGGTTATTCCAAGTCTGGAAAAGAGGTCCAATGTGAAGGAGAGTGACTCCCTCAGATTACTCTGTGATGGGGCCAATAGAAGCCAATCATCCAGATACAGGCACAGTTGGATCTCTCTGAGGCATAGGGCTACAGCCACCACTGCTAGACACTTAGTGAAAACCTGAGGTGCTGAGGATAGGCCAAAAGGGAGAGCCTTGAACTGGTAATGTTCCCCCTGGAAGGCAAACTGCAGAAAGTGGCAGTGGGCCTGGAAGACAGGGATGTGCAGGTAAGCATTCTGCATGTCCAGCACACAATGCCAATGGCTCTTGTGGAGCAAGGGTAGACGTCCCTGGATGGTGAGCATGGAGACTTTATTGCACTCAATGTACAGGATGAGCATGCTGAGGTCCAATATGGGTCTTTGGTCACCCTTATTTTTGGGCTCTAGGCACTAGGAAAAAATTAAAGTAGTACCCTTTCTGTCTGTTCTGGAGCCACGGGCTATATGGCTAACTTTTGCAGAAGAGCCTGGATCTCATCCCCTATCAGAGACAGATGCCTTAGAGAATAATGGGACAGGCCTGGGGAGCTGTCCAGAGACCTGTCTAAGAACTCTAAGGTGTGACCTCTTGCCATTAACTGAAGAACTCAAGAGTCCGTGGTTATGTTCTGCGACCCTGGAAGGTGGTGGGCAAATTTTCTCTCCCCACTGGTTCCCCTAGAGTATCTGTAGGAGGTAGGGTGGTCCCCCACAAAGCAGGAGGCTTAGGCAAGGGAGTCAGCAGTTCCTCCGGGGGGGCTTCTGGGACTTGGCAGGGGGAGTAGGAGTTCCTGATGTTGGTCTCTTTGGTCTGGCATTAATGTTTCTAAAGAAAAGACTCCTTTTGTAACCCTCTTGGTACATGGAGCGGATATCGTGGCTGGATTTACCTTGGTCCTACATTTCTGTGATAATATCCATCCTTAGCATCACCTCTGAAAGGGGCATAAAGTATTGAGTTCTGGATGTCTTGTGCCAGGCTAGCAGTCCTAAGACACCAATGTTACCTAATGCAGACAGCAGTGGCTGTGGTGTGAACAGTTGAGTCTACTGTGTTATAAGTGGCCCAGAGGGCATGATGACAAAAGATTTTAGCCATTCTCATGGTCTTGGCAATCTCAGCCTTAAGCTCCTGGTCCTGGATAGCTTCCATCTTTGACTCGAGTAAGGCCAGGGAAGATTTCTAATAGGAAACCATATAAGCCTCATAATTAAGGGACCCAAGGGCACAAGTAGAGCAGGAATGGATCTTGTGACTGAAATTCTGCAGCTGCTTACACTCCTTATCAGGAGGAGATATGCTCAATTGTTAGGCTTAGAGGACCAGTCATGGGTAGGTGTGATAACAACTGAGTCTGCATTAGGATGGCCAGTAATGTCGGTGACCCCATCTGGGGGGTGGTATATCCTGTCTGCGTTTTTTGAGACAGCTGGAATGGAGGAAGGCTGTTGCCAGATAGTGGATGTCCGATCTTCATGGGGCCCAGTCCAAGGCAGTTTGGGCACTGGAACTGTGTCAGTCATGTCTAAATGCTCTGCAAGCCTTTTCCATTTTGGATCCTGTTCCTGGATAGCTCAGCCCAGGCTTTTGTATAGTTATGAGGAAGTCTGCAAAGAAAGGGTCCTCTGAGGGGACTTCGGGGAGTCCTTAGGCTGAGGCTCTATAGGTGTATACATACCAGTGCTGGAGGACAAGTCAGAGTCCAAAGAGTGCCTGCTGGGAGTCTGAACCCTTTTTAGAGGAGTATCCTGGGTTTTATCCCTGACCTGGAGTCTAGAGGAGTCTTCTCCAGAAAGGTGGGAATCCACAGGAGAGGCTTATCTTGGGGGGTCGGAAAGGAGGCAGGAGTAAAGGCCGCCACTGGTTTCCAATGTTCAATCTCCAAGGCTCATTGAGTCCTCTCCTCCTAAATTAGTGTCTGAAACATTGCCTGTATAGCAGCCTGAAGCTGCTGTGAAGGCAGATCCTGAGGCTAAGGAGGAAGAGGTGGAAGAGATGTCTGGTATAATGCATGGCCTGGTGTCTGATATTGAGGGTATCCATGACCCTGATAGGAGTATGGAAATCCAGAAGGAGCATACCATTGATTATACATAGCCTGGCATCTGGTACCCTGGTACAAAATGGATCTGACGACCAAGCATTGGATACCTTGTGAAAGGGTACATTGGGTTTTGTGGGGGTGGATAGTCTGGAACATTGCCCATACGTCCAGCTGGAAGTAGAGCTGAAGGCCCGGCAGGAAGTCCAGAAGGACCAGGCATTGGCCCCGTAGGGACATTCAAAGGGTCTGGCACTGGATCAGGCACAGAAATGTCCAGTACTGGAAGATTCTGTGCCTGGGGCCTGATGGAAGGCTTTTTAACATTTGAGGAATGGCCACAGAGCCAGATATACCCTGACCCAGTGAAGGGTCACATGGCGAAGTGTCACTTGGTGTCGGGGTATGAGTAGAACCTGACAGAAGACCTGCCATTGTCTTGGGAGAAGGAGTCCAAGATGGTGGAACCTGGTTCTCCAAGGGGGACTTGGGCTGAGGAGGTCCTGATGGAAGGTCCACAGAGGAATTAACAACAGGACCAGTGGGCAAATCATGAAGAGACTGACCTGGCAAAGGAGAAAGAACTTCCAGATTAGTGCCTACTCAGGCAGGCATGCGCAAAGGGTCTGGCTGTGTCAGTGGGAGTGAGGAACACTCAAAAGACTGTTGCATGTCCAGCAGCTGGCTCAACTTGATGTTGGGGGTATACTGTGACCCGATGGGAGAGCCCCAGCTGTGTAGTCCTCAGTGGAACCAGGGAGTGACTTATCAGCAGAGGCAGTGCAGACGTCAGAAGAGCTAATGTCCAGCATATTAGCTTGGGCCATGCAGACAACAGTGGAGTTGGAGTCCAGTTTACTGGCTGTGATCATGTACTCCTCAATGAGGCTGGTGAGAAATTTATCGACCTGGCTGCTAGTGATAGACCCTGAAGAAGAGACATGGGCCTAAGGAGCACAATAGGGGTTCCATTGTCCAAGAAGAGGCCTAACTGCACTGTAAGTAAAGCAGGCAGACAGGCCCTGGTCTGATCCACCAGAGTGGTAGGAGACTGGCAATGGGGACACTTACTGAAGTGGAGGCTGCTCTGGTGCCAGTGGTGTCTGATGGTCATGCTAAGTAGATGGAGACTTATCCCAGTGTCAGTGCCCCTCCTTGTCCTTTTTTTTTCTTTTTGGGTTCTGGCATTGGATAAGAAGATTTTTCCCTCAGATTCTGCTGCTCCTTTTGGTGGCAGAAGACTACATTTGCTAGTAAATGCACCTAACTTCACCTGAGCTATTTTCTTCTAGGTTTGCTTGTAAGGACAGAGCAAGGAACATTATCTGAGCAAAGAAAAGGATCAAGGATTCTTTTGGCTAGGCATATTTACTGTGTGTTACTATTGTCTTTTGTACTCACAGGGTTTGTTACTGTGTTTTGCTAACATTTTATTGCTTTATTGTTCTCTGATTCAAATTGCTGTTGTGCGATATACTTTCTGCTGCATTATTACATGTTGTGCCTACAGGTTTGTTACTGTCTTGTGCTTACAATTACTGCTGTAATCTTCTCTGATTCAAATTGTTTTTTGCAAGGTGTATCTTCTGTTACTGCTTTATTTTTCTCTGTAGCGAAGTATTTTTTGCAGGGTATGTCTTCTGTGAAATTATTACAGGTGGTGCTTTATAGGTTTTACAGTTTTATCTATCACTAGGCTAAGCTTTCAGGGCTATTGCATTTGGTGTTGATTGATTGTTTCTGCTCTTACCTCCTTGTTTCTTTTGTCCGTGGTTCTTCTTTTTCAGCAGGGGAAGGGCCCATCCACTCACCCCCATCCCCAACCACCCCCATTCTACACTTCTTTTATGGAGTAGCACAGTTGTGTCATTTTCTGTAGCAAAGCAGGAAGGGGAGGATCAGAGAGGTATCCACACAGTAATTTCACTTAAGGGGGCTTAAGTAATTTAACTTGTTATAACAAGTTATACAAAAACAAACAAAGAAAACAAAAAATCTAACTTATGCTTTCATTTTCCTTCTTCTAATTATTTGGACCAGGTTATAAGCCTGGCAAATTATCTGGAATGGATATTATTAACTGCAGGTGCTGTGGGACACTTTTGAAAATGGCAGTTTTACAGGATTTAGGACACTGTCCTAAATGCTGGACTACTAGAGATCT
Organism: Neoceratodus forsteri; assembly: GCA_016271365.2. Lineage (NCBI taxonomy): Eukaryota > Metazoa > Chordata > Ceratodontiformes > Ceratodontidae > Neoceratodus > Neoceratodus forsteri. The sequence continues at coordinate 808,130,156 of CM057449.1, read as the reverse complement.
AAGGACTCAGCTCCAGGTAGCATGGGCAGAGATTGTACACCTCAAATTGCATATTCAGGAGGAAATATATTATAAGAACCGCCCGCCATTTCCTCAACATCCAACTGAAACACCTCGACCACAGAGGGTAGCTGATCCAGCTGGTTGGCAGGTGGTTAGGAGGGGCAACTCCAGTGCCCCATTACTCAAATACTTTTCAACATATCACTTCCATAAACCATATAAAAACTACAAACAGGTATCTGCCTCTATCTCTGAAATCAAACAAAGGGGCAGAGGACACTGCAGAGCAGAACACTGCAGCACAGGAGCTAGTGCAACAAAACTCACCCTAGGGTTATCTGGAGGCAACCTCCACAGACTGCAGCTGGTGCAGAATGCGGTGGTGAGATTATTGATGGGGGTGAAAAGATGTGAACATATCACCCTGGTGCTCCACGAATTGAACTGACTGCCAGTCCGGGTGGAGGGTTGTCTTCAAGATAGGGCTATTGACCTATAAGACCCTGCATGAAAGAGGTCCAGTCTATCTGCTGAGCTCCTTGTGCCTTACTGCCAGGCCCAGGCTCTCCGTTCTGCTGGGGGTGGCCATCTTGAGGTTCCCAGGGTTAGATTACGGCATTCAGGAGACAGATAGTTTGTGGCAGCTGCACCTACCCTGTGGAACTCCCTGCCTGGTTATCTAATGGATGACCCCTCAGTGGAAGCCTTTAAGAAGGGCCTAAAAACATATTTATTTTGTCAAGCTTTTCACTGAGGATATTTTGCAGCTTATTGTATTTCACAATGGATAGATAAGTTCATGATCTCAGTTGCATCCTGCTGATGTTTTAATTTTTGTCATCACTGTATTTTTAAAATGTTTTGTATGATTTGTATGCCTACATTGTGCAGCACCCAGAGTCCATGGAGATGGGTGCTATATAAATAAAATATCTATCTATCTATCTATCTATCTATCTATCTATCTATCTATCTATCTATCTAAAACAGGGATTAAAACAAAAAAAATCAAAAAGGAAATTCAAAACACTTTTGATCATAAGAGACTCCATGATTCGAGGAGTTGATACCTACAGTACCTCCAGTTGGGGGCAATGGTCAGTTGTGTCCCCGGTACATCAGCATGCAGTGACACTGACTGCATTGCTGAAATCATGCAGGAAGCAGGAGAAAACATCAAAGTCCTGGTACACATAGGGAATAATGATCTTGCCAGCAAGTCAGTTGTGAAGACCAAGGAACAACTGACCAGGCTGGGAGACAAACTGTCATCCATTTCATCTGGCGTCACCTTCTCTGAAATCCTGCAGGTCTTGGGGAGGGGGCCAGATAGACAGAAGGTCAGAGAAGGGGAGATACGGGAGGTAAACACGTGGCTCAAGGGCTGGTGCCAGGAAAAAGGACACAAATTTGTAGGTAACAGGGAACAGTGTTGGGAGTGAATATCTTTAAATTCGATGGACTGCATCTCACTAAGGAGGGAGTCAGTGCATTGGGGCAGAAGTTTGACATCTTTGTAGAATATTTAAACTAGCAAATGGGGAGAGGGGTGCAGCACATGATATATCAAAGGGAAGAACACACCTCCCCCTTCAGCTAGTGATCAAACAGGAGTTCAGCACGTTTGTAGTTCATTTGCATCACCGGGTAAGGAAAAAGGTCCAGCTCCGTATATGATGCACAAGTGAAATGCTGGACCTTGCCCAACAACTAATGCACCTAAATCTCGCCAATGGAAAATCATGTACACAAATTACCTCAGTCTGGGAAACAAGATCCCAGACCTGCAGAAAACAATGTCACAGGCTAAACTGGACCTAGTAGCCATTAGCGAGACATGGTTCACCAGTAACCACACTTGGGAGACTTCAGTACCCTGCTATGTACTGTTCAGAAGAGAATGAGGTGAAAAAGGTGGGGGGAGTGGTCCTTTATGTCAATGAAAATATCAAAGCTACAGAAATTCAGAATACACATAAGGAGCCAGAAGAACTGTGGGTTATCCTGGAAACAGGAAATGGGACAGCAATATGAACTGGGGTTGTTTACAGGCCTCTGGACCAGGGGAAGGACATAGACACATTACTGTTAGAAGATATACAAACCATAACAGCTAAAGGGGAGGTTCTGATAATGGGAGACTTCAACATGCCAGATACAGATTGATCAATTCCAGCAGGAACATCCACCAGAACTAGACACACAGTAGATTCCCTGCAGGGGGAGGGCCTCAAACAACTGGCACAACAACCCACAAGAGACAGAGCTACCCTAGATCTAGTACTGACTAATGGGTAAAGGATCACAGATTTCCAGGTAGAAGGTCACCTGGGGGCCAGTAATCATCACATGGTATGGTTCAATTTGGCCAATAGAACTAAATCATCCCATTCCAAGGCAAAAAATATGGGACTTCAGAGGAGCTGTCTTTGATAAGATAGCCAGCAAAGTTAAGCTAGCCCTGGCAAGAAGAAATACAGGTGAGGGGGGTACAGGGAAAGTGGGCAAGCATTAAGAATGCAATACTTGAAGCAACATCCCATTGTGTTAGAGAGAAAAGAAAGAGCAAAAGAAGTAGGAAACCACTTTGGTTCTCAAAAACAGTAGCAGAAATGGCCAGAGTCAAAAGGCTGAGCTTCTGGAAATATAATGGAATGCAGCGGAACGAAGATAGGGATGCATACTAAACTCCCCTAAGGGAAGCAGGGAAGGCAGTAAGGCAGGCAAAGGCCCAAACTGAGGAAGCACTAGCATGAACAGTAAAAGAAGGGGGCACAACTTTCTAAAGATACATTAGTGAAAGGAGAAAGTCCAGAGAGGGTATTGCTAAGTTCAAAGGCGATAAGGGGAATGTGTGGAGGAGGACCAAGGAAAAGCATCCATCCTAAATAGATATTTCTGCTCAGTATTTACTGAGGAGAAGGTAGCACAGGGTCCACAACTCAGCACCATGGACACAGAGGGGAGGGAGGTATGCACAAGACCCTTCACAAAAGAAAGGGTCCTACAAGAACTCACTAAGCTCAGGGTGGACAAGGCAGTGGGACCTGATGGGATACATCTCAGGATGCTAAATTAGGTAAGGGTGGAACTAGCAGAGCCTTTATCAGAACTGTTTAGTGAGTCTATGAGCACAGGAGAGGTCCCAGAAGACTGGAGAAGTGTTCATGTGATCCCGCTCAACAAGAGTGGTAGCAGGGAGGAGGCAGAGAACTACAGACCAGTCAGTCTTACCTCAGTAGTGGGCAGGATTATGGAGGCACTCCTTAAGGAAAGGATAGTGCAACACCTGGAATCCATAGGAGCACAGGATCCAAGACAGCATGGGTTTACAACAGGAAGGTCCTGTCAAAATAATCCCATAGATTTCTTTGACTGGGTAACCAGAGTGGTGGACCAAGGGGGTGCAGTTGATGTTGCCTACTTTGGCTTCAGCAAAGCTTTCTATACTGTTCCACACAGAAGAAATTGATTAATAAGCTGGGTAGGCTCGGTGTGGGTCAGAGGTTGGTCAACTGGGCGGCAAACGGGTTGGCGCGGGCAGAAAACAGAGAGTGGTGGAAAACGGTATACAATCAGAAGAGATGCAAGTCACAAGCGGGGTACCTCAGGGATCAGTCCTAGGGCCAGTTCTCTTCAATATCTTCATCAGTGACATTGGAGAACTACAGGAGGGTAAGGTTTGCCTGTTTGCTGATGACACCAAGATCTGCAACAAAGTAGATGATCCAGATGGGGTGGGCAGAATGAAAAGAGATCTGGATAAACTGGCAAAATGGTCGGTCGAGTGGCAACTGGGGTTTAATGCGAAGAAGTGTAAGGTCATGCACATAGGGAAGCGAAACACTGAAGCCACCTATAGGTTGGGAGGGAGTTGTTGGTAATCACAAGGGGAAGAAAGAGACTTGGGTTCACCATCATCACAGATGACTTGAAATCATCCAAGCTGATGACTAAAGCAGTAGGTAAGGCTAGGGGGATGTTGGGGTGTTTTAGTAGGGGTATCACAAGTCATAAGAGGGAGATAATAATTCCTCTTTACAAGATACTGGTTAGGCCCCATCTGAAGTACTGCATGCAGTACTGGAGGCTGCACCTGCACAAGGATATTAAAAAATGGAGGCAGTCCAGAGAAGGGCAACCAAAATGATGCAGCGACTGCATCAGAAAACAGACGAGGACAGATTAACGGAGCTCAATATGTATACCCTAGAGCAAAGGAGGGATAGAGGTGACATAATTCAAACACCTTAAGGGCATTAACAAGATGAAAGAGTCTAACATGTTTCGATATAAGAAAAATAACAGGACAAGAGAATACAGCATGAGATTAGAGGGAGGCCATTTGAGGGGTAATATGAGGAAGTTCTTTTTCACAGAAAGGGTGGTGGGTGCATGGAACAACCTACCTCAGGAAGTGGTGGATACCAATACAGTGCAGGGCTTCAAACAGGCATGGGCTAGGCATAAGGGAGCAATACAGATGAGTATGAATAGAGAGGCCATTGACAGAGTACAGACCTATGGCACATTCATAAGGTAGAAAAAATGGACAGACTGGATGGGCCTTGTGGTCCTTATCTGCCATCAACATATATGTTTCTATGTTTCCATCAAAGCTAGGCACTTCTCCAGCAAGCGGGCTTTGCGCTTTTTCTAGTGCCTAATCTGTGTTGCCTGGTTAAAGGATTGGCAAGTTTGGGACCATGGCAGATCACACAGTTGGAATGATATTCAGCATGCAGGATCTGGGTGCTGCAGGATTTGCACATCTTCTTTTTGACTCCTCACCCAACTGTTTATGTTCCTGAACTGTACCTCCAACTATATCCCATGCTGTAAGTTTGTCACTGTAATTTATTTGCTTCCCCTTTCTTATGTATATCCCTCAAGATCTCTGTATAAGACCTGCTTATATTAGACCTGTTTATACTGTATTTTACAGTGTAATTGTTTGACCTGCTGTGCTGTTCTCTTTTTATGCTAAATTGGACATTAGTGTAAATGGCCATGTTTGCTCACATGCCTTTCACTATAAAATAAAGACTGACTGTCTAAAAACTGGACTGACCGACCTGAACCACAGCAGTTCTATAAAAATCCAAACTGGCCATACTGGGTGCAACTTGCCCAAATACTGCTGGTCTGGTCACTCTGGCTGCACTGTTCAGTCTGACTTTTACATATCTGGTCCGCTCCTGGAAGTCTATTTTTCAACCCTTCCATGGTATAGTTAAAAACAACCGTCAGGACAAGACCACATAGAGAAAAGCTAGACCAGATAATCTGGGGTGAGTGGATCAGTAATATTTGCGCAAGCTGTGCCCAGTTCAGATTTTACAGCTCTGATTCAGGTCTGATGATCTGGGTTTTACCCATACTCCACTGCATGTGCTCATGTGGTGCCCCTCCACCCTAAGGATGAACCAGGGAACTACATACCAGTGAGCCTCACATCCATCATGGGTAAGCTGATGGAGAATAACCTAAAGGAGAGGCTGGTGGCCCTTGTGGAGGCAAAATGACAACAGAACAGCAGACAATATGGCTTTGTACATGGCAGATCCAGCCAAACCAACCTTGTGGAGTTCTATGACTGGGTGACTAGGCAATTGGACAGTGGACATGCAGTGGATGTCCTGTACCTGGACTTCAGTAATGCATTTGACTCAGTGCCACATGGGAGGATGGGAAGTAAGTTAAACTGCGCAGGGGTGGGTGCAAAGCTGGTGAGATGGGTAAAGAACTGGCTTCAGGGAAGGCAACAGAGGGTGGTGGTGGTGGGTGGGGAGCTCTCATCCCCAAGGGTAGTGATGAGTGGTGTTCTGCAGAGCTCAGTGTTGGGACCAGTGTTATTTGGGATATTCATTGCAGACATATCATTGGGCATCAAGAGCAAGATCAGACTGTTTGCTGATGATACCAAGACTGGAGCAGTGGTGGATGACCTAGTAGGATGGCAAGGGTTGCAGGATGATCTGGCAAAGCAGGAAATCTGGTCAAGACACCTGGCAACTGGGGTTTAATGCCAAAAGGTGCAAGGTGATACATTTTGGGGTGAAAAACCCAAGAATGAGTTACCAGCTGGGGGGAGTGCAGCTAGCCAAGACAGAGGAGGAGTAAAAGGATCTGGGGGTGCTTATTACAGGATCAATGAACAACTCATCACAATATATGAAGACAGTTGCAAAGGCCAACAAAATGCTGGGTTGCATTGCAAGGGATATATCCTTGAGGAGGGGGGAAGTGATTCTGCCACTGTTTAGATAATTAGTTAGACCTCAACTGAAGTACTCTATGCAGTACTGGTGCCTGTATCTGAAGATGGACATTAAAGGATACCTAAACAACATTTTGACTATTCAACTATTCAAAACTCTGACTCCGTGGGTGACTAAAGGAAAGGCTGCTGTATTCATTAATGCTAAAACTACATTTATATAATTCATCTAAATATGGTTCCAGAGCATTTGAATATTGTAAAACTAGCCTTCTAATTTCAAAAAAATGGTCTTACCTGCTTCCTAAAATGGCCGCCAAATGTGTTATGTGATGACATCATTAGAGCCAAAGTCAGAAAGATATATGGCTCTCTATAGTGCTAACTAGTTATTTTTTCCCTTTGTATAGAATTGTTTCACCCAAATGGTCAAAACCATGAGCATTATTTTGTATAATACACATGTTAGGCTATGGTTCTGTTCATTTTGTTTATTTTAACATGCTGAAATTCTGTTTTAATCCAACCGACTTTCTCTGTGGCAAACCACAGTGCAGTACAAATCTTGAATGACCAGGTGGTCTAGTGGTTATGATGGATCCACGATGCTACAGTGGGGGTGCTGGGGTGGTGTGCATGCTTAATATGCACTTTTAAAGATTTTTATTAAACCTTTATATTTTCTGCTATTCTTTTCTATTATGTTTTTGACAGAACCTACAAATGTAATCCATAGTTTGAATGTAAACATTTGTACAATCAATAAATAAGACTTCTTCAACAAAGTGAAATGCAGCAGCAGCAGCATGCAAGTACATTACTATGTGTGTGTGTGGGGGGGTGCAGCCACACCCTTCACCACCCCCAAGAGCCACCACTTTTCTGTAGCAAAGTTCTTGTTCAGTCCAGTGTCAGAATTCATACTTTCTAATCTCAAATATATGCTTCTCTTGTCTTCTTTTTCCATGGGAAATAATAATAAGAATCAGCATTTATATAGTGGTTTTCATACACATTGTATCCCAAAGTGCTTTACAAGCAATACTAGACTGGTAGCGAAGTGACTGAACATGTAGTGTCAGCCAATTCATATATTAATATCCACACATAGCTTTGGACAATTGCATTAACTGGTTTTATGGGAAAGGGATTGTTGGCCAGGACAACGAGGTCGGGTAGTGATCAAGGTGCTGGCAGCCCACATCTTATTTCTCACAGTAATCTGCTCATCTTTCTTTCTGTCTTCCCCCTTCCCTGAATATAGTAGTACCTTGCAAGACTGGCCTTCTCAGTCCCCTCTGGTATTCATTCTTCACTATTCCTCCTCACTCCGAAAACTGGTGAGCTCATCACCCTTCTGCATCATGAATGCAAGTAGTACAGTCCCCATTTTATTTTGACATATCAAATATAAACATATCTTTCCAGTAAGTCAGGCTGATAGCAACAGGGAACAAGGGGAATGATGGGCTTTCTTATCCTTAAAAGATCTAGGCTACCTTTGATTAGGCACTGCTAAATGATGGGTGTGCACATCATTATGCACTTCATTTAATAGTGCATAATCATAGGTGGCTTAGATCTTACATGGGTAGGAAAGCCTATTTTCCACTTGTGCAATGCAGCTCAGCCTGGCTTACCAGAAGAGCATGTTTATTTTTAATATGTAAAAATAACATGGGAGACTGTACTAACCACATTCATGATGCAGAAGAGTAGTGAACTCACCAGTTTTTGGTGTGTGGAGCAGGTGAGAAGAATGAATGCCAGACAGGGACTGAAGAGGCCATTCCAGCAGGGTATAGCTATATTCAAGTTAGTTGAAGAAATGAAGGAGGACGTTGAGAAGTTCACTGTGAGACCTGAAATGTGGGGCTGCCGACATCGTGATCACTACCTGACTGTGGATGAGAGTAACCATCGATGACAAATACCCAGAGTGGCAGGGCTGCACCTAAACTATTACTTGAATTCAGCGTAAGGAGATTACCCTTGGTTGGGGGGGATGTTGACGTTTGCTAGGACAGTATTGAGGGAGTTGTGTATAGCTCATTCAAGATTTGGAATGGTGGTAGCCAGCCAACTCAAATTGTACAGTAGAGCACAGAAATGTACTGGAGAAGAATCGCTGGGAACTGTCCTGCAGGGTAATGCAGATCACAAGTAAAGGAGTAGACTGACACTGGAAGTCAGGTGGATTTTCTCAAGGTATTAATATGCCTCTCCTGCTAATATCGTTATCCATTGTAAGTGCAGCTTGTATGAGGGCATGAACAGCAGTTTTTATGGTGGGTCATGATGCTTATTTCTTGGCCCTCCAGGAAGACCTAGTTGTTGGTTAATGAGGTGGGAAAAAAACAACAGGGGAACTGTATATACTACCGTCACTGTGCAGAAGGGTGGTGATTCACTCAATGTTTACTGTGGGAGCAGAAGACAAACCCTGAGAATGTGGACTGGAGAGTGATTTGAGAGGCATTTTTTTCAACAGTGCCAGCTGAAGTTGCATAATGGTATAGGTGTGCACAACTCTCTGAGGTACAAGTTTACAATATGAGGTATGATAATTCTCTTCATGAGACCGTAAGCACATATGCAACACCAGGCAGTACTAAGCACAGGGTATGGAAGGTGGAGTGCTCAACAGAAGGCAGGCTAGATGCAGGAGGTTCACATGGAAAAAGAAGGCCTTATTTGTGGATTAACAAGAGAGAATGGGCTTTGGAACTGAACCAGACCAGTACTTTGCTCTGTGACCCTAAGCAAGTCATTCCACTTCCTTGTGCTCCCAGGCCACGCCTGTAAACAAGCTTTCAACTTAGTGTGTCTCTCCTGGCTAACAAAAAACAAAATTCAGTGCATCACATAACCACTAAAACATCAGGTAATTAAAGTGTTGTACTGTAATGCAGTTTGCCAAGGAAAAAGTCAGTTAGATTGCAAAACATTTTTCCACAAGTTAAAGTAAACAAAATGAACAAAATAATAACCTAACGTGTACTGATCAAAATAATCCACGAGTTAATACATGGTGTTGATCATTCTGGTGCAACAATTCAAAACAAAGAGGGAAAGAAGAACTAGTAAGCACTATAGAAATATATGTGGGTCTCTGTCTTTGGCTCAGATAATGTCATCATGACTCATAACTTAACAGACTTGGCAGACATCTTAGGGAGAAACCAAGGCTGTTTTTTGAAAGTGAAAGACTGATGTTTACATTTTTCAACAGCTATGAAACTGCATTTATATTATTTACATAAATGCAGTTTTAGCATAAATGTAAGCAGCAGCCTCTACTTTACCTTGCTATGAAGCCAGATTTTGGAGTTTGCAGTTTCAGAAAACTGTTTGTTTAGGTACTCTTTAAGTTACTGGCAGTGTTGGGTAAGTTACTTTTTCTATTACTTTCTATTACTTTTGGAAACTTGCTCCAGAAAGCTTTGTGCAGTCACTAGCAAGGTTGGAGACATACTTGAAAATGTAATACACCTTACAGTTACAATTACTTTTGTCTTTTTATACAAAAGAAATGCATAACTGTAACTGATTACATTTATTTGAAAGTAACTAGTAACTAACCTATTACTTTCAAAAAATGTAATCTTTTATAGTTATTTATTATTTTTGTATTGTGTTTGTATAAAAATAAATAAGTAACTATAATTGTAAGGTGTATTACTTTTTCTAGTACTTATCCATCCTTGCTAGTGACTGCACAGAGCTTTCTGGAACAAGTTTCCAAATGGAATAGAAAGTAATAGAAAAAGTAACTTACCCAACACTGGTTATTGAAGGGGGTGCAGCGCAGGGTGACAAAGATGATCAAGGGGCTGGAGGACTTACCATGCGAGAAGAGGCTGAGGGAGTTGAACATGTACTCGCTGGAGGAGAGGAGGGACGGGGGGGACATAATTGAAGCCTTTAAGTACATGAAAGGAATAAACAAGACAGATACAGAGGTGCTGTAAGAGAGGGGAGGGACACCTGGAGTCATGATATGAGACTGGAGGGAGGATGATTCAGGAGGGAGAGGAGGAGACACTTTTTTACAGAGAACGTGGTAGCTGGGTGGAATGCATTACCGGCAGAAGTGGTATCTAGTAGAACAGAGGACTGCTTCAAAAGGGCTTGGACAGAGCACGGGGGAAGGTCAATAGAGGGGAAGGCTGGGAGGGTGGGGTACCTGCAGAATAAGGGGTGCTAGCTGCACATTCGAGCAGACTTGATAGACCTCTAGGCCATTATCTGCTGGCAAATGTCATATGTTTGCAAGTTTGTATGTGGCTTAGTGATATACTATACAGATGGATGCAGAGTCTAACCCATTGAAGGATGAAATTTCAGAAAACCATTATGCTAAAAATAAAAAAGAGTCACTCCCTCATCCCCCAGTCACAATTAATCCTCTTCCAAAGTCATGCTTAAATACTGGTGCCTTTACAGCCACACCACTAAGCTTTTAATGCCAACATGCCTCATCTGCTCCCCCATCCATGAAGTCCCATTCTGCTTGTGGCAGCCCCCCCCCCCAAACAACCAGGTAATTTTCCAGGGAGCAGCTCTTTACACCATATCAACTAAATTACTGCTAAACTCCTTATTTTTAAAAAACGTGTTGAGAAATAATTGTTTTAGTATATCCATGGTCAGGAAAAATGACTTTGTAAAAGAAACCAAAACTCCCATTTATCAGTTCATTGGATCACAATACAGCATGTTATGAACTTATCAGATTCTATGTGTAACCTACAGTAAGTCAAACAAAAAATTAGACACACAAATGCCTACCTATTTGTAAGTGAAGCAAATGTGGTTACTATCATTCAATTGTACACACCTACAGTCACAAATTGCAGGTTAAGAACATTCAGTAGAATATAAACAGTAGCCCAGAACTGCCTGCCTGAGAATGAAGTTGGTGTATTATTTAAAGAAAGCAACACTGAGACTCTTGCTATGCAATGTCCTGCAAAGTAGCACACTGACTGCTCTTAGGATGGTGGTGTCAAATGGCTTAATGAGGTGTTGTGTTCACATGGGCCTAGGAGAACAGCAGAACTTATTTGTTATGCAGAAGGTTCCAGGAAGTGTTTAACCAATTTTACTGTACTTCCAATTAGAGATGCAGTGAATTTTTAATCCGCTGGCGAAGTGAACGTAAAGTGGACACTTCACGCTGGAGGAGCACAACGCAAAGTGGCCACTGTAAAGTGCTCACTTCATGTTATCATTATTACTTCACATCGCCATTATGCCTTAATGCAAAGTAAAGTGAAGTGACAAGTAAATAGGCAGCCCCCCACACATCACAAGGCTTACAGTACTGTAAATCACATGCTTTAGCCAGGCAGGAAGGAAGTGAGTCAGAGAGGCAGTTTCACTTTCTCCTTTGCATTCGTAGAGGGAGAAGGCTTTGTGACAGAGCAGAGTAGAGTCAGTGACTGAACGTGCTTTATTGTCTTTCTGTGAAGAAAACAACAGCTTTTTTAAATGTTATATTTTTATTTAGTTTTTGTATTGTGTTTGTGATTTTTTTTTGGTAGTGAATTTTTTTTAGAAGTTTTGTTTTGTTTTGTGTGTGTGTGACTGTGTGAGAGTATGTGTGTGTGTGCTGGGGACTTGTGTGGGAGGGATGGACCCTGGAGAAGGTGAGTCGCTGCACCATGGGTGCAGCCAGAGGAAGGGAGTGCTGTCACATGGGGGTTGTCATGTGATGCTAGACCACTCTCAACTTCTGGGTGTTGCTTCCACCCTGAGTGGAAGCAACAGCAGCAGCGGCACCAAAGCCACCAGTGGCTACTGTGCATCCACCTTCTCAGCCACTACCACCACCACCACCAGTAGCAGCTGTAGGTGCTCCAGCAGCACCACCTCCATAGCAGCAGGAGGTGCCCCTGGAAACCATAGGTGGTGCGAGGACTGTCTCTGTTTCCCCCCTGCAGCTCCCCAGTGTGGGAGTATTTTAACTTTGTGGGGGGAGACAGCACAGTCGTGATGTGTGGTCTGTGTGGTGTGCTTGTGCACTATGGCCCCTGAAGGACACATTTGGGGACCGGTGGTCAGCACACCCACATATTCAACCACCACAAGGCAGCATGGCAGGCTGCAATGTAAGGGACCATGCATCCACCTGCTGGCCCTTCTGTGGCAGTGGCCGAGGGTGCTGCTGGGGTCAAAGTTGTGCCTCACTGTAGCAGAAGGTGGGCCAATACAGCAGCTGCACCACCACCACCGCCACCACAGCCACCAGCACCACCCTCTCCACCACCACCACAACCTGGATTTCCACCTGCAGTAAACCCCATCACAGTCCCTGCAACAGAGGTTGATATCACCATGGTGTGGGTGGCCCGGGAGGAGAATAATCAGAGGGTCGGTGTTTTGCAGCAGCAGGTCAACACAATACAAGAACAGTAGCAGCAAATACTGACAATGCTGCACCTGCTGCTGGACCACCACGGCATCCCATGGCCACATTAAGGGATTGTTTTCTACCCCCACCCCACTACTGTATTGTACTGTTTTTGTGTGTTTTTTCTTTGTTGTTGTTTAATAATAATACACATTTTCCCTTCCAGTGCAATCTTTCTTGCTCCACATAGTGCAATACATTTCTGTGAAAACCGCTCGTGATTTCATTACCGTATGTCATGTGATGGAGGAATTCCCATTCTGAAAAGCCACCCATATTCTGCCTGCCTTCTCAGCAACGTTAGGACATGATGCCAGGGAGAGCATGGGTGCGTGTCATGTGACACACTGTAATGAAATTACGGGTGGTTTTCTCAGAAATATATTGCACTCTGTGGGGCAAGAAATATTCCACTGGAAGTAAGGCCCCCACATATTAGGTTATGTGCATCACCATAACTATGTAACGTGGTGAATCTCTGTAAAGCAGCAAAGCAACAATCTGTTGAGAACTCTGACCTATATTTTTTAATGCTGTTACAACTTCCTTTACTTACATCCTGACTGGAATGATATGAGAATGTCCAGTAGTTGAGTCTGCTGTACTAGCTTTTTTCATATGTGAAATAATGAAAGGAGCATTCCTTTTAAATTGGTGCTGACCAGGTCTTTGTCATTGTTTTCCTTTGCATTTCTCCATGATGTCAGTTAGTTGTTATATATCACTTCTGTTGTAAATTAACAGTTATGCAGCAGGCAGTGTTTTATGACACCACGGAACAATATTTATTGAAAAGCAGCTGTAAATAAATACAAACCTGGTCAGAATAATGTTGAAAGGTGTGTTCGTTTTTTTTTTCATACATGAAAATAAGTAATCAACTAAGTAATGCAGACAGAAATTGTGAAAAGAAGCGTATCATTCAAGTCACGACTTGGAGTAACTAGTGGCTGTGGCAATGTAAAATTTCATAAAAAAGTACAGTTCAAAATAGTCACGACATTCTTGCAATGCTGCTTTAATTGATAATGTCAGTATGACATCACTAGCTCACAACAATCACACAACGCACAAAATGCTTCCCAAGAATTAATGGCACACTCAGTCATGCGTGCAGTGGTGGCACAGAGTTCGCAGATTTTTTCTGCAGGCCCAAAATGCATCCTCCTTGTGTGCAGAAAATTGACAAGTGGTAACACAGTGAAATGAGACTGTTTCAGCACATACAAAGTCCCCCAGAATTAATGGTGCACTCAGTCATGCGTGCAGTGGTGGCACACAGTACCCAGATTTTTTCTGCAGGCCCAAAATGCATCCTCCTTGTTTGCAGAAAATGGACAAGTGGTAACACAGTGAAATGGGAGTGTTTCAGCACATACAAAGTCCCCCGGAATAAAATGATGACCGTGAGCATCCTGTTGATGGTCCAATGTGTTCTATGAGGCAATTCGAGCAAATGCAATGTGATCATCTCAAGTGGATGGAAGGGTGCCCTTTGGCTGTACACTCTTAGTAGCCTTGGTGAGTAGATATATATAGATATGTGTTTGTGTATTTTGTAGGTGGGGGAGTTGACATGGACATGTACTCATGGTATTGTTCTGCATCACAGGTCACAGGTCACAGAAACTGTTGGTGTGCACATTCCAGTGCTCAATGAGAATTTTTTGCATTGAAATTGGAAACGGATAACTCTCAGGCACATGAAGGTAAGTATTTTTTTTTATAGGGGTTGGGGGGAATCATATTTGCAGGTTTGTCTGTAATGGTTTCTTATTTTGTTACTTCTTCACAGATTTCCTCCGCATCTTTCTGGAGTCCGGTTGTTAATGATGATCATGGTCATCTAATGAAATTACTTCTGTGTGTGGCATGTGTGCCCAAGCCCGGGGGATGGGGGTGGCTGATGATGCTGAAGAACTTTTTTGGATAAGGCCACTTTGACAGAACAACAAAGCATCTGGAAGTTTCCTAAAAAAGAAATGAATGACTTCTTACAATTTAATTGTTATTTGTCCCTCCCTGGTTCTCAATCTCAAGTCAAGTTACATTTCAAACCCACATCTTGTCAACTAACACAATCTGTGTGCAATATTTGCTGCAGTCTTTCCAAAACAATGAAATGGATGAAATAAAATCTTCATACTTACCAGAATGGATTTCACATGGATATTCCATAGGTTCCTCTCTGTACGGTACAGCTGCAGTACCATTCCCACCAAGTTTTAGCGATGGAGACTTTTTTTGTTAACCTGTAAAAAAAAAATAAGTGTACCGTATGTGTTTTACTATTGCAGCTCTGAAAAGCTACAGAAAACAAAACATACAACTAAAGAAAGTGAAACAGCATAACAAACATGAGTACACGTACTCACTTTATGGTTTAAATATTAAGAAGTTTTGTGTCTGTGGCTGATGGATGTGGTGGACAGACTCATGCTCAGTGGTGGCAGTGGCTAACATTGGTCCCTGTCGCAGTGGTCCAGGTGTCAGACAGACTCATGGTGACAGTGGCTAACATTAGTCCTGGTGGTGGTGGTCCGGGGGTGAGGCAGACTCACGCTCAGAGGTGGCAGTGGCTAACATCAGTCCCGGTGGTGGTGGTCCAGTGGTCAGACAGACTCATGCTCAGTGGTGGCAGTGGCTAACATCAGTCCCAGTGGTGGTGGAGGTGGTCTGTGGGGTGGATAGACTCATGCTCAATGGGGGTAATGGTTAACATCAGTCCCTGTGGTGGTGGCCGGGGGGTCAGACAGACTCATGGTGGCAGTGGCTAACATCAGTCCCGGTGGTGGTGGATGTGGTCTGGGGGGTGGACAGACTAATGCTCAATGGGGGCAATGGTTAACATCAGTCCTTGTGGTGGTGGTCCAGGGGTCAGATAGACTCATGGTGGCTGTGGCTAACATCAGTCCTGGTAGTGGAGGAGGTGCTCTGGGGGCGGACAGACTCATGCTCAGTGGTAGCAGTGGCTTAAGTCAGTCCCGGTGGTGGTGGTCCAGGGGTCAAACAGACTCTTGGTGGCAGTGGCTTACATCAGTCCCGGTGGTGGTGTTGGTGGTCTGGGGTGGCACACCGCCTTTTAACAACTTCAGTTAAAACCTGCCAACATTAACCACATCTTCATCCTCATAAAGAAAGCTTCCCTCACAGTCATCTATGTCTGAAGTCTGACCACTAGGAAATTCTTTCTCCATTGTGTCGTCATCTATGTCAGTGGTGGACCGTTTCATGCTGCCACTGCCAGTGCCACCAGGATGGTCCATTTCCACATCACCAAAACCACCATGACTAGGCTGGGGTATGAATACAGAGGTTGCAGTCTGTGCTGGTATGTGCCTCTCATTCATTTTAATGAATGTTAGCAAACTAACATTTGCAGGAGAAAGGTTTGTCCGACAATCCCTGACTATTGCACCTGCTCAGCTGAATACCCTCTCAACACTTACCCATGAGGGTGAGCATGTGAGGTACTTCAGTGCCACTGCAGTCAGCTCTGGCCATTCACTGACCTTTCCACTTCAGTACAAAAGAGGATCTTCAGTTATTGTCAGATGCCTGTTTTCAGACAAATATGACTCAACCATTCTCTGAGCAGCACTAAGTCCAGCTGTTGATGCATCATCCTGTTCTCCCAAATCATTTATTTCACAAATACCCACTTGGGACAAAGCCTCCCAAAGTGGGTTGATGCCAGCCACTTTGGATGACAGACCTACTGGAACTGCTGTTCCCTTCCTCTTGCAGGAAATGCTTGATAGTCATACAGGTACACCTTCAGCCAGATTATGCTGCTGAGGTTTTCTAACCTTGGCACGTGACTTCTGTGCCCCATGAACCATGCTCAACAGTTGACCACTAATATTTTTTACCTGTTCAGGCCCTCCCATCAGTACTGATGCAATTCCTCGTTTGTATCATGGGTCCAGCATTGTTGCTATGGCAAAGTTGTCACTACGCTGAATGCTCACAATGGGACGATTCTGGTCGAATACTGTCAGCATGTGTTGTAGCAACATACTGCTACCACCGTCTCCAGCAACATCAAGGCCATGCTGTACATTCACCAATGTCTGCCTCAGCACTCACAGCAGTGAAATTGATTGGCTAATGGAGGCAGACTCACCACTCACTGCCTGTGTGGCATGTTCAAAAGGCCTCAAAATTGTTATTACAGAGTCCAAGAGACACCACTGTTCAGTCGTCATAGACAAGGAGGCTCCAGAACTGTCACAGCTAGTGTGGATCACAAGATATTCTGAGATGGCTTTGTATTGTACATACAACCTCTCTGCCATGTATAAAGTGGAGTTCGATCAGGTGACAACTTCCAGCTTCAAGGGGTGCTGAGGCAGGCTGTTTTGTATCTGCAACTTCTGCAGTTGGCCACGGTCCTTTCCAGATCTTGAAAAGTGAGAGCAGATACATCATGCAATGGTCAGCATTTCCTTTACATCAGGGTGTGGCAGAAACTCCTGCACCACAAGATTTAAACAGTGGGCCATGTGTGGAACATGAAAAAAAAAACACCATTTGCAATGCATTTCACCACATTTGACCCATTGTCACTTGCTATGAACCCAGCTCTCAGGGACAAAGGGTTTAGCCATTTGTCAATTTCAGTCAGTACCACATCCAACATGTTCTCAACAGTGTGTGAACAGGTCAGAATGCGCATAGCAATCGTTGCATGCTGTCGAATTCCTGGAAGATTGCTTCTGCAACAATCCACCTTACTGCACTGATTATTCACACTACCAACATCACAAACAACCCCCGGCACCTGCGCCCAGTGTGCAGTTATACACAAATATGAACTCCCCGCTGTTTTGCCACCTGTCCGCATATTCATACTTAAATGGATGAATGGAGAGGAGGAATGTTGAAGGTCATGTCTTACTGAATTGGACAGAGTGTGGAACAACTCAGGGGCAGCACAAGTAGAAAAGTATGTCCTGGATGGGACTTTCCATTTTGGACAGGCACCTGCAGCAAACCACCGGATCCCAGAATTCTCCAAAAAGGAGTAGGCCAAAAGATCAATTGCCTGCATTTCTGCTACAGCAGCATTAAGTTCTTGTGACACTGTATGATTCGGGGTACCTCAGCTTATGCGCAAAAACACTCTGTAATGTGGGCTGACTTAAACATTTTACACGGGGTGTGATCAAAATGGTTGTTCTCTGTGATGAATGGCATTACAAGGGGGTGGAGTGTGGACGTTTGATGAAGACGGTTGCACAGGTAATGATGACAAACCCAGAAATGCAGTTATTATGCCAGATTTGCCAACCGGGGTTGATGTACCACTTGCACTAGGCATACTGCATTCACGACCACCACCACCACCACAAAAACTGCTACTCTCACCAGCACTGGACAACATTTTAAAGTCATTATGGTCTTCCACCTCATCATGCCTGTAGTAATCCTAGACTTAACAGTCATGGAAGGGGATAACATGCTCGCTATGGTTGTCGGTGATGAGAGTGAACGTCCCACTGTGGTATTAGCTGCCAGCTTGTTCTGGGTCCACAGTGGTAAGTGCCTATTTTTAAGATGCGTATTCTGTCCTCCTGTGCCCAGATGGCTCCTCTTTTTTACCTTGACTCACACACACATGGCAAATCTGGCAGATTGCAACTGACTTATCATTTGCATCTTGAACAAAAAAATCCCAGCCAAGGGATTGTGATGCTCTGCTTTTAACATGTCCATGATGTGGCTTATTTAAGTCCATTATTTTAAGCACTGAAATGGGGGGGCACATGATGTTTTGGGCACTGCACACTTGGACTGCAACTGACCACCACAACTACCTATCATATTTATTACTGGATCATCATCACCAACTAAAACCGGTAAATCACAAGTTTTTACGGGGGGTGGGGGGGGATTCCTGCAAACAGACACAGACACAACCACTTTGAATTTATTTTTCTCTGGCTCCCCAACTGGGGTCAATTACATTATCATCATATTCATCAAAGTCACACACATCCACATCCACATCTTCTGCTTGGATGCTAGGATGTGGACTGCATGTTGCAAAAACAGCAACATCATTGTCATCATCACATTCTTCATCAGCATCTACACCACCAACACCTGATATTTTTTCACCACACTGTGAATCACTGCATGGAAAATGCGTGACATTAACTGCCATGGTGGATGGAATATCACATTGTATGCTACGATTGACATGATTATCTGAATCCTCAGGTTCAGTTACTGGGATATTACTGGGAAGTATGACATCATCTACGCTGCCACTCACTTGCATTGCTTCACATTCAGTATTTTTGGAAACGGTACACTGGTCGGAATTCAAACTTAATACACCAATACTAATACTACCACTACCACTGACACCACTAACACTAACATCCCCGGCTGGGAAAACATCATCTCCTCCAACTATGAGTGAAGCTACTGATTGGGCTGTAAAAAACATTGCAGGAGAAATACCTTTCCTCACATCAGCAATGCACTTCTGCGTCTGCGTACTGCCATGCCCACAGACTATCTTACTGCCAGCATTGCCATGGCGAGAAACAGTTTTGCTTGCACGTCTCTTTTCAGGCATTTTGGGGGATCAACCACAATTTTATAACCAAATTTCGATTTTGATATGTTCACTCTCTGATTGGGGGGACGCTGGATGTGAAGCCAAAAAAACAACTGTAGCTTCAGCAACAGATAAAAGATTAGTCTGTCACACAATGAAAACAACTTCAATAACCAGTGGTGCTGATGAGGTTACAAAAGCAATCTAATCTGGTAAAAAATTCCTTTTGCCGGTGGGGGTGGAGGGGGAGCACTGACTGAAGATTTTTATGGCAGTACAAGCAGCAAAACAAAGAACTGATACCACGATCACAGTATATAATCAGGCAGCTGCAGTGGATAGCAGGTTCACACTGCTGTGCCTGCAATTACACTAGTCTGTGGCACAATAAAAGGTGAATTATTTGATGTCTCGCAACACTGTACACACACTCACACAGAGAACAGTTTGTCTACAATCTGAATGAGTAATGCATAGCAGATTGAAAAGTTCAGTAATATACCATGTATTGTAGTATAAACAACCTGAAATTATGAACTGCTGCACCAGATCCACATAACACACAATCAGCAAGAAAATGTCAACAATTACTGACAATATTACTGTGTGTACATTAACACAGTCAGTTATATAACAGAAATATAACCAAAAAACAAAGAAATCACTATTTCTCCAACTTAAATCTACCTACACCACAGATACGCCCCTCCCCCAAAGCACACTTTCACTGTCTTTCACTACACACACTCAATGTTGTACATTAACATTAAAAATCCACACAAAAACAAAAATGCTCAATGATATGAGCACAGGAGGGTTTCCTACAATTGATGAACTAAAGTTTGAGCATCCCCAAAAAAGGCAACAATGCTTTTTTAACAGCTTGTAGAAGGTTTTAATCACAGACAGCTCTCAGAGCACACTGCCTCCTACTCCTTCCTACATATACTATACTGAACTGAGGCTGTGCAGATCAATATAGAGCCCATGTGACCCGAAATCCCATGAATCACTGCAAAGTTCACATTCGGAGATCAAAAACAAGACAAAGTGAGGTGAAGTGCATTGTTCTCAATATTCGCCTTAATATTTGGTGGAGTAATGGTCTGGGAAGGCAAAGTAATGCAAAGTCATTGTTTTCAATGAACTTCGCGTTACTCATTATAACGCAAAGTACTCCACTTTGCATTGTGGAGCACTCCACAAATCTGCCTTTGCTCTGAGAATCACTTCGCATGGCGGATTGAGCCCACTTCACCCACCACTACTTCCAATAGCTTTCTATGATGTCTGTACTATCCATTGGTAATCTGACACAGAATGACTGCCAGAAGATAATGAGTTAACTTTCTGTTGGCTCAATTAACTCTGCAGACCAAAGCAAAAATAGTGCTCTAAAGCTTCCTTTACACACACAGGCAGAGTAGTAATGAGGCTTCAGTGGAGGAATATATTGTTAACGCTCTATCATGTTGTTTGTTAGCAAAGATGACATCAGCCCTTTTCTGAATGTAATACTCCTGTTGGGCAATTCCCACAGTTGTAAAATGGAGATACTACTACCTCAGTATAGATCACTGGTAAGGCTGCACCTGGGATAGTGTGCTCAGTTCTGGAGTCCCCACCTAAGAAAGGAGAAGAACAGACTAGAGATGGTGCAATGCATGATGGCAAGATAATTCTGGGCCAACAGAGCAGATCTTATAAAGATCATCTGAAAGCACTGAACAATGGTATGCCATTGTGATGGCACCAACAATAGGGTACTGTGTTGTGGGTGACTGAACAAGTTAATTTGTCATAGTGTAATTCAGGATGTGAGAGTGCAGTGTATTCAGAGCATGTTAGGATTGCTTCATATTTTCCATGTTCTGTCTGTTTCTCATTATTTTCCATGCAGTTTGGACGTGGATTTTTTTATAATTATTTTTTGGGGTTGGGGGTGGCGGAGCACCCTGCATCAGTGGTGTGCAAAGGATAAATATTTTTTTTCCTGCTTTATTATTTTACTGTAAGGACTTGTGCATTGTATTTCTTTAAGTTTTTACAGGTTTGGCCGGTTCTATTTGGTGGTGTTCTTCTCTGGTGACACAATCTTGTGCCGCGATTGGTATTGTTGGTATTTTGCTTGCACTGTTATTTTTGGCAATACTATGCTATTTGCAGTGAGATGGGTGAACCCTGAATATTTACTCACTGGAGATCGGGCAAGGGGGGATACATTAGCACTCTTAATGTTCCTAAAGGGATTAAATAAAATGAACTGTGTGAACTATTTAGCAGGAGTACAGAGTCAAAGAACATGAGGATACATGTGAAAACTGATGGGAAGACAGTTTAAAAGAGATGTGAGGAAGTTCTACTTTCTGGAAAGGGTGATGGAGCTGTGGAACAGTCTCCCACTGGATGCCGTGATCACCAAGACATACTGTAAATGGATTAAAGCATGGCTGGGACATAATGAAGAGTTTGGTGGTTGCTCAGGTTGGTAGTAATAGGAAGGGGAGCAGGGGGCTGGTCCTGATGGGATAAAGCCCAGTATGGACAATAGGTCCCATGGCAGATAGGGAAATCTGAGCAGACTAGATGGACCTTTGTTTTTTTTCTGCTATCTTTGTGTATGCTTCTTTAATTCTAACCAGGAAAAAGAGAGCACCACAAACTCTAACACAGTGCTTGAGATGGTCAAGCAAGATGAGATGATCTTTTTTATTTAATCTTACACTAAGGGTTCAATGTATAAGAGAGAAAAGGAACAGTTTTCAGAGGCAATGAGGAGGCTATTGACAACCCAGAGGAGGCTAGTTTCAGTACTGGGCCAGTGCACAGTAATAGGGGACATATGTGGGACATGACTGTGGAAAAAAAAATGTTATAATTTCTTTCTTCTTTCACCATCAACATATTACCCTTAAGGTCCTTTACTTAAACTGTAAACAGGAAGATGATATCAGTTGTGGTTTTCCCGGTACAGTCCCCAATGTTTGGAAACAGTAACCATGTAACGTATGTAACAGGTACAGAGAATATGTAAAATGAAAAAAATAATTATGTGTAAATATTTTTTGGTCTTCACATGAATTTGCAGTACTTCACTTCATTTAGTTAATTCACTAAGCAACACCAAACTATTTGCATGCAGCTGTGTGTGATGACCACCAATCTAACACATGGTGCAATGCTATGGGGTGAAGTAATTTCAAATTTTTTCCTTACCCAGAATTCCTGGGTATTCATAGATTAAAATGCATTTGTGTGTAAATGGGAATGAGAGTAGATAACATTTAACACTTTTCTTGATTATTTTACAAATTAACCCCCCAAAACCAGTGAAAGAGCAGCATATTAACATATGTAGCAGGATGGAGAAAAATCCAGAAAGTGCAAGTTGTCACTGAAAACATTGTGGAAAACATAAAATTAGGTTACTGAAGTCCTTTCTTTTTTCCAATTAATATTTTTACTGTTTAAGGTCATATTAGTAATGAATTAATTAGAGGAAAAGTTATAATATTGCATACCACCACCATAAAGGAAGTTCATCATAGAACAGATCAACACCATTACTAAATAAAATAAATAATAATAATAATACTTTATTTACTATGCACCTTTCAAATATCAAGGCGCAATACAATAAGATAAAAGTACAGAAATCAACATTATAAAACCAAACAGAAACAGATCAATGAACAGTAAAACCATAAGCTTTTTCCCACAGGAAAGATTTCTGTAGTAGATACACACAATACATTTCTGCTGAAACCTTAACCAAAACTCTACACTATACACAAACTACACTAAACACATGATATACATTGATTACTACAGCCTCAGTCACATCAGTAAATGTTCATACTGCACAATTGCTTTACAGCTTCATTATTTTGAAGGCTTTGTTGACAGTTTCTATGTCTTATACCACATAAGGCCCATCTCCCACAATGACCAGTTGTCCACATGTTATGTAGTTTAGATCTACTTTGTCAATATTCTGCAGTACTCCTTATGCAGACCCACCAGGGCCATAAAGAAAACAGACCAGGGACCTGGAAGACCACAGGTGATGGTGTAGATGAATCCACCAGACGAGAACACGGGCGGTGGCCTATAGTGACATAATCAGGCAGGTGTGTGCAGTACTCCTCATGCAGACCCACCAGGGCCCTAAAGAAAATGGGCCAGGGCCCTGGAAGACCACAGGTGACAGCACACACAGCCCTCCATACCATGCCTGTGTCCCTGGGGACCTTCTGGCACCTGCTTCCCTCTGCCCAACCAAGTCAGCTTTCCTGAGGCCTAGTGGCATCTGTCTACTCCTCCACACCCTACCTGTTGTCCCAGGTGACCTGATGGTGCCTGATTCCCTTTCCAAAACCCTGTCAGCCTTTACTGAGGCCTGGTGGTACCTGTCTGCCCCTCCACACCCTGCTTGCTGTCCCAAGGGTCCTGGTGGTGCCTGTTACCCTCTTCCTAAACCTTTTTGCCTTTCCTGGGGCATGGTGTCTCCCATCTCATACCCCACACCCTGTCAAGCTGTCCTAATGACCAGTTGGCACCTGCTTACCTCTCCTTAGCCCTTTCAGTATTTCCCAGGGCCTGGAGGCTCCCGTGTCCCACCATACACCCTTCCTGCAGTCCCAGGGAACCTAGTGGCACTTGTTTCCCTCTTCCCAAACCTATTAGCCTTCATTGAGGCCTGATGGCTCCTGTCTCCCAGCCCACACCCTTCCTGCTGCCCCAGGAGACCTGGTGGTGCCTGCTTCTCTTTCCCTAACCCTTTCTGCCTTTCCTCATGCCTGGTGTCTCATGTCTCCCACCCCACACTCTGCCAAGCTGTCCCCGGTGACCTATCGGCACTGGCTTCCCTCTCCCTAACCCTGACAGCATTTCCCAGGGCCTGGAGGCTTCTGTCTCCCACCCCACACCATTCCAGCTATCCCTGGGAACCTAGTGACACCTGCTTCCTTCACCCAGATCGCCTTTCCTGGGGCCTGGTGTCTCCTGTCTCCCACCCCATACCCTGCCATCTATCCCTTGGGACCTCATGGCACCTGCTTCCCTCTCCTTAAACCTTCCAGCCTTACTCAGGGCCTGGTGTCTCCCATCTCCTGTCTTCCATCCCATACCCTGCCAGTTATCCCTGGAGACCTGGTGGCACCTGCTTCCCTCTCCTTAACCCTTCCAGCCTTTTCTGAGGCCTGGTGGCACCCATCTCCTCCTCCATACCCTGCCTGCTGTCCTGGGGACCTTGTGGCACCTTCTTCCCCCTCACCAAGCATGTCAGCCTTTCCTGAGGCCTGGTGGCCCCGGCTGCTCCTCCACACCCTGATTTCTGTCCCATGGGACCTGGTGGTGACTGTTACCCTCCTACTAACCCTTTTTGCCTTTCCTGGGGCATGGTGTCTCCCATCTTGTACCCCACATCCTGCCAAGCTGTCTCTGGTGACCAGTTGGCACCTACTTACCTCTCCTTAACCCTTCCAGCATTTCCCAGGGCCTGTCAGCCATTCCTGAGGCCTGGTGGCACCTGACTGCCCCTCCACACCCTGTTTCCTCTTCCCAGGGGACCTGGTGGTGCATGGTTCTCTTTCCCTAACCCGTTCTGCATTTCCTGAGGCCTGGTGTCTCCTGTCTCCCACCCCATACTCTGCCAAGCTGTCCCTAGTGACCTATTGGTACTGGCTTCCCTCTCCCTAACACTGACAGCCTTTCCCAGGGCCTGGAGGCTGCTGTCTCCCATCCCACACCATTCCTGGGGACCTCATGGCACCTGCTTCCCTCTCCTTAACCCTTCCAGCCTTTCCCAGGGCCTGGTGTCTCCCATCTCCCATCTCCCACCCTATACCCTGCCAGCTATCCCTGGGGACCTGGTGGCACCTACTTCCCTCTCTCTAACCCTGTCAGCCTTTCCTGAGGCATGGTGGCACCCATCTGCCCTTCCACACCCTACTTGCTCTTCCAGGGGACCTGGTGGTGCCTGTTTCCCTCTTCTTAACACTGTCAGCCTTTTCTGAGGTCTGGTAGCACCCATCTTCCCTTCCAAACTCTGTCTGCTGTCCCAGGGGACCTAGTGGTGCTTACTTCCCTCTCTTCAGCCCTGTCAGCCTTTCCTGAGAACTGGTGGCACCTGTCTGCCTTCCACACCCTGCTTGCTCTTCCAGGGACCTGGTGGCACCTACTTCCACCTCCCTAACCCTTTCTGCCTTTCCTGGGGCCTGGTGTCTCCTGTCTCACATCTCCCACCCCACCCCACACCCTGCCAGTCTGTCCCTGGTGACCTGCTAATACTGGCTTCTTCACACCAACCCTGTCAGCCTTGAGGTTCCCATCTCCCTCCCCACACCTTGCTAGCTATTCCTGGGGACCTGGTGGCACCTGCTTCCCTCCCCCTAACCCTGACAGCCTTTCCTGGTGCCCGGTGTCACTTGTCTCCAACCCCACACCATGCCAAGCTGTCTCTAGTGACCTGTTGGCACTGGCTTCCCTCTCCCAACCCTGTCCAGTTGGAGGCTCCTGTTTCCCATCCCAGACCCTGACAGCTGTCCCTGGGGACCAGGTGGCACCTGCTTCCCTCTCCCTAACCATGACAGCCTTTTCTGGAGCCTGGTGTCACCTGTCTCCCACCCAATACCCTGTCAGCTGTCCCTGAGGACCTGGTGGCACCTACTTCCCTCTCCCTAACCCTGACAGCCTTTCCCAGGGCATGGAGGTTCCCATATCCCACCCCACACCCTGAAAAGCTATCTATGGTGACTTATTGGCACTGGCTTACCTCTCCCAAATGCTTTCAACCTTTTCCTGTGCCTGGTGTTTCCCATCTCCCACCTCACACCCTGATGGCTGTCCCTGGGGACCTGTTGGCACCAGCTTCCTGATCCTTAATCCTTTCAGCTTTCTCCAGGGCCCGGTGCCTCCCATCTCCCAACCCACACCCTTCTAGCTGTCCATGGGAACCTGATGACACCTTCTTACCGCTTCCTATTGGGAAAGCCTTTCCTGAGGCCTGGTGGCACACTTTCTCCCTCTTCCCAAAACAGTCAGCCTTTTATGTGCCGATGTGGTACCTGCCTTTAACTCACAAACCACCCCAATGTCATTTTAATTTTAATTTGTAATAAATATCTTGTTTGTAACAGGGATGGATGTTTACAGTCCTGTCCCTGTTAAAAACAGGATAGAACTGAGGAGAAGGCTTTTTAAGTAACTTTTCTAAAGCAAAAAAGACATAAATAGCTTTATGCAGCTTAAACATGTTAGGAAATTGTTGTAGCAGTGTGTATTTATTGAGTTTAATAACATTTTTGGAGTCAAAAGTACATTTTATATTTTTCTTTGCAGTGCCAGCCCCTCCCCCTCCCCCCCCAGTGAGTAAGCCAGTGACCATTTTAAAACCAAAGGCAGTTTGTTACACCACTGAAATAAATTCATACTAAGATGAACACCGAATACTGTAATAATCACACACGAAAAAGGGATGTGCTAAAAGTCTGGTTTGTAACAGGGATGGAGATTCACAGCTTGTCTCCAGTTACAAACCTTAATATGAAAACTCTGTCCCTTTTACAAACAGGATTGGACTGGGGAGGTGGCTTTTAAGCTAACTTTTCAAATGCAAGCAAGACATAAATAGCTTTCTGCAGCTTAAACATGTTAGGAAATTGTTGTAGCAGTGTATGTTTCTTGAGTTTAATAACATTGTTTCAGTACACATACAGTTTTATATTTTTTCAGCACCAGCCACCCCACAGCAAGCCAATGGTCATTTTGAAACCAAGAATACTTTGTTACAACCACTGAAAAAATGCTCCTAAAATGAGCCCCAAATACTATAATAATTGGACAAAAAAAGGGGAAGCACTAAAAATATTGTTTGTAACAGGGATGGATATTGATAACATGTCCCCAGTTACAAACCTTAATAAGAAAAATCCGTCCCTGTTACAAACAGGATTGCACTGGGGAGGGAACTCTTAAAACAACTTTTGGACATTAAAGCAAGGTTTAAAAGATAAACTGACTTTAAACTCACTGCTAGATCATAGCAGCACTGCATCTTTACAGTGCTTACACCACTAAACATTAGTTTTCCATACTTTGCCCAGGACAATTATTGTCATTTTTGCCATTTTTATCATAAGATGCAATTTTCTGACTTTGTATTATTTATTTTAATGGCAGTTATTAATTACATTGAAATAAATAATATAATGCTGAGTTGTGCTACAAAAAAAAAAAAAAATTGCCCAATGTTTATATCCCGTTGTAACAGGGTCAGATACTACCACTGCTGTCCCTGTTACAAACAGGATTGACCTTTAAATTCAGATCCTTGCATTCAAGCCTGCTAGCATTGGCTGAATTCTGAATCGTCCAAACATGAACATTCCTAGTTCAGGAATAAAGCCCTAAACAACTTCACTTTGTAAAAATAACTATACTGCCCAAGAATGCACTGTAATTTAAATAAAAAGAGTATCTCAATGCAAATGATCCTGTACATAACAATTCTGGAGTGCAGGAGATAGAAAACCTTTTACTGTTGCTACCGAGGACAAAATGGCCTGGGCTTGTGGGCAAACACTTGAAAAGCTTCAGGGTCTATGGATGATTGGCTACAGATAATCCAATCCTTTCTCCTGCACTGATCATGCTCCCAGGGCTTGAAAGGGGACCCTTACATACAGGAATGGGGAAGGGACAGAATTGGAGATGCCCAATTTGAAAATGGGACTGCTTGGGAAGCTTGGAGCTCTGGGGGAAACAAAGAGCAGCAATCTTCCGGTAAGCCCTTGTTTTTTTGTGAGCAGGCATTGGAACACCAAAATATCACTGACTAGGAGGAATTTGCGTTGCATTCACATATGTAACCAAGGGGGATGGAGTAGGTTACATACATGATTGTCATTTTTGGTGGCATTTAAATTAAAAATTAAAGGCAGCAAACTGGTAAACGCACACTACATTTGGAAGTGTGTGTCTTGCCAGTCTACACACAGTCTTTAGTGTTTGGCAGTGCAGGTTGAATGACAGAAATAATGTGCACAAGACACACTGCATTTAAATGTCCCACTTGAAGCATGAAAAAAGCAGGGGACATTTATGCAATTTTTTAAAATAAAACAGATTGGCTAGTGTTACCATTCCAAGGTTATAAATCCCGTCTCAGCATGTTATATAGTACAGTGCAGTGCAGTTTTTTTAGACTGGAATTGCTATATTATGTGAATAAATGGCATGTAAAGGAGGGTATGGCATAAATGTACCCATTTAGTGTGGACAGATCCTACTATACAGGAGAAAATGAATGAGTCATGGAAACTGTTGAGGCAGAGATGACTAAAGAGATGAGTGAAAATATCTTCAAGGACTTTACTGATGAAGGGATTACACGCAGAACAACAGCTGAAGATGATATTAGCATCAAGAGAGGGTTATTTAAGAAGGAGAGTAAACAGCAGTTTTGAGGGACTCAGGGACACTGCCAGTGGAAAAAGAATGATTATTGACAGCCGTAATGTATGACTGTGTGATAAAGACAAAGAACCTCTGTGTGCAAGCACTGAGACAATGGTTACCCCAAAGGGCATTTGGCCGGGAAGCCAAGTTTCAAAGAAATACAAAATCACACATGCCCCCACAATGCAAAGCATCATGGGCTGCATCTGCAAATCACCACAGAATATTATGCTGGTTCAGCTTCAAGCAGAACTGCATGATGCCGAAAGGCCTCTCACACAGTTTGCAAAAGGTGCCAACAGAAGACATAGACACGTGTTTCATCCTACCAGGACTCATCAGTATGCCTCATCTGTTGACACCCCAGTGGAATGAACCAGCTACCCTAAGATGGTCTATCTGGGTTATGTTGTGGTGAACCCAATGAAAACAAAAAACAGTTTAAAAGACAAAGAACCTCTGTGTGCAAGCGCTGAGGCAATGGTTACCCCAAAGGGCAATTGGCCGGGAAGCCAAGTTTCAAAGAAATACAAAATCACACATGCCCCCACAATGCAAAGCATCTTGGGATGCATATGCAAATCACCACAGAATATTATGCTGGTTCAGCTTCAAGCAGAACTGCATGATGCCGAAAGGCCTCTCACACAGTTTGCAAAAGGTGCCAACAGAAGACATAGACACGTGTTTCATCCTACCAGGACTCATCAGTATGCCTCATCTGTTGACACCCCAGTGGAATGAACCAGCTACCCTAAGATGGTCTATCTGGGTTATGTTGTGGTGAACCCAATGAAAACAAAAAACAGTTTAAAAGACAAAGAACCTCTGTGTGCAAGCACTGAGGCAATGGTTACCCCAAAGGGCAATTGGCCGGGAAGCCAAGTTTCAAAGAAATACAAAATCACACATGCCCCCACAATGCAAAGCATCATGGGATGCATATGAAAATCACCACAGAGTATTATGCTGGTTCAACTTTAAGCAGAAATGCATGGTGCCGAAAGGCCTCTCACACAGTTTGCAAAAGGTGCCAACTGAAGACATAGACACATGTTTCATCCTACCAGGACTCATCAGTATGCCTCATCAGTTTGACACCCCAATGGAATGAACCAGCTACCCTAAGATGGTCTATCTGGGTTATGTTGTGGTGAACCCAATGAAACCAAAAACCAATTTAAAAGACAAAGAACCTCTGTGTGCAAGCACCGAGGCATGATGCTGTACTATGATTACAATGAGAAAAGAGATACAAATGCTTGACCTTCTACATGCATGATACACTTTCCATGCATTTTGTGAAGTTAATTTGCTTGATATTATTATATGGTTGGGTCACATTAAATACTGTAGAATGGTTCAGATACTTCAAAACTGCTAATAAAGATGATTTTCTTCAGTCACATTTGCCACATAAAACTTAAGAGAACTGCGTTACAGTTTGGAATTAAATTTGCTTTTGGCAGGTTGGTCTCACCAATTTGCCCTACAACCTTAGTCAGCTCAACTTTAAATGTATTTGGTGCAGTTAGAATCACTTTAGCAATAGATTTTAAGCCTATTCCAGTGAATTGGAGCAACAAGGTAAAATAAAATAAAAATATTTTTCCATTTTCAAAACAGCTGTGTAAGCTCAATTATGAGCACAGATAAATAAATAGACTGACCATTTTGTGTAACCTAGCCTTACTTGCCACTTACCAATTAGCCTTGTATTCAAATACCATATTAATACAATCATTTTTCTGTCAAAAAGTAGACCATATTTGAAAACCACAGCTTTGGCAAGTCATTGTAATTGATTAATCTTCATTATAACACAGGCCTCTGAAGCCAAGTGTTTGAATATGCAAACTAGAGCCAGTAGAAATCTAAGGTTGCAGATTTTTCTCTAGATATTCTTTCCCTGTCTGATCTTTCTGCTTGAGAAATTTTAATAAGAACAGAATGTCAAGGACTTCAGCTTCTTGTTTGTAAAGCCTAGAGTAAGAGTAGACACAGTATTGCATCAAATGATAACAGTAGTTAAGTACAATAATTTTGTTTTTGTAAACTTATTTTATGTTAAATGGCCAAGTTGCCTTCACAACTTAGTGCACAGGTTGGAATTAAGAACCCACAGTCAAATAAAACAGATTTCAATAGTTTTTGTTTAAACCAATAGAAGTGTAGTAACCCAACCTGATAATAACTACCATTTAACAACAAACAATTCTTTTTCAGGGTTGCAGATTCCATAAAAAGTGAAATAAACATGTATCTCTGTATTTGAGTGTATAGTATTTATAAGCTGGAGGTGATCAGCCTCTGAAAACTACTCCACATCTTTAAGACCTGTGGGCCAAAATCATTCAACAAATATGTGGTTTAAAACTTCTCTAATATTCATGTGTGGTCCTTAAAGAAAATAGTTTTAAGACCCCATTAAGGAAATTACATACTTACATTTTATGAAACAAAAAATAGTTTTTATAGTTAAGTGATAATGAATGGTCTAGGGGGTGGCAGCTGGGTTTTAATGCAAAAAATTGCAAGGTGATGCACTTAGGGCTGCAGAACTCAGGGGCTGTGTATAAGATAGGGGAGTGGAGCTTACAGTCACCAAGTAAGAAAGAGACCTAGAGGTCATAATAATTGATGACCTCAGGGTAGTTGGACAGTGTGACAAAGCAGTGGGAAAGGCTAACAGGATGCTGGGATGCACTAGGAGAAGGATTTGTAGCAGAAGATGGCAGGTGGTGCTGTTATTGTATTGTTCATTGGTGAGAACCCACCTGGAATACTGTGTACAGTTCTGGATGCTGCACCTACACAAAGGCTTTAAAAGAATGGAGGCAGTAGAGAGGAGGACAACAAAAATGGTGACAGGCTTTCATGTGACGTTATATGAGGAAAGGTTACGGGAACTCAATATGTACTTCCTGGAAGAAATGAGAGTGAGAAGTGACATGATTGAAAGCTACAAGTACAGTACCTCACAGAACTGAAAAAAGTGCAAGAAGAGGGTATATTTCAGAGAAAAGAAGGCACTAGAATAAGGGAGAATGCAATGAAGCTAAGATGGGGTAAGTTTAGGACAGATGTGCAGAAATTCTCTTCGTGGAAAGGGTGGTGGATGACTGGAACAGCCTGAAAGAGGAGGTTGTGGGGGCAAAGATCATGTGAAGCTTCAAGCATGCATATTATAGGCACAGGGGCATATCAGGTAGAGGAACAGGGGGAGGGAGTGACACCTATGAGCAACTATGGTCAGTGATTGATGAAAAGATAAGGACAAGGGGCAGACTGGATGGGCCTAAAGGTCCTTTTTTGTGGTTCATCCATATCATAGTGAAAAACATGTTGCTGACGCTAATTACCATGTGAGCAAAATGCTGCCAGGCATTACAGGGCCAGGCATTATGTTTCCCAGGTGTTACAGTGACAAAGCACCCTGCCGGGAAACAGTCAGATTTTGTGGGGGGCTTCACAATCCCCAAGCATCAAAACTAAATATAAACTCTGGGCTGGGCATGCCCTTAAGGGGGTAGAAATTGTGTGGGGGCAAAGGGTGACAGGAGTGAGGGCTGATGTAAAATCAAGATTGCCCCTTTCACTTTTGCCCTTGTTGTGGTGCTGTAACTGTGGCATCAATGTTCAGTCACCATGCAAACGGTATACCCTTTTCTGCCAACAAAATCTATGCTTATATGTCTGTATAACCACCATATGTTTCCAATATACAGCTTATTTCATTGAAATTCATGGTTTATAAATGAGTTCCACACTTCAAATTGACAAATCCATTGTAGAATAAGAAAAAGGGGTGTGGGGGGGGGTTCTTGTTTTTTTTTTTCTTTTTGCCAACCAGATGAAGATTAATTACAGCAAATGACCACACCTGAAAGAGTCGCACATTTCCAAACCCACAGTCAATTTTTGTGTAACACTAGATATCTGTTTCAGAGAGAAACATTCATTTAAGATAAAAAGGCTGCATTTAAGAATCTGGAAAGATTTGGAAAATATTAATAGAGTCAGAGCAGAGTGCTCTTATTTTGGGTTTGCAGCTTTTCGACATGTTTGTCACTCCAATGTGGTATGCAGCACAGAGTGCTGGCCATACCAGATCTAAACATGGGAGACTGAACCAGGGATCACGTGTCCATTCATGTTGCATTCACTCATCATTGATGCATATAGATGGATGTCATCAGCATGATGACACTGACACTGTTGAAGGCAATGATGGTCCCTGGCCTTCTACAGAGACAGAAGACTACAGTAGCTGTAAGGCAAAACAAAATGCATGGAAAAGCTATCATGGTACTACCATACAAACACTAGAAGGAAAAATGACAAACTAGGTAGTAAATTCCCATAATTGTACCAATAACCCCTTAAAATAGAAATATCGTAAGTGTCACATTGTGTTAAATCTTGCAGTTAAACATTTAAACACAACACATAAATTAACTATGGATCCATTATTGGAGGGCTACAGTAGTCAATGCCCATGAGCTTTATACACAGTGAAGCTTATATTTCTACATGAATCAGGAGAAAAGAAATAAATAGCACAGTGTGGATATCAATTTTGTAAATAAACTGCAGTAGGGGATTAACATATAAAGGCTATTTAGTACTGTACCATGAAGCTCAAGTACAAAATGAAGCTTATACTTGTAAATTAATCAGAAACTGTTTAGATAACAATTAATTCCTCAGAATAATAAAAATAGAAATCTGTAAATTGAAAAGTGTAAGAAAAATGTGGGACGTACCAGAAGATGCATGTGCTTGAAGAGACAGAAATTATTACTTGATAGATATATGCATTTTCAAACTGGGATCTAATGCACAGAAGAAAAAAATATAAACATGAGCAATTTTGACAAATCATGATGTATGCAGAATAAAATAAATACTGTAAATAGCATTGTTACATTATAGACAAGCATTTGTCAATGCCGAATGTTGATTGTGTTGGTCTGTTGAGCTCGTTCATTGGTCCTCTGTCACTGGCTCAGTCTGTTTGTCCCGGTGCTGCAGGCTGCTCTTTTGTACTGGGCTGCTGGCTGCATTGGCACCTTGTTCTGCTGAGGAAGAAATCTGCAGCTGTCCCAACAGAGCTCCATTGAGGTGGCTCACTCCCCCTCTCTCACTCGCTTATTCTGTTTCTCCTGGCGCTGCAGGCTGCCCTTTTGTACTGGGCTCCTGCCTGTGTTGGTGGCTTTTTCTACCCACAAAGAAATCCACAGCTGTCCCAACAGAGCTCTGCTGAGGTTGCACACTCCTCCCCTGTCTCACTCACTCAGTATGATTTTGCTGGCGCTGTAGGCTGCCCTTTTATACTGGGCTCCTGCCTCTGTTGGTACCTTTTTCTGCCAACAAAGAAATCTGCAGCAGTCCTGACAAAGCTGCATTGAGCTCGCTCACTGCCCTTCTCTCACTCGCTCATTCTGTTCTGCTGGTGCTGCAGGCTGCCCTTTTCTACTGGGCTCATGCTTGCGTTGCTGCCTTCTTATGCCCACAAAGAAATTTGCAGCAGTTACAATGCAGCTCT
Organism: Neoceratodus forsteri; assembly: GCA_016271365.2. Lineage (NCBI taxonomy): Eukaryota > Metazoa > Chordata > Ceratodontiformes > Ceratodontidae > Neoceratodus > Neoceratodus forsteri. The sequence goes on along the minus strand of CM057449.1, from coordinate 808,095,940 downwards.
GTTGAGCTCACTCACTCATTCTGGTTTTTCTGCCACTGCAGGCTGCCCTTTTGTACTGGGCCCCTGCATGCACTGCTGCCTTTTTCAGTCCACAAACAAATCTGCAGCAGTCCCAACAGAGCCCTGTTGAGCTCACTGACTCCCCCTCCCTCACTCACTCGTTCTGTGTCTCCTGGCACTGTAGGCTGCCCTTTTGTACTGGGCTCCTGCCTGCATTGGCGGCTTTTTCTGGCCAGAAAGAAATCTGAAGCAGTCCCGACACAGCTTCACTGAGCTTCCTCACTCCCCCTCTGTCACTCTCGCATTCCGTTTCTGCCAGCGGTGCAAGCTGGCCTTTTGTACTGGGCTCCTGCCTGTGTTGCCGCATTTTCTGCCCACAAAGAAATCTGCAGCAGTCACACTAGAGCTCTACTGAGGTCACTCACTACCACTCTGTCTCTTGCTCATTCTGTGTCTCTTGGCGCCGCAGACTGAGCTTTTGTATGGGGCTCCTGGCTGCGTTGGCACCTTTATCTGTCCACAAAGAAATCCGCAGGTGTCCCAACAGAGCTCCGTTGAGGTCGCTCAGTCTCCCTTTCTCATCACTCATTCTGTTTGTCATGGCGCTGCAATCTGCCCTTTTGTACGGGGGTCCTGCCTGCATTGGCTCCTTTTTCTGCCCACAAAGAAATCCCAGCAGTCCTGATAGAGCTCTGTTGAGCTCACTAAGTCCCCTTGTCTCACTCGCTCATACTGTTTCTCCCACCGCTGCAGGCTGGCCTTTTGTACTGGGCCCCTGCCTGTATTGACGCCTTTTTCTGCCCACAAAGAAATCCGCAGCAGTCCTGACAGTGCTTCGGTGAGTTCGCTCACTTCCCTCCCTCACTCATTCTGTTTCCCCCAGTGCTGCAGGCTGCCCTTTTGTACTCGGCTCTTGTGTTGGGGCCTTTGTCTATCCACAAACAAATCTGCAGCAGTCCAGACAGAGCTCGGTCACTCCCCCCTGTCACTCGGTCAATCTTAATCTGTCCCAAACACTGATGTCCCAGAGAGTCCATGTTATTGTCCGGCAGGAGTGCAAAAACATATTTTAGCCAAGATGTGAAAAATGACAGTGGTAGTGTTCATAGGGAGTTGTGAAAAAATGCCATTGTTGAAAATGTGGCGTGACAGTATTACAAATATGTGAAGTTACAAGGGTGCATGGAAACAGTTCAATGCATGCTTGTAACACAATCATGTTATGGAGTTTCGACACCAAATTTTCAACATAGGGATTTTAGGACCTCTGCTTATGAACAGTGCCACTGTCATTTTCTTAATCTGTCCCGAACACTGACTTCCCACAGTGACCACGTTATTCTGTGCTGGAACTATGAAAACACATTTCAGTCAGGATGTGAAAAATGACAGCTGTACTGCTTATAAAGAGGTGTGGAAAAATGGCACTGTTGAAAATCTAGTGTGACAATATTACAAATCTTCGAAGTTACAATGGTGCATGGAAAGTGCGCAACACACACTTGTAACACAGTCAATTGATGGGTTATCATCACCAAATTTTCAACATAGGCATTTTAGGACCTCTGCTCATGAACAGTGTCATTGTCATTTTCTTAATCTGTCCCGAACAGTGATTTCCCACAGCGACCTCTCTATTCTGAGCCAGAAGTGCGAAAACACATTTCGGCCAGGGTGGGAAAAATGACAGCTGCACTGTTCATAAGTAGGTCTTGGAAAATGGCAATGTTGAAAATCTGGAGTGAAAATATTATAAATTCGCGAAGCTATGAGCGTGCATGCCAACTGTGCAATGCACGCTCGTAAAACAGTCATTTTTTTAATTTTTTTCACCAAATTTGCAACATAGGCTTTTTGAGAGCCCACCTCATGTACACTGGCACTGTTGTTTCGTTAATCGCCCTGAAGGCTGATTCCACACAGTGACCGTGAAACCACCTTTCAAGGCTGAGTAACGCCATGACAGTTCAAGAATTCATGAAGCGGGGTCCCAAAACCCCATGTTGAAAATTTGGTGAAAAAATTCCCAAAAATGCCTGAGATATACACTAAAGTTGAAAAAACCCTATTCATTACATTATACAGCTTACCGGCATTTCCTCAGTTCGCGGTCAGCTTTGAAGAGTGCAGACGTGTTCCTGGTCTACAGAAGATCATCACGCCAAGCTCTGGAGGTAAGTATGGGGTGAGTGGGGATGTGGAGAGGCAGGGTGTGCAGTGGGTGCGGGTTGGGGAAGGGGGGCTCCCGGAGACTATGAGGGACCATTTCTTTTTTTTCAGGGAAAAAAATAAAAACTTCGTGGGACCATGTTTACCTTTCCAGGGGCATGTTGTGCCACTGGAGCCTTGTTGGGAGGGGCAGCTGTAGCCAACAGGGGAATGGGCACCCCCGTCAGAAAACAACAAAAGGGAGGGAATTCGTTTCTGCTGACGGGGATTGGGCACCCCATCAGCAAACAACAAAGGGGGGGTTCATTTCTGCCGACGGGGATTGGACACCCCATCAGCAAACAACAAAAGGGGGGGAATTTGTTTCTGTTGATGGGGATTGGGCACCCCGTCGGCAAACAACAAAAAGGGGTGGGAATTCATTTCTACTGACGGGGACTGGGCACCCCCGTCGGCAAACAACAGAAGGGGTAAGGAATTCCTTTCTGCCAATGGGGATTGGGCACCCTGTCAGCAGACAATAAAATGGGGGGGGGTTACAGTATGCCAATGGGGAGTGGGCTCCCCCATCGGCAAATATACATTGGGGGTAGATAGTTTTAGTGAACATGGTGGCAAGCCACTGCCATGTTCACAAACAATATCAGACATCCTACATCCCGCCCTGCAATGACGTGTCACTCCCTCATTGCAGCGGATGGCTGACGCTGCAATGACGAGGTGGCCCCTGATTGCAGCGTCTGATTTTTTAGAAAGTTGTGGCACGATGGCTGAACTAGTGTCAGCAAAAGCATGCTACAGCATTGGGGGATGGGGGACAAGTCTTTGCAGGCTATGGGGGCATTGGACACAACAGTGTCACGCCTCTCCACAACCTGCTTGTGGAGAAAGCTGATGCAACATGTTTCTTGTGCATGCACACAACCAACATAAAAATCAGTCTAACTCCTCATTAACACCAAACCTAGGATTGATAGGCTGAAACCTTTAAACCCAATAAGCCTCCCAAAGTATTAATTGTTTTTCTTAACTAGAGGAGCCTGAGATATGTCCAATACCAGAATACCTTAACACTGGTTTTGTATGTCTTGCATCATCATGTAAATGTGATGAGGGATCATTTCTCTAAATGCTCTTTCATGTTCTCCAATACATACCTTCAGTTGTTGTGGGGTCTTGCAGATGTAAAAACAAGATCACAAGGGCATTTCATCAAGTAAATGACATGATCATTGTGGCATGTAATGAAATTCTGTATTTCCAAATGTTAACCGTTACTTGAGTTTCTCGTTTATTTTACTTTAAATGTTTTAGGCTGCATTGTTTACATGGAAAATTCCTACAATCTTTGATTCTGCTGCTGTGAGGAAATCCATACATATATATATATATATATATATATATATATATATATATATATATATATATATAATATTCTTTGCAAAAACTCCGTTAATGCATCAGTTAGGGTTGTTTCCACACTGACAAAAGTGTGGAAATTCAACGTTAGGGTTACCACCCCACTATCCAACCCCCACACCCCCATCATCTACACAACAAAAGACATTGGCGTGTGCTATGGGTTTGTCAGGACCAACTCTCACCCCATTCCATGTGTAAGCAAGCTGACATGATACAGTATAGGAGAATGGGGTGAGAGTTAGGACTGACGGCCCTGTGGCACAACCTTACATCTATTGGCGTGCAGATGATGGGGGTGTGGAGGCTGGGTGGTGGGGTGGTAACTCAAATTTTGAATGTCCACACTTTTGCCAATGTGGAAATAACCCTAACTGATGCATTAATGGAGTTTTTTTGCAAAGAATTCCATTTCTTTTTGAAAAAGTTTAATAGAAATGGTAAATGGTATGTGTTGGTGGGATCGCGGAGCCCAACCCAAGCTGCCCATTTCTGCATAATTATATGTGTCTGTGGGAGCATGGGCCCTCTGGGCCCTGCACTCCCACTTACACATAACTATGGAGCCATACAGTAGCCTTATAGGGCAAGGAAGCCTTGTAACACAAATTTGCCAATATCTTGGGAACCGTAGCAGTTAGAAAAAAAATTCAAGCATCATTGTAATCATGGCAGTGCGTAGTTCTCACAACATAGTCGACAGAAGCCATGCCTCACATCATTTCTGAGATATTGGCACCAGAAAGCACTGTGAGTGCTAACTCTGAGGGCATAATAACAGCCTACGGATATGAAAATGAGCAATTGGAACACTGATTCCCAACTATCCCAGTAACTGTACAAAGTAGAAAGAAAATTCAAATGTCATGAGATTCATGGCTTTCCAGCCCACTTCTGCACTTAGTCTCCCTTCAAGGAGACTGAAAATGTTTGCGATGAAAAATCCGTATCTTGAACCATTTTCAAGATACAGACACTGAAAGGTGTCATGGGCACCGCAATGTTATCCTATAAGAACATTTCTGAACTTCATAATGCTGTAACTACAGTCCTGTACAATGTTTTGTACAAAACCACGAAAAGGCACATCTGTGGGACTAGAGCTTGCCACCCTGAAAATTTCAGGCCAATAGCATGATCCACCTTGCCACAATGAAGTGACAAAGAAAACAACACATTTAAAACTGTGTTCATGCAGTGTTACCATGATTATTTTAAATATTATCGCAATACTCCTATCTTTATAATGGGAATGTGATCGCAAACACAAAAAATAGTGCAGTGGTTATTTTTCTTATGTTTGCGATTATTTTCTCGGTAACATAAAATATTGCCAAGAACAAAAAATGGCAAAATGGTGAAAAAAATTTGAAAAACATATTTCCAGACCAGCTGGTGAAAAACTAATGCCAGATTCATGTTCTTTAGGACCCGATTCGGTAAACATAACTACTGGTGTTTAACAAACTCCACTATTTTTTGAATTACAACATTTTTTCTCTCTCACTAACTGAAAACAAGATGGCAGCAGCACAAAAACAATTTCAGGCAGCTCGACAACAAAAAATATGATTGTGAAAATGTTCATAGTTCATATATAAATTTTCCCACAGCCTGTAATGGGACATGAAAAATGGAATAACTTTTTAACGTAGCAATATTTTTTCACCAAATCTTCAAAAGGCACCAGTTCAACTCAGCACACATGTTGACAAACCAATCTGAACCCACTGAAATGCATTTTTCAGTCCATTATGGCTTACCGAAGAATTAGCAAAAAGGGTGAATTTTCACTTTTTTTGTGTCCTATGGTTCCGCAACCATACATCCAGAGATCTATGATAGGCAGGTCTGCATTCCAAGTTTCAGGTAAATCAGACAAACAGTTGCAAAGTTATTAAATTGCAAACTTTGAGGTTTAACATAGAAATGGCCGTGCAACCCTAACTATAGCGGCACTACTGTGCCACTATAATATATCGTTTTAATCCTGTACTGTGAATGTGAAAGTATGTCCTTAAGGCTCCTATTTTTATTTCCCACTGCAAGAGGTCATTCACTAATAATGTCTTGTCCTCCAGAGGTGATTTGTAAGATATGCCAAAAGTTATTTAGTAAAGTTTTAATAGTTCCAAAAGAGGGGCAGGAAGCAGTTAAAAACATCAATGTCTTGTATCTTACACTTCTGTCATTCTTGTTTTTTGTAACCAGTATTTCCTTATTAAATCATCCACTTTGTGTTTTGCTCCACCCACCTCTCAAATCAATTTCATTTTGCTCTAGTAAACTGTCTATATGTAATGCTATCTATAAACTTCTTAGGGTGGAACTGTAAGTGTCCAGGATTGTCAGTGTGCAGTACAGTATTATGGTCAGTGTCATTTTTATAAAATTTTATAAAGATCATACCCCCATCATTATAAATGTTAATATCTGGAAAAGGTATAGGATCCAGACTCTGACTGAGTACAAGCTCCAGTCTTTTCATAGCAGTATTCAAATAAGCATGTGATTGGAGAAGACTTTTGGAACTGCTACTCCAGATGACTTTTATGACATCAATACAATTTATCCAGATTATAAAACATTGTGTGAAAGGATTACACAGAAGAATCTAGTAAAAACTGTTGTTCTAACCCAGCCATGCAGTACATGAATTGGCATAAGCTTTTTTGATTTTCCACTGTTGAAAACTTCAGTAAAGCCTTTTATAGCAAATGAAGGTGCCATAGTCAAACACATGTTAGTTCCCCTTGTTTGGTAGAAATACTTTTTTCAAACATGAAAAGAAAAGAAGAAGAAGAAGAAGAAAGAGATGTGGGGGGATGGGAGGAAATTGATGATCCCATATCATTTCCACCATGTACATGGTCGGCAAGTGGTGTCATTGAAGAAGTTAATATGGTGGAACAGGCACCAGACTCATGGTCATGAGACTGTGAGGATAAGGGCCGGGCATCTGATAGCATAACCAAAGAGACAGTAGTTGATTAAACCCCAGAAATTAACTGCCTCTATGCCCTCTGCAGTGCATGTGCATCTGGTGAGCAGATGATGTCACCAATGAATAATAACCATTGGGTTGCACTGGATTGTAGTAGTCTTAGAGAATTTTGCTATCACTGCACCACAAACTGTAATCCACAGCAGATGCATGCCAACACCAAGTACCTCAGAGTAACCAGTATTACTTGCTTGATACTTTTATACCCCCATTTATAACCTGCTTTACCCCATGCCAATTTGTTCATTGGGAGTGACACTGATTCAGCTGAATTCTCAAAGGTGAGCTGACCTTGTGGGTCACAACCAAAAGTAGAATCAATATATCAAATGGCCAACTTCTCTTGCAGTTAAAATAAGGGTATAGGTGACTCCCAGACCTCCACCTGTAGTAAAAGGTTTAAACTTCACTTGGATAATTTTTTAAATGCTAGTCACTTCTCTGAGCAAAACTGTATACATTAGAAACAAAACGAACAGACCCATGACATCCTGGGCAACCAGGTTTGAGCAGCAAGAGCCAAACATAACTGACTGCATTCTTTCTGAGAGGCATGACTGGAAGCAATGAAGAACAGTCCCCGTCAGTCCCGAGTCTACTGTCAGAATATACATTATCTCCAGATGATTGACAGTGTTAAAAGCAGATGGCAGCTGAAGAAGAATAAGGATATACATTTCCTCTAAATACCCCACTAGATAAAGATCTTTGCAGACCTTTACCACAGTTGTCTCAATGTTATGGTGCTGCTGGAAACCAGACTGTATGGCTCCAAGATATTATTCTCCTACAGATAATCTACCAGCTGCTTCCCCCTTTCTTTCACCAGAAGGGCAGCTTTAATACTGGTTTATAATTTGTATGGCTGTCAGGATCTATCTGTGATCAGGTGTGCCACTAGGGAAGCTTTTTCTAATACATACATATTTTTTTAAAATCTCTTTATTGATTTTCAGATATAAAAACACAAATACATTCCATATTTATACACATTATAGTAAGACTTCTCACAGTGTATATATACTTCAATCCTTCTCCATTTCTTGTTAATTAACATTCATAATACCTTGTGATAATCCATAAGTCCATACACAAAGGTTATCTGACAACAGTTACACACTAACAGTATGCCAATTATAAAACAAAACAGCACAACACAAACAAACACAGACATTGCTGGCTGTGTGCACAGTTCTTCCTTGACCTGCAATACTGTCCAAGTGATAGGCTGCCAGGATGACCATGTGAATTAATTTTCGAATACATCTATACCCTCCCTCCTGGAGATGAATTTCCCAGTGTCTGTTAAAGAACCACATTTAGAGTTGTGCGAAATTGAACTATTTTGCCCAGCAAAATATTTCATGTAATTCACAAAATATTTTGTTGGGTGAAAGGTGAAATTTCACCCATGATTGTGAGAGTGAAATTTCACACCCAAGCCGGTGCAATTTCACTCACAGGAGAAATTTTGCCACACATGGGCAAAAGTTTGCTTTACAGACATGATGTGGTGGACTGGTGGGTTGGCTGCCCCGATGGAGACTGTTGTCCCCCTTCCCCCGGGCTGATCACTGGCTCAAAAATAAAATTTTCCCTGGTGTCCAGTGTCCCCTCCCCATCCGATCACCAGCCCAAATAAGTAGTAACCCACCGCCTCAACACATTTCTCCCCAACCCCCCATTACCCCAGATCCCCCAATCCTTACTTAATAAAACACACTGTAGTGGACCCACCAGCCTGTTATCAGCACCCACCTCTCTTCCGCCCATACCCTGATTGGGCACAGGCCTCCACTCACCTCCACAGCCACCTCCACAGCCAGCAGGCCAGCAGGGTACTTTATTGGGTACCCTGATTATGCCCAGTTTGGAAGGGTGCAATGAATCTTTTTTTTCCTGAGGTAAATTTACAGTTGGCTGATTTAAAAAAAAAAAAAAGAAAAACTTTCCTTAATTATTACCACATTTAAAATATATCCAATACATTAAATCTTACATGCAGGCATCTAAAAACATCACGATCTGAGATGATCTGATATTGGTCTAGAAGCCCAAAATGCATAATCAAATCTTGAGGACAAGAATTTGGCATTGGCAGTGATCATTACCTGATGTACTGCAACAACCATAACTGCAAAGTGGAAAGACCAGTAAATTTCTAATTTGATTCCTTCCTGAATGACCTCTGCTTGGGAGGATTATGTCAAATGTCATAGGGTGGCTGTCTTCAATAAGCAGACACACTTCATCACAAGGAAACTATAGGGCAAACAAAGTTTCTTAATAAAGTCTTGGAACTTAATAGAATAAATGTCAGTAAACAAACAGCTGGTTTATCTGTTAAAAATAGCTCACTCAATGATAAATAACAGTACTGTACTTATGGTTACCAGACACTCCTATTAGCAGCCCAACTTAGTTTCAGTGAATGAGTGCGTGCTTGTACAAGCACACACTCATTCATTGACATGCTACTGCACTTCAGTGAATGAGCGTGTACTTGTACAAGTATGCGCTTATTCATTTTGATGCTCTGTCAGGCGTCTGGCCGTGGAGGTGAGTGGAGGGCTCTTCCAGTGGCCAGATTGGGGTACAGGGGGAGTGGCGTGGGTGCTGATAACAGGGTCGGGGTCCACTAGACACCAGGAAGTAGGCTTTTTTAAATAAGGATCAGGGATCCGGTGGGATGGACGACGGGGGAGAAATGTGTTGGAGGTGGGGTTACTACTATACTAATTTGGGCCGGTGATTGGCGGGGGGCCACTAGACAGACCAGGGAGAATATTTTAATTTCAACATGTGGGCTGGTGAATGGCCAGGTGGGGAGGGCAGCCCACTAGACACCAGGGAGCAGGGAGGGCTAAATTTGGTGAAATTGCAGCAAAATTGTGAAATTTTGCTGCAATTTTGTGAAACATTTCACATGGTGAAATTGCCGATTTCACTGCAATTTCGCTGGTGACATTTTATTTCACTGCATCCCTAACTGCATTGAAGCACACCAGTGCTGCTTCTGCCAGTGGGAATGAATTCATGAAGGTCCCCCATGTCCTTTTAAATATATCTTCTCTCTCCACGAGCTCATATGTAACCATTTCTTGTGCTGCAGCCCTGGCCACCAGTTTCAGCCACATATGCACTTTTGGAATTACACAAGAGATCCAGATTTTCTGGATGCACTTCTGGGCTAGAGCTAGCAGAACACAAACCATCAGGGGATGCAGGTTCCATTCCTCGTCACAGAGATAATCCATTCCCAGCTGCATGGACAGCAGTGTCTCAGGCACTGAGATACCTGTTCTATGTTCAGTTTGTACCATGGCCTGACTTCTGTTCAGAATAGGCATAGCTGTGGGCACTCCCAGAAGCAATGGCTGTATGTCCCCCTCACATTCTGACATCTGCCACATGAGGGTGTTACCCTCGGGTTAAATTTGTGCACTACTACTGGAGGTAGGTATTGACAGAATATAAACTTATATTGGGCTTCTTTATACTTGTTACACCAGAGTAGGCCCATGTGGGATTCACAGACACTTGCCCAGTTTGAGTCTGAAATGTCCACCTCCATATCGCACTCCCATTGGCCATGCATCTTCAATGCTTGGCTCTGTCTAGCCTCCCTGAGGTGTGAATATATCCTTGCCTTGGAGCCCTTTGGTGATGCCCATGTGTTCATGATTTAGTTTTCTAATCTGTATAAATTTGAGAGATCAGGTTTCAGTCTCTGAACTGTCCTTAGGTATGTCCTTATCTACAGGTACTAAAATTATTATGTCCTCACAGAGAGTAAAGGTACCTTAGTTCCTCTTGCTGTACAACCCCCTATGGCCCCTCAAGTCCCCAAGGCACTGTATACCAGCCTGTTTCCATTGTCTCAATCCCATTTTGGCTAGCCCTGGGATAAGGTCTGGATTGCCAATTATTGGTGCCAGGACTATCCTATTCTGATTGCCCCTACCCAACTGGTTGTTGTCCACCATGCATTCAACATGTGCATTATTAGAGGGTTTGAGTTCCATCTGGTCCTATTCTTGCCCATTCATCCTTTATCCAGGAAAAACAGGGGGTTAGGGTTCTGCCTCCAGGGTCACTCAGCTAGCCCACCCCTCCCCCCAGCAGCCTTTCCCTAATCAAGCATAATTGTACAGCCATATAATATTGTTTGAGATCGGGGAACTGCAACCACCCACCTTAGATATCATCCTCTTTGTGCGCTGCAGGGTCACCTTCGGCCTCTTTCCCTGCCTCAGGAACCTAGTGACTTTGGCCTCCAGGTACTGCAGATCCCACCTAATGAGTCCCAAGGGTAGCATCTGAATGAGTTACAGTATCTGTGGGAGAACATTCATTTTAAGCAAATTGATATGGCCCACCCTGGAGGTAGGGAGAGCTCTCTACCAAGTTGTTTTCCTCTCTAAAGTCTTAAGCAGTTCTACATAGTTCAGTAGATGAGATTATTTAGTTGAGGGCCTACTTCAGTACCCAGATATGTGAGAAAAATAAATACCTTTTTAAAAGGAGACCCCTGGAGTGCCATTTGTTGTCCCCCTCACATCACCTCAGATTTGTCCATGTTGATCTTGTATCCTGAGAACTTGGAGAAGCTGTCCATGGCTGAGACAATTCAGGGGAGTTACAAGTTAGTCATGAACATGAGTACGTCATCTGCACATATCGATATTTTGTACTCCTCCCCACTCCTGCCCCATATACCGCCAATTTCAGGTCATTGCCATATATGCTTGGCGAGTGGTTCTATGACCACAGCAAAGAGAAGTGGGAACAGGGGGCATCACTACCTGGTCCACATATAGCGATATTTTGTGCACCTCTCCCCACATGCCCATAATACCACTGATATCGGGTCATTGCCTTATATGCTTAGCAAGTGGTTCTATGACCAGAGTAAAATTAAGGGGGTAAGGGGGCATCCCTGCCTCATCCCCTGCTCTAGGTCAAATACATTAGACAGGCCTCTGTTAACCAATACCTGTGCCTTGAGCGCAGCATTGAGTAGCTTAACATAGTCTAGGAATCCATCCCATAGCCAAAATGTATTTAATATGTGATATACATATGGCCACACCACGCTGTTGAAGGCCTTTTCAGTGTCTAGGGAGAGCAATAGTGCCTCTTCTGGATGCCTCGAGACCCATAACACTATGTTAATTAAGCACTGGACATTATCGTAGGACTGCCTCTCTTTTACGAACCCAGTTTTGCCTGTATGCACAAGATTTGGAAGCTGCACCTCCAGCCTTCACACAAGGACTGTTGCTATTATTTTGGTATCACAGTTCAATAAAGATATTGGCCTGTAGGCTGTGCATACTATAGGATCCTTTCCCAGTATGGGCAGTACCACTAAAGTTGCCTGATAACAGGAATCCACAAGGTGTCCCTGCTCCTCCATCTCTCCCACCACGGCCTGCAGGACTTGCAGCACCAGAACTCCCCAATCTTTATAATATTTGGCACTTAGGGCATCTGGGCCAACTACTTTTTCCTTCTTAAGAGCTGCCACAGATGCGGCCAGCTCCACCACCATGAGCAGAGTTCCAATTTGGTTCCTTTGATCTTCTACAGATTCAGGTTTGTCAAAAAAGTCTCAGCTTCATGCATAGATTGCCTGTACTCACCTGTGTATACGGCTTCATAATATTCCATTAAGTGGTCTCTTATATCTGTGCTTTTGTTGTAGACCCATCCTTTTCCATCTTTTAAGGCAGTGACAATGGTAGAAGCAGTCATGCTCCTGGCCAGTCTTGCCAAAAGAGATCTAGGTTTATTACCCCATTCATAGATCCTTTGTTTTGCATAAAACAGGGCTTTTTTCCAATTTTTTAACCAGGTGAGACACACTAAGCTGAAAGCTTGTTTACAGATGCAACCTGGGAGCACAGGGAAGTTAAGTGACTTGCTCAGGGTCACACAGTATGCAAGTGGGGGGTGTGGGATTCAAACCCAAGTCTCCTGATTTGCAGCTCAGATCCTTAAACCACTGCGCTATACTGCCTCTCCAGGTTTGCTAGCTCCATCGGTGATGGCTAAATTTAATTGTTCCCTTCCTATTCTTAGCTGCAAATAACCTCTGGAGACGGGTCCCCATAAACTTTCCCCTCCAAAGCCTTGACAGCTCCCTCCAGCTTTTGTAGCTTATCCAGCTTTTGTTTGGCCAGCTTGGCAATATACGATATAACCACCCCCCTCATGTATACCTTCCTGGCCTCCCAATAAATCCCATTAGAGGGGGCTGGAGCCTGATTCTTCCTCGCATAGTGGCCCCACAGTTCCTGCAAGTACTCTATGAACTGTTTAAATGCTATCATATATGCCAGGAACCTCCAACTCCTCCATTCCATGTACACTGCCTTAATTTAGAATGACATCAGCACCATTGCATGGTCCAAGACTGCTATGGGTGTAATTTCCTTATGGGTGACCTTGGGATACAGGCTACTGTGGTGAAAATATAGTCAATTCTCAACCACATGTTGTGGGGGTTGGAGAAAAATGCATACTTTCTGGAGTCAGGATTAGCCTCTCTCCAAACTTCTACCAGATCCAGTTCCACTAGCCCTGCACCCCAGCATCGGGCTCTGGCTTCTTGTCTATTCTCACCTCCTGACCTACCCAATGCATGCAACAGGGCACAGGTAAATTCCCCTGCAAGGATCAGGTAGAGGAACTGCTCCCTCTGCAAGAGGGCCAGCATTTCCTTGTAGAAAGCTGGGTCATATTGTGCGGGGGCATATACATTACCAAGGGTGAAGACTTTCCCTTGAATCAGGCCTTGCACAAAGATGTATCAGCCTCCCCTGGGATCCCAGACCACCTTTTGTTCCACAAGAGTTAGGCCCCTTCACGACAGGATAGCTATTCCTCTCTTGTGTCCATTGAAAGATGCCATGTAGCAAGATCCAACCCAATCCCACGCCAATTTCCCATGTTCGGTGTCTGTCAGATGTGTTTTCTGTACCATAGCTGCATTTACCTTGTTCTTCTTGAGGGTGTTAAGCACTTTTTGCCTTTGATGGGTGTAGAGAACCCCTGGACATTCCAGGAACAGACTAATATTATTCATGTTAAAACTGAAAAACAAAACATGTCTTATAGCACCCGGGGGGGTGGGGGTAGAGCCCCATTCCATTCCAGACCCAGAGAGCTGCTTACCAGTACTCCACACCCCAGTTTGTCATTCCCAGCAGCCTTTTCTTCTCTCCTTCTCGTAGTCTCTCCCAACATACAATCAGCCAGCAACACTAACACACATACAAGCAATAATTACAGTTACAAGTTGCACTAGTATCTTCACATAGAATTAGGTATATTGATGGAGCACTGCCACCACGCGGGGCCCACCCTTCAATAACTTGTAAGGGTCACCTACCACTATAGGCAGGCGATATTTCTCCATTTGAATAGAATACATGACTGTAAAGGAATAGCATGTCCCTCATCTTCCCTTCCCCCATTCATTCCAATTCCAACCTAAACTCTGTATAGGTTACATGTCTGACCACTTCCCTGGTGTGAGGATCCCACACCCTGTAATGAGCTCCTCACTTGGGGTTCTTAGTTGTCTGACACATTGGAGATATGCCAGATCAATTTATGGACCTCTATCTCATAAATCCATTTATAACAAGCAATTACTCCCTCAATAGCAGTTGCGTTGTTTTGTAGTATCTCCCCCTCCCCACCCCCCTTCCAAGACTTAGACTTAATAAGGATGAATCCCGGACCCCCCCATCAGCCCTCCCATTTGCCTTTGTTCTCTTACAGGCACTCATGAAGCCAGCTTTCAGAGTCAGCACTGTGTATACTTATACCCATTCTTATTACACCCCAGGTAAATATTTCAGCCCCATCTACCCTTGTAATTCCGTTTCTGCACCTTTTTGCATGTGGTTCCCCCACCTGTGCCATGGCTTCACCATCACCAAAGGGGATGGCACCAGTGTTCCCCTCTCAGCTGCCTGCCCTGGTCCACATAGTTCACTTTACTCTGCATATTAAGCTAAAAGCTATGTGATATTGTGACTGCCGCATTTCAGACAGATGCCCAACCCCAAATCAGCCCTCAGCCGCACCACGTTTTTGTGTCCAGCAGTATATCAATCTCCTTGTAATACTGCTGCAGCAGGTTATTTTGTAGACTGTATGCCTGTATCCCCCATGCCATATGATGCTATTCCACCCATTAATACTGCTAGATGGTTATTATGAGAGCAGGCAGTCCTCAGTCCCTATTTTCTAGTTTCCGTTCACACTGATTGTTACTCACTGTATCAGTAGCTCAGCAATTTAGAACAAGTATTCTTCCTTCTATATGTTCCTTGTACCATGACCATTTGCTGCAGTGCAACCAGTGAGTGGGTGCATCACTATTACGTGTGTCAGCAACAAGGGATCCAGGCATGCAACCAGAACCCCAACTCCATACCACATCAGAGGCATAATTGCAGCTGTGCTCACACACACACATGTACAGTTTCTCACCCACCCATGCATAGCTCTCTCATACCCCCCTGCCTGTACCCAACAGCAGGGAGAGTAGCCCACAGAGGATCAGGCTGTAGATTGTGACTATGGTTAGTGGCACACATTGGTGTATTCATTCACCAGTTCACTGAGCCATGACTCAGCAGCCATAGACCATGCCTATGTTGAGCCCCCCCCCCCCCCGGTGTCATAGTTCTTGCTGTCAGGCTAATATGAATGCCAGAATGGACCATGGCCCAACCAGAAAGCCTCTGTTTTCATTATTAAACTCTAAGTCCTGTACAGTCCCACCCTACTATGAGGTATGCAGGTGAATCAATGGCTCTTATCACTGCCCTGGTCGCTCTCAGTCACACTTTTATCGTGGTTATGACAGGCAGCATGCCAAGTGATAATGTGCTGTAAAATAAGATCCTAGTATTGAGGGCAATACAGGGCAAAGCTGAAGCTGGGGAAGGGGAAGGTCTGCCATCGTGTGGCCCAGCTCTCATAGGCAGAGAGTTGCCCACATCAGTACAGGACAGCCGGATGGCTCTGCAGAGGAGGAATGCTCCTGTGAATTATGAAATGGGCCTGACTACCCAGAGGGTGCAGCCAGATGCCAGGATCGATCCTCCCTGAGTTAGAACCTACCTCCACTTTTATTTTCAGTTAAACACTTTATAGGTATGGCACAGCCCTAGCCCTCCACTTACCCCCCCCCAGCCCCATCACCAGCATCCAGATACTTACCTCACCACAGTCTTCCCTCACGGCTTACCCCCCATGGTGGGGTGTTGACAGGGGCTCCCCACCACCGATGGAGGAAAGGATCCAGAACATGTCCCTCATGGCTTGCCCCCCCCCCCATTGAGGTGACCGACGATGGTAGGAGGCCACCAGCTGACAGTTACAGATCCAGTTCTGGGAAGGGGTCCCACATCAAGTGCAGGCCCTGCTGAGGTTCAGCATCATCCAGGTTGTGATCAACCATGTTTTTACATGCTAGCAGAGGGGCGGACATGCAATGTTGTTCAGATGCACCAGGCACGCTACCATGCATGGGACATCGATGACCATGGGCCTTCCAAACTCCAGTATACCTACATTAAGTGCTAATCCCCAAGCTTCCACTAGGAACCAGACAGGTGCAAGGATCTGCAACCCTCCAACTCCAGAGGAGGAGAGCTGTCCACTGGACACTTGATCCCTCCTCGCCCCAACTAGCCCCCAGCAAACAGAGTCTGTCACTGAACCCAGGTCAGCAGCATGGCAGCGGGTTAGGCAAAATGGTGCCTCTGCCCTCCGCGCACCAGGGCCGACTGCGTCCATCCTAGTTAACCTATAATTCCTCAAAGCTGCAGGGCAGCTAGCCCAGTCCCTCACCGATCATCGTATTGGGTGTTTGCAGGCATCTTATGACCCCGTTGTCCCTCCAGGACACTGGAGTCCCATGGAACTCCCAGCTTGTGTTTCCTTCATGACAACTAAGGATAGCGGGCACCAGCTCCTGCACACAAGCCGGGGGGTGTCCCCATTAGATGCCATGGTTGGTCAGATTGTAAGGGATTAAACTATAACATATGGTGAATTTGGTTTCCCAAAAGGTGTGACCACTGGGGATGCCTCTGTGACTCTCAGCCATACCTGGGACTATCACTCATGGGAAGAGCCACCCCTCACTGTGCTGCCACCTGCAAAGTCCTCCCCCACTCCGTATTAGCCAGAGTAACAACATTTTTTTTTTAAATATTTAAACTGTAACCCCTCTCTGCCTTTTATTTTATACCCTCCTGCTGCTTATCCCAGCTATTATTTTCCTACCCAGGTGTATCAAAACATTAAGTAAGTAAGTTAATAGCTGTCTGTCCCACAGTCATATTGCAGCTTGTAGTCAAGGAGGTAGTCCTTCTCTTCAGCCCCCCTTGAGAATCGTAGGGTAGCATATATTCCCTGATCATACCTGTGCAGTGGCCTAATAGTATACCTTATCTATCTCTCAGGGAGACAATATGTTTTGTGATGCTGCAGGGAGCAGGGAAGCTTGCGGGGGGGGGGAGAAGCTGTTGGAAACAGAAAGAGTGGGAGGGATAGGGCACTGGGAAGTGTACTAGAAAGCTACATGATTGGGAGAGATGGGTTGTTACTAGGAGAAGACAAGGAAGGGGTAGGTAGCTATGAGGAGCACAGCGTGAATAACAGTGAGGAGGATACAAGAATGGAAGGGATAGCGTATGGAGATGGTGGGGGAGAGGAAGGAGAGGAATAAGAACAGATGCAGGGAACCTAGCTAGGAGATACTGGAGTAGTGGACAAGAGAGGGGGGATGAAGTAGACCGCAATCCTATAATTATAGTAGTTGAGAGAGGGAATGTGCAAGTGGGTAGACTGCCAGAGTAGGCTAATATGGGAGGAGACAGCAGTACAGCTGAGGCAGCAGAATTAGCACAGGTGCTAGGGGTATGAGGTTGGAGATAGATTTAAAGAGTGGAAACAGGACTGCTGACAGTATAATTAAAACATTATTGTCTAGTGTAGACATGCTGAAGGAAGACTGAGTCAACTGTTTGGAGGCATAACAGTTGGACAGTTGCATTACTCACATAGGCAAGCCAATAATAGAATGAGAGGGGGAGTTACTGCCTGTGGACTGGGGTCTAATTAGTGGTAAAGAAGACATGTACTGGCCCTTGTTCTTGATTTGTAAGGGTATAAATTAAGGATACTGAACATGAGCTGGAGGGAGAGAGGGATGTGAGTGGGTGGGTGATTTAGTCCTGTGCAGCACCATTTTAGTAGCGCTGCATGCACACCACAACTAGCGTGCTCCAGTACCTGGGGTTTGCAGGAGGGATCTGCGGCTTGCTTGAGAAGTGGGGAGGGCAGCAGTTCAAGCCCTCATGACCCTGTCTGAGTGGTGGAGTGAGATTCATAGTTAGGCACACAAGCTGGACAAATTTAAGATTAACCAGTGAATAAAATAGTGCTAAGCAAGCTGGAATTTCACATGCTGTGTAGAAAAAACAATCAGCTGCATCTGCTGACATGAAATGCAGCTCAGGAACAGTCGAAGATAGCGCTATACACTGCAACTAGTGTGCTTCAGTACCTTGGGTCTGCAGGAGGGATCTGTGGCTTGCCAATACTAGCAAACAGATATATAATTCAAATTTTAGGGACAGTATTAAATTTAGAACAACCTATTCCACTCCAGTCAGATCAGGAATATTTCATAGAATATCTGGGATATATTAAAGGTGGACTCAGGTCTCAGATATTTTAACCAAAAATGGTTTATAAAAGTGGTAGAAATCTGAAGGATTGCTTAGTACATAGTGTGCAGCCTGTAACTACTGTAACTCTCAAACACTGTTGACTGATACGCCTTTATTTTATTTATTTTTATTTCACCAAGAGAAGCTCCATTGAGCAAGCTCTTTTTCAAGGAGGTCCTGGATGAACAGAATTATACAGACTGATAGTTTACAACAAATAAGTTCACAGGTACTGCTCCTTGTGGCATTGCGGCAGAAGTCAATCCTGTAAAGAAGTTTTGAGAACAAAGGAATTTTAAAATTTCAAAACAGGGCAAAATAAAAAGCTGAATTCATTGGTTACCTGTGATGCAAAAGGGGTAGTGTATGTACTGATTTGCCAATGTGGCAACTTTTACTTAAAAAACTGTTAGACAATCCAGGACCCATATAGGGGAGCATGTAGGGGCTATCCGAGATGCTAAATGTGATTATGCAACTGCAGCCCATGTACAGCAGAGAGGTGACCAGAGTTTTTAATTTATTGGGCAAGAAAAAGTTAATCAAGACTACACAGGGGACGATTTTAATTAAAAAAGTTTTAAAAAGGGAAAGCTATTGGATTTTCTTACCTTGGGCTAGGGAATGACTGAGTCTAAATATGGATATTGAAGGAAGTGCATATTTATGATATGCGTACATTTGGAGCAACTCAACACAAAATGCCCAAAGCACAGTTGCCCGACAGCTGAAAATTCGCTTCAGCGAAGTTTCTTTAATGTTTCGAGGGGCTTTACCCCCCCCAGGCCCCCTTACTTTTATAACAAACTCTGCCGCGGGTACATTCAGGGTGTTGGGCAACCATGTTTCAGGCTTTACATGTCAGGTAAATGTAACTAGGGGAAACCAAGTTTCAGTGTTTGAAATGGATCCTGTACAGGAGGTACGTTTGTTTGTATGACACTGATATCAGTGACTAGCCTTTCTTATGTGTATACAGCAATGCTTTAAAGCAAGAATCATAAAATTGTAAAACAGTGAATACAATGTAAAATACAAAAGTACAACAGGGTTCATTTACTAAGTGCCATTAAAAGCCTTACACCATAAATAAGTTTTAAGCGTTTGCTTAAAGCCTGCCACTGTCATGCATTCCTGTAGCCGATGAGGTAGAGAATTCTAGAGGGTAGGGGCAACATACATAAATGCACGCACCCCAGATGACTTCAAGGACACCTTCGGAATCTCCAGCAACCCCTCGCCAGCCGAACAGAGCTGTTGCTCGGGGCAATAGGGAATCAGAAGCTCTATCAAGTAGTCAGGGCCAAGTCTGTTTAGGGCTTTATAGGTCAGTAAACCAACCTTAAAGGTGATCCACCACTGAATCAGCAGCCAGTGCAGACTGCACAGAATGGGGGTAATATGAGATGTTCAAGAAACCCCAGTCAGCAAATGCGCTGCCGCATTCTGAACTAGCTGCAGGAGGCGGATATCAATGAAAGGAAGCCCTAAGTAAAGGGAGTTGCAGTAATCAAGGTGTGAGGTCACAAAAGCGTGGACAAGTGTACGCAGGTCTCCAGATGGAACAAGGTGCTTGATCCTGGCGATGTTCCTAAGATGGTAAAAGGAAGACTTGACAACAACTGACACCTGAGATCATAAGGTCCGCCTGTCATCAAGCACCACCCCCAGGTCCTGCACCTGATCAGAAGTAAGGAGCTGGGCATCCCCTAAAGAAATTCAAGAGGGCTGACCAGTCCTCAACCCCTCTATCCAGTGACCCAGATCCACCACCATCACCTCCGTTTTCCCTGCGTTCAACTTTATCCAACTCTAATTCATCCAGTTCTGAATTTCCACAAGGTAGTTGTTAAATACCGAGAGATCACTATCCTGATCGGGTGCAAAAGACAGGTAGAGCTGGGTATCATCAGCATAGCAGTAAATCCTCAGCCTATATCATCTTACAATGTCTCCAAGGGGCAGCATATACACTGTGAACATCATGGGGGAAGCACTGAACCCTGAGGTACCCCACAAGACAGAGAGAATGGGCCCAAGTAAAAAAACCCAGACACCACTCTCTGAGTTGTACCAGTGAGAAAAGATGTAAACCGTCTGAGAACCATATGTGACAGGCCACAGATGAACCCTAGATGTTCAAGCAATACCCTATGGTCCACAGTGTCAAAAGCTGAGGTGAGATCAAGGACCACCAGAATAGTACGGCTTCTCTGATCTCTCTCCATCAGAAGATCATTGAGCACCCGAACCAGTACAGTCTCAGTACTATGCCTCTTCCGAAAACAGGACTGGAGAGGTTCATAGATGTTATGGATGGTCAAGTGGTTCTCCAGTTGTACCATTACTACTTTCTCAATAACATTACCTAAAAAAGGAAGATTAGAGATTGGTCTGTAGTTAGCCAGAGAGTCAGGGTCCAAAGAAGTTTTATTCAGGAAGGGTGTTACCATCGCCTCCTTCAGGGAGCTTGGGAACTCACCCGAATCAAGGGAGCACTGGACAATCTGAACCAGGATCTGGCCAATGATATCGTAGCATCCCAAAATCAGGGAGGTTGGACCCAGATCCAAACTACAGCATGTAGGGCGCATACTCTGGACAATCCACAAGACATCCACAAACTCCGGTAGGTCAAAGGAACTTCAGGAAACACAAAGTGAAGCAACCGAGCACCGATCAACAGCATCCCCCATAGAGCGAACTGCGAGGATCTCCGACCTCAAGTAGGCCACCTTATTCTCAAAGAATCTAGCAAGCTCATCACACTCCTCTTGCAAAAAAGGTCTTCAGAACCGTAGACAAGTTGTGTTGAACAACCTGTCCACGGTCCGGAAGAGCTGAGCTGGTCAATTCTGTGCAGCAGCTATCTCCCAGGACAGGAATTCTGCCTTCTTACAGGAGATGGCTGAATGGTAGGTCTGATAATGCTCTATCAAGCGTAAGGTGGTCGACCTCCAGGTCAGATTTCTGCCAACGTTGCTCTAACCTACGTCCAAGTCACCTCAACTCCCTCAAGGACCCATCAAACTATGGGGCCCGAGGGCGAAGGGGGAGAGGATGAACATTGACAGGAGCAATGAGATCCAGGGCCATGGAAATGGCCTCATTATAGGGCAACACCAAGGCCTCAGGACTCAAGCTAGCCACTGGAAATTCCAAGAGGTCAATTACCGCCACCAGGCCTTCAGAGCTCACCTCCCGTAAAGGGCGGTAACTGACCATCTCCACAGGGGGGGTCTACAAAGGGGGGTGCAAAAGTTGAATCATTGCATAACCCCGCTCAGGTTGAATGAGTTTCAGTGGCTGCCCTGGCTGATTGCCCACCAAAATTAATGGTGGTGCCCTTGGGTATGGGGACTAGGCATGGTGTACAATGTTCCAGGCTCCATTTTGCCCTAGGGTGTCTTCTGGACCTAACCACCCCGATGTGAGGTCCCTGCTCATTCATCCTCTGATATCCATGCCTTCAGCCACCCTCCCCCATACGGGTGATACCCAACATCCATCTGCGCTGGTATGCTGATGGCAGCAATGGAGGGGGAGAAAAGGAAGGAGGGAATGGAGGGCAGAGGATGAATAGTGCATTATCAGAAAGGGAGGCTAAGTACATAGAGACCCATTTAAACAATTCTAGCTCCTACTCTTCTCCAAAATAGTATATATTTTATGATAAGCATATATTTGGTAAAGTTTTTAATGTTTTTACAGAAGTGATTATGACGCAAGTACATAGATATTTGTTTAGACAAAAAGTCTAGAGTTTCTTGCCCCTCCCCCCGTAGTGTGCATTTATGATAAGCATACATCTGGCATATGATACTTTATGCTTGTATGATAGTGATGATAAGACTTCTGTGTGTATACTGTATATGTCAACATTTTCCTTTTTTGTACTATTGTTTAAATGTTTAATGAATTTATTGGTGTAATTGGTGTAATAATGCTGTTTTTTCATAGCTATAATTATTTTGTATATGTTGGTGCTCTTTTCTCAAGGTTCATATATAATATTGTGCTGTTTAACTCTGTATCCCACTGCTTTGAAACATGACCTGTTTAAGAGGAAGGGCAATGTCCATTTAAGACTGTGATTTATAATTATAAGTCTAATTAAATATTCATGAGCTAAATAGCTCACTGATTGGAAGCAAATGGATTGAATGATAGTATGGATATTACTCCATTTGTATAAATGTATTTAGAATTTTTAAATGAAGGAATCTGATTTTTATATGTTTTTCCATTCTCCCCACTTCAGTCCCACCCCTAGTTTTTGTTCTACCTTGGTAAACAGCTATTGCACTTGTTTAATTTGCTTAGCCTGTGAAATTACATGCAGAGGCATATTGTTCTGCTTTACAAATGTAAATCATTTGTTACTTTCCTGATACTGTGTTTCATTCTTATTTCTTTTTTAATTTAATTAATCTATAATATATTTTTCTGATTTATTGAGGGCATAGTTAAGTGTTTGCAGTGTAATTGTTTAAATAGGTACCTCTATTGATGAGCAATGGTGCAAGCTTTTTCTGATTTGTATCTGTCTTTCATCTGGCACAATAAATTGCACGTATGTGCACCACAGCCCAGTCCCCTGATGAAGAGTCCTGCATAAACTGGAAGTGCTGGGTTAGTGCTGTTGGTTTGGTCAACTCTGCACCCCTACACTGGCTTTACTTGTATTTTATTTTTGAACCTTTTATTTCTGGTTCTAGAGTGCTGCCTCAATGTGTTTTTCCAAGCTCACCGATTGGCTGCTGTGCTGTTCTGAAATCTCTTAGACATGCCTGGCACAGCAGCAACACCATGCTGATTGTACACCCTACTGTATGTTGCCAGCAGCAGCAAAACAAGTGCTTTCAGTGCTGTTGTCAGTGTACAGTATCAGCAAGAAAAGCATTGTAGCAGCAATCGGCATAGAACAAAAAATTCACCAAACCGTGGAACAAAAATGTTGTACTGTATAACACATGGCAGTTTAAAATGTTCTAGGGAGCAAATGTAGAACAGTAGTCAAATGATATGGCTGTTCACTTTTCTGAGGATGGTACTGCCAATGCTGTCTCTATCCAGCCATCTTTGTTAGCTGCTGTATTATGTTTACTGTGAAAGCTTAAATAAATAAAAAGAAAAAAAAAGGAACAGTTCTGCATTCCAGTGAATAATTAGTACAGAAATGCTTGTATCATGCTCAGATTAAGCCCCCACACATCACCACCATCAGCATCACTGTGCACATCACCCCACCAGCACGTCAGCATCACTGCACAAGTTACGAGACAAACTATTGTCACCATGCGGCAATGTCAGTGCAAGATGCCATGAAAAAAATTAATAAATAGAAATACCTGTTTAAAAATGTAATTATTGTGATTAGACTTACAATTAAAATGACCAAACAGCCGGTCATTTTCTGGGTATTAATGTCCGGCCTGTGGGAGTTGGCCCTCCCCCCATGGCCGGTCATTAATCCCTAGGAAATGACCGGATGTTTGGTCATTATTGCTTAAGTCCTTCTAACACTGATAGATGGCACCTTGAGAAAGCATGCAGAGCGCATGCAAAATATTGGTCTAATGAGGCAAGGGGTTTCTGTGTCTGTTTGTATGTCTTTGCTTGCATGAATAAATTATTTTTAAACAAAGCTACAAGTGAACTTGGGTTGAAACTTTTTGGACAATATAACTGAGGAGAGTGCAAAGATTGCTATTTTCTGAGCTGTGATAAAGGAGCAGTACTGGATAATCAGGAAGTAAATATCAAAGTTCTGCTTTTTTCACTGGAAGCATGCAACCATAGTTCCAGTTTCCATATCTGTAAATATTCTTTCTAGTGATCTTTACTTTTTTAGATATATAAAATGTATTTCCATTGTTGTGCATCCACATTAAATATGGCTGGTACCTAATTTGCAGCAAAGTTCCACCCTCACATTGCATTACATCTTTTGTTTATTTCCACGGGACCCTGTGCTGCTCGTTTTCACTGTCCCCATGTAGTACTGTGAGTCATGCACATGCGCAGTTGGCAGCAGAAGGGTCCAATTCAACATGGCAGGTTGGAGAAATGTAAACAAAAACAAAGAACAACAAAGCAAAACAGCAAATTACAAGGAAGTGACATTACAGTGAAAACAAGATAAATTACCATGTATGTATGCAACAGAGCACAGGAAACAAACTTGCAAAAGATCTGATTTTTTTATATAGTACTGCTGCTTTAATTTCCCCTCAGTCTTTGCTCATATGATTTCTCCCTCAACCCCAGAACTATTCTGATTGCTCTTCTTTGCACATCCTCCATCCTATCGCAATCCTTCCTTAGATGTGGGCTCCAGAACCTGATACAGTACTCCTTTTGGATGTAAACCAGGGAACAATACAGAGGAACATTATTTTCCCTTGGTTTATTACTGATCCCAAATCCTATGTACCACAGCATCCTCTTTGCTCTACCCACTGCCCTGTTGCCTATGCCATAGATTTATGGCTTTCTGATATCATCTTTCCCTGGTCCATTTCCTTGTTTGTGCTCTTCGTTACTGTCCTCCCCATCAGATATTTAATTTTTTTCCCCCGATGTGCATTACCTTACATTTATTGGCATTGAATTTCTGCTGCCATATCCTGGACCACCTTTCAAACCTTTCTAAGTCCTCTTTCATGCTCTGATCCCATCTTCACTGTCCATCCACCTACATATCTTGGTGTCATCAATAAAGTAGCAGAACTTTCCCTGCACTCCTATCACTATATCGCAAATGAATATTTTAATGTAGATGCACCCCTGGACTGAGCCCTTTGGTAGGCTGCCTGTAATCTCTTTAACCTCTGAGGGTTCCCCATTCAGGACCATCTTCTGTGTTTTCCCCTTTGCCAGTTTTATGCCCATGTTATTACTTTTTCATCTACCCCACAGTCTCTCCGATTCTTGACCAGTCTCCTGTGGAGGACTAAATTGAAGGCCTTACTGCAGTCCATGTACAGTATTTCTACTACCTGTCCTTCATCAGTTCCCCTTGTTAGCCAGCTGAAGAATAGAATTCAATCAGGTGCATCTGACATGACCTCTTCATCTTGACCCCATGATTCCTACTGTTCTGAAGAGAGTGTCCCTTGAGGAAGTCTTCCAGCCTTGTTCTTAGAACAGCTTCCTGTAATTTCCCCACTATAGACATGCTGTAAGTCAGATTGGTCTATAGTTTCCAGGGTTATCCCTACTGCTACATTTGTGCAGGGACACAATACCAAATGTTCTCCAATTTCTGGGCTCTAGCCCAGTGTTTAATGAACACTTAAAGATGCCCAGTGGTGGTGCAGTAAGCACCGGTACAATTTCTCTTAGTTTTCCTGGGCATATTCTATCAGGACTCATTGATTTGTCCACTTTTAATGGTCCTGAACTTTCCAATACCCTTTCTTCACTGATGTCAGCATCATTTTCCCCACTCTCCCCATATCTGGCCACACTGTAGTCCTGCAGTGGACCTTCCTCTTCCTCCTTCATGAATGCTGAACAAAAGCATTGGTTCAGTATACTGTGCTTACCCTTATCCCTTTCCTCTCACTGCTTTCCCTGCCTCAGCCTAGCAATTCCCTCATACATTTTGTACTTCTCTCATGTTTAGTGGAAGAAAACTTTATCACCTGCTTCACTCATCTTACACACTTGCTTCTTCCCTGGATATTGATTTCTTCACATTACTGGTTTATCCTTAGGTATGTTTCCATTCCCTCACTCCTTTGGCTATCATTGTACCTCATGGATGTGTTTCTTTTATGCATGACCACCTCTCTTACTGTACCACCTTCATGAACCACAAGTTGTTTTTTTTTTTTGCCTTTCTGCCTTTACTTACTTCCCCAGTGCAGAATCCTGCAGCTTCTGCCTGCCCTGTCTTCATGGCTATTATTGTCCACTCCCTCTATCCCTTCTATTTCTTACATGCTGTCCTCTAATATTTCCAACATTCATCCAAGGTTTGCAGTACTAAGGTCCCATACCTTCATTTGGTTTTCTATCTGGCAGGCTTCCAATTGTATTTCCATCCATACTGTCTCAAGACCATTTGTTCAAACAGCTCTGGTAATGTGACATTTTGGATCTTTTCCCCTTTGTTGAGAACCATGCAGAATGCAGTCTACTCCCGTAAAGGATCCTAAACTACAGGAGTTGTTTCCTAAATGCGTCCAGGTATGCTTCCACCAGAAACTGATTCCTTACAACAGTCTCCACAGGGACACTCAAGTCCATGTCTGACATATCGAAATCTCCTAACAGCAGCAACTTTCAGAAATCTGCTGCCCTCTTGATAACCTCCTCCAATTCTCTGTCCACCTCCTGGTTCTTGGATGGTCTTCATACCTCTCACACAATGTTTAGATCCTTTTTATTTTTCCCATGGTTGCCGGCACCCAAAGGATTTCTAATCCATCTGTCTTTCCCATTTTATTAATTTCCAGTGCTTCTATTCCCTCTATTATTTTCAGTGCAACTCACCCTCCATTTCCATTTCCCCATCCCTTCTGAATAATCCATATCCTAGTATGGTGATGTTCAAGTTGTGTTTCGGTATTGCCCAAGTTTCTGTGACTACCACCATATCCAGCTGTGCTTCAATCACCAAATCCTGTAGCTAGGATAGTTTGCCCCCAAAACTTCTTGTGCTCATGTATATTTCTCCCATAACTCTGTTCCTTCCTTTTCCTGTTACTACTTCTGTCAAGTTACCCTTCTGATTTCTATCATTGGGGAGCGAAGACCAGTTGAGCTCCCTTGAGTTGTGTTTGTGTTCCCAATCAAAGCGGAGCTCCCACTGCCTAGTTTAAGCTACCCTGGATGTGCCATTTAAGTCTTCTCCCCAGCACCCTACTGCCCTCCTCATGAGGATGAAGTCCACTTATTTTGAACAGATTCCATCACTTCAAAGTTGGTCCACAGTTCCTGACAAATTGAAATCTTTCCATCTTGCACCACCCTTTTAGCCATGCACTGAACAGGTACAGATGAAATTTCCCCCTCTTGTTCAGGTGTGGCTATGGTAGTATCTCTAAGAAGTCTACTGACTTATCCTGTCCTTGATTATCTGACTTAGAGCATGAAAACTTACCTTTACTCCTTCATGCTTGTCCTACTCAGATAATTTAGGCATATATGCATGATCAAATCTGGTTCCTCTCCCTCCGTCCCCATGAGTTCCATCACCCTGGACCTGAGCTGGTCCAGAATAACTGAAAGTTAACAGTGCACCACCTCCTGCCCCTTCATTGTGAGACCTAACCCTTGTTCCCTCACTATCAAATCCACTATCACAAACACCTTTCTCCTACCCTGTTTTAGGTCTTTCTCTCTCATTGGCATGTCACCATCTGGAAATATCTGTCTGGTGGGTATGCTAGTCTTTTCTTCCACTACATGGACTTCCTTGGACCCTTCAACCAATAGTACCAAGTACCTGTTAACTGTGCATTGCCCTGTGTCAATAGACTTTATCCTTCCCTTCTTTTCCCTCCAAAATTCTGCTTTCATCCAGTCTTCAAGTGTGAATGGATGGATGTTTTGATGCCTGTGGCAAGTAACATCTAACATGCAAGTTTTCCTAGGTGGCACAGCAGCCTTTGTCCTCATGTAGCATTGTTCAGTCCTTGCAGTCTTCAGTTCCACTCTTAGACAATGGAACCTCCTGTAGTTCAGTCAGTAGCCACATTCCCAAAGCACCCTCTGTGTCAGCATTGTCCTGCACCAATCTGCACTCCTGGCACCTACCACACCAGAGTCCCTCTTTATGTTTGTGTACTGATGTATAAGTTACAGACTGAATGCATTTAGTTAGATATTTTACAATAGTTACCCTTTATCCCTGCATTTCTTCTTTGTAGCGGTACCCTAATTAGGATTTTACCCCACTATCTAATGTTAGTCTTTCTTTGCTATCACAGTTGTCTTACAGCCTTTCCTTTTGTTTAAATAGCAGTTAGGTAATGCTTACCTTAGCCTCATGTATGCACTGTAGTCCTACTATTATACTAGGTCTCACAAATCTACTTCTTCCTCTCTGCTCCTCCCTTGCACAGGGTACCCTGCTGAACTCACAGCTACCTAGTGAGCCCATTACAAATGCGGCATGCCTACTCCATGGCATTTATTGTCCCCGATATCACGCAAAGGGACACTTGGACCTGTAGGAGTTGTATATCAATCTTTAAACAACCTTCACTCTGGAATGTGACTCAGCCCTTCCTCCAATTATAGTATCACCTAGTTGAGGTCCCAGGTCAGACAATTTTGCAAGACACAGAACTTTAATATTGCTCATAATTGTGGACTGCTTTTGGATTTTTTCAATTTGCACTACAGGCAACAGTTCAAAGCACTTTCTCCAAAACTCTCCCTACCTGCTTCATATCAAAAATAGCCTCTTACTTCAGTTGCTGTCTATAACCAAAGCATACAGACTCTACTTTTATGCTTATAAAGTGTTCAGTGCACATCAAGTACTGTGTCACTGTGTCAAACATGAAAGTGGACAAGGCTTAATATAATATTGGCAGCTGCATCTGAAGACACTAGTGGAATGCCATCAAAGATAATCACAGCCCTTTATTTCTAGTCTAATTTATCATTTACATTGAAAAAGAATACAAAGTCATGAGCAGTTGTGAACAATGTTATGTATGTATTTATTTATTTATTTAAAGATTGGTAACCAGCAAAAGCACACTGAGCTGATGCTCATTTCCGGGCACAACCTGGGGACTTGGGGAGAGTACCAAAGCAAAGGTGACAAATACAGATAAAATGCAAAATACAGAGTGCAAGATAAAGTATACATTATGACACATTGAAATATATAAATGTCTTATAGCATAGGTACAGTTGTACAGATGCAATTGTTAGGCAGGTTTCAACCAAATACAAAATGAAAGATAAAATTTAGAAACAGAATGTCAGAATGGTTGTCATAAAATTCCCCTGCACGATTAAATGGTTTCTGTCAAAGCTTTGAATCCCTTACTGTCATCAGAATTAGAACATTTTCTGAAGTGCATTGTTTCTAGTGACTGTGGCTGACAATTTATGAATGCTTTTGCACAGAACTCAAGAACCATTTACTAACTGCATGCATATGAAGTCAGGGATCAAACACGATGAATCTACAGAATAGTCCCTTCTAACCTTAAATTATGTGTTACTATGTCAATTCTCCCATTTAAACCAGCAGTTTTTTTTTTCATGGCTGTGGCTTGTAGCTATTTTATTTTCTGTCCTGGATTTCAACATACAGTACATCTAGAAATGTTTTGTAAAATCAAATCTTATTTCAACAACATTTATTATGACTGTATGTTATCAGAGTGCTCAATTAGAGCAACTTTATATACCACATTTCTTTTGTAGATTAGATCAGAACAAATGTAATAGCTTCTACTTTACACATGGAGATTACAGTACCTAGAATGGAAAGCTAAAATGATAAAACTTTTCTAAACTAGTTATAAATACCCTTTCTGCTTTGTGTCATACTAGACCAATTGGATCACTCTATAGAGATACCTAAACATATATTTTTCATCCTGACATAATGTATGTCTGCACTACAAATTCATTTTTTGTTATTCTTCTTCCATTCCCATGCCTTTTCCCAGAAAGCAACTGATCACATCATAATGAGTACCTAGAGGCCAGCAGGGCACAGGACTCAAGACAGCATGGATTCACAGTGGGAAGGTTGTTTCAGATTAATCTAATAGATTTCTTTGACTGGGTGACCAAAGTAGTAGACCAGGGATGGGCTGTGGACATGGCCCACTTAGACTTTAGGAAGGCATTTGACACAGTCCCACACAAAAGATTAATATACAAGGTAGCCAGCCTTGGAGTGGGTCCCAAGGTGATAGCCTGGGTAAAAAAATTGGATGGACAACAGGACACAGAGGGTAATAGTAAATGGAGTCCACTCTGAAGAAAGGGGGGTTACTAGTGGAGTACCGCAGGGTTCAATACTGGGACTGGTCCTCTTTAATGTCTTTATAAGTGACATTGCAGAGGGACTGAAAGGAAAAGTATGACTCTTTGCAGATAACACAAAGATCTGCAACAGGGTCAATACAGAAGGAAGGGTGGAAATAATGAAAGGGACTTGGCAAGGTTGGAGGAATGGTCAAATGTATGGCAGCTTAGATTCAATGCAAAGAAGTGCAAAGTAATGCACCTGGGAAACAAAAACCCAGGGGAAGCGTACACAATGGGGGTGAGATACAAACAACAACAAACATGGAAAGGAACCTGGGGATAGTCATATCAGATGACCTAAACATGGACAAGCAATGTGAGAAGGCAGTAATGAGGGCTGGGGGGATATTGGGATGCATAAGAAGAGGCATCACCAGTAGAAAACAAGAAGTTGTTAACCCTCTGTACAGACAGATGGTGAGATCCTATATGGAGTATCATGTATAGTTCTGGAGACACCATCTCCACAAGGATATAGACAGGATGAAAATTGTCCAGAGGGCAACTAAAATGGTGTAGGGTCTGCACCAGAAGACATACAAAGAGAGATTAAAGTAGCGTAATATGTATACCCTCGAGGAAAGGAAGGAGATGGGGGAAATGATAAAAACTTTCAAGTACCTCAAGGGAATCAACAATGTCCAAGAGTGTAGCATCTTTCAGAAAAATTGATGTGCAATAACAAGAGGGCACAATTTGAAGATGGGGGGGATGGCTAAGAAATAATGTGAGAAAGTATTTTTTCATGGAGAGGCTTGTGAATACATAGAATGGCCTTCCTGCAGAGGTAGTGGGGTCAAAAACAGAGGGGAGAATTCAGGAATGCATGGGACAGACATAAGGCAATTCTACTGGGGGGTAGGAGGAAGCAGGCTGTTGGTTAACTAGGATCTGCAGTTTATCCATTTGGTAGGGAGATGGGCAGACTAGGTGGGCCAAGCAGTCTTGATCTGCCATCAAATTCTATGTTTCTATAATATTCTGCAAATACCAGATTCACAATAGTCTGCACTGTTAATATCAAATGGCAATACTGTATATGATACCTTGAAGTAGTGATAGCTTTCAAACCTGAACTGATCAGAATATGACGGGGCACATGTGAACTGTGAAGGTACTGTACATGGTGAAAAGTACTGCCACTACTGCACTACTAAAAACCATCTTTACTCAAAGGTAAATCAGAATGGGTCACAGCACTGTCAGTAGAAGAGAAAAGCCTAGTATGTTGCACCCTATAGGTAAATGATTATAACACAGAAGTTATTAAATTAGTCATGTATTTTTATTTCTCTTAGCACCAAATGAAGTTTACTATTTAAAACAAGTAACATTAGTATTATTGAAATGTAATTTCTAGACTGGAAAAATTTAAATACTGTAGATAACTTTCAAACCGCATTTTGGAAATGTATTTGTAGTGCATGGTTTAAGAAATGGATTACTTTTTTAACTCACATCTCAGTTGGTTCAAGGGAGAGGTACTGTAGTTTTACTTTAAGTCCCAGTAGTAGCAGTGATGCTTTGCTACACACTTAAAGCATGAAGCAGCAAAGCCTCCAGATGTTTGACTGGCAGCACTACCTAACTTGCAGTTCATCTTGCCAAAGTCTTGCAATAATTAAATAGAAACAAAGGCATCTGTCAATGTACTCTGGTCATTAACAAAGTGGGAAACCTTTACATTCTAGCAGGGTTTAACTATGTGAAGTAAATCAAATCTCTTTCTTTACTCTCATCCATTGGATTATCAGTATAGTGGCTGAGTAAATAATGAAGCCTTTGACATTTTTTTGCCTTAGGGAAATTCCTTTGATATAACAAAACATGTATTGTTCTGCGGTGTTGCCAGACATATTGGTACAATACTATGAAAGTTAATGGTTTGTTGTATGCATTCCAGTGCCTCAGCTGTTACTTTCATATTGAAGGCCCAATCTGAAGAAGAGTTGCTCCAGCATTTGCACCATGCAATGGACATACAGACAGCTATATGCCAAAAACCAACATAACTCTTGCATGCTGGCACACACAGTGGTGCCATGTGTGACACATAAAGTGCAGACCTCAAAATGCATGGGGAGTAGGTGGCTGTCTGCACCAGTAGGCATCCCTACAAATATGTATCTTGTTAGCCACTGTCCACTGATCCACAGCATGGAATGTGCAGACTGCAAGGTGTGGAGGTGTTTTGATACATTCACCAGTGTGGGGGCTGCTGTGAACTGTTCATTGAATATTCATAGTGATAAGCAGCATGATGCTGCCCCATACAATGCACCAGGAAAATAGAAGGGGAAAAAACAAACAGAAGGGGACACAGGCAGGCACAGTGTATGGCTGCCACATGCACAACAGTGCTGGACCCACCATGGCATTCCACAAGGCAGGAATAGGTATAAGGCTCACAGGAGGTGAACATGGCCACACAGACACCATGATGTGGCCCATGTGGCAAGATTGGCCTATTACCACTTTATTTAATGTTCCTATTAGAAACATAGAAACATAGACTTTGATGGCAGATAAGGACCGCTTGGCCCACCTAGTCTGCCCATTTCCCTACCTACAGGTTAAGCCACAGATCTTAGTCAACCAACAGACTATTTCTTCCTACCCCCCACTAGAATTGCCTTATGTCTGTCCCATGTATTCTTGAATTCTCCCACAGTTTTAGACCCCACAACCTCCTCAGGAAGGCTGTTCCATGCATTCACTACCTTCTCTGTGAAAAAATACTTCCTCACATTGCCCCTGAACCACCCCCACCATCTTTAAATTGTGTCCCCTTGTTCTTGCATGTCTCTTTTTCTGAAAGATGCTAACCTCTTGGACTTTGTTGATTCCACTGAGGTACTTAAATGTTTCTATCAAGCCCCCCCCCTTTCCTCAAGGGTATACATATTAAGCTCTTTTAGTTTCTCCTCGTATTTCTTCTCTTGCAGACCCTGAAACATTCTAGTTGCCCTCCTCTGGACTGCCTCTATCCTGTATATGTCCTTGTGGAGATGGGGTCTCTAGAACTGGATGCAGTACTCCAGATGGGGTCTCACCAACTGTCTGTACAGAGGGATAACAACTTCCTGTTTTCTGCTGGTGATGCCTCTCCCTATGCATCCCAGTATACTCCCAGCTCTCCCTACTGCCTTCTCACATTGCTTGCAAACCTTAAGGTCATCTGATATGATTACCCCCAGGGTCCTTTCCTTTTTTGTTTTTGTTACTACCTCCCCCCTCTTGTGTAATCTTCCCCTGGGTTATTGTTTCCCAGGTGCATTATTTTGCACTTCTTTGCATTGAATCCTAGCTGCCATACTTCCGACCATTCCTCCAACCTTGCCAAGTCCCTTCTCATCCTTTCCATGCCGCCAACCTTGCCTCCAACCTTGCCAAGTCCTATTTTCTGGGATTATAAGGCACTCCAGGGTAGACACTGTCCCTTTAAAAGGCCAGGAAGAGTTGAACAAAATAAGAGAGTTCTGTTAAAGCCAGCTTATGCCTGGCAATTGTCTAGATAGAGAACAGACAGATTTATGTACCATAACAGTCATAACTCTTGGATTGAATTGTCAAACTGGACACTTAGCCTCCACTGGCAGGAAAAGGCCAGCAGGAGGCCAGTTTAAGGTCATAAACTGAAAATCAGAACCAAGTTAAGCAAAAACCAGATGTTACAGGGGTTAGACATGGAATCACAGTGACACCTGCATGATGAGGTGAAACTGTTGCACCCTTACCTAAAGGGGATGGATGTGGCTTGATAATGACCACTCAGACTGTATTTAGCTAGATACATTTTTGAAAATCAGGGCACTTTTAGCATGGAGTCTGAAGCCTGAGGACTTGGAGAATATCAGAGCTAAGAATAACTTTATTTATTTATTTATGTATGTATGTATGTATGTCTTTGGTAACCGGGTAAGTGAATTGATCCGAAGGACCATTTTCAGTCATGACCCGGGCCACATAGTGGCAATAACACAAATCAAAAACAGTACATACAGGAGCACGGGATAAACACATCTCACCATGAGGTGAGAAACAAGAATATAAAAAATAGCAAATTATACAAACAATAATAGCAATAAGACAAGTATAAAAAAACAGTAGTTACATGTACTTACAACAATAACAATAATTCAAGTAACAGACAGTAGTTACATGTGCTTACAACAGTAGCAATAATACAAATAACAGACAGTAGTTGCATGTGATTGCATGAGCTATTTTCAAGCTAACATCAGGTGCCCGAACCAAAAAAGAAAGGTTGTGCAGGCTCAGACAAACAACGCTTTCATGGATTGCCTGGAGATCAAAGCAGGGCCAGAGAGCAAAAGGTGCAGAAGGTGCACTAAGATACTAGGGAACTGGGACTTAGGAGCAGAGGTGAGAAAGGGTGGCGGGGGCAAGCAGCTAAACAGTCACGTCATAGAGCATGGGAGGTTAGTAGGTCCTAGTGTTGTTGTGGAGAGCAGTGACAAGTGTCTGCAGTCAGGAGCCAGTCTTTTAGGTTGTTTTTGAAGGACTGATGGGAGGGGGATGAGCGGATTGATGATGTGAGTCTGTTCCATAGAGAGGGGAAGAGACGGAGAAAGCTTTGCTACCAATGGCAGAGGAGATGCGTGGTACTTCCAGTGGAGGGACGGAGGATACCCTAAGGTTCCTTGAGGCCACACTGCATGTTAGAAGAGATGAGTAGGGGGAAAGATGGCTGTTTCTGAGTGAAATGCCCACCAAGCATCCCATGGCATAGTTGAAGCGACCTTGAAGTGGGAGCCACCCTAGGGACTGGTAGAGTGCACAGTGATGGGTGGAGTAGGGAGCTTAAAGGACAAAGTGGCAGATGGAATTGTAAGTTGTGTTTAGTGATGAGTGTAGTGTAGAGGACACAAGGGAGTAGACAGGGGAGCAGTAATCAAGGAGGTGCAGTAGGTTACCTTGCATGATGGCTACGAGCAGTTCAGCAGACAGAAACTTTTTGAGTCAGCAGGCAGTGCCTAGCTTCTGGTGGATTCTCCACATAGTGCTGTTAATATGCTCGGAGAAAGTAAGGGAGGGGTCAAGGGTAACATCTAGGTATTTGAAAGATGGGACATTTTCAATTGGGGCCTGCTGGGGTGAGTACAAGGAGGGAGGAGTTGGTTTTGATGACCTTGGCAAGGGATGGTTTGGAGCCAAAGAGCATAACTTTTGTGTTCTTTTCATTGACCAGGAGTTTGTTGGAGAGGAACGGTTGATGTATAGAGACATAGTTTAAGGTGTGGGTGAATGAGATGGATTCAAGTGATCTATCACTATGGTAGAGGACTAGATCATCTGCATAAAGGAGTGCCTTACAATTTAGGCCTTCCTCAGGGAGTGCATTAATAAACATGGACAAAAGTAGGGGGCCAAGAATGGAGCACTGGGGGACTCCAGTGCAAATGGGTAGAGTAGCAGAAGAGTCTTTACCTATTTTGGCAGACTGAGTCCTGTTAGAGAGATAGCTATGGAAACAAGCAGATGTTCCTGGGGAGCAGCCAAATTGAAGTATGGTGGAGTGGAGAAGGTGGTGGTGAACAAAGTCAAAATCCTTTGATAAACCCATGAATACTGCACCTGTGGCTTTGCCCATGTCTGTGTTTCTTAGAACATGGTCAGATAAAAGTGCCAAAGCAGAGGAGGTACTGTGGTGCTTGTGGAAACCATGTTGGGGGGACATAGTAGGTTGTACTTTGCTAGGTGTTCAGATAGCTGGAAGTGTACAACTTTTTCCAGCAGTTTACTTAGATAAGGGAGGAGGGAGATGTGTCTGTAGTTTTCAGGGTAGAGGGGATCACCAGCTTTGAAAATTGGTACCACATGTGCATGCTTCCAGGAGTCAGGTACAGTGGATGTAGAGAGGGTGAGGTTGAAAATAAAAGTGAGGGGTTTAACAATGGCTGGGGAGATAAGTTTTAGAAATATAGGGTATAGTCCATCACTACCAGGGCATCCTTTTGCTGTGAAAGACTTCAGGAGTTTGGTGGTGACATTCTGCCCAATAGCTCTGAAGTAGAAAGGGGGGGCAGGGCAGTGTTAGCGGAGGGGGCAGAAGTCTGGTTGGTGTTTGGGTCTGGGGGAGGCTGGGTGGGGAGTTTGCTGAGGTAGGAGGATAGGTCAGTAAATTTTGTGTTAAAAGTGGCTATGATTTCAGCAGGATCAGAGATGGGTCCAGAGGGGGATGTGAGTTGGATTACCTGTCTGTTGGTTTGGGGGTTTAGAAGTGACCCAGTGGAGGCCCAGAAATTATGAGGACTGTCAAAGTTGTTACTTTGTTGGTTAAGGTAGTATTTGCATTTTAGCAATTTGGCAGTCTGTTTACAGGCATTGCACAGTCATCTATAGATATTCCAGAGTTGGGGGAAGGGGGACACCTTCTATGCTTTCCATTTACTATCCTTGTCTTTCATTAGTACCAGCAGTTCCCTGGATATTCAGTGGGTACAACCTCTTCTCACCCTTCTTGTTGTAAGAGGGAAATGTAAATCCTGTAGATGCTGGAGTGCAGCGGTAAAAAAGGTAACCACCGACTTAGTATTGTTGAGTAGGTAGAGGGTGGACAAGTTTATGGCCCTAACATCTCTGAGGACAAATTCATAACCCTGGCAGTTAAACTTTCTGAAAGAAATGAGTTTGTGGGGAGGGCAGTTAAATTTGGTGGTCAGTATGATGCAAGTTGGGTATGGTCACTAATCGAGTCAGATATCGTGCCCGCCTGGAGGATCAAGTCTACCTTATTTGTAGCAACCCAATCAAGGAGGGAATGGTTTAGCAAACAAACATCGTGTCTGGTAGGGGAGGAGATAACTTTGCTCCAGATTATGCACTTTCAGAAGGTTTGCATAGTTTGGTTCAGGGGCACCTAACCAATTAAGGTTGAAATCCCTGAGTACAATGGTATATCCTGAAGGTGTGATCCTCCCCTAAATTATCCAAAGAGTTGGATAGACCCGGAATGCCTCCTGACGGGGACTTATAACAGCAACCTAGGGAGAGTTTTTTAGATGCACCCAGGGTCAGCTCTGCAAGGAGCCACTCACTCAGAGAGGTGGAGGTTGAGCAGCTGATGATGGTGGCAGTGATATGGTCTTGAACATACAGTGCCATACCCCCATCCCTCTTTCTTCCTGGTCTGTCTAGATGTAGGAGGGAGTAACCATGGAGTTGAAAAGAGGAGTCAGAGTGGCACGGTTTCAACCAGGTCTTGGAGAGACGTAACACCTGAAACTTGTACAAGGATACCCACACCTCAAGCTCAGAGAACTTTGATGGGAGGCTGCAGATATTCAAGTGGACAACTCCGAGGCTGGATGGTCTTGCCCAGGTGGTGTCGGTGTGATCAATGTGGGTGTTTATTGGTCCTGGGTTGCTTTCTACATCTCCAGCCAGGAGTAAAAGGGAAAGGAGAGGACGACTGGGAGGGAGCTGGTGGGGAGACTGGACAGAAAGGAAGTGTATAAATAGGCCGAGCAGACAATGTTCATAATTTGACAGCAATGCAAACAGGGATAAGCTTGTAAGAGTATGTTCATACCAACCACTTTGATTGGTGGGGGGCACGAGGGTTTGTGCTGGGTGGAAAAGCAGTGCAGTCTTTGTTGATCTATGGTAAGTATCGAGGCACAAAAGTCAGTGGCCAGTAGCAGGCTGGTCATAGATGCCATCATTGGGAGGATCAGATATCTATTCATTATAGTTATATGTTTTGTGAGAGGTGACCAGAGAAAAGTAAATTGTAGGGATTTTTCCAGGTCAGTAGAGTTGCAAGTGGTAAAAAAATAGGTAAAGACACTTTAAGAGATGGCCGCTTTAAACAGTAGCACAGAGGGGGTGGGGAGCCAGTGAGGCAACAGCATTTAAAGAGAATCGGGTGAGCGGGAGAAAACATTACACAGTGATAGCAGTCTTTTGCAAAGGTAAAAAGTCCCAGGGTTTAGCAGCTGGAAACTGCTCTCAGTTTAGGACCAGAGAGACAGGGTAGCAGTGCGGTCCAATTAGGCAGAGACAGAGCAGCCGGGCAGTCATATGATGAACCAGGACCAGGCAGTATAGCCAATCAGGGCAGAGGAGTGGAAAGTGCTAGAAATTCAAAGGGGCACAGACTGAGCAAAAATCAGGTCTGTACCTTAGGTGGAAGGCTGGAAGTGGGCAGTTCAAGAGGGGCTGGTGGGCAGAAGAGTGCAACTGGCAGTGGCTGAGAATAGGGTTGTATCATGCCGCTTCTTCCATGAGTGCCCAGTCAGGGTATGAAGCTAGAGGGGGAAACAAGGGAGAAGTGAGAGTAATTAAATGGAGCAGGAAATTGGGAGGTGGGGGAGACTGGCGGTAGACCTCCAGCAGAAGGGTGGGGACAGGCAAAGAGTTTAGGCAAACAATAGAGGGATTAGTGGGGGCAGTGTGAGGTGGAGGATAGGAGGATGGAGATCAAAGAGGGAGAGAGAGAGAACATAGCTAAGGCGGGGTGCCGCTTCCAAAAATAGCAGTAGCTAAAGAGTGAGCAATGAAAGGGTAGGGGCCAAAAATAGGAAAGCAGGTAGTAAGAAGGGCCAGAAAAAGTTCAACAGTTTTAGTTAGGATGGTAGAATGTACAGTAGTGCAGAAAATAGGGCACAAATGCAAATAGGGCAGAGATACAATTAAGGCAAAAAATACATTCAACAGTTTTACATAAGCTCATGCAAATAACTAGAAAGGCTACCAAGCTGGTATATACTTTTAAACAAAAAGTATATGATAGGCCTGCCAAAACTCAAAACCAGGCCTGGGTGTGTAGAAGTTGGACTTTTTACATACTGAACAAAGATTCTGATTTTTAAGTCAGAATTTTGAAAACAAAGATTTTTCAGCTAGAAAACACATGGATTCTCTAAAGGGATCTTCAGAGAACTGACTTTGATCACAAACTTGCTACAGATCTGTTACTTAATGAACTTTCATCAGCAAGAGAAAAATTCCACACAAAAGGGCATTTGATATTTTATGGACTCTGAGACCTCAAACAAGGTATAGTTTAGGCTTACAGTGTATAACGCTTCTGTATAACCATCCAATATTTATTTTTCATATTGCCTGATTTCCAAATCTTCAAAATTGTAAAATTGAATGTGTTGCTTGTATTTAATTAAACATATTATAATTCTTATCAACTCTGCCTGGGGTCTGATTTTGTGATCTAACATTTTAAATAGAAGGGTTTTGTAAAAATTGTATGCCTTGTTAATGAAGATAATGACTGCTCGGCTATCCTACAAACCGCACAGGCAAGAGGCTGCCAGTGACCATGGTGGGATTCTAACTAGAGAGTGTAATAAAGAGTCAGGGGGACTCGAGACTACAGTTTCTACCCTCCCACTGGGAAAAGGAAGGTTAGAGACACTTTCCTGAACCCTAGAACTGCTCATGAGTTCCATAAAAAGGGGGACCCTCCCTGCAAACAGGAGGTCCTGCCACGCCCCCCAGGGTTGGGCACATAACTGCCCTCAGTATGCTGACATGCCATTAGCACCATGCCCTCTCCACTTCCATGTGACAAAGAGCTGTGTGTGTAACAGCACACATGTTTGTTGCCACAGACTACGTGGTTGGCATGTTAGATGGATGCCATGATGTACAGGCACAGTCATGCTGGTAGAATGCCATATGCAATGGCAGCAGCATGATAAATAAAATGAAAAACAAACAGGGCATGACATCATTCCTCTGTTGCCCTACAATGCTAAAGCTGTTCATTATGGGGTATTTTTCACACACACACACACACACACACACACACACACACACACACACACACTCACATGGGAAAGCACAGGTAACCTTGTAAAGGTGGAGCCCACCTAATGACAAAAGGTAGCACACATACACAGTACTAACCAGAAGCACATGCACTGTGCAACACCATAGGCCAGTAATGTGCCAACCCCAGCCAACAGTTATTCCTGTGGTAAGACACATGACATGCACAACTGTGGGTGATGAAGCATCGTGCCACACATGGGGATGTTGCTTTGTTCATAGACAAGGATATTAAGTTCATAGAGAAAAGAGAAAACATCAATGACAAAACAGAATCTATATTAGTACAACAGAAACCATATAATGGTAAAATTCAGAAACTGTTGCGTTCCACGGGTGTTGGTAAGGATGATTTTCTACTGCATTTAGACGGAGTTGGGCATAATGGAAGTAGCAATGAAGTTTTGTTATTAAATGACTACAATCTACTAGAGATAAACTTGGAAACATTTGGGTCAAACAGTATAGTAAGTAAAGTCTTTTTAGACATAATAAGTGAGTGTATTTAAAACAACATATCAAAAAACCTACATGAGGTACAGTCCAGATATCTTTCATCTGGTCATTTCAATTGACAAGGATAATATAAAATGTTTTTGGGACACCCCCTGTGCAACAGTGATTAATCGTGTATCCTTTTTTTCATACAAAACTCATTTAAAAAAAAAAAAAAACAAGGGCAGAACGAAAGTCTTTTGCTTTGATAAAGGAAACTACAAAGCTATTAATGATCTCTGTGCTTGGGATTGGAAAACAGAAATGGAGCAGCTAAATAAAAATTAATCCTGGCACGTACTAAAAACTAAATTGCTGGAATTCCAAAACTCTCATGTTCCTGAGACCAGTTTAAATAAGAAGGGTAAGAACCCTCCATGATTTTCATTGAAAATTAGAAAATTAATTTAAAAAAAGGAAACAAATAATGTGATGAAAGATAATCCATCCCCAAGAAACCAGTGACGTAGCAAATTCCCAGAGGGTCTGGGTGCAAAGGTATGTTACAGCGCCCCCACAGTTTGGAAATAGCCCCCATCCCAGTTTTGCCCCCTCAGTTGAAAGAATTGCTAAGCCAGATAGTCGATCCTGCCTCATTGTTGTACGAAGATTTTATTTATATTTATTTATTTGAATTTTGGTAACTGAGTAGGTCCACTGAGACCATGCAGTCCCTTTTTTCAGTGACGACTTGGGAGACAAATTGCTGTACAGTACAAATGATAGATACAGGGATAAGACAATGTACAATTAATTAACAATGTTTAAATGGTAATACAGAGAATTCAGCTTAATAAACAAACATATATTTACGTTGATCATAGGAGAAGATTATAGCATATGTACAAAGCAATAATTAGGAGTGAGCATATTTACAAGACAAAGGTGCTGAGAAGGCAGAGATTAGTTAAAGCAAGTACAAAGAGGAGGTTTAAGTAGATAAGAGGTAAGTTCTTTTTTGAAAAGTGATAGGGTAGGGCAGGAGATTAAAGCAGGCAGAATGGAATTCCAGGCAGTGGTAGCCGAGAAGGCAAATGAACGCTTACCCGAATGACGGCATGGTTTCTGGATTGCTAATAAGGGAAGATAAGTGGTTCGGAGTGAGCGAGCACATGCTTTGTTGTAAATGATTCCCTTTTGACAAGGTGGATTAAAGAGCTTAACTAGTTTAAATACAAAGCATAGTGTGTGGAACTGTAATCTTGAGTCTCAATTACAAAGATAGTGTTTTTATAAGTCTTTCTATTACAAGTCAAGACAACCTGATTCAAATACGGTAACATGAGGATATAAAGTCAGCTTCACAATGTTTTAAAATATTGTGCATTTAACTGATATGCAAGAAGATGCTCTTTGGCTAATAAATCCTACAGATGCACCCCCCAGAAACACACATCACTTCAAATGCCAATCGTTATTCTCTGCTACAGTATATACTGTGGTAGGCTGTCAACTGTGTTGTAACCCCATCCAAAAAAGCTAATACAAAATATCAATATGTGGAACAGACAGTGAAGTACTTAATGCAGTTCTGTTTACAAATGTATATGCTGAAATAGGAAGCAGGGAATCTGCTTCTTTTATTTTTTATTTATTTATTAAAAGAATGGAATTATAAACCTTTGAGTCAGATGCTCTTTTGCAAAGGCTCCAGTCAGGGAGGTACAAAACAAGGACACAGGAAATGACAAGCAATGAGGTACAGATAAAACAAACAGTATTATACAGGAAAAAACTATCCAAAGTCAAATAAACAGATTATATTATTAAACAGACAAGTCAAAACTGAATCATGTACATAGTGCCAGATCGAGCTGGGACAAGGAGAAAGAAGTGGATATAGAAAACAAATGAGGAGGGGAGAAGTGGGAGAGGGAGGGGAGGAATGGTAGAGGGAGGCAAGAGAGAGCCAAAGAGAGTTATTGATGACTAGTAAAGAGGAACAGAGGTAGGTAAGAAATAAAATGAGAAGCAATCACAGAAGCTGGAGAAAATATGTTCCCTAATGAGAGTTTAGAAAGGGCCAAGTTTAGATTCAGCTGAGGTAGCAGCTGCTAGTGAGTTTAACCAAAGAGGAGCCCTGTAATGGAAAGCTTGCTGTCCAAGGGAGGTCCTATGGCAGGGAACTTGCATGGATTTAGGAGCCCAGGAGGGGAAGGCCTATTGAGATCTTTTTGGTGAGCAGACAGGTCTGTTATTTTAGCCTGCCATCAAAATTCAGCCAATTAGACAGACTGTAGAGGTCGCAAGTATGGGTGTGTCTGACAAAACCCATGACAAGTCAACAGGCTTTATTCAGTGACACTTTAATCCTATGAAGGGCAGTGTGGTCAGCAGCTCCATAGATTATAATCGCATAATGCACGAGGGAGAGGACAGAGGATGAGACTGCAAGGTAAAGCCCATCAGGGAGCAGACAGTGTATATGGCAATACAGGAGCCCCATTTTAGTGTTTATAGCAGAGTTAAGTAGGTGGGTGTGCTGATAGAATGTAATGGCAGAGTTAAGTGTGACTCCAAGATATTTAAAGGAGTTAACTTGATCAAGGTAGGAGTTATGAAGGTTGCAAATTTGTAGCGGGGCACCCTTATGTTTATTCTGGTAGTGAGAAAAGACCATGACCTTAGTTTTCTTGTAATTACGTACAAGTTTGTG
This sequence comes from Neoceratodus forsteri, assembly GCA_016271365.2. Taxonomy (NCBI): domain Eukaryota; kingdom Metazoa; phylum Chordata; order Ceratodontiformes; family Ceratodontidae; genus Neoceratodus; species Neoceratodus forsteri. The sequence continues at coordinate 808,052,604 of CM057449.1, read as the reverse complement.
AGCAGAGAACCAGGTTTCAGCCTCTGAGAATAAATTTTGGAGGGCTAACTGGAGAGGGGTGTGGTCTTGGTGGCTGCAGAAGAGAACAGCATCATCTGCATATAATAGTAGTTTCCCAGAGCAGGTCTTGGGAAGAGAGTTCAAGAACAATCTGAACAAACGGTCTCCTTATTGAAAAAATTGGCAATAAATAACTTGAGGTCAGTCAGTATTCATAGGGCCCTATTCTCAACTGATTATTCAATGTATGATACATAGCATAGTGCTTGTGTATACTTATAAACTTTGAAGTTATTTGATTTTAATTTGGCTTTTCTCTATTCCCACCCTTGGTAGGAATGTTAGGTAGGTATAGGAATTGAGGCCCAAAAAGATTGTTAATGATTCAAGATTACCTCTTCCAACTTCGGAGGGTGTGTCTAGCAGTACAGAGGAGAGGAAAAAACTCCAGGTGGAGGGAACCTCTGAGGACCCATGGCTACTGACCTACCTGTCCTCCGGGCAACCTATGAGGAGATAACCCTAAATGATTTAAATCAATCAATAAATCATCTTTATTTTACCAGGCAAAATACCACTGAAACAGACTCATTTGCAAGGTGGACCTGGGTAGGTCACAACAATAGCACATAAGCTAAATGTTGCTATAATACAATGAGACAATAGTCTGTGTAGAGCAAATACAAGCTAGGCATAAATAACAGTGCATAGAATGTGGCTAACAGTACAGTGGACTTCAAAAACTCAAATACAACATTGATAAGGCAAGAATAAAAAATATTTACAGAATACAAATCAGTATTTACAATATAAACAATACCTGCCCAGTTGCAACAAGACTTATGAGATAGATGGGGGGGCTGAGTGTCAGGTAAGGAGGAGTCAAGGGGGGAGGTGTGAAGGGAGGACAATAGGATGTTTAAGAAGAGGAGGGTACTGGGTTGACAACAGGGTGGACAAAGGAAGACTAGCAGGGCATGATGTGTTGAAGCTGTACAAGGGGCGGAACATTTTATTTTATATTAATTTATTTATTAAAGTTTGAGATTAATACTTTTGAGCCAAGACTCATTTACAAAGGTTCCAAATCGTAAGGAGATAGTACAATACAATACATTACACAAAATACATAACAATTCAGGTAACATTTTCTAATTTACATTAGGAAACCAAAATTACAATTCAGAGGTTTAAACAAATATCAACTGATTTTTACAATACATAGTTTTTTATTTTTTTGTAATAATAACACTAGGTTTAGTGTGGTACTTCTCTTGTTAAGTGCAAGAAGCGAGAGAGGTACCTAAGGCCCTAGGCAGGGGGCAGAGGGAAAGCAGCCAGAGAAGTTTTTGTCAGGGATGGCAGCAGAGAGGATGGGAGAAAATGGAGGAGGAGGGAATTGGGGTGGGGAGGTGGGGGTTGGGTAGCTGGGAGGTAAGCTCTTGATGAGTTGGTTACAGGTGTGGGGGAGAGGTGGGATGCAGGGGGTGCAAGGAAGGTATTTTATTGTATTCAATTAGGCCTGGTCGGGTTACGTGAAGAAAGCACAGGTAGTTTCTTGGGCAAGGTGTAAATGTGGCAAGGCTTTGAAATGATCACATTTTTCACATCCAGATAGGCCAATAGGCAAGTAATTGAACCATTTTGGTCCCCTGTAACAGATGAATCTCTGTGCCATTGACGTACGCTTGAAAGGCACCAGAGGCAGCCCTTTAGATGTGCTTTGAGTATTAATGTTGGGTTGTACATGGTTGAATAGGCATGTGGTTGAATTTGGAGTGAGACCAAGTAATGGTTAATTTGCCAGAAGGCAGGTTTGATACTTGACTCGAAGGTCTAGAAGGAGCCATTCAGCCTGTGAGTATAATGCACAATTGTGCACCAGATGGTTAGCCCCAAGGACTAGCCAGCATGCCTTGTTAAGTAGGATTTTGACCCTTTTCAGGGCTGTGTCTGAGCCCGCACCCTAGATGGGGAGACCATAGTTGATGGTGGATAGTACCAAGGATTGTGTTATGAGTTTCAATGTGTCCTACGACATTGAGTACTTATGCTGGTAGAGGATATCTAGTTTGATATTAATAGTTTTGACCACACTGTCAATGTGTTTGGAGAAGGTGAGGGTGTCATCTAGGTGTACACCTAGATATTTGAATGAGAAAACGTGTTCAAAAATGGCTCCATCAGAGCTCTGCAGCAACAGCAGCAGACATACATCTTCTTGTTTTGTGGGACAGTAAAGAGCATGCTCCTAGTTTTTTTTTTTATAACTGAGCAGCAGTTTATTCTTGGTAAACCATCATTCAAGCTCTCGGAAGTTGTCTTGCAGCATTGTCATGACTGCAGTATGTTGTCTGCCTAATACCAATATGATGGCATCATCAGCCTAAAGCACTGTGTGTGCTGAACAGACAGATGGCAGTGTGTTGATAAAAAGGCTGAATAGGAGTGGCCTGAGAATAGACCCTTCCGAGGATTCCTAGGGTGACTTCCCCTGGTGCAGAGAGCTGACCACTAATTCTCACACATTGTGATCTGTGTGAGAGGTAGCTGTTGAACCAGGCCACTGTGTCTCTTCACAGGCCAGTGGATGCTAGACAGTTGAGGAGTTGATGGTTAACAGTATCAAATGTCTTTGTGAGGTCTGTATAGATGGACCCCACTGTTGGACTGTTCTCTAAGGCATCATATATATCTGGGTGGTGTAGTCAACTAGGGCTGTGAGGGTGGAGTGCTTTTGTCAGAATCCATGCTGCTGTGAGCAGACTAGATTATTCTTGTCCAGGTATTCTGTGCTAGAGGGATGTTTGTTTCCATCAATAAAATATAAACTTAATTTACCATTTGGATTTGGTCCCCTGAAACCTCTTGGACCCAGGTGCGACTGCACCCCTGCACCCTGGTAGCCACGCCCCTGCAAGAAACAAAAATAGCTATACAAAGCTACCTACACATACAAAAAAATACCAATCAAAGTATCATGGTGTTCTCTGCATATGTACATTCAAACAAAAAATAAAAAAATAATACTGGACATTAAATTACCAATGAGAAATATATTACAAGTCAAAAAGATATGTCTAATGCGTATTTCTGCTCTGTCTTTCAAAAACTAGCTTGCATACTGTAAATGGACAGATTTCATGCAACACTGGAAGAAGTACTTACTGCATCTCTTTACCAGATGTACTAGAAGAGTTATCTTATTTGGCTGATTCAAAATCCTTTGGACCTGATGGAATCTGAACTAGGTTATTGAATCAACATCAAAAATTGTACCTCCAGTTGCACACCAGTTTCATTTGTCACTACAGACTGAGGTCATTGCTTCCAACTGGAGATCTGTTGAATTATTTATAAAAAGCATCTAAATCAAAATTGCCAACTATGGGCCTATAAGCATTAACTGTATTGTGGGTAAACAGAGAAACATATAAAAAGATAACTTGAGAATGAAATGGGCTGTTTGAAAAGCATGCATGAAACTCAGCACAGGTTCACAAATGGTAAATCATGCCTACATAACCTTTTATGTGTATAAGAACCGATTAGCAAAATTCCTGATGATGTAAACTCTGTTGATATTATCTTCTTAGACTCCTCTAAGGCTTTTGATTCACTGCCACATGCTAACCTAATTCTAAAACTTGGCATGATGCAACTTAGTCATCAAGTGACAAATTTGATAGCAAACTGATTACAAGGTAGAAAACAAAAAGAGGGAATAAATGGCAACAACTCTGGTGATAGCAGTGTGTCAAGTGGAGTGCTCTAGGGCTCAGTCCTGAGACTGTCACTTTTTAGACTGTACTATGTATTGCTGATGTGGGAATAGGGACACTTTATAAATATAATAAATTCACAGGTAAAAACAGAATTGCTGGAATAATAAACACCTTGGATGATCCTATGGTGCTTCAAAATGATCGGAAAAATCTGGAAAAGTGCTTTATTAAATGAGAATAGTCATTTAACTAAACAAGTGCTCTTTTATGCACTTTGATAAAAAATGATAAGTTTTATTATAGTTTGATATGAATAACACTCAAAAAACTGATGGATACATATCACCTAAGACCTCAAAAACAAAAAGCAAAGTAGAACAATGTGTAATGAGGGTAATTACTTGTCAAACTGTATTAAAGACTTTTGTCCATATGTCTGTAAATATATTATTACTATTTTGCAACTCGTATGTGAGTCCAGTTACTGACTATGGGTCACAATTTTTTGTTTGGGGGTTGTTATCATCTGGCAAAAGACACAGTCTTGACAAAATCCAGCTCAGGGCTACTAAAATGACGATGAAGGGTCATGAAACAATAGAATATGAAGACAGATTAAAGATATTAAACCTGAATAGTCTCAATAGCAGACACATGAGAGGTGATCTGCTTGTTCTATTCAGTATAATTAGTGTTGTGTGAAATTGGGAAATTTCGCTATGCAAAATAGTTCAAGAAATTTGCACATTTCACTAAATATTTCACGAGTGCGAAATGTGAAATTTTACCCCGAAATTGCTACATTTTGCCCAAAAATCTCATAATTTCACTGGACAATTGTGAAATTTCACCCCAAACCGGCCAAATTTCACCACAAAATGAAAAACTTCAAAAATTGTGGGTGAAATTTTGCAGTTTGCAACCACAATATATTTTGCAAATTTCACAAAATATTTTGCACAGTGAAATTCCCAGTTTCACTGCAATTTCAGTGTCAAAATTTTATTTCGCTACATCTCTTGGTATAATTAACGACCCTGACAGGTTGTCAGAATAAGGACTAGAATTGAAAAAGCACACAATACATACTAGAGTTCATGATTACGTGGTAAGGGTGAAACATTTTATGCCTAATAAAAGGAAAACCTTTTTTATGCAAAGGGTGATGGGTTTATGGAAATCATTGTCTCAGCATGTATGAAAACTCAAACATCTTCAAGAAATGTCTGAACAAATATATGCATTTGAATACTTTATTTAGTTATTGCATCGAAATGGACAATTTTATATGGACATATTTGTCCCCTGCTGTCTCTAAAATTCAAAGTAAATGCAGTAGTTACAGGAGTACAATCAACAAAATTATCTCTGTGCACTCTATTCTGATACCTGGTGAATATGATGCTGCCAACCCCAGGAGATTTACTCTACGAGAAACACAAAGCTATATGCACTCAAAGCACAATTCATGCCCACCAAGATTAATACACGATGCTGCAAAAGATGGGTTTTGACCAGTTGTGTGATTTTAATTGTGTATCATCCATTACAGCCATATCCAGTATTTCCAAAGTGCAAAATGCATTCTTCAAAAATGATGAAGTTGTAGCACATATTTGTGCAGAATGTAGTTTGGCTGCTAGATAACTAATTTATACTGATCTATATCTGCACAATCTGCATGAGCCCCAGAGAAAGATAAATGTAAAGGACTTCCCAATGCCAGCCAGGCAATTCAACTTATATGTCACACAGTGTCAAGCAGCTGTAATGTGGAATGACCATACTTCACAGGGCGACAATAGGGTATATAAGAGGCACACTGGCAAAGATGGGTGAAGAAAAAGGGCATAGAAAATAAACTGAAGGAAGAGGACATTTGTTAACAACTTTAACCCATCCCTTACAGAAATAATTATATGAAATGTTTTCTTGCTGCACACAAAAACTACCCAAGTGGTATATGTGCTGCAAGTGTGATTCAAATGTTAAATTGGAACCGATTGCATGCATATGGCATGCATGCAGCAAGCAAGAGTGGAAACCATGATTTTTATGTTAAATTCAGAAAGACTGCATGAATGTGGCATGCTTGCAAAAAGCAAGTGGTCACTGATAACTGCACACGTAAAAGTTAAGTGACTTGCTCAGGATCACACCATACGCAAGTGGTTGTTGATGAGATTCAAACCCAGATCTTCATGCCTCCAACTCTCTTGGCTTGCAGTTCAGTGTCTTTAACCACTTATCCATGCTCTCTGCACACATATGATTAGCTTGTACTTCAATATATACTGTATCTGACTACATCTGCATGCATGCAGCATTCTTGTAGTCACTGTGATGCTTTTCAGTTTTCTTCTCTTACTCATCTCAGTTTCACAGCTGACCTGTAGCACACATACAGTACCAATGGAAACACATGTGTTTTTTTCCACTCCCAATACACAAACTTACCCACAAAACCACTTAATTACTTCTGTCTGGCCTCTACTCCTGGGCCCAGATATTCAAAAGGGTTGTGCATGGTGCAACCCACTGATGTGCCCCGGTGAGATATTCAAATGGGAATTGTGCCTGGCAAAAATCCTGATGTGCTGGAGAGCATCAGTAATGTATGTGGAGCAGGTAGGGGGGGCATGCCCATGCATGCTCTGCACATCCCGATATTCAGCCCTGGATGTGCTGAGTCCATGCATGTGCAACCCCTACTTGCACCTCACACAGCTGATCCAAAAAAAAGGAACAATGGCTGGCCACCCACAGGTGAGCTACCATATTGCAGGGTGCAACATGGCAGCTGCCACCTGTTGGTGGCCATCCAAGCTCTGGCTGCACCTGGTGGTGCCCCCCCATGGCCAGTCGCTGGCATATGTACAAATATGACCCTCCAAACTCCCTGGTGGTCCAGTAGACCACTGTCAGCCCGATCACAGGCATTTGTATAATGAAACTACGTCCAATATCCCTGGTGGTCCAGTGGACCACTGTCAGCCCGATTGCGAGCATTTGTAAAATAAAATTACATCCAATATTCCAGGTGGTCCAGTGGACCACTGTCAGCCTGATCGCAGGCTTAAGTATGAGGAAAATAAAGTCCAATATCCCTGGTGGTCCAGTGGACTGCTGTCAGCCCGATCGCAGGCATTTGTAAAATAAAACTACGTCCAATATTCCTGGTGGTCCAGTGGACCGCTGTCAGCCTGATCGCAGGCTTAAGTATGAATAAAATAAAGTGCAATATCCCTGGTGGTCCAGTGGACCGCTGTCAGCCAGATCACGGGCTTAAATATGAATAAAATAAAGTCCAATATCCCTGGTGGTCCAGTGGACTGCTCGCAGCCCGATCGTGGGCATTTGTAAAATAAAACTACATCCAATATCCCTGGTGGTCCAGCGGACCCTCCCCACCCACCCACTGAGCCCCACCACCCCACTCTTCCCCGTCACGGTAGGCAGGCAGCACCCACCCACCAGCAGCCCCACACGCCCACCCACTGACACCATAGGTAGGGCTGTACACCCATTGGTCCACAGCGTGAGCCAATGGGCGTGCAGCCCCTACCATACTACACATTTCAGATATGTGAATGAATCCATTCACATATCTGGAATGTGTAGTATGGTAGGGGCTGGACATAATGTGCCTAAGCCTGGGGATGTGGAGGTCAGCTTCACTGGGAGTGGGTGCATAAGCCTGACTATAGTGGGTCTCCAATAGTCTGTGCATACCATACCACTCAACTGTCCATGAATGCAAGGGACAGCTCTAGAATGTCTGTAACATCTCTAAAAGGTACAACTTATTTGTTTTGACTAAAAAGTGATATGCAAATCAGGAAACATTCAATTGTATAAGATTCATCTGCATATACCACTGAGCAGTGCATCAGATATGGGCTTAAACCCACCCAGTTACTAACCAATTTTTTCCTGGCTGAAGTTCTGCCCCCTCTTAAAAAAAAAAAAAGGACTTTGTCCTGATTTTTCTCCCTGACTCAGTTCCATTCAGTATCCATCCCCTATGGGTCATGAAGCCACCCAAAGGTGAAGAAACATGAAAAACACATAAATATTTCAGGCCTTCCTCTGTCCCCAATCCTGCTGTAAAAGAAATGATTAACTTTTACTTGCCCAGTCATGTGGCCAAAACCTGCAGCCTGGTACAGTGTGCCGCCAGCCTAGTTTTCAGTCTGCTCCTCTTCTTTCCTTCTGCCAGAAGCTGAACACTAGAACCGACTATCACAGGTCCTCATCATGGTCCGTGACTAAATCACCTCACCACCCAAACCCACCTAACCTGGGTTGCTTGCTTCTTGCTTGGTTGCTTCTGTGGCTGCTGCTGCACTGCTCTGATCAAGGCCTATGAAGGCCACTCACACTGCTGTCACCACTGCTGCTAAGACTAGCTTGCTGCTGTAGGGGTCTGTGCTATTTTTTTTTGCATGGAGAGCCTAATAGAGTAAGCAGGTATCCTAGTCTTGAGTTAGCTTCTAGCTCACCCTCTGCCCTTTCAGCCATTAAGGGAGAGGGAGACTCACTAAGAGCAGACTGAAAAAAATATGCTGCCACAACATTGTTATTGAGAGTTGAGTGCTCACTGACTCCTCCAAGCTGTAGTGTGCAGTCTGTCTAATCTATGGTGGGAAAGAAAGTGTCGCACTTGCAAAACTCAGACGCTCTTTCTTGACTGGAGCTCATCCACATCACATGTGATTGTGCTGCTGCTAATAAGTGGAGAGAGTGGACAACACAATTCAGACACAGTCGAGTCTGGAGACTGCAGCATGAGCACACACAGGCCTGGTGGGCATTTATTGTGCAAAAGATTAAATCCAAATTCAATGCCATTATTGCCATGCCATGAGAACAACCTAGGCACAAATATGGGGTGGGGGCAACTGCCTCTGCCCTACCTAAAAGACACTGCTACTTAATGGTAGAAATGTATTCTCAGGTGCTAATGCAATGGTTTCCATTGCATTCTGAGGTACTGTATCTCCATGTTTCATAATGTGTCGTGATCATCATGTGAGTTAGTGTCCCTCATTGTCCTTCATTTTGAGTGTCCATGTCCCTCATTTTAGTGACATAATGTGAGGTATGGGGCAGGCTTCCAAGACCCTACTCAGCACAAAGTGTGATGCGCATGGCCATAGTGTGTATGCTCAATACAGAATGGCAAAGGGAAAGTAAGTGAGATGAAACAGTCATGGAGAAACATATTTGTAACACTAAATATGCATAAGGGATTTGTATGGCCCAAAACAAAAAGGATATGCTTCACAACACAGAGGTCCCTCTTCGTACATCTGGAATGGGGAATGTTGACTGGCTATGTCCTAGGCACTTAATGGAGTAAGCAAACAATACTTTACAAATTAATGACGATTTAATGACAAAAATCAAAAGTCATTAAACAACTTGCAAAATGATCAGAATTAATGAGTTTATCTAATTTTTATGGGAATCCAAATAAAAATGTACTTTAATGACTCTAATTGCTAGCGGTAGTATTATAAGAAATAGAAACTGATGTGTTTTTTTTAGATGAGCTTTGTACCAGCTTAGCTGCTGCACACATGGCAAGAGTGCAGCTTATGAATCTGATGTGATGTTTAAATGATGTTCACACCAGCTTAACTACACTCATGTCAAACACGCAAGTAACTCGCAAACCTGGTGTAATTATTAGAAGATGTTCACACAGATTACCTGTTGCACACATGTCAAGATTGCAGCATGCAAACCTGATTTGCTTTTTAGACCTGGTTCACTTAGGATAACTTTATGTATGCGAACTGCATGCAAACATTGCACAATTAAGCATGTGTCATGCATTCTGCACACCTATATTTCTGTAAGGAATGCCACCAAGAACAGATGGAGAGGATAACATCTATTATGATACAAGAGTGGGAGGTAGAACAAAGCACCTTTTCACATACAGTGGTGCACTCATACAGAGAAGGGGTATTTCATACTTTCAGTTACTCTTACACTGCCCCAAATGTTACAAGGGTTTACAAGACAGCTCCTTATTTGTACTAAGGGGTCAACTGACTGTAACATCTGAACAGAAATTTTGTCTCAGAAAATGGAGACCAGTTCTTTTTGCCCACACTGGACAACTGTTTAGGGTTCCTTTGTTTCACAGATGCAAACAATACCTACTCCAGATAGGGAGAGGATCATTGCACAGTATGTCTGCCATCAGTGAGGGAGGCATAATGCAAAAGACACCTGCCTACAGTGTGGCAAGGCACATCTTAATATCTAACAGCAGGGGGACTTTTCTTGCCCTCATCTCTCTCAAGAGAGTCCTCTTAAAAATCCCTTTTATCATCCCTACCTGTTGCTGGAACAATCGAACTCTGCTTGGCTGCATTTTTGTATTAACATAAAAACATAGACAATGATAGCAAAAAAAATCACTGATCCATCTAGCCTGCCCATAAACCCTAACAAACCCAGGAATTCTTGACCATGCAGAGTTCTTACCCACACTGTCCATGCCCCATGTTCCACACACTAGCACTATCACTCTGAGAGACCACTAAGCCCTGCACACAGTCTCAGCTGTGTCTGAAACCATTAATAGTTTTGATGTTTTGATAGCATTCAGATATATGCCTTCCTTTTTTTTCCTGGAACAACAATAACGCTACCATTTGATACATAATACTTTTTCCTGGTGTGCAAGAAGACATGGGTGGGTACAAGGCAAAGAAGAAAGGCTATATAAATCAGAAAAGCAAGAAGAAAGGATTAAAGAGGATAAGTAATGGAGATGGTAACAAGGGAACTGGTGGGTCATGGAAAGCATCACAGAATGGCACAGGCGGAGGAAGTAGGAAAGCAGGGAGGGAGAAAGTAAGATATGGAGAGCTATGTGCACCAATGCAAGGAGTCTGGGAATTAAAATTCTGTACCTGAAAGCCATCATGGAGAAGGCTTACTTGAATTTGGTGGCAATAACTGAGTTACGGTGTACTGACAGCTGACTGGGATATTGCTATATCAGGACAGCTTGTCCTATATTTAAGGGAGGAAATCAAGATCATGGTATTGCAGGGTCATCCAGAGGAAATGGAAGGGCTAGATGTGCTGTGGGTCATACTGGAGACAGTTACTTGGGCCACTATCCATATAGGGGTGGTATACAGACCTCCAGCACAAGGAGAGGAAATGGATAAGGCACTTGTGGAAACCATCATAAGGATGGCAAGTAAGGCATAGGTGCTACCAGTTTGTGACTTCACTTTGACAGACATGCCTTTGAGCCTTCTGCCTCCAGCTTTGGCAAGAAGTGGGGATATACTTGATTCCCTCCAATGGGCTTTTCCCAGGCAGCTTGTCAATGAACAAACTAGGATCAGGGCAGTGCTGGATCTGGTGCTTACCATCAGATATGACTTTGCAGATGTCACAGAGGGCAGTCCCAAAGGTATCAGTAATCACCGTACAGTGTGGTTTAACCTTAAGACAGGAAACACGTCAAACCACAATGGAGCTTGTAGGTTATGGAATTCTCTCCCCCAAAGTATTGTTGACATAACTGATTTTACCAAATTTAAAGTGGCAGTAGACACACTTATTTGACATCACTGGTTAATTTCCCCCACATGTTGTGGGGAAGGTAGTCTAGATGGGCCCTGTGTCTGCTTCTGCCTTTAACACTGAGTAAACTGAGTAAACTGGACACAGTACTCTAGGTGAGGTCTCATCAGTGATCTATACATCGGTAACACCACCTCTCTCTTTCTACTCGTGATACTCTCCCTATGCACCCTAGCATCCCACTGGCTCTCCCCACTGCTTTGTCACACTGTCTGGCCACCTTTAGGTCATCAGATATGATTATCCCCATGTCTCTTTCCTGTTTTCATGGTCATTAATAGCACACCTACCATTCTGTATTCTGCCTCTGGGTTTCTGTGCTGAAAGTGCATTATTTTGTACTTTTTCAGACTGAAACTTTGCTGCCAGCCCTCAGTGAATCCATGCTAAATTGGATCTTGTAAACCAATGGATTCAAGATATCCCACAATCCTTTCCTTCAGTAGTGATTCCATTAATGTCTACACCACTGAAGTCAGGTTGACTGGCCTGTAATTGCTAGCCTTCTCCATGCTCCTATGTTTGTGAAGTGGGACTACATCTGCTTTCCTCCAGTCCTCAAGAACCACTCCCGTCTCCACTGAGTGGCTGAACAGGGTTGTCAGATGTGCAGCAAGCACCTCTCTGAGTTCCTGCAATATCCTTTAATGCACCCCATCTGGCTCCATTGACTTTTCCACTTTCAGATTTGAGAGTTCCTTCTGGATTCTAGCATCTGTCAATGGACTAGTGTTCACCTCTCGTTCTTTGATGCTCCTGGCAATTATCTGTGGTCCCTTGCCTTCCCCTTCATCTGTGAACACTGAACAGAAGTATTTGTTCAGGATGTGTGCTTTTTCCTGGTCCCCCTCTACACACTCCCCACCCTAATCCCTCCTTAGCCTTACTATCCCTCCCCTGGTCTTTCTTGTTTTGCTTACATACCTGAAAAATGTCTTGTCCCCTTTCTTTATTGCCTGGGTTATTTTCTGCTCCATTTGCGCCTTTGCACTCTGAATTGCTTTCCTTGTCTCCCTCTGTTTTTTTTCTGATATACCTCCATTTCCTACCCTTCTGTATCTCCTTATACCTCCTGAATGCTATTTTTTTCCCCTTACCTTCCCGGCCACCTCTTTTGAAAACCATAGTGGGCTCTCTTTCCTCTTGCTTTTGCTTACTTGCTTAATACAAAGGTGTGTTGCCTACACTAGCCCCTCTTTTAGTTTGGTCCACTGTTTCTCCATTCCACCCAAGTCCTGCCCCCCCCAACCAGGGCATCCCTGAGGCATTCCCCCATCTTTTTAAAATCATCCCTCCTGCAGTCCAGGACCCTTGCCTTGGTGTGGCTCAATTCTGCCGCAGTGCTTACATTGAACCACACTGTACTGTCATCACTATTCTCCAGGTGGCTACTCACTTTGATGTCTGCAACACTGTCCCCGTTGTTGAGTACAAGGTCCAATATTGCCCTCTCATGAGTGGGCTCATTTACTAGTTGCCTGAGGAAAGCCCCCTGCAGAGAGTCCAGGATGTTACTGCTCTTAGCTGAAACTGCAGCTGGGATGCTACAGTCTACATCTGGCAGACTGAAGTCCCTACCAGCAGCACCCCCCCCTTATTTGCCACCTTTTGGATGGCTTCCACCAGAACCTTATCTAACATCTCTCCCCATGATGGAGGTCTGTAGATCATGCCAGTGTGAACTGTGGCTCCATCCTCTGTTACTAGGGCTACCCACAAAGACTCCACCCCTCCCTGAATTTCTTTTATCCCTATTGTTTTTATACTATCCCTCACATAACGAGCAACTCCTCCCTTTTTCTTTCCCACTCTGTCCTTCCCGAACAGAATATATCCTGGTATGGCTATATTCCAGTTATAGTTCTCACTGCACCCTGACTCAGTAATGGTCACAATGTCCAGGTTGGCCTCTGCCATAACGGCCTCTAGGTCTGAGATTTTATTTCCCAGACTTCGAGCATTTGCACACATGGCCTTCCATATTTTGGTATCACCCTGATTGTCAACCCTCCATTTTCCCTTTTGCCTTCTGTCTTTACTCCTTCTCTTATTCCCATCTCTCTTCATTTCTACCATTTTTTTTTGTTGTTGCTGTTGTTGTTAGGTACCCTTGGGGATCTCCCTCCCTTAGGGTTCTCCCTCCTTACTACTTTAGCTTGTAGGGGGTGGACAGTCTATGTCTCCCTTCTTCCTTCCACCACCCCCCTTGGCTAGTTTAATTACTTGCCAATGTAACATTTAAGTCTTTCACTGAGGACTGTGGTTCCCCTCCTGGATGGATGCAGGCTGTCACCTCTGAATAGACCCTTATCCCTCCTGGTGGGAACCCAATCCCCAATGCAGCTGAACCCCTCCTCTCTGCACCACTCCTTCAACTATGAGTTGAAGCTCCTGGTACAGATTACCATTTCCCACCCCCTGTCATAGGCAGGCAGCACCTCAGAAAAGGCCACTGAGCATGCTACCTACCCAAAAGCCCTCTACAAACTACCTGAACTTCTCCTACACTGTCCTAGACTTGTCCCTAGCCAGGTCATTAGTCCCTAGGTGGACAATGACATCAAGCTCTCCCTTCCATCCTGATGCCCTAGTGATCCTACGGATCCACTTCCCATCCCTCCAAGCCATGGCACAGGGTAGGCACCTAACCTCCCTCTGCCCCTCCCTTCCTGTCCCCAGATCTATCCTCCTCACAGTGGAGTCCCCCACCAGGAGTTGCTTCCTCCTCCTCTAGGTTCCTCTTCCACCCTCCTTGGGGTCTCCACTACGAGGACTCACACATCCTTCTTTGTCACTAATATGGGTGCTTCCATGGAACAGTCCTGCTTCATCAGAGTGGAGTAATAATTGTGTAGTGGTAGCATTTGGGGAATGTGCCTCTGACCAACAACTCTTATCCTTCCTGATTCCAAAACAGTCCAGCTACTCCTCCTCCTTGGCATTCTTTAATGTAGCTGTGGCAGACTTGGTGGTCCATGGGTGGGGGAGGAGGCCCCCCCAAATCCTAGCCAACTCGGCCAGGAGTCCAGCAACCTCCTTCCTCAGCCCAGAGAGGTGCAAGCAGATGGGCAACATGGCAGTCTCCAGAAGGTCTCCTTGAAAACTGCCACCCAACAGCCACTGGGCTATACTGCACTGCAACAATCCCATCATAATGTCTACTCTGCTACCCCTGGAAATACTTGGTCCCTTGCATCCTTACCTTGTTAGTTTTCTAACTAGCGACTTCCCTCAGTTTTTTTTTAAACTAAACTCTTTTGCACCCCTACCCTAGATAGGGCATTTTAACCACTCCTGCTTTTAGTTCAACTCTTCCTTACCTTGCAGACCTCCTGCTTCTCTGCTTCCTCCTTGTCTGCCTACTTTCCCCACCCACGGCTGTGGTGCAGTGTCCAGCTGCCAGCTTCCTCATTAGTCTGACTCCAGAAGGCAGACTTCAATATCCTTTGTACGTTGTTCTTTCTCAAGGGAGGCCACTTGATATCCTAGTTCTTAAGAAAACCCTAGCCCACTTTCTGGTTCCCAGGCAGTGCCCCGGATTGGCTGCCGATTGAGGATAGCAAGATTGCTCTCTGGCCAAAACCTAACAAAAGGGAAGTCTAAATGCAGACAGCTGCTTCACTTCTGCCTAAGCCACACACCCTAATGTACAGCTCTCCGCCTGACACCGCAGACTGTAAAGATGGTTATCAGTTCCCTTCCCCCGACTAGCACACTAACACTTCTGTTTTTGTTTCTACCCTAATTGAAGGTTCTAATTTACCTTGTAGACCCTACACTTCTAATCAAGTATCTGCCTACTTACCCCAATCAGAAATGTTCTAAAAGAAAAGTTCTAGCTGCCGTAGTCACACAATAAATGTCTAATATTACTAACAGCAGTTTGAGGCATATTTACACTTGCTGCCTAGATCTCACACTGATCCTCTCCATCTTTCTGTCTCTCTCTCTCTCTCTCTTTGTATGGTATGATAATATTTTTGTTAATTGTAGCTAAAACTAGATTTTTGGACAGACATTTTTCATTGCACTGCTGTTTAAGTGGACAGAATTCTAAGACAAACCAGGTAGGGACTGGTTGCTCTCCTGGCCATCATGCCAGCAACCTGAAATCAGGAATGGACAGCTTTGCTCAGTGGGCCATCAGGATGAGGAAGGATCAAGTGCCTGATGGTAGTTTGCACTCCTTGGGTTTGGGCAACTCCATTTCTTCTGCAGATACTTTCACCTGGCAGAGGCAAGACAGCAGCCACATTGACACATTACTCAGAGGGGCAAGAGCTGGAGTGTGATGTGCTGGCATATGTTTCACTATGCTTCAGCTCAGGGAGAAAAAACAAGGAGGAAAATGGCAGGGCTGTTACATGCCAGCACACTGGTAGGCTCCCTAAAGTCCAAGACTGCTGGCCACCCACCAAATTATGGTCCTGTGCAGGTGCTGAATAACCTATAAATCCGTGAGAAGGATGGTGATGTGGCTTGGGGAGGGTGATATCAGGCAAATCCAGGGGGAGAATAAAATACTGATTAAAACAAGCATTTGTCAATGCCGAATGTTGTTGTGCTGATATTGGTATTGGCAGTGGCAGAGCTAGAGATGCATATAGGAATGGCAGTGAAGTACTGAAGTGATGCAAACCCCACCCCACCCTGTAGAGAGTCACAGTCATTGGGGTGTGCCTTTGGGTCATCAGCTATAATGCTCATGGCATTGTACCTCACCCTACCCTGTAGGCACTGACAAGTGTCGTGGTGTGCTTTGGGGACATTGGGCATTATAATTACCCCATTCAATAAGTAAATATGCTGACGTGGGTGCAGTATAGGAGTGTGGGGTGAAGTTTGTGACCGAACAGTGCAAGACACACCATGATGCCTATCAGTGGCTGCAGGGTGGGTGGGGGGTGGAATAGCATGAGCATTACATCCGATGATCCCAAGTCACACCCCGATGCATGCCTGTCAGTCCGTACCGGATGGGGTGCTACAGTTGGAAATCCTAACATCGTAGGTGTGTAGTGGTAGTTTTACTCCACATTTTCAACATGGGCTGCTTGTCAGGCCACCTCATGAAAAGCAGCACAATTACTTTGTTAGCTGATACATGGTTTTGCACAGCAGTTGTGCCTCTTAGCGACAGAGGGATGAAAACACAGTTTTGGGCAGGATGTGGAGAATGGCAACTGTATTATTCATGAGGAGGCGTAAAAAATTGCAACATTGAAAATCTGGAGTGGCAATATGAAATATTGGTGAAGCAATGAACGTGCATACAAACTGCGCAACAGATGTCCGCAACCCAGTTATTTGATGGAGTTTTTTAGGCACATTTTCAACATAGGTATTTTGGGACATCCCCTCATGAACAGTAGTGCTATGATTTTGTTAATGTGTCCCAAAAGGTGATTCCCCACAGCGAGCATGCCATTGTGCACTGCAGTTGCAGAAATGCAGTTTGGGCAGGCTGTGAAAAAGGGGAGCTGTACTGTTGATAAGGAGGTGTGCAGAAATGCCAGTGGTGAAAATATGGCATGAAAATATTGCAAATTTATGAAGTTATAAGGCTGCGTGGAAACTGCACAATGCACGCTTGCAGCACAGTCATTTTACAGACTTTCAGCACAAAATTTTCAACATAGGCATTTTAGGACCTCTGCTCATGAACAGTGCCATCGTCATTTCCTCAAAGTGTCCCGAAAACTAAATTTCGCACAGTGACAGTGCAATTCTGCGCCGGGCATGCAAAAATACATTTCAGCCAGGATATGTAAAATGACAGCTGTACTGTTCATAAGGAGGTGTGAAAAAATGCTAATTTTGAACATCTGGAGTGAAAATATTAGAAATGCGGGACATCACGAGAGTGCATGCAAAGTGCGCAACGCACTCTTGTAAAACACTAATTTTATGGACTTTCAGCCCCAAATTTTCAACATTGGCATTTTAGGACCTGTGCTAATGAACAGTATCACTGTCATTTTCATAATGTGTCATGAACATGGACTTTCCACAGCGACCACGTTATTCTGCGCCAGAACTGCGAAAACAATTTTGGTCAGGATGTGAAAAATGACAGCTGTACTGTTCATAAGAAGGTGCAGAACAATGACAATGTTGAAAATCTGGAGTGAAAATATTATAAATTCACAAACGTACGAGTGTACATGCGAACTGTGCACCGGCACGCTGGTAACACAGTCATGTTATGGAGTATCGTCACCACATTTTCAGCATAGGCATTTTAGGACCTCTGCTCATGAACAGTTTAACTGTCATTTTTGTAATTTGTCCTGAACACTGATTTCCCTCATTGACCGTGCTAGTCTGCTCCAGAAGTGCGAAAACACATTTCAGACAGGATGTGAAAAATGACAGTAGTACGGTTCACAAGAAGGTGTGGAAAAATACCAATGCTGAACATGTGGTGTGAAAATATTGCAAATTCGCTAAGTTACAAGCGTGCATAGCAACTGCACACAATGCACGAGAAATAGTCATTTTTGATGCTCGTCAAATTTGCAACATAGGCTTTTTGATAGCCCCCCTCATGAACATTGCAACTGTCATTTCATTCCTCACTCCTGAAAGGTGATTTTATGCAGTGACTACGAAATCACCTTTCGGGACTGAATAACACCATGACAATGCAATAATTCATGAGGAGGGGTCCCAAAATCCCCATGTTGAAAATTTGGTGCCAAAATTCCAAAAAATGCCTGAGATCTGCATCAAAGTTGAAAAAAATCCCTATTTATTCCATTACACAGCTTACCAGCATTTCCACAGTTCACGGTTGGCATTGAAGAGTGCAGACATGTTCCCGGTCCACCGAAGATCGTCGCACCGGACTCCGGAGGTAAGTATGGGGTGAGGGGGGTGTGGGGAGGCAGGGTGCAAAGTGGTGGGCGGAGGTTGGGAGGCAGGCAGGAGACCGTGAGGGACAGTTTTCTATTTACAGATTCAAAAATAAAAAACAAACATCGGGGGTGTTTTTATTTGCAGAGGCTTTGGCACACTGGGGTGGGCTCCCAGCATGCCATCTAACTGTTTGAGGGGGTGCTGCAGCCGACGGGGATTGGGCTCCCTCATCAGAACACAACACTGAGGGGTAATTTATGCCGATGGGATTGGGCACCCTGTCCGACACACAAAGGAAAGCAGTGGGGCAGAGTGAGCTGAGGCGATTAAACTCTCTTAATGACAAATGGGGAGCGCTTTATGCCGACGGGAGTAGACTACCTGCCAGCACATACATTGGACTACGCTAGCCAGCAGGGGGATTGGGCACCCTTGAAGTCAGCGGCTGTCATGTCCACTGCATCTGATGAGCTTTGCTCGGATTATAGCAAACCTTTCCTTAGATGTGCTCACAACATTATGCATGCATGGTGTGGTGCCGGCATGGCAGCTGATTGGGGAATGGGGGACGCACCTACTGATGTGTGCCCTGCATTCGCCCAACAGTGACCGCACCTTCAAATCTGCACTACCACAAGATGTTGGCTGTGCAGGTGCACAAACATAAAAATAAATTGCCAAAATACATAGCAGAGACAGATAAAAGTGATATTAGATATTAGTCATATACTAAATAAATGTTTCCCAGACACATTTAAAACAAGCCCCAAAACACTAGAAGTTCCTTCAGTCACTTAAGTCCTCGACTTGTTACTTTTTGGTAACTTTGAAGAACTAAAAACACCAAAATCTGCAGAGCTCTTTATTACTCCATCTGCCCTTCTACACTATCTCCATAAAACCATTTTTTGTAACTGGGCAAAGAAAGTGAAAGCAGACCAACTATGTGTTTGCATTGATTTTTGCAATCATGTGATGTTTGCTTCACTGAATTTGCTGAATCATAGGTTCATAGACACATTTCGAGTCAGGAGGTTCAAGACCTATTTGTGACTTGCCACATATCAGTGGTACATGTACATTCGAGTGTATTCTTCACCTATATGAATGTCCAGTGCTTTTTTTGAACATTTCCATAGTACCACTATTTACCACAGGTACTGGTAGTGAATTCCATAACTTTACCACCTTCTGGCTAAACCATCTTCATCACCTCTCAGTGTTATAGTTCATGGCAGTCACAAGAATAAAGGCACCATTTGAGATCCCACAGGCCAGACATGTGAATGACACTCTGACTCCAGTGCCCTGGTGTAATTTCTCTTAAGATTTACTATGTACATCTCTGTGGTTATGCAGTTGTAGTGCCCAATGCGATAGATAGATAGATAGATAGATAGATAGATAGATAGATAGATAGACAGACAGACAGACAGACAGACAGACATATATATAAAATTAAGGGGTGGGAGCAAGTGCATTAAAAAGAGAAGAGGAAAGAGGGAAAGTAAAAAAGAAAAAAGGGGTAACAAACAGAGTGGTAACAAAACCTGGTAAGTCATGTGTGCCAATGCTGGATGTCTAGGAAATAAGATTCCAGACCTGAAGGCCACAATGGCAGAGGCCGACCTGGATATTGTGGCCATTACCAAGTCCTGGCACACTGAAAACCATGAATAGGACATGGCCATACAAGGCTATACTCTGTTCAGGAAGGACAGGGTGGAAAGGAAAGAAGGGGGTGTGGTACTTCATGTGATGGAGAGCACTAAAGCAACAGAGATACATGGAATATGTGGGACGCAGAAGTACTGTGGATCACCCTACAGACAGGGAATGGAGTCTCTATTTGCACTGGTGTGATCTACAAATGTCCAGCATGTGGTAGGTGTTAGATATGGTACCCATGGAAGCCATTGCAAGATGGCAGAGTAGGGGAGGTGCTGCCGGTGAGGGACTTCAATATGCCGGATGTAGATTGGAACCTCCCAGGTGTGGCTTCAACTAGAAGCAGGGAAATCTTGGACTCCCTGCAGTGGGCATTCTCAGGCAATTGGTCAGTGAGCCCACTCATGATGGGGCAATACTGGACCAGGTACTTGCTAACAAGGTCACTGCTGCAGTCATCAAGGTGTTGGGGCCACCTTTGGACCAGTGATCACTGTACAGTGCGGCTCAGTATAAGGATGGCTGTGAATGTGAACCACACAAAGGCAAAATTCTGGACTTCAGGAAGGCAGATTTTAAAAAGATGGGTGAATGCATCAGGGATGACATGGCAGGGGAGATGAGCTGAGCTGGGGGTGCAGTAGGGAAAACTAAATAGAGCCACAGTGAAGGAAAAAAACCTTTGCATCAAACAAGGGATCAAAACAAAGAGGAAAAAGAGACTGCTATGCTTCTCTAAAGAGGTTGTGGAAAAGGTAAAAGCTGAGAGGGTAGTGTTCTAAAAGTACAAAAAGACACATAGGGAGAAGGATAGGGAAGAAACCCAGGCCAAGTGTACACCTTGGGGAGGGGGGAATGCTATAAGTCTCGATGGCTGAGAAGGACCTGGGGGTGGTGGTGGATGTCAAGATAACTCAGAGACTTGTAGGAGGGCAGCAGCCAAGGCCAACACGATGCTGGGATACATCGCTAGGGGGATCACCTCCAGAAGGAGGGAAGTGATACTCCCTCTGTATAACTGCTTGGTGAGGCCACACCTTGAGTACTGCAGTTTTGAGGCCACACTTAAAGAGGGACATTACCCTCCTGGAGAGGGTCCAGAGGAGGTAACCAAAATGATTTGGGGCTTGGGGACAGGACCTATGAGGAGAGCTCAAGAGCTAAATATGTACACATTGGAAGACAGAAGGGACCGGGGACATGATAGAGTCTTCAGGTACATGAAGAGGGTAAATAGGGAGGAACAGTCAGGGTGTCTGAAGGAAGGAGGAGGGGCCACTAGAGGGCATGGGTGGAAGCTGGAGGGGAAGATTCAGGGAGAAAGGAGGAGGTGCTACTTCACTGAGAGGGTGGTGAGCTTATGGAATGTGCTGCCTAGGGGGCTGGTGGAGGCAGAGACAGTGGAGGGGTTCAGGGGGTGGGACAGGTACAGGGGAAGGGTTCTGGAAGCAAAATCCAATGCAGCAAGAATATCCGGAACTAGGAAGGGAGAAGCCAGAGGAGGTGAGGGGGGCAGCAAGGTCAGCACCCAGGGTGGAGGCTGACCAAACGAGCAGACACGAAAGACCGTTAGGCCTATTCTGCTGGCATTTTAGTATGTTAGTAAGTGTATCAGGGGAATCAGAGGGAGCAGGGAGAGCAGTAAAGAGCACAAAGTCACAAACTGAAGAGAGAATAACCAAGGCAGTAACAAAAGGGAACAAGAAATGTTTTAGGTATGTAAATGAAAAAAGAAAGACTGGGGGTGGGATTGTAAGTTTAAGAAGGGAAGGGGGTGGGCTGTACAGAAGGAGAACAGGAAAAGGCAGACAACCTGCATAAATACTTTTGTTCAGCACTTACAGAGGAAAGAGATTAGGAGGGTCCACAAAAATGTAAGGACCAAGGTGGGCATTAGTCTGTTTTCAGAGGAGGGAGCACAGAGGGACTCATGTATCTGAAAGTGGACAAAGCAATGTGGCCAGATGGGGTTCACCCAAGAGTACTGAGGGAGCTCAAGGAGGTACTGGCTGCACCTCTGAGAGTACTATTCAACAGCTCATTGGAAACAGAATTGGTCCTAGAAGACTGGAGGAGGGCAGATATAGCCCTACTTCACAAAAGTAGTAAGAGGGAAGAGGCTGACAATTATAGGCCAGGTAGCCTAACTTCAAGTGGTAGGAAAGTTGATGGAATTACTCCTGAAGAAAAGGATTGTGGTATATATTGAATCCAGTGGGCTAAAAGATCTGAGACAGTATGGGCTCATGGAGGGGAGCTCATACAGTATCAAACAAATCTGATAGATTTCTTTGTCTGGGTGACCAAGGAACTAGATCAGGGTGGAACTGTGGACATAGCCTATTTAGATTTCAGTAAGGCATTCAACACTATTTCACATAGTATAATAGAAAGCAAGCTGGGTAGCTTAGGAGAGGCTCCAAAGGTGGTAAATTGGTAAGAAATTGATTAAGTGATAGGTAGCAAAAGGTGGTGGTAAATGGATTTGTCTCAGAGGAAGTGAGAGTTACTAGGGGGATGCCTCAGGGATTAGTGCTGGGACTGGTCCTCTTAATGTCTTTATAAGTGACATTACAGAAGAGCTGGAAGGAAAGATCTGATGTTATCTAATTCTGCAATTGGTTGGACAGTCCAGGGAGATAGAAAGGATGAGCAGTGAGCTGAGCAAACTTGAAGAGTGGTCAAGGGTATGGCAGCTGGGTTTCAATTTGAAAAAAAAAGCCAAATAATGCACTTTGGGCACAGAATCCCTGGGGTAGAGTAAAACATGGATCACCACCAAGCAGAAAAGAGACCTTGGAGTGATCATATCAGATAAAAGTGGCCAGGCATTACAATAAGGCAGTTGGGATGGTGAATAGGATGCTGGGTGCATAGGGACTGGTATCACCATTATAAAAAGGAAAGTGGTGTTGCCTCTGAAAAGATCACTGGTAGGACTCCACCTAGAGTACTATGTCCAGTTCTGGAGACCACTTTTCAGAAATGACTTAGAGTGGAAGCAGTCTAGGGAAGGGCAAATAAAATGGTGCAGGATCTGCACCTGAAGCCCATCAAGGAGGGACTATAGGACTTAATTATAGAATATACTTGCAGGTGGAGAGGACAGGGAGGGAGGATATGATAGAGACAGTTAACACAGGGGTAAAAAAGATGTGCTCAATGACAAAGGGCATGGCAAGAAGCTGGAGAGGGGTAGATTCAGGAGAGATGTGAGGAAATACTTTTTCACAGAAAGAGTGATACACTCCTGAAACAGTTTTCCAGTGGAGGTGGTGGGGCCAAAAACAGTGGCGGTGTTCAAGACACATGGGATAGGCATAAAGGAATTTTAAGGAAATGGAAGGGGGTGAATAGGTTGGAAAGCAAATATGATCTGTGGTGATACCATAGGGAAGGGAATATGGGCAGATTACGTGGGCCAAGCAGTCCTTATCAGCTGGGAATGTCTATATTTCTAGAGATAGTTAAACAGTTAATAGATATAACAAAACATATTTTGGTCTCTTTTAGGTGATGAATGAGTGACACCATACGCATCATTATAGACTTGAGGGATTGCTCCTGACCAATTGGAGCTCTTCCTTCCTTTACACATGAGACATTCTTATTCTGCAAAAAGTGTCTCACATGCAGCTACCCTAGAAAGGGGCATGTTTGGTTATGGTTTAGAAAAAAAATAAGATATTATTGAGCAAGCTTGATCAATAATATATTAGTACTGCCACTACAACCACTCTTACAGTTGTAAGAGTGGTCTTACATTCTTAGAGTATCAAAACCATTTACCTTTGGTTCACAGTTCCATATCCTAAGAATGCACAAGGCCACTCTTACAACAGTAAAAGTGGTCTTGGATGTGGTATTAACATACAAAGTATTTAATTAAACCTTGGGCAGTGAACAAATACAAAGTCATAGTAATATTTAAAGAATTTCTTTCTTGTCAAAAGAAAAATATTTAGCTTGATGGTTCCAGTCCAGAGTTAAAACAAATAGAGGACTTGATCATGAGATTGATATGAACAGAAAAAAATATCAAATTGCACTAATTTTGAAATTTTAAACAATTTTTTAAGTCACATTTTTTTCATTGTTTGATAGTTTTGAAATGCTATACTACAAGTGTTTCTCAAATGACTACTGAATACACATTGAACTTGTTTAAAATAAGTGGCAAATCTACAGAATCTAGAATGCTTGATTTACTGTGAAAAATAAATATTTTTGATTCTTATTATTCCTAAGGGCAAGAGGTACTCATACTTAAAAAGAAGGGAAAACACCTACTGTCTGAAGATGAAACCACCAGTGGTGAGAGTAAATTAATTGAACAAACACTGCTCTCTAGTGAGCAAGGGAAATATTGCATTTGCATTGTTTTCTTATTAAATTCACTGTTTGGTTTGAAAATGTAAACTGCAAAAGTGGAAACAGGGACAGTTTCTGTGCTTGATAACTTACAATAAGTTGTGAAGAACTAGTCCTCTAATTTCTTGTTATAGGAAATAACATTCGGCCATTTTTCAGGTCGATCCAGGTATATAAACTGGGGTTAAAGACAAAGAATGTCCTTACAGAAGACTCTGAAGTCAACCAACTTGGTAAAATCAAAGAACATGTGAAAAGTTTGATTAAAGAAATAGCCACTGTGCAGACAAGTTAAGTAAATGCAAACAGAGATTGCAAGAAGAGATAGCAACTAGAGAGCAGCAGATAGACTACCTGGAAACTCATAGCCAAACTGTACAAGTAAAGAAGGTAAAGCTAAAAAGAACTTGTTCCAATCTCAAACTCTTTCAAAAACTAAAGGAAATGTGCAGGTGTTTCAAACAGCCTATCAAAATCTCAATGATGAGAGCAATATGATGATGAAAAAAGTCATTATGCCTGTCTCTGGCCTGGAGTACCTCCCAACCTGTGTAAAAGTACAACCCCCCCACCCCCCAATGCATAATGCCTGCTTAATGAATGTGAGGGCTATTGAAGAACTAACTGACATATTTTCTAGTCTGATTTGTTTCTCCTCCCAAGAACTTCACAAACAGCTTCACAAACACTCAAATGTACCAAGTAACCACATTCCCTGATCTTGCTCCACCCCTCCTTGAACCGCTTGGAGAGTGAGCCAGGAAAGAGAAATGGACAACTGTAGGTATTACATTAGAGGATGGGATACAGTGCATATGAGAGTAACTAGATGAAAAAAAAATCATAGCACTAGTAGATTATCAGTCATTCTTTTAAAAGAGTAGTTTGGAGGCCATATTACAAAAAAGGTTTCACAAACTAGAAAAGACAAAGTGTAAGAAATCTAAAAAAATCTTCTACTGATTCTTCCACTGATGGAGAGGAATTGTGATCTGAAGAGGAACATCCTACAAAGTCAGCAACCAAGTGAAAGATGATAAAACAGAGCTGTCATAGCATAATGAATATTTTCTTAAATGTGGTTGAAGAAAAATATGATACTAAGAAATCTAGTTACACCACTGAGCAAAATATACAAGTGTTGGAAAAGGGCTTCCTGAGCTTGTCATCACTTCAAGTGTCAACACAACAAAACATCTGACTCATTCTAGGCATTAAAAAGGAACCTAAGGAACAGAGTGTGAGAGATACTGCAGGGGAAATAGCTAATCTGTTAAAACCACCCCAGAAAAAAAAGAAACCTATACAAGATGAAGTGTTAGAAGTTGCCACTGCATGTGCTTTGACCATGAAAGGTAATGACCTCACAATCTTTAAGAATCACAAGAAACAAGGAAAGAAGCAAAACAATAATCCTCCCAAGATCCATCAGTGGATCAACATGGGTCCCTTTGATGAACTCTTAGATTCTCCTACAAGACTACTAGGAAAAGAACTATACTTCCCAAAGGGTACCCATCTACTAGAGGATTCAAGAGGAGCAGGATTTGTAGATGATGTGCAGTAGCTACAGGAGTCATACCATAATAATGACCAGCAAAGCTTTCATAACAAACAGAGGGTAGCCTGCAGCCTAACTACCCAAGCTCAGAATAAGTGAAAAAATGAGATGGAGAAGCATTTGGGAGCATTAAGAGCTTATTTTCAAGTGCAATTCCAAAACACATCCTCTATACCAGCTCCATCTACTGTACAAAGCAGGTGTTAACACAGCATGTCACATACCGCATCAATAATTTTGGTAATTGACTGACAATTCTTGGTTCCGCTGATGGTCTCTAGGTAAATGAGCAGTCATTCTTGAAAATCGCAAATAATATAAGTCAATAAATGACATTAAAAGAGTGGTCACTAAAAATACTGTTTCTGTGTCACCTTCCCTAAAGGGGGAGTCAGAAAACAGTTTTGCAAAGTCACAGACTCTAACTACTCAATTGTCATGATTAAAGAAATACAAATTCTACCTAGGCATCCTGTATCAAAAGTAGAAGCTGATTTCAGGCCACTGGCACAGCAGTAAAGCTATAATTTGCGATGCTGGTGACTTGGGTTCACACCTGAGCCTGCTTCATGAAAGGGTTGGCCTGGGGAAGAGGACTGAGTTTGCAATGGGCTGCTCTTCTCCTCCACAGTATGGTGAAAGTGGTGCCTGTTGTTAGCCTGGCCATAGCAGCAGCTGGGGGACAGATTACTGTGGCCACAATGCAGGGGGCGGAGGTGCAGCAGACATCCAGTGTGCTGTATATGGAAGTATGTGCAGCAACATCACTGATGTCACTGCAAGCCAGCTCCTCCACACAATGGTGGAAGGGGAGACAATGGAAAATTACCTTGGCTGGAAGGATAATTCTCTGACTCATTGTAGGCATTGCACCAGTGCCTTGGTGCAACTCTATGTAACCCTGGCACCATTGTACCAAGGGCTACTACCACTGCCTGCCTTCCTAATAACAGGTTTGGGGTCCTGGGTTCAGAACTAACTACTACCGGGGTCTCCCCACCTTCAGTGCACATACAATTTTGGTACCTCCACTCAGAGTAATGCATAAGTGGGTTCTTGATAGAATTGGTACAGACCTCTGGGAATCTATAACCACCCACAATCCCACCTACTGACCTTTTAAACTTAGTATTACCGCTACAACACTCTACCCTTGTAAGACAGGTTGATACCAGCATTAATTATATACTGATAGGTACTCCACTAACCAGCAGGGTTCGGTCTCTCAACATTCACCCTGCAACCCCCTGTAAGAAGTAGTTTCAAAAGTACCAACATACACTTTCAGAATGCTTGGCTAATGTGTCAGCAACCTTAAACCAGATAATGATATGCTCACAGACCAGTTTAACAATAAACAGTGAATCAGATTTATTGAGGGGACGTGAACAAGGGAGGGGCAAGAATTTAGGCAATGATTTTCACTGCAGTAGGTGCTGTACTTAGGTTAGATTTGCTGTTAGCTATTTTGGTCCCAAACATTATAGTCCTGGCAACTTCTGGGTACCCAGAGTGGAAACAGGCATGCCTGAATGGTGCCGTGGGGTGGCCGGCATTGCAGCTGTGTTGGGGACCTTGGTGGAAGAAAAAAAGATTACACATAAACAATAGCTCAGATCAGTTATATCCATGGATGGATGGCCCAGTCTATGTAAACACTTTAACTGTAAACTGGCAAAACATGATCAGGTGGTACCATGAATAATTTTAGCAGACAGTTGCAGGGAGCCACCCTGGTTTTACTCACTGTATCCAGAAGTTGGAGCATGGTAGAGGTGACATGAAGACCTGCTAGTGGCTGAAGCTGATGGCGAGGAACAGGGCCAACATGACTCACACTCACTTCACAGCCTTTCCCTGTAGGTGGCCACAACCTGCTCATAGCTATCTTGCTGGGGCTGAATTCCCTAGGCTGGTCTCTCACCAGGATGCTGCTATGATACAGAAACAGTCAGGCTGGGCTCACTGGCATAGGCTCAGCTGACAAAGAAAGTCTCTTTTAAGTTGATACTGTGTGCTGGTGAACCCTCCAGCAGGGCTTTGCAAAAGAAGTCCTTCTCAAGCTGGATTGCCTCCTGATTTCTTCACCGAAGCCCAAGGTGAATGTTCTCAACAAATGGTAGGCCACTGTTTCAATGGCTGAAGAATAGCAAACTTTCCACTCTTCAGTGAATGGCCAGTTTCTTTGCTGCTTTTCTGCAGAAACCTCTTTCTTCAGCTTAGAGGCAGTCCCAGACCACTGTGTCCCGTGATGGATCAAGCAAAAAGTCACAGGAGGCAGATACAGGCCTCTTTCCTGAGATTCCTATCAGCCCTACCTCAGGCTATTACCTCCCTGGAGCGTGAGCAGAACCTCCTCCCTCTTTCTAAAGAGGCTCAAGAAGAACTGAACTCTGTTTTAAAACAGTCACAGACTTGTCCAGTTTTTCTGCCTTTCGGTTGGCTTACCTAGCTGTCAATTTCCATTGGTTAATTTAGGGGGGAAATTGTTTAACCAGGAAAGACACACTAAGCTGAAGCTTGTTTCCAGGTGCGACCTGGGAGCACAAGGAAGTTAAGTGACTTGCTCAGGGTCACACAGTATGCAAGTGGGAGCTGTGGGATTCAAACCCAGGTCTCCAGGTTAGCAGTTCAGAGCCTTAAACCACTACGCTATACTGTCTCCCAATTTAGGCACCAATAAGGAAGGTTCACAGCTTTCCCCACAAGTCAAAGGGATAAGGGCCCCTTGAGTACCCCTTGGATTCAATTTATCCAAAATGGGAGTCCAGGACCAAAAATGGCGGCTCCATTTCAAACAGTCCCAACAATTTATTATATTTAAATAACAGATTTATAAATAAATATTTTCAGTTTTGTGAAGGGCTCCCTCTGCTTTATAATCGATGGCAGAGTGGAGCTGATCAGGGTGATCCCTGGCTGGTGGCCAGCTCTGTTGTACTTGGACCCAGCACAAGCTATTTACACTGTAACAGGGGCTGGAGCTCTTAAAGAGGTAGTGCGGTGGCATGTAAGTGCGCACACATGCAGAGCAACAGCAGCACACATGGAGCATGGATTTAACTTCTCTAACTGGATGTCTGCCAGACAGTGGGCATCAAAGGAGCCCAGAGAGATACTTAAGGAAAGCCCCTGAATTTGGGGGGCTACATCCAACTGCATTCTGTCTAGCAGGTTGTGTTTGTCTCTCTGGCACCCCACCATGGCAAGTAAGCTGTGTAGGAATGTGGAGTAGATATGTCTGTAGGATGCTAACTAAGGGGCTGGGGGTCGGGGGAGAAGTGAGCCAGGGTATGGAAAGAAGCATGAATAACAACAAAAAGGAGACAATGACAGATTTTACTTTGATACCACTGTGGAAGAAAGCTGGAGTACAAAGCTTTATTTCACTGGGGAGCAGAGGTGACCCTGTTGCCTAAAAGCTAGTTTGACAAACTCACCAGTGTCTTACTTAAGTATCAGAAAATACACCTAAAGGCCCTTCCTGGTGACATACAATTTAATGGTTGTGGAAATTACAAACAAAAACCAGTGGATAAATTTGATTCAGGCTATGGTTTGGTAAAATATGGATAAATATCAAACGCCAAGTGTATTTTACCAGTAAGACAGTCGATGACTTCTTCATCAGAAATGATCTGAAAAGGTTAAGTCTAATAATTGACTAATTTCATGGAATTCTGTTTACATAGGTAATGCGGCTTATTGTATTTGGAAAAAGTTGTAATGGTCCTAAACAAGTAGAGTCCTACTACACCAAAAACATTGTTCAATGTTCAAAGCAAATTTTGTACTTTCAGTCATACCTTACTTGTCTGTATTATGTAATCTGGAACATGTGTTCTTGTGCAGTGAAAAGGCCCACATGGTTTGCACATCAGAACAGGATGTGATTGAGTCTGAAACTGGCACCAGAAGCCTCACATTCTTCCCAAAGGATAATGTCAACCCTGCTCTTTTACAGCTCTCTCTGTCAATGAAAGAGAAGCTTTACACTCCTAATGTACAATCCATGCAGAGGAATGTGGAAATGGGATACTAGTAAATTTTAAAAAGAGAGATTGCTGCTCTGTGTTAGAGGGATGTAATCACTGGACACTAATGGTCCCAGACAGTGGAGTATTCTTTTTCCTTTTTAGGTCCTCTGGATGGTCTCCTGCATTTAATGGAGAGGTGGTGTAGTATGAACTGATTGTTATGCCAGTTTATTGTAACAGTTTTTTGAGTGGTGGTTTTCAGAAAAAGATAATTGGGCATCTTTGTTTTTTTTTTCTGAGTATGTGGGGATACGCTGGTGGGGTGGGGGCAAGGGCCATGCACAGATTCGATGAGCTCTGCTGTGGGGCTATATTATTACTCTGACCCAGTGTGGTCATTTGGGGAGCATCATCTCCAGTTGTAGACCCAGCAGGTTTTGGTGCTTAGGTGCAGGGGTGACTGAGGCCACGCCAGTCTAGTTTCTCTGTATCTGGTGGGCTAATGGGTGAGGGGTGATACCTCTACACTATCAGTGGGGCAGGAGGCATTGGAAGAAGGGGTTTGCTAGACCTTTTTTCCTGCTCCTCATGCTTTGTTAATAGGGGGAGGGATGTGGGGGTGCTTGGGGATCATGCACACGGTTTGCTACATGTGGGAGTGGAGGGTGGGGTTTGGGGTGGTCGTTTTGAACTGGGTAACATCCCCTGTATTGGTTTGCATGGAT
Source organism: Neoceratodus forsteri (assembly GCA_016271365.2). Taxonomy (NCBI): domain Eukaryota; kingdom Metazoa; phylum Chordata; order Ceratodontiformes; family Ceratodontidae; genus Neoceratodus; species Neoceratodus forsteri. The sequence continues at coordinate 808,022,099 of CM057449.1, read as the reverse complement.
GTTACTGGTAGAAAGTTGCTTTATTTTTTTTTTAATAGTGGTTGTATTGGGGGGAGGTATTGTTCTAAGGGGGCTGGGGGATGCTGGCAATGGGGGGAAGATACCTGCCGCCATGGGGCTTGTTTACGGTGTTTCATTTTACAGCACTACTATACTGTGATTAGAGTGATGGTGCAGTTGTCTGTTATAATGTGGAATGTTCAAGGTCTCAGTATCTCCATAAAAAGGAATAAGGTCCTTTCTTACTTAAAATCCTGTAAATGTGACATTATCCTTCTACAAGAGACCCATCTCCTGCAGAGGGATGTTGTCAATCTGGATCATGGGTGGGGGGTGAGCGTATTCCAGCTTGTTTGTCTCTAAAAAAAGAGGGGTTTCCACTTTGATAAAATGGGTCTGGCCTTTGATAGTGGACCAGTGGGAATCTGAAAAGGAGGGATGGTGGATATTGGTTATAGGCAAGGTGGAGCATGTACCTTTATTATTGGTAAATGTTTATGGTCTGAATTCCCACGCACCTGACTTTTTTTTCCCAGCTGATGCAGTGAGTTATTGACTAGTACACGTGCATATGGTGCTTCTCTTAGGGGGGAGACTTCAATTTTGTTTTTGACCCAGTGGTGGATAGGACTCCTTCGGAGAAGGGGGTCCCCACCCACCAGAGATCTTGGGAAATTCTCTCCCACTTTTGTGAGGAATTCTATCTGGTTGACTGCTGGAGGATCTTGAATCCTACTCTTCAAGATTTTTCTTTTTGGTCATCAAGATTCCAGACTTATAGCCGGCTGGACTATTTTCTTTGCAGCTCGGCTATTTTGGCAGATATCGTGAAAGTATGCCATAGGTCTATTGTCTTATCTGACCATGCCTCAGTGTCTCTGGTTTGGGAGCCATGGCATACCTTGATAAGAACTCCTTGTTGGCATTTTAATCCTGATTTGATATATGTGATGGATTTTCATCAATGGCTGGAGGGGGAGATTGATTTTTATTTTCTGTCTAACTCTTCTCCAGAGGTCTCGACCTTTGTTATATGGGACACGTTTAAAGCCTTCCTATGAGGCAGAATTATTTCTATGCTTCACATGTCAATAGGCAGAAGAGAAAGAAGGTGGAGACCTTGACGGGGAGATTTAGACAGAACAGGAGATTTATGTGTCCCAGTCAGTTCAGGAGGAGAAGGTTCAGGAATTTGTTACCTAAGGACCAGTTGAATGTGATTTTTCAACAGAAGGCTCAATGTGTCTTGTTTTTTAGTAGGCAGGCTTACAGGGAGTCGGGGGATAAAGCCAGCAAGTTGTTAGCGTATAGGTTGAAGAAGACAGCGATGGATGCACAGGTTCCATATTTACAGGATGGGCAGGTGGGAGTTGTCTCTGATGCTGGAGCCATTGTCGAGCAGTTTAGAGTTTTAATCTGATTTATATCAGTCATCTGTTAGTCCCTCTCAGACAGCCTATGAGGCCTTTTTTGAAGGCTGTACTCTACCTAGGATATCAGTGAATTCAGCATCTTTGCTGGAGAAAGATATCTCCCTGCAGGAGGTCAAGGGAGCTATTAACTCACTAGCTAGGAGTAAGGCCCCGGGCCCAGATGGGCTTAGGGCAGATTTTTATCAAGCTTTTGAAGCACAGTTGGCCCCAAGCTTTTGGACTTGTTACAGGCAATAAGGAGGGAGTTTGCTACCCGATTCTATGAAAGATGCCACTGTCACTGTCTTGCCAAAGCCAGGGAGGGATCCGACTCTATGTGCCAACTATGGCCCCATTTCTCTTTTAAATGTAGATCTCAAAATCTTGGCTAAGGTTCTGGCCATGCGTCTGGAGACAGTGTTGGGATCTTTGGTTAGTGGAGCTCAGTCTGGCTTTATTCATGGGTGGCAGGGCAGTGACAATCTATGGGCAGTTATTGATTTAATACAGGTGGCAATGAGGGGGCTGAAGTTGACAGCCTTGGTGGGATTGGATGCTGAAAAGGCATTTGATACTGTTGAGTGGAGTTATTTGCAATTTGTGGTTACCAAAGTAGGACTGGGGCCAAACTTCCACCAATGGATAACCAGTTTGTACTCAGATCTCAGGACTAGGTGTGGGCTAATAGTGTGCTGTCAGAACCCTTTTCCTTATCCAGAGGTACGAGACAGGAGTGCCCACTTAGCCTATTATTGTTCTTGCTTGCAATGGAACCTTTAAGCTTAGCACTATCTCAGGATCTGGATGTTAGAGGGATCATGGTGGGGGGGGGGATCCTATTCTACTTTACTTTATGCAGATGACCTTTTGTTGTTACTTTTGAAAGTTGAAACCTCATTCTCAAAGGCATAGGAGATTATTGAACTATTTGGGGCAATCTCAGGGTTGCACATTAATTGAGGGAAAACTGAGATTTTACCTTTATATAAGGCTGACCCATCTTGGGCCTTGTTAGGTTTGCATACTTTGAAATGGTCCCCAGTTGGGTTAAAATATGTGGGAATGCATGTCTCCTCTCAGGCTGAGGTAATGTGTTCAAAAAATTTAAGGGGGGTGATGGAAGATGTAAAGATAGACCTCCAACAGTGGAAAAAGCTGAACTTGTCCCTTCTTGGTATAATTGCAACTTTAAAATTGATGTTTTTTTCTCATCTTTTTTACATCCTATGTAATCAGCTCTTATTTGTACCCCAGTGTTACTGGATTCAGTTTGACAGGTTGTTGGCAGGTTTTATTTGGGAGGGTCATACCCTACATTTTAGTAGAAAGACACTTAGAGCCCCTGGTATTAATGGAGGATGGAACCTACCCTGGTTCTGAGCATATTATTTATGTAAGGGAGTAAAACAAACATTACATTGAATACAATATCCATCTGCAACTTCCCCATTGTGGGTGGAAACTGAACAAGAGTGGTGGGGCAATAATTTGTTAATGATGGTATTGAAACCCGGGTGTCCACGTGGGCTAGACCTATCAGCCCCAATGTCTTTCTTGAGATGGGCTTGGGGCCGGTTCTTTTAAATACTGGGGTGACATGCCACATTTTTTGGAAGATGGGAGCTGTTATGGGAAAACCCAGATACAAATTTAGAGGGCGTTGACATGTTTGAGATGTTGAATAAGTATTCACAATTGATACAAGGGGCATATTTCATCATAATATAAGGTGAGAAAGAAAAATGTCAAAACATTTTTTTATTTGAAATGAGCTGTTACAAATGTGTGATTCAGCATCAATATAATAATGAGCAGATGTGGTCAGAGAGGTGCCACATGCTGGAGCTTGGGATAACAATTGGGACTACAGAGGCAGCATTTGGTTGGAATTATTGTAAAAAGTACATGAACTTGAATAGTTACTTACCATATATATGAGATGAACTATACTTTCTGTATATATTATTTATTCAGGTGTAACACATGGGGCTGAGCAAGTGGAATACCACAAAACATTCCCCTTTATGTGTGTTAAAGAAATATCAAAGGAAAATTGCTACTGTACAACCAAGTTAATCGAGTGGAGTTCATTCATTGTGTTTGAACTTTTGGATAAGTTACCTAAGGGACATATTGGTTCTTTATATAAGATGTTACAGAAGGATTTCCTTCCAAACTGGAAAACACAGAGACTGAAGTAGGCACATGATCTTAACCATGATATAGATAAAGAGGGATGGTGCAGGTGCTGGGTCGCAACATATTCTGCCACCCTGGACCCTAAGCTTCAGCTGATTCAGAAGAAAATCCTAGGGAGGTGGCATCATACTCCGGTCCAGTTGGTATGATTGGGTTTGTCTGATCCGATTTATGCTGGCATTGTAATTCTGCCTCTGGATCCATTTTTCATATTTTATGGGAATGTGTGCTCCTTCAGCCTTGGTGGGCTGCAATTTTTGATTATTTGGAAACTGTGTTGGGAGTTCCTATTATATAGTCTCCAACCTTTTGGATTTTGGGTGATCCAGATTTATTGGATGACTCTACTCAACAGTACAAAAGTTTTTTGTTTGCTGCCACCTTGGAGGCTAAGCGTCTCCTTCTGTTACATTGGAGATCACAATTTATCCTGCCATTTAAGAGGTGGGAGCAGGTTTTAGTAAAAACAGCAGCTCTATATCAGATTATGTATAGTAGACAAAATGCTTTCTCTAAGTCCTGTAAAGCTTGGGAAAGGTGGGTTTCATTCTTAGGTGTTAAAAATGGGCAGCTTGTGCTTGTTTCTGACTTTTAAAAGTTCTTGGTTATGACCTGGTTGTGGCACTAGGTTGTGGAGGAAGGGAGGGTGCCAGTATCCTAGGGTATGGATAGTTTGGAGGTTTTCACATTATTGTAGTGTTTGGGTTCTTTTTTATCTGTTTAATTTCATTGTTTATTATCTATGTTGGTAGATATTTGCATGGTGCATTGTACTGTTGCCACAAGCATTGTAATATGTGTTGCAAACTGTATGGTCGATGGATTGTATTGCAGATTTAAATAAATATATTTCTATACAAAGAGAGATAGTTGCTCTGTTGCTAGACATGTTTAGTCTCAGAAAACTGCACACAATCAAAATAAAATTCCCACTATCCACCACAATATAGTTGCAACATGGATTTATTCAAAAAACTGTGTTAGTCTACTCACATGTATTAGTATACTCAGAAAAAAAGGCCTACTTTTGCACATGCAGACTTCATCATGGAGGCCCCCCTCTGCTGCCTACTTCATTTAAGTAGTGCAATCAAAGTACTGGTGCAAAAGTTAAGGTGAATATTGAACATATTAAAACAATAAATCATGGTAGTGACCAGGGAAGATGTGGTGGCCCTCCATAATGGAGACCCCAAGGAGGATGGTAAGAAGAACCAAGAGGAAGAGGAAGCGCCTTCTCAAGGGACTACATTGAGAGGAGGATAGATGTGGGAATAGGAAAGGGGGAGAGGCAGGTTAGGTGCCTACCCAGTACCACGGCCTGGAGGGACAGGAAACAGAGCTTGAGGATCTTTAGGGCAACAGGGTGAAAGGGAGAGCTGCAAGTCATTGTCCACCTGGGGAGTAATGACCTGGCTAAGGACAGGGCTGGGATAGTGTAGGGGGAGTTTAGGGAGGTGGGGTGGGGTCTCAGACAAGCATCTCTCTCAGTTGCTTTTGCTGAAGTGCTGCCTGTCTACAACAGCTATAACTTGGAACAGGAGAGGAATCTCTGCACCAGATCTTCAACTCATGGCTGAAAAAAATGGTGCAGACAGGAAAGGTTCAGCTACACTGGGGATTGGCAAATGACCCGAGAGAATAAGGGACTATGCAGGGGAGACAACCTGCATCCATCTGGCTATAAAATCACAGTCCTCAGTGGATGGTTTAAATGTTACTTTGATCAGAGGGTGTGGCTAGCCACCATGTAAGATGTCTGCCTAATCTGAATTCTCCTGTTTATCATCAACAGAATCCACTAAAATCATACAGAAGGGCACATTCTTTACAACAATATGTAATTGGAATCAACTCAACTAATGACCAGCATCACAACGATATCTTTCTTTGTCATGGATAGCTGAGCTATATGCCAGATGGTACATCTGTTTTCAACTGGGTTTGGCCCACCACCACAGCTCATATGCACAACAATTTGCAGCCAGCCATGAGCTCCCAACCTGAATGCCCAACGGACCTACAGCAAATTACCTAAATGTTGGCTTACTCCCTTTAAGACACAGCATAGCTAAACAGACACTCATTGGGAACTAGCACATCTGGGGAGATGTTCCTGCTCGGTGGAACAACAAATCCTCACAATGGAAGAAGCCACTGTCAATATGCAGGCCCAACTTAGGGAACAAGCCTCCACAATCCAGTATTTGCTGGATAAGGTCGACAACTTGGAAAATTGTACCCGGCACAACAATTTGCACATAATGGTATTCCTGGAGGGAGAAGAAAGCACAGACATCATACGATTTTTATAACACACCCTTCCTCAACTTTTAAACACCCAATGTTGTCCACCAATAGAGTTTGAAAGGGTGCACAAGATCCAGGCCCCCAAGCCCAAACCAGGTCAGCCACCTCGACCAATTTCATCAAAATCCTCAGATTCCAAGTCAAAGAAAAGATCTTATGGGTAGCCAGGGAGCAGGGCACACTAGTATGGCTGGGCCATACCATATGGCTCTTTCAGGACTTCTTAGACAAGCTCTTACATTGTAAAAGGGCCTTAACACCTGCCCAAAAAACATTTGCACAGTTCAGCCTTCAATACCACAAACGATATCCTGCCACGATGTGTGTTGTCCACAGTGGGGTTCAATGGACCTTGACCTCACCTGAAGACATATAACAGTACCTGTCTGCCTCCATACTTCCACCTATAGACTTGGCACCAATGGACCCACATCCAGCACCCAATCCTGATGCTCACAGGTGGGCTGCTTCCCACCCGGACACTGAATCAAAACGTTCTCCTACAGTGGACCCTCCTGGTAACTGGTGAAAAAACAGAGGGGTCATCAACAGAACTGAGCAACCAACAGAAAAGAGCACCATAAAGCCACGGACAGATCCCATAGCCACAGCAGAAGCCTGGGATCACAAGCTTCATCAGCCAGCCCAGGACTTCCTTCCTCTGCCAAAAGATTTTTGTTCCTAGCTACTGAAACTGAGCCTGCCACTGCTGCAGTGAGAGACCCTTCAACTCCCTGAGAAGCAACATCCCTGGATCCTGTGGCTCTCTCTATGGTGGACTGAGCAGCCACTGATCTTCCTCCACTCCCTTTTTCAGGTAGTGAAGATGTCACTGACTCCCCAAAGAAGAAAGGCCCTATACATTGATCAGGTTTGTCTGTCCTCTCCCTTCTTGGGGTGAGTACCTGCTCCCAGACTTTTGCTTTTACATTTGTGCAAACATGCACTCCGAGACCCGCAGTCTCGGGCAGGTGATATTAAGGCCTGCCAGATTGCGGAGACTGAAATGTCTTCATTTTGGTGTTTCAACCAGCAAAATAATGCTCCGGCTTTGACTGAATTTTGGCCTGAGTGGGCGCCCAGCCTGAAGACTGAATTTGTGCAGGTATCTAATCATCCTCTTACTTTCAGGTTAGACTCCTGCCAGCAGGTCAATCTTTCAACAATGTCGTCTTCGGAATGAACTTCCACAGGGAGTCTGTTATCCTGCCTGGCAAAGGACATGTATTTCCTGCAGTCTCTTTGTATGCAGATGGGGTGAAAGCCCTAAAACATTTGCTACCTGCCCCCATTAGGGAGTCACATTTTGCTGTTGTTCATCTCACCCCTGATCATGGAGTATGACTATAGGCACCCCATGTTTCTTCTGGGGTCTTGCTCTCTGTTCATACTATCTCCCAACTCCTGGAACCATGAAACCTATGATGAAGGGAGGTCATGTGATTGCCTGGATGAGATGGCAGCTTGATTTCTTTGCTCCATACTGCCTCCCTCAAATCCATCTCCATCCTCCATTTATACCTCTTGGGACATTAGTAAATTAGTGTGACTGTCAAACCATAAAAGTATGCAGTCAGCCGAGTTACCATCTGTGGAATAAAGTTCCCTACAGAAGCAGAAAAAAATCAATAGAAAAATCTCCCCACAGGCCACAGTTGCCAGAGTCTAAGATGGTGGCTACCAAAGACCAGAATGCTAAGATGCCTGAACCAGTCCACCAAGCCCTCTTGATCGAGCAAATTGCAGCATCCGTTGAAGCTATAAAAGTTACAGTGATCAACACTCAGGCTAGTCTTACCACTCTCACCAACCTTGTGAGCTCAACAGCAGCTTCATTAGCTGTGGCAGTAGAACACAACTCAGTACAGGATCATCAGCTCCAAGCTGCAGAGAATCAGATTACTTGGCTCACAGTGAAGCTGGAGGACTTGGAGGGCAGGGGCCGTAGAAAAAAACATTTGTGTATTGGGACTGCCAGATGGCTCTGAGGGAAAAGACCCGGTAAACTACCTCCAAACTCATCTCCCTAATTGGCTTTAGTTCACCTCTGATGACTCTGACACTGAAGTGGAGTGGGCACATCACATTTACTGAGCCCAGAGCTCTAAATCACCCACTGGACCCCAACCATTGATTTTTGAGCTCCTCCGGTACCTGAACAGAGACCTAATCTTAGCTAAAGCTTGGGAGCTGTGGGATATTGTTGTCAATGGCTCCTTGATCTCCTTCTATCCTGATTACCCCAGGGGAATTTTGAATTGGTGCCAAGCTTTTGACCAGATCAAGCAGGGCTTGTGGAACTGGGAACTCACCTATGCTTTACTTTACCTGGCTACCCTGGTGGTCACAACTGAGGGTAGGATAATGCAATTTCATACACCTGAGGAAGCAGATGCCTTCTCGCAAGCCCCCTTTGGAGTGCCCTTGTCCAGGACCAACTTGGCACCCTTACCTCAGCCTCAGGGGGAACTGATGGAATTAGGAGACATTGAAGGGACTGGTTTGACTTCTGCAACTTCCACCTGAAAAGTACTGCTGTTTATCATCTCTTTCAGCTGAGGTAATGCTGGGGATACCTTAGTGTCTGCTATTTTCACCGGAGTTGTGTGGCTTTCCTGTGCTTACGAATACATGAACATACGAAATTGCCGGCAGAAAAAGGCCCACAGGTCTATCAAGTCTACCCGATTGTGCAGCTCTTAGTTTCTTAGTTTTAAATCCCTACCTCTGCCCCACCTCCACCCAAATCTCTCTCTCTTCCTCCTCTTTTCTGGTCCTTTCCCCCTTTGTGTTTTTGTCTGTTCTAACCCTGCCCTTGACTCTATGTTGCTATGATGCTTAAATGATACTGCTAATTTCTCCTGTGGCGGACTGTTTGCCATTTGAACTCCTTAGTGATAGCCGCTCCTGTTCATGCCGTGGCTTCACCAGGTCTGTGTTTTTCTTACTTTGGTGCTCCTTAGTGGACTTTCTGGACTGTATGTTTGAATTTGGATTTTTTGCTAGAGTTCCTGCTGCAGAGCATTGTTTTAATTTGTGTTGTTCACTTCTGCTTTGTCTGCTTCTCATCGTGTAGTGCCCCTCCTCCATTCCTATTCACTGAACTTGTGGATTTCTCTATTATAGGATTTTGGTGGATGGGTGACCATCTTTATCATCACGCTTGGGACTCCTTTGGTTCCGACAGCTTAGTACCTTGGAACTCCTTTAACAATTTCATAACCAGCATTTAGTTTAGCCTTTACCATGTAGTGACTTATTATTATTTTTGAGGCTTGCATTGAGCCACAGCACAACTAATTCCTGGAAGTGGGGGCTGTCCTCATTGGATCCTCAGGCCACAGAGTGACCATTTGCTTGCCTTTCTTATTTCTTTTATTATTGGAGGTCACACCAGCCCTGGACGTTTCCTAACCCCCCCATGTTGTTGCCTTCCCACTACCATTGGACTACAGATGTGGCTGTTTACAGTAGTAGACTTTCCTAGTTTGATGGTTTTTATCTCCTGACAGACCTTTATTTTTCCAGGGCGATATACTGCCTCTATTTCTTTGCATTTTGATTATTGCCAACCTCTTTATTGATGATTATTATAAGGGTCTCATGAATGCTGTACTCTGATTGGTTGTCAGCATTCTGAGAGCCTTATGTCAATCTGCTTATTAATGTACTTGTCCTGCCTAATTACAAGAGTATTAATTTGCTTGGGAGTAGCTTTTTTTAAAATTTCATTATTAGAATTTAGAGCCACCATTATGTTAACGGATAGACTGGTGGCCGGTGTAAATCGGAATATGAAATAATGCTAACAGTGAACACATACACAGAGCCACAAAAGTATTGTAAAGTATAGCAATAAATGTTATATCTTCAGCAGCTGTTCTTTCACAACATCTCAGACGAGGTTCGATGGTATGCACCTATCCCTGCCCACCACCTGAGTCCCAGCAACTCAAGTTTCCAGCACCGTCTCATTTTCTCCCTCCCAGTCCTAACAACAATACTAACATTAATCAGGTGTTTTTTTTGGGCTGTAGCTTAACTTTAAAATATATAAGCAAATACCGCAATACAGAAGCACCCAAAGTCTGAAAAAATGCAGCCTATTTATAATTCTGTTTCAATCAAATACGAATCCCTACTGTGGGTACCACTGTCTGCTGTGCCACTGAAGGCCCTGAGTCCCCCCCGACAATGAATATAGTCATTTGAAAACAAAAACCAATTTCAAATCAATGCTGACCAAGTAGCCTGCTGGGATGGTGATTGCAAATGACCAAGACCACCAGAAATCACAATCCCAATCCCCACACAAGTCAAGACAGTGTCCTGCCCATTGTCTCCATGCCAGTCCACAACAACCATCGCCCCCATCCCCAACCAGCAGAGAGAGCCACTGTTGGGCACCGTCAGGTACTTGGCAGAATGGACACCCACTGTAGCAAGTCTAGAGGAGGAATAGGGTCCTGTGTTGGCCACTTCCTGGCTTTTGGGAGGGAGTTCCCTTTCAGGAATGGACTGGAAAGTGGGCTTGCCAGTAACCAGTACCTCTCAGAGCATCATAATGTTTTTTAAAGTAAGTGCTGGAAAAATGAGAACGATCCAAAGAGGTTGATTCTATTCATCCGTAAAACACTTATAAGCAGAATCAAATGGCAGGAGCCAACTTTATGCCACTGTTACATGCTAACAGTTTGCTACTCTCTGATTCCTGCTGCAGTACATAGCATCTGATAGAGCTGTAACCAAAGTGAAACCACAAAGCTGTTCGGATGACATAGCTGGCCAAATCATCCCAGTTAGGTGGCAGGGGATTCCATTTAAGCAGTAATACCTCCCATATGATCACATTACCACTAAATTGGTAACCAGTGTGATAATTTCTTAGCCACTATAACAATTGAGCAAGAAATCGTGACCGCATCTAGGGATAGCAGTGTCTGGCAGAAAAAACAAATTGTAAAAACAGTACCTTAGTGTGCCAACACCTGCTGAAGGCCTGGGAATGCAAACTCACACTTCCACCTCGACAGCACCAAATAACACTCACTGCTGGAAATTTACACTCAGTGTATCTTTATTTATTGCAGAGTAAAATCCACGGCAAACATCCAAATAAAGTGCAGTGCTGTCTGTAAGACTCCCTCAGGTTACTAGCTTACTGGCTTCCTGACATGTTTCGCATGTTAGTGCTTTCTCAAAGGATGCCATATGTTACTATCCACTCTCCTTAAATAATCAGGGTTCTAAAAGTGACAGTATCCAATTCAATCATAGCCAAAATGAGTTTTAAAGTACTCAGTAAAAACACATAGAGTATACTCTTCATCCAGTGTCACATTCACACAGTAATGTACAAATTTAAAAACACAATATGGCTAGTGCTCATCAAAACACCTATTTCGTAAGGCACTTATTCAAATGTCAAATTCATACTAAATTGATGAAGAGAAGAGCAGAGATTGTACTAAGTTTGATCATGACAACAAACTTGTCATATATGCAAATGAAATGAGCACTCAGAAGCGGGAAGTAGTATGCTTGTTTATTCCAAAAAGACAGATCCAAGACCCCTGTGCTTTGGCTCATGCCTTCAAATGGGATGTGGCATGACTAGTCTTACACGGTGCTTAAATACAAACTAGAAAGTGACATCATCTTAATGGGACAATTCAACAGGGCAAATCATGAGAAAGGCACATACATATCCAGCAAATCCTGTCCCATCAGAAAGCACGCCAGTCAGTACAAAAATATATTTACAGTATACTAAAAAAGATCTCTGTGCATTCAGATAATACATATATATACATACATATTGTATAACCAAAAGGTATATAAATCACCTAATCAACTTCTCCCACTAAATGTATTTCTAGTTTACTCTTTTAAATCCCCATTATTAATTTGTTCATTTATCCACCTATTTAAATTGGTTACAATCAAAGTATTATTTTGGTTCCATGTCATAATAGCACTGACAAAACAGCGAACGTCAAAATAGCGACTTCCACTGCCAAGCACAGCTGCTACTACCTGTTTGTTTGACTGTTCTTCTTGGCATGAAAACTTGATACATATGTGGGGGGCTGTGCCCCCCGCACCCCCCATCTTATATATTCTATAACCACACCGCTCATTGATTGCGGCGGAGAATTACCTATTCGGAACACTTTTATTCTGAGTTGCTATTATCTGTGAGTTGCTGTTGTGCAGTTGCTATTGTGTCACTCGCTATTTTGTCAGTGCTATTATCATGGGGTATGATCATTTTTTGCGCACAAGGGGGGTAATTCTTATACACATATAGTAGACAGAAAATAATTTTTTTAGTTAACCAACTAACAATTTCACAGACTCAATGGGCTGCTAAAAAAACTTTTCATGCTTATTCTTAACAACCTAATGTGCAACTCTAAATTTAAACATCTTATTTTAGGTAATTTTTCTTTCTTTAGTTTTTATTTTTATTTTTCAATGAAGAATTCAGGATAAAGAGGCACATAAGATAGAATGAGTGTAATGCCTATGTGTTCAGGAAGAAATTGAGCATGAAATATCTAAAACATCCACTAGATGGCAGACAAATGGCACAATTCATTGGAGGAAAGAAATAACATGAGATGAAACAAAATGAAGAGACAACACTCACACATTATGGCAGAACATGATATGAGGGTGGAATGATAGATGTCATTTTTAATGATCTCCCAAGTCTACTTCAAGCCAAATAGGGAGAAGGGACACCATTAGGGCAGGGATCAATTTGAACAACATCCGGATGGAATCTGGAACAAAAACAAAAGACATGAATGTTTAGATATAGTTTTCACAAAATTTCAAACATTTTTATTATTATTTAATATTCTATTTATTTTCTCCTATCCCTAAGGAAGGGTTTCAAATCCCACTGTTCATTTAGTCCCTCAGGTTTTACTGTCTTAAGTTTATATATCCATTTACATTCTTTCTTGAGTAACTCATTCACTCTATCACCACCAAACTTCTGAGGCTGTTGCCACTCTAAACCCATGAAATTTAAATGTCTTGGGTCACTGTCATGTTTCTTCAGAAAATGTTCTCCAACCGGGGTATCTAACTTGTCATTATTATATTCCGCACATGCTCCTGTATCCTCACCTTCAAGGCTCTTGTAGTGCAACCAACATACACTTGTTTACAATCACACCAAAGAGCATAAACCACAAATGTAGTATCACAATTAATGAAATCAGTGATTTCATTCATTCTACCATCATGTGGATGTTCAAATCTAGAACCAAAGATGTAATATTTACATATATTACATCTCTGACATTAGTGGTTTCCTTTTGGTTTGGAGCCCAGCCACATTTCTTTCAATGATTCCTCAATTCTACTGTGGACCAATTTGTCCTTAAGATTTGGCCCTCTAGAAAAAGTAATTCTTGGTTTTCCCCCACTATCCTCCCCAGTTTAGGGTTGGAATGCAGTAAATACAAATTTCTGTATATAAAGTTACCAAGTTGGCCTACCCAATTCTTAAATTCTGTTACAAAAGTCACTGGGGATTTTTCATGTGATGATGGGGGGGGGGGAGATAGAACATGGGGTATCCATTGAATTGTTTATTAGTTCTTGCCTATTTTTCATCAATGCTTCGTTAAATGCAGTTGTCAATAGATTTTCCTCGTAACCCCTGTTCCTGAAGCGTACTCATAGTTCTTCTGCTTGCTTTAGGACATCTCTTTCCTCAGTGCAGTTCCTTCTCAAATGAAGAAACTGTCCATAGGGAATAGATTCCTTAAGATTATTGGGGTGTGCACTGTCAGCTTTTAGTAGACTATTGGCAGCGGTTTGTTTCCTGTAACATTTGTTACAATTTTACCACCAGGTTCAGAAGTTCTCACAATTTCTAAGTCCAAAAATTCTATCTTGTTCGGCTCCCATTTAGAAATAAATCTCATGGTTATTTCATTGTTATTCAGCCAATCAACAAATTCTTGTATTTCTGACACCTCACCATCCCATACACATAAGGTATCATCTATAAAAGATGTCCAGAATGCAATATTCTTTTAGAAATGGGTTTTCCTCTTGAAACACTTTCAATTCCTCCCATTTTCCTAGAAATAAATTGGCATATGAAGGTGCCATAGAGGCCCCCATTGCTGTGCCACATGTTTGTAGGTAATTATTTCCCAGGAATTCGAAGTGATTACGTGTCAGGATAAACTGTAAGGCCTTTAGAATAAAGTTCACAGGTATATTGTCTATGTTTATTCCCTTTTCCAGGAAGTATTTACAAGCATTAATCCCCTCAGTGTGATGGATACGAGTGTACAGTGACTCAGCATCTGTTGTGACCCATGTCATACCATCCTTCCATGTTAAGTTTTCCAATTTAGAAATAACATGAATAGTGTCCTTAGTGTATGCCATTAGTTTTCTCACCTCCCTCTGTAAAAAGAAAGTCCACAAATTTACCTAATTTTTCTGTCACCGATCCTATTGAGGAGATGATTGGTCTCCTTGGAGGGTCCCTTGCATTTTTATGTACTTTAGGTAAGATATAAAAGCTGTGGGCCAAAGGGGTTTCACACCATTGAAATTTCAATTATTTTTCAGTGATGTCACCATTGTGAGCTGCTTCCTCCAGTAAATGATTGTATTCTGTCCTATACTGATACACAAGGTTATTTTTCAGTTTTATATAACTGGAGGTATCTTTCAGCATTTCTGAAACTATAGAAATATAGTGACTTTTATCCAAAATCACCACAGTCCCACCTTTATCAGCGGGCTTAATTATTATGGTGGCATCATTTTCCAATGATTTCAAAGCTCCTACCTCATTCTGTGTTAAGTTGTTATTTTTTGGTTGCCCAGCCCTTTTAAGTAAATCATTAACCTCTTTCAACACTATATTTTCAAAAGTTGTTATAGCAGGGTTAGATTAATGTGATGAAAAATCAGAAATGGGGGAAAATAATAATTTTCTCTGAAAATCAATATCTGATGTACTCACATTAGGGGGATTCAAACCAGAAGACCTGATATTGTCCTGTTCAATTTCATTTAGTATGTAATCAATATCTTCAATAAGTTCAGGTGTTTCATGGTGCATTCCTACTGGTTCCTCTGTGTATTGTAAGCTTTCTCCATTTGTAATTAAACCCATCATTCCTAATTGTTCGTCACAGTCCATTTTTTTTTACAAAAGAATGCCTTCAGTTTAATTTTCCTGAAAAGTTTTTATAAGTCCACCTGAACTTGAAATTGGTTAATTTGGAATGTAGGAACAAAGGACAGTTCATTTCTCAAAACTTTTATGTCGGTTTCAGTCAGTATTCTCTTAGAGATATTAATTATCTCAAGTTCGTGCCTCTGCCCTTGCCCCTCCCTCGCCCTCTGGTCTTGTGCTTTCCTTGTTTTATGGCATTTTCCTCCTCTGGTTCTCCTTCTTGTTCTCCTGCTTCTTCTCCTGTTGCCCTTACTTCCTCTAAAAAAGGACTTCTTTCCCTATTCCTGTTATTTCTATCTTCATTTGTCGAAAAACGTACTCTTGAGTGGCTTCTACTTCTGCTTTGGAAACTCCCTCTTCTTCTCCATATGAAAATTCTATCATTTTCAAAATCCTCTTGGTCCCTTGCTAATTGTCTTTGTTTTTGGCCACAAGCTCTTTTTTTTATTTATTTAGCCTTTCCTTAATATGGATTTCTAATTCTCTAAATGCAGTGGCCTCTCTAAATGCTAGAACCTCCTTCTTCATTTCATCAAGTTCTTTGCTTAGTTCCTCATGTCTTGCAATGTCTGCTTTAATAATCAATTCAATAAATGTTCTAGAGCATAATGCCGCAGCAGCTGTCCATTCATCCTTAAATAGGAAATTCTCTAAACTTGTCGGCATACTTCCCAGGATTGCTGGTGCAAATCTGTAAAGAGAGACAAAAAACAAAAAAAAACAAATAAACAAATACACAATTACTATATGTCATGCAGAATAACAGAAACAAAATTTATCATTTAACACTCATTTCCTTCTCTTAAGGAAAGGTTTAATCTCTAGCCTGTCATTCAAACTTGGGTGTTCCATTGCTCTGAGAGCAAGAATCCAATATTGTTCTCTTTTCAACAGTAAATTATCATAATCACCACCCCTCTGGGACATAGATTCATAGAATGTATAGAAGTTCAATAGGCTAGATGCCCTTTTAAGAACTCACCACCCTATTATGGGTGGTATATATATTTTCTGTTACCCATGTGAAGATCTAGTCAAGTTTTAAAGGTGTCCATAGTCAGACTTGATACTACATGTGCAGGTAAACTATTAAATATTCCAACAATCCTCTGTGTGAAAAGTTTACTTCTTTTATTAGTTTTTATGAACTCCCCTATGATTTTAAGTCCTTTATTTCTTGTATTGGCTACGGTATCATTCAAAGTTAGACTTACAGTCACGCCTAAATAACCAATCTTAAGTGCTTTATGTGTAAAGCATAAGTCCCCATGGATTTGTTTGTAACCTACAGAGTATAACTGTAGATTAGTTAATCTTGTATTATAGTCCAGTTTCTCTTGATTTCTTATTTTTTTTAGTGTATTTCCTCTGGACACCTTCAACCAGTCTGCATCTCCTTATAGAATGAGACTTATTAAACTGGGAGCAGTACTGATGATGTAGTTGTACCAGACTAGAATATAATGGCATTAATACCTTCTGCTCTCTACTCTTTATATTTGCCAAGAGAGAACCTATTATTTTTTGGCACTTCTTCACTTTTACAGTAGTATTTTTGTCAAAGTTAAGATTGTTGGTTATTATAGTGCCAAGACCGTTCTGTTCAAATACAGACTATAGTAAGGAATGTCCTAGGTGATAACTATAACATGAGTAGTTCTTCCCAACATGCATAAACTTGCACTTATCCAAGTTGAATTGCATATGCATAGTTTGCCCAGGTTTCTCAATACCTGTGAATGTAAAACAATGTTCATCCTTTTTTCTGGATTTCAAAATGTGTATTGCCAGGGCATTTTTCACATCGCCATTCTCAATGGCCTGGATGTGCTCTCCTATTCTTGTTTTGAATGCCCTGTTGGTTCTATAAATATAGTAGCTGTCACTCTTGCATTCCGCCAAGTAGATTATACCACAAATACTACATGTGATAAATCCTCTAACATCAGCATCCCTTTTTTTGGCCATATTCCTAAAGGTCTTGGTGTTCTTGACCCTATTACAGTATTTGCTATTGCCACATTTATGGCAGCCACTATTCCTCTGTGGTAGCCACATATTCTACTGGGCAAATCCTAGCTGCACAGAGTGCACAACATAATCTTTCACTGTCTTACCTCTCCTAAAGACAATTTTAGGACCCATCTCTTTTATATCTCGCAGCCCAGGGTCCAATTTAACCATGTGCCAGTGCTTTCTTACAAGCTCTGTTATTTCTGCTGATAGTAGATTGTAAGTGCTGACAAATGTTACCTGTGGGTCGTGCGCCTCGTGCCACATTATGCCCTAGGGAGTGATTAACTAGAGCATTAACATAACCCCTGGTCATACCTTATCACTTAATTGTCTGTTATATAAGTGCATGCTGATTTTATTAACTTTGAGGAATCAGCTAGTGGGGTGGAGGCCCTGTGAGTCAACTTAGCATTTGTTTTTGTTTATCTTTTACTTGTTTACTTGCTAGATGTTTATTATCTCAGGTTGGGATGGTGTATTACTTACCTGTTGGATTTTGTGACTCTTATCCAGGGACACTTTTTGGGCATTGTTTATTGATGGACCAGAAGATATTCCTCCCTCCAGTAATATGTTTGCACATTTGGTCCACTACCTAGGGGGTTAGTCTTCCTTTTTCTTTAAAGTTACTTTGACTTTCTGCTACCTCAATGTTTTTCCTGCTGTAGCATGTAGCTTACATATTGTTTTCCCAGGCTCCTCTACCCCCTGTGCACGATGGGGGGAGGTGACTTGGTGCTTTTCTTTTCTTCCACCTTGTCTTACGTTGGTACCTCATCTGCAACTATCAAATGAACTAACCCTGTCCTTTTTGTGTTCTTGTATTTACTACTCCTTATGTTGCTTTGCCTATGTTTGCCTCATTTGGCCAGACAGGGAGGGAAAAGCAGGGAGTGGTGGCAGTCACCACTTCATTTTTCCAAAGCGCCCAGGACCCATGTGAGCGGAGGCTTAACTTCTCCCCAATATCTTCAGTTAGGGAAGTGACCAGTGGGCCTCTACTGGGAGTGGGACAATGTGGAAGCTTTTAACTTTTGACTTTTTTCTCTTTTTGTTTCTACTGTGTCTACCTCATTAGATTTCTGCTTCAAGACATCCTCAGCATTTCCTCATATGTTTTTATTACTTTTCAGATAGGGAGCTGCATTTTAGGATCTTTCCCATAGGTTCATAGGGATTGTCAAGTTCAGCGGATGAAAGCCCATTATAGAACTTGTCACCATTTAGCTTGTTAGTGGAAGAAATATTTCTTATCACCCATATGTTTATCTAGGCTTTTTTTTTAAAGGAATTCATATTATTGCTTTCCACAACATTTTTGGGCAAAGTATTCCTTGTGGTTATAGTTCTTTTGGCTAAACCATTGACTCCTTTGCAGTGTTTTGTTGACTTCTCCCCTCAGCTTATAACCTAGTTTTATTATTTGTAAGGGTATGTCTAACCAATCCCAATGTTTTCAACAATGCATCATCATGGTAGGCTTTGAAGGTAAGGCACATGTCTCCTCTAATTTTCTGGTATTCTGTAGAGTATAAGTTAAGTTCCTTTAATCTCTCTGTGTAATTCATATTATTGATATTTTTTATATGTTTAGTTGCCTTATGTTTTACATTTTCAATTTTCTTCTTGCTGTTTATTAAATAAGGTGCACAAAATGGTGAGCAGTACTCTAAATGTGGCCTAATCAGGGATGAATAGAGAGGTCTAAATACTGTCTGATCCCTACTTTTGGTGTTCCTTAAAATACTCCTTAGTTGGGTTTTTATGTTATTTTGTTTTGTTCTTAGTTTTATTAGTTTGTGGGTTAGCTAAGTGAGAGTTGCCTGATAATCTGATTGTCAGAATGTGTCGGAGGTCTGCCCCCATGGTTGTGCACTATTCCCACTCTGCTCTCCATGTCCTCTGTCCCTTTATTCCTCTCCCATTGCAGTTTACAATTTCCCAGCTCTGTAGGGCACTGGGTATAGCTCGTAAGGGGAGGAGAGGGCAAGGAGTAGCAAACAGTGGAGGGTGAATGAGTGAGACCACCACATTGAGGTCATGAGATCCAGAAGATGTTCTGGGGTGAAATGGAATCTAGAATGTGGTTCGCCATGTCTGGTTTCCATACCCAAGGGCACCACCAATAGTGGTGGGCAGGTGGCTCAGGTGGCTCTTGAGGTTCATCCAACTCGGGCTGTGTTATGCAATGCCAGATCCATTAAAAACAAGGCTGCAATTATTGCAGACCTTGCAGAAATGGTGGATCTGGCTTGCATCACCGAGACCTGGCTGGATGAGAATTCTGCCCCCATTTTGGAAGCTCTAACTCCAGCCGGGTACTAGGTGATTCAAGGCCTGAGATATGATCATGGGGTGGCTGCGGTCTGTTTTAAGACCGAACTCAACCTCATGAGTGTGCCAGTTGAGGAGACTGAGTCATTTGAGTGAACCGTGGTAGCAGGAGTAGGTTGTAGGATCGCCCTCATCTACCATCCACCAGGAGATGAGCAGTAGTTCTTTCAGGAAGCGGTGGACTTCTTCATTGACATGGCATTTGAGTCGCCCAGACTGATGGTTCAGGGTGACATCAATGCCTGGGTCAATGGCGAATTCTCACAGTTTGGACAACACTTCCTTTATCTCTGGGCCTTACACAGATAGTTACCACTGCTACCCATAAACATGGTCACTCCCTTGACTTAGTCTTTCTCCTGGGTATTGAAGCCTCTGATTTGGGGGTGGAAACAGTTGGATGGACTGATCACTACACTGTGGGGTTTAGTTTTAGAGCCCCCTTTGCAGGCATACCCCTATGGAGATGGTCAGGTATTGCCCTTTATAAGATGTTAGCACTGAAGGCTTGGCGGTGGTACTTGACCTATCGTCACTTCCAGTGGCAAACAGTGACCCAGAAGCCCTCGTGGTAGCCTATAATATGGCTATCTTAGTGGCCCTGGATGTTGTTGCTCCTGTCTGTGTTCACCATCTCTCCCTTCACCCTCGGTCCCCATGGTTGGATGGGACCTTGAGGGAGATGCGGCGACTAGGAAGAAGATTGGCACGCTGCTGGTGGAGATCCTCCCTTGATGCCAACCACCTAAGATTGATGGAACATTATCAAGCTTATCAATCTGCAATCACCAGTAAGAAGGCAGAGTTCCTGTCTGGGAAGATTGCAGCTGCTCAGAACCGACCAGCTCAGCTCTTTTGCACTGTAGACAGACTGTGCAACCCAGCCTACCTACAAGTTCGAAAGGCCTTTTCGCAAATTGAGTGCCATGAACATGCTCGATTCTTTGCAACTAAGGTGGCCGACATTAGGGCGGCACTCCAACCAGCACACTCTAAGGGTGTTGCTTTGGATCAGCGCATGGCTGCTGCTCCTCAGCTTTCCTGGAGTACCTTCAACCGACTGGAGTTCATGAATATCATGTGGATTGTCCAGGTTGCGCACCCTATGTACTGTAGTTTGGATCCTGGGACAACTTTCCTGATCTTGGGTTGTATTGATTCCATCGGTCCTGTCCTAGCACAGATAGTCTGGTGCTCCTTGGAAACAGGTGAGTTTCCTAGCTCCTTGAAGGAGGCGGTGGTAACATCCCTCTTGAAGAAAGCTTCTTTGGACCCTGACTGCCATGCAAACAACCAATCTCTAACCTTTCTTTTTAGGGAAGGTGATTGAGAAGGTAGTGGCTGTACAGCTGGAGAACCATTTGACCATCCATGAAATTTATGAACCTCTCCAGTTCGGTTTTCGAAAGAGGCACAGTACTGAGACAGTGCTGGTTCAGGTGCTCAATGATCTCCTGATGGCTAGGGACTGGAAGAACTGTTCCATCTTGGTTCTTCTAGATCTCTTATCAGCCTTTGACACTGTGGACCATGGGGTTCTACTTGAGCACCTGAGGTTCATCTGTGGACTTTTGGGTGTAGTCCTCAGATGGTTTACATCTTACCTCACTGGAAGAACACAGAAAGTGATTTCTGGGGTTTATTCCTCGGACCCAGTTTCTCTGTTTTGTGGGGTTCCTCAGAGCTCGGTGTTGTCTCTCATGTTGTTCGCAGTGTACATACTGCCCCTAGGAGACATTGCAAGAAGGTATGGGCTGAGGTTTCACTGCTATGCTGATGATACCCAGCTCTGCCTTCCTTTTGCACCTGACCAGGATGGAGATCTCTCGGTCTTTAATAACTTACTCAAATCCAGGAGTGGATGGACTCAAGTTGGCTGAAGTTGAACTCAGAAAAGACAGAGGTGCTGGTTGTGGATCTGCTGCATTGGATAGGGGGGTTGGGGTTTTGGTTCACCCTCCAGGCTCTTTCTTGGGGGTGTTTCAATTCTGACCTCTGAATGGGTCCCTAACGTGGGGGTAATTTTTGATCAAGGGTTGACTCTGCATTCGCAGGTGTCTGCTGTCCTCAAGTCCTCATTTTATCATGTGAGGAATATCTCCAGGATTAGGCACCTTGTTCCGTCCAGCGATCTTCCAATGTTAGCCCATGCCTTTGTGTCCTCGAGCTTGGACTATTGCAATTTCTTTTACCTAGGGCTTCCTGGGTTTGAAATGTGCTGCCTGTGGCTGGTGCAGAACGCAGTGGCCTGGTTTTTGACAGGTTCCTCCTGGTCCAGTCATATTTTGCCAGTGCTGCATGGGCTGCACTGGCTGCCAGTTCAGTGTCGGATCACCTTTAAAGTCAGTCTACTAACTTTTAAAGTCCTACATGGACTTGGCCCGGACTACCTGAAACAGCTCCTGGTCCCTTACTGCCCTGGGTGATCACTCCGCTCAGCTGACGCGGGGGTTGCTAGAGATCCTGAGGGTGTGCTTGAAATCCGCTGGGGCCTGTGCATTTATGCTTGTGGCCCCTACTGTCTGGAATTCTCTACCCCATCAGTTACGGGAGTGCATGACCATGGAGGGATTTAAAAAGACCCTGAAAACATATTTATGGATTCAAGCGTTTGGTGATTGACTTTATTTGCCTAACTGTATCAGCTGTTTTATATATTTTAAGATTTGAAATGTTTGACATGTTTTTAAACTCTGTAAGGAGCCTTGGTTTTGGAAAGGCACCATAGAAATAAAGTTTATTATTATTATTATTATTATTCCGTAACATTTGTTCACAGTTAATGTAGTATGTCTATCGAATTTCAAGTCATTGGTTATGAATACCCCCAGATCTCTTTCACAAGTTGTTTCTTGTAACTTTACTTTTTTTAGTGTATACTGACATCCAACGTTATTCTTACCTGGGTGCATTACCTTAAATTTTGCTTCATTAAATTTTACTTTCTTTTCTTGTGCCCATTTTGCTAACTGATCTAAGTTTTGTTGGAATTGTATTCCTGCTTCATGATTGTTGACTATTCCTCCCACCTTGCAATCATCGGTGTATTTACATAGCCAAGTATTTTTGTGAGATTGCATTGATGCTACTACTGTATTAAAGAGTATAGGTCTGATGACTGAACCTTGGGGGACTCCACTGGTCACATCCCCCCATTCTGATTTTCGTCCCCTAATTGTGACACATTGGTTTCTGTCGGTCAGCCATGAGATGATCCATCTAATAATATTAGGATGGAATTGCAGTCTAATTAGTTCCTCAATTAATATTTTATGTGAGATCAGGGGGATCACGTGATGAGCTAAGTCTAAGAAGACATTCTCAGTACTGCTCCGAGGCCCCAAGCTTTTTAAAAAACCTTTAAACCCCCAAGAATGAACTGAGCTGTACTAAAAGAGCTGTACTGGTTTGGTGAAGTGTCCGGGAGAAGATTTGTGGAGCAGTGAATGAAGAACTGGTGCTTTAACAGGTTCATTTTAGCATACGCGGTAAGCGATTGGTAGTGAAGCCAGATCGCGCTACCAGATTGAAATGGAACCCGAGGTGGTGGAGCTCCTTGCCGGGAGAGCGCCTGCCTCTAAACAGCTGAAATCTCAATCCCCACCCCAAGGGAACAGGAAGAGGTGGCAGGAAAAGAGGGGGGAACTAGCTCGAATAATGAAGATATTTTGGAAATAAAACAGCTCCTACAGGGGCTGGTGCTGGACTTTGTGGCAGTTAAGCCAGTGCTGCAATCGCTCGCTCAGAGAATGGGTGATGCAGAAGTTCGGATTACAGCCCAGGAGAGAAAAATCTCTACAGTCGAACAGGAGCTGGTGGTGGTCAAAAGGCAAGTCAAAAAACTGGAAGAAAGACTAGAGGATCAGGAATCAAGAAGTAGAAGGAACAACTTGATCCTGGCAGGGTTGCCTGAGAGGGCTGAAGGGACAGACTGTATCTCTTGTGTGCAAGATATGTTGCTCAAATTGTTTGGCCCCACTCCATATGGAGAAGCTTACAACTTAGAAAGGGCACACAGGGCACTGAGAGAAATTCCCCCACCTGGAGCAAGACCTAGAGTAATCATTATGCGCTTTCTTAACTACAAAGAAAAAGTGCATGTGCTAACTGCAGCAAGGCAAAAGAAATAAATGCAGTGGAATGGGGCCACCTTGTGGTTATTTCAAGACCAAACGCCTACAGTGAGAGGAAAACAGAAGGAATATCTGGAAATTAAAAAGAAGCTATACTTGGCTGGAATTAAGTTTCGGCTGCTATACACTGCCACATTAGTGGTGCTACTTCAAGCAGGGGAGAAGCGTTTCCTCACTGCAAGAGAGGCATTAGAAGGGTTACCAGTGGAACTCCCCGATTTATTTAGAGCACCGAGCTGAGCTGGTTCAGAGACAGTGGAGAGCTACAGGCTTGACTGGACTGGAATTATTGGGACATTAAAGCTACCTAATTTGGCGAATTTGGTGAATCTATTTTTTATTTTTATATTTACTTTTAGATTTACTCGAAGGAGGAAGTTACGGGAATAAGATGGAGACTGGGGTTGGCCAAATAACTGAAAGGGAATATGAGAACTCCACTTACTGGAAGGAAGCTTGAAAAATGGGTAGAGAATGAGGGTTTGGTAAATAAATATGGGAAGGGGGGTGAAAAAATTAATTTGAGAGATACTTCAAAAATCAAGAGTCTGAAGGAGGCTACATATGGGGGGCTGGGTAATACCTGACTGGTGGCAGAGACTGGGTAGGGATGTCATGAATAAGGGGAATGGAGAAAGGCGATGACCGTGTTCTATTTTTTTAGAATACTAAAAAGGTGTGTTCAAAGGTACATTTCCTTTTGCCTAGTTTCCATGATCGGGTTTCATTGAGACTACCTACTCCCTACCCCCCAGATGGTTTGGGAGTAAAAGAAATAGAGATGGAGAAGGAGCTGGGCAAAACATAATTAAGAAATTCTGGCCAAAATACCTAGGGAGAAGCTACAGCCCTGACGTGAGGGACTAAGAACATGTCAGAAAAGGACTTAAGGTTTTGATTACTCTGTGGAGTGGCTATTTAAGGGCTATAGAAAGGTATGGGAGGAAGGGAGGTAGGACCCCCCGGGGTACCAGGACAGGTGTAGGGGGAGATTATAAGATGGGGGGCTTCGATGAGGAAGGGGAGCCAATCTCTGTGGTTACTTAATAATGGGAACTTGGACTAGCATTAGTTTAAGCTTTTTGGCCATAATAAGGAGATCATTTCTGTTCGGCACATCGAGATCGCAAGTAGGGTTAGATGGGGAAGCTGGATAGCTTGAGGGGACTGGACAAGGGAGACAAAGAAAAACAATAAAAATATTAAGGTAAGCCCTCTCTGGGCTTTAGATAGATCAAGGTCATGGAGGGGCAGGGGAGCAGCATAAGAGGGAGTTCATCGATGATCCGACATATGGTAGGCCAGCGATCTAGGGATCGGGGGGAGTGGGGAAGGGTTAGGGATCTGGAAAGAGAGAGAGAGTCCACTTTGACAGGAGTAAAACAGGCAGGCCTGAGCAGGATTTCAGGGGTTAATAGTCCCAGAATTAGTTTTTGGCATGGCTTATGGCGAAGGTTAGAGTAATTTTGTGGAATGTCAAAGGGCTCAGGGGTAGACGCAAGAGAATGGTAATGATGAGACAGCTGGACCAAATGGGGGCCCACATTGCTACCCTGCAGGAAACACATTTATTGACAGAGGAGTTGAATAGTCTTAAGCGACTCTGGGTGGGGCAGGTTTTTGGGATAGGTAAGGAAAGGGCCTCGGGAGGAGTGGCACTCTTAATTAGGAAAGCATGCCTTTTTAGTGTAGAGCAGGTGACTACAAGAGAAGATGGTAGAGGGATCTATATTTTGGGTTTAATGCATGGTAGGGCCATATCGGTAGCCTCTATATATGGACCGACACCCTCTAGCCTGGAATTTTTTGCCTCAACAGAGAGGGATATTGCTGTTTTTTCTGGACATTCTCTTATTTTAGCGGGTGATTGGAATGCGTATGCTGACAATGTAGGAGATAGGATTCCACCTATAAGTGGACCCTTAACAAAAACCCAAGTGGCCTTAAATAAACTGTTAGAGGTTTCAGCTTTGGTGGATCTGATATGGACCCACGCTACAGGGAGCAACATTATGACATTTTACTCAGCGGTGCATAGGACCCAATCCTGGATCGATTTCTTTTTAGTTAATAGGGAGGTACTTATGGGAGTTAGGGGACTGTTAAAGGAGGGTAGAACTTTTTCTGACCATTCTCCAATTATATTACTTTGGGAGCCGAAACTAGGCCTGCCTAGACCATTCAGATGGAGACTGAATGATTCCCTATTGACGGAACCAGCAGCCAGAGGTAAACTTGAGGGCGCCCTTATAGAAATTATACAGCAACAACTACCTACATTGTGCGATAGGAGGTTGGTGTGGCCAACCTGTAAAGTATTATTTGCGGGAATGGCTCAGGAACTGGCAGCTCGGAAGAACAAGCTTAGGAGGGCAAAGGAGGAATTTATTTTGGGGGCCATTAATTCGCTGGCTCCATTGGAGGGGTCTACAGAGGAAATTGATGGGGAACTTAAGAGCCTAAGATGGGAATTAGAAAATATTGTTTATGGTAAGGAAGACTTCTGGCTAACTAAGGTTAAAGCTAAATACCTCCTGAGGGGAGATGTCCCAGGACGTTTGTTGGCGGCTAGAGTTAGGGAGTGGGAGGCTAGCAGAATGGTGACAGCTATTTGGTATGGAGGAAAGTATATAACGGACTCCCAGGAACTAGCAGATACCTTTGCAATGTATTTTAAGGATTTGTATCAGATTGGAAATACGGTGGGGGAGAAAGAAATCAATGCCTTTTTGGAGGGAGCATCTTTACCAGTGCTTGACTCCATTCAAGTTAATGATCTAGCAGCACCTATTGGTGCAGCATAGCTTGTGGAGGTAGTTAGATCCTTACTGATGGGCAAAACGCCAGGTCCAGATGGTCTTACAGCAAAGTTTTATCAGACTTATATCCATATCCTTTTGCCTATACTTCAAGAATTTTATAATAATATCATGCAAGAGGGAGTTTTACATCCCCCCCCTCCGCCATACCAGGCATACATTACACTAATTCCCAAGCTGGATAAACTAAGGGATTCACCAGGCAGCTACAGGCCTATAACACTAATGAATCAAGATATTAAGATTCTTACAAAAATTTTAGCCAATAGAATTTGGTGGATAGCACCAGCTGTAATAAGTCAGGAGCAAGTGGGTTTTATGCCAGGGAGGGGAGCGCATGATGCTTTGAGGAAGTTACATCATATTTTGAACTATGCTTCAGATTCCCAAGTACCCTTAGCCCTGATTTCTTTAGATGCTGAAAAGGCCTTTGATAGGGTCTCCCATGCTTTTCTTTTTGCTACAATGGAGAAGATGGGCTTCCCTCAAGGCCTTCTTAGAGGTATTAAAAACTTGTATGCTGCTGCTTCGGCTAGAGTCCTGTGTAATGGCTATATCTCACAGGAAATACAGCTGAAAAATGGGACCCGACAAGGATGTCCTCTCTTCCCGATATTATTTAATATTTACCTCGAACCTTTGCTGAGAACAATTAATAAGGACAGATACATAAGGGGGGTTGAGATAATGGGACGAGAGTTAAAACTGTCAGTCTTTGCAGACGATGTGCTTTTACATTTGCGGGACCCGGTGGGCAGGTTTGAGAAGACCAGAGAATTGATAGGGCACTTTGCTAAAGTTTCCAACTACAAATTGAACTTGACCAAAACGCAAATTCTCCCCCTGACGCCCCTTGTATATAAGGCAGATTTTGCTCAGCTGCGAATTCAATGGGTGTCTGATAAGATTAAGTATTTGGGCATTTGGATTACAAGGAATTCTGAAATTGGGGCAGAAATGAACATGGAAGGGACCTTGTCAAGTATTAGGGGTGATTTAATTAGATGCCCTTGAATTTTATGGCTAGACTTGGGCTCATCAAGATGAATCTTCTGCCAAGATTGCTATATCAGGTGTATCTAGCCCCATACACTATCCCTAAGAAATGGTTTAGTAAGATCAAAAAGCTACTCTCAGATTTCTTATGGAATCTTAAACCTCCCAGGAAAAAGTACAAAGACCTGTGCCTCTTTCCCTCTTCTGGAGGGGTGAAGCTGCCAGACCTCCATTTATATTATATTGCGGGGCAGTTGGGTCTCATGACCCGATGGGGTAGAAGGGAGGAGGGAAATGCTTATATCCCGGAATAGTTGCAATTGGAGACCCAAATGATGGAGGAGGCAGGCCTTTCCCTGGAGACCCCCCCTGTACACTAGCATAGCTAAATGTTTTAAACAAGAAATGGGAAACCCAGTTGTGAAGGCGGTGGAAGCGTGGTGGTCATTTTTGACTCGGGTCCAGAAAAAAGACCAAATGAAGGCCCGAAGACAACCTTTGTTGGGTAATCCCAATTTAGTTATAGGGAATCGGGTACTTAAAGGGAAGTGGGCTAGGTGGATCTCAGACTTGAAGCTAGAGGATGTAATTCAGGATAAAAAGGTGATTCTCCCAGTACAATGTAATGGAATGCCTTATTTTCATAAGTTACAACTTATAAGTATGCTGGAGGGAGTGTTAAGGAGGATAGGAGGCCTTACAGAATGCTCATTTAATTGGGATGAGCTGAGGGAGGTCGATCTGAGATCTAGGGTCCTATCACAGGTTTACAAAATACTTCTTGGTTTTTTTGGCCCAAATTCACCTATAGTAGTGCCATACTGGGACAGAATGTTGGCGCCGTGAAATATCGATTGGGCTAATGTATGGAATAATGGCAGGTATATTGTAATTCCTAAATATAGGAGCCTACATTTTGTCATTGTCTCAAATCTATACTATACCCCTGTGAAACTGTGCGAGAGAGGCCTAAAACAGACAGACCTGTGTTTTAGGTGTGGTGTGGAGAGAGGAGATTTGCTACACGTGTTGTGGAACTGTAGAAAATATCGCCCATGTGGGGTGAAATAAAAAGGCGAATGGACCCAATGTTAGATTACTCGGAATTTATAAAACCAGAGGTATGCGCCCTAGGGGATTTATCACAAATCGTTGGGGTTACACCTAAGTACCATTTATCCTTGATGGTGGCAGTAATTAAGTCATTTGTGGTCCAACATTGGAAGGATGGCCAGCCCTATGGATATAAATAATGGGTAAGAGACCTCATCGGGGCTTTAGACAGAATTAAGAGGCATCTATACTCAGAGGGGAGGAAAGAGTTATATGTCAAAAGATGGGTGGTACTGGAGGCGATATACTCCCAGCAAGAAGTAGATGGCTGGACGCAGGTCTGTCTGTTGGGCTGCGAATAGCTGGAGAAATCTGGGATGGAATGTCTAAAGGGTATTAGAAACATTAGCAAAGATTGGAGGGTTTGATGGATGGCTATATGGAAAGGGGTTGGGACTCAGAAGATAAATAATGGCTAGGGGTCTGCTAGACCAACTGAGGGGATGGGGACTCTCTCTCTTTCCAGGGGACACAGAGGGGCGCCACCCTTAAATAGGCGATAACTGAGGATGAAAGGAGGTTAAGGAATGCCTGTGGGGCTGCAGGAAATTTCAGGGAGCAAGAGAAAGGAGGTTGGGGTATAGGCAGCCTGAAGACCTTAACTTAAACTGGGGATGAAGTAAACATAGAGTAGACGGGGAGGGTGATGCTTCCTCTGTGTATGTATATAGTTAAAGTGTATATAGTTTACACAGTCAGTTTTGGACTGTGTGCCCCGGGTTCACCGGGTCTATGTTTGTTTGGTTGTTTGTCTGGTTGTTAAATAGAAAAATGAATAAAGATGTGTTCAAAAAAATATATATTTTATGTGAGATCATTTCAAATGCTTTTGATAAATCTAAAAAGACTACATCTACTGGCATTCGTTTATCTAGTGCAGTACTGATTGATTCAAAAAACTGAATCAGATTAGTTAAGCAGGATTTTTGGAAGGTAAAACCATGCTGCTTCATATCAGTATGTTTATTATTTTGTAGATGCTTTATAATATGTTTATGTAATAGTCTTTCTATTAGTTTTCCAACCACAGATGTTAGGCTTATTGGCCTATAATTATTAACAGATTATTTATTATCACCTTTAAATATGGGGGGTTACTATTGCTTCATTCCACTCTTTTAGAATTGTGCTTTCTTTTAGTGAGGCATTAAAAAGTCTTGTTAGTGGACCTACCAGAAGTAGAGCAAACTCTTTCAGAAATCCGGGGGCTAGACCACCTGGGCCAGCTGAGCTGCTGCTTTTGATAGCCTGAATCACTTCCAGTACCTCTTCTTCAGTAAATGGGGCAAAATCAGATCTTAGGCTTGGGGTATCAACTGTAATTTTTTTCTTTTTTCTCATATATACTGAGAATGTATTTGTTCAATTCAGTGGAAATAAGTGTTTCATCAGTTATTAAGACATTTTGAATCAGGATTGGACCAACAGAGTTATTATTTCCTTTAAGGAAGCCCACATAATTATAACATTTTTTCATATTATCCTTAACTGTTGTTGGAAAGTGCTGTTCTGCATTTTGTTTAGCTTTCCATATTTGGGTTTTTAGTTTTTTGGCCATAGTTTTGTAAACTCTATAGGTGATATCTGTCTGTTATTTTTTATACCGTCTGTATAATTTATTTTTCTTATTTATACCTTTGTGGATACTGTTATTCCACCATAGGGGTACTCTCCCTTTTTTATTATATTTCTTTCTTTCAGGGACCCATTTTAATGCATATATTTAATTTGTTGTTTAGTGTATGCCATATTTCTTTTAATTCAAGATTGTTTAATTACTTTCTCCAGTCCCAATTGGATAGATATTTCCTTATTTTACTGTATTCTGCTCTAAAAACACCTTTAATTTTTGTTGTTTCTATTGTTTTATTCTTTGATGGTATTTTAATTTCCACTAAGATAATGTAGAGGTCGCTTGTCCCTAGTCATGAGAGTATCTCTGGTTCATTTAGTTTTATTTCTGGGTTAATGAGGATCAGATATAATATATTCATTCCTCTAGTCCCTTATTTTACTAACTGCTCTAATCCAAGTTGCATAATAATGTCAATAAACTTATTTTACATGGAGTTTGTTCCTGATAAAGTTTATCAGTTGATACTTGAGAAATTAAAGTCTCCCATAAGTACATAATTTCCAGTGATATTTATAGATTTGATTTCTGATAGAAAGTCTCCAGTTTCTTCAGGCCTTAAACTGGGGGGTGATATGCTAGTCCAATAGTCAAGTCGGATTCTTTGGTTGTTACTTTTATCCATATTAGTTTGTTTGTGTTATTATGATTTTGTTCTAAAGCTTTCAGATCCTCTTTAATATATAATGCTATTCCACCACCTTGCTTAGTCTCTGTTTTTGGAAAACATTATGTAGTCTGGAATTGTAATGCACCAGTCCAGATCTATAAACCAGGTTTCTGTCACTCCACAGATAGCAATGCTTTTATTATTTAATAAGGTGTTTAGTTCATCTATTTTATTCTTAAGACTCTGAGCATTAGTAAGTAATATTTTTAAGGGTTATTTCTTTATTGTTCTGAATTGTTTTTTATTATTAGATCTTTGCCTAACAGATATGGGAGCTTCATCTAATAAAATGTAATTATTTAACTGACTGTTAAGAGTTACTGTATTGTTCAGTCTCTCCCCCCTTGAAATCAGTTCAAATATTTGTCAATACTGGCTAATATTTGTTTCCCTAGTACTGTATTATCTTTTCTGCTCAAGTGTAATCCGTCCCCTGAGTATAGATAATTTCTCCCCTCGAATGTCTCCCAATGTGTGACACAAGTGATTTCTTGTTTTGTACACCAAGCCCTCAACCAGTTGTTTATCCTTTTTATTTTATTCTAAAGATGTGTATTGTAGCGAGGTATAGGTAAGATTTCCAATATCATCAGATAACAGCTTAAGTTAGTGAGTTCATTGGTTAATGCCACTAGGTCTTGCTGGATAGCCATCACAAAGTCATAAAGAATGTTGTTGGCCCCAACATGTGCAATTACCAGTGGGCTCCCTGCAATATTACATGCAATGTCACTAGTCATAGTGGTTAGATCCAATATCTTTGCCCCTCTAAAGCTTGACAATATTCGATTAGTTTTGTCTGGATTACAGATTATTCTATTCATATGCTTTATAATTGAGTCCCCTAATACAAAGACTTGTTTTAGTGATGATATATTTATTCCATTGGGACTGAGTCTCTGTCTGGGGTTCCATTAGATAGTATTGTGTTATCACATATGCCATGCTGAATTTCTGTTACTTTTTGAGATGTAAACGGTGTGGAATCACAAAAATCTATGAGTGGGGTGAGAGTCTCAAACCTGTTAGTAGTCTGAAGGTTAAAATATTCAACCCTGCACCCTTTTTGATGCTTTCTTTCCCTGAATTGTATACCCTTCTTCCTCTGATTGTACTGCACTTTCTTCTTCTCTTATTCATTTCCTGTTTCTCAATTAGTGAGAATTTGGGGTCTGTCCTACCATTTGTGCTATAGGTGGCACCTGTGTGTTATCTAGGTGTATTGTTGCCTCAGTTTCTGGTGTGGATACATCTGACTTTTGCTCCTTCATTTGTTCTATTGATAGTTCCTTACAAGTTACTACTTTTTGGCTTTGTAATCTTTTTTGCATTTCCTTCTGACTATCTTCTAGTGTCAGTAATCTTAAAGTAAATTGATCTATTTCTTTCTCCATTTCTTCAGTTTGTTTGCACTTGTAGCAAACATATTCTTTAGGTGTAGGATTTGACTTCAGTATTATATACATCTGACATTTTATGCATTTGACCCCCATGTCTCCTTCAGTTGTCATTATGATGTTCCTATATTGTATAACAGATTTGCAGCTACCATATAGGTTTATTGCCACATTACTAAATTGGGAGGTTTAGAGTAGCAGCTCAAACTATCATAGAATTCTTATGTGATACTTTTATCCAGTCTTCTTTACCTGGTTCATGTGCGGTAACTGGTAATGTTTCCTGTACCAGCCTATACATGCCGAACACACTTAACTTGCATGCAAGATATGTGTGTCTTTGCATGCGTCTTCATGTGTGGCGACCATGCACTCACCCAACCCATGCTCGCTCCACTTGCATGGAGCACTGATTTTAAAGACGGAACCCAGAAGTGACTGGTGTGTCACGTGGTTCCGTTATAGTCCCGAACCACACAGTTTAAAAACTAGTACTATTACATATACGCCCCAGCACTACTATAAAGGAGTGTTTAGCAGACTGAAACAGTCTGAAATCAGGTTAAAAGTTACCTCAAGTAGCAAGCTTAACAGGGGAAACAGGAAGCTGTGTAGTCATTGTTCTAACCTCTGACTACAAATCCCACTGGCCTTCCTGTTTCTTCATTAGCTACACACACACCAGACAAAGTTGATTCAGTGTCAAAATCAGGTCTCTCTCACTCCATGGGCTCTCTGCTAGGTCTGTCACACACAGAGACGGTGTCTCACAGCAGGTAGACAGAGACATTACAGCACAGCTCACACAGAGCACTGATTTTAAAGGCAGAACCTGGAAGTGAATGGAGTGTCACATGGTTCTGTTACAGTCCTGAACTACACATTTTAAAAACTAGTAATATTACATATATGCCCCAGCACTGCTATAAAGAGTGTTTAGCAGACTAAAAGATTTATTTTTGTTTTTATTTATTTCAAATAATCAGAAATACACCTTTGAGTCAAGAACTCCTTTACAAAGGTTCCATGTCAGTGAATACAGAGGACAACATAGGTAGATACAGAGAGTGAAACATTATCTACATAGAAAAATGTTAACTAAGATTGAGACACGTATTCAGGCAGGACATGCCAGGCATCAAAATGTTAATAAAGAATAATAACAGAGTAACATTTACAATAAGGTTAGGGCCACAGGCCCATTTGTTGAGCGCAGATAGGCAACATAGGTGGCAGATCACAGGTGGACTGCGGGAGGAGAAACAGACAGTGGGGTAGACTAATGGCAGTCACACGATGAGTGAATAAGGAGCTGATTTTTGAGGTTGGCTTTGAAAGGCCCTAGCTTGTGTTCAAGAGAGAGATGGAGGTGGGGAGCTCATTGAGCCATAAGGGGGTCCAGTATAAGAAGGCCCTCTGGCTGAGGGATGTCCTGCAGTGGGGAACAGTTAGGAGGGACTTCTTAGTACTTCTGGTGGGCCTCTTTGAGGGAGCCTGCTGGAGAAGCGGGAGAAGCCCTGGTGGGGCAAGGTTGAGTATGTCACTTTGCTATATTTAGGAGGTACCCTACTTTTTATCAAGTAGGATGGGCAGGGAGTTGAGAGTGGGATCTTGGTGTCTTAGGGGATGTGTGTTAGGTTTGAAGCCATGTCCTAGCCTGTACCCTTTTTTAACAGAAATGACCAGTGTCAATCACTTAAAGATCATTTCCTGGAATGTACAGGATGTTAACTGCCCCAAAACAAGTAGGAATGTTCTTCTATATCTTAATGTCATGAATTTTGACAGTTCCCTCATACAAGAGACACATTTTCTGGAAGGAGATTCCAAGCACTTGGGTGTATGTGGCTCAACTGATATTATCACAATACCCATCAAACTCGAAAAAGAGATGTCACCATTTTGTGTCAGGAGGAGTCAGCAACTAGGTATTTCATAGGAATACAAGGACCCTGATGGAAGAGTTCTGTTGCTGATGCACAGCTATTTGGGTGTAACCCTGTTACTGGGTAGCATTTATGCCCCTAACGTGCCAGACCTCTAGTTTTATCAGACTGTATTAGCCAAACGTCCTGACACTCCTCCCTCTATCATCCTGGGAGACAACTTAAATTTAGTGTTAGACCCTAAGAGAAACCAGACAGGCCCTGGCCCCAGGAAGGAAACTACACTTGCAGCTCAAGTGTCTGCACTCCTTTGGAATCTAGGCTTGCATGATATCTGGAATGCTTTTCATCCGACTGACATGAACTTCACAGACTATTCTTCCTCCCACGATTTTTACAACCGGATTGACATGATATTGACGTCATCTGATATTCTTCACCAGACTTGGGGAGATTCCTTGGGGAATATTTTGATCTAGGCCCATGCCCAAGTTATTTTTTTTTATTTATTTCAATTGCGGAATTAACACCTTTGAGCCAGAAGGCTCTTTTACAAAGGTTCCATGTCAAGTGGATGAGAGACAAAATTTACCTAAACAGGTTACATAACATTCAAGTAAACAAGAGGTTACATGCTGATTAGGTAGCAATCAAATTGGATGTTACAGTGTCAGCAGTATTACTATAAGACTGGGTGTATTTCAACCTACTGAGCTGGTGTCAGTATAATCCAGGAAGGAGTAGACAAATGTATGTGCAGGGCATGATGGGAGCAGCCTGAAGTGGCTTAGTCACAGAATGTGGAAGGTGGATTAGGCAAAGGGCGTAGGTGGGGGCAGCCACCAGTGGGTTTTGTCAGAGGGGGGAGGGAAGGGAGTTAGAAGAAGGAAGGGGGGTGGTAGGCAGAGCGGTGAATTAGTTATGAAGGTGATTGGCCATAGGTATTTGCTAACTGCAATCACAGAGGTCCTTTGGGCCAGAAGGGTTTTCAGTTCTCTTTTAAAGGGTGCAATTTTTGTGTACTCCCAGGTGGTAGCAGGGAGTTCATTAAACCAGGTGAGCCCATGGTAGGAGAGTGAGTGCTGAGCAAGGCAGGTTCTCTTGAAGGGGATCTGGAGCACACCCTTTGTCAAGCTCCTAGTGACTTTTGTTGAGTTGGTGCGCTGGAACAGAGTGGCAGTGGAGGACGGAGTGAGTCCAAGGAGGCCTTTTTTGCCTATTAGGCAAGCCTGATATTTATCCTTTAGATGTAAGGGGAGCCAACCAGTGGAGGAGTAGAGGGTGCAGGTATGGGTTTGGTGATTTGCCCCCAGGACCAGGTGGCAAGCCTTGTTTTTTACAGTTAATCTTTTTATTGAAATTACTTAAACAAGGCATAGTACAGCAGAATGGATTGCATATAATGAGTTATAAAGTACAGTTTATAATGATAAGAAAAAGATAACATAATGGAAACATATATATTACCATGATAGAAGTAATACATAAAATTGTACTGACTACCATTTGAGGTGTATACTAATAGCCGTACTACACCAAGTTAAATAAAAGATAATAACAAAGTAGTAGATTTACTATGATGGTTGCAAATTGAAACAATGAAGAAGAAGGAGCGGCAATAGTTTACATCTTTATAAACAAAACAAAGCAAAAAAAAAAGAGGAAGTTGTAATATATGTTTGTAATTATGATTGAAGAAAATTTAGATAGCTCTGCCAGCAAAGATAGTATTCGTTGAGTCTGTCAGTAATTAAATAAGAAATTCTCTCAAATGAAGAAATACAAGTGAGATGTTTTAAAATATCTGTCAGAGTAGGTATTAATTGAGATTTCCAACGAATTAAGATCAGCCTCTTAACTTGCATAAATAATATCTGAAGCCATTTGTGTTGGTATTTTGTTAAACTTGTGGTTACAGTCAATAATACCAAGTATACAAAATTCGGGATCAAATGGAATAGGACGACCAATGACCTTGGAAGCAAAGTGATGAACTGTTTGCCATAAATTGAAAATAGAATTACATGACCATAATAAATGTAAGAGATCACCCTTTGGGGCGTTACATCGCCAACAGTTATTGTTGGGTAATAAGCCAATATTATATAAATGAGCTGGGGTGTTATACCATAGATGCAAAATTTTAAATTGAATTAATCTGCTCTGTACGTCTTTAAACGAATTATGACAGAGTTTCCAGCATTTGCTCCATTGAAAATCAGATACAACAGTATTGAGTATCTGATTCCATTTATCTCTGGCCAAGAGAGACTGGTTGGGAAGCTTATCTCTGATTAATTTGTAAATGGTACCGATTAGGCCTTTTGGAGTATTAATCCACTTGTTAATGTATGGATGAGTTCTCTGAGGATTATTGAATTGCATAGTGGCATAAGAGATAGCGGTTCTGATCTGTAAATATTTCCAGAGCTCTGTATTAGGGATGTTCCATTTGGCCTGCAGATTGCAAAAGGAATCAAAGTGTTACTATTATCCATTAATATATCATTAAGGAAAGAATGCCTTTCTGAGCCCAAGATTTACAATATATGGGTTTATTCTCCAATGTAATTTTAAGATTTCCCAAATATGTGTATATCTGATGGGAGTAGGATCGATGTTAAGCCATTTATGCATTTTAAACCAATAAAATATGGACGAATTAATAACAGGATTTTGTTTGGATCTAGGTACAGAAGTGAAATAAATAAAGCAGTTAGGGGTTAATCCAGAAGATATTGATATCTCCATATTATACCAGAGAGGAGTATTGCGGTTAGGTTTAACAAACCATTTAATCGTTTGTGAGCTCTGAATGCCCAGAAATAGGCGTTGAACCAAGGTAAGCCAAAACCACCTCGAGTCCAATGAGATCTTAACTTAATGCGACTAAATCTGGGTATACATCCTTCCCACAGGAAGTTGCCTATCATTTATCAATTTTTTGCAAAAAGGGGGAGGGAATTTTAAGCGGAATACAAGCAAATAAATGTAGAATTTTTGGAGTGATATTCATTTTGATTGCAGATATTTTACCTGAAAAAGAAAGGTTGAGATTTTTCCATCTGTTCAAGATACTTTTAACGTCATTTAATAATGGTGAAATGTTTAGGTCCCAGATCTTATTCAAATCGGATGAAATCTTAATTCCGAGAAAAGTGATATATTGTGGGGCCCATCTAAACTGAATATGAATTTTGGATAAAGGATCGCAATGAACATTTAATGAAAGAATTTCAGTTTTTTGGTAATTAACATTAAGTCCTGAGAGAGAAGAAAAGCGTTTAAGTAGATTATAAAGAGGTTGTTGAGATAGTTCGAAATTTTCTAACAGAATAAGCATATCATCCGCATATGATAATGATGTATATGGTATGACCAATGGGAATACCTTTGATATTTTATTGAGTTTGAGGGAGATTGCAAAAGTTTCAAGGGCAAGAATAAAAAGAGTAGGAGATAGAGGGCAGCCTTGGCGAGTGCCTCTTTCTAATGCAAAAGGTTGAGATAATGTGAAATTAGTAAGCACGCATGCATGTGGATTTGTATAAATAAGTTGGATCCAGGAACAAAAAGATTCAGGGAATCCAAATCTAGATAACACTTGATAGAGAAAATTCCAGCTTAATGAATCAAATGCTTTTTCGAAGTCTATAGAAACAGAAACTGCTGGAGAGGAAAGAGATTTTGCTTTGTGTATTAGATTAATTAAAGAACGTAAATGATCCGAGCCCATTCTCCCCTTTAATAAAACCAGTTTGGGATCTATGAATTATATTCGATATATGAGGTTCTAAACGACTGGATAGAATTTTAGCAAAAATTTTTCCATCAGTATTAAGTAATGATATAGGGCGATAGTTCGCAGGATTGGTGATATCCTTGTCTTTCTTTGGGATGACTGTAATAATAGCGTCCGTCATTGTTTTTGGTAAATGTCCGATATGTGTAGATTCTTTATAAACATTACATAACAAGGGAGCTAATTGTTCAGCAAGAATTTTGTAAAAGTCAACAGGGAAACCATCATCACCTGGGGAGCGACCTGATTTGAGAGAAAGAATAGCGTTTTTTACTTCATCTGTGGTGAAAGGCACTTCTAAAGTATGTATAACTTCTTCTGAAAGATGGGGAAAAACAAGCTCATCCAAAAAATGATGAGATATCATTAGGGTTAGCAATAAAGGGAGGAGAGGAGTAAAGATTTTTATAAAAAGATGTCATTATATTGTTAATAGAACTATCACTAGTACAAATTTTCCCTGAGTGATCTTGTAATGCAGCAATATGACGTTCAGCTTGTTGCATTCTAAGTCTATAAGCAAGAATTTTGCTGCCTTTTTCCCCTCCTTCCCAAAATTTTTGCTTTATTCTTAATAATGTTAACTCTGTTTTCCTAGAGATAAGTTCGTTAATTTGCATCGAGTTGTAGATTTCATAATGAAGAGGTGAAGAGGGTCAGGATTGATGCAGTTTGAATATATGGTTTGCTTTTGTTTAAGTAATTTTCAAGGTTATGAATTTGTTGTTCCTAGAGCTTTCTTCTGTGTGTGAAAATCCAATTATCTTACCACGTAATGTGGTTTTAAGTGCTTCACGTGATACTCATAGATGTATCTTTAGGATCATTAAATGTCATATATTCATTTACTTGTTTATTAATCCAAGGCAGAAATTCGGATCCTTTAGCAAAGAGGATCTAAGCATAAGGGGGTTTTAGTGGGAGAGGAGCCCCAATTGAACAAAAGTTTAAGGGGAGTATGGTCGGATATAATTAACGGTAAGATTTCAGAGTCTATAGTATTAGCAGTAATGGAAGGGGATGTAAGCAAGTAGTCAATTCTACTATAGGTTTGGTGCTGAGAAGAGTAGAAAGTATAATCTCTGTCTCTAGGATGGAGAGTTCTCCAAATATCAGTTAAACTGAGATCTTGCATTATTTGTGAAACATTTTCCAAGCTATGAGGATGACTGTCTGGAGAATTATTACTCCGGTCCATATATTTATCCAAAGTGAGATTAAAATCTCCACCAATCAATAGAGGAGTTCATGAGTTTGCTGAGATTAAAGTATGTAGAAGGTTGTGAAAAAAGGAGGGATCATCGGAGTTAGGGGCATAAATATTAACTATAGTAATATGACCCAGAGGAGTGTCAAATGTGACTAAAAGCCATCTACCATCTGAATCTTTTAAGATGGTAGTAGGGGTCCATTTCAGATTCTTATGAATTAAGATGGCAATGCCTCTTTTTTAGATGTGCAGAGGCCGAGAATACTTGACCTACCCAATGACATTTTAATCTAGAATTATCTACATCTAACAGTTTAGTTTCTTGTAATAAAGCAATTTGAATTTTGTGCTTTTGAGATGGTTCAATACTTGTTTACGTTTGATTGGTGTATTGAGTCCCCTGACATTCCATGAACATAGTGATATATTAGCTGTCATCTATAAGAATATTAGTGAAAGATAAAGTGGGAAGAATGTCAGGGGGTTCAAACACACCAGAATAGTAGAGTAAAGATATAGGTATCAATGAACAGTACATGTGACAGACCGATAGCTTACTGGCAGAGCTATAAGTAAAGATTATATAAAGAAAGAGGATAAATTCCGTGACTTATATTTTTTGCAGCTCACTTCTAATAGAGCAATAGTAAACTTACAATATATAACAGTTGTATAATAACAAGAACAGATAAAAATCACCTACGATGAACTGAAAAGAAAGGGTCGGTCAATAGAAGGAAAGGAAAGAAAAGGAAGAGAAAGAGAAGAAAGAAAGAAATTAGATTATCTTAAAGACCAAGACCCCTTCTCAGTCCTCTAGGACGTAGCTAAACAGTAAGAAGCTGAATAAATTCAAAGGGCTAAATTGTATACAGAAAAAAAATATATATATATGAAAAAGAAGGGAAAAAGGATAGAAGAAAAATAAAATTAAACAAATTATTAAATAAGTGCAAAGCCCAACAATAAAATATAGTAACTAAGTTTTTTAACCTTGTTTAGTTAAATCTGTTGTAATACTAACACCATCATGAATCCAGCATCACTGGTAATAAATTAACTTAAATAATATCAATACAGCGAAGAAATTAAATGCTACCTTAAAAGGGAAGGAAGTAAGAGGTAAAATTAACAAAAAAAAGTAAGAATAGGTGTTCATTTACATAAACAGCTAATACATATTCAAGTTATATCAAAGTAGGATTAATATTGCTGATGATACATAATCATGGTGTGCAGCAGTTAGAATTATAATTGCAAATGGCCACAGCGACCGGAGAGCAATTACAATTAGATCTCGAGATCAATAATCACGCAGTAACATGGTAAGACATAGATATTAATATTTGCGAGGTGTATCGCCTTTTTGCCTGTTCTTCCCTCGACGTCTTTTTTTGGAGGTTCAGAATTTTTAGTAGGAGAATTGCCCATGCTACAGGACCAAGAGGTGCCTTCTAATTCATGGTCCTGTACCATTTCTGACTGACCAGCGGGATCTCTATCAGTGAAGTCGCTCGAGGTAGATAAATCTTGAAGATGCAAATATCTGTTAGACAGAACAACTTCTTGAAAGGTACTGTCATCCGTAGAGTTAGAAAATTGAATTGGCTTGGAGGGAGGATCATCATGAATAGCAGAGGGTAAATAGATACTGGAAGAAGGATCAGGTAGAGAAGGCTTGGAAAAGTTAGGTATATCGCAGGCGGAAATAGACGTACAGCAATTTATCAGAAACAGAACTGGTAGTGCTATGAAAGTCGATAGCACGCTGCACTCGATCTGATTCGGAAAACTTATGGGCATTGGCTGAATGACCTCGAAGAAGGCTGTAAGAGGTTGAGTTGCCAAAATCCTGAAAAGGATTGCCAAGATAGACTCGCATAGTAGCCGGATATCGAAGGGAAAATCGGAGACCCATCTGATGCATAATGCGTCTGGCAGAAGTATAGGCTTTGCGTTTAGCTGATACCTCCTTAGAGAAATCCCTGTAAATGTAAATATTAAATCCTTGCCAAGAGAGCTGACCGATTTCTTTTGCTCTACGCATAATGGTTTCAATAGTGGCGTAATTTAAAAATTTGGCAATGATTGGTCTAGGTCGGTGATCTACAGGAGGTTTTGGGCCTAGTGATCTGTGGGATCGCTCGATAGTAAAATCAGTTTCTGTCTGAAGACCGAGGATTTGCGGCAGCACTCTTTGAAGAAATACTGTAGTGTTTCCTGTTTCAATATCTTCTGGAAATCCCAAAATACCAAGGTTATTTCTGCGATTTCTATTTTCTAGATCATCGATTCGAGATTGCAGTTCTTTAATGGTACGGTCTTGAGATCTGACTGTAGATTTAAGCTCTTGTATTGCCTCTTCATTAAGATGTGCTTTGTTCTCCGTAAAGGCTAGCCTTGTATTGCTAGCCTCCATGGTCTGGGTGTTTAATTGTGTTGCAGATTTTAGATCTTGCATGTCCAACGATAATTTATTAAACATATCTTCTATATTTTTTAAAGGATCTTTTTGTATACTGGAGTAGGCCATAGCTATTTAACAGCTGTCGTACTTCTACTGCAAAACTTCAAGTTGTAGATGGAAAGAGCGATCCAAAGCAGCAAAGAAAAATATCGATCAGGTAGCAGAGATATAATTCTTCTGTTGTTTACCTCAGAGTCGTTATGAAGTTGTTTTAGATGCAGTAGAATGATGCTGGATGTAAGGGTTATAAAGGAGCTCAAAATCTAAGCTGCCATCTTGCTTGGAGCCAAGCCACGCCCCCCCGGCAAGCCTTGTTGATTAATACCTTTACCCTATTTAAGGCAGAGTCTGAGGCAGCACTGTAAATGACGAGGG
This sequence comes from Neoceratodus forsteri, assembly GCA_016271365.2. Lineage (NCBI taxonomy): Eukaryota > Metazoa > Chordata > Ceratodontiformes > Ceratodontidae > Neoceratodus > Neoceratodus forsteri. The sequence goes on along the minus strand of CM057449.1, from coordinate 807,980,104 downwards.
CATAGTCAACGACTGACAGGATGGAGCTTCAGGTGACCAGGTTAAGAACTTCAGGAGTCATGGCTTGCCTGTGCCTACAGAGGATTCCTAGCTTAATATTAGCTGTTTTGACAACATGGTCAATATGGTGCGCGAAGGAGAGGGTGTCATCAATATACACCCCGAAATATTTAAAGGAGGAGACTTGTTCAATGCCATCCGCTTTTTGGCTATAGATAGTCAGGTGTTCATCATGCCTTTTGGCTTGTGGCAGGGTTAAGTAATTACTTTTAGATTTTTTTGTAGTTTAGAAGGAGTCTGTTTCGGTTTTAATCTTGGTAATCTGTTCCCTAATAGTGGGATATTGCTGGGGGTCCCATTATCCACTCCCTTTCCTGGGAGGTCCCTGCTTATAGGCGTAATAAATGGATTCTTAATACTTCTCTACTACAGCTTGAAGAGATCCAACATTGGCTCAGAGAGGCCATTCAAGATTATTTATCTTTCAATGAAAACCCATGCTCTCATGCTACTGAGTGGGAAGCCATTAAAGTGGTTTGATGGGGAAGATTAATAGCCCAGACAACCAGTCTTAAGAGGCAAGTTGCCTCTTCTCTTAAGGCTAAGGAAGAGGAACTAAAGCATCTTGAACATATAGCAGCAGGGGACCCCCAGCAATATCCCACTATTAGAGAACAGATTACCAAGATCAAAACCCAAATTGAGGATATCCTGCAATCTAAAACAGATAATTCTCTTTACATGTAGGGAAAAAGGGCAGACTAGGTGGGCCAAGCAGTCCTTATCTGCTGTCAGTTTCTACATTTCTATGTTACAGATTGAATCAAAAATATTGGGAGGCCTGAGAGTGTCCAGGGAAGTTGTTGGCACCCCGTCTTCAAGCCCAGACCCAAGACAAATATATCCCACTAATTGCTGATTCTCAAGGGAATACCTTAACAGCCCTGAATGACTTCTACCAAGCCTGTTGGAATTTTTATGTTTCTCTTTATTCCTCTGGGGTTAGCCCCACACCTGAACAATATTCTGTTTGTTATGAGGGCTTACCTCTGCCTCTGGTACCTGCCCATTACCTACCCACTCTCACTGTCCTAATTTATTCAGATGAAATTGTCCATGCCATCCGTAGTATGTCACAGGGTAAGTCTCCGGGCCCAGACGGCTTCCCTACAGAATTTTATGCCATGTTCTTGGATGTAGTAGCACCGAGACTTGCCTTGGTATTCAATGAAGCCTGCTAGAAATGGTTACTTCCACCCACCTTTCCCTAGGCCATTATGACTCTTATTTCAAAAAGGCAAGGACAACACTCATTGTTCTCAGTTCAGGCCAATTTTCATTACCTAATGTAGATGTGAAAATTTTTTCTAAGGTCCTAGCCAAATGGAAGGAACCTATCATGTCCCTTCTAATTTATTCCGATCAGGTTGGGTTAGTTTCAGGGACATTATGGTCCGACAGTATCCGGAGAACTTTAGACTTTTTATGGATTGCACGTTCACTTACTCTGCCCATTGCCATCTTTTGTTTAGATGCAGTAAAGGCATTTGATAGGGTAGGGTTGGCCTACTTGTTTGACGCCATGGTTAGATTTGGCTTTCCAGTTTCCTTTATCTCCCAGGTATGATTCCTTTATATTTCACCCACCGCAGCTATTCTAACCAATTCTGTGGTTTCCCCTATTTTCCCTTGGTTAGAGGGACCCGGCAGGGCTGCCCTTTATCTCCTTTCTTATTTTTGTTCACAGTGGAACCCTTGGCACTTAAGATCAGAGCAGATCCCTGTTTTACAGGGCTGAAGGCAGGAGAGTTGTCCCATAAAATTGCACTTTTTACTGATGATATCACTCTTTATTTGTCCAACCCTAATTCCTCTCTTCCTGCTTTTCTGGAGATAATGAAGTAGTATTCTGCCTTGTCAAGATATAAATTAAATGCAGTGAAATGTCAATTGTTACCCCTCAACAGCGCCTGTATGGCTGACTTGCTTGTGGCCTACCCCTATCAATGGGTGCCAGATGGTGTGACCTGCCTGGGTATTGTTATTAAACCTTCCATTCCTGATTTAATAGCAGCCAATGCTTTGAAAATGTTGGATACCCTGGATTCTGGTATTGCAAGCTGAAAAGCTTACATTCTTTCACTCTGGGACAGGACTAATGCCTTCAAACTCATTGCCCTCCAGAAGATAGAGTACATATTAACAAATTAGCCAGTCTCCCTCACAGGCAGCTTTCTTTGGAAGCTAACGAGTAAGTTGACCACTTTTATCTGGGAAGATAAACCCCCTAAAATAAAACTTAAGACCTTACAGTGGCCATGGAGAGAGGGTGGATGTAGCCTGATAGATATGCTGGCCTATCATGACTCACTGCTTTATATCAGGTGTTGACTTGTTATGTGCCCCACCTAACTTAACCCCCACCTAGTTGGATCCCCTTGGAATTGTCACTGGGCTGACTGCTGGCCACGCAGGCCTTTGTGCTCCTGTATTGGTCCATATGTACTGACATTTCCACCTGCTGACACTACACCAAGTACATTTGGGATAAATATACTAAGTTATTGGATAGGGACTATTGGACCTCATGTGTCCACCCCCTTGGGCATACCTCAAGCTTGCTCTTTGACAAAAAAATTGAATTTTGGAAGGACTGGGAAATCTGTGCTATCTAAGTACTTCAAGAACTTTTTGACCCACAGACAGGCTGTCTTTATTCTCTTGAGGCATTGCAAACCAGATATCAGTTACCTAGATCTCATTTTTGGAATTATTTACAAGTTTGAAATTTGTTAAAACAAAAGCTTGCACAAGACTATGTCCTTACACAACTGCAGACACTTGACTGCTGGATCACTACATTAGATGGTGTACTGCACCTCTCCGCAAAACTGAAACAATTCTGGGCCCAGGCTCATCCTTCACTGTCAACAGCCAGCCCAAGAGAGAAGTGGGAGTTGGAACTTGGTGTAACGATTCCCTTTCAGGAATGGGCCAAGGTCTTGCCCAATACATATCAAGCCTCCAGGGAGGTGCAAGATAAATCCCTCCAATTTAAAATCCTACACTGGGCCTACGGAACTCCTCAGTGGCATTATAGAATGGGCCACTTAAATCATAGTGACTGCTGGAGGTCCTCCTCTCCTCAAGCAAACCTAACAGATATTTTATTGTCCAGTCCTGCTAATGAGTCCTTTTGGAGTAAAGTGTGGCCTACCTGTTTATCCATATTCCCTAATCTAGGGATTCGGGATCCTCTTTTGGTCCTTCTTGGCTTACCTCAAGTGGATTCTGGCTTAACATGTCCCCAGCTTTTGTGGATTAATGAATCAATGGTAACTGCCAAAAGAGTACTTCTTTGACACTGAAGGGACTCTCAACCTCTGAGGAGTGGTTTAATCTCTTCTCCCTCCCTGCTCGGTATGAAAGGACTTCTCACCTGATAGTGAGCAAGTTGAGGGAATATTTGTCTGTCTGAAACCCATTCCTGGACAAGTTTCATTGTAACACCCTCCAGCACAGACCTAATGGCTGATGCTGCCACACGGTGTCCTTTTGGCAGCTTTTAGCATGCACAGAAGGTTTGGTCTCTGTTGAGTGGGACATCTTCTGTGCCTTCTTCTGCTGACCTTTCTTTTACAGTAGATTCCACTCCCTCCCCCTCTTTTTCATATTGAACCTTTTCCTCTAATACAGATTTTTGCCCGTACATAAGGATTTATCTTTTATTCTTCTCCCTTTTGTGCGGTCCTGGTGGTGCCCCTTTGGGAGGGTCACTGGTATGCTATGCAGTGCACTTAATTACTCCCGTAGGTGCTTCTCCCTTCCTTCCTTCTCCCCTGTGTCCCTTGGTATTCTCTTTGTTCTCCCCTTAATTATATCTGTATATTTAGGTTGATATGCCTGTTTATGCATGCAGTGCACATGTGAATGGGCTGACACCCCAGTGGTCTGACAGTGCTCCCATATTGATTTGGCATTTTCCCTGTAACTCCAGGGTGATATTACTGTGTTTTCCTGTAGATTACATTATTTCCTATGGAAGCTGAATTGCCCTGTTTTCCTGTACAACCAATGCAAGTCTACGGGAAGAATTTTCCTGTAGATGCCTCCAAATTCCTGTAAAATACAGGAATCCCTGTAGATATGAGATTCCTGGGTTCAGCTGACTCTGATTTTTTCCCCTTACCCCCTCCCCCCCACCTGTCTGGTAAGTCAGTTATGGTCACCTTTCCCAAGAATATCTTCTTTCTCCAACTTGGTATATATTTTTTTATCATCCTTTCAGGACGTGAGTTGCTCTTTCTGTGGTTTAATATTTATCTTCTTGTTCTATGACCCCCTTTCTATTTCTTCTATATGTAAATTTTGTTTATTTTACGTGGCTGTGACTGAACCCTGGGTGGTATGTTGAACAATTAACTTGTTTATTGTTGTCTCTTCATCAAATGTTTTTATTATTTACTGGCTTTGTTGACTGCACAATATATTTATTTGTTATGACTATTTTCTGCATTTGGATTGTTATACATGTTGTATGTTAAATAGTTAATAAAAATCTCTAAGGAAAAATAAAAGAAAGAAACCTATGACCAAGCTGGAGTGGGTACATAGATACTTAGACAGTGTCGGCAGATAAGGGCCTACGGCTCACCCAGTCTGCCCATTTGAGCTTGTAAGTTTACTTTATGTTTTCCTAGAAGTCTGTTGCCCCTTAACCCTGACCTCCAGAATTCCTTTATGTCTATCCCATGCATTCTTAAATCCCGTGATTGTTTCAGCCCCCACCATAACTGCCATATTCAACTGCTCCCTCTCCATTAGGAACATGTTCCAATTGCTTCATCTTTGTTCAGCGGGAGCTTTATTCAGGTTATATCCATGGGCCTTTTCTGCGGTCAAGAATTCTGTCATGGTAGTAACACTAAAATAGTCCACCATCTCTGTTTGTAGGCTGACTCCCATTACAGTCACTGCTCCCTCAATATGCACCTTTGTGCACTTACAGACTCAGGGAATACTACACTGTGCAGTTTTTTGGGCTCAACATGTATATTTGTTAATGGCATTTGGCCCTCATGCCTATACTATCTGTTTTTGCAATATACTTGAAGGTGTTATCTTTGTTGGGTACTCTCCACTCCCCTCCCCTCCCATTGCCTTTCTTCTTTTTCATATCCCTTTGAGAGCTACCTTTAATGAATTTACAGGGATTTTTAGCCTGGTTTGTTGATAGGGATATCCCTCTCCTCTTATATCCTACTACGCTCCCTACCTTAGATTGGACATCCTTCCCCACCAGTCTTCTGGGTGAGGTTCCCCTTCCTTTCTATACCCTTCCTCCTCTGGAAAGGACCAGCCCATCTGCCATACTTTCTATCCCCCCATCACCCTTACATTAGCTGGATTAACTTATCCCAGTCTTAATGTTATGTTACTACATCAATTTCTTGTTTGTAAGTCCTCCTAATCTACATCAAGTCGATCGTGGCAATTGAATTTTTTTTGGACTGCCATACTCGAGCTTTAGTTATGGCCACTGTCCTGGATTCATACCCCTGGGCCATTGGCTACTTCATGGCAGCCAGCTATTTGGGGCTCTATTTCCTCAGGGATGTGGTAAACCTGGATATACCCCTACCTCTCTGGTTAATATGAGATATTCGGTTGTTTGATAATGTTTTTATCCTATTTACTGTTGTGTTTGTATTATTCTGTGTTACTTACTTATTTAATAACAGACCATTTCTGTATGTTATCTTTGTTATATTTAGCTCAAAGCATTCAGTTTATTGTTTCATGGCATGACGGGTGTACTCAGCTGTGCCTTACATACAGTTTACATGGATCCCTTGACATCTTTCTCCTTGCTCCTTAGTCCTTATATCCTTTCCCTGGGATACACTGGTTTATACATACCCACATGAACTCATACTATTATACCCCCATCCCCATGGCAGACCTAAAATGTGTGACCTGGAATGTACGAGGGTTAAACTCCCCAATAAAACATAAATGGGTCCTCTCCCATCTTTTGCAGGAGACTGGATTAGCCCCCTCGAAAGGTGCTAAACTTTGCCAGGAATAGGAGGGTAAGAGGCACACAGTTGTGCCCCTATGGCAAAAAGACGAGTTTCACTTCTCATCCATAAATCTTTGAAATGGATTATAGAAAAGAAGGAACAGAATGTTGACGGCCATTGGTTACTGGTTCGACTTACTACCCCACAGGTTCCCCTAGCCTTGGGCTTCATTTATAGGCCCAATTCCGATTCCCTGAGTTTCTTCCATATGTTTTATCAACTTATCCAAGACATTGCCCCCCCTTCCATGCTCTGACTGTTTGGCGTGGATTTCAGTATGATCCTTTCCCCAGACCTGGACAGGTCTGTGAATTCAACTGAACTGCACCCTACAGCTGCTCATGCTCTGAGTGACATGATGAAAGAATGCTCTGACATATGGATGACACTTAACCCCAAGGTTAAAGATTTCATATATATTTCCCCAGTCCATGGATCGATCAGCTGGATGGACATGTTCCTGGGCTCCCTACCCTTGCTACAAAATGTACTAACCTGTGACATACACTCCCTTATAATATATGATCATACACCAGTCTCCTTAGTAGTAATCTGGGGCTCTGAAGCTCCTTGATCCTTGCAATGGAGACTGGATCCCCTTCTCCTGAAGAATAAATCCTTTTATGCTTGGGTCACAGAGGAGGCTACAAAATATTTTCAAGAAAATGACATAGAAGTATTCGCAGCCACCCTTTGGGTAGTCTTTAAAGCCACCCTTAGGGGAAGTATTATGGGCTATGCAGCTAAACACACATGGGAAAGGGAGGCTGCCCTTAAATCCCTTGAATCAGCTGTTTCCCAGAAAGAGCAAGAATGCAAAAATGCTTCTTCCCCTTCACAAGTGAAGGCTACCCTAGCAGAACTGACTGCTATTCACCATCAACTGATCTCTCTGTTTGCCAGACAGGTGGAGCTGGCACTTCTCCATTCAAAGCACAGATATTAGGATGCAGGGAGAAGACAGGATGTCTGCTTTTGTATAGATTGAGAAAACAACAGGCTGAATGCCACATTTCCATGCTTCATGATAGCAATGGGCCCCCACACCACACCCCAGAAGAAATTAATAAAGTGACAATTCACTTTTACAAAAAAAACTATATACTGTATCTCCTCAGTAGCGGGAACTGACAGTGAGATTGATACCTTTACGTCTATCTTTAGAGTCCTTGCTTACAGTGCCTGAAATCCAGAAGGCAATCCATTCCCTTAATAAGGATAAATTTCATGGGGGGATGGCATCCCGGCAGACCTCTATGCACATCTAGACCCTATTGCTACTCCAGTCTTACACAAAATCTTTGCAGAATTGCATACATCCCAATCCTTTCCCCCAACTCTCTGAGAAGCCATAATAACAGTCTTACCCAAAGAGGGGAGATATCCTTATTTTCATGCCCATTATCAAACCATATCCATAATTAATACAGATGCAAAGATTCTGTCAAAAGCCTTAGCACTCCACTTGGATCAAATTCTTCCTGAGCTTATTCACCCAACCCTAACAGGGTTCACAAAGGGCAGGCTAGTCTCAGATCATATTTGTTCCTAGTATCCATTATCACTGCCACTCACCAGTCCCCTACCCCTGCAGTGGCCATTGCAATAGATTTTGAGAAGGCCTTTGATTCTCTAGAATGAAATTTCCTTTTCAAAGTATATGGTCTTTGGACCATTTTTCAGAGTGGGTGCAAACTCCCTAGCAGGACTCTGTAGCCCGAGTCCTTACAAGCTCCACCCTGTTTGCCCCTTTTCATTACAAAAAGGCACTCAGAAAGGATGCCCCCTCTCCCCGATGTTATTTGTTTTGGCTATCAAACTCTGGCTGTTGCAATCAGGGAACATACTGACCTACATAGCATTCTCATTGCAGGAGCAGATTTTCAAACCAACCTGAACATGGACAACCTTCTGGTGCTGCTGTCCAAAGACTCTTTGGGTGTTCCACACCTCCTTTTTCTTCTCAAGACATTTTCCAAGGGAAAATGGAGGTGCTGGCTCTCAATGTTCATTACATTGTAATAGTTCATTGTAAACTACATTCGGGGTGTGTACCTCAGGACTGGAGGATGGCTCATGTGGTGCCCCTCCACAAGAGTGGCCCCAAGGATGAACCGGGAAACTACAGACCAGTGAGCCTCACATCCATCGTGGGTAAGCTAATGTAGAATATCCTGAAGGAGAGGCTGGTGGCCCTCCTAGAGGCCAAAGGACTACAGGACAGCAGACAGCATGGCTTCATATGTGGCAGATCCTGCCAAACCAACCTGGTCGAGTTCTATGACTGGATACCTAGGCAACTGGACAGGGGCCATGCAGTGGATGTCCTGTATCTGGACTTCAGTAAGGCATTCGACTCAGTGCCACATGGAAGGCTGGGAAGGAAGTTAGTAGGCACAGGGGCAGGTGCAAAGCTGGTGAGATGGGTAGGAAACTGGCTTCAGGAAGGCAACAGAGGGTGGTGGTGGGTGGGAGCTCTCACACCCAAGGGCAGTGACAGTGGTGTTCCACAGGGCTCAGTGTTGGGACCAGTGTTGTTTGGGATATTCATTGCAGACATATCATGGGAAATCAAGAGCAAGATCAGTCTGTTTGCTGATGATACCAAGGTAGGCGTGGTGGTGGATGACCTAGGGGGATGGCAGGGGTTGCAGGATGATCTGGCAAAGCTTGAAACCTGAACAGACACCTGGCAACTGGGCTTTAATGCCAAAAAGTGCAAGGTGCTGCATTTTGGGATGAAGAACCCAAGGAGGAGTTACCAGCTAGGGGGAGTGCAGCTAGCCCAGACAGAGGAGGAGAAGGATCTGGGTGTGCTCATTAGAGGTCAATGAACAACTCGGCACAATGTGGAAGGCAGCTGCAGAGGCCAACAAAATGCTGGGTTGTATTGCAAGGGTATATCCTCGAGGAGGAGGGAGGAGGAGGGTGATTCTGCCACTGTATGGGTCATTAGTTAGACCACACCTGGGTACTGCATGCAGTACTGGTGTCCCTGAAGAGGGACATTAAGTTACTGGAGGGTGCAGCGCAGAGCGAAAAAGATGATCAAGGGGCTGGGGACTTATCATACGGGAGGAGGTTGAAGGAGTTGAACATGTACTCACTGGAGGAGTAGAGACAGGGGTGACATGATTGAAACCTTTAAATACATGAAAGGAATAAACAAGATGGGTACAGAGGGGCTGTTCAAAGTAAGGAGGGAGGCCACCAGGGCCATGATATGAGACTGGGCGAGGAAGGTTCAGGAGGAGATGAGGAGACACTTTTACAGAGAGGGTGGTGGCTGGGTAGAATCGTTACCTGCTGAAGTGGTGCAGTAGAACAGTGGATTGCTTCAAATGAGGATGGGACAGGACAAGGGGGAGGGTTAATGAAGGGGAAGGGTGGAAGGGAGGGGCATCTGCAGAATAAGGGGTGCTAGCTGCACATTCGAGCAGACTTGATAGACCTCTAGGCCTTTATCTGCTGGCAAATTTCATATGTTCGTAATGTTACATGCACAGCAGCCCCTTTCTTGCAAGCTGGGCTCCGATGGTGCCCCTCTTCTATCAAGTACTTACGCATTCACCTCTAAGTAGACCTTTCTGAACTCTCCTCTCTCAATCTTACCCCATTGTTTCAGAAATTAAAAGATGACACTGGCCCGTCAGCACAGCAGTTGGATTTATGCTTGCAATGCCTGCAACCTGGGTTCGGGAATGGATCCAGGTCGTTGGAGGGCCGGCTGGGGAGAGAAGGATTGAGTATCCCTATGACTGCTCTCCTTCTCTGGGAAGGAGGGGGGTCAAGTGTGCAGTGCATGAGCGACACCCAGTGGAGGCTGGGTGTGGCAGAGTTAGGCTACACCCTCAGCTGTGACTAATGGACCTCTTTACTATCTCCGTATTTCCTAGTAACAGCTACCACTTTTCTATTTGCTTTTCTTCTTTTTCCCGCCTACCTTACCTTGGCCACCTAGCATAGCACTTTACCTTTCCTACTAAACTTCCTATTAGTTCTATCTTTTCATTCTTTTTCCATTTCCATCCATCCAGTCCCTGCAATGATGCCAAACACCCAGAGAGGTGTTGTGTAAGGTGTATAAGTGCATTTTGTGTGCAAAAAGCATGAAGGCTATTTGTTATAGCATGAATGAATACAATTAATAAAACCTTTGTAAAGAAAAAAGGAATCAGAAGCCATATAAAACAATAATTATTTCATGATTAATACAGTTATAAGAAATCCTTAAGATATTTTCATAAATTCACACTATAAACCTGTTACTGTATAAGGTTCTATGTATAAAAGAGCTTAGTCACTGTGGATCAGAGATATAGAAAGTCAATATCTGTAGATATATACACTGTACCTTTAACTGAACTAGAAAATCCCGTGACACAATCCCCCCCCCCCCTTGGTTTTGAAACATGTCCAGATATGTAAGGGCTCAGTCAGGTGACCCTACCAAAAAGATATAAAAAACCTTTGCACAGAGTTCACTCAGTTCAGTCTAGTAGAGTTCAGTCTTGAGAGTGAAGGACGCATATACTACTGCAGACAAGCTGTTGAGTGCAGATGAGAAGGGTCTTAGGAGCTCTAGAATCCAGGACTGTGTTGTGTGAGAAACTACTGATGTTAAGTAGTGATTTTCTATGTAATTTATTTGTTTTCATTTATTATTTTTCAAACTTTTGAAAAATATATATCACACCAATGTGCGTTTTAAGCCTGTAAACTTGCCTCGTCTGAAATTTATTGTCACACGCTGTGACAACCTTGGTAATAGAAGTGGGATAGTACTGGTTGTCAAGAGAAACAAGGTGGGAGACCAGTACCCAGATAACAGCCCTGGTATCCAGATCAGGATGGTGCACCTCCAGGATCTCATGGATGCCAAGGATCTGTTGAAGGAGGAGAGGCTTACCAGTGTGCATACCAGAGCCCAGGTGACGAGAACTGGAGAGGAGCTATTACCTGGATTGGAGTTCCATGGAACGTGGAGGTGGACCAGTGCCAGACAGAGGTGCAGCACTGCTGCCAGGTGCTGATGAAGGTTTCCTGAAAGGAGGATTTCATGGCCAAAGCAGATGAGCAGGATCCATGGGTTCTAGAGGAGAAGGACCCCCTGTTGGAACCTTTGTTGCCAGTCACTTTTGTTGTCCCATTGTTGCCCATTTTCTGGGCTGATGCTGCTTGGAGGACAATGAGATGAAGGCACCAGGTAAGACTGTTTCAGGACATTTGCATACTGGGGTGAAGACTACAAGCAACAGGGAAGACACCATGGTGGTTGAATGGACTTTCCCATGTTTTGAACCCCCTGTAACGTGATATGGTATGAAATGTATGAAACATGTAATGTTTAAAATGAATATAGCATTAAAGCTGGTGCTGAGTACAGTCAGTTGAGGGTACCAGAACAGTGTAAGGGTTGAAAGAAAACCCCTGGTATGTTAAAAATAAGAGTTGAAAGGAAACCCTAAAGGTTTTGGAGTTAGGAACTGGCTGGTTGATGTGCAGCCTGAGAAGGTTACTTGTCTATCAGAAAATGGGGTTGTATACAGAAGGGGTTGTATACAGACCCCCATCTCAGGGGGGAGGAAATGGACAAGGAAATGATTGAAAGCATCATTAGAATGGTACAAAAAGGGGAGATATTGCTGATGGGGGATCTGAAAATGCCAGAAGTTAACTGGTGTGCAGTTGCAGCAGCCACATCTAAGAGTGGGGTTATTCTAGATGCCCTACAGGGGGCATGCCTTAGACAACTAGTATTGGAACCCACTCAAGAGGGAGCATTCTTAGACCTGGTACTCTCAAATGGAGATGGAGAGAGCATATCAGATGTAGAAGTGGATAGCCATCTGGGAACTAGTGACCATCAAACAGTATGGTTCACGATAAACACAGCAGTAGAGTCAAGCCATACAAAGGCAAAAGTATTGGACTTTACGAGGGCTGATTTTTCCAAAATGGGTGAGTGCCTAAGGAATACACTAGCAAATGGGCAGAAAGAAGGAGTGGAAGAACAATGGGGAATAATCAAAACTGTCATCACATAGGCAACAAGCCTTTGTGTGACGCAAATAAACAAAACAAAACAATGTAAGAAACCACTATGGTTTTGAAAGGAGGTGACAGAGAAGGTTTGAAAGAAAAAGAAAGCATTCAGGAAGTACAATGAATCACAGAAGAAGCAGGACAGAGAATTGTATCAGTTAAAGCAAAAGGAAGCTGGGAAGGCAGTCAGAACAAGCAAAGGTCCAAACCGAGGAAAAGATAGCCAACTCAGTTAAGAAGGGGGATAAAACCTTTTATAGGTACATCAGGGAGCAAAGGAAGACCAAGGGAGGGATAGTGAGGCTTAATAAAGGGGATTGGTGTGGGCAGAGGGTCACTGTGAAAAGGCAGAGATACTAAACAAATATTTTTGCTCAGCATTCACAAATGAAGAGGACAAGGTACGTAAACTAAACAATAGATATACTCTGGATACGGAAGTTGATACCAGCCCATTCACAGAAGAAAGGGTTCTGAAAGAACTCTTAAAACTGAAGGTGGACAAAGCAATGGGGTCTGATGGGATTCATCCCAGAATTCTAAAAGAATTAAGCATAGAACTAGTGAAACCCTGACTACCCTCTTTAACAAATCATGGGAGGATGGGTGGTACCTGAGGACTGGAGGAGGGCAGATGTGATTCCACATCACAAAAGTGGGAGCAGGGCAGAAGCAGGAAACTACAGACCTGTTAGTTTAACCTCAGTGATAGGGAAAATGATGGAATCACTTCTGAAGGAAATAATTGTCAAGTACCTAGAGGCCAGAGGGGCACAGGACCCAAGGCAGCATGGATTCACAGCAGGAAGGTCATGTCAGATGAATCTAATAGATTTCTTTGACTGGGTGACCAAAGTAGTAGGTCAGGGAGGGGTTGTGGACATGGCCTACCTAGACTTTAGTAAGGCATTTGACACAGTCCCACACAAAAGATTAATATACAAGTTAGCCAGCCTGGGAGTGGGTCCCAAGATGGTAGCCTGGGTAGGCTTGTTGCCTCCATGATGGCAGTTTTGATTTTTCTCCATTGTTCTTCCACCCCTCCTTTCTGGCCATTTGCTAATGCATTCCTCAGGTATTCACCCATTATGCCAAAGTCAGCCTTTCTAAAGTCCAGTATCCTTGTCTTTGTATGGCTTGTCTCCATGGTTGTGTTTATTGTGAAGCACACTGTGCAGTGGTCGCTTGTTCCCAGATGTCTACTGACTTCTAAATTTGTGATCTTCTCTCCATTTAAGAGTACCAGGTCTAATATTGCTCCCTCCCGAGTGGGTTCCACCACTAGCTGTCTAAGGCATGCCCCCTGTAGGGCATCGAGAATGACCCTGCTCTTGGATGTGGCTGCAGTCCATGTCACCCAGTTAACATCTGGCATATTCAGGTCCCCCATCAGCAGTATCTCCCCTTTTTCAGCCATTTTGAGAATGCCCGCTATCATTTTCTTGTCCATTTCCTCCCCTTGAGACAGGGGTCTGTATACAACCCCTGTGCGGATTGTGATGCCATTTCCTGTCTCCAAGGTGACCCAGAGTTCCTCTTGCCCTCCCCCTTTACTTTTTAGTTCTGTAGCTTTGATCCCTTCCCTTATGTAGAGAGCAAATCCACCTCCTCTTTTACCCTATCTGTCCCTTCTGTAGATTGTGTACCCTGGTATGTTGACATACCAGTCATGGTTCTCCGTGTACCATGTTTCTGTGACTGCCACAATATCCAAGTGTTCCTCTTCCATCAAGGATACTAGCTCTGGAAGCTTGTTTCCAAGACTACGAGCATTGGTACTCATTACCCTCCATTTAATGTTGGCTTTATCCTTTTTTACCCCATCCCTGCTCTTATTGCCCTTGCCCATTTTTCCATTTACCCCGTCCTGCCCTCTGTCAAGCTCTGTACCTCAGTGTTTACCCTACTACCTGCCATGTTTTGTGGGGAGGCTTGAACTTTCCTGTTTCCTACCAGCACCTCCCCCCTTGGTTAGTTTAAAAGCTTGCCAAGGAAGCCTTTAAACCTGTCACCTAGGAGCGTGTTTCCCTTCCTGGACAGATACAGACCATTATGCCAGTATAGACCTTCATCTCTCCAGGTGGACCCCCAGTCCCCAATGAAGCCAAAGCCTTGTGCTCTGCACCAGTTTTGCAACCATTCATTAAACTGCATGGTGTGCAGTACCCTAGCCTCACCCCTGCCATAGACTGGCAGCACCTCTGAGAAGGTTACGTGCTTGCTACCTGTCTGAGGCCCCTCCCCAACTCCACAAATTCATCCTGCACTGCACTGATCTCATGCCTAGCTAGGTCATTTGTCCCGAGGTGGACAATGATATCTAGTTTCCTCTCCTGTGATGCTGCTTCTGCAATCCTGAGGATTTGCTTCCTGTCCCTCCAAGCCATGTCACCAGGCAGGCACTTTACTTCATTCTCCTCTCCCTTCCCCAGGACTACACCCCTAACAATTGAGGCCCCTGTCAGAAGCTGTTTCTTTCCCCTGTGGTGTCCCTTGCCACCCTTTTGTGGGTCTCCCTTGTGGATGTCCCCAGCATTCTTCTTGGTCTCCAATGAGGGTGTCATCATAGAGCAGCTTAATATGTATAGCCTCGCGGAAAGGAGGGAGAGGGGAGACATGATAGAAACTTGTGCCTCAAGGGAATCAACAAAATCCAAGAGGGTAGCATCTTTCAGAAAAAGAGGTGTGCAAGAACAAAGGGGCACAATTTGAAGATGGAGGGGTGGCTCAAAGATAATGTAAGGAAGTATTTTTTCACAGAGAGAGTTGTGGATGCATGGAACGGCCTTCTGGAGGAGGTTGTGTGGAGCCAAAAACAGTGGTGGAATTCAAGAATGCATGGGACAGTCATAAGGCAATTCTAGGGGTTGGGGGTAGGAAGAAATAGGCTGTTGGTTAACTAGGATATGCAGCTTATCCATTAGGTAGGGAAATGGGCAGACTGGGTGTGCCAAGCAGTCCTTATCTGCCATCAAATTCTATGTTTCTATGTTTCTATATATGAAAGGGAAATGGATAAATGAAATGATTACAAGAAATGTATAACATACAAGAAATGTCTGTACTGTACAATAGTGGGTGCACAGGGCTGAAACGATGCCAAGTGATGGGTATGGAGAAGCTCGAAGTCAGCATAAAACTGCTGTGTATTAGTTCCTCTTTTTTAATGTACTGATGAAGGTACTATAGTGGGTGCTGAAATGATGCCATGTGATGGGTGCTGAAACAAATACAAATGATGGATTATGAAACAATGCCAAGTGATGGGTGCTGAAATGATGCCTATTGATGGATGCCTGATATTGCATATGAAATGCCTGAGTTGTAATAACCAGAGTGAAATAGTTAGGGGGTAGACAGGCACTATAGACTGAAGTCCTCTGAGAGCACAGATGGGTACTGTGCTGAACTGTATGACAGCCCCAGGATAATGTTGTGAAAATATTGTCATACTGCAATAAGTTGGTATAGTAGACAATACTAAAAGTAGCTGAATTAAGGGACCCTGGGGTGAAGCTTTCATAGTGGGTAAGAGAAAGTTTCAACCAACCCCCTTTCTACTGTTTGATAGAATATTTATGACTGAGAGGGGTTCTTTGAAAAAACAGTATCGTTTTGAGAACTGTTTTTTTCTTGAGGAGGGAGGTGTGTGGCAGAGTTAGGCTACACCATCGGCTATGACTGATGGACCACTTTTCTATCTCCTTATTTCCTAGCAACAGCTACCACTTTTCTCTTTGCTTTTCTTTTTCCCACCTACCCTAGGTTGGCCACCCAGTGTAGCTCTTTATGTTCCCTATTCACCGCATCACACCAGCGTTGTCATCCCATCAGAGGCTGGGTGTACGCTGGTTGTCATTGCACATCCCTGTCCCTGCCTACGGGGGGGGGGGGAATGCTGCTCTAGGTCATCTCCATGGTGCCCTTCCCCTGTGCCTCGATTAGCCTCCAGTATCAGCTATCCTGACAAGGACCAGTAGTGTGGCACTGGCAGGGAAACAGTGTCGCAACCCCACCCTCTAGGGGGCAAGCCAGGGGTGACTGTGGAGAGTGTGGTGATTGCCAGAGGTGGAGATACAGGGGGCCATGACCAAGTGCTGAGACCGACGACCCCGGAGCAGGAAAAAGCATACTAAATAAAAAAAAGAGAGAAAAAAAAGAAATTAAGATGACTTTACATGTTGGCAGCAGCTGCACCTCTCCCTAGCTGATAAGATATCTGTGGTTAAAATCATGGCTGCCCAAAAATACTCCACATCCTCACTCATCTACCTCTTAACCTTCTCCAACATGGTTTGCAAAACTAATACATTAGTAGGCTGTTTTCTGTGGGATGGCACAGTACTGAGACTTAGTAGGAGCAAATTATGGTCCCACTGGAAACATGGGGACTGGAAACTCCCTTGGTTTCAAGGTTCTCAAAAAACATTCCTAGGAGCACAGACCTTTCAAAGGTTCTCCCCTCCCCCACTGCACCCCCATATGGCTACACATAGAAATCCTACTATGTTCACCTACTCTGCCCCTAGCCTACTTCTCCTCTCCTCTCCTCTCCTCTCCTCTCCTTTCCTCTCCTCTTCTCTTCCTCAGCCTTTGCACCAATGGAGCACTGTCTTGGCATCTTTTCAGGCATGTCACTGGCTGTCCCACACTACTTAAACCTCCCTCACACTGAAGGCATGGCTCCCTCTAAGGAACAACTCAGCAGTCTGCATCAATCATCAGCCTATGCATTGGTCTACTTTATTGAATCAGGGCATCACACACCTGAAAAACCTTCTGATTCCAGGGAACTCAATGTATGTCACCTTCAGTAACCTTCAACTCCAATACATCCTCCCTAAACATGATTTTTGGAGGTACTTACAGTTGTGTAGTGCACTGTCCCAATAAACCTCCCCCTTCACTGATCTACAAGTCCCAGCTCTGGAGAGTCAATGCTGGCTGAACAAAATAAGAGGTCGAGCCAGCACAATCTATGCCCAGATTAAAAATTACATTCCTGACCAAACTCAGAAAGCTCAACGTTATTGGGTGTTGGCCCTAGGCTCTCTCATTACCACTCAAGACTGGAAAATCTCCTAGAAAACAGCCCATATAATGTATGTGGATAGTAGAAGCATCCTGCTACAAAATAAGGTTCTCCATAGAGTGTACCATACCCCAGCCCAATTGTACGCCATGGACCTCCTCCCTCAGGATTTATGATGGTGTTATAATTCCCCTGGAGGGGACCTTTTACACATACTCTGGAGCAGCCAATCCCTAAAGATTTACTAGAAATAGATACTAACTGCCTATAAATCAGTGGTGGGAAACTCCACTCCATTGACCCCACAGTTGCTACTGCTGGGTATCCCACTCTCCTCCATCACTTATACATATCCTAGGGTATGTTGGAGCTTTCAAATGGGGTGGAGGCAAAATGTTTGCTCCTCAAGAGATGGAGATTAACAGAAGAGCCCTAGATTCCAAGAGTGGTTACACTCAGTTCAGCAAGTGGCAATATTCCCCAGAATGTCTCATCTTCCAAAAGGCAATCTGCATCATTATTGCAATAAGTGGACCCCTTATAGATCTTCTCCTCTTATATATTTTCTTATCTTTGCAAAATGGACCCCAAATGGGCCCACATTTGATTTGATCCTCATGGCCTGCATGTCTCCATATCTCCGCCCCATTCCTCCATTCATTCACCAGCAACTACCTACCTCGGCTGTATAGGCATGTATAGTGTGAACATAGACTTTGAAACATAGAAACATAGACTTTGACGGCAGATAAGGACCGCTAGGCCCATCTAGTCTGCCCATTTCCCTACCTACAGGATAGGCCGCAGATCCTAGTTAACCAACAGCCTATATCTTCCTGCCCCCCACAAGAATTGCCTTATGTCTGTCCCATGCATTCTTGAATTCTCCCACAGTTTTAGACCCCACAACTTCCTCAGGAAGGCTGTTCCACGCATCCACTACCCTCTCAGTGAAATAATACTTCCTCACATTGCCCCTGAACCGCCCTCCTTCTATCTTTAAATTGTGTCCCCTTGTTCTTGCAAGTCTCTTTTTCTGAAAGATGCTACCCTCTTGGACTTTGTTGATTCCCTTGAGGTACTTGAAAGTTTCTATCATGTCCCCCTCTCCCTTCTTTCCTCAAGGGTATACATATTAAGCTCCTTTAGTCTCTCCTCATATGGCTTCTCTTGCAGACCCTGCACCATTTTAGTTGCCCTCCTCTGGACTGCCTCTATCCTGTCTATGTCCTTGCGGAGATGGGGTCTCCAGAACTGGATACAGTATTCAGATGGGGTCTCACCAACTGTCTGTACAGAGGATAACAACTTCCTGTTTCTGCTGCTGATGCCTCTGCTATACATCCCAGTATACCCCGGCCCTCTCTACTGCCTTCTCACATTGCTTGCTAACCTTAAGGTCATCTGATATGATTATCCCCAGGTTCCTTTCCTGTTTTGTTGTTGTTACTACCTCCCCACCCATTATGTATTCTTCCCTGGGTTCTTGTTTCCCAGGTGCATTATTTTACACTTTTGCATTGAATCCTAGCTGCCATACGTCTGACCATTCCTCCAACCTTGCAAGTCCCTTTTCATCCTTTCCACCTCCTTGTGTATCAACCCTGTTGCAGATCTTTGTGTCATCTGCAAAAGGCATACTTTTCCTTCAGTCCCTCTGCAATGTCACTGATGAAGACATTAAAGGACTGGACCAATACTGAACCTACGTTGCCCACCTGATAACCGCCCTTTCTTCAGAGTGGACTCCATTTACAATTACCTTCTGTGTCCTGTTGTCCAGCCAATGTTTTACCAGGCTACCACCCTGGGACCCACTCCCAGGCTGGTTAATTTGACTAATAATCTTTTGTGTGGGACTGTGTCAAATGTCTTGCTAAAGTCTAGGTAGGCCATGTCACAGCCCCTCCCTGGTCTACTACTTTGGTCACCCAGTCAAAGAAATCTATTAGATCTGCCTGACATGACCTTCCCACTGTGAACCCATGCTGCCTTGGATCCTGTGCTCCACTGACCTCTAGGTACTCAATTATTCTTTCCTTCAGAAGTGACTCCATCACTTTCCCTACCACAGAGGTCAGACTGACAGGTCTGTAGTTTCCTGCCTGTGTCTTGGTCCCACTTTTGTGAAGGGAATCCATCCGCCTTCCTCCAGTCCTCGGGTACCACACCATCCTCCCATGATTTATTAAAAAGTAGCCAGTGGTTTCACTAGTTCCTTCCTTAATTCTTTTAGAATTCTGGGTGAATTCCATCAGGACCCATTGCTTTGTCCACCTTCAGTTTTAGGAGTTCTTGCAGATCCCTTTCTTCTGTGAAAGGACTGGGATCGACCCCCTATCAAGGTGCTTCTGTTAATTGGATTAGGCACTTCCCCTCCTCTTTTGTGAATACTGAGCAGAAATATTCGTTTAGTATTCCTGCTTTTCACTGTCCCCTCTGCCCACCCACCGTTCATTCTATTCAGCCTCACTATCCCTCCCTTTGTCTTTCATCGCTGATGATGTACCTATAAAGGTTTATCCCCTTCTTAACTGAGTTGGCTATCTTTTCCTCAGTTTGGGCCTTTGCTATTCTGACTTCCCTCCCTGCTTCTTTCTGCCTTAACTGGTACAGCTCTCTGTCCTGCTCCTTCTGTGTTTCCTTATACTTCAGAATGCTATCTTTTCTTCCTGACTTTCACAGCCACCTCTCTTGAGAACCATAGTGGCTTTTCTTTCGTTTGATTTGTTTATTGCTTCACACAAGGCTTGTTGCCTCTGTGATGGCAGTTTGATAATTCCCCATTGTTGCTCCACACCTCCTTCTAGCCTGTTTGCTAGTGCTTTTCTGAGGCACTCTCCATCTTGCCAAAGTCAGCCTCCTAAAGTCCAGTACCCTCACTTTTGTATGGCTTGACTCTGTAGCTGAGTTTAAGTGAACCACACTGTTTGATGGTCACTTGTCCCCAGATGGCAACCCACTTCTAGATCTGAGATCCTCTCACTGCCCCGTTTGAGAATTACGAGGTCTAAGATTGCTCCCTCTCAGCGGGTTCGAAACTAGCTGTCTAATGCCTGCCACCTGTAGGGCATCAAGAATGGCCCTGCTCTTGGATGTGGCTGCAGCAAATGTGCTCAGTTAACATCTGCATATTCAGGTCTCCATCAACAGCATCTCCCTTTCTCTGCCATTCTAAGAATGCCTTCCATAATATCCTTGTCCATTCCTTCCCCCTGAAGGGGTCTGTACACAACCCTGTGCGGATTGTGGTGCCCTTTCCAGTCTCAAGGTGACCCACAGTGCCTCCTCTCTCCCTGTTTACTCTTTTGTTCAGTTGCTTTTATCCTTCCTTTACATGAGAGCTACTCCTCCCCTCTTCTCCCCTGCCTGCCTCTCCTGTAAGTTATGTACCCTGGTATGTTAACATCCCAGTCATGGTTCTCTGTGTACCATGTTTCTGTGACTGCTACAATATCCAGACATCCCTCTTCCATTAAGGCCACCAGCTCAGGAGCTTGTTGCCCAGACTACGAGGCATTGGTACTCATTACCTCCATTTCCTGATGGCCTTACCCCCTTTTGTCCCATCCCTGTCCTTCTTGCCTTTGTCACTTTCTCCATTTACCCCTGCCCTTCTCCCTATCGACACCTCCATGTTGGTGTTTGCCACACTTACTACCGTGATTGTTTGGGGGGGGCTAGGATTTTCCTGCTTATTTCCAGTGCCTCCCCCCTTGGCTAGTTTAAAAGCTTGCCAATGAAGCATTTAAACCTATCACCTAAGATCCTGGTTCCCCTCCTGGACAGATGCAGCCCATCATGCCAGTATAGGCTTGCATCACTCAGGTGGACTCTGATCCCCAATGAAGCCAAATCCCTGAGCTCCACACCAGTTTTCAACCACTGATTGAATCCCATGAGTACGGAACACCCTAGCCTCTCCTATGCCATAGATGGGTAGCACCTCCGAAAGGTTACCGTGTGCTGCTTGACTAAGGCCCCTCCCAATTCACAAACTCTTCCTGCACTTCTCTAATCCTTTCTTAGCCAGGTCATTTGTCCCTAGGT
This sequence comes from Neoceratodus forsteri, assembly GCA_016271365.2. Classification (NCBI taxonomy): domain Eukaryota; kingdom Metazoa; phylum Chordata; order Ceratodontiformes; family Ceratodontidae; genus Neoceratodus; species Neoceratodus forsteri. The sequence continues at coordinate 807,958,894 of CM057449.1, read as the reverse complement.
GGACAATGACATCCAGCTCCCTCCCTGTGCAGCTGCTCTGGCAATCCTGAGGATTCGCTCCCTGTCCCTCAAACCATGGCCAGGCAAGCACCTACCTCCCTCTCCCTTCCTTGCCCAGTTCTACCTTCCTAACAATGGAGTCCCCCACCAAGAGTTGTTTCCTTCCCCTGCAGGATCCCCTGCCACCCCTGTGGGTCTCCTTTGTGGAGGTCCCAGCATCCTCCTTGGTCTCCACTGTAGGTGCCTCCATAGAGGAACCACTTTGCCAGAATGGCATAGGGTGTGGAGAGGTACAACTGGAGGGATGTGCCTCTGTTCCACCACCCTCACCTCCCTGGGCCACTGTGGTCCAACCGCTCCTCTTTCTTGGCAACCTCTGAGGCAGCGGCAGTGGCACTGGTGGTCTCTGGATGGAAGAGGAGGTCCCACAAATCCTGGACAACTCAGCCTGGAGATGAGCAACCTCTCCCTCAGCCCAGAGAGGTGCCTGCAGATGGGACAACACCGCATCCTCCAGAACATCTCCCGGAAGACTGCTGCTCCACAGCCACTGCACTGCACCACTCAATCATGTCTTATTTCTGGCCCTTAACTGTTTGCAATCCTTACTCTTTCCTCTGTTTTTTTTCTCTCTCTCCTTACTTTCTACCTGTGTGCTCTTTAAGCTCCTGATTGTCCTTTTCTGAGACAAGAATATCCTATTTCTCAGTAGACCACTTACTTGTTCAGAGGCAGACCTCCAGCAGCTAGAGGGCAGGAGAGCTACTCTGCCTTCTAGGATGGTGGGTCCTTGGTGGTTCTGTGATCACTCACTTCCTGCCCCTAAACAGGAAGTTCCTGTTGTCAGTCAAATCCTGTGCCTGTAAAAATAGAACTAGCTTTGGGTGGGGGGAAGGGAAGGAGCGCAATATAGTCCCAGAAGAGAAGTTCAGTCACACAGCAGTCCTTTCTCCTGGTGTCTTCTGCCAAGCTGCCTCCCTAACCTAGGGAGGCTCAGCAACTCCTGACCAACGTAGTCCCAGCCCTTCTTAAATCTGTGGCAAGTACCCCACCTACTGGTCCCTCCTTCATTGCTGGTGGTGCCACAAGCCTGACAGACCTGGGTTGGAGGATCCTGCACCCTGCAAGGGAGGTAATGAGTACCTTGTTTCAGTTCCTACATCATGAGAGATCTCATATTTTGCCCTGATAACCCCTCCTCATCTTAGCTATACAACAAATACATTATGACTGCTGTATTATGCAACTTATCAATCATTTCATGCTGATTTGCAGGCTATGCATTGTGATTCTGTGCTTATAATGGTACTGTGATGTTGTCTTTATCTTGTTGAAACTATTCAATAAAGATTATTAACTACAAAAAAAAGGAAAAATGTTACTTTGCTCAGGGAGTGGCAGAAGGAATTGGGGAACAGAAATTGCTTCCCCGACAGGCTGCAGTAGACAATAAGGACAACCTGAGGGGACAGGAATCCCCCAGTGTGTCAGTTACTAAAGGGAGCAGAGCTATAGAGATAAAGGGGGAAGGGAATGGGACATTTAAAAGAGAGAAAAGAGAGTGGGCAGGAGGAAGGCAAAAGATAAAAAAAGGGGCAACAAGCAGAGTGGAAACAAAATATGGAGGGCAATGTGTGTGAATGCTAAAAGTCTAGGAAATAAGATTCTGGACCTAGAGGCCATCATGGCAGAGACTGAACTTGATATTGTGGCCATAACCAAGTCATGGTGCACTAAGAAACATGACTGGGACATTGCTATACTGGGCCGTACTCTGTTCATGAAGGACTGGGTGGGAAGGAATGAAGGGGATATAGTGCCTTATGTGAGGGAAAATATAAAAGTGACAGAGAAACAAGGAATACAGGATGAGGCAGAGGTTCTGTGGGTCACTCTGAAGATGTTGAATGGAGCCATTATTCACACTGGAGTGATACACAGACCTCCAGCACAGGAGGCTGAATGAGATAAGGCACTGGTGGAAGCCACTGGCAGTATGGTAGAAAAGGGGGAGGTGCTGCTGGTTGGGGACTTCAAACTGACAAATGTAGATTAGAGCTTCCCAGCAGTGATTTTGGGCTAGAAGTAAGGACATCCTGGACTATCTGCAGGGGGTGTACCTCAGGCAACTAGTCAGTGAACCCACTCGTGATGGGCCAGTACTGGACCTGGTACTCACTAACAGGGACAGTGTTGCAGACCTCAAGGTGGGAGGCCACTTGGTGACTAGTGTTTACCATACAGTGTGGTTTAAAATAAGGATGGCTGTGGAACTGAACCACACAAGGGCAATGATCTTGTAATGCAGATTGCATAAAGATGGGTGAATGCTTCAGGGATGACCTGTCAAAAGAGAATGGCCTGAGTGGGGTGGAGGAACAGTGGGCAATGATAAAAGAGGGTATTGTAAAGGTAACAAACCTCTGAGTTAAACAAGATATCAAACACAATAGGAAAAACAGACCACTATGGTTCTTGAAAGAAGTGGCTGAAAAGGTAAAGGCTGAAAGAGTAGCATTCAGACGATATAAGGAGATGCACAGGGAGGAGGGTAGGAAGGTATTATCAGGGGAAATAGAGGGAAGCAGGGAAAGCAGTAATGAGCACAAAAGTGCAAACTGAAGAGAGACTAGACCAGGAGGTAATGAAAGGGGACAAGACATTTTAAGCGAAAAGAGGAAGACCAGGGGTGGGATTATAAGGTTAAAAAGGGAAGGGGGGGACTGTGTAGAGGGGGGACAGGGAAAAGGCAGCCATCCTGAACAAATACTTTTGTGCAGTGTTCACAGAGGAAGGAGAAGGGGATGGGCACAAAAAATAACAGCAGCTTTGGAGGGAGAGGTGTGGACACTAGTTCTTTTTAGAGCTGAGAATCCTGAAGGTACTTGCTAATCTGAAGGTGAACAAAGTGATGGGACCAGACAGGGTGCATCCAAGGGTATTGAGGGAGCTCAGGGGAGGTACTGGCTGCACCTCTGACAGTTCTGTTTAGCAGCTCACTGGAAACAGGAGTGGTTCCAGGGGACTTGAGGAGGGCAGATGTAAGTGGTAGCAGGAAGAGGCCAGTAATTACAGGCAGTCAGACTGATATTAGTGTTGTGAAAGTTAATGGAATCACTTCTGAAAGAAAGGATTGTGGAATAGCACAAATTCAGTAGGTTACAAGACCTGAGACAGCATAGTTGGGAGGTCACATCAAACATAAAGGATGATGTATGGCTAGCAGTGGTTAACCACGATGTAATTTCCTCAAGTGGTTGCCAGGGCAATGCAGTAAACCTCAAGAGTGCAGCTCGAGAGATTTACAGTTGCCCTGGCAACCATGACAGGTAATTACACCCGTGGTTGACCACTACTAGCCAGACATTGTCTTTTACAGTGTATGGACAAGAAAATAGCTGTCTGAACATTATTCACAAAATTTTGAAAAAACTTACTGAGACAGATGTGTTCAATCAGTGAGGATTGTTGCTCTACAACAAAACAAGGTTAAATGAGAAATCTATCAGACACACCGAATCACAATGGAATAACTGCATTTTGTGGCTAATATTGACTATTGCAACTTATTGCAACTCCCTTTATCTAGGGCTACCAGGGATTGATATCCGCTTGGGTTGCTTTAATGTGCCATTGTGCTCTACAATGTGTTGGGACAGTAACATTACTGCCCGAATTATAGCAGTTTAAAAGCTTGTCATGGGGAAGTGGGAGGGAGGTGTTCTGACAGCTGAATTCTTTCAGAATAAACATTCGGTTTGAATATTTGCTCCTGTAATCCCACCTGTGTGACGTAGTAATGGAAGGTAGCTAGTGCAGAACACTGCAGCCCAGTTATTGACGGGTACTTCTCGTACCTGTCATATTTCTCCGGGGCTGCAAGAACTGCACTGGCTGCCAATAAAGTGGCAGATCACCTTTAAAGTCTGTCTTCTGACTTATAAAGCCCTCCATGGACTGGGCCCGGTCTACTTGAAAGAGCTTCTGGTGCCCTACTGCCTTGAGAGATTGCTCTGCTCAGTGGACGAGGGGTTGCTAGAGGCTCAAGGGTTTTCTTTAAAATCTTTGGGGCCCAGTGCTTTTATGTACGCAGCTCCAACCCTCTGGAATTCTCTACCCCATACACTTCGGGAGTGCACGTCTGTGGAGAAATTTAAGCGTGCCTTAAAATCTCATCTGTGGTTTGCAGCATTTTTTGATTGATGTTTTAATGATGATGTTTAACATACTTTATATATTATTATCATGTATTTGTGTTTTATTTATTGTTTAACAAGTATATTGTTAATGTGCCTTGGTTTTAGAAAGGCGCAATATAAATAAAGTATTATTATTATTATTAATGTTAAATAAATCGTACATTTAGAATAGATCATGAAAACGGCAGTGGTTAAAAAAAAAAACAGTTCAAAATCTTTAGTGAAATTTGGTCCACTGCTTCCAACTGGGGACCTTGGGTCATGTTGTTGAACTTCACGTCTTTTGTATCTTTCATTTAGCTGGTAGATCGTGTGAGGAGCCTCTGGAACTTTGAGACAGCACGGATGGAGTTCTTGAGGTAATCTATTATTTGAAAGGGAAAACAAAAACACTATTTAAAACAGGGGCACATCAAAAAACACATTTCAGCCACTAACTTGGATCAGAGAGCATTATGTGAGTGTTATTTATATCACTCTTCATCAGACGAGGAGTTGTTAATAACTACGACTCTTCTGCATTTGTTTTGCTTGCCATAGAAGTTGTTATTCACTATTATTGTTATTCCTTAGCTAAAAAGATTGAAATTGACCCCTAGCTTGCTTATTGGATTCCTTTGCAGGGCCGATGCTTGTGCTGCTGCTTTCTTAACTTGAGAGACTACACTGCAGAGAGGAATTGTGGTTGTGGAGGGCTGTGTAGTATCATTATATTTGTGATCACCATAAATTTCAGAATTCCTCTGCTGTTTTGAGTCCCTTAGATGGCTATAGTTGTTGACTGACAGAAGTACGAACATATGAACATACGAAATTTGCCAGCAGATAAAGGCCTAGAGGTCTATCAAGTCTGCTCGAATGTGCAGCTAGCACCCCTTATTCTGCAGCTGCCCTTCCCTTCCACCCTTCCCCTTCATTAACCCTCCCCCTTGTCCTGTCCCATCCTCGTTTGAAGCAGTCCACTGTTCTACTGCATACCACTTCTGCAGGTCACGCATTCCACCCAGCCACCACCCTCTCTGTAAAAAAGTGTCTCCTCATCTCCCTCCCAGACCTTCCTCGCTCCAGTCTCATATCATGGCCCTGGTGGCCCTCCCTCCCTACTTTGAACAGCCCCTCTGTACCTGTCTTGTTTATTCCTTTCATGTATTTAAAGGTTTCAATCATGTCCCCCCTGTCTCTCCTCTCCTCCAGTGAGTACATGTTCAACTCCTTCAACCTCCTCTCATATGATAAGTCCCCCAGACCCTTGATCATCTTTGTCGCCCTGCGCTGCACTCTCTCCAGTAACTTAATGTCCTTCTTCAGATATGGACGCCAGAACTGCACGCAGTACTCCAGGTGTGGTCTAACTAATGACCTATACAGTGGCAGAATCACCTCCTCCCTCCTTGAGGATATACCCCTTGCAATACAACCCAGCATTTTGTTGGCCTTCCTACACTGTGCCGAGTTGTTCATTGACCCTGTGATGAGCACACCCAGATCCTTCTCCTCCTCTGTCTGGGCTAGCTGCACTCCCCCTAGCTGGTAAGTCCTCCGTGGGTTCTTCATCCCAAAATGCATCACCTTGCACTTTTTGGCATTAAAGCCCAGTTGCCAGGTGTCTGACCAGGTTTCAAGCTTTGCCAGATCATCCTGCAACCCCTGCCATCCCCTAGGTCATCCACCACGCGCCAACCTTGGTATCATCAGCAAACAGACTGATCTTGCTCGTGATGTCCCATGATATGTCTGCAATGAATATCCCAAACAACACTGGTCCCAACACCAGACCCTGTGGGACACCGTTCATCACTGCCCTTGGGTGTGAGAGCTCCCCACCCACCACCACCCTCTGTTGCCTTCCCTGCAGCCAGTTTCCTACCCATCTCACCAGCATTGCACCTGCCCCTGTGCCTACTAACTTCCTTCCCAGCCTTCCATGTGGCACTGGGTCGAATGCCTTACTGAAGTCCAGATACAGGACATCCACTGCATGTCCCCTGTCCAGCTGCCTAGTTACCCAGTCTAAGAACCGACCAGGTTGGTTTGGCAGGATCGCCACGTGATAAAGCCATGCTGTCTGCTGTCCTGTAGTCCTTTGGCCTCTAAGAGGCCACCAGCCTCTCCTTCAGGATAGTCTCCATTAGCTTACCCACGATGGATGTGAGGCTCACTGGTCTGTAGTTTCCTGGTTCATCCTTGGGGCCACTCTTGTGGAGGGCACCACATGAGCCATCCTCCAGTCCTGAGGTACACACCAGATGTAGTGAGGCATTAAATAGGTCTGCAAAGGTCCTGCAAGGACCTCTGCCAGCTCCTTCAGTACCCTGGGGTGGATGCCATCTGGGCCTGGTGCCTTGTCCAACCTCAGTGCCTTCAAACCCTCTCGAACTCTGCCCTCCATGATTTCCCCATCTGTCACCACTTCCCCCCTCGTCTGCCATTTCACCATCTTGGGTGTCACCCCCCTCTTCTCTTTAGTAAATACTGAGCAGAAGTACTCATTTAGTGCTTCTGCCTTATCGTACCCTGCTTCCACCCAACCCCCCTCCTTCCTAATCCTTACTATTGTCCTTACTACTGTCCTTACAGCTCCTTTTCTCCCTGATGTACTTAAAGAAGTCCTTCTCCCCCTTCTTAATGCCTTGTGCCAGCCTGAGTTCCGTAGATGCTTTGGCTCCCCTTACTGCCCTTGTCACCTCCTTCGATTCTGTCAAGTACTCCTCTCTGTCCTCCCCCCTCCTGTTTCTTGTATTTCCTAAAGGCAGCTCTTTTCCTCCTTACCTTTTCCATGACCTCCTTGCTCAACCAGCTCGGTTTCTTAGCCCTAGCCTTCTTGCTCTGGGCTTTGCAGCAGGTTTTGGTTGCCTCCACTATCCCCAACTTTATGAGCTCCCATCTCTGGTTAGTATCCATACTAGATTGAATTCTGGCCAGGTACCCTTTTACCACTTCCCCCATCCTCCCAAAGTCAGCCCTCCTGAAGTCCAGCACTCTTGTGCCAGATTCCACTCCTTCCTTGCCCATATCCAATGTGAGCCATACTGAGTGGTGGTCACTCCCTGACAACGGTTCCTCCACTGTAAGTTCTCTCACAAAGTCCCCATTTGCCAGCACAAGGTCAAGGGTATTCCCTAACCTGGTTGGTTCACTGACCATTTGCAGCAGGAAGCTGTCCTGGAAGGCATCCAGCAGTACCTGCTCCTTCTGTTCCTGGTTGTTGGGTGCTCCAGTCCACTCCTGGCATGTTGAAGTCCCCACAATCACCACACTACCCTTCTTGCAGGTCCTCCTGATCTGTCCCGCTAGTTCCCTGTCTAACTCCTCCATCTGAGATGGTGGCCTGTCCACCACTCCCATTCTAAGACTCCTATTCTTGGAATCCTGGATTTGCACCCAAAGTGACTCTGTACTACCCTCCTCCCCTTCCTCCCTTACACACTTCAGTCCTTCCTTCACATATAGTGCCACCCCCTCCTTTCCCAGTCACCCTGTCCCTACGAAATAACCTGTACCCTGGTACAGACAGGTCCCAGTCATTATATTGGGTGGCCCATGTTTCTGTGATGGCTGCAATGTCCCTCTCCCTCTGCCATGAGAACCTGCAACTCTGCAGTTTTCCTCCCAAGGCTCCTAGCATTAAGGGTAACCACCTTCCACCCTTTTCCCCTCCTCCCATCCTGCCCTCCTTTCCTAGCATCACCAATAGTACTTGCCATTTGTCCTTTGTCACTGTTATGGGGGTAAGCTCATATGATTTCCCAACCTGTGGTCTCTGCATATCTCTCCCCAACTGCCACCCCCACTCCTAGTTTAAACTCCCAACTTCCTCTATATATTCTTCCATCCTCTGCTTCAACACTTTCTTTCCTTCCTCACTCAAGTGTAGTCTGTCCTTGGCATAGAGACTACTGTCCTCCCAGGTCCCTCCCACCCCCAACTGCCCATACCCTTTAGCACAACACCAGGTTCTCAGCCATCTGTTAAATTCCTCTATTCTCAGCTTTCTTGTTGTGCTTGCCTTTGGCACGGAAGTATCTCGGAAAAAGTTACTGATCTTCCTGCCCCTCACATAATTGTGCTAGTTCCTCAAACCTCCTCTGGACTATATCCACTGTCTTGTCAGCCAGGTCGTTTGTCCCAAGATGTATAATTAAATGAGGCTTGTCCCTACCCTTCTAGCATATTTCAGAACAGACTGTCCCTCTTTCGCTGTCATTCCTGGCATGGCCTCCACCCAAATCATTATGCCTCTCGCCTTGCTACCCACCTAACTCCTCTTAGTATTGAGTCCCCCAGCACTAAGATTCCACCCTCTTACTCCCTGCTTGCTTCCTTTCATCTCCCTCCCTCATTTCCAGCTCCTCTTCTTCCTCGTGCACATTATTATGCCCTTTTACCCCTGTTGCAGTTCTCCCAGCAGAACTTCCCCCCTCTCCAGTTCGGTCCAGGCATTTATCAATTACTCCTCTAATTTCATCACTTCCCTCCTCCACCTTCTTCCTCTCTAGCAGTGCACAACTATTTTCTGAAGATCCTTCACAAATGCCTGCTCCCTCTCTCTGCATAGTAACCTGTTCTCTCCTTTCCACTCCATGACTTTTGCCACTTCTTCGCCTCCCCTCACAAGTCCCTATTGCCTCCTTCCATTTGACTTTTGTCTCCTGACCTGGTTTCCCCGGCAATCATTCTTCCTGGCCTGGGCCCCTTTGTCTCTGCTTCCCTTCTTCTGAGCCTCTCCTCACCACTGTTGGCTTAAATTGCCCTCCCTCATCTCCCCTTCTTCCTCCCTCCAGTATTGGGCTAAACCCACCCCCAATCTGCCTTGCCTGTCTTAGTTCCTCCTGCAGACCCTCAATCTCCTTTCTAAGTTTTCTATGTGGTTGCACACTAAACATCCTCCCACTCTCCAGGCAATGTTTAGAAAGATTGGTGCACCGCAGTTGTTGCAGCCTACCACCCTACCCATTGCTGTCGTTGCCCACCAGCGACCCCCCACCCTTCCAGATGCAGGACACCAAACACTCCCCCAAGTCCCCACTCTCCCCCCTCTATCAGTGTAAAACATTCTTTATGTCCCTTACCTCCTTTGTTGCACATGTTTAGATATGTTGAGCAACTGCTTTTTATATTCCTATCCACACTCAAAAATACTTTAAGTAGCCATTGCACAACCTTCTTCAACTCCTACTCCTCCTTTACCCAATGCAATAACTATGTGAAGTAGTAATAATGAAAGTGCCTAGATTTGCATTTACTTCCCTTCCACTGAGAGAGCAGTCACCTCTTCACTTGCTGCAGTTCCTTTCCTGGATGTCTGCTTCTGTTATGACAGGTGCAAATCCTTTGCCTGTTTGAGGAAGTGATGTCAGAACCCCTAGTACAAAGGGAATAATTGACCAGGGGTGGGTGGGGTGAGGGGTTTGGGTGGTGGGACCAGCCCAAGTCCTCCGAGAAACAATCAGGTAGCTGAGGCCTCTAGTCAGACAATTAGCACCTTCCCCCACTGAAAACTTTGCAGCTAGTGAAGCCAGCAACAATGAATCAATTCTCCTCAAAGCCCCAACATAGGTTTGCTACCCAAAGAAACAGGACACCAATTCAAACAGCTTCACCAACAATACATCAAATTAGGTTTGGAATTATAAGATATAGGTCTCCAATTCAAAGAAACAGACCAGTTAAATTACACCAATTATGTTTAAAAGAGAAGAAATAGGCCTCTACAAATGAGCCCACTTTTAGCTACCAAAACAGGTTTCAAAATTCCAACAGCCCCAAACAATACCCTGCTAGCCCCTTAGTAGTAAGAAAGAAAATAAACATTCTACCAAGTAGAATCCATGAAAAACAATGTAAAACAAGAAGCTACTGTACTGTAGATCTGATCCTGTCCCCCTTCCAGTTCCTTCCAGAAGTGAGCGATGCCTGGATACTTGCTGGACTTCTGTTGGGGGAAAGTCGCTGTCTCCGAGTAACTGAATTGATGTTTTGCTCATGGAATGGTTAGTGATTCCCTTCTCACTGGGGAGCCTAGCAGATGTTTTTATAACATGCATTATGTTCCTCATTTTATTCTCACCAAGTGGCATACATCTGAACCAGAAAGACAACACAGGCTTGTAACTGATGTTTGGGGTTAAGTAGTAGGGGGAGTAGGGCTGTAGCATGTCAGCTGGTCTGTGTGTTCTGTACAGCTTGTAAGCAGCGATGGGGCGCCTTTCAGGAAATACTTTATTGGCGTACATTCTTGGTTTAACAGCCCTTATGATCTGGGGATTTTCGCCAGTTCGGGTCTTCCTCTGGCGCTCTGAGTACTCTAGATATTCATTGCCATCACAGTCATGTAAGAGGCTTAAGTCGGCCCACCTAAGGCAATATTGCTCAGCTGTACATAAAGCGTAATCTAGCCCATTATTAAAAAACAACATGTGAATCAAGGCTGTAGGGCAATGCATGCCCCGGGTACAGGTCTTGTACAGTTTGTTAACATCCCCAGGCCTCAACATTTCGGCTCTGTTAGACTTTCCTCCCTTCCCCTGCTTTTTTAAGAATTTCTGTTTTGCTGCCAGTGTCTTCAAAGTTTCTTTAAATTCACATGTGTTGCCATGAAAAACTGAATGGGCATAATTGTGTTTTGATAGGTGCCTGTCTATACTGTCATTTATGCCTCTTAAAGTTCCTAGTTCATATTCTGAACCATTGTTTCTTTTTATTTTAAATAGGAATTTGGCCAGATGGAGATCAAGCTCACCTACGGGGATGGCGGTGATGTTTCTGATGTCCTGAACATCAGCAAGGTAGGACTGGAGTAAATCAATGTCCAATTCAGTTTTTTTAACTGTACACTTGTTCTCCTGCTCAGCAATAAAAGCTTCATGGCTCAGCCAAGGTGTGGGTGGGTTGCTTTAATGTGCCATTGTGCTCTACAATGTGTTGGGACAGTAACGTTACTGCCGGAATTATAGCAGTTTCAAAGCTTGTCATGGGGAAGTGGGGGGGGGGTGTTCTGACAGCTAAATTCTTTCAGAATAAACATTCAGTTTTAACATTTGCACCTGTAATCCCACCTGTGTGACATGGTAATGGAGGGTTTACAAGATACTGACGTCACATTGGTGGGATTATCAGGATGTTTGGTGGCTAAAAACAGTGTACAGCAATCACTCTCTATACATTTTAAATCTGATAGATTTCTTTGATTGAGTGAAGTGGTGGTGTGGTCAGCATAGATTACAGTAAGACTTTCATCACTATTCCACACTGAAGACTAGTGCGCAAGCTGAGTAGCTTAGGAGTGGATCCAAAGGTGGTAAACTGGATAAGAAATTGGTTAGGGGATATGTGCCAGATTGTGGTGGTAAATGGAGTTTGCTCTGAGAAAGGGAGAGTGACCAGAAGGGGACCTCAGGGATCAGTGCTGGGACTGGTCTTCTTTAATGCTTTTATAACTGATATTTTATAGGAGCTGGAAGGAAAGGACTGCTTCTTTGTGGATGACATCAAACTCTGCAACAAGGTGGACACTCCTGGGGCGTGGAAAGGATGAGCAGAGACCTGAGAAAACTAGAGGAGTGGTAAAGTGTATGGCAGCTGAGTTCCAATAGAAAAAAATGCAGAATATTGCATTTAGGGTGCAGAAACTCAGAAGCAGAGTACAAAATCGGTGGAGTGGTATTGATGACTACCAAGCAGAAAAGAAACCTGGGGGTAATCAAATTGGATTACTTAAAGCTGGCCATGCATTGAGACAAGGCAGTAGGGAGTGCTAGTGGGATTCTAGGGTGCATAGGGAGAGGCATCACTAGCAGCATGAGGAAGGTGCTATTGCTTCTGTGTAGATCACTGCTAAGACCCCACCTAGACTATTGTGTCCAGTTCTGGAAACCACATCTCCAGAAGGACATACTGTAGACAGAGTGCAGGCAGTCCAGAAGAGCACAACTAAAATGGTGCAGGATTTGCATCAAAAGCCCTATGAGAAAAGACTGAAGTACCTCAATATGTACACCATGGAACAGAGGAGGGAGAGGAGGATATGATAGAGACCTTTAAATACCTTACAGGGGTAAATAAGATATAGGAAGGAAGTATTTTTCAGAAGAAGGGGTGCAAAAGAACAAGGGTACATGATATGAAGTTGGAGAGGGTAGATTCAGGAGAGATGTGAGGAAGTACTTCTTCACAGAGAGAGTAGTTTATTCCTGGAACAGCCCTCCAGTGGCAGTAGAGGGGGCAAAACCAGTGGTGCAGTTTAAGAATGCATGGTAAAAGCACAAGGGCATCATAGCAGAAAGGAAAGGGGAGTCAGAAATAGCTGTAGATCAGGCCTGGTCTGCAGTAAAAGTGTAGGCAGAGAGAAATGGGCAGACTGGTAGCACATCATTTTTGTCACTCAGCCCATCATGTGTCAAGCTTGTTTTGACTAGTTCCGTATAAAAATTGGCCCAATGTCAGGGATACTTCTCAATGTCAGGTGAACTATTCAACATGCGTAGTTGCACCTGTATAACCTGAGGCACAACCTTCTGTGTCCTGACAATGCCCACTGGGCAGCATCCTTACCGCACCTCTTTAAATTCATACCACAGAAGTTTGTACTTACATTATTCCTGTTGCTTGCCCATGCTCCATGCCAGTATGTACCTCTTCTGGTTAAATTGCCTCTGCTCTGTTGACTGCCCATACTGTCGTATTACTATGTGCCACTACTATGTGCTACTGTAACCAAACTGGCCTCTCTGTATATTTGTTTCATCACTTGTGCCTGCTATCTATGTAAACCATATCCTGGAACCAAAATGCGTGTATATGTATTTATCATGTTCTTTATCACATGTGTCTCCAAACTATGCAACCTACATCCTGGAACCATGAATGCTTGTATTAGTATTTGTCCTCTTTGTGACGAGGTACCTTTGGAAATGCGCCTCTGGCTCAAAGGTTGTAAACTGATATGCAAATAAATAAATAAAATAAATACTTCACAACAAGAAAACAATAGCATAATCTTTCAAAACTGCAGTCAGAAATGCAGATATATTGTGGCAATTCTGAAATACAAGACCATAAGTCTGATGCAAGCAGTACTCTTAAAATGGAGGTGAAAGAGGGAAATAACAAATAGAAAATAGAAAAGGGGATACAAAAGCAGACTAAGGAGATAAAGGGGGGATTGGGGAGCAAATCGAATTGAAATAAAATAGCATGGGAGGATTAGTATGTGTTAGGAAAGATGGACTTAAATAGATAAGGATAAGGATAAGGAAATGAGCACAAGAAGAATAAATGGAAAAAAATTATAATAATAAACTGAAACATAACATAGAAACATAGAATTTGATGGCAGATAAGGGCTGCTTGGCCTACCTATTTTGCTCATGTTCCCTACCTACTGTAACACTACAGACTCTAAATGATCTCCGGCTTTACCCCTCCCCCCATTACCTACCACTAAAGTTCCATTATGCCTGTCCCAAACATACTTGAATCCCGTTACCATTTTGGCCCCCACCACTTCCACTAGGCACCCGCCACTCTTTATGTGAAGAAATACTTCCTCACATCTCCACTGAGTCTACTCCCTTCAGCTTCATAGCATGTTTCTTGTTCTTGAGCATCTTTTATTCTAAAAAAATGCTTCCCTCTTGAACCTTATTTATACCCATAAGGTATTTTAAAGTCTCTATCATAAGCCAGCCTGGTGGCACTTGGGACTGAGGTGCTGGATGCCACACCTCACATCATGCCGGTGACTTAGGTTCAGGAGTGAGTTTGGGCTGCCAAGGTCCGACCAGGGGAAGGGCGGAAGGAGGATTGGGCAGGCTGCTAGGCAAGCTCTCCTCCACTGGATAGGGGAGGTGAGTTTTCCCTGACCCTTGGCTGCCACCAAGTGGGGGCTTGGTGGTAGTGTTAGGCAAATAGGGGACAGGCAAATGCCGGGTAGGTGGAGTAGGGTAATTGCTGGTGCACATTTGTGCCTCCACACGCATGTGCAGCTGTGTTTGTCAGGACCCTGGGGACTAAGGAGGAGAAAGAAATGGAAAAACATGCCACGTATCCCAGTCACCAAGTAGGCAGAAGGTGGTGACAGGGGTCAAAAAGCTAAATTTAAAAAAAAGAAAGTCTCTATCATATCCTTCCTTCTCTTCTTTCCTCCAGGGTGCACATATTGAGGTCATTTAGTCTCACCTCATAGGGCTTTTGATACAGACCCTGCACCATTTTAATTGCTCTCCTCTGGACCACCTCTACTCTGTGTCCTTCTGGAGTTGTGGTCTCCAGAACTGGACACAGTAATCCAGGTTAGGTCTCACCAATGATGTATACAGCAGTAACACCACCTCTCTCTTTCTGCTTGTGATACCCTTCCCTATGTATCCAAGCACCTAGCATCCCACTAACCCTCCCTCCTGCTTTGTCATAATGTCTGGTCACCTTTAGGTTACCAGATATGATTACCCTCAGGTGTCTTTCTTGTTTGGTGGTCATTAATACTACACCCCCCATTTTGTACTCTTCCTCTGGGTTTCTGTGCCCCAAATGCATGGTTTTGCACTTCTTTACACTGAAACATAGCTGCCACACCCTTGTCCACTCCTCTAGCTTTCTTAGCATGCGTACTGGTCAAAAAACCCTGTCATATTATTCAGTAATTCATTTAAGGAAGGTGACCACATCAAAATGGTCATTAAGGCCTGGAAAACAGAGTGCTCCCTAAACAGAAAAACCCAGATGGTCTCTGTTTGCAATATTTTTGTATCCATATCCTCTCCTGTTGACCTCAAGGTTACCCCTTCAAACCAACAAAAACTAAACTTGCATGCATTACCAACTGTACCATCCATCAAATATTTAAAAAGGACATTATTTGTCCCTTTCTATCGTTAATTACTAAGGTGTTCTCTCACCTGTATCTTAAAGCCATCTTTGTTTGCCAACATAAAATTCCTGCCATTTTTTATTTTTACTGCATTGTTCTGGGACGCGGTGGTGCCCCCATAAATACTGCATTGTTCTGGGATGCGGTGGTGCCCCCATAGTTAGGGCTGAGCAGGGTGTTCAGTGTTAAACCCCTAGCTTTGAACCTTAACAGCTTTGGCAGTGTTCAATGAAATTAGCTGGAATGTGTATGTGTTCTCTAGGGGGGCAAGATCTTAATCTTTGGAAAGTTATGTGGTGGCAGCTTTCACGGTTTCTGAGATCAAGAAGTATCATTTTCCTGTAGCTGTCTACTTTTTGTCCTATACTAAGCATGGGATTTGTGCTTGCTGTCACTACAGACTACAAAGAATGGAATTTTCTTTCAAAATGTTCAGGGTAGAAGCATGTTGTGGCAAGGTAGTGCCTTCGGAAAGTTTTGTGAAAAAAATATTTAATGGTTCCAGAATTACAACAAATTTAAGTTTTCTTTTTTTCCTGTTCGGAGCATGGTCAGTAAGGTTTTTGGGATAACGTTCTGATACAATGCCAAAAATTCTGTATCGCAAGACCATTCTTGGTTTCTCACCACCTGCTTCTCACAGCACAAAACTTTTTTTTTGTGCTGTGAGAGCAACCATCTTGTTTCGTTTTCACTCCAAATAAAAAACATGAAAAATACTTAATATGGTGTCATTTTTAAAAACCAAACATCTGAACCTAGCCGAATGGGATCTTAGCTAGATTCCGATGTTTGTTTTTTAAAATAATGGCCCGCAATACCTCTTCTGGGCACTCCAAGATCCAGACTGCTCAGCTTTGTGAGTGAAGCTGTTTACTCGTATTCTCTATATGACAACAAAGGGACTTTCTTGAATTCTGCAGCTGCAACTGGAGTTCTGCCATGAGATGCAGTGATAGCAGTGAGGCACCTCTCCCTTGTTCTGTCTGCCTATCTTTGTCTCCCATTAACTGCCTTTCTGTCTATCCTTCTGTCTGTCTGTCTAGCTGTTTATTTATAAAGTGAACTGGTGTGCCTATCTCTGCTACCACTTCTTTCTTCCCCCCTCCTCTCCAGGTGGCCCGTCCTTCTCAATGTTCAATTTCTTTTAAACATATAAGCAGACCCCCAGTACTGCTTCAGTGGACCCCCTCTCCTCCAGGTCTCAGTAGCCTGAGTGTGTGGTGCTTAATCCCTGGTGTTGGACTGTCAGCTGAAAGAAGAAAACAGTCCCTTACTGTTCTTTTTCTCTAAAAAAAAGAAAAGTTCCCCTCACAGATCTGCCCACCACCCCGACCTCCAGAGCCACCACTCCACGCCCCCACACCCTCAATATGTCCTCTCTCAACGGAACATGTCCCATGGTGAAGATCCACTCTCCAATCAAAGATAAGTCTTGCTGTTGGAACTGCAAAATGAGAAACTAAGGTAATCAACATAGCCTTTTTGAGACCCCACCTCATGACTAACGGCAGTGGTATCATGCAAATCAGGCCTAAAAGGCAATTTTGTGGTCACTTGGTGAAATCATCTTTCATGTGGGATATGAACATTTTCACCACTCCTGTTCAGGAGGTGGGCAGGGTCTGTGAGGAAAATGTGGATTGATAATGTGGATTCATGCCCATAAAGAGCAGTACAAGATTGTCCTTGGTTACTGCAGAATAAAATTAAGGTGCTAACATTGTGTGAACTTTGTATATTAAATGCTGTAAGTGACAAAATGCACTATGCTGATGGTAAAATAGTTTTGCAGCATATGCTAAGTGTTAAAATTTTGATTTGTTTTTTTCTTCACAATGCAAGTTTTTTCGTTCTTCTTGCCCCATCTCCCCCCCCCCACACACACACAGACTTGCCATGTGTGACTTTGTTTTGATCTTGGTAGTTATGTTATCTTGTTCCCAGTTTATAGTATAAGAAACTCTATTCCCTCCAGTGCACCAGCCTGGTGTGTGGCCAGGTTTGGTGACTGGATATGATTAAATTACCTCTCTCTCAGCTGTTCCTGCCTTAACCCTCCTTAATACCTATCCCCAGTTTCTGCCTTCCTACCCTGACCCCCCCAGCAGGGTTCTCAACATCCTGAAGGGGGAATCAGGAAATGGCTACTCCTACTCCCCCCCTTCTCCTCCTGCCCTTCTGGGTCACCCATGTGCACACCTTACCCCATCCTTTTTACTCCAACATCACTTGTGTACTACCTCCTGGTACACTCATGCACTATAATGGTTCTGGTTCTGTTGCATTATTACTGTTCTGTACATTTATATGTTCTTTTGTATGATTTTGGACATGTATTGTAATTTAAACAATTTTCCACTACTGTTTAATGTACAATACCTTGCCTTACAGCTGTTGCATAATCTTATAATGTTGTATCGTTTGTACTACCCACATATTATTGTAACTGATCATCCTTCACAACCCTATGTAACCCCCCCCCAGGTCGCACCGTGAGATGAACAACTTGTTGTTCAGTGTGCCTCCTGGTGAAACATTTCAATAAATAAATAAAAAAATAAAAGGAATTTGATTTCATTTATAGCTTTTATGTTGATTGTTGTAAGTGCCCTTTTAATTCCAGAAGGAAGCTACATTACATTCAGGTGTGGCGCTTCAGGTGGTTCTTTTGGGATGAGAGGTATTAAAAGAAATAAATGTAAATAAAAAAGGTACACATAAATGAAAGTATACTGTATAAGCACATGAATCAATGAGTTTAGACAAATCAGTCTTAAAATGCAGTTTTACAGCAATACCTTTTGAGAGTCTACAGCAGTTTAAACAATACTCAAACACTGTTAAAAAACAAGGAAAGAGACACACCCGCAGCACAGCTTTATAGCTTTCTCCGAGGTCTGAGGAGTGTAGTGTCTTTCTGGAAGGTTTCCAAACAAGATTAAACAATTAGAGCAACTAATTGTGTGCATTATAAAATACAAACATACTGTTTCAGTGTATTCCTTACTGTTCTTCTGAGCTGCTACTAAGGAGGCAGCTGGCCACTCTTTGCCCTTTTAAAAGATGCAATGGGCAGATCCCTGCAGACATCTTGCAATCAAAAATGGACTCACACTTGGAACAAACAAGAATTTAAGAGCTGCATCACAGTCTCCTCCATAATCTGGGAAGCACTGTGCTGTGTCAATGCCATCTTCTCATAGGCACATTATTGCTGCTTTCTGGAGGTCCTGTTTTTGTCATTTCCTCATTGCCACTTTGGCCGAGTCCTTCATGATGTTTCAGTCTCTGTCCAGCCCCACATAATGTTTCTCCTTGTAAAGAGGGGCTGGAGGAGCAGTGATGCAGAACTGCTTGAAGTGGCACTGAGAATGTGCAAGCCGGTAGTTCGCACATATGCATTGGCACATATCTATTTTCTTGCCATGATAGCGGTGCATCAAGAATTCCCCTGGTGCTCCCAGACCCCAAGATAACTTAGTTGGGGTCTGGAGACATGAAGGCTGTGGTGCAGAAGCCACAAAACTATTTGTTTAAAGAGTGCCAATGACTGCTCTGGGACTGAATATATGCATAATAATGAGCAACTCATGGATATTAATGAACCCTGCAGGGTTACCTTGCAGGCTTTGTGGTTTAACCCTAACTAATCTATTCGATTTTTAATTTTTTTGCAATTAATTATTAGTGCTTGAAAGATTTATCTGTAGTATATATATATATATATATATATATATTTTTAGTAAATGTTGCATATTTTGTATTATACCCTGGATGTAAAACATATAGTGAAAAGCAACACTCTCATTGGCTGCTTGGTACCTCTGAGCAGGTGTAAATCCTGCAATAACCAACGAAAGAGGTGCCAAGTGTTTTGTTGCGTGAGCCCCCCCCACAAGCAAATCAGTCCGATTCAAATCTCGATACAAAACAGCCGCCATCTTTCTTCCCGCCAGCTAAAGTCAACACACAAATTATTTAAAACAAATGGAGTCTAGTTTTGAATTAATAGACTCGAGTGAACTTGACTCAATATTTAATTCACTCGAGTCATCTGATCACACAAGTACAGCAGTTGGTGAAGTAATCTTACCTGAGCACCCCAGTAGTTCCGCCATTGCCCCGGAGTCCCCAACCGCCAACATGCCATAAGTGGTCCTCCCAGCCATCCTGTCACCAGTCCCGGCGCCGCGACACTCAAGTACCACTGCCTTCAGCCAAACTGCGGGCCCATCCATTGCTGCAAAAAGAAAACATAAGCATCACCAGGAAATAACTGATCAGCAAATGGAAAGGCTAGAAATGCAGCGTCATGAAATAACGACTCAAAAGCAGACTCGATGGGCCACAAATGTATTTAAAGACTGCTGCACACAAAAGGAGATTAGCATAAACATAGCCTCAATCACTGCATCGGAGTTAAACAACATACTAAGGAAATATTACAGTACAGTTAGAAATGGTGATGGCAATGAATATGTGCTCAATAGTTTTGTCAGCCTACGAGCAGGGCTAAACAGACATTTAAATGACCCCCCTCTAAGCAGATCATTCAACATAATGAATGACATGGAGTTTGCTACCAATAATAATATTTTTAAAGCAGTCGTAAAACGCTATAGAAAAGAAGGCAAAGATAGGGCAGAGCACCATGAGCCCCTGACAGTGAATGAGCTGACAACAATTAGGAATTCAAAAGCAGTTTCCCCAACAACAGCCGTTGGACTAGTGCGAAAGGTGTGGCTAGATATCCAGTTACACTTTGCGCAAAGAGGAAACAAGGGTGTCAGACAGCTTACAGTTAACTCCTTTACCAGAAAAGTTTCAGAAAATGGGCAACAGTACTTAACAAAATCCTTCAACGAACAGACCAAAAATCTCAAAGAGATCAGTGACCCAACCAGACAGCACAGCAGACATTGCATGTTTGAGCAACCCAATGATCCTCTTTGCCCAGTAAAAAGTTTCACCAAATACATCTCTAAGCTGCCCCCAACCCTCCAGCTGTATTCCTCCACCCCAAAAGATTTTCCCAGGACATACTAAATAAAATTGAGACCTGGTACACACACGAAGTAATGGGTGTGAACTACTTAGGTGGAATGCTGCCTCGTATCTGCAAAGAGGCACAGTTACCAAAACTGTACACAAATCATTTTCTACGTGCCACTGCTGTTACAATGCTGAGTGAGTTGGGAATGGAGGCCCGACAGATAATGTCCATAACAGGACACAAAAATGAAGCCTCCCTTCATAGCTACTGGCGCCCCAGCCTCGCAGAATATCAAAAATGGGGCAACATAATAGCTGGGCAAAGATCCCTTGAGGCAGCAGATCAATGTAAACCAAAAACATCCCAACATGAAGAGAATTTCCAAAATATTGCCACATACCCAAGCACTCTACACACACATCACATGGAAGTGTGCAAACCAGAAATAGTCATCACCAGCAGTGAACAGAAAACTACATACCCGATGAAAAACGAGCAGCCTACATGCTCGGAGAGCAGCCATCTGACTAGTGTACTTCTCCAAGCTCCAGAAATGGCACCACAAGCGCAACTTGACTACTACATCCCAGCAAGCCTCCTGACCCGCCCACCCATGGCATCTGTCGGCAACCTGATCAATTATGGGACCGTGAATTTCCACACAAAGTAACGGGGTAAGATAGAAAACAATAAATAATAATAGAGTGTGGTAAATTCATGGTAGAAAAAAAAACTCACAGCAACTTTTTTTTTTATCATCAGGTGATCTACCGAGAGAGGTCTTCCACCCTTCCCCCAGACTTCAGACCGACTAGTAGCATCAAAGAAAACATCTTAAATAAATAGTTCCACAAAACACAAAAAGCAGTCAGCTTAAAGATACAAATAAAAAAAGTTAAATGAAATATTAGATATGATTTTAGCGTTTTCTCGATGCACATATTCTCTGTGAACTGTTAATGAGTTAACTAAACACAGTACTGGTTAACATGATTGTTCCTCATGTAATGACAAGTTTCCAACAAAAAAAATAGAAGTAATATATTTGCAAACTTGATGAGTTTAAATAAATAAATAAAATTTGTGCTCAACAACCTTAACTGCCTGGACTATTTTGTGTGGCGTATGTATATTTACATGAAAAATACAAATAATTATTAATTGATCTATAAATAAAAAACTTTCTTTTTAAATAAATTAGTCTCTTGTGAGGGTATAATCACAATACACCACTCCAGGGTGTGGTTTATGGTGGTATTTACCATGGCTGACATAGATTTGACCACTCAAGCTACACCAGCCATGGTAAATCCCACCATAACCCACACCCTGTTATGGTGTATTGCTTAATTGTTATACACATTATTTAGTTATTCTGTATATATTCTGCATATATTGCTTGTAGTTATTCTGCATATATTGCTTGTAGTTATTCTGTATATATTGCTTGTATAATATTTATAATGATTATGATGTTACTCTCCACCTGGTTTCAACTTTATTCTACAGTCCCTATGGTATTTAAAAAATAGTAATGATGATTCATCTTGCCACAGTAAACACAGACTTTAATGTTGTGTTTGCAGTCCATTGTTATACGCTAGTCTGAGTCATGATGAATAAGCTGACTCGAGAGCATTCCTGAAACTGAGAGTTCCCAGTTGGGGATTACTTCTTTACTGTTATACACATCAGACATTGAAGTTTACCATTTCTTGTAAAAGCACTGACAGCAAAAGCAAGATCAAGCATTCCAGGGCAGGGGTTGCTCCTTCACTCCTGCTAGGCTACGGAAACAAAAACAACTTGAAATGTAATAACTATTTTTCAGAATGAATTTATTGTTTGGAGGGTAAGCTGTAACACTAATTACAAAACATGATGTTCTCAAGTTTGTGTCATAGATATGCCTGTGTACTGTGATATTTAAAGATGTACTGCTTTGCACTAATGTACTGCAAAAATGTAATAAACTTCAAGTTTAAAAAAGTTTGTGTTGCAGAAAAGTATCCACATATTCCCATAAAATGGACTTGGCCAATTCAGATTTTCAGTCTTTCTATATCGTATGATGCGTCTCTGTACATGCTATAGCTAGAGATCAGGACATGGCTGACTCAGAAAATCTATATACAGACAAATATATGAAGAAGCCAGCAGAAGAAGGCCCTTTGGTCTATCTAGTCTGCTCATATTGCAGGGTACCAGGTTAGATTTACTCTTTTTGTCTTTTTTGTTGTTGTTGTTCATTTAGTGGCATTTTGGAATAAGTATCATAGGGTTCTTCTGAAGTACTTGTGGTTTTGATTGATCTGTCTGGGACTCATTGTCTATTATTAGTCAAAAAGAAAAATGCCCCTTCAGTGGAACCCAACCTGCATTGGCAGTAGTAGTCATTTTAAATACCTGTATGACGTTTCAGCAAGTCCAAAACTATGACATATGAATTCACATTTGCCCCCTTAACTGGAGGATGCTAACATAAAAAGATATTTGAGAACTGAAATATGTACATTTAAAACATCTAAATAAACAAAGTGGTGTAGCCACTAATTGCACTCATTAACACTGTTAGGATCTTCCAGACAAGGACTCATGATGATTAAGGCATGAGGCAAGAGTATGCAGATTCCAATTCTAGTAAGGAGGTGTATTTTCTTATGACTGCAGAGCATCTTGCCACTTGATAACCTTGTGAAAGACAAGTGCAAGGACATGAAAAATGTATAGCACCATGGGAAACAACTGAGTTTTCTTCAGTCACTGAAACCTTGCTGGAGCAAATTCAGAAAATTAAATAAGATGATGGGGATGAGAATGCTGTGGTTTGTTTGGCTTTGGCACTATCAGGAAGGAAAGCATCAAAAAGTTGTCAGTAGTTACTTATCTTTTAGTTCCCAGAACCTCTTTTATGTAAAGAAGAGAATCAGGTGGCAAGGCCTCTTGAATGTCCTAGAGATTAAAATGTGTAAAACATTCAGCTGGCAGCAGCATTCTGTACCCTAACCTCAAAGAGACCAATCAGGACTGCTGCTGAAAATTGATTGAGGTGTCAAGTCTCAAAACACCAGCATGAATGAGTCATCCTTGTGTATCTGGGGATCTCAGGGAGTCAATAATGAGGAATGTGTTCTTAGAAGGGACCTAAGAAAGAGCATTACCCCTTAGTCAGCATAGAAACAGAGAAGTTGACAGCAGATAAGGACCTCTTGGCCCACCTAGTCTGCCCTATTTTCCCTACCTACAGTGCCACTGCAGACCCTACTCAGTCTCTGGTCTTTTCCCCCCTTTCTTCATTTCTGAGGTCCTTTTGTGTCTGTTCCATGCATGGTTGAATCCTGTTACAGTTTTAGGTTCCACCACATCCGTTGGGAGGCTGTTCCAGGAGTCTACCACCCATTCTGTGAAGAAGTATTTCCTCACATCTCCTCTGAGTCTCCCTCCCTCCAACTTCATAGCATGAGCTCTTCTCCTCCAGCATCTTTTTCTTTGTATCTTATTAATACCTTTGAGGTTTTCCAATGTTTCTATCATGTCACCCCTTTCCCTTCTTTCCTCTACAGAGTACGTATTTAATTCCTTGAGTCTTTCCTCATAGGACTTTTGATGCAGGCCCTGCATCATTTTGCTTGTCCACTTCTGTACTGCCTCCACTCTATATATGTCCTTCCAGAGATGGGGCCTCCAGAACTGGACACAGTACTCAAGGTGAGGCCTCACCATTGATCTATACAGTGGTAACACCACCTACCTGTTTCTGCTGGTGATACCCCAGTCATAATGACCAGATTGAACTGGCAAAGTTGTTGTAAATGTGGGGGCAATACTTGACCACCCCAAATCAAGTTTGCATACTTATATCATGGTAATTTTTTTTTTACGGTATGTTTCAAACTAATTTTCCTGCAATTAAAAGTCTCTGAGGTCCCCCCCACCCCCATATTACCTGGGCTTTTAATGCATGCATCTATTTACTTTGCCAGTATCTTAGTGCTGTATATACTGTAATTAGTTTGGTGCAATCCTGTATTTGGGTAGCTTAAAAACAGGGCACTATATATCTGTGTCTCATGTTTTGATTCTCCTCCCCCAGTTTGTGGGTGGGTGATTTGTATTATTATGGAACTCCTTCTGGTATGGGTTTTATTCTAGTAGGTAACATATATTGTGGTTACATGGTTGTTATATGGGTTCAGATACCATTAAATTTGAGATGCAATTTGTAATGAGCATTTTAGCAATTTTGACATGCAAAATGTGATGAGTATATCTGTTATGTTGAGGCTATTGCAATAAAACTTGACCAAAGGTGAGTTAACCCATTGCTGTATTTTAATTTGGCAATGTGATATCAAAATTTAAGTTTTTTTTTTCAATAGTTTTCAATATTTGTGCACTTTGAAACTGTGGGGTGTTCATAAAATGTACTGTATGTGTTTCTGTCTGGTGGAGGTTTAAATAGATCCCCTCTATATTGTGTTCCCAACCTGGAGAATGCACCCAGGATGACAGTGTGAAACATTGGTGGGTCCAATGGGTTTTGGTGCATGTTGGTTGAGAAGATAAAATAATGTGCCATCTGTATCCATAAGGCTAGTGACTGCCTTATTTTAGTAGGACTTGAGTGCTGGGCCTTGTTTTCATTGGTGTATTTTAACTAGTCCTTTTATGGTCCTACGTCCTCCAACTCTTAAATCAAAAGCCATGTTTACATGGCCACTTTTTTTTTTTTTTTGCAAATAACCAAACTTTATTGCCTTATAACAAACCAAGTATACACAACATACAAATATAAGTACAAATACAGACACATTATAAAACAATATAAAACAAAAACCCCCCACCCCTGGCAGCTATCCCTATAACTGACACACTCATGTAAAATCATACAGTGACGAAATATCCACAAAGAACAAACTAAATAAGACTTAGATACACATACTGTGACTAAATCAAGAAAAAGGAGTAACAAGGAGGAAAGGATACACGCAAATAATGTACCAACCTACCTAACTAGAATTCGATATCCACCTACATTAAACAACACCACACAGTTTCTATTAGTACCGTATCTATCTTTCAAACATTTGAGTGGCTTCCCCCAACACTGCAAAAATAATGGTGAAGCATCATATAAAGAAAGAACCACTCTTTCTGCATTCAGAGCACTCATAAACTCCTCCCACCACTCCGTACGTGAGGGAGTCCAATCACCTCTCCAGTGACGCAAAATTATTAATTTAGTTACTGCTGCTACCATAGCTAAATGACACTTAGTTATCTTACTATGTATATTGTCAAACACACCAAATAAACAAACCTCTGGAGTAAAGTATCTGCCCAAATTATAAAATTGGCCAATCACTTGCTTCACCAAATGCCACAAGCCTACCACCTTAGGGCAAGACCAAAACTTGTGGTAGCTGGTAGCCAACGAGTCATTACACTCTGTACAACTCGCTGCCAAACTGCCAGTCATCCTTGAAAGCTTAGCTGGGGAGAAAAATATAAGTTATGAAGTAAATTAAATTAAATTTCTCTTAATCTATCCTGCTTAACTAGTTTAAAGATATCGACCCAAGCCATTTCCCAAGTTTCTGCTGATTTACCCAAAGACAGATTTAACTCCCAATATAACGGGGATTGGTGACACCTTCAAAGAGTCCTTAACTATAATATACTTGTATATTTTTGAAATCGCCCTGCCCGCCTGCACAAACCCATTCAACTCCACAAACATAGATACCAAAATATTCTGACCTAGCCTCTTACCAAAATACGATTTAATACAACTTAATATCTGACTTAATTTCAAATAAGATTGACATTTGCCTTCCAGTTTCTCTGCCAAAGCCTGCAATGTAATAAGCCTGTTATCTTGACAGAAATCTTGAACTCGCCATTTCATATCTCCCACAAACCCTTGTTTAGATATAGGATTCCTCCCAACAATCAAATTCGGATTCCCTACTATCGGTTGGGAAAGATCATATCTCTGTAAAATATGGAATTTCTTATAAAATTGTTGCAAAGCTTTAATGTCCCAACCTAACGGTGTATCCCTTACCCGCTTTGAAATCTTAACCCACGGAACATAAAGCAAAGACTCCAAGTCAACTTAAGGCCACTAACAAATAAAGCGGTCTAGCTGAAGACCAGGGTAGGTTATGTCTTCACTACTTACCCAGGCACACAACCTGTCCCAAATGGATGCTAAGGTAATAAGCATATAAGTCCGGCAATTGGAGCCCACATGAGTAAGCTGTCGAGTAAGTTTAAAATAACTCCTTCTAGGGGTCTCCCATTCCATAGAAATGTCGCACAATGTTGAAATAACGGCTTAAAAAAAGACTTTGGCAAGTACACATTTAGATTTGATAGAATATAAAAGAGTTTGGGCATAACCATCATTTTTATCGTATTAACTCTACCCAAAAAAGTCAAAGGAAACTTGGACCATCTAACCAAATCCTCCTTAATGGTTTTAACCAGAGGCTTAAGATTTAGATCGACTAGATTCTCAAAATTCTTAGATATCTGAATCCCCAAATAAGTTAATGACTTGGTTTGCCAACAAAGACCCAAAGAAAGGCACCAACTTTTAAACAAAGAAGATAAAGCATAAACTGATGTTTTGGCCTTATTCAACTGTATCCTGAACACTTACTAAACTTATCAATCAGATCGAAAACTATAGGAAGAGAGGAAGTAGTGTCTGAAATATGTAACAGCAAATCATCCGCAAAAGCAGAAAGCTTAAATTCCGTGCCTCCAATCCATAGCCCTTTCACATCACAATTAAGCTTAATGGAACGAATCAATGGTTCAACATACAAGTTAAAAAGATATGGCGATAAAGGGCAACCCTGCCGAGTACCTCTAGAAAGGGGAAAAACCTCTGAAAGCAAGTTGTTACACTGGATCCTAGCTACAGGATAAGAATATAAAACCCGAACCATATGAATAAATCTTTCCGGAAGCCCTAGCTTTGACAGGGTAGTGAACATAAAGGCCCATTCCACCCTGTCAAAGGCCTTCTCAGCATCTAAGGAAACTAATGACACTTCCAACTCTGGGTCCATAGATTCTGAAATCAAATAAAACAGTTTACGGAAATGATCAGTTGAGGAGCAACCCTCCACAACACCAGCTTGTTCCGGACTTAATAAAGTCCGCCAAACATGCTTTAGTCTATTGGCCAAAACTTTAGCAAAAACTTTGACATCCATATTCAACAATGAAATCGGCCTATAGCTACCCACTTCCTCAGCAGACTTACCGGGTTTTAGCAACAAAATAATCCTTGCCTCAAATGGTGTCTGGTCCTTAATCCCTCGATCACACCAAAAGGAGAATAACTCCTGCAATAAAGGTGCAAGTGTAACCTTAAATCGCTGATAAAAAAAAGCCGAAAATCCATCCGGGCCAGGTGCTTTATCTGAACCAAATGAATCAATAACACTTACTATTTCATCCACTAAGATAGGGGCAGTCAATTGAAGACCATCTTCACTTGAGAGTTTCGGTAACGAAATAGCATCTAAAAACTCTCGTGACTCGTCTAGTACCTGGGCAGAGGACTGCTGGCTTGCATATAGCTTCTGATAAAAAGACTTAAAGATACCTAAAATTTCAGCCGGATCTGTAACCACTTGCCCTGAATCCGGGTTATTGAGGGCGGAAACCCACTTTGCTGAAGACCTCTGCTTTAATTGTCAAGCCAGCAACCTACCTGCCCTACTACCTTGCCCCAAATATAAAGCCTTAACTCTAACAGCTGAACCAATAACTTTCTCTCTCTGCATGTCTGCATATCGATTCCTCAAAACCGTTAATTTATCAACTTGTTCTGCCGTTATCTGGTTAACATTCAAATTTTCTAAGTCCTTGATTTCCTTTAAACAATTATCCAGTAGTGTCCTTGCCTTCCTCTTACGGATAGTTGCTAAACGTATTAATTCACCCCTCCACACTGCCTTCAAAGCCACCCACGCCTGATCAGTAGCGCTAATGGAACCCCAATTACTGGCAATAGAATTCTCTAAAAACAATTTAAAGCCAGCAAATGTGTTGGGGTCTTTCAACAAACTATTGTTTAGTGACCATGAATAAGACCTAGTCGGTAAGCGCGGTAGAGAACACACAATCCTTATAGGCGAATGATCAGATATAACTCGGGGCAAGATTTGACCTCAACACCCAGGACAGACTAACCTGACTGACCAAAAAAAAATCCAGTCTCGAATATGATTTATGCACAGCAGAAAAAAGTAAACTCACGGAGGCTAGGGTTAAAAGAACGCCAGGGATCAATTAGACCTATTGAAGACATAAACTCCCACATGGCCTTCTGGGCTGGAGAAAGAGAGGAGCCTTTACAGTATGATCTGTCTAGTCTATTAATCTGAACTAAATTCCAGTCCCCTCCAATGATTATTGGGACATTCCCAAAAGAGGCCAAGGTCATGCCTAACTGCATAAAAAAATCAGGTGAATCCAGGTTAGGCCCATATACAGAACCCAATATTAGGTTAATCCCACCAATACTACCCAAAACAAAAATAAAGCGACCTTGCGGATCCGATATCACTTGGGAGTGTATAAATGGAACCCCCCGGGCAACTAAAATAGCCACCTCCCGGCTGTTAGTAAAGAAACCAGCACCAAAAACCTGATTTACCCACTTCTTCTTGAAATGGGCCAGTTTGTCAACAAGAACATGGGTTTCCTGTAAAAACACAATTGCTGGTTTCAAGCGGGCAAGATGATTCAAAACAATAAGTTTTTTACAGTTATCCTTTCCTCCCTTGACATTCCAAGAAATTATATTCAACCTATCCACCATCTATTGTACCAACCATGAAACCTCCGGGATAGCTGCCTCCCCATACAACTCCCCCATAACAACAAGAGAAAAAAAAAATGTCAACATTGCAAAAATCCACCAACCCCAGACAACATAACACCATACCCCTACAAAACTTATAACTCACCCCCTGGCCGAAGCAACACCCCATTCTCAGGTACATGATGCTACATAGAGACGGGTATAACCACCCCAGCCGCTACCAATGAGTCTATAAAATACTACATCATAACAAACATTATATACAGGCTAGACTATTAAAATGAAAAGGAAAAATTCTCTAACCCGCTTAATAAAGCAATAACAGGTCGCATGAATTAACCTAATTAACAAAACATTCACCAGTAAAGGAAAATTTAACACTCCAAGATTAGAAATTAAGGGCATAATCGCTTAATAAACTGAGAAAACCAGGCCATCGAATACTCCCATCCTTCCAACTCAGAGGAAAATATAGGCCAACCCTGGCACACTCAATCAAGGCCATAAAGGCCAAGCTAAACCAAAAAGCCAAAATTAAAAGGAAAAGCCGGCCAAACTACAACTACCCAAGTAATGACATTGACAAATGAAAATCATCCGACTTGTCTAAAAATTATGACTAGCATTATACCCTTAGCAACACCAAACCAACTAAGTCATTATAACTAATAAATTAAACAAACTATTATTATATATCAAGCATCATTAGTACACCTTTCAGGAAGAAAAAAAAATAGACATATCCTTCTGATTAAACATACAAACAATGCAGCCGCCATCACATCAAACATTCCCTAAACTAAATATTTGCAGGGCTAGTATAAAACCCAGATATATCAATCAAACTCTAAGGTAATATATACTACCAGACAAGCATATCAATAAGGCAACCAATCAACCCTACCTCCCCTAATGGCTAATAATGTACATATCAGTCAAACTTGTTGCTTTTCTAACTTATCAGCTCTATAATACACTAATCAAAGTACCATTATAGTAATATTAGCAAAACCAAACCATAATTGCAAAGCTTAGCAAACAAACAGTTACCAGGCATTGTCCATACAAATAAACTTTCCTTTCATCCCTTGGGAAATAGGTCAGGTAACAGGGTTCTCAAGGAGTCAAGTGCTTCTTCCGTCGAATTAAACCTCTTTGGGCCTTCCTTGAAAGTAATCTCCAACCTCGCTGGGTAAAGTAGACGATGACGAATCCCTGTCGCCCAGAGCTTCGATGTAATCGGCCTAAAACTGGCTCGAACTTGTCTCATCTTCCAAGTTAGGTCGGGAACCAGATGCAGCTTCTTGCCTTCCCACTGGAAAACTTCCAACTTCCTCACACCATTCAAGATGTGTTCCCTGTCAAAATAATTCAAAAGTTTGAAAATAACCAGTCTCGGTGGCTCCGAGGACGGAGGTTTGGCTCTAAGGGCTCTATGCCCCCTCTCTATGATATATTCCGGCCCATTGGGCGAAGGACCCACTGATTTCTTGATAAGCTTCTGCAAGAACTGGATAGTGTTCGGCCCTTCCTCACCCTCTGGGAGACCCAACAAGACCAATTTGTTACATCTATTACGGCCCTCCAGGTCATCCAAACGATCTTCTAGTTTAGCAATAATTCTCTTGCACTCCACTAAACTAGGGCCTGATTTGTCCATAGCTCTCTCCAGAGAAGAGATTCTGGCCTCCGCATCGGTCACCCTTCTCGCAAGCTGGGTCAGAGCCGGTTTTATCTCTGTCACTTCCTCTATAAGTTTAAATAAGGCATCCTTTATAGTCGAAAGCTCGCTGTAGATTTTCTCCGGTTTTAACTCTTGTTCCTGGATCAAAGGCGAAGAGCCCCTACGGAGACGTTTAGCTTCCAATTCCACTTCACTGGACTGCATCCTCCAAAACAAAGTTGCCCTGTATAGCCAGAAGACACTCTTTAGATGAGCCCAAAAGGTCTCCAACGCCAGTGTAAATATTTTCCCGTGAGGAATATAAAGTTGTAGTGCAAAACTGGACTCTGCCACAAAGTAGGAAAAGGCCCTCAGGCCTAAATTCACCACCAGCCTCTAGTCACTGAAATTGGTACTGGCCCTTTAAAAATATTAGAGACGAGTGCTGCCACCAAAATAGATATAACCAGTGCAAATATATTCTCCAGAGTGACCCAAAGTCCACCCAGCCTGCCAAACTGAGCAAAATCACCAATTGTGCTGGCAGGGGTAAAAAGAATAAAGCTGACTCAGGGTAAGCGCGATCGGAGAAATCACCGCCGCTATACACAACCAGAAGAGGCACGAAATGAGCGGTCTCTCCAAATGGGGCAGAAGGTACTCCTCCAAGGTCTAGATAGCCTCTGGACTCCCACAAACCGAGTTAGCCCTTGCAAAAGACGTAACTTAAGCGGCGGGGGACGGAGAACCCTCAGGCTGCAGCCATACCCTTCGAGCGTCACGTTACATGGCCACTTTCTTTATTGTTGTGGTGTCTGTCTGCACTGTCCCAACCTTGGGAGGTGATAACCAGCTGAATTCATATGGTCCCTCTCAGTGAAAAAGCAATATGCAGTGGAGAGCAGCCAGGAGCACAGGAGACACTACAGAATAGTGGGAGCATCCCTGCACATGTTCGAGTGAGTAGTGCAGCCTTTCCCCATGGCTGCTTATACTTTTCACCCGCTGTGTATTCCAAACATTGCTGCAGCTCCTCTAGAGGCTCAGTAAATTATTTACCATGATTTGGTAAGTGTCCACATGGCCACTTTTGAACCGCAACAACCCAAGCACTTGGGTTGCTGCCATGCAAAACTGGCCATATAAACAGACCAAATATCCCCATAAAACTTACCTGTTTTATTTTTATTTTTCCTCTGCCCTCCCCTGCTGCATTCATGTTCTTTCTTCTCCAACTTACATCCAGTGGTTGCCCCCTTCCCCAAAAAAGCAGACATGCTGTTGTGTGACTCTTTCAAGGTGGGCACTAAAATGGCCTGGCAGGAGGGTTTAGTATATTTAAATATAAGGTCCGTACTTAGAAAACACTCAGAACTAGGGATCTCTTGTGCTCTGTCCCCCTACAGTACTTGGAATAAGAATGGTAGGAGTGAGCAGAGTGCAGGGAAGCAGCATTATTTTGGCACCAAAAATTGTAGCTTGCATTATCTTTTTTTATTTACATTTTTTTAAATGAACCTTTTTGTTGACAAAACACAAAATCACAATATAACCTCGTATATAAAATGAGTAAATATAGTCTAGCACAGCATTTGTTGACTATAATTCATACATATGACTTCACTGAATGATCCCAACTGTGCCTGAGTAATACAGAAGAAATTCAGCAGGTGTGGTGTCTGAGTAGCCAGTTGATAGTAATTAGCTGTTCAGTAAATCAAGGTAAATGTACTTAACTGTAACAGGAAATGTTATAGGAACTAGCAATGTGTCCCCTCATTTCCCAAACATAATAACCTCTAAATAGTAAAACAACCATAAACAAATCTGCTTTATCCACTAAGTAAAAAATCATCTTGGAGATTGATATATCATACAATGTAATAGATGGTAGACGTAGGGAACTTGGGCTTATGTTGTCTGATCTAAATTGTGGTAGTATTTGGACTGCAGAGAGTGAGTCCAAAGAAGATAGTATTTGTGTATGGTCTTATATGCATTCAATGGTTTGAGAGCCTCTCAAAGGTTACCAGCTGCCCTACCACTTAAGGCCTTTCATTAACTGATGGGATATTCTGAATTCTCCAGTTACTCAGCAGTAGCCTTTTTGCTGCAGCACTCACCACTGAAATACATTGTTAGGGAATTTTTCAGGGATTTGTCTGTGTAGCACCCCAGCAGAAGTAAGGGGGCACCCACAACTAGGTCTGGGCCTGTTATGTCCTTACATATGAGGGTTACTTGCTGCCAGAAAACCTGGATTAGCGAGAACTCCCACAGAATGTGAAAAAGGCGAATTCCTGGTTGACTACATCTCCTGCCATGATCATGGCTCATGAGACCCAGGTTCTTTATGCAACACCTCCCTCCCCCAGAATAGGGGTGTCATTATAGTGTTTGGGATGAGCACCAGTTGGGATAAGTGGTTGTGGCATTTCGTCCCAGGATCTGTAAGGATTAATAGTTTTTGCTGCCCCAGGGAACTGCTGACAGTCCAAGGGTACCCTGGGGTGGGGCTAGGCAATGTATTAGAGTGCACAGGAAGAGAAGGGAGAGACATGTAGAGTGTGGGTTGGCACAGGTTTGAGTGGGGCTGATTGCCTGCTTGAGCAACATGGTAGCTATCTTTCGAGATAGTGGGTGGACAGGCAACACCATGTTCCAACACTTTTTATTTAGTTTTTGTTAACCAGGTAAGGTGTCATAGCCATAATTATGACAATTTTCAGACACAACCCAGGAGGTTACAGACATTTTAGGCAGTCGAACAATTTACAGACAATGTGAACAAAAACAAGCAGAGCACTCGCACCTCAAAGATTAATAAAAAGGGCACTGGTTTTCTAATGAAAAATATTATTCATTTTTAATACATTGGCATAATAAAGAGCAACCTGACGTGTTTTGGATGACTACTCATCCTTTATCAAATGTGAGTGATCTGCTTGTTTTTGTTCACATTTTCAGATGTTTAAGCATTGAAGCACCATGTCCTTGTGCGCACGCTAGTTTGTTGGATTTCAGTTTACAGACATTCGTACAGAAGATGAGCAACAACATGAAAGAGAGAATCTACATGACATTTCAGGTAATAACAGTGATGATATGCTAGAAAACAGGTAGAAAAAAATGCACATGGTTCATACAATCATAGGTACTAGAATTTTGCACACCATCAATGCTAAGTGCTACATATTACAGTAGTCAGGTTTCAGAGAGAGAGAGAGAGAGATGATCATTCAGTGATAGGAGGCAGGAAATAAGAGCAGCCTATGGAGGATTAAAACAGGTGCATTAGGCGCTCTTGACCAGGAGAGTGTGATCTATTTTTTTAAAGGCAGTATGATTAGGGGTAGAGCGAACATCAAGTGGGAGGGATTTCCTGTATTTTGGGTCCTGGCATGAGAAAGCTGAGGTACCTTTCAGATTCTTACACCTAGGAGTATGTAATAGAGAGAGCTTAGAGGAGCAGAGGCCATAGGCGGGGGTTTGGGGCACTAGCATGGTTGCAAGAGAGGTAGGAAGGCCAGTTCTAATGATATTATCTAGTAGCGTACCAAGGGCAAGAAGATGATGGGCAGACAGAGAGAACCAGCTTAGGTCTGAATATAGCAGGCAATGGTGTTTCAGGCACAATGAAGCTGAGGCACAGTGACAGATATTGTTATATGTTGTGTCTCATTTACTGACAGTGGTTTTAGAAGTATCTGTATAGGTGACAGCACCATACACGAGATACAGTAGAATGCCCCTGGCAATAGCCAGTCTAGCAGAAGAAGTGAGCATCCGACTAGTTCTATAGGCAATGCCTAGTTTAGCATAGACTGATTTGTATGTTGTCATGATGTGTTGTTCGAAATTGAGTGATTCATCAAGTAGGATGCCTAAATACTTAAAAGAGGTTACCGCAGTAAGAGAGGAGCTATTTGCACAGGAGACATTAAAGAGGCTGTGACTGGCATTAAGTTTGGCAGGAGATCCAAAGAGCATGCCCTGTGTTTTCCTTATGTTTAAGACAAGTCTATTGTGGATCCAGTCTTGGATTTTTAGAAACGCAGAGGTTAGACAACTATTTATTTCCTTTATATATGCCGAGGAAGTGTAAAGTACAAGATTTCTTATTCAGAATGGGCCTAGAGGAATACGTAAAACAGAAAGGTGACAGGAAGATCCTAGACAAAGATAAATCAGCTTGAACGACCTACCTCCCAACCTTTCATGGAAGATTTCACCCATTCCGAGGGAGGCAAGACAGGAGACAAACGTCAAACTATTCTCAAAACAAATTGTTTTCATTCAAAGTCTCCTACTTTAATAACACCCCCCCCCCGAGGAAAAAACCACGGCCAATATCACAGGGGACTACAATACGACTTTCAAGGGGCAAATTCAATCAGAATTGACCATCAGACAAGACACCAATTCCCGGGGTCACTTCCACAACCCACACCCATGGGGGCAAGACTGAGACTGTACTCCAGCATATGGCAGACATCAACTTCAGACAGATGGGTACTAGAAGTAGTATCCCAAGGGTACTCCATTGAATTCACACAGAAGCCGATCACAAACAGACCCATGGTCTCCCCAATATCCAAGCACACACACAAAATACAGGCAGTAAAGGAAACACTTCATTCCCTCCTAACCAACAAGGCAATAGCAGAAGTAACACAGAACCAATTAGATCAAGGAATTTACTCCGTCTTTTTCTAGTACCCAAGAAAACAGGAGATATGAGACCCATACTAGATCTAAAATTCATCAACTAGTTCATAAAATGCAAATGGTTCAAAATGAAAACATTGCAGACAACACTACAAGCAATAAGACAAGGGGACTGCCTCACCTCTATCGATATGAAGGACGCTTATTTACATATCCCCATACAACCAGCTCATTACAAATACCTCAGATTCAAGATTCTAGGACAACACTACTGGTACCAAACCCTACCCTTTGGTCTGGCATCCGCTCTAAGAGTATTCACAAAAGTGTCTATCACAATCGCGGCAAACCTGAGGCAAAGAGGAATCCATATCGTTCCATACTTGGACGATTGGCTAATCAGAGCCAGAGACCCAACCACAACCCAACAACATACATAGACAGTGATCCACACACTGCAGTCCCATGGATGGGTGATCAGCTGGGACAAAAGCAGCCCATGCCCCAGCCAAACGATAGAACACCTAGGAGCCACCAACGATACCAACTCAGGAAAGGCACAGCCATCCCAGAAAAGAACGGACATGGTGTCATCACAAGTTCATGCACTCATGCACAAGCAGAACCCCACACTACATGCCATCCTACAAACCCTGGGATCCATGGCATCCTGCATCTGCCTTTTTCTCTGGGTGCTGTGGAACATACGTCCCATTCAGACCCTCGCTATATGAGAGGGACACAAACTAAACCACGACCTATCAAGGACATTACAACTGGATGACAGCACCAAGAGGGCACTGAGCTGGTGGGCCAAAAGAAAGAACCTCACCAAAGGCATGGACTTAACCAGGCAACTCAACGTAGTAATAGAGACAGACACACACGCGTGAAAGGTTGGGGGGTAACGCTGAACCACACCCTGGCCCAAGGAAAATGGTCCCATCTGGAATCACGCATGCAGATCAACCTGCTAGAAATGAGAGCAGTCTGCCATGCTCTGCACCACTTCCAACAGCACATCATGAACAAAAGAGTGCTTAGCAGATCAGACAACAGGACAACAGTGGCATACATCTTGAACCAAAGGAGAACCAGAAGTCTGCACCTACTGAAAGAAACCAAGAGAGTACTAAACTGGGCTCAGGCAAATGTCAAGTCAAATACAGCAGTTCACCTAGCAGGGGAAGCTATACATAAAAGTGCACTGGCTAAGCCTGCAGAAACATAGAAACATAGAAACATAGAAGTTGACGGCAGATAAGGACCGCAAGGCCCATCCAGTCTGCCCAGTTCTTTTTCTACCTTATAAATGTGCCATCGGCCTTTGCTCTGTCAGTGGCCTATCTATTCGTAGTCATTTGTATTGCTCCCTTATGCCTATCCCATGCCTGTTTGAAGCTCTGCACTGTATTCATAGCCACCACTTCTTGTGGTAAGCCATTCCATGCATCCGCCACCCTTTCTGTGAAAAAGAATTTCCTCACATTCCCCCTTAATCGGCCTCCCTCTAATCTCATGCTGTGTCCTCTTGTCCTGCTATTTTTCTTATATTTAAACATGTTAGACTCTTTCACCTTGTTTATGCCCTTAAGGTGCTTGAATGCCTCGATCATATCACCTCTCTCCCTCCTTTGCTCAAGGGTATACATATTGAGCTCCGTTAATCTGTCCTCATATGTCTTCTGATGCAGTCCCTGCACCATTTTGGTTGCCCTTCTCTGGACTGCCTCAATTTGGTTAATGTCCTTGTGAAGGTGTGGCCTCCAATACTGCACGCAGTACTCCAGATGAGGCCTAACCAGTGTCTTGTACAGAGGGATTATTACCTCCCTCTTACGACTTGTGATACCCTACTAATACACCTAACACCCCCTAGCCTTACCTACTGCTTTAGAGGACTGCTTGGATGATTTTAGGTCATCAGTGATGATGATGCCAAGTCTCTTTCTTCCTTTGTGACTGCTAGCAACTCCCCTCCCAGCCTATAGGTGGCTTCAGGGTTTCTCTTCCCTATGTGCATGATTTTGCACTTCTTTGCATTAAATCCCAGTTGCCACTCTTCTGACCATTCCTCTAGTTTATCCAGATCTCTTCTCATTCTGCCCACCCCATCTGGATCATCTACTCTGTTGCAGATCTTGGTGTCATCTGCAAACAGACAAGCCTTACCCTCTAGTCCATCTGCAAGGTCACTAATGAAGATGTTGAAGAGGACTGGCCCCAGGACTGATCCCTGAGGTACCCCACTTGTGACTTGCATCTCTTCTGACTGTATACCATTTACCACCACTCTCTGTTTTCTGCCCGTCCAACCAGTTTGCCACCCAGTTGACCAACTTCTGACCCACCCGAGCCTACCCAGCTTATTTATCAATCTTCTATGTGGAACAGTGTCAAAAGCTTTGCTGAAGTCAAGGTGAGCGACATCAACTGCTCCCCTTGGTCCACCACTCTGGTTACCCAGTCAAAGAAATCTATGAGATTAGTTTGACAGGACCTTCCTTTGTAAACCCATGCTGTCTTGGATCCTGTGCCCTATGGATTCCAGGTGTTGCACTATCCTTTCCTTAAGGAGTGCCTCCATAATCTTGCCCACTACTGAGGTAAGACTGACCCGGTCTGTAGTTTCCACCTCCTCCCTGCTACCACTCTTGTGGGGCGAGATCACATGAGCCCTTCTCCAGTCTTCTGGGACCTCTCTTGTGCTCAGAGTCACTAAACAATTCTGCTAATGGCTCTGCTAGTTCCTCCTTCAGCTCCTTAAGTACCCTGGGATGTATGCCATCAGGTCCCATTGCCTTATCCACCCTGAGCTTAGCAAGCTCTTGTAGGACCCTTTCTTTTGTGAAGGGTAGTGCTCACCTCCCTCCCCCCTGTGTCCATGATGCTGAGCTGTGGGCCTTGCCCTACCTTCTCTTCAGTAAATACTGAGCAAAAGTATCTATTTAGGAAAGATGCCTTTACAGGGACCTCCTCCTCACATGCTCCCTTTTCTCCATTAAGCTTAGCAATACCCCCTCTGGACTTTCTCCTTTCACTAATGTATCTATAGAAAGTCGTGTCACCTTCTTTTACTGTTCGTGCTAGTGTTTCCTCAGTTTGGGACTTTGCCTGCCTTATTGCCTTACCTGCTTCCCTTAGGGCAGTTTGGTATGCCTCCCTATCTTCATCCCGCTGTGTTCCCTTATATTTTCTAAAGGCCAGCCTTTTGGCTCTGACCTTTTCTGCTACTGTATTTGAGAACCAAAGTGGTTTCCTTCTTCTTTTGCACTTCCTTTTCTGTCTAACACAATGGGACGTTGCTTCAAGTATTGCATCCTTAATGCTTGCCCACTTTGCCTGTATGCACAAGGAAAGTGGGCCCTACACCCTCTCATGTTCCAAAAGATAAACTAAACATGGGGTCTGCTAGAAATAGATCTAATGGCAAATGCGTCAAACAAGAAACTTCCCAAATACTACTCCAGATACAAACAGTCTGGTGCCCTAGGAGTAGATGCACTAACACAGAACTGGGCTTATCGGAAAGCGTATGTATTTCCATCCATACCGCTCATACAACAAGTTCTAGACAAAATTCAGCAATCTCAGGCCATGGCTGTAATGATCACACCACTGTGGCCCAGGTGACACTGGTTTGTAACCATGGTATCATTGTCCATAAGCTCCCCATGGACGCTACCCCTTCAACAGGACCTACTGACGCAAGGCCCCATCAACCATCCCAATCTAGCCCCACTCCACCTCATGGCCTAACTACTGAAAGGCAGAGACTACTAGAAAAGGATACAGCCCAGCAGTAGTCAACACCATGCTCCAATCCAGGTGCAGTTCCACCAACCGTTCCTACAAAAGACACTGGAAAACTTTCAAAAGATGGTGTGCCTCAAACCACATCCAAACAGGTGCAATCACCATCAAACACATACTAGCATTCCTAAAACAAGGGGTAGAAAAAGGCCTCGCAATGTCATCCCTCAGGGTGCAGGCATCAGCCATAGGAGTAGGCACGGGCCTCCTCGAAGGTTACACACCTGGATCCCATCCCGACATACTCAGAATCCTGAATGCCACATCCAACATGTGCCCCAGGA
This sequence comes from Neoceratodus forsteri, assembly GCA_016271365.2. NCBI lineage: Eukaryota > Metazoa > Chordata > Ceratodontiformes > Ceratodontidae > Neoceratodus > Neoceratodus forsteri. The sequence continues at coordinate 807,919,556 of CM057449.1, read as the reverse complement.
AAAGACAAGTGGTAGCACCATGGGATATGAACATGGTCCTCGAAGCACTAGCCTACCCACCGTTTGAGCATATGTCCACGACAGACTTTAAATGGGTATCAATCAAGGCCATACTACTGTTAGCAATCTGCTCCGCCGGAAGAATAGGCGAAATAAGGGCCCTATCCTGCAGACTGTCCTTCTTATTATCACAAGACAATGGAATTACATTACAAACCAACCCCTCATTCATGCCAAAAATCCAGTCAACTTTTCACACCACACAAACAGTGGAACTACCAGCTTGGCCAGACAAAGAGAAAAACAAACACTGGGACATGAAAAGAGTACTTACCATTTATTTAGACAGAACCAAGGAGTTCAGACTATCGGATGGACTATTCATCATATACACCAGACACAGAAAGGGACAAGCGGTGGCCACATCCATTTTGGCCACCTGGATCAAACAAGCTATTGCAGAAGCCTACAAGGCACTAGACCTTACTCCACCACAAGGAATCAGGGCACACTCCACCAGGGCAGTGGCTACCTCCTGGGCGGAAAGAAATGATGCCTCAATCCAGGACATTTGTACTGAAGTCACATGGTCTTCAATACATACCTTCACCAGACACTATTAGCTAGATATTGAGAATGCTAGCAGAGCTAATTTCGCAAGAAAGGTTCTAATCAACGTCATGAGTTCTTAGCTGCACCGTCATTTGACCCACCCTATACAGACTATCTATTTCACTGCTTCTCACAACCCAGAAGTAATGGATGGGGGGATGCTGTAAGGTGATGTAATATGCAATGGTAGTTTACTCACCTAGTAAAAGTGATAGCATGAGCATTACCTTACAGAATCTCCAACCCCACCCGGGTATTCGGATGACGGCCCAGCTAATGGACATTTGACTAACAGAAGTGACCCAATTACCAGCATGCCGTACGGGCTGGTTAAATATAGAGTGTAACTAATAGGAAAGAAAAACATATTATTCCTACTACACATTCCTGCACTTAATATTTCTTATATTTATACAACCGGCCATAAGTCTACGTTTTGTCAGTTGACCTACTTATATGAATGTATGTGTACACCATAACCAGCTTTTCAGCACAGATAACCAACAGAAGACACGGCTTTGGAAAAATCAAACTGGAGACTTGTGGGAAAGGAGGAGACCTTGGTAGGATCATATTTCTATTCTGGTCACATGTGTATTGGCAGCCTATGAGATGGACATAACCCAGAAGTAATGGATGGGGGATGTTGTAAGGTGATGCTCATGCAATCACCTTTACGAGGTGAGTAAACTACCATTTTCCATGGGAAAAACAGTAGAGCCAGTAGCATAGTTATTCAGAATTTTTTAGAAGTAAAGTCAACAGCCAGGTATAAGAGAAATCTAGGGAGTAATAGAGGAGTAGTTTCATGATGCTTCACGTATAATACGAGTAGGTTACAGTAGGTAAAATCCAACAGTGCATAGGTCAGTTTTGCACTGCCAAGTGAGCCCTGCCCAGCTGTGAGGAGCATTACTAGAAAGAGAGCAAGGCTCAGTATTAACAGGGGCTGAGGCCTTCTTTCCATAGTAAAATGGAGTGATTTAAAAATGGAGTAGTTAAGTAGAGCTGTATGGGAGACAACCACTTGAAATAGCTTGATGCGCATACTGGCAGTAGATCACTCAAGTGTAAAAATGCCTCTAGTGGGCAAGTTCTATAATGAGCAAATGGTAAAGTAAGCTGTTTGTCATGTGGCTAGAATTTTTGTCATGTGGCTAGAATTAGCTATATAAATAAGTGTCCACCATTGGTGGGCAGGGAGCCGGCTCAAAGCACGGACCGCTACTCAGCGGCTTTGAGTCCCCAGGAGAGAAGCACTTGTTCTGGCTGGTGTTTGACAGCTTTTTCAGTCAGATTCCTATGGCTTTCTGGCAGTTCCTTCTGCTCGACCCTTGTCCAGGCAGGCAGCGCTGGCTTCAGGTAGGGGAGTGACAGGAGAATGGCACCTGGATCCATAGGGGAAGGCATCCGAGGATCGAGAAGAGTCCTGGTTCAAACTGCTGATGTGGTTCATTGCTGCCACAAGTTCAGAGGGGCTGTATACACTGGGCTCACTGATTGGGAGATAGGGGAAGAGAAAAAAGTTAGAGGTGAGATCAAAGGAGGAGTAGCCCCTTATAAGAGGAAGGAGTAAATATTAGGTGTTGCCCCTTTAACAGGAGAGACTGCTGTTGTTGCCCTCTAGTGGCTTTGCAATATCGTTTGCAAATGGGAAAGTAGACACTTAAAAAATAAGTCTCAATGGGAGCAGTGCTAATAAGCGGCTCTAACAAAGCAAGGTAAAATGGAGACCAGCTGGAGAGAAGAAGTCAGTGAGACTGAGATCCTCCAATCAGAGTGTTGGTACAGAAAATTCAAAATGTCCAAAGGTGCTAAACACCAACATACCTGAGGAGATATATGGCTTTCTGATCCACAGCTCTAGGTGAGAAATGGAGGTGAATGCTTCAAGGATCTCCTGGGTTGGGGACATGTGGGATGAAATCAACACCCCATGGGAGGATGGTACTGTATGGCTGTGGGCGGCTGCAGGAGTGGGGTGTGAGACAGAGCACAGTGGTCACAGACAAGTTGGGGACATGCCACTGTGTTCTATGGGGACAGTTGCCTGATGGTGAATTCTGTGCCTGAAGGCAGGATGGGGGCCAATAGACCCAAATTAAGAAGATGCCCCCCTGAAGTATCAGAAGTTTGCCAGCTGGGAGGAGGGAAGCATAGCCCCAAGGTGAGAGGCTAGTCTACCCTGCTATGAGAATTATCTTGGCCTTTTTGGGACAATGGAGCAGTGGCCCTGAGGTGAGAGGTCAGACAGGTCAGACGACGGCAATCAGTGTGTATGTTGGACTGTGAGAGTAAGCAGCCCTGCAGCATCTTGATTTTTTGTTGGGAGATGAACTGAGCTGCCTGAATGTTTGGGGTTGTCCAGATAATGCCCTGCAAAATGAACTTCATGTGAAGGAACATTGAGAACTCCTGTGTTATGTGACCAGATTCAGATTCTTTTATTATGTAAGTATAACATTTTACATCATTACATACAAAACCTCATCATCATATATGTGTATATATATATACATATATATATATATATATATATAATTCTTCACACTTTTAAAGTACGCATTGTTTAAATTAACTAAAAACACGTTGTGTATAACTAATTAAAATTTACATCCCACAGGTTTTATTTTGTTTCTCTATCAGATATGCTATAAAGTGTGTGTTTAACAAAGTTTGCAATAGCAAAAATGTGATTTGATTTATCACAAAAGAGCATACATTTGATATAATTCTTTACAGAGTCAGAGCGTAAAATTTCCCCACATCGGATACAGCCATTTTTCTCTTAATTTTGGCATTTTCGTACAATCAAATATCAAATGTTTGATTGTTATAATAGAAGATAAATTGCATCCACATACAAAGTTCACAATATCAAAAATAGATTCCTTCCCATATCCCATTTTAAGTAGACCCATTCTAAATTTATTAAAGGCATTCCTTTGAGAGCTATCCTCAACAAAATATCAAATAGTTTTCATCTTTCAATATTTGTTTGTTTTCTAGGTAGGCTTTAGAGAAAAGAGCTTCTCTAAATTTAATTGTCTCATTCTGAACATAGTTAGTAATAAGCCTTTGATTGGCTACATTTACATATTGTTTTACACTTGATTTTATTTGGTTATCCCAAATCTGTGTCAAGCTTAATTTGAACAGATGCTGGTTTAGCTCAAAGAACCATCCGCTATTTGGCACATGTCCCTTGGCTTCTATCCAGCATTTGGGCATTAGGCTATCTTGAGGTGCCAACGTGATTTTTTGCCATAGTCCCAGAGCTCTTAATTGGGCTTGAAGAGTAATTGATTTTAACTGTAATTCGGTCCTAAGTAAAGCTGTCAAAGTTTGTTGTGGAAGGCCTAAGAGCAATTTATAGAACATATTTTGAACCACCGCCAGCATCCTAGCATTTTTAGAAAAAGCCCAAAGTTCTGCCCCATATAGTAATGCACTGATTACTTTAGAGTCAAAAGTTCTTTATAGTGCAATGTATGAGTTGTCTGCAAAGTTTCTACCAAATCTTAGTATAGTCCTTGCAGTACTTAAGCCTTGTTTCTTAGATCTAGTAAACTGTTGAGCCCAGAACATCTTTGTGTCAAACACAGCCCCTGAATAGGTATAATTGCTCCTAATTTCAAAAGTTAGACTATCAATTACCCAATTCTGCTGCAACTTGTTCTGTATACTTTTATCAAATATCAAGATAGCTGATTTTTGAGGGTTAACAGGCAAATCTAATTTCTTTAATGTGTGTATACAGCCTCTAATTGCAAGTTTTAAGCCAAGTTTAGTTAGCACAGTAGGTTGTCATCAGCATACATTAATATGCCCACCTTATTCCCATTAATACATGGTGCTAAAAAATCCATTGCCTTCATTTCTCTGATCAAACATTCTATATAAAGAGTAAATAGAACAGGGGCCAAGAGGCAACCCTATTTTATACTTTTTTCTATATGTATTGCCTCAGCAATATACCCCTCCCTTGTAGTTCTGATATAGGCAGTGTTATTTTCATGTAAACATCTCAAGACATTCAGGAGCTGAGTATGTATACCAAGATCTTGTAGACTTTCCCATAACAGGTTCCTATTAAGGCTATCAAAGGCAGCTTTTAGATCAAAGAATGCCATGTATAATACTTCTTTCTGTGTTATACAATATTTTCCAATAAGGTGATTTAATAAAAATATATTATCAATTGTGCCTTTATGTTTTCTGAAGCCTGCTTGTTCTTCTGCAATTAAGTTATTTAAAGTCACCCAATTCTCTAATCTCTCGAGAATGATTCTTGGGAATATTTTTTCCACTATACATAACAGGCTAATCGGCCTGTAATTCCCAGGATCATTCAAATCTCCTTTCTTATAAATGGGTATAATTATGCTAACAAGCTATTCTTCTGGGATCAACTCCTTTTCTAGAATAAAATTAAATAGGAGACATTGGCCCAGATATTCAAACTGCACCCAAAAAGTGCTCAACAGCAGGAACAAGCACAAGACCACTGCGCCCATGTACATGAAGCACGATATTCAAAAACTGCGCAGGCCAAGATGCGCCTACGGCCGACGACTGAATATCACATCACCTGTGCCATAGTGCAACTAGGGAGGTGAAGCTGAGCATATCTGATGCACCATAGCGCAACAAGGGATGTACAGCCGAGCAGTTCAGATGCGCCATAGCGCAACCAGGGATGCCCCAGCAGCAGGGCAGCAATGGAACAGCACAACCAGGGATGCAGGGGCCCACCACCCATTCCACAGATGGGCAGAGGAACACACAGCAGAACAGACATCGTTCCCCCACCACTCCATGCACTGCACAGCTGGGGGAGAACTGGAATAACCACTGGCCCATGGATACCAGCAACCAACCCACAGCTGGGCCATGGTGCCCCATCACACCCCCTGGCAAGCTGTGACAGGCACATAAGGATGGCCAACCACCCCATACCACACCATCCCACCAATGCAGAGCACACCCTGCACCATGATCCCCATACACCCTTCCCAGAAGTAGCACCCAACAGTGCAGGACACCCCATGCATGCCACCACCCCCACTGTGACAATGCAACCCTGTGTACCATGGAGCCATGCAAGGCAGCCCCACCATGGACACCCTGCAGCGGGTGGCAGCAGACAGTGATGCAACAGATGCATACACAGTGCCGCCCTGCACGTCCCCACCCGAAGTACAGCTGAGAGACCGACCATGCGTCAGCACACGAGGTACCCCACATGCGACAGGTCATGCCCCGTACCCCACCTCCAGCGGTATAGCACCCTACACACCCTCCCAAAGACACATCCCATCCCAGCACTGGCCACAACAGCCACCACAGATACGCACAGTGTAGCATGGAGGCATGCACCACACAGGATGCAACACAATGCATGGACAAACACCCACCCACACCCAAGGGTACAGCAACACAGGGACACAGTAGCGGGTCAACCAAGCCACTGGCGTGTGGCCACGGCTGACATGTACACATGGCCAGCACCCCTTCATTGCACAGGTGTGCCAGCCACCCTGCGCATGACCATGAAGCTGTATGCCACCAGCATGCTGCCGGAGCACAAGTGACAGACACTGGAGCTCATCCCCTGCAACAGACATGAGTGACAGCATGGATGGGGGACAACAACAGCGGAGGCCACAGTGCCACCGGAGGCACACGTGCACCATACTGGTGATGGCGGTCAACCTGGCATTGGGCCAGGTACAGTTGTTATCCAGCATGGACAGCCACCACTGACACACCAGCAGACCATGCATATCATAGACATGCAAGGGTGTCAGCTGCACAGGCCATGGCTGGTCTGACAGGGGTACCATGCACACTGTGCAGGCCCCGTGGACCACTGCACACAGGCATCCAGTGCACAGAGTACAACACAGAAACCACAGACAGTAACTGATCCCCCTGTCCACACCATAGGTGGTTCACCTCTGCACACACACACACACACACACACACGCCCATACGTGCACCACTCCTGACGTCATGCACATCACTGCAGCTGAGCACCTGTAGCCCACTGCAAATCAGAGACCACCACAGTTGTTATAACAAAATGTATATATTAAAACTATGTACAGTAAAACCATATACAAAACTATATACAATAGTGGGGGAAGGGCCACATAACAGGTGGGGGTGGGTAAGAGGCAGGGGTGAACATATGGTAGAGGGAGGAAGGGGTGTGAGGGTGGGTCAAAGGGGGGGGAGGTGGTATTTGGGGCATGGGGATGTCACTGGCCACCCCGGTCCTCTTCCTCCTGGCGCCAATGGGATCTCCATTTCCTCCTCCTCACCCCGTGGCGGTGGATGTGCCTCAGGAGCTCCAAAGTCTCCCTCCTGACCTGCAGCAGCTCAAGGATGTCCCTCTGGATCTGCCGGAGAGTCTGGCCACCTAGGACGAGGGAGCAGAGTCAATAGGTGTGACTGTCCATCCCCCTGCAGCCCACCCATTGTGCATGGCATACAGCCATGTGACATGCCCCTGTGATGGTGTGTGACCACCCACAGTGACTGTGTCCACAAGACCTGTCCATCCAGGCAGCCACAGCCATGTGGACCACTGCACACACCCACCGCCCATGTCCTGCACAACACCACCATGGCCGTACAGTGACTTGGCTATGCAGGGTGAAGGCAGTGCCACAGCCATGTGCCCGGTGCACACATGTACCACCATTGACGCACTCCGAGACATGCAGTGCCACTGGACAGTGCTGACTGTAACAAGTTGTGTGCATGGCAGTGGTGTTACTGGATGGTGGCCATGCCCCGCTGCATGCCCAATTATACAGCATGCAACAGTAATCATGGATGTAAGGCACTCACCATCATCAGTGTGGTCCATGCACCGCTGACCATCATTACCCCTCCTGGCTTGCTGCTCCTCCAGGCGGTGCCTCCGGTCTCTGGCCTGCTAGCATTCTGCAGGCCCTAAGGTGCAAAACATGGAGAGAGGAACATCAGTACAATTCTGTAGCAATTTACCCCTGCCCCCATGTGTGTGCAATCCCACACAGCCAGATCCACCCACCTCACACCCCGATAACCATCACGGCCAACATTGGACGGTCCCACCATGTGCTGGACACATGCAACCATGATACCCGTATGGACGATATAAGTTTATGGATGTTGCACCTACCTGACCATGGCACCGTGCCCCTCCTGGCACGTGCCCTTAGGCAGGCAAGCAGATCTGGGTCCCTCCGCCTCAGGCCCCCATATTGGTGGTGGCACTGCTCTGCCATCCGCCCCATACCAGTGGCCTCCTCCAGGCATCGGCCACCTCCTGCTACACCTGACTCCTGGCCCTGTCCAGGGGTGCCTCCCCAAATAAAGGCCCAACATGTGGCTCCACAATGGCAACAAGGTTTGCCAGCTCCACCTGGTTCCACTACACAGCATGCCTCCGCGCCATCTCTGCTGCTCAGTTCAGTCAAAATGGCACTCTGCAGTGTGGTCCTGCCATGGGCAGATGCTGCGCAGTACAGTACTGCTATTCTCTATCACGCTGTCACCGAACAGCGCGATAGTGGTGCACCCATGCCTGATGCATTGCGCCTAGGGGGCAAAGGTTGGGCACAGGGTCAAGGGTCTCTGGCGCACAGACAGCCACAGCACGATTGGAATCCAATGCGTGTAGCGTGATTGGGTGCCTGTCTGCCACCTCCTGTAGTGGCCTACCACGCTGTTGCCCCAGTGCACCTACGACGCCCCAGTGCCACAGTGCCATATAGGTGAACAGCGCTGTAGCACCACTGGCACAATGGTGGCCGTGCTCTGCACTGCCTCCCGTGCACAGCACGTCAGCAGCATGGCAGGTGCCTGCGTCATCAACCTGGGCATGCGCAGTTAAGTGTGTACTGTGCATGTCACAGAACTGCACCCTTGGCTCAGCACATTCAACACAATTGCTCAAAGCGCAATAATGCGATATTCAGCCGGCATATTCAAATCAGCTAATCAGCTATTCAATGGCACAGTCACTGTATTTGCATCCACTTAAAGATGCGCCTCACCTCATTTGCATGGGTTGTGCTATAAAAATGCGACATTGGGCTGCACTGGCCATAGTCAGTTACTGCAGTCTATTGCGGTGAGTTGCATGCTGTTTGGGAGTGTGGACTGTGGATTTTGGGACATGCATGGGACTGCACAGTCACAGGTAACACCTGTCATTCTCACAGGCTGAATCATGACCGAGTGTGTTGTGGAGGAAGAGGAACAGAGTCGTGGGAGGAAGAGGAGGCCGAATTTCACTAAGGCCGAGACAGATGCCCTGTTCGAGGCCTACCTAGACCAGGAGCCGCTTCTCAGCGGATGCCAGGGAAGAGGTGTCACGTGCTGTAAATCTGCATGGCAGCCACCAGCACTCCGTGCAGGAGTGCAAGAAGAAGATGGGCACAGACAGGCAGAGGATTAAGGAGAAGGTGGCTAACATCAGGGCAGCATGGTCTGCGACAGGTGGGGGACAGCCGGAGGTGCTATGCCTGACCCCACAGGAGGAGCGGGTTGCTGGCAACATGCAGCGTTGTGCCATTGAGGGTGTTCCAGGTGGTGGATTCCAGATGGGTGGTAGCCCGTCACTGCATGGTAGGTCATGGTCTGCTTATTGTGGGGGGGACAGGGTAGGTCACATGCAGTAACGCGACCTTGTTTTCCCTTACAGCTCCTGAGCATCTGGATGGGTCAAGCGGTGGGGGGCTTCTCCACTGAGGCCGGTCATATGGAGATGGAGGAGGGCCCATCCACCTCCACAGGAATACGCTGGTCTGGGAGACAGTGGGCCCGCCTGGACGTCCAGACTGATGTTGGTGGAGCAGGTGTGGAGGAGGTCCTGCCCATGTCCCAGAGTTCCAGCGTCCATGGATGCCAGCATGCTGAGACTCGGGCTGGTGCCGGATCCATCACCAATGATGATGTCACTAACGTCATGGGCAGTGACACGTGTGTGCCACAGGATGGCCACACAGCAGGTTACATCGTGGCCATGGTTGTGGGTGGTGCCCCCATGGAGGCCTGCGTGTCATCACAGTCCCAGCCTGTGTTTGTCAGCACTGGTGGGGAAGTACTGGTGTGTGTACAGGGCAGTGGGACTGTTGCGACCACTGCGGCGGCACCATTGAGCCCTGGGGAGCGGCAACCGGAGGGGCAGCATCAGCAGTCGGCCAATGGGCATGGGGGTACAGTGTCAGGGGGCGGCATCAGTACACCACCTCTGGACATGCCCAGGCCTGGCCCTGGTGTGCAGCGCCCACCCTCAAGGGGTGATGAATATCAGGGCCGAGAACACCCTGAGGGACAGCATGTTGATCAGGCAGATGACCTCTTGGATGAGCACACCCGCATACTGCAAGCATCAGTCAATCAGCAAATGCGGCTTGTAATGGCGGTGGATGCACTGAGTGCGGCTCTGCGCCAGGCAGAGGAGCGTCACAGCAGAGACACCACTCTGCTCCTGGCAGGGATGGACCGGTTGCGGGAGGATGTGACCGCTGCCATTGACAGGCAGACACAGGCATTCACAGCTGTCATGGCTACAATGGGCACACAGTAATGTGCCCATGTGTCGCAGACACCACACAGTGCACTGTCCACCCCCCATTCCCGGCTCCGTGCAACACCATCCTTGTCGACACCAGGATTAGCTGTGGGCAACCCGAGCACGTCTGGCGCAGACATGTTCTTTGTGCTGCAGACCCCTGCGCGAGCACAGTCGTGTTCACTCAGTGGAACCCCTGGGGGACTGTTGGTGCCACCCAATGAGGCCAGTGGTCAGCCTGTCACTGCTGGCGGGTCTCAGCGGGGCCGCCCATGCATCCTTGGTGGCCGTGGCACTGTGGTGCATGACTGACCTGTTTCCCAGTGTGGCTACTGTCTGATGCTGCCCTGTGTGCATTGTGTCATTCAGTGGACAATGCACAGGTGGGGACCCGACCCTGCACGCACAGACACAGTCCATCTGGACACCCTCCCGGCTGCTGTCCGCAGTTGCGTGTGCATGATGATGCCTGCATTGTGCTGTACACCACTGTGCAATGGTGCCCAGCGTCTGACACACACATAATGACAGGCAGTGGGCGTGGTGGTCTGTGGACATGTGTGTGGCTAGGGGTGGTGTTTTGGGTCGGTGTGCCTCCTACCCTTTGTGCATGTCTGCTGAGTTGTGTGTGTGTGTGTGTGTGTGTGTGTGTGTGTGTGCGTGTGTGACCACATGCCATGTTAGACCTCGCCCATCCCTGGCGGGGTGTGTGTGGTTCCATGCCCGGCCACTTCCCTTGATGGCATGCACCCCTGGTGTGTGTCCATGCATGTTTGTGGGTTGTGCCTTTGCCACTGGTGGTTGCACATGGCCCCATGACTTACCTGGGTTGGCTGAAGTGCTCCTCTATGATGGTGTCCTGGTGCAGCTGTGACTGCCGGAGCAGTCGGGGGTCCCATCACCCAAGGGGGGGCTGCCCATCACCATTGTCTCCGGCGTCCTCATCGTTCCCCTCGCTGTCCCCCTCTTCGACCTGTACAGCTATCCCACATTCGTTGGCCATGTTGTGCAGGATGCAGCAGGCCAGGAATAGCCCGCAGGCCTTTGAGGGGCTGTACTGTAGAGCACCGCTGGAGGTGTTCAGGCAATGGAAACGTGCCTTCAGCATACCGAACACCCGCTCAATGACATTACATGTGGTAGCATGTGCCTCATTGTAGTGTTGCTGCGATGGGGTCACGGGCTGCCGGTATGGTGTGAGCAGCCAGGGACTGAGTGGGTATCCATTGTCACCTGTGTGTAGAGGGTGGAGGTTAGTTTGGTGATCAGCATCGCCCTGCCCCAGGCCATGTAGGCCACTACCCATGTTACCACTGACCATGCCCCACCCAAACCCTAAGTTTGCCTGTATGGTTTGCATACTCACCACTAAGTGGCCAGTGGGGATGTTCCCACTCTCGAATCTGTGGCACAGTGTCACTGGTGCCAGATGAAGGCATCGTGTGCTCCCCCAGGGTGCGTGGCACAGACATTGATTATGCGCCCCCTGGCATCGCACACCACCTGGCAGTTGATGCTAGCATAGCCCTTCCGATTACTATATGTGGCCCCCTCAGGGCCAGGTGGTGTGTGGATGGCCACATGGGTGCAGTCTATTGCCCCTAGAATGCCAGGCATATGTGCTACCCTGTGGAACTCCTGTATGTTTGCTGTGCACTCTGCCAGTGTGCTGGGGAAATGGATGTACTCCGCAGCATATGGCAGCAGTGCGCTGAGGAACTGGGTGAAGTGGCATGACACGGCCAACTGGGTTATGCCTGTGGTGTCCCCTGTTGGTCTCTGGAAGGTACCAGTGCTGAGCAAGCACATGCAAGCTGTCACTTTGGTCTCCACTGACAGAGCATGGCTCTGTCATGTGGGTGCCTGCATCACATCACTGCACAGCTCACAGAGCCGCCTCAGAATTTCCCGATTCAGGCGGTACTGGACCACGATCTCAGTATTGCTGTACAGCTCGAAGCTGGTGCAGGCTCGGTACTGCTTGCTGGGGGCATACCACCGACGGGCCCTTCCACGGTCGCACCCTCCTGCTGCCCGCCTTCTCACCCCCCTCATTACTGCCTCCATCTGGATGGTGGCACTGGCCATGTCCCTGGCTTGTATTCACCACCCCTGGCAGCTGTTTCTGTTTTTCACCTGCTGTCCTGGTTGCTACTTCCCCTGCACCTGGAACACCTAAATGTGGTGGCCTCTGTGCTGTGTGGCACTTCCCCCTTCTGCACTGGCTGTGTCTCCCCACACCTTCCCTATGCCTCTCTGTTCAGGGTGCCCTTTCCCTGGCCTGCCCTGTTTGTCCCTCCTGCCCTTTTTGTGCAGCTTTGTTCGACCTCATGTGCCTTCCCTGCAGTGTTCTTGCACCTCTCCTTTGTTCCTTTTGTTTTGGCTCATTTCCTATCGCGCAACTTCGCTTGCTCCTATTCATAACATGTTGTTGAATATTGCATTGCGCCAATTTATCTTATGATTCCTCCCCTTCAGTTCTTTTGCCTTCATTCATTATCCTTGGCATGTCGGCTCAAGCGTGATTTGGTGAACATCTCGTCGATGAATATATAACAGAATGGCGCATTTTCGGACTTGTGCTGGAGCAACCCTATTGCGCATGGCACAACCCTTTTGAATATCTGGGCCATAATGTATTAGCCCACCAGTCAGGGATGGCCTGGAAAATTTCTGCACCTACCATGCCTATACTGGCTGCTTTGTTTCTTTTCTGTGCCATGATAGCTTGCTTGACTTCTTTTATTGTAATTATCACCATGTTTTTCAGCTTCTGTGATTATCTGTCTTTGCCTGGGATTTACTTTTAGAACTTCATATTCTCCCTGGAAAAATTCTAGCCAGACATGTGAGGATATAACTGAGTGGATATTAAACTCTATATTCTTTGTCCCCAAAGCTACTAATTCCCAAAAGTTTTTGCTATCTTTATTTTTAATACTCTCCTACAATTCTTGCCACAAACTCTTTTTTTAATTCCTTTTCTATAGGTTAGTCAGATTTCTACTCTTTTTTTAACCATTTCAAGGTAGTATAAGCAGTCCAATCCAATGATTTTTTTTAGAATATCTACTGATTTTCCTTAATCTTTTCCTTTTCTCCTCACATTCTTTATTATACCATACAGCTTTTTCCAGCATTTATTGCTGGTAATTATCTCCTTAGTCTTTCTTTCCTGAAAATTGCCCTTTAGGTATAACACTAAATTCTTATAGTCTATAACAGGGTTTCTGTTAACCTCCCTTCCCTGTATTTGGAGGTTTTGCTCCAATTCCAATTTTCCTATAAGGTCTTTTATGTGATGTTCTGAGTGTGGGGCCCATTTTTAATAATTTGTTATTCCATATAATGAGATTATTCTCAGCATCCTGGGGATCTTTTGTATGGCTTAAGTTGCCTTTTCCTGTATACTTGAATTCAATTGCTACTGGAAAGAGATCACTTTCCCACTTGGGGATAATGACCATTTTATTAAGTCTACTAAAAGAAAAGCTGTCAACAAATGCCAAGTCCAATACACAACCACCTCTAACAGTTGGGAATGTATATTCCCCTAGCTTGTCACCTTTCATCCTCCATTCAGAAGTTGTAGGTTATTTTTGGCAGCAATATTCAATAATCTTTTCCCTTTTTGATTGATTAAATTGTCTTTGGATAACTTTATTGATATTCTAAATAAGTCATCTAGTTGCCAATCTGGTTCATATGATTCCATTTATGAGCCAACCCTAGCACTGAAATCTCCTGTTATTAAAGTGGAGGCATCAGAGTAGTTATTTTGTATATAAGTAACTGTTTCTTGAAAAGTATCCATCATCTCTTTTATTTTAAAAGCAACCATCGGGGGAGTAGATGTTCATGATTATAAGTAAATCATCCTGTGCTAGTACAATTTTAACTATCAATATTGAGGGACTATCAAAGTCTATTTGAGTGCAGTGCAGGACTTTATTGGTTGTCACAATGGTAATTAATCTGACTTTTCACCTTCCAAATTTATGAGACTTTGTAGCTTCCTTAACCCATCTTGAGTAGTCTGCCATGCAAAAGTCAGTTTCCATCATCCATGTTTCTTGAAGCAGAATTTATGTCATGTTCTCTAAGCATTTTTATCCATCCCAAATCAGTTATTTTTTCTGAAAGACTTGCAATTTTCCAGCTTAATATTGACAAAACCTTCTGCTGTCAATTTGAGTCTATAGAAATTGTTGCATTGCTGCTATCCAGTTCTAATTCCTCCTCCACCTGTAAATGTCCCAAGTTCTCCATGTCAGAGGATACCTCCAGTACTAGTTTTGAATTTATTCTTTTACCATGAATCTTCTTCCCCCTACGATAATTACTATGTATGGAGTCTCCTTCACCCCTAAGTATATGAGTAAATTCTGTTGGTTTTATGTAATCTGTGATTCTTGTTTGTAGCTTTATTGGGGTTTGTATCTGATTATCAGTTACTAGACTACTTGATTCCATGTTTTCCCCCCTACTTCTAAATCTTTGTCTGTTTTTCCAGCTGTCCTTTCTTTTGTCTCTTTTTCTCTCTAATTTACCAATAGAGTTATCTAAATGGGTACCAAGTTCTCTGACTCCATCCTGTTTACCCAACAGGTACCCTCTTATTTTGTTTGACTTCAGGACCATGCAAACCATGCCTTTTATTGGTCCTGTCTGATACCTGTAGGTTCAGCCTATATCATTCCATGTGAATCTTGGACCTAAAATCCCTTTACACAAGTTATAGATTAACAATGTAAGTGTGAATGGGTTTTTCTTTTTCTTTTTAGGTTTTCCATCTAGGAAAATATTTGGTAACCTTAGCTCTTGATTTATTTCTGTCTCTTTATCACTAATTGTCATGGAGTTGTGGGTTCTATGGGCTACGGGTCCTTCCTTCCTTCATGGCCCTCTCTTGTCTGATGTCACACTTTTCCTATTGTGGGTGTTCTTAATCTCTCTATTATCATACTGGGTCCCACTATTCCATTTTTCCTTTGATCTTAGTCTATCACTTACCACCATTTGATCATTATTGTGTTCCTTTCCCTTAGCCAGGTCCTTTTGTTATGTTTCTCTTCAGTATGCTTATTATATGCATTTCCCTTATTTTTACATTCCTTTCTTAGTATTCAGATATCCTTCACCACTTTTTGTGTGGTTGTCTCCTCTTAATCTGCTATTTGTTTTGGTTGTATCTCAAATTTGTTCTTTATTAATAACTAAGGTATCATTATGTCTATTTAGTTCCTTTGTCTTAGGCTCTATACTAGTTCCTCTTTCATTGTCATTAATGAATATCAGTTTATCTCTTAGTATCTCAAGAATTTGTGCTAAGAGGTTATTTTGCTTGGCAACAACTGTTTAATTACTTAAATCTCTTTACAAATTGCTTGCATGTAGTCTGCCCCAGTTTTCAGACCACTGCTCCGCTCTACTCAGCTCTACTTCTGCTTTGGTACCTCTGGTTTGTCCAGTCTCTCACAGGAGCCCCCAGGAAACCCCACATTCTTACAGGGCAGGCCCCTCTTCTGGTGCAAATAGTGGCAATATCGGTCTTCCAGGCCCAAAGTCCTTGATCTCTTGACTTCTCCACTCCTCTGCCTGGGTCACTCGCCCCCCCCATGGGGCTCATCATCTTCTCTCCTCCCTCACTGGCTCTGCCACTGCTCAGACTCCACATTCAGCTGAGGGGAAGAAAAATGGAACCACAGGCAGACAGTAGAATCCAGGCAGCACAAGCTGGTCTGGTAGGGAGTTTGAAGATAAATATATACAAATATGCTACAAATAATCTGGCAATGGTGGCATGCCTTACTTAATACTGTAATGAGCATTTTCAAACTCCCTGCTTCAACTGTCCTCAGCTCAGCGTGCAGCCTCCATCTTCCTTGATTATGTGACAATAATGGTCGGGTGTGATATGTTCTCCCCCCATGTATAATTAACTGCTCCATGGAGTGGCATCATGTTGATTTAAAATGGGATCCCTCTGTTTTACTTTGAAGAAAGAGTTGCCTCCATTCTTTAATAGGCTGTTAATGTTGTTAACCACAGTTTTTCCTCCTAGCCCAGCATGGGGGGTGGGGGCTAGGTGCACCCCAACTGAGGAACCTGCTAAATGTAAGTCAGTCTTGGAAAGTTTCTGCTTTGGCCACCCCCTCCCCACAGACACTGACCATCAGCATATTCCTAGACATCAGGGAGGCAGTGGGCTACAACATGGGGGCTCATCTGGGATGTGTTTAGGGGTGCTTGTTGCCAGCTTGGTTGCTGACAATGGTGCTGGGTGAAGTTGTTTGATGATTTGGAAGTTTTACATTGAACTGTTGCATAACTAACATGGTGCTGTGAACTGAGAAAACTTGCACCTTTTGGTGAACTGTGGGGCATCAGAGGGTCTGCTGGATGGGGATCTCACGCCTGGCCCATGTGAGTCCCATGCAAGTTGGCTGGGGTGAGACTTATGGATTGGACTGAATAACTTTGTGGGGTGGATCCCATTTCCTGCTGCCTTATGCTTGTGTTTTGGAAGAGAGAACCACCATACAAGTTAGTGATCACAGTGGATTTGGTTATTGTCACTGCTATCTTGGTTTTGCCCTTTGGACTGTGTGATCTGTTTTGGATCAAAATGGCACAAGTGCCCTCAACATCTGATATCACCGTGCCTTCATAAATGTTCAAATGGATGTGGGAGCTGGTGGGGAAGACAACTATGCCTACAACATGTGCTCTGTTGCACATTAAGTGCTCTGAAGTGGCACTGATCCCTCACTGTGCTGTATGTCGAGGTACCAGCTCACCTGGTTTTGGATCCAGTTAATCCAATCCACCACCTCCCTGAAATCAGATGATACTGGATTTGGAGGTTGGGAGCACCTTGCTGCTCATATTAATCAATCAATCAATCATTTTTTTAACCAGGCATAAAAACCATTGAGCAAGCTCATTTTTAAGGTGTTCCTGGGCATTAATACAATACAGTACACTTCATAAGATTACAATTATGGTGGACAGTGGTCCAAACAAAAAGAAAAACATTGTGAAGGTGCTGGTCAATATGGGCCTATACATACCAGTCAACATAATTAACATGCAAAGGTACATAATGATAAGCTTTACTGGAATGAGAAGAGACAAAAATCCTATACAGTCTCCGCTAAGTAAGAGCTCATACCTAAATGATAAAAAATAAGGAGGTATTAAGGAATAGGGTAGAAACTGGGGTGAAAGAGTAGGCAGCCAAGAGGGAGGCCAGAATAGGTAAAAGGTAGAGAATAGGCAGGGCTATCTCGGATTAAGGGAACTAGGCTTGTAGGTCCTAGGTTTCTGTTGTTAGGAATGTGGGGTGGATGAGACACTTAGGCGTAGGATTTAAGAGTGGCACCCGGGGCTTAGGGATCATAGGCATCTGAAACAGTTGCATGATTCCTTCAGATAATCCATTAATAGAGCTTTGAATGTGAAAATGCTTGGAAGTGAGGATAATTTTAATGAGTCTTGCATAGTGTTTCAAAGTGATGGAAGTGAGAATTTGATTGCTGCCAAGCCAAGGATAGTTTTCACTCTAGGAATCTGGATGCAGATTATGGAGAAGCATCTCAGGCCATAGGAACCTTTAGCCCATTTGAAGAGGTTTGAGATGTATGCAGGGAGGTTATCAGGTAATGCTCTAAAAAAAAGGAGGAGAGCATTCCTTTTTCTCCTAGTTGAGAGTGAGGTCCATCCCGAAACCTGGTATAGATGACAGTGATGTATACCACGAGGTAGACTGAGGATAAATCTTAAAGCCTGATGGTAAAGGGTGTCCAGTTTCTTTAGCATCGTTGATGGACAATGACTGTAAAGGAAGTCAGCGTAGTCCAGTATAGGGTAGGAATGTAGTTTGTACTAGTCTCATTCTGGCTTCTAACATAAGTAAGTGTTTAATGCAATAGAATAAACCTAATCACTGTCTTAGTTTCTTTGAGGTTTCATTTAAGTGGCACAGAAAGTTGAGCTTGTTAACCAGCCAGAACCCTAGGTATTTAAAGGCACCAACTACTTCAAGGGGTTCATCTAAGAGTGTTCAGATCTGTGTGATATGTGGACATCCGGAAGTAGACTTTGGTGAGAGAATCATTGCTTTAGTCTTTTTGGTCTTGAGGAGGTGCTTATTAGTGATAAGGTAGTATTGGAGGGTGACAAAGTCTTTCTGTAAGTACTCATGGGCTAAATCCAAGGATGAATTTGTGGTACAGTGTACAGTATCATGTGCGAATAAGAGCACATTGGCTGTGCCTGGCTGTGAGTCCAGATTATTGATGTACATTGCAAAGAGGACAGGGTGCAGGATGAAGCCTTGTGGGACTCCTCGTAACAAGGATTTTTGTGGGGACAGATCTCCTATGACTTTGACTTGTTGTAACCTATTGGTTAGGTAGCTGGTGAACAATTTAATGGCAGAACTATTTAGTCTGAGGTTACTCAGTGCAGTAAGAATGATGGTGTGATCCACAGTATCGAAGGCCTTACTTAGATCAAGGAAGAGGGCAAATACATGCTTCTTAGAGACCAAGGCCATTTACCAGTCTGTAGTTACTTTGGCAAGAGCCAGTACTGTACTGTGTTTGGCTCCGAAGCCGGACTGAGCTGGGTTTAGCAACTTTTGTGAATCTGAATGTTCTCTAAGTTGGAAGTTGACAATTTTTTCAAGTAATTTAGAGAGGACGGATAGTATAGAAATAGGCTGGTAATTGTTCAGATCACTCGGATCCCCAGTCTTGAATAATGGTAGGATGTGGGCAGTTTTCCACGAGACAGGTAGCTCACCTTGAATCAGAGAGGTGTTGAATAAGTGTGTAATGGGGGTGGTCAGATAGATATGACCAAGTTTTAATAAGTAAGGTTCAATATTATCTTCACCCACACTCTTTTTTGTATCCAAAGAAAGAAGGAGGTCCTCCACTTGCTTGAACGTAATTGTGAGGAAGCTGAAGAGGGTGGGATGCAGTTGGTTATGGTTGTGGTCATCAGTGAAGCCAACAGTGTAGTCTCTTGCCGGGCTAAGTTTGCTGATAGATGAGGTGTCAAAGGCAAGCCCTGCAGTGGCAAAGTGATAATTAAACTTCTCTAGTATATCAGCTTTGTCCATGTAGGTGGTACCATCAGACACAATTTTGTTTGGAAGGTGTGTTGCAGTGGACTGATCTTCGACTTCTTTGAGGATGTTCCAACATTTGGCAGAGTTGTTTTTATTGTCTTCTAGTTCTTTTTGGAAGTACCTAGCTTTTTTTTTTTTTTTTTTTTTGAAATTTAAGTTTATTGATTTTAACATAGTCAAAACAAACAGACCATAATAATGCATGTCCAGTAATCATACATGATATAAATAAGGAAAAAGAAAAAGAAACCCCCTTCCCCCTCACAAATCCCATCCATCCCCTCCTTCCCACCCATCCACCACCTTACCACCCTTAATGTATCCACTCCCCACCCTACAAACACCATCATAGAGTGTGCAAAATGAATGTATAACTAATTCTGTTGACAAGGCCTCCACAGGGTACTAGCCTGTTCACGCAGGCAAATCAGGAGGAGCAAGTGGAGAACAACAAAAAAGAAAGGAAGAAAGAAGAGAGAAAGGAGGCTTTGTTGGGCATCTGGGGGGGTGTCAAGAGATCACTGATGTATATATAGAGCATACAACCTAGCTTTTTCTGACCTAACTAGCTTGGTACAAGCATTCCTAGTGGTACAGAATGCCAACCAATCAGCCTCCAGGTGGGATTTCCTCACTTTTTTCCACCAATAGTCCCTATCCCTAAGTGCTTTCTTCAGGATGGGAGAGAACCAGCCAGGATTTTTATTTTTTCATTTCATCATATGGACCCCACTGGCATCACCAAGTCTTCTGCATCAGGAGGCAAGCAAGAGCCCCCCAGGAGAGTCAAGCATCTGGTCAAGCATTGGACAGTGGTCATGAAAGGGGCTGGTCAGTTCTGAGGGATTATCCCCAGACCAGGTTGTTGATCCCAGTGGATTTTGGCTCAGCTAGGCTGAAGAGTGAAGTCACCTGAGCTGAGCCTTCAGAGATGGTTTTAGCCCCACAGCCTGTGCCCATGGGTGAGACTACTGAAGCTGCACCCTCTAGACCATCAACCAGCTCATACCCTCCCCTCAGAGACCACAGGTGGAACAGTTGAAGAGTGCACAGCCTGGAGACCAGGGAGATGATGGAGCTGAAAGTTGAGTTCAAAGTGAGGGGGAGGTGAATAGGACTCAGAGAGGGATTCAGAATCCCCCTATGCAACAGTGGTGATCGTACCCCTTAAGGACCCTGCAAGTGATGGTGTCCCGGTCCATGGCCTTGAGAAAGCCCAGGGCTGGCTGAAGAGCATCACTGCCAGGAGTGGGATTACTGAAATGGTTTGTGGCTCCATCAAGGACAGGTCCTGAGAATGATCATTCACAGCTTGCCAGAGTGGTCGAAGGCAGAGACACATGTGTGACATGTTCAGCAGAAGTTCCCTCAGTGTACTGCCCCTACCTGTTAGAATGTGTCTTGGACATCATAGAGAAGAATGGATCAGACTGGGTGTTTCATGGCATCTTGGGGAATCTGTACTGAAAACACAACATGTATGCCAGCAGCCCCATAGTTACTGTGCAGGAGGCTCAACAGATTGCAAAAGGCATCTGTGCTTGAAGTGCCCATAAAGGGCTCACCCTGTTTAAGAACTATGCCCTGCTATGGACATTGATGGTGCCCATTCAAAGTACTGTCAGGCAGCAGCTGATTTGTATGGTCGGTCTTTCACTAAACCCCACCAAGATTACTATTACAACAGGGGTAAGTTGTTACTGTGATGCCTGACACCCTCCTCCCCCGGAGAACATTTAATAACATGTGAGGTTACCCCTTTTTGTTCTAATCTGAACTTTTGTTCTCATTTGAACTAAAGACTTTGGGGGGGGGACTATTCACAACAGTTTATTAATGTATTGTCATTCTTGTTACAAGTTATCAGGCAAGGTTTATGCTAATCATGTTCATGTAGCTCATGGCTGAATGTCATGATTACTGTGCATGCATCAGTGTTGCAGTATTTTACATGTTCAGAGCCATTAACACCCTGTGTGTCTATCCCTTTTTCTATTAGGATGGTAGCTGTTGGGTTTGGTGCATTTTAAAATGGGGGGAGTATGTAAGTGAGAGAGTCCCTGCCAGGCAGTGGGCAGCATTGTGGGTAGTAGTATTCTAGTCTTGACCTGGGTTAAGGCCTGGGATACCTCTCTAGGCTGTGGCAATCTATCCAAAAGGTGTGCTGCATGGGTGGCTAGGGAGTCCTGCTCAGGTGTGTGATAGAGCCGAGCTAGTAGTAGGGCCCTATGGTGCAAATGTTCTCTTCCACCTTCATGGTGAGCAGCCTGAAGCTCTCCTGGGCTTGGCAGTGGGAAGGTGCACATACCCTGTCCATCAGGTCCCCAGTGAGGGTAGCTTGTGGCACTCCGAAGCTCATTGAGGGTGTCAAGTATTCAACTTGAGAGAGTTGTAACCCCTCCCCAAGAACAGAGGCATCATTATAGTGCTTTGGAACAAGCACCAGTTAGGTTAAGTGATTTGAACATTTTGTCCAAGAACCTGTAAGGGGTAATAGTTTTTGCTGCCCTGGGGGACTGCCGGCAGCACAGGGCTACCCTGGGGTGGGGCTGGGTGATATAAGTAGTGCAGAGAAGAGAAGGGAGAGGGAGGGAGAGTGTGTGTTAGTGTGGGTTTCGAGGGGGGGCCAATTGCCAGCTCAAGTGGTGTGGTAGTTTTCTTTGGGGATAGCAGTTGGAAAGCCAGCACCATGTTCAGACATTGCAGTGACCACTTCAAGGGTCCCTCAGGATGGAAACTTGCAGGACAAAATCAACACCCCACAGGAAGATGGTACTACATGGCTGTAGGTGGCTGCAGGAGTGCGGTGTGAGGCAGAGCAGTGTGGCCACAGACAAGCTGTGGACATGCTCTATGTTCCATGAGGACAGTCACCTGATAGTGAATTGTATGCCTAGAGGTAGGATGGGGGCTAGTGGCCCTGAAGTTGGAAGCTGCCCTCCCAAAGTATCAGAAGATAGCCACTTGGGAGGAAGGAATGGTAATTCTGAGGTGAGAGGCCAGTCTGCCCTGCTCTGATAATTATCCTGACCTTTTTGGGTCAGTGGAACAAATAGCCCCAAGGTGAGAGGTCAGATAGTTCAGGATGATGGGAACCAGTGGGTATGCATGACTTGGAGAGGAAGCAGCCCTGCAACATCTTGATTTTTATGTTGCTTGCACGCATGTGCAAGAAACATAGTGCCATCATCGGAGATTTCGGAGGTGTGTCACCTCCTCCTCCAATTCAGTCAGTGAGCTGGCAGGCACGGCCCCTGTAAGCCAATGCATTTTGGAGCTGTCTATGACACGCTCCAAAATGCAGTGGCATACAGTTGAAAGAGGGAGCTACGCTTCAGTGAGCAGAGATAAGAAGCTGCAGGTTCCCCACATGCAGGCATGCGCGCCCTGCATGTACTGTGGAGCCGACGGGTGCCCCAATCCCCGCCGGCTGAGCCGCGCTCTCTTCCCCCAGTTGTAGGTGCCACGCTGGGAGCCCACCCAGCATGGCAATCAGTCCATAGGCCGACGGGTCCCAATCCCCATCGGCTGAACGCCCTCAACATCCTTGTGCCATGCTGAGAGCCCACCCCAGTGTGGCAAACGGTCCCACGATGTCTTTTTATTTTAACCTGAAAAACGAAACCTCATGGAGCTCTCCTGACCCTCCCACAACCCGCACTCACCCACTGCGCACTCCAGCCTCCCCACGCCCCTCACCCCATACTTACCCTCCGGACCCGCGCCGACGATCTTCGTGGACTGGGAACACGCCTGCACTCTTCAAAGCTGACCGCGAACTGAGGAAATGCCAGTAAGCTGTATAATGGCCTAGATGGGGGTTTCAACTGTTGCATATCTCAGGCATTTTTGGGAATTTTCACCAAATTTTCAACTTGGGGTTTTGGGACCCCTTCTCATTGAATGATTCACTGTCATGGCGTTATTGGGCCCAAAGGGTGATTTGGCGCGGTGACAATGAAAGCACCCGCTGGAGACCACAATACCCCGCCATGACAGCTGACATCATTCGTGAGAAGGAGTCAAAAAATATTGGTGATGAATCCTAAAAATGACTGTTTTACGAGCGTGCGTTGCGCAGTTCCTACGCATGCTCGTAAGTTCGCAAATTTTCAATATTTGCACTCCAATGACTTCCAAATACCTAAACAGCACATAGAAGCAAGCAACATTTGGCATTTACAAATGCTTGTTTGTTGTGAGATGAACTGAGCTGCCTGAATGTTCAGGGTTGTCTGGATCATGCCACACAGAATGGTTTTTGTGTGAAGGGACACTGAGGACTCCTGTGATTATGTGACCATAAAGGTCCAGTGTGATGTTTTCTTCCCCCATGTATAACAAACTGCTTCACAGAATATAATCATGCTCAATTAAAATGGGGTCTCTGTTTTACTTTGAAGAATGAGTTGCCTCTGATCTTTAACAGACTGTTAATGTTACTAACCACAGTTTTTCCTCCTAGCCTATCATAGGTGGGGTGGGGGGGGGGATCTGGGTGCACCCCATTTGCAGGACCTGGCAAATGTAAGTCAATGTTACAAAGTTTCTGCTGTGGCCGCCCCCTCCCCATGGACAGTGACCATCAGCATACCTCTAGATACGAGGGAGGCAGTAAGCAACATTTAGAACTTGTGGTATTCTGTAGAACCTCAGACAGGTTTTGTTAAGGATCTGGTGGCTTCTGCCATCCCTACATGCTTTGTGCAGTCTGTACCAACAGTCTGCCCATTGGGAGTCAGTAATGATAATAGCCAGTTCAGATTGCTATTGGGTTCTGGCTGTTTGGATCTGGTCAGGTTATGCCTCCCTTAAAAGAAAACTACCCCCAAAAAAGTTAGATGGCCCAAAAATATCTCAGAAATACCAAGTATTTGTCCAAGAACCATTGTGGTCCTCTCTAGTCAAAATTTATTTTTTTCCCTGTTCACTGAGTCTCTTCTGCATGCTCACACCCAGCCTGGGGAATCCCTCTTTCCAGCTGCAGTTTGAACCTCCTTGCTCTCACACTCTCTCTCTTTCCTGAGATAATGATGCTCAGTTTACTCTGAGCCTGATCCTATTCTTTCAGAAGGTCAGCTTCCTTGTTTCTTGTGGTCTGTTAGAGAATGCCAGCAAGCTCTCCATGCCAGCCAGTACAGTGCTCTGCAATTTACTATCCTTTTGGCTTCTTGTGATTGGTACCTAATACTGTGATTGGTTGTTGATGTGCAGGCTTATAGTTATTGGCAATGCTTTCTCACTCTACCTGTGCTTGAGGTTACAAATGGCACATCTCTTGTCCATTTTTCTACCTAATCCAGTAGTTCTGAATCCAAGGGAACTGAAGCCAAAGTCTTTACTGGCACTCCTGTTATGTGCAAAATTGCTTACATGTCCTTGCCGAAATAAACATGGATTGTTTCAAGCCCTTTTATCCTCCTGCAGCTTGAACTGTCCTCCCAGAACCCAACACTGTGAAGTAGACTGAGTCGACCAGGCACCATAGAAAATATAGACCACGTCACTGCCTTGTGCTCCTTCACTTTTTGCATCTCAATAAGTGATTGATGAGTTTCAACTTCACACAGCAAAGGGCTTATCTCACATATGCGTCTCCTTTTCCCTCTGCACCAGACAGCTCACTGTCCTGTAGCTGCTCAGTCACCTCCGTGTGGGTCGATGGTCTATTACAGCCAGTTTGGGGCAATTAATTCCCAAAGCCAGTTTACCTGAAAGGGTAGGTCCTTATTGTGGAACAGAGAATGCTGACCATGGTGAGTAGGCTGCCTCCCCCCCCGAGCTGGAGAGGGGTGGTCATTCTGCTTGCCATGGTCAGCATTCTCTTCCCTTCAGTTTCAATTTTCTGAATCCATGTTCTCCAAGCTACTATTTAGAGGACTGCGCTGCTTGAATTGCACATGCACTGTTTTGCACAGTAGTAACAATCTGTCTTGTCCATGAAGCTGCTTTTAGTAATTCTTTCAATGATTAACAAAAATCACATTATGCATGCACTATCAGCATTGAGTAGGTACTAGTCCCCATTTGCCCACATTTGTTACTCACTCTGTCACCCCTGCTCCCTGGTTGCAGGTCCCATACACAGCTTCAAGCTTTCTACCAAAATGGATCAGTGGAGAAGAAATTACCAGTGCTTTGCCCTTGTATTAGCTAATAGTGTTTGTTCCCCTTATAAAGACTGTATCTCATTGCACTTCACTGTCCTGGACCTTCTCAGTCACCTCTGTGTGGGTAGGTGGTCTACTAAATTTTTGGGCAATTTTCCCCAGGTTAAATCTGTGTGTGTGTGTGTGTGTGTGTGTGTGTGTGTGTTGTACTTCACCCCCAAACCATGAAGGTTATGATCCTCAACTGTTACTCACTTCAGCTGTGATAGTGCAAGCCCCTTTGGGAGTTGCCTGATTTGTAGCATTACTGCATGGTAAGAAACCAAGGGGTAAAGACTTTGTGCATTGCCTCATCTACTACACATGCTGGAGCCCCCACCAGTATCCTCAACCACCTGGAGGTTGCTCTACACCTTCCATTTGTTTTTTCCTTCCACTCATCTTTACAGCTGGCATGCTATGAAGCATAGGTACATAGTGACCTTCTCCAGATCAGAGTCTGTAAGTGGATCTAAATGGATTTAAAATTAGATATCCTTGCTCAATTCTGTGTGAAAAGTATCACTCACCAATGGCTGTTGGTGTACTTTTATCTGCACATCCAGACCAAAGAAAATTGTGTCTAGAAAAAAGCAAGTGGAGTCAAACTGGGATAGGCACATTCTCAATGCTGATTGTGCATAGGAATTTCAAATCATAAAGTAATTCTTAAAATAAATTTACCTAACAAGGTAGATCTTGATTGCTGAGCATAGAACTCAGCAGGAGGGAGGGTCAGCTTACTCGCCATGCTCATTGTTTTCTTCTCTTCAGTTTCAGTTTACTGAATGCATATATTGAAAGATACTATTAGAGGACTGCACTGCATGAATTGCACATGTACTGTTTTGCACAGCAATAAAGATCTATCATTTCAGGGAAACAGCCTTTTGCAATTATTTCATTATTTCAACATGGTATTTTTCATGCACTAGCAGCTTTGAGTGTAATACACCAGAGCATAGCCATGGTGCTCCAGTACCTCAAAGAATGGTCCCCCAAGTACAAACAAGTTTAGTGTCCCTAGCCCAGGTGCCCCTGGCAAATGACATAGGTGGCAGGGATAGGGGAAGTAAATATAGTGATAAGGGTCCCAATCAGTAAACTGCTTGCTTGCTTGCAGATTAAAACTTTTTTTTTAGAACTCAGCCTTTGTCTGCCAGTTCCTCACTCCCATAGAGTGGCATGAGCTTGTGCCAGTTTTGAACTGTCCAACACATGCTGGACCATTGGTTGCCCCTTCATTGTCAGCAACTCGGTGTCCCAAACATTGGGGGGCTATAAAAGTGTCCAGCACAGTGGTTTAGTGTGTTAAGTGTTCAGTGTTCAGTGTTCGTTGTTCGGTGTCTTTCAAGAGTGAAGTACAGCCATCAGGTGACAGTGCTCTCAGGCTCTGAAAAGAAGCACATCTGGACCCAGTGCTGTGGAACAAGGGAGAGAAAGGATGTAGGGATCTGGACAAAGATGGAACTTGCTTACTGTCCTTCTATCATCCCTTCTCATTCGGTTGGCTGTTTTGGAAGTCCCTCCTGTGAAGCAGCAAAGTCGACATTCCCCTTATGTAGTGAAAAAATTCAGTTGGTGATTCAAGAGTCAGTCAACCACAGTGTGGGTTCTGTATAGCCTTGTTTTTTTTTAATTTATTAAGTTTTGGTCCCTTGTTGGCATCTCTGCAGGCTGTGATAGAGAGAGAATGAGTGACAGCAGTGTCAATGAGAAGGAGCACTGGGAGGTGGGTCAGACTAAGCCCCATTGAGCAGGACGACCCACAGCAAGGCCTCTCATGCCTCAGCCAGCAACCAATATCTTTATCACTGTTACTGCAGTTTCACCCCTGGTCTGGGTGGTGAGTTGGCAACAGCACCAAAGGGCAGGAGCTGACCACCAGAACTACTTTATTTTAAACAATTTTAATTGTTTAATGCACTGGATGGCACAGCAGGCATCGTCTGAGGCCACAAGGTAAGGGCAATGCCAGAGTGTTGAGGGACCACCCTGAGAGTGGGTGAAGAAGGTAGGGCAGGCCAAAATTTAAATAAATTAAACTCTGGATGATCAGAGGGTAGGGCAGGCCTTATTATAAATATTAAAGTGACTCCAGGACGGGAGTTGAGGGTCAGACCAGGGCCTCAGTTTAAATACAATGCACCTACTTGGGCAAGGGCAATCAAGCCAAGTGTGTGTGTGTGTGTGTGTGTGTGTGTGTGTGTGTGTGTGTCTGTGTGTGTGTGTGTGCTTTTAAATAAATCAGTACCCACTGGGGTGGGGCAAGAGCAGAGCAAGCATCAGTTAACTGATAAGAAGCACCAGCAAGGCTAGTGTTATATGTGGGCTAGTAGCCCAAGTAGCCACCAGTAGTCCAGGTCAACGGCTAGTGTTAAAGAATAAAAACAGTTAAGTGTACTGTGATTCCAGTTCCAGGCAGGAGCAAGGGGAAGGGAGTGGACAACCCCAGTTAGCCACCCCAGCAGCATAGAAGCCTTAGCCCTAGTCAAGGATTAGTAACTTTTGTTTATAAGTGTTTATCTGACTCAAAGCTCCATAGCAAGGAAGTGATAGTTAGCATGGGACCCCTAGCACACAGGCTACGTTAATCAGGTCTCAACTGGAATGGGGGATGGAACTGCTATTTTCTGTAAAAGCCTAAGGGTATGCCTGTAGGAAGATGGGCATAGCCCATGGTCTCTTCAAAGCCAGGTATATTCTTGCATTTAGTCCAGGTTTCCCTTTATGTAGCATCTACTCTAGTACAGTATCCCTGGAGATGGAACAAGCAATTTAAAGTACAAGTGATAACACTATTCAAAGTGTTGAATCCTGAATGAACATTTTAAAATGAAAGTATCATTGCATTTAAACTGACCTGCTGAATTGCTGTGACCAACTGTGACAGGCCAGAAATGTTTTGTTCCACGGCTGTTATTTAAAGGGACAGTGCTCAAAGTCAGTGCATGCTCTGACACTGAGAAATTGACTTGTATGTCCAAATGTGCCCTCTTTGTCTTAAAATTGCTCCGCATGGTCGCTGCATCATTCAATACAAAGATACTGCCCTTGTATCCTGTCAACACCAAACTGACTTTATTTTCAAAACTTGCAAATTGCTGTGCATGTCCCAGAATTGCCCTGCCTGTGCCAGAATTTACTTGTATGTTTCTGGATTGTTCTGCATGTTTCTAATTGTTGTCTGATGATTGTTTGACCCAAAGACAGCCAAAGACAGCTATGACTTAGTGAAAGGACAGTACACTTTGGAGATTAAACTGTACTTCTGCCCAACTGCATGTTACAATTGCTCCTGCATGATACAGAAACAGCTCCACCCAGTTGCATCTGATTATGTGGGTCCAGTTGTCAGAAATGGAATAGCATAGTCAGTATATCTGTGCAGAATGAGAAAATTCTGGATTTGTAGAATTCTTATGGAAATTCATGAAATTTCATTAAATTCTGTGGAATTTCCCCAGACTTTTGTGGAATGTTTGAAATGCATTAATTTTGTCATAACTCAGCTGCCCATTGAGCTAGAGATCTGAAGATTGGCACGGTTAATTGGTCCTAGGTGATTTAATGGTGTGACAAATATCTTTTCATTAGAATGCATAATCTCAAAATTATGGGTGCTCAAAATCTGTCAGTTTATTTTCTGCATAATTTCATGAAAATGTTTACCTGCATGTACTGTAACTCAAATACCTTTGAAGCTTGAAATCTGAAACTAGATACATATATAAATGTAGTAATAACCCATTCACCCACAATATTTTATAACATTGTGATGAATGCTTTTAAAATTGTACTAAAATAACTAAAATCTAACTTTTAGCAAAATGTCTGTCTTTCTATAGCACAGTACCTTGGTGCATATACCCATGCTGTACTTTCTCTAATTCCTGAAACTGTGGAGCAATTTGGCTAAGAAATTGTAAAATCAGATGGCAATAACTGAAAAATAAATTTAGATTAAATGTTTGACTACCCACAACTCACCCCCTTTTGATCTAGTACTCTGAAATTTGGTACACTTATGAAAGTCATTAGTACCTGTATACCTGAATTTTTTTTTAAAGTTAAGTAAAATTTAAGATAGGTTCTATGAGAAAGAAATCTCATTTAGAGAATGTCCCAAGTCATTTAAAACAGTGAGTACATAAACTGACATGAACAACAATGATTATGTGTGATATATATAAAGACTTCCTGAAACAACAAATTTTCAAATCACAAGTAAAGTAAATGCACAAACTAACTTAGATACTAGCAGTTGTAGCAAGTACATATGAGATGTTCTTGAAACAACAACTTTTAAAAGTCATGTTTGAAAATATAGAGAGATGTTTAATTTCTTAGCTGAGGGGGAATTCTGCTCCATGAACGTGATGTGTCATAGGAAAAACATCCTTCCCCTAAGTGGGTTTGAAACTTTGCCAAAGAAAGGCCATGTTGAGACACATCCTTGAAACTGTATTTATAGGTGGGAACTATGACCCTGTCACATAAATAAGTTGGAGTCTGTTTATTCAGGCCTTTATAGAGTAGCGATAACCAATGAAAAGTCCATGTAGAAGCAGGGGAGAACCAGTTTAACTGGGACAATGAGGTACAATGATGTCCATTCCACTTGGACATTAGAATGAACCATGAAAGCTGATAGTGAACCATATTTACTGGAGAAAGACTTGAAGCACTGGCATGATGGTAAACACTATCACCATAATCTAGTATGAGAAGGATAGCTTGAGCAACAATATGTTTACAATTCAAGACTGACAGGTAATGAATGGCTCATTTTAAACAACCCAGGGATTGCCGAACATTTGAAATGGTTTTATCAATATGGGATTTGAAAGTTACAGATGAGTAGAAAATAAGACCCAAGTATTTGAATTCACTTACAAGTTTGAGGGGACTATTGTTTAAAGTAATAGAAAAGGATGAGTTTGTCAAGGGTGTGGCAGGCTATGACCCAAACAACATGATTTGAGTCTTTTTACTATTTAAGAGCAGAAGATTATTGGACAATCAGTGTACAATTTTATCAAAATCACCCTGATGAATTGGAGAAAGAGAAAAATGATTCTTGTGAGCATAGAAAAGTACCATATCATTGGCATAAAAATGGTCAGAGCAGCGGTCGACTACAGTGGGCAAAAGATCAACAAAAAGATTACAAATAATAGGACTAAGTATAGACCCCTGAGGCACTGCAGTGGAAATAGAGAGAGAAGACAAAAACAGCCATTCCAAAGAACAAATTGAGTCCTCTCATGTAAATAAGAAGAAAACCAAGTGCTTACATTAGTAGAGAAACTGTGAGAGTGTGGACGAGCCAAAAGCAATCGGTTATTAATCACATCGAAAGCTTTGGACAAGTCAATAAAAATCATGACAATGAGATATCCCTTATCCAAAGCACTAGAAATAGAATCATAAAAATCAATCAGTGCTTTTTGGGAAGAGTGAATGGGTCTAAATTCTGACTGAAAGTTAAAAAGAACCTCATAAGCAGCCAGGTAATCAGAGATCTGACAGAAAACATTTTTTTTTAATAAAGTTGGAAAGAGCAGGAAGCAAGGAGATTGGGTGATAATTCTCTGCCTAAGTTTTTTCACCGCCTTAGTGAAAAGGGACAACTACAGAATGTTTCCACGCAGAGGGAAATGTTTGGGTGGTGAGTGATAAATTGAATATATGAGTTAAGAGAGGAGCTAAGACATCAGCACAAGAGTTAAGCAGAGAGTTATCTAGGTTATCAATTTTCTTGGCTGAGTCCTCTCACAATGAAGACAGTAAATTAAATACTTCTTTAGAATCAATGGGCCTTTTGCATTAATGGGGTGGAGGGCTACAAGTGTATATCTGGGGCACATAGCCACTGTGCCCTCCAGCAGCATGCTCGAAGGGGGGGTCACGCAGACCCACCACACCTGATCCCCAATTTCCATGGACAGCTCCGTGCTGGGGGCATTCTGGGGGCATACCAGCATTACATGGTATTCACTAACCCGCATAGTGCTGGCTTCATGGATGCGGAGGGTGGTGCATGGTATGCCAGGATAGACCCTGCCATAACCCACTGCACACCTCCATTGACAAAGGACTTCAGTCACCTAGGGACCAGGACAGGGCACACAGTGCTGCCCCTGACCGCTGGGCAGCAGGGACAGCTGGAAGGGTGAGCACCCAGTGATTTCAGGAGCTGCAGCACAGGGCGGGATGGTGCCGCACAGGTCTGGGTGCCTGCAATCGGCATTAACAGTCCCAGACCTGCACCACCCTATGCATGGGATCCACTAAGGGTCCCAGGAGGGCATTCCATCGGATGCCCACCCCAGAAAATGACTCCTCCCCCGGCTGCCCTGCTGCATCCTGTGCATGGGGGGGAGCTACGAACAGGTGGCCAGCATTGGTGAATGACCGTATGGGCACACTTATCCACAGGGCACAGGGGCATGGGCAGGGTACATGACTTTTCTGTGTACCCTCACCCGCTTAGTGCATAGCACCCAAGATGTATAAAGTAAAATTTAGGTCTTGAGAGGGAAGGCATTGCAAGTGAATCAGGGGACAAATCGGCAATAGATAAACCAGCTTTCTTCAATAGTAAACCAGGAGCCTCGGAAACAAAATGTGTTAAACATACCACAGGTACCTTCTTTAAAATACAAAGTAGACTCAGCATAAGATACATTTGTAGTACAGGATGCAGTGGGAACCATCCAAATGGAATAAACTATAAGCCAACATTTCTTAGGATTCTTTCTTACATCAACCAGACTAGTATTATAAGAGGATTTGGATTTTCTGATAATGGCAGCACAGTAATGGAGATAACGGGGTCCAACCTAATAAATTTGGTATCATTTGGATACGTACCTTGAAAACTAGATCAACATTACTGAAATAGGAAATTTGGCAACATTCTGTGGATTCTTTTTAAATCTACTAATTTGGTCATAACTCAGCCTGCTACTGAGTTAGAGACCTGCAATTCAGCATAATTACCCATGGTAGGAATGCTAATGTGTAAAATATTATGATATTAGGATACATCACCTCAAAATGATAGCTGTCAAAGTCTGTCATTTTATTTTTTGTGGGAAACTTCATTAAAAAGTTCATCAGCATATAACTCATATATGTTGTAATAATAGTGTAAGTATGCCACCCAATTGTTATAAAATTTCTGTGAATGCTTTCAAAATTATACTAAAATATCTAAAATCTAAATTTTTGCAAAATCCTTGGCTACCTATAGGACAGCCTTCTTTAAAGCTTGAGACTTAAACTTTGGTTCACATACCCATGCTGCATGTTTTTTTTTTCTAAATCCTGAAACTGGGGAGAAATTTGGATACGAAACTTTAAAATTAGATGGAAATAATGGAAAATTAAATTTTGATTAAAGGTTTTGCCACCCACAACTCAGCTCTCTTTCAATCTAGGACTCTGAAATATGGTGCACTTATGAAGGCCATTATTGCCTGTATACCTGCCAAATTTGGTTTCATTTGAATACATACTTTGAAACTAGGCCAACATAACTGAAATGTAAAATTTGTAAAAATTCCCCAGAATTTTCATGCAAATTTTATGAAATTCCACAGACTCGGAATGGTAATTCTGAGGATATTCCAATGGCAAATTTTATTTTCCACACAGCTTTAGCAGTTAGCTAATGAAGTACCTGTCACCTTCTTTCTTCAAGTCAAACTCTCCTTAACAGTGAGCTAGGCAGTGCAGGGAACCATACTGGTTCACAAATAGGAATCCGATGTCCAGTGGGGTTGGGGATTTATTTCAGGTTTTTCAAAGGTTTGTCTAAGATTGATGGCCCAGAGGTGTCCCAGATCTTCAGTTCCATCAGTTTCTTCAGTTATCCAGTTCTTCAGATATCTACCTGGGGTCAGTGCAGACAGTCTGGAGATGTTTCAGATTTTCAGTTTTGTCCATTTCTTCAGGTCTTCAGTGTTTCTGATATATTTTCAGGGTCAGTGGTGATGGCCCAGAGGTTCTTCAAGGTTTCATCTGTGGCTTCAGTCCTTCAGTTCAGATTCCTTCCTGGGGTCCGTGGTGATGGCCCAGAAACTATTCCATTTGCTACAAGTCCTTGGAAATACCAGTATTCTGTTCCTTTCCAGAGTCTGTTGCAATGGTCTGTTGGTCCTCTGTGGAGTAGAAGTGTGTCATCCATATCTATGGATATGGTCAATGCCCAGTGGCCAGATCCTTGTTCTTTATTTGGTATTTAGCCAGCCAGAGGAACACACATGCTCAGAGGTTCCTCAATTTGTCTTCTACTGCAACGCATCATCTATCTGCATGCTCTTAGATCTGAAGATTAAATTCTTCTCCAGGGTGCAGGGAGTTAACAAAACCCTATGGGACTATGCTTTCAGCTTGCAACAGACCCTTAGGGCAATTGAAAGGTTGGATCCCCATGATCTCCATGACCCTGACAAACTGCGAAAAGACTAAATCATAGAGGAAGTTATTTGGACACTTGTCTAATTTACTTGGGGGTTCATGACAGGTGTCATTCTATTTTTGGATAATTATTGTAGTGATGGGTGCAACTGATGGTTAATAGGATTCATGTACATATATTTCATTTTAAGTAGTTACTTTTCCCGTTGGGGGGGGTGTAATTCCTAAGAATTTTTGTTTTGATTCCTTGGATTCTTTCTGTATATGTATTATTTTGATTATACATTGACAACTTCTTGAAATCTGTACATATCAAGCTGCATAGTCTCAATTTCTTGAGGGTCCCTGACCAGCATTTTTTTTTATCTGGCACTTACACTGACAATTGATATTATCATGTATAAAATCTTGTTACAACAAAGTCTTAACATACTAGTTTGTTGAGAGTATGTTGGGAGTACATCTCCAGCCAGTTGTACTTTCATCAGTGTGATACACTTACTCACTTTGGGGTATACATCATTTTCATCATTCTATATGCCATGTGAAGATAATTTCTGATGTTGTAATTTTGGGGCTTATAGATACATAGATACATAGACAGTGTCGGCAGATAAGGACCTATGGCCCGGCCAGTCTGCCCATTTGAGCTTGTAAGTTCAGTTTATGTTTTCCTAGAAGTCTGTTGCCCGTTACCCCTGACCTCCAGAATTCCTTTATGTCTATCCCATGCATTATTAAATCCCATGATTGTTTCAGCCCCCACCACTTCCTCTGGCAGGTGTTCCACTTGTCCACCACCCGTTCTGTGAAGAAATTCTTCCTCGCATTTCTCCTGAATGATCCTCCCTCAACTTCATCCCATGCCCTCTAGACCTGGAAAATCTTTTCGCTTAAAATAGTGTATTCCTGCACCCTGTTCCTCCCTGTAAGATACTTGTATGTCTCTATCATATCCCTCTCTCCCTCCTCTCCTCCAGGAGTACATGTTCAGTTCCTTCAACCTGTCCTCATAGGACTTGTGATGCAATCCATGTACCATCTTTGTTGCCCTCCTCTGAACCTTCTCTACCCTGTCTATGTCCTTACGTAGGTAAGGTCTCCAGAACTGTATGCTGTACTCCAGGTGGGGCCTCACTAGTGTCATTTTTTATTATTTTTTTACTTGGTTACATGTTACATTTTAGCATGCAGTTGTTTTCTCGAGAGTCATCTTATTATCAAAGGTTTTATTCTGAGCAGGGTGATGTGTTGTGGCCTCACTTGTGAAATATGAGTCTTCGGGAGGTTTCCTTCACTTGACATATAATTTAGTGAGCAGAGAATCTTACATTTTTGTTATCCATTACACTGATACATGTTAACTTTCTGCCTGCTGTTATCTTTAAACAACCTTTGACCTTTAAGTTTGGTTCAGCTGAAATCACTCTTTAGATATTCAAGCTTTCCAATGTCACTTTAATTATTTCTGAAGGCCTGTTTTAAACCAATGGAAATGATTTCTGTTTTTTCTGCATGTTTTAAGTGTTAATTGTATTGGATTTTCTAAATAACTCTTATTTGGCTTCTGAAGAAGGACCTGTTTGTCTGAAAGTTAAAGCTCTTTGTTCTTCTTGTAACATCCTTGTTGGTCCAATAAAAGGTATCAAGCCATTTGTTCTGGATTTGTTTTTACTAGGACCAATATAGCATTAAACATTTTGTTTTTTTACCACTTAAGGAATATCGCTAGGATAAAACCTCTAGTTCCACCCAAAGACCTGCCATTACTGGTGCACACCTTTGTCCCGTCAAGGCTTGACTACTGTAATGCCCTATATTTTGGGGTCACTGGAGGGATCCTTCACTGGCTTCAACTAGTACAGAACACGGCAGCTCAGTTACTGATGGGCCTGCCCAGGTCCACTCATGTGACACCAATCCTGTGGTCTCTGCCCTGGCTGCCAGTCAGGTGGACGGTCATCTTCAAGGTAGGCTTGCTCACCTTTAAGGCCCTGTATGGGCTGGGCCCTGGCTATCTGACTGAGCTCCATACACCTGCCATCTCAGTCCATTCCCTCCATTCTGCAACCAGGGGCATCCTTGATGTTCCAAGGATCAGGCTTAAGACATCTGGTGACAGGGCATTTAGTGTTGCTGGGCCGATCCTGTGGAACACATTTCCATGTGCTGTCAGTGGGTCCCTGATGGTCGAATCCTTTAAGAAAGGACTAAAAGTGTGCCTGTTTTCCTTGACCTTCCTTGTCAAAGATGTCTGAATGCACTGACCACCTGATATTTTATATATTATAACTGAATTATTGAGTTATTATTTTAATGCATGTGCATATGTCATGGTTTTATAGAATTTTGTATTGCTTTTAATTGTTTGCTTCCTATGTAAAGCACCCAGAGCCTTCTGGATTGGGTGCCATAGAAATAACATTTGCCTTGCCTTGCCTTTATGATTCCCAATAGCAGTTGGTTGAAGTGAGTGGTTGCTTCATGAATTGTAGAGGGAAGACAAAATTGTTGTCAGTTTATTGTGTTCAAATCAGCCAGAAAGTTTAAGGCGTTACATTTTGTAAACCTTCTTTTGACAATAAATTTTTAAAGGGATTCTTGTTTTTTTGAACCCCTGACATGAGCTGCAACATTGTGATTGCTGATATTGTTATGGCATATTGCAACATGGGTAAACTTATGAGGCCTGTTGGTCAATATAAGATCTAATGTGGAATCTTGGTAGGGTTTTTTGAGTTTGACTTTGTGGGTTCAGTAATTAGTTGTACTAGCCCTAAGTCATCACAGAGGTTTCTCAGATTATTTCATTTTTGGGAATACCAGTCCAGGTTTAGGTCTCTTAATATTTTCATTTCATTTTTATGTTTGCTTGCACGCATGTGCAAGAAACATAGTGCCACCATACAAGAATTTGTAGGTGTGCCTCCCCCACTTCCAATGCCCTGCTGACTTTTGCAGTCGAGGCCACACCCTGTCAATGAATGTTGGGGCTGTAGATGCAGTGGCGTACAGTTGAAGGCAAAAAAATGCTGCAATCAGCGGTGGTAACATGTAGGCAATTTGCATACTGTCGCGTCGGCAGTATGCAAAGTGCCTACATGTCGGCACTGCACAGAATCAGCTGTTACAGACAGCTCCATCCCACGTAACATGTAACATGCTGGGAACCCACCCCACCATGCTCATGCACCTCCCACACACACTGTATGGACGACAGGGGTGCCCACTCCCCCATCAGCTCCATTGTGCTTCCCCCAACAGAGTTCCAGGTGCCACACTGGGAGCCCACCCCAGCATGGCAACAGTTCTGTAAGGCCAATGCGGTGCCCAATCTCCATCGGCTCCACTGTATCCCCCCCAACAGACTTCCAGGTGCCACGCTGTGAGCCCACCCCAGCGTGGCAACAGTCTGCATGGCTGACAGGGGTGCACAATCTCCCTTCGGCTCCACTGCTTCCCCAACAGCCTTCCAGCTGCCATGCTGGGAGCCCACCCCAGTGTGGCAAAAGTCCCACATCGTCTTGAAAAAAAAACATGCCGTAAGAAAAAATGGTCCCTCATTAACTGTCTTGACCCCCCCATCTGCTCCTACCTTCTGCGCACCCTGCCTCCCCACACCCCCACCTCACCCAGTACTTACCTCTGGAGGCTGGTGCAATGATCTTCGGTGGACCAGGAACACATCTGAACTCTTCAAAGCCAACCGTGAACTGAGGAACTGCCAGTAAGTTGTACAATGGAATAAATAGGTTTTTTCAACTTTGATGCATATCTCAGGCATTTAGGGGAATTTTTTCACCAATTTTTCAGCATGGGGTTCTTGGGACCCCACCTCATGATTTCTGGCACTGTCATTTTGTTATTCGGTCCTGAATGGTGATTTCTCAGTCACTGTATGGAACTACCTTTTGGGACTGAGTTACAAAATGACAGTGTCTCAGTTCATGAGGTAGGCCCCCAAAAACCCTATGTTGAAAATGTGGTGAAAAAATTGCCATAAATGACTATTTAACGAGCGTGCATTGTGCAGTTCCTACGCATGCTAGTAAGTTTGCGAATTTTTAATATTTTCACTTCAGATTTTCAACATTGCCATTTTACCACACCTCCTTATGAGCAGTATAGCTGTCCTTTTTCACATCTCACCCAAGATGTGTTTCCACTCATGTAGCACACAATGTCACAGTCGGTGTGCGAAATCAATGTTTGGGACAGATTAAGAAAATCACTGTGACACTGTTCATGAGCAGAGGTCTAAAAATGACTATGTTAAAAATCTGGTGACAAAAGTCCATAAAATGACTGTGTTACGAGCGAGCATTGCGCAGTTTCCACACACCCTCGTAAGTTCATGAATTTATAATATTTTCATTCCAGATTTTTACCACTGGCATTTTTCCACACTTCCGTATGAACAGTACAGCTGTCATTTTTCACACCATGGCCAAAATGTGTTTTTGCACTTCCAGCACAGAAATGCGTGGTCGCTGTGGGAAATCACTGGGAAAGATTAAGAAAATCACAGTGACACTGTTCATGAGTGGAGGTCCAAAATGCCTGTGTTGACAATCTGCTGTAAAAAATCCCCAAACTAATTACATTACGGGTGTGCATTGCACAGTTTCTATGCACGCTCATTTTTTTAAAATATTTTCACTGCAGATTTTCAACATTGACATTTTTTACACCTCCCCCTGAACAGTACAGCTGACATTTTTCACATCCTGTCCAAAATGTGTTTTCACACCTGTGGTGCCAAATGGCATAGTCACTGTGCAAAATCAGCTTTTGGCTAACAAACTGATATTGCCACTGTTCATAAGGTGGGGGTCACAAAAAACTCATGTTGAAAATTTGGGTGAAAATACCAATGAATGCCTGAGGTGTTAGGGTTTCTGATCATAACGCCCCACCCTGTAGAGACTGACAGGCATCAGGCGTGTGACTTGGGATTATCGCCTGTAATGCTCATACCAATACACCCCCACCTACACCCTGCAGCCAGTGAGAGGCATCGAGGTGTGCTCTTGGACTCTTCAGCCCTCAAATTCCCCCCATTCTCCTATAATGTACCCATCTCACAGTATTTCCTGATGGAATGGGGTGAACATAAGGGCCAAAGACCCCAAGGCACACCGTGACACTTGTCGGTGTCTGCAGGGTAGAGTGTGGTGAAATGGCATGGCCATTATGCCTGACAGCCCAAAGGCACACCCCCAATGCCTGTAAGTACCTGCAAAGAGGTGATGGGGTTGGCTTCAGTTCAATACTTCACTGCCATTCCTATTATGCAACTCTGTAACTCCTACACTACCAATGCTAATGCCAGCAAGCAAACCTTCGGCATTGACAAATGCTTGTTTATATTTAGAATGGTATGGATGTGATTCAAAAGTTCTAAGCCACTTTAGGTGGCCTGTAGCACTCTACAAGATTAATAGTCTTAGCATCTGATTGTGAGAGTTTGACTGACAAACATTCAAATTTACTCGGCATAGACAGGGAGCTAAATTTGATGACCTTAAATTTATTACTGATGTAAATGACAAGGCCACCTTCCCTGGTTGCCTGTTCAGGCAGAAATGAGTATGGAAGGGTAAGGCGATTTCATAGTGGAATATCAAACAATTTAGCCATGTTTCCATAAGGATAAGAATGTCTGGGCTAGTGTGTGAGACCCAAGCTTTTACACCATCTCATTTTTTTAACAGGCTGCATACATTAAATAGTATGAATTTGAGCCCCTTAAAAGATATTAACTCAGAAAGTGATACAACTGGGAACAGCGGGCCATGATTAACTTCCACATTGCCTGAGTAGATACATAATAAAAGAATCAACCTTTTACACATATGAGATATATTATGTAGCATCTGTGCATGCTGGTCTGTTTTAATTTTACAGCTGTGGTTTCTGACAATTGTATGTTTTACATAATGGGTCTGAATACCTAGCAGTGAGTGCATGATCACTGGCTTTACAGTGATCAAGTGGTTTGCCAGTTTTGTGGTATTTATACACCACTAGAAGACTGGTCCCATAAAAAGTATCTGTTGGTCAGTTTGCTTGGGGGGGGGGGCTGTATAGGGGAAACTCCAACATAGCTAAAAACAACAGTACTCCAAATAACAATGTCTCCATATTCCAGCTCTAGATAGTACATATATGAATATGACGTATCGTGGTAAGGTAACTTTCCTTTAAAGTATAGAGACTAATAAGCTTATGTAGATATATCTGAATACAGCTGGTCTCCAAATAAGTCAAACTCTGCTTGGTCCATATAGTGACTTAAATTATACAGAGCTTATGTGGAGTTTAGGTTTGGATCCTGAAAAATT
Organism: Neoceratodus forsteri; assembly: GCA_016271365.2. Classification (NCBI taxonomy): domain Eukaryota; kingdom Metazoa; phylum Chordata; order Ceratodontiformes; family Ceratodontidae; genus Neoceratodus; species Neoceratodus forsteri. The sequence goes on along the minus strand of CM057449.1, from coordinate 807,879,311 downwards.
GTTCTGTTCTATGAGACAACACCTTTGTAAAGGTTACCCAGATAGGGTGCTTCTAGGATTGGAGAATTCTGGTGGAAGATTAGTAGCTTATTTGAATCATGGTGCTTTATGTTAAGGAAAGCAGAAAAGCAACAGAAATACAGGGAATTCAGGAGGGGTAGAGGTAATGTGAGTCACCTTCTAGTCGGGAAACGGATCCGCTATTTGGACAGGTGTGATCTGCAGGCCTCCAGCACTGAGCAAGGAATTAGATAAGGTAATGCTAGAAGCAATAAGAAAAATGGGAGAAAAGGGGGAAGTGTTGCTGGTGGGGCAATTCAATCTGCCCAATGTAGATTGAAGCATTCCAGTGGCAGCTTCAGCTAGAAGCAGAAACATCCTGTACTCTCTTTAGGGGGCATTCCTCAGACAACTAGTCAGTGAACCTACTCATGGTGGGGCAACACTGGACCTAGTGCTTACTAACAGGGACACTATTGCAGATGTCAAGGTGGGAAGCCAGCTGGGGACCAGTGATCATCATACAGTGTGGTTCAACATAAAGACAGCTTCACAATCCAATCCCTCAATGGCAAGAGTCCCAGACTTCTGAAGGGCTGATTTTACTAAGACTGGTGAATGCAACAAAGTTGACCTGGCAGCAGGACATGACCCATGGTGGGTGGAGAAAAAATGGATCAAACTAAAAGAGGGCATTGTCAAGGCAACAAACCTCTGTGTCAAGCAAGTAAGCAAAAGTAAAATAAACAGAAAACATCTATGGTTCTCAAAAGAGGTACCAGTAAAGGTAAAGACTAAAAGAGTAGCATTCAGAAAAACACCTACTGTTTCACTGTAGCCTCTGTGCCCATTCATGTGAATAGCCCTGCACTAGTCAAGCTGCATTTCTCTGTTGTGTCCACAATGTAACTGCACTGACAGCTAAAGGGGAGGTTCTGATAATGGAAGACTTCAACATGACAGATTCAGATTGGTCAATACCAGCAGGAGGATCTGCCAGAACTAGACACATAGTGGATTCCCTGTGGGGAAGGGTCTCAAACAACTGGTACAACAACCCACAAGAAATAGGGCTATCCTAGATCTAGTACTGACTAATGGGGAAAGGATCACAGATCTCCAGGTAGAAGGTCACCTAGGGGCCAGTGACCATCACATGGTATAGTTCAATGTGGCCACTAGAACTAAATCATCCCATTCCAAGGTAAACATATGGGACTTCAGAGGAGCTGACTTTGATAAGATGGCCAACAGAGTTAAGCTAGCCCTGGCAAAAAGAAATACAGGTGAGGGGGTACAGGCAAAGTGGGCAAGCATTAAGGATGCAATACTTGCAGCAACATCCCATTGTGTTAGACAGAAAAGCAAGAGCAAAATAATAAGAAAACCACTTTGGTTCTCAAAAACAGTAGCAGAAAAGGTCAGAGCCAAAAGGCTGGCCTTCAGGAAATATAAGGGAACACAGCGGGACGAAGATAGGGAGGCATACCAAACTTCCCTAAGGGAAGCAGGGAAAGCAGTAAGACAGGCACATGCCCAAACCAAGGAAACACTAGCACAAACAATAAAAGAAGGTGACAAGACTTTCTATAGATACATAAGTGAAAGGAGAAAGTCCGGGCCGGGGTTATTGTTAAGATCAAAGGGGATAAGGGGGAGTGTGAGGAGGAGGACCAAGGAAAAGCATCTATCCTAAATAGATACTTCTGTTCAGTATTTACTGAGGAGAAGGTATGGCAGGGTCCACAGCTCAGCACCATGGACACAGGGGAGGGAGGTGAGCACTAGTCCCTTCACAAAAGAAAGGGTCCTACAAGAGCTCGCTAAGCTCAGGGTGGACAAGGCAATGGGACCTGATGGCATACATCCCAGGGTACTAATGGAGCTAAGGGTGGAACTAGCAGAGCCATTATCAGAACTGTTTGGTGAGTCTCTGTGCACAGGAGAGGTCCCAGAAGACTGGGGAAGGGCTCATGTGATCCCGCTCCACAAGAGTGGTTGCAGGAAGGAGGCAGGAAACTACAGACCAGTCAGTCTTACCTCAGTAACTGGCAAGATTATGGAGGCACTCCTTAATGAAAAGATAGTGCAACACCTGGAATCCATAGGAGCACAGGATCCAAGACAGCATGGGTTTACAACAGGAAGGTCCTGTCAAACTAATCTCATAGATTTCTTTGACTGGGTAACCAGAGTGGTGGACCTAGGGGGAGCAGCTGATGTCACCTACCTTGACTTCAGCAAAGCTTTCGATACTGTTCTACATAGAAGATTGATTAATTAGCAGGGTAGACTCGGGGTGGGTCAGAAGTTGATCAACTGGGTGGCAAACTGGTTGACGGACAGAAAACAGAGAGTGATGATAAATGGTACACAGTCAGAAGAGATGCAAGTCACAAGTGGGGTAGCTCAGGGTTCAGTCCTGGGGCCAGTTCTCTTCAATATCTTCATCAGTGACATTGCAGATGGACTGGAGGTTAAGGTTTGTCTGTTTGCAGATGGCACCAAGATCTGCAACAGAGTAGATGATCCAGATGGGGTGGGCAGAATGAGAAGAGATCTGGATGAACTGGAAAAATGGTCAGAAGAGTGGCAAATGGGGTTTAATGCAAAGAAGTGCAAGACCATGCACGTAAGGAAGAGAAACCCTGAAGCCACTAATAGGTTGGGAGAGGAGTTGCTGGCAATCACAAGGGAAGAAAGAGACTTGGGCATCATCATCATCATCATCATCACAGATGACCTGAAATCATCCAAGCAGATCACTAAAGCAGTAGGTAAGGCTAGAGGGATGTTGGGGTGTATTAGTAGGGGTATAGCAAGTTGTAAGAGGGAGGTAATAATCCCTCTTTACAAGACACCGGTTAGGCCCCATCTGCAGTATTGCATGCAGTACTGGAGGCCACACCTGCACAAGGACATTATCAAAATAGAGGCAGTCCAGAGAAGGGCAACCAAAATGGTGCAGGGACTGCATCAGAAAATATATGAGGACAGATTAACGGAGCTCAATATGTATACTCTAGAGCAAAGGAGGGAGAGAATGTTCGAAACATTCAAACACCTTAAGGGCATTAAGAAGGTGAAAAAGTCTAACATGTTTCAATATAACAAAAATAGCAAGACAAGCGGACACAACATGAGATTAGAGAGAGGCTGATTAAGGGGGAATGTGAGGAAGTTCTTTTTCACAGAAAGGATGGTGGATGTATGGAATGGCCTACATCAGGAAGTGGTGGATAAGAATACAGTGCAGGGCTTCAAACAGGCATGGGACAGGCATAAGGGAGCAATAAAGATGAGTATGAATAGATAAGCCATTGACAGAGTACAGGCCTATGGCACATTCATAAGGTAGAAAAAATGGGCAGACTGGATGGGCCTTGCGGTCCTTATCTGCCATCATCTTATAAGTTTCTATGTTTCACTTTACTCTGCACACCTGTTTTTGCCCCCACTTGCTGTCTCAAGGTCCAATCATGGTGGTGGCAGCACCATGATAGGGAGGGACCAGCTGTGTTTAAAAGCTGAGTATCACCTGATTGGGGGACGTCCAACTGGCGATGGCTAAGCAAGGAGGGAAAGCGATTCTACTGGAATCTGACTGGAGGGTGGCAGGCTCTGTGTTGGACTCCCACAGCCATAACACCTGCTGTTTCACCACAGCCTCTCTGCCTGTTTGTCTGAATAGCCTTGAACTAGTCAAGCTGCATTTCTATATCGTGTCCACAAAGTAATTGTTGCCAAGATAACTGCCAACTATTGCCTCTCTATGTGTGTGAGTGCCTGGACTGGTTTGCTCTGCATTGAACATTTGACTTTACTCTGTACACCTGCTCTTGCCCCTGCTTGTTGTCTCAAGGTCCAATCACAGTGGTGGAAGCACCATGATTGGGAGGCATCAGCTGTCTATAAAAGCCCAAAATCATCTGACGTGGCGTCGTCCAAGCATCGGTGGCTAAGTGAGGAGGCAAAGAGATCTTACTGGAGTCGAACTGAAGGGTGGCAGGTAGTTTGTTGGACTCCCACAGCCATTATATCTACTGTTTTGCCGTACCTTCTGTACCTGTTTGGCTGAATATCCCTTTACTAGCCAAGCTGCATTTGTCCGATGTGTCTATGAAGTAACTGTTGCCAAGGTAACTTTCATCTATTGCCGCATAGTGTGTGTGAGTGCCTGGACTGGTTTGCTCTGTACAGAACAATTGACTTTCCTCTGTACACCTGTTCTTGGTCCCACTTGATGTCTCAAGGTCCAATCATGGTGGTGGCAGTGCCATGATAGGGAGGGGCCAGCTGTATTTAAAAGTCCAATATCATCTGACACTGAAGTGGTGGTGGCTAAGTGATGAGGCAAAGCAAATCTGCTGGAGTTTGACTGGAGTAGGACTGGAAAAGACCAGGCCACTGAATGCTGCTCTAGGAAAATGATTTACTTTTGGAATGCTATTGTATGTAGTTACAGGTTCATTATTTTATCTATTATGTCATTTGGTGGAAATGGTTACATTATGTGTTTGATAATGTTTTTTATTGGAACAGTTCATTCCCTTTTAAGGAACTTGGGGTGGTTTCTGTCTTAATGGATGGGGTTTTTCGAGAGAGCTTACTTCATCTGTGTGTTAAACCTCATCATGTCTCACCAAAGGTGAAAACAAGTAATTAAATTTAGCTAATTTTAATTGATGACAGATACTGTTGATGCTGTTCTCTTGCAATATTAAGGTTAATTCTGGCCCTACATTTGCTAAAAATTCTGAATTTAATGGCTGAACTACAGGTAAACCAAAATGGGCCCTATCTATTGTGCATGTTAACAACTGAAGCCTACCTTCTAAAATTGACGACTTTAGAGCATGGGTTGCTGCTAACAATTTTGATATGATTTCCCTTTCAGAGACATGGTTGTGCTCAAAGATTAATGATTCCTGTGTTGACCTACCTCATTATACATTATTCAGGAGAGATAGGAGAGGTAAATGACAGGAGGGGGTGTTAATGTTTATCAGGTCTAACTTAGTGTCAGTACAGGAGGATATTTCATACTTCTATAATGGTTGTGATTTTTTTTTTTACATACGAACATACGAAATTGTCGGCAGAAAAAGGCCCATGGGTCTATCAACTCTAATTCTACAGCTCTCAGTTTAACACCACTGCAGCTGCCCCCCACTCAATCCCTTTCCTTCATCCCCCGGTCTTTCCCCATTGCATCCTTGTCTGTACTAACCCTGCCCCTGACTCTATCATCCCCCCGCTTAAAGCTATCCACTGTCCTCAGTTCGATTAACTACTCCGGCACTGCGTTCCATCCTGCCACCACTATCTCTGTGAAGTAGTGCCTCCTCATTTCCCTCCTGAATCTTTCCCCTTCCAAACTCAGACTCTGCCCCCTAGTGAGCCTACCCCCCTTCAAGTGGAACAATTCTCCCACTCTGACTTTGTTTATGCCTTTCAAGTACTTAAAGGTCTCTATTACGTACCCTCTTTTCCTTCTCTCCTCCACTGAGTACATGTTGAGCTCCCTCAATCTTTCCTCATAAGGCAACTCCCCTAGTCCCATGGTCATTTTTGTAGCCCTACGCTGCACCCCTTCCAGTAATCTCACATCCTTCTTGAGGTATGTGCAATAGTACTGTACACAATATTCCAAGTGTGGCCTCACCAGCGATCTATGCAAGGGCAGGATGACCTCCTCCTTTCTAGAGGTGATCCTTCTAGCAATGCACCCCAGCATCTGATTTGCCCTTGCTGCCATACTCCTGCACTGTGCTGATACCTTCATGTCCCCAGTGACTAGTACCTCCAGGTTCTTTTCCTCCTCTTAAGCTGCAGCCTGCACTCCCCTAGCCAGTAGCTGGTCCTGGGATTTCTGGCTCAGAGGTGCATGACCTTGCACTTCTTAGCATTAAACCCCAACTGCTACTCCTTTGACCAGAGCTCGAGCTTAGCTAGATCCTTGCCGCCTGCCTGCCTCTCTCCCTCACCGTCCACTTTTGCACAAATTTTAATGTCATCTGTGAACAGGCTGATCTTACTTGACCCCTTTGCAATGTCTCCAGTGAAGACATTGAACAAAACAGGGCCCAGCACTGAATCTTGCAGTACCCCACTCATTACTGGCCTTGGCTTGGGTATCACCCCTGCTTACAACTATCCTCTGTTGTCTGCCCTGCAGCCAGCTCTCAACCCACCCCACCAGTTTCTCCACTGGCCTCATACCCCTCAGCTTGCTCAGTAGCCTTGCTGAAGTCCAGATACAGGGTGTCCACAGCGTGGCCTTCGTAAACTGCCCTAGTGACTCAGTCAAAGAAGTTGATTAGGTTAGTCTGGCCAATCTTCCCAAGACAAACCCATGCTGTCTCTCATCCTGTGGACCATTTCAACTGAGAAAGGTTATTAACCTCTCCTTCAGAATGGTCTCCATCAACTTCCCCATTATAGAGGCCAAGCTCACTGATCTGTAATTGCCTGGTTTGTCCTTGGGTCTACTCTTGTGGAGGGGCACCATGTAAGCCATCTTCCAGTCTCTGGGTACATTCCACATCTCCAAGGAGTTGTTGAACAGGTCTGTCAGAGGCCCTGCTAACACCTCTGCCAGTTCCTTTAGGACCCTTCGGTGTACACTGTCCTGTGTTGGGACCTTGTCCACCCACAACTCTTTAAAGCCCTTCAGAAATCTATTTTCTTGGATGACCAGATCTGTTATCTCTACCCCCCTCCACCCTTGCCCCCTTTCCCTTGTGGTATTGGGCCATCCCTTTCTTTCATGAGCACTGAGCAGAAGTACTCATTGAGTACCTCTGCCTGGTCTTCTGCTTCTGCCCATCCTCCCCTCCCTTTTGATTCTAATAATGTAGTCCCTACAACTCCTCTTCTCCCTTATGTATTGAAAGAACCCCATTTCTCCCTCTCTGATCCCCTGAGCCAATTACAGCTCATTTGCTGCCTTGGCTGCCCTAACTGTCCTACTCACCTCCCTAGATGCCTTTGTGAACACCTCCCTGTCCTCCTCATGCCCAAATTTTTTGAACATAATGAAGGCCAATCTTTTTCCACTCACCTTTCCCTCTTCTTCCTTGTTGAATTAGCTAGGTTTTTTTGACCTGGATTGCTTACTCAGAGACTTGGTACACATGTTTGTGACCTCATTCAAACCCTGCCTAAAGTTTTCCCACTTCTATTCAACATCCATCCCTGGGCTAATTGCAGCTAAATATCCCTCTAGGATGATGCCCATTCTGACAAAGTCTGCCTTCCTGAAGTCTTAACACTCTTGTCCTGGTCTTAGCCAACTCCCTCCCTGTATTGAGGAGGAACCACACTGAGGGGTGGTCGCTTCCTGCTAGAGGGTCCTGTACTACCACATCCTGGACTTGGTCACCATTTATTAGCACAATGTCCAGTATGTTCCCCTCCCTGGTAAGCTCTGTCACTCCCTGCACTAGGTAGCTGTCTAGGATAGCCTCCAGCAGCACCTGTTCTGTGGCGTTAGTTGTAGTTACCATCTGACAGTCAACCTCAGGTAGGTTGAAGTCTCCCACTATAACTGTACTCCTTTTGCCACTGACCTTCCTGATTTGCTCCCCTAGCTCCCTGTCCACATCCTCACTTTGTGAGGGTGACCTGTACACCTCCCCCATCCTAAGCTTCTTAACTTGGGGCTTTGAAGCAATACCTGTATGGCTTCTGGCCTCCCCTCTTCCCCCTCCTCCCTGGTACACAGTATCCCCTCCCTAACATAAATAGCCACTCCTCCCCCCTCTCAGTCTCTGTGGTACGCCTTGTATACCTAGATCATGAGATCCCAGTCATGGTATTGGGTGGCCCAGGTTTCTGAGAAGATGACAATATCTACCTCCCCTTCCACTATTAATGCCTGGAACTCTACCACCTTGTTTGCCAAGCTCCTTGCATTCAAGGACACAACAGTCCACCTAGTGTTCTGCCCCCCACTCCCCGTTTCTCCCTCCTTGGTAATTTCCCCTCATTCTCTTCCTCAGTCTCTGTGGGGTGAGACCTTCCAATCTCCTCTGGAAGGTGACTCCCCCTTGATGTCTGACTCAGCCTCCCCCCCTCCACAGTTTAAATCTATTGTATTAATGTAATTCTCCATCCCCTGTTTCAACGTCTGTGTACCCTCAATGTTGCAATGCAGCCTATCCTTGGCGTAAAGCCCATTATTATTCCATGTCTCACTCCACTCCTCTACTACCCTACTTCCTCACACCACTCTTTCAGCCACCTGTTATACTCCTGAATTCTTAGCTTCCTAGCGATACTTGCCCTAGGCACCCAGAGTACCTCAGAGAAGGTCACTGAAGTTCCCTCACTATTGCAAATATTCTCCACCTCCCTGAACCTCTCCTGCACTTCATCCACTGTACTGCCTTCTAGGTCATTCATTCCTAGGTGCACTATGATATGAGGCATCTCTCCCACCTTCCTCACACATTTCTGAATGAACTGCCCTACTCTCCCCGCTGTCATACCTAGCATATACTCCACCCAGGTTTGGTTCTTCCTTGCTCCCTTACCTCCCTATCTCACCCCCTTGAGCAGAGTCCCCTAGCACAAGTACTCGGTCCCCCAACTTCTGCACTTACCCCAATGGTTTGCTCTCCTAAAATCCCTTTTTCTTCAGTGTCCTCTCCTCTAATACCTTTCCTTTCTCCCCTCCCTTCCCCACCAATTGCACCTTCACCTGCTCTCGTACTCCTCCATCCTTCCTATGCTTCTTCCCTTGCACAACTTCCCTCTGCACTAATTGTACTTCCTTTCACCACCCCCATCTTTGTGCCTCTCTTTCCCTCTCCCTACATGTTTTGGCCTCCTTTCCCCTTAAGTCAGTGTGTTTGTGCCAACTCCACCTGCTTCCCTATCCCTAACAGTTTCTGCCCCACAGTCTTCCCTCTCCACTTGCACCCTGTATTTACCCCTTCCCTTATGGTCCCCTATCCCCTGTTTTATGTTGCCCTCCCCATCCTTCTGCTCCACTTCTTCAACCAGTACTGTGTACCTGTTTGTTGTCTCCAATCCCCTGCCCATGCCCTCCCCTGATATCCCTCCCGGACTCCTCTTTCCACAAACCTCTTCCCTACATCTTTTGTTTCTACTCTCATTCCCTACCACCTGCCAGCTCCACCTTTCTGTGCTCCCTTGTTCCTGTGGATTTGGTTCTCTTGACTTCCCTGGCCAAGCACTCCTTTCTGGCCTGTGGTGGCTTGGTCTATCCTGCATTGGAGCCCTCCATGCCCCCTTCCCCATCCCCTCATCTCCCATTCATACCTGCCCCTTCCCCCTAGTTGCCAATTCAAGTTCTTTATTTCTAGTGTAAGCTGCCTGAACAGCCTGTACACTCGGCACCCACCCACCTTCAACCAGGTTCCCAGGAATAGTGCTGATCCACATCCATTGCAGTGCACTACCCTTCTAGCCTCCTTGTGCCCCCAACCACAGTCATCCCTACCCCTCCACCCTTCTCACCCATTTGTCCACCTGCATCCTTGCCCTTGCCTCCACATCCTCTTTGTATCCCTTAGGTGCTTCTGGCCCCTGTTACCTAGACTGGCCACTTCCTCTCTGTCAACACACTGCAACTCATACCCTTCCATGTGCCTGTCCTGCACCAGTGTGGTCTGTTGCCTGCTGTCCTCCCTGCTGATGTCCTGCAGAAGCCACTTGAGATGCCACACTCCTATCTCTTGGCACTCACACATTGGGGACGCTCATACGATAGGTCATTTGGCCCTCTGGAAGGTATAATGTGACTCTGGCTGCCCGATTCACCTGGCTGAGTCAAGTGACATCCCGTTACCTCACCTGCAAGTCCATCCCTCACCCTCCCTCTCCCAGTGTCCTCCCACCACTCACTGCCCCATTACAGACTCAGTCCCAGCCCCACATGTATTTCAATCTGCCCGTTCACTAAAGCAAAGCCCACTGAAAGAAAAACAAAAGGACTTAACTCGTCCTGTTCCAGGAGATGCCCACCCCTCTACTGCTGTGCCACACATTCCCAAAAACTACCAAGATGGCCTCTAATATCCTCCATGACTCCTGCCACTTGATTCGTCCAGCCAAGTCACAAGTCCTTTGGTTACCTCACTAGCAAGTCCCTCCCTCACCTCTCTCCCTTTATCTGTTAAATTCATTTTAGGAGGTGTTAAACATGTGTTAGTACTTTTTATTTTCCTACAGAGACAGCTGAAGAGGGACTTTCACTATTGTCTCAATTTATTGGCTACCATGGGCATACCTAAGAACATATTTTATTAAGAGATGTTAACATAAATTGGGCTGAAAAAAACAATATTAAATTTAAAGATGTGCTAGCTGGATTTAATTTATCACAGTTGATTAATAGCCCTACTCATATCAATTACAAATCAGGTAATATATCCATTATTGACTGGATTTTAACTAAAAGGCCTGACCAAATATTTTCAGCTATACCCTTTTCCGATTCTCTGAATGATCACAGCTCAGTTCAGTGTTATAGAGTGCAAAGTGGCCTTGTTTTCCACTTAAATGTATACATTCTCGTTCCCTTCAGCATCTGAATTTTATTGGTTTTAGAACACAAATGCTTCTCTTTATTGGCAATATTTGTACAGTATTCCTGACATTTATTCAATGTTAGATTTTAATGTTTCTGCATTTGGTCAAATTTATGATCATTTTTCTCCTGTTCATAATTTAAGAGTGAAAATCTGTAATCATGATTGGATTTTATTTATTTATTTATTTCAATTGGGATTAATATCTTTGAGTCAGAGACTCATTTTCAAAGATTCCAAGTCAGGGACAAAACAGATCAATACAAATACAATACAATACAATAAGTATAAATTAAGATAACAGAGAAAAAAGAAAAACATGGTAGGCATCATGAACATCATTAAAATGGCACATGAGGTACAAGATTTGCTAGTTTCAGGTACATCTTAAAAGTAGAGTAAATTACATTACATCAAGTTGTTGCAGAGTAGGGATACACTGGGAATAGCGAGACATGTTGATAATAGGTCCGCGTTAAGCTTTGGGGATGATGGGGATGATGGGGGAAAAGGTAAGCAGCCAGATTGGTGTTGTCAAAGTAGCTAGAGGTGGTGTGGGACAGGAGTAAAGGGTGAAGGTGGTGTAGGAAGGTTGTAAGTCAAGGGGGGGGAGTAGGGAGGGGAAGAGGTGAGGAGGCGGGGATAAGGCAGGAGGAATATGTTGAATTAGTTTCTTGCACAGTTACAGGTGGTTACATTCTTAAGGTGGGATTACACCTGATTTGTTATCACTGATGGGAGAGAAGGATAGGGCATGGAAAGTTTATAGAAAGGAGAAAATAGTTCAATTACTCAGTGTTTATAAGTTTCTTAAGAAATCATTATAAGAGAGTAGGTAGGAAGTGTAAAGTGGATTATTTTTTGAATCAACAGGTCACTAGTTCTAATAAGTTCACTGAAAATTAGAGAATCTTCAATGAACTCCTAGGTAGATCTCAGGCTACATTAATAGGCGTTTTGACTACTTATGTTCATGTACTAGTTGATGCAAAGGATATGGCTGATTAACTTTTGTAATGTAGCCAAGTTAATGAAGGGATTAGATTTTGGTGATATTCCTCCTGTTGATTTTATTGATTCTTCTTTGCCTATGGGTTTACTTTCATAATATTTAATTAGAGGATACTGATAATTATCTTAATCAGATGAACACTAAGGCTCGCAAAATGGGGATGACTTAATTGATATAAAGCTATTGTCACTTGTGAGGGACCTTATGGTCTTTTGTCTAAATGTTTTGTTTAATTTTTCTTTAACCAGTGGAACTGTTCCTATTTTTTGGAAGCAGACTACCATTATACCCATTTAAATCTAGAACTAGGACATTGGTTAAGAACTATAGGCCAATTTCTTTACTGTCCCCTTTGTCCAAGGTCCTTGAGATGATAGTATCAGACCAGTTAAAAGATTACTTAGTACAGCAAAGAGTTTTAACACCTCATAATCATGGTTTCAGATCAGATCACAATACTCTGTCAGCTTTGATTCAGCTGACATACTTCCCACATAGGGCCTTGGATAGTGTGGACTGGGCAGTAGCAATTATTTTTTATTATTTTTCAAAGGCCTTTGACTTAGTCAGCCGTAGCCTATTGCTCTTAAAACTAATATCAATTGGTTTGTCTGATATTGTGGTTTTCTGGTTTGCATCTTACTTAACCAACTGTAAACAAAGGGTGGCTTTTGGTTTTGTAACATCTTCACTTATGGATGTAAGGATTGGTGTACCCAACAGATTGATTCTGGACCTCTTTTATTTAGTTTAATGAGTTACCTTCGGTTGTTACTAGGTCACATAATATTTTATATGCTGATAATATTGTTCTTGTAAGCTAATGATTTCTGTGTCTCCTTGTTATTGAGTCAGACTGAGTAAGATTTTTCATTGGTTCAGCATTGGCTGATTGAGAATAGACTGGTATTAAATGCGGATAAGAACAAGTATATGCTATTTGGGTCAGCACAAAAGCAGTCTTATTGCTTGTCTGCCATGGAGATTAAAGATTTAAATAATAAGGTAATTGAGAGAGTAGATAACTTTAAATATTGAAGATTTATGTTGGACAGTTCATTGTCTTTTGTTAGTAGTAGTACTAGTAAAATATGTTATTCATATTTTTATATGAACCAGGATAATCGCAATTGAGATAAAACTCATTTACAATGAGATCCTTTTGCATTAAAACACACTGATACATAGTTCCAAACACATTACAGCATAACATAAGACATAATTAGGTACATAAATTCATAACTGACAGTCTAGACAGGAACCAACCAATAAATAACATTAACAAGGCAACATGGGCAATGAGTTTTGCTAAGAGGTTTCAGGGGGGAGTACGACAGCACTGTTTAATGTTACCCAATGTTCTCCCAAATCAGGACCGAATCTTTGACCATGGTTTGTTTTCTGTGGGGGATGTTATATTTGATGGAATTTTGTTCCACTCAAATGGGCCTATATTAAAAACTGATTGATGGCCAATCTCAAGATTACATTTTGGGATTACAAAGTTAGAAACAGAAGCTGATCTCAGGGTTACAAGTTTTTTCCTGGAAAACAGATTCTTAGAAATATAAGGCTGAAGTCTACCATGTAGACCTTTACACACAAACATCAGAAGATGCTCCTGTCTGCTTTCATATAAAGTTAGCCAGCCTAGCGGGTTACATAAAAAACACTTGTGTGTATAATGGGGAGTTTCTAAAATAAATCTAGCAAGTCTACCATGGCCAATTTCTAGACATTGCATGTCACCTTTTTAAACACAGGTATAAAGGAAATCCCCATAATCAACAAAAGGAATTACCATAGAATTTACTACTCTTTTTCCAATATACAGATTCTTACAGGTTTTTACTCTATAAAGGGCTCCTAATTTTTTTCCTACAGTTTTGATTAAACTTTTGATGTGAACTGACCAACTCAATGTATCATCTAACCAAATACCCAGATCTTTGTAGAATTGCACCTGCTGGATTGGGGATCCCTCCAGGGTAACCACATCAAATGCTACACCATCAAGTTTCTCAGGGTGTCGATGAAATAGAATGGACTGGGTCTTCTTTGCATTCAACACTAATCTGCTTGCTTTAAAGAAAACCCACAACTCATCAAAGGCCTTCTGTAACTTCTTGTGGATCTTATTAACTATAAAATCAGTGGTATAGATGATGGTATCATCTGAGTATAGATGGTAATTCACAGATGGGTAAGAGAAGTTTAGGCCGTTAATGTATATGTTAAATAAAAGTGGCCCCAGTATAGATCCCTGGGGGACACCATATCCACCAGGCACATAACCTGATGCCCAACTTCCTATGGAAACCATTTGTAATCTATCCTTCAGGTATGACGTGAGCCAACTTAAACTAGGCCCAGTCGTACCTAGTGAGACAGCTCTGGATAGGAGAACACCATGATCCAAGGAGTCAAATGCTTTGAATAAATCTACAAAGATAGCTCAAACAGGTGTATTCCCATCCAGAGTGGCATGCATATCCCCTACAACCTTGATCAGTGCTGAGTTGGTACTATGTTTCTTTCTAAACCCAGATTGCATACCATTAAGGAGCCTCTCAGTCTCAAGGTGACCCATAATCTGTGTAGCCACAAGCCTTTCAAAGATTTTGGAGATCTGAGGTAAAAGTTAATGGGACGGTAGTTAATCAACTCTGATTTTTTAACCCCCTTTAAAAATGGGAACAACTTTACATTGCTTCCACACTTTAAGGAATTCTCCTGTGCTTAATGATAAATTAAATAAGGAAGTTAAGGGATATGCCAACACAGGAGCTGCCCCCACTTGCATATACTATGTGACCCTGAGCAAGTCACTTAACTTCCCTGTGCTCCCAGGTTGCACCTGTAAAAAAGCTTTCAGCTTAGTGTGTCTCGTCTGGTTAAACAACTGGAAAAAAAATATAGGAGCTGCAGATTTTAATAGTTTGGATGGAATACTATCCAAGCCAATGGCTTTCCAAATATTTGATTTCAAAAGTTCTGTAATGACAGAGTCAACTGAAATCTCAGAAAAAAATAACTCCTTTATGGAACCACAATCTGATTCCATCATTAAGTGTTTATCCCCCTTATTTTCCATTAGTCCCATCTTACTAAAGTAGTCATTACATTTATCAGTTACTAACTGGGACATAGGGGTCATTTGTCCATCAATATTGAAGACATTTGAAATTTTATTTTCTTGTCCTTTTCATAGGTAATTGATTGTCCTCCAGAAATCTTTTGGTTGTTCAGCACATTTAGCATCTAATAAACAAGAATAATGCATTTGTTTTGCACACCTTACTTCCTTCAGGTATAAATTATGAATGTTATTGTTATTGTCCCAATCTGATTTATTACCTATTTTTTTAGCCATAGCCCAAGCCTTGTTTTTAACAGATTTTTGTTTTCTTAATTCATTGGAATACCAATGGGCATTGTTTTGTTTTAGACACTTGGATTTAATAGGGGTGTACCTGTTACAAATTAATATAAATTCAGAATAAAAATAATCCCATGCCTCATCTACCATTGCTACCAATGACATCCTATCCCAATTTATATGACCTACTTCCATCATAAAATTAAAGTAGTCAAAATGTTTAAAACTATGCCAGGTAACAGATCTATTACAGACCTGCTTAAAAGGTCTCCTAGTACAAAAAATAAACTGATGGTCACATATAGTCTGGTAAAATAACACTTGGTGATATACGATTGGGTGAGTTAGTAATAATCAAGTCCAGAATCGTAGATGATTCAGGATTTACCATATTTGTTCTAGTAGGACTTTGGATCAATTGAAAAAGCCCCTGATTAGTTTGGAAGTTGACTAAAGAATGGAGTTCACTTACATATGACCAGTTTGTATTAAAGTCTCCGACCATATAAATTTCATGGCAAGTCTTAAAATCAAAAAGAAAATCCTGCAGGTTGTTGAAAGCGAGGGGATTAGTTTTAGGGAGGCAATAGACAACTAAAACTATACTTTTCTTATTATGGGGTAACCTTAACTCAATAGCCAGTACTTCCAGTCTATTTAAATCTTTATCTATATTTATTTGGGTCACCAGTAAGTTCACTTCGCCATAAATGAATAGTCCCCCACCCATTTTGTTTCTATCCTTTTGCCATATGTTATAATTCTTTATATTTAATAATGAATCCTCCTTTTTTCATTTAACCATGTCTCTGAAATTATGACAAGGTCTGGATTATGATCCAGACCCAAGCACTAATTAGGTCCATTTTCAATAACATACATCTAGCATTAAAATGCATCAGTGTTAACCCTTGCTTTACTCCTCCTGATGTAAGGGGACAATCAAGGCTGGGATTGATAACTTGATCACTATTGTATTCAAATGTAGTATAAGGCCTGTGTGAGGATGTGATATTAAAAGGGCCCAGAGTGGGATGTATATTACTCAGGACATTAAAAACAGCAAAAATATATATTTAAAAAGTTGAAAGCATTTAAATTTCATCCTGGATCATTCCCAAAAACCTGTTCAAAGATCAATGACCCATGACCAGATTCCTGTTTTTGTTAGGCTTCATTTGCAAATTTATATAATAATATTTACATAGAGCACTATTAAGACCATTTGTCAATAGATTAAGTTTGATGAAAACATTATTATGTACATAAAAACTACTAACAATCCCAATACTCCTCCTGACATGTGCATGCACTTGTACAGCTTCCAGAGTGTCCTTGTTCCACTCCCCCACTGTAAGCATAAACACAAACCATAATAAAAATAAAACTCTCCCCAGAAGCATGTGTTGGTTCATATCAGCTAAGTAAGACAAAGACAGCTACTAACAAGTAACAAAATGTAACAATCACTAATATATGCAGCTATACTAAAATCAGTGAAGTGAACATGCTAAATGCCCCAAGATATAGTGCTAATGTATTCGAGTATTAGGATAAAATTACAAGCCTCCCGAGGAGAGGTTCAGTTCTATATAATTTTCCTCACAAAGGTTAAAACTTTCTTAAGTGTTTTTTATTACAGAGTGGTGCTGGCCGCCACTCACACTGCTCATGCTACGGTGCTCATGCCGTGTGATGTGGTACATTTAAAGTGGCTAAGCACCCCGTCCCCTTGCTCTTTGCTGCCCAAGCAGTCTATTGCCAGACCTCTCCCACACAAAGCAATACTGAAGTCAGGGGAATAAAGTTTGTTGAGCAGACAGCTTTCAATGTGGCAGGCAGAACAAACAGTCAATGCAGGACATAAAGCACATAGAATGCAAAGTCTGGTAGAATGTTCCTCTGCTCCAAGGAGGTGTTGTTATCAGCAACCCTCTTCTGTGCAGCTCTCACCTGCCATACAATGTTTCAGGGGTGCTTCTCTTGCAGGCTCCATGTGGCGCGGAACATTTAAAGTGGCTAAGTGCCCGGTCTCCTTGCTTTTTGCTCTCCAAGTGGTTCCCCTCCGAACCACCTCCAACACAAAGCAATGCTGAAATCAGGGGAACAAAGTTTATTCAGCAGACAGCTTTCAATGTGGCAGGCAGTACAAACAGTCAATGCAGGACATAAGGCACATAGAACACAAACTCCAGTACAAAGTCCATCTGCTAAACGGAGATGTTATTATCGGCAACCCTCTTCTGTGCAGCTCTCACTTGCCATGCAATGTTTCAGGGGTGCTTCTCCTGCATACTCTGTGCAGTGCAGGATGTTTAAAGTGGCTAAATTTCCTGCCCCTTCCTCTTTGCTCTCCAAGTGGTTCACCACTGGACCCCCTCCAACACAAAGCAATACTGAAATCAGGGGAACAAAGTTCATTCAGCAGACAGCTTTCAATGTGGCAGGCAGCACAAATAGTCATTGCAGGATGTAAAGCACATTGAACAGAAAGTCCAGTTCAAAGTTCCTCTGGTCCACAGAGATGTTGTTATCGGCAACCCTCTTCTACACAGCTCTCACCTGCTATATAATCTTAGTCATGTTGAGTTACTGGTTAAGAATGTTCATTGTAGACTTGGGGCCGGATATTCAAACTGCGTCAAAAAAGTGCGCAACAGCAGGAGCAAGCACAAGTCAATTGCGCATAGGCGCAACAGACACGATATTCAAACATGGAGCAAAACAAATTGCACAAGCAGCCAACATCTGAATATCACACAAACTGCGCCATAGCGCAACCAGAAAGGGGAAGCTGAGCAGAAAGGTTGCGCCATAGCGCAACAAGGCTAGCCCAGCTGAGCAGTCCAGAGGTGCCATAGCGCAAGCAGAGCCCCCCACCCCCAGCAGAGCAATGGAACTGCACAACCAGGGAGGCAGGCTGGGGCCCACTGCCAGCCATGCCACACATGGGCACAGGAACACACTGCAGAACCAACAAGACACCCACACACCCCAAGCACAGCATCACTGGGGGAGGGATGGATGATCCACTGGCCCATGGGGACAAGCCAACAAAGCACAGCAGGGCCATGTCGCCCCAGCACAACCACTGTCAGGCTGAGACTGCCACACACAGGGGGTTGACAACCACAGTGCACAGCAGCCCCCCGTCTGCACGGCACACCCTGCACTGTGACCCCAAGACACCACCCATGTGCAGTGACTGTCACTGCAGTAAACACCATGCATCCCCCCTGGCACACATCAACCTCATGTAGCATAGAACCATACAAGCCAGACCCTCCCTGGGCACCCAGCAGTGGGCGGCAGCAGATGGCAAGACTGACTGAAAGTCACTGCCACACTGGAGACACCTCCCCATACACACACACACACACACGCACACACACACACATACTCAGGACCATACCACCCCAGATGGCATGCACACCACTGCAACTGAGCAACCATAGCCAGCTGCAAATCAGAGACCATCACAGTATTCATAACAAAATATATATATATTTGAAAACAGAAATTACAACAACAAGATCAAGAACAAACTATATACAGATATGTACAAGACAAGGGGGTAGGGGTACAAGGTAGGGGTGGGCAAGGGGTAGGGTGAACAACTGGGAGAGGGAAGGCAGGGTGGGAGGGATGGGTGAAGTGGGAAGGGAAGCACATTTATCGCCTTGCAGGCTGGTCTGCTGCCCTGGTGCTGTCCCTGTCACCTCCGGCCGCCTCACCCCATGGTGCTGAATGTCCTGGAGGATGTCAAGTGTCGCCATGGAGACCCTGGTCAGCCGCTGAGGGCACGGGTCCATCCCAGTGGATGTTGAGGCCTCAGGAAAAGGGAACACAGTCAATGGCTGTGACTGTCCACAACCCTGAACACCACCCATCCTGCAAGGCATATAGCCCAGTGCCCCGCACCTGTGATGGTATGCACCCACCCACAGTGACCATGCACATGACATGCCCAACCAGGCAGCACCAGCTATGTGCACCACTGCACACACACTGCCCATGTCCATCACAGCACAAACAAGGCTGTCAAGTGATGTGGCAATGTGGTGGGATGCCAGTTCCACAGCCATGTGCCCAGTGCATGTATGGACCACCAGTGATGCACACACAGATGTGCAGTGACACTGGACAGTGATGACTGTCACCTGTGTCATGCATGGTTGTGTTGTCCATGGCTGGTGGTCATGCCCACCCCCTCCAGCATGCAATAGCATCCATGATGTAATGATACTCACACTCATCAAGCAGCTGTGGCTGCTGCTCCTGCTGCCGCTGTGGCCCACTCCTCATGTCTCCTCCGTCCGCCACCTGGTCCCTGCCACGGCCCTCCTCAGCCTGTGCCTGCATCCTCTCCGCCCGGCCTGTGGGTGACAAATGTTGAGAAAAACGTCAGTGTGACCCCAAAGCAGACTGCCCCCTGCCCCAGTGAGTGTGCCTGCCCACACAGCCAGACCCATGCATCTCACACCTGCACACACTGACACAGCCAACCATGGCAGAGCCATCCCCCATGCACCACCACCAAAACACAGTCACACCCCTACAGAGAATACAGGTGCAGAGATGGTACACCCACCTGGCCTTGGCACAACGCCCCTCGTGGCACGTGACCTCAGGTGTCGAAGCACTTCCGGCTCCCTCCTGCGGAGGTCACTAAACCTGTGCCTGCACTACTCTGCAGACCGGCACCACCCTGTGATCCTCACCAGGTCAGTGGCCACCTGCAGCCACACCTGGGTGCGGGCCATGGTGAGGGGCTCATCCCCGTACAGTGCCTCATAGTGGGGCTCAACCAGGGCCACCAGGTTGGCCACCTCCACCTGGCTCCATTGGGGAGCTCTTCTGCATGCCATATTTTGGGTCGTACAGCAGGCAATATGGCGCCCCGCAGCGCGGTAACCCCACATGGAAATGTTGCGCGCAATAGATCACCATAGGTTCCAATTGGCGCTGTTCGTACAGCGACGTCGGTTCACATAGCGCTGTCACCAAACAGCGCAATAGAGCTGTACACATGGCAGCCGAACAGCGCCAGGGGGCAAAGGTCAGACACCAGGTCAGGGGTCTATGACGCAAGGCCACGCACAGCGCCATCTGACGTCTACGCATCCTGCATGACCAATCACCAGCATGCCAGTGCCACAGTGGCCTATTGCGCAGTAGTGCCACAGCGCCATATGGTGCCCAGTGCTGCAGCGCCACTGGCTCAATGGTGGCCATGGCCTGAACTGCCGATCGCGCACAGCACGTCATCAGCGTGGCAGATGCCTGCGTAAGCTACCTGGGCATGCGCAATGCAGTGTACCACACAGTCACAGATCTGCGCCATTGGCTCAGCCGGCTCAACTGTATTGCGCAAATCGCAACGGCGCGATATTTAGCCAACACATGCAAATCATCTGATCAGCCATTCAAAGGAGCAGTGGCATGATTTGTATCTCATTACAGTTGCTCCACTCCTAATTTGCATGCATTGCGCTATAAATTGCGACACTGGGCTCGCGCTGGCCAGATTCGGGTTACTGCAGGTGAGGTGGGTTGCATGCTGTGGAGGTTCTGGACAATGGTCATGGATAACACTGTAGACTGCACAGTGACAGGTGTCCACTTCCACCCATACAGATCGCCATGACCGAGCAGAGCCAAGGTGAGGGTGAGGATGGTGGGCGGAGGAGGAGGCCCAACTTCACCATGGCGGAGACAGAGGCCCTCTTCCAGGCCTACCTGGAGGAGGAGTCACTACTGAGTTGATGGCGGGGCACCCCTCAGGCCCATGCAGCTGCATGGGAGGGGGTAGCTCGGGCAGTGAACCTGCATGGAAGCCACCAGCGCTCCATGCAGGAATGCAAAAAGAAGATGGGGACAGACCGCAGGAGGGTGAAGGAGAAGGTGGCAGCCCTCAGGGCGGCATGTGCTGGCACTGGCAGGGGCCAGCCAGTGGTGGTGGAGCTGACCGCAGCTGAGGACCGACTGGCTGCATCAATGCAGCGGAGTGCTATTGAGGGCGTACCA
This sequence comes from Neoceratodus forsteri, assembly GCA_016271365.2. NCBI lineage: Eukaryota > Metazoa > Chordata > Ceratodontiformes > Ceratodontidae > Neoceratodus > Neoceratodus forsteri. The sequence continues at coordinate 807,858,334 of CM057449.1, read as the reverse complement.
GGAGGTGGAAGCCCATCACTGCACGGTATGACATGGTGGTGGTGGTGTTGGGGGGGGAAGGTTGTTCACATGCACTCACATGTCCTCTCTTTCTGTTACAGATCCTGTTCGTCTTCAGGGGATGGTGGTGGTGGGTCCAGGCAGTGAGGAAGACCTGCTGGACATGGAGGAGGGTCCATCCACCTCTGTCACAAGCCAGCATGCACTGCACCAGCATGCACGCTGGGCTGCCAACCTGGTGTCAGTGAGTCGGGTTGGGGGTGCACAGCCTGTGTCTCAGCAGTCTGGCATGCAAGCATGCCAGCACGCCAGACTGTGGCTGTAGCACGTACCTGCACCATTGATGATGCAAGGACTGCAATGGGCAGTGACATGTGTGTCCCATGACGGACACACAGCAGGCAGCACGTGCGCCCCTGGGCCTAGCTGTTTCCAACGCAGGTGTGCCAGCATGTCGGCACAGTCCCAGGCTGTGCCTGTCAGCACCGATGGGGCAGCACCAGTGGCTGTGCAGATGTCTGGCACTGTTACGCCGCTCAGCAGTGGAACGAGTGGTCCCTGGGGCACAGCGGTTGAGGGCAGCAGCAGCAGTCACCCACCAGGTCTGGGGGAAGTGTCCAGCAGTGGCACATGCCCACCGCCCTTGATATGCCCATTCCTGGTCCTGGTGAACAGCGCCCACCCTCAAGGGGTGTTGAGCATGAGGACCTTCCATACCCTGGGGGACAGGATGCCATTGTGGCAGAGTACCCATTTGAAGAGCACACCCACCTGCTGCGGGAATCAGTACAGCAGCAAAGGTGGGTTGCAACGTCCGTGGAGGCACTGTGTGTGGCTGTGGAGCGGCACAGCAGGGACTGTGCTCCGGACCATGCAGAGATGGTCCATATGTGGATGGATTTGACCGCCGCCATTGACAGGCAGACCCAGGCATTGCTCGCTGTCGTGGCTGCATTGGGCACACAAGCAGGTGCTCCTGTACCGCCGCGACCCCACACAGTACGCTCTCCACTCCCCGTTCCCGGCGTCGTGCGACACCAAGCCTGTCAAGGCTGGGTTCTGCTGTGGGCATCCCAAGCACCCCTGGTGCAGGTATGTTTGGCATACTACAGACCCCACTGCGGACAAGGTCGCGATCACGCAGTGGGACACCTGGTGGTCCATCGGTGCCACCCCATGTGGCCCCTGCTCAGCCTGCCAGTGCTGTTGGGTCATGGCAGGGCCGCCCATGCATCTGCGGTGGCCATGGAATGGTGCAACATGACTGACCTGTCTCCCAGTGCGAGCCCTGTCTGGTGCTGCCCTGTGTGCACTGTGCGTCATGGTGGGCAGTGCACTGGTGGGTGCCCTGCACATCACACCGACATACGGACCACCTGCACACCATCCCGACTGCTGTCCACAGGTGCGTGTGCATGATGATGCCTGCATTGTACTGTACACCAAGGTGCAAGGGTGCCCAGCATCTGACACACGTACTTGGACAGTACAGGAGGTGGGTGTGGTCTGTGGATCTGTGTGTTTGCCATCTCTGTTCCTGCTCTGCTGTGCACCTGCCCATGTGCGCTTTGTGCCTGGTGTGTATGTGTGTGTGTCCATATGACTGTTCACCCCACTCTGATGGTGTGTTTGTGTGCCTGGTCCCTTCCACTCCCCTTGCAGTCATGCACCCCTGGTGTGTCACTCTGTGTGCCTGTGGGTTGTGCCAGGACAGTGTTGTTTGCACATGGCCCCTTGACTTACCTGTGTCGTGCATAATGCTCCTCCGTGATGGTGTCCCGGTGCAGCTGGGCCTGCCGGATCAGTCGGGGGTCCCGCCGTCCAAGGTGGGGCTGCTCATCACTATCAACACTGGTGCCACTGGCGTCCCCATCGCTGTCCCCCTCTTCAACCTGTAGGGCTATCCCACAGTCTTTGGCCATGTTGTGCAGGATACAACAGGCCAGGAATATCCCACAGGCCTTTGAGGGGCTGCACTGTAGGGCACCGCCGGAGGTGTCTAGGCATCGGAAGCGTGCCTTGAGCATCCCAAACACCCACTCAATGATGTTGCATGTGGCGGCATGTGCCTCATTATAGCTGCTGCGATGGGGTCATGGGCGCTGGTGCGGTGTGAGCAGCCAGGGACGGAGTGGGTATCCGCTGTCACCTGTGTGGAGATAGTGGAGATCAGTATCATGTTCAGGTCCATATTGCCCATATCCCTGTGTGCCACTACCATGGTATCTGTGGCATTCCCACCCTTGCCCCGAGTTTGCATTTCCTACATGCGTACTCACCCACTAGATGGCCTGTGGGGATGTCCCCACTCTCGAATCTTTGGCACAGTGTGGACTGATGCCATATGAAGGCATCATGTGTTCCGCTAGGGTGTGTGGCACAGACATTGATTATACGCCCAGTGGCATCACACACCACCTGGCAGTTGACACTGGAGAAGCCCTTTCTGTTCCTATATGTGGCCCCATCGGGGCCAGGTGGCATGCGAATGGCCACATGGGTGCAGTCTATGGCCCCTAGCATGCCAGGCATACGTGCTACCCTGTGGAACTCCTGCATGTTTGCTGTACGCTCTGCCGCGGTGCTGGGGAAATGGATGTGCTCTGCAGCATGTGGCAGCAATGCGCTGAGGAATTGGGTGAGGATGCGTGACGTGGTCGACTGTGTGATGCCTGTGGTGTCCTCTGTTGGCCTCTGGAAGGTGCCCGTAGTGAGCAGGCACATGCAGGCTGTCACCTTGGTCTCCACTGACAGAGCGTGATTCCGTCGTGAGGGTGCCTGCATCACATCACTGCACAGCTCACAGAGCTGCCTCAGTATTGCCCTGTTCAGGCGATACCGGCCCACGATCTCTACATCTGTGTACAGCTCAAAGCTGATGTGGGCACGGTACTGCCTGTTGGGGGTGTACCGCCGACGGGCCCATCCCCGGTCACATCCCCCTGTACCTTGCATTCTCACCCCTCCCATTACAGCTTCCATGTGGAAGCTGCCACTGTCCATCTCCCTGGCTTGTGACTCCCCGGCTGATGTTGCTCTGTTACCCCGCTGTCCTGACTGCTACTTCCACTGCACCGGCAACCCCCGCTGGCCTCCACAGCCTGTGGCCCACACTGCTTCCCTTGCCTGCCCTGGCCTGTCACTGTCTGTCTTTCTCTCTCTTCCCCACTTGGCATCCCTGTAGTTCTTGCGCCTCTTCCTTGAGCTTTTTATTTTGGCTCATTTCTCGCTGGGGCGAACTTCCCGGTTGTTCCGTCTTGTTGCGCATTGGCGCAGTCCTTGAATATCGCATTGCGCTCTTTATGCATGGATCCACCCCCTTTGGTTGTGCATGCCTTCATTTGCATTGCGCTGTTGCTCAGCATGTTTTTGGTGGCGCAACTGCCTCCTGCTGAATATCGCAGAATTGCGCACTTTCGGACTTGCGCATGCGTAACCTTATTGCACTTGGCTCAACCCTTTTGAATATCCGGCCCTTGGTGTACTATATAAAGTGAGAAATTGCTTAACTTTTTATTCCCATTAAATTTTAGCGCAATCCATGCTACTATCTGTCATTGACTGTGGTCTTCCTATTTATACAGCAACAGATAAGACTACTCTAAGAAGGACTGAAGTACTATATAATCAGGTTTGTTGATTTATTACATTATGTCCATGTAATATGCATCATTGTCATTTGTATTTGAATTTGAACTGGTTTACTTCTTATGAGTGATGTTCATATATTAGACTTCTTGTTTGAGGAGGTTCTATAGAGGTCCTGTATTGTTTCATTTTAAGAATGGATTTACTCCTTATTCCTCATGGTATGCTTCAAGGCTGTCAGATAGTGGTAATTTTAGACTCCCTAGATATCGAACAACGACTGGACAATGTTGTTTTCTGTACAAGTCAACAGTAGACTGGAACTATTGAACTACAGGGTTTTATCTAATATCCTCTTATCCCAGGTTAAAGACCACTTTAAAAGAATATTTTAGGACAATGTTGAAATGTATGTGTTGCATATGATTGTGTATGTATATTAACATCTGTATCTGTTTTGTTTATAGTGACTGTTTATTGTAATTTTGTACCCGAGTCCCCCTTGAAAATGGACATTCAATACTCTTGGTTTCTTATCCAGTCAACCAATTTAAATAAATAAAAAAAAGGGATAGAGAGACCAAGACAGAGGAGGATAGTGAAGCGTATCAGGAAAAACAGAGAGCAGCAGGCAAGGCAGCAATGAGTGCAAAGGCACAAACAGAGGAAAGAATAACTCAGGAAGTATCAAAAAGGGACAAGACATTTTGCAGGAATCTTAGCGCAAAAAGGAAAACAAAGGGAGGGCTTGTATGGTTAAAGAGGGAGTGGGCTGACTGTCCTGAGGGGGATCAAAGAAAAGCAAAGACTTTGAACAAATACTTCTGCTCAGTATTCACAGTGGAAGTGGAAGGAGAGGGACCAAGAAAAGGTGCTAGGAGCTTTGATGGGAGGGACATAGACACTAGCCAATTTTCTGTGGAGAAAGTCCGGAAAGCACTTACAAACCTGAAGGTACACAAAGTGATAAGGACAGATGGGGTACATCCAAGGGTGCTGCAGGAGCTCAAGGAAGTACTAGCTGCACCTCTGATAGTCCTTTTTAATAGATCACTAAAGACCATCATGGTCCAAGAGAACCAGCGAAGGGCAGATGTATGGTAGTAATCATGCAAAAGTTAATCATTAGCAAGGTATACTGCACATTGGATTAACGTGATTACCACTGTAGGCCCACTTCACAAAAGCAGTAACAAGGAAGAGGAGGGACAATAATAAGCCTGTCAGTCTGACATCGGTGGTGGGTAAGTTAATGAAAACACTATCGAAAGAAAGGATTGCAGAGTATCTTGTATACAGTGGATTATAGGACCCAACGCAGCATGGTTTTACAGAAGGAAGGAAGGAAGGAAGAACATGACAAATAAATCTGATAGATTTCTTTGACTAGGTAACCAGAGATGCCATGGTTGTGGCCTACCTAGATTTCAGCAAGACTTTCAACACTTTTCCACATAGGAAACTTGTAAGCAAGTAGGGTAACTTGGGGGTGGATAATAAGGTGGTAACCTGGGTAAGAAACTGGTTAGCAGATAGGATACAGAGGATAGTGATAAATACAGTGCACTCCTAAAAAGGGAAGGTGGCCAGTGGGGTACCTAATGGATCAGTGCTGGGACCTGTCCTTTTCAGTGTCTTTATAAGTGATATAGCAGAGGAATTGGAAGGGAAGGTTTGCCACTTTGTAGATGATACCAAGATCTGCAACAGAGTGGATACTCCAGGGGGGTTGGAAAGGATAGCAGGCATCTGAAAAGACTGCAAGAGTTATAAAGGGTATGGAAGCTGGGTTTTAATGCAAAAAAGTGTAAAATAATGCACCTAGGCCATAAAAATCTGCAAGCAGACTAAAACACAGGTGGTGTGATACAGACAATGATCAAGTAGGAAAGGGACCCAAAGGTAATCATATTGGATGACATAAAGGTGGCCAGGCAGTGTAACAAGGCAGTCAGGAGAGCTCGTGGGATGCTAGGGTGCATAGAAAGGGGTATCACCAGTAGTAAAAGGGAGGTAGTGTTGCCCCTATATAGATTGCTGGTAAGACCCCACCTTGAGTACTGTTTCTGGTTCTAGAGTCCACATCTCAGGAAGCACATAGAATGGAGGCGGTCCAGAGGAGGGCTACCAAATGGTGCAGGGTCTGCATCAAAAGCCATATGAAGAAAGGCTAAATGAGCTAAATAGGTATAATCTGGAAGAGAGGAGGGAGATAGGGGGATACAATAGAAACCTCTAAATACCTCATGAGGGTTAATAAAGTAGAGATGGGGTATTTTTTCAATAAAAAATATGCTGTAGAACAAGAAGGAATGCTGTGAATGCTGGAGGGATGTGAGGAAGTATATCTTCAAAGAAAGGGTAGTGGATGCATGCATTTACTCTGAGTAGAGGGATTTATCAAGCTCACTGTGTGGTGTTCTGTGTTGACTGATGCTGGGGCTCATCATGTAATGGTGCACCATGCACACTATATCATGTGCTGCATGGTAGTGGTAGTGTACACTAAGGGTGGTGGTAGTGCCTTTGAAAATGGCAATTGAGGCATTGTGTGTACAGTATATAACAGATCTGGGCAAACAATACTCTCCCATTGTCAAGTTTCATAACACTGCAATATCTGTAAACACATAGGGTGTAAGCCTGTTATACTAGACACATCTGTGAACACAACTTTTTTCTGTTATATCCAGTGTCCATTATAGTCATAGTATGTGGAGTCTATGTGTTAGGTGTGTCTATGTGTGTGAGCAGGGGCTCAGAGCGAATGAGAACCTATTATAAAACTTCATAGATTACTGAGAATACAGCCTAGCATATATGTTTCTGTATTCTGTGTGTTTATTTAAGAAAGTAATAAGTCACAACAGGGTGTGCATTAAAGCATTTTAATGCATACCCTGGAGCATGTTAAGTCATGAAGCCAAAGGCCAAGACCAAAGGCCAACACCCTTGGGACGTGTTTTAGAATCCTTTAATTCACATTCTAGGGTGGTTTGTCACACTTGTAAAATTGGTCATTTTGTTGAAAATTTACAAAATGGCATGTTTGGATTGAAATATAAAAATAAAGTTTTTATTGAGAAAATAAGTTTACTCTTTATTATACAAAATTGTTATGTCAGAAAATAGTCCAACTAGATATCCAGTAGGTGATGATGTGTTGCAAGTTTGTTACAGACTTCTTTATGTTGGCTTGTGCTGCCATTTCTGCTCTTACATTTGTTTCTTCTTTGATGTAATGCTTCATTTTTATATGGACTACTTGAAGTGTCTGTAGAGCTCTCCCTTCATGCAGAACACTGGTCATTTGTCAATTTTATTCTTTGTATAGCCTCCGCCAGCACACTGTAGAGCGTTGATAATTATGGATGTTTGAAAACTTTCCCTCTGTAAAGTGCTGCTCATTTTACAATTTATAGCACTGACAGAATTAGCTTCCTCTTCCAGATCACCCGCTGAAGAGCTCTCTCCCCCTCCATCTGCTGTACTACATAAAGCTCTGTTCTGTAAGTTGCAGTGATGAATGATAAGGCCTCCAACTACAGTCAATGTAGCTCCATTCCACCCATCCTGTGGCACAGATGGTGGATTGTTGATTTTAGAAGGTCCCGCCACCAATTCTCAATCCTTGGCTGCTACTACTGAGAGATGCATGGGAACACTCAAGAACGCAGGGCATCTTGCTGAGTTTGAGAAGGAAATGTTGTGCTGTTATCTGGCAAAATAAAAAGGATTCAAAATTAATTTTATAAAATGTTTGCCAGTCATCTCACAGTGTAGTTCAGGAAGGCATCTAAGTGAGGGAGTCAAATTTTTTTATTTTTTCTTATTGATGTCAATGCACTTATTTAGAGGTGTTAACAGATGTAGTATTTTATGTAGGTGGTGGGGAACTGTTTGAAAATGTGTTATAAGTGTTTATTTGTAATTGCTGTGTTTTAAGACTGAGAGCAGTTTAAAACAAATTTGTTTTAAATATGGTAGCAGTAATGGCTATGCTTTTCAATATGGTGGCTAGTGGCATTTTGTTTTAGGGTGCAGTGATATTTTAAGGTAAGTACTGTAGGTTTTTGGGAAAGAAAAATGAGATTTGGCAGCTGTGTGTTGATAGAGATGTAATGTATAGTCAGCTGACATCTGACATCTTGAAATTTGACATCTTGACAGCTGACAGGGATCGGAAGGTGGCAGATGTTGTACCACTTCATGGGGGGGGATAAGGAGCAACCAGGGAACTACAGGCCTGTCAGTCTAACCTCTATAGTAGGAAAGCTGATGGGGTTACTGATTAAAGAGGACCTCATAGACTGCCTGGAGAGCAACAGGCTCCAGGATAGTAAGCAGCATGGTTTCATGGCAGGAAGATCTTGTCAGACTAACCTGATAGTTTTCTTTGGGTGACAAGGGAATTAGATAAGGGCCATGCTGTGGTTCAGCTCTACTTTGACTTCAGCAAGGCTTTTGACTTGATACCTCACAAATGATTGTTCAAGAAGATGGAAGACCTGGGTGCAACTAAGCACATAGTGAAGTGGTTGGGCAGCTGACTAGGGGTTAGGCAGCAGAGGTTGGTGGTCAATGGGGGTATAATCAGAGGAGAAGGAGGTTATCAGCGGGGTTCCACAGGGATTGTTTCTGGGTCGGTCCTCTTTAAATGTTCATTAGTGACATTGGAGAAGGAATCCAAGGCAGGTTGTGTCTCTTCACAGATGGCGTAGAACTATGTGGGATGGTAGATCTTCAGGCCACACTGGACAGTAGTAAGGGGACCTTCCCCCAGGCCACACTGGACCTCCCCCATCCAGGGAGCACCAGAGCCACCACCACTACCTCAGAGGTTGCGAAGAAAGCACAGCAGTTGGACCACAGTGGGCTCAGGGAGGGTGAGGATGGTGGAACAGAGACACACCCAGTCAGTTGTTCCCACCACAATCCATACACCATTCTGGGGGAGCATAGCTCCCCTATGGATGCACCCGCAGAGGAGACTAAGGAGGCTGAGGACAACTGTCACAAGGGAGGCTCACAGGAAGGAGGCAGAGGACACCACAAGGAAAGGAAGCAGCTCCTGGTGGGGGACTCAATTATTAGGGGGATAGAACTGGGGGGAGCAGGGAAAACTGAAGTAAGGTGCCTGCCTGGTGCCATGGCTTGGAGAGACAGGAAGCGCATCCTCAGGATCATGAGAACAGCTGCATGGGAGTCTGAGCTGGATGTCATTGTCCACCTAGGGACAAATGACTTGGCTAATCATGAGATTAGAGCAGTGCAGAAGGACTTTGTAGAATTGGGGAGGGGCCTAAGACAAGTAGCACACACAATATCCTTCTCTGAGGTGCTGCCTGTCAATGGCATGAGTGAGGCGAGGGTACTTTGCACCATGCAGTTTAATGAATGGTTGAAAAAATGGTGTGGAGCACAGGAGTTTGGCTTGATTGGGGACTGGGGTTCCACCTGGAGGGACACCAGCCTATACTGGCAGGATGGTCTGCATCTGTCCAGGAAGGGAACAAGTCTTTTGAGCAATCAGTTTAAATGCTTCATTGGCAAGCTTTTAAACTAGTCAAGGGGGGAGGCACTGATAAGCAGCAGGAAAATCCCAGCCTCTCCCTACAAAACAGGGTACTAAATGAGAAAAAGACCGAGGTAGACAGGTCAGTGGGGGATGCTGCAAAAGAAGGTAAAGCCATCAAAAAATGGAGAGCAATGAGTACCAATGCCCGTAGTCTGAGTAACAAGCTTCCTGAATTAGTGGCCTTGATGGAAAAGGAACATCTGGATATCGTGGCAGTCACAGAAACATGGTACACACAAAACCATGACTGGGATGTAAACATACCAGGATACACTACCTACAGGAGGGACAGGGAGGGTAAAAGAGGAGGAGGAGGAGTAGCTCTTTACATAAGGGAAGGAATCAAAGCAAAAGAACAAAAGGGAAAACAGGGAGGAGAAGAAGCACTGTGGGTAAATTTGGAGACTGGCAATGGCACCACAATCCACACAGGGGTTGATACAGACCCTTCTCAGGGAAGGAAATGGACAAGGAAATGATAGAAAGAATACTTAGAATGGCAGAAAAGGGGAGATATTGCTGATGGGTGATCTGAATATGCCAGATGTTAACTGGAGTGCAGTTGCAGCAGCTACTTAAAGAGTGGGGTTATTCTAGATGCCCTACAGGGGCATGCCTTAGACAACTAGTATTGGAGCCCACTCGAGAGGGAGCAATCTTAGATCTGGTTCTCTCAAATGGAGATAAAGAGAGGATCACAGATGGAAGTGGGTAGCCATCTGGAACTAGCGCACCATCTAACAGTATGGTTCACAATAAACACAGCAATAGAGTCAAGCCACAAAGGCAAAAGTACTGGACTTTAGGAGGGCTGACTTTTAAAATGGGTGAGTGCTCAGGAATGCACTAGCAAATGGGCAGAAAGGAGGGGTGGAAGAACAATGGGGAATAATAAAAACTGCCATCACAGAGGTAACAAGCCTTGTGTGAAGCAAATTAACAAAACGAAACAAGAAACCACTATGGTTCTCAAAGGAAGTGGCAGTGAAGGTTCAAGAGAAAGAAAGCATCTCAGGAAGTACAAGGAATCACAGAAGGAGCAGGACAGAGAACTTCAGTTAAAGCAAAAGGAAGCTGGGAAGGCAGTCAGAACAGCAAAGGCCCAAACCGAGGAAAAGATAGCCAACTCAGTTAAGAAGGGGGATAAACCTTTATAGGTACATCAGGGAGCCAAGGAAGAGGCACTGATAAGCGGTAGTAAAATCCCAGCCCCTACAAAACAGGGTACTAAATGAGATAAAGACCAAGGTAGAAAGGTCAGTGGGGATGCTGCAACAGAAGGTAAAGCCATTAAAAATGGAGAGCAATGAGTACCAATGCCCATAGTCTGAGTAACAAGCTTCCTGAATTAGTGGCCTTGTTGGAGGAGGAACATCTGGATATTGTGGCAGTCACAGAAACATGGTACACAATAAACCATGACTGGATGTAAACATACCAGGATACACTATCTACAGGAGGGACAGGAGGGTAAAAGAGGAGGAGGAGTAGTTTACATAAGGGAAGGAATCAAAGCAACAGAACAAAAGGGTAAACAGGGAGGAGAAGAAGCACTGTGGGTAAATTTGAGACCGCAATGGCACCACAATAAACAGGGTTAGAGTACACCCTTCTCAGGGGAGGAAATGGACAAGGAAATGATAGAAAGTATATTAGAATGGCAGAAAAGTGGAGATATTGTTGATGGGTGATCTGGATATGCCAGATTTTAACTGGAGAGCAGTTGCAGCAGCCACTTCAAAGAGTGGGGTTATTCTAGATGCCCTACAGGGGGCATGCCTTAGACAACTAGTATTGGAGCTCACTCGAGAGGGAGCAATCTTAGACCTGGTTCTCTCACATGGAGATGAAGAGAGGATCACAGATGTAGAAGTGGGTAGCCATCTGGGAACTAGTGACCATCAAACAGTATGGTTCACAATAAACACAGCAATACAGTCAAGCCATACAAAGCAAAGGTACTGGATTTTAGGAGGGCTGACTTTATCAAAATGGGTGAGTGCCTAAGGAATGCACTAGCAAATGGGCAGAAAGGAGGGGTGGAAGAACAATGGGGAATAATAAAAACTGCCATCACAGAGGTATCAAGCCTTTGTATAAAGCAAATAAACAAAACGAAACAAGGTAAGAAAGCACTATGGTTCTCAAAGGAAGTGGCAGTGAAGGTTCAAGAGAAAAAGAAAGCATTCAGGAAGTACAAGGAATCACAGAAGGAACAGGACAGAGAACTGTATCAGTTAAAGCCAAAGGAAGCTGGGAAGGCAGTCAGAACAGCAAAGGCCCAAACCGAGGAAAAGATAGCCAACTCAGTTAAGAAGGGGGATAAAACCTTTTATAGGTACATCAGGGAGCGAAGGAAGACCAAGGGAGGGATAGTGAGGCTTAATAAAGGTGAGGGAGGGTGGGCAGAGGGTGACTGTGAAAAGGCAGAGATACTAAACAAATATTTTTGCTCAGTATTTACAAAGGAAGAGGGGGAGGTACCTAAAACAAACAGTAGAAACACTCTGGATACAGAAGTTGATACCAGCCCATTTACAGAAGAAAGGGTTCTCAAAGAACTCTTAAAACTGAAGGTGGACAAAGCAATGGGGCCTGATGGGATTCATCCCAGAATTCTAAAAGAACTAAGGGTAGAACTAGTGACACCACTGACTACCCCTTAACAAATCATGGGATGATGGGTGGTACCTGAGGACTCGGAGGAGGCAGATGTGATTCTCTCACAAAAGTGGGAGCAAGGCAGAAGCAGGAAACTACAGACCTGTTAGTTTAACATCAGTGGTAGGGAAAATGATGGAATCACTTCTGAAGGAAAGAATTGTTAAATATCTAGAGGCCAGAGGAGCACAGGACCCAAGGCAGCATGGATTCACAGCGGGAAGGTCATGCCAGACAAATCTGATAGATTTCTTTGACTGGGTGACCAAAGTAGTTGATCAGGAGGGCTGTGGACATGGCCTACCTAGACTTTAGCAAGGCATTTGACACAGTCCCGCAACAAGATTAATATACACGTTAGCCAGCCTGGGAGTGGATCCCAAGATGACAGCCTGGGTAAAGAATTGGCTGGAGAATAGGACACAGAGAGTAATAGTAAATGGAGTCCACTCTGGAGAAAGGGGTTAGTAGTGGGTACCGCAGGGTTCAGATAGATCAGTCCTCTTCAATGTCTTTATAAGTGACATTGCAGAGGGACTGAAGGAAAAGTATGTCTCTTTCAGATGACACAAGATCTGCAACAGAGTTGATGCACAAGGTGGAGTGGAAAGGATGAGAAGGGACTTGGCAAGGTTAGAGGAATGGTCAAATGTAGGCAGCTTAGATTCAATGCTAAGAAGTGCAGGTAATGCACCTGGGAAACAAAACCCAGGGAAGAGTACACAATGGGGGTGAGATACTAACAACAACAAAAATGGAAAGGGACCTGGGGGTAGTCATATCAGATAACCTAAAGGTGGGCAAGCAATGTGAGAGGGCAGCAAGGAGGGCTGGGGGGATACTGGGATGCATAAGGAGAGGCATCACCAGTAGAAAACAGGAAGTTATTATCCCTCTGTACAGACAGATAGTGAGACCCCATCTGGTGTACTGCGTGCAGTTCTGAAGACCCAATATCCGCAAAGACATAGACAGGATGGAAGCTGTCCAGAGGAGGGCAACTAAAATGGTGCAGGGTCTGCACCGGAAGACATAAGAAGAGAGACTTAAGGAGCTTAATATGTATAGCCTCGAGGAAAGGAGGGAGAGGGGGGACATGATAGAAACTTTCAAGTACCTCAAGGGAATCAACAAAGTCCAAGAGGGTAGCATCCTTCAAAAAAAGAGGTGTGCAAGAACAAGGGGGCACAATTTGAAGAAAGAAGGGGGGGGCTCAGAGGTAATTTAAGGAAGTATTTTTTCACAGATAGGGTGGTGGATATATGGAACGGCCTTCCAGAGGAGGTTGTGGAGTCACAAACAGTGGTGGAATTCAAGCATGCATGGGACTGTCATAAGGCAATTCTAGGGGGTGGGAGTAGGAAGAAATAGGCTGCTGGTTAACTAGGATCTGCAGCTTATCCATCAGGTAGGAAATGGGCAGACTGGTGGCCAAACGGCCTTATCTGTCAGCCAAAATCTATGTTTCTATGTTCTATGTTAGGAGGGTTAGGAGGCTTAATAAAGAGGAGGGAGGGTGGGCAGAGGGTAACTGTGAAAGGCAGAGATACTAAACAAATATTTTTGCTCAGTATTTACAAAGGAAGTGGGGAGGTACCTAAAACAAACAGTAGAAACACTCTGGATACAGAAGTTGATACCAGCCCATTTACAGAAGAAAGGGGTCTGAAAGAACTCTTAAAACTGAAGGTGGACAAAGCAATGGGGTCTGATGGGATTCATCCCAGAATTCTAAAAGAACTAAGGATAGAACTAGTGACACCACTGACTACCCTCTTTAACAAATCATGGGAGGATGGGGTGGTAGCCAAGGACTGGAGAAGGGCTGGTGTAATTCCCCTTCACAAAAGTGGGAGCAAGGCAGAAGCAGAAAACTACAGACCTGTTAGTTTAACCTCAGTGGTAGGGAAAATGATGGAATTACTTCTGAAAAGGAAAGAATTGTTAAGTATCTAGAGGCCAGAGGGGCTCAGGACCCAAGGCAGCATGGATTCACAGTGGGAAGGTCATGCCAGACAAATCTGATAGATTTCTTTGACTGGGTGACCAAAGTAGTAGATCAGGAGGGCTGTGGACATGGCCTACCTAGACTTTAGCAAGGCATTTGACACAGTCCCACACAAAAGATTAATATAAGTTAGCCAGCCTGGGAGTGGGTCCCAAGATGTCAGGCTGGGTAAAGAATTGGCTGGAGAATAGGATACAGAGAGTAATAGTAAATGGAGTCCACTGAAGAAAGGGGGTTACTAGTGGGCACCGCAGGGTTCAGTATTAGGATCCCTCTTCAATGTCTTTATAAGTTTACATTGCAGAGGGACTGGAAGGAAAAGTATGTCTTTTGCAGATGACACAAAGATCTGCAACAGAGTTGATGCACAAGGTGGGGTGGAAAGTATGAGAAGGACCTAGCAGGTTAGAGGAATGGTCAAATGTATGGCAGCTGGATTCAATGCTAAGTAGTGCAGTAATGCACCTGGGAAACAAAACCCAGGGAAGAGTACAATGGGGTGAGATACTAACAACAACAAAATGGAAAGGGACCTGGGGTAGTCATATCAGATGACCCAAAGGTGGGCAAACAATGTGAGAGGGCAGCAAGGAGGGCTGGGGGGATACTGGGATGCATAGGGAGAGGCATCGCCAGTAGAAAACAGGAAGTTATTATCCCTCTGTACAGACAGTTGGTGAGACCCCATCTGGAGTACTAAGTGCAGTTCTGAAGACCCAATCTCCGCAAAGACATAGACAGGATAGAGGCTGCCCCGAGGAGGGCAACTAAAATGGTGCAGGGTCTGCACTGGAAGACATATGAAGAGAGACTTAAGGAGCTGAATATGTATAGCCTCGAGGAAAGGAGAGAGAGGGGGGACATGATAGAAACTTTCAAGTACCTCAAGGAATCAACAAAGTTCAAGAGGGTAGCATCTTTCAAAAAAGAGGTGCAAGAAACAAGGGGGCACAATTTGAAAACAGAAGGGGTGGCTCAGAGGTAATTTACAAAGTATTTTTCAGAGAGGGTTGTGGATGCATGGAACGGCCTTCCAGAGGAGGTTGTGAGTCAAAAACAGTGGTGGAATCTAAGCATGCATGGGACAGTCATAAGGCAATTCTAGGGGTGGGGTAGGAAGAAGTAGGCTGCTGGTTAACTAGGATCTGCAGCTTATCCATTAGGTAGGGAAATGGGCAGACTGGGTGGGCCAAGCGGTCCTTATCTGCGGTCAAAATCTATGTTTCTATGTTTCTATAATAGTGATGAGGGAATAAGGGAAATTCAGAGCGACCTACAAAAGCTAGAGGGGTCGTCAATGGTCTAGCAGTTAAAATTCAAAGCAAGAAAGTGCAAGGTAATGCACCTAGGTAAAAATAACTCCAAGACAGAGCACTGGATGGGAGGAGAGAGACTTATCACTACAGCTGAGGAATGGGATCTGGGAGCTATCATTAGCAACTCACATAAGCGATCAAGTCAGAACAACAAGGCTAACAGGATGCTGGAATGTATCAAGAGGGGTACTAATAGCAGAGGAAAGAAGATAGTATTTCCCCTGTACAGATCCCTTGTGAGGCCTCACCTAGAGTACTGTGCCCAGTTCTGGAGACCTCACCTCAGAAAGGATAAGTATAGGCTGGAGACAGTGCAGCGCAGAGTAACAAAAAT
Organism: Neoceratodus forsteri; assembly: GCA_016271365.2. Lineage (NCBI taxonomy): Eukaryota > Metazoa > Chordata > Ceratodontiformes > Ceratodontidae > Neoceratodus > Neoceratodus forsteri. The sequence continues at coordinate 807,842,849 of CM057449.1, read as the reverse complement.
GATTCATGGTCAGCAGGGCAAATCCTATGAGGAGTGCCTCAAGGCACTAAATATGTACTCACTGGAGACCAGAAGGGAGAGGAGAGATATGATAGAGACCTTCAAGTTTCGTAAAGAATTAACAAAGTGAACTGCAGGGAACTATTTAGCTTGAATACCAATTCACAGTCACGTGAACATGAATGGAAATTTACAGGAGGTAGGTTCAGGAGAGATGTGAGGAAGTACTACTTTACAGAAAGGGTGGTGGAGCCTTGGGACAGTCTGTTCGCTGAAGTGGTGGGTGTGAAAACAGTCAAGGGATTCAAGCAGGGCTGGGACATACTGAAGGTAATAGTAGTTGCTGGGGGTGACAGGATCAAGGAGGAGAATAGAGAGAGGACGAGGAGTGTTAGTACCTTGGAGGAACAGTAAGTTCCAGGGATTATAGGGAACTTGGCCGTCACTGTCTATGTTTCTGTCTGCCAATGAAATTGCTCGTTTTTCTTGCCATTTTATAAAGTTATTAACAGGGAACATGCTTTTTTAAGGAAGTTTATTGCAGAAAGTAAGAGGAAGACAGCAACTCTACTGGCTGGATGTCGGGGTTCTAGTACAATAAGAACAAAACAATTGTATTGTAAGGGTTGTACTCAAATATAAAATAATGCCATTTAGTGTAATTGATTAACTTGTAAAAGTTTATGCAGTTTGTGGACAATTATTTTGTGAGAAATTAGTCCCTGTAGCTCCTTCATCTTAATTCTACATTTGTCAAATCTGCTCACCAGTTCTGCACTCCCCCCCCCCAAAAAAAGCACTATGGATACCCAAAAAAGTTTCATGTCTAATATATGAAATGTTTTGACCCATCATAATCAGATAAAAATGCATTATATTTGCATAGTTATATAGTACTTAAGTATCTATGGGTATGCCACCAGTAATTTCACTTATTGGCCAGATGGGGTTTGCATGCACAATGTGATACAGTTGTGTTTCAAGCAGAGCAGAAGGCCAACAGATGAAGAACAGCTGATGGAGAAGTTCAGTCATGGTCATGGACACAGGAAAATTATACTCACAATTTTATTGTACAATCTGTAATTTGTATCATTTTCACACACATTCCAGTCAGGCAGGTAAGAAGGTGATGTTATCTACATGGCAATGATACAGGATGTGGGAAATGTGAATGACGATGGTGAGAGAAAAATGATGACAAACAGGATCTGTTGTTTCTGAATATACAGTAGTGTTCTTATATGTGTTCTTTAATGTAATTATTCGTTTTTACTATTTTTAATTTGGCTTTATTATATTATATTATTTATAAGAAGAAAAAACATGATTTCAGTAGATTATTGATATAATTTGTAAAAATGCTTTCACACTGCAGAGGATCTGTTTAATTTTTTTTTTTTTAAATACAGTGGACTGGTACTGAAGGTAAGGACCAGAAGGCAATTTCTATGAAGATTTGTGCGATGGAGCAGTGACTGCAAGGCAGTTTCCTTTTTTATTGCCACTGTGCCATGACATGCTTTCAGATGGCATTGAGCAGGGCAGAATATATGACATATGAGCAGCTAATATATTATTCGATATAATATACTATATGATCATGTAATCTGATATACAATATGATATATGATAAAATAATATAATTTGATATATGAAAAATAATATGATCTGATATGATACGACATGATATAACCTGATATATTCTGAAATAATATATATGTGATAATTTGATCAGATACAATATGATACTGTATAAGCTGATAATATGATATGCTATATGAGAAGATATTATATATACTGATATCATATGATATAACATACTGTACTCTGCTATAATATGATATAATACATGATATATACACTAGTATCATAAAATGTGATGTAATATGATATGGCATAATACAGTTGAACATATGATCATTGTTATTATTTTGTATTTATTATTATTATTTTTATGTTTGCTTGCATGTGCAGGACACACGAAATATACTGAGGTTAGCAGAGCATTGCAGAGGTATGGCAATGTTTGTCCAATTCAGTGAACCCTTTCAGGGGTGCGTCCCTCTGCCACCAATCAACAGGGAAATTGACAATAATGGCAGTTTCAGAGTGAGCGCTGGACTTGAAAGAAATCTTCAGCTCTGATCAGGGACAGTTTTGTTATCCCTGATTGCAGTTAGAGATGTGCAAAATTAGAACATTTAATTCCCAAAATATTTCCTGAAATTCATTCATTTCACAAAATAATTTGCAGGTGTGAAATGTGAAATTCCACGGACGAAATGTTAAATTTCATTTGTGAAATGCAAATTTTTGCCCATAAAACAGCAACATTTGGGCAAACTTTGGCAAAATTCATTGGAAATTTGACAAAATTTCACATTTTGTAGGCAATATTTCTCACCCAGCAATACATTTTGCAGAATGGCTGAATTTCACAAAATGTTTTGCAAGGGAAAATTGTCAATTTCGCTGCAATTTAACCAGCAAAATTTAATTTCAAATCTCTAATTGCAGTGGTAGCTCCCCCCTGCCCCCCGCAACCAGATACACAGAGGCAGAGAAGACTCCAGCCAAGTGCATTCCAGTGCACAGTAATGTGTGTGGCTGGAGTTATGAGCAACCCATTTGCTCAGTGTGCCTTTCATGGTGAAGCATAACAATAAATAAAGTTAATTAACATAATAAGTAAGCTGCTTCATGGCTTTGTAGATTGGGGGCTCCTACTGCCCACCACACAGTCCCCTGAAAGCTTACATTGGGGTGGCCAATCCCTGTGTCAGTATGCCCCCCACCCCACCTCTCTATTGTGGTAAACTGGGAGCCTAGCCCAGTGTGCCCAGATAATTTTTTTAAAAATTTCTGACACTGGGATGCCCAATCCTGGTGTCGGATGACTCGCCTACCAAGCCCAAACATATCTTTTGCCAACTGTGGGGATGTCCAATCCCCATGTCAGCATGCCCCCCACTATTGTGGCATACTGGGAGCCCACCCCAGTGTGCCAAAGTAATTCTTTATTTTTTTTCTGACACTGGGTTGCCCACTCCCATTGTTTGATATGCCCTCCATGCCCTCTTTTTTCAGCCAACCTCAGAGTGCCTAATACCTGAATCAGCACTGATCCCCCACTCCACCAGTCTGGCACACTGGGAGCCCACTCCAGTGTGCCAAAATCCATTTTGTAATATTTCACCTGTAAAGAAGAAAACAGTCCCACACCATATCTTCTTTTTAAACCTGAAAAAAAAAAAATGGTTCCTCGTCATTCCCGCTGGCCCCCCTCCTCCAACCAGTGCCCTTCCTCAACCTGCACCCCACCTCCCCACACCCCCCTCACCCATACTTACCTCCAGAGGTCAGGAGCAGCGATCTTCTGTGGACTGGGAACTCGTCTGCACTCTTCAAAAACCATCCGGGAACTGAAGAAATAACAGTAAGCCCTATAATGGCAGTGAATGGGGAGATTTCAATTTAGGTTGATATCTCATCCAATCTTTGGAGTTTCGGTCCTAAATTTTCAACATGGGGTTCTTGGCACTCCACCTCTTGAATACTGACACTGTCATTTCATATCATTTCTCAGTCCCAAAAGGTGATTTTGCGGTCGCTCCATGGAAACACCTTTCGGGGCTGACTAATGAAATGACAGTGCCACAGTTCATGAGGTGGAGTCCCAAAAAGCCCATGTTGTAAGTTTGGTGAACAAATTCAAAAAAATTACTGCTTTATGATTGTGCATTATGCAGTTTCTACGCACACCCATAACTTTTCCAATTTTTACTATTTTCACTCCAAATTTTCAACATTGCCATTTTTTCAAGTCTCCATATGAACAGTGTAGCTGTCATTTTTCATATCCAGCCTGAAACATGTGTTCACACCTGTGGCACAGAATGGAACAGTTACTGTGCAAAATCAACTTTTGGGATGGAATATCAAAATGATGGTGTCACTGTTCATGAGGTGGAGTCCCAAAAAGCCCATGTTGAAAACTAGGTGAAAAAGTCCACAAAATGATTGCATTACAGGCATGCATTGCAGAGTTTCTTTGCATACTCGTAACTTGGCCAGTTTTTCAGATTTTCAGCATTACCATTTTTTCACACCTCCTCAAGAACAGTACAGCTGTCATTTTTCACATCCTGTCCAAAATATGTTTTTGCACCTGTGGTGCTGAATGGTGCAGTCGCTGTGTGAAATCACCTTTTAGGATTGAGTAACAAAAGTGCCTCCGCTCCTGAGGTGGGGTCCCAAAAAACCCATGTTGAAAATTTGAACCGAAAATACCAACAAACGCCCTGGGTGTTAGGGTTTTCAACCATAATGCCCCATCCTGTAAAGCCTGGCAGGCACTGGGGTTTGACTTGGGGTCACTGGCCATAATGCTCACACCATTCCACCCCCACACCCACCTTGCAGTCAAAGACAGGCATTATGGTGTGCCTTGCACTCTCCAGCCCTAATGTTCAGCCCATTCTCCTATACTGCACCCATCTCAGCTTATTTCCTTATGGAATGGGGTGAGCATAAGGACTGAAGATCCCAAGGCATGCCATGACACCTATCAGTGTCTGCAGGGTGGGGTGAAGTGGAATGGCATAAGCGTTATGCCCATTCACCCAAAGGCACACATCCAACACCTGTCAGTCTCTGCAGGGTGGGGGTGTGGGTTGGTGTTAGTTCAATATTTCACTGCCATTCCTATTATGAATCTCTCTAACTCCTGCGCTACCAATGCCAATACCAGCAAGCAAACATTTGGCATTGAGAAATGTTTGTTATTTATGGGCCAAGAAAATATGAATCATAAAAGTAAACTTGTGATTTGGGCTTGTTTCTTCATTCTCTGCCTTAGTGCTTTCTTTCTTTAATCTGCTAGAGACAACTGGGGTGGGGGCATGTGGAATTGGGTAGCAAATGCAAGTTGGAACTAATAATTACATGGGTTCCCCCATGAAAATGGGCATTTGATGCTCTTGGGTTCTTACCCGGTTAACAAATCAAATAAATTACATTTCTGGATTTATCTCACCCACCCCAGGTAGAGAACCTGAGAGCACTTAAGGAAGGAAAAGTGGGAAACCAATGTTCTTCTTGATTGCTAATGATGGTTTCATCACCAGATGCATTGGATTACCACCAGGAAAGTCTGCTTGCACAGCAGTGGGAGTAGAACCAGTGGATTTCTGAGGACTTAAGAACCAATGTGTATTTGGCAGTGCTATTAGGGGCCAGCAGCCTTTGTCAACCAGCCCCATGACCTTGACTCCCAATTCTTGTTTCACAATTACCAGCTCCAGTCTCTATCACCACCACTTTCAGAAACTGTATTTGGAGGCACTGGTAGGGTAAGATATTTATCGGCTCCCTTCCTCCTCTGCATCCCTTTCTCCTCTGCTTTACATACTTCAACACATCCAGTGCCGATGATGACATCCTCCAGACACTAACAATGATGCCTGACAATAGTTGTTATTGATTCATAGATGCCACCATGTCATGCACACCTGAGGCATGGACAAGATGCTTGTCCATATGACTCACAAGGTAAAAGGGAAGAGCAATACCACTAGGCTACACCACCCCACCTCACTGACAGCCCAGACCCCATCCAATTGAGAGACATTGTGACCATGTGTCTCACATAGTAGTCTACTTCAATTTTCCTTCACTGGGTGGATTGCAGGCTTACAGACAAGCACTAAATAAAATATATGGATTTCTGTTTCCTGCTGCAGCACAGTCTGGGAAACAAAAACACAAATTAAGTCCTCCCAAATCCCCCTGCACCTTTTCCAGTCTGTGAAATGTAATCAGCCAGGCTCCTGCTGCAGAGGAAAAATAATGAAATCAATACTGCATTCTGTGCTGACTACACCCTCAGTACTCAGTAAGAAATGAATCTCTCAAATCCACCTGCAACATAGCTAATCTCCTAGATGCACTCTTCTCTGCTATGCTCCTGCTGTAGGTGGGACCTGTAACAATCAATGCAACAGGTCCACACCACTGTGCAGTCTCTTCTCTCCTCTTCATTAACACAGTTTAACATACTTGCCTGCCTGAAATGACACTGACATAAAATGAGATTGACCAAACAAGCTTCTCTGATGATTTCTTACATTTTCTGATCAAAAGCTCCTTCATGATTCAAGACCTTCCCCTGTGAAAGAGAGCTGGATATGCCACTGAAATGTGTGCAAAGCATGGCATTCATGATCCCCAGCTTCTTCGATTGCATGTTGCAGTTCATGTCTGGCTTGCCATTAACTTGGTCATGCTCATTTTGTGCCCTCAGTAAAGAGTGTTTTATTATGACATCGAAGAGCTGAAATGCAAAAGGGAAACTGAATTCCTTGAGATTTGTTTTATTCTGAAACATTGACTTTCAGCACACTCACCTAATGCAAGTTTGTTATTTGCTGATCAATACTGGTCACTATCCTCTGCTGGACTTTGCCAGTGTATTTTTCTAATCAAGGGGCATGAAGGGGGAAGAAGGTGGGAATGAGTGCCATGAGATCGAGGTGATGGAATGCTTACTCTCTTGTATTGGGTCAGGCTGGGGAAGGGGAGGATGTTGGGGTTGGGATTGGATGGGGCAATGGAAAGATTTTCTTTTTTACTGTAGTGGAATAGAATCTGTTTAACATTGCTGGGACTGGAGGGTAAAAAAAGTTGCTATGCAAGTTGGGGGACAATTTTTATGTCATGTGTATCCGCTCTACTGGTATACCAAAAGACTAAATAAAGCATAATTTCACTGGTGAAGTGACACTTCTGGAGAAGGACATAATTTGCCAAGTAAAGGGCTTTGCATAGTGTGCATTTCGCCAGAGACATGCCACCATGTGAAATTTTTGCCTGGTGAATCGCTTACAGTACCACTCAATGGAACTATGCAAAGTGCCACTTCAGGCTATGTCAACTAGTGGCACTTAGCATAGTTTTTCTCAAAGCAAAGATTTCTGATTTCACACACCTCTATGTGTAGGGTCCTTAATCTTGTTTACATTTCATTTGGCATAGCTGCTCCATCAAGAATTAATTCTAATGAGAAACAAGTGGAGGAGGGAAAAAAAATGTGAATTTCATTTAATAGTACAGTTTGAGATTCATAGACAGTGAAACATCTGCTGTTTGAAAAGAAAACATACTTTTTCTTTTTTCTTCAGCTTTTCATGACTAATTTGATTATTAAAAGCCAGTACAGCAAATATAAATCATATGAAAAGACAACAAAACAAATCAATATAAAAGTACATTCATTTTTTCTTACTTTTTTTTATTACTAAACTCTGATGTGCTTAGTTCATAGCCTGATTACACTGTCCTTAAAATCAACATTCATGTGAAAGAATGCTTATAAAAGTGACTATACACCAGGATGGGTTCCTTTTGCATGATTATACTGTGCCTTTTTATCTTTTGTTGTGATTAAATGATATTTTACAAACTTTTCCAACTTGTTCTATCATGAACTATTACACGCTTTTGTAAAGAATCATTCTACAGACAGTAATAAGTAGTAGAAAATGAATAACATACAATAATTAATATTCTCAAACTTAAATATTCATACAAAAGCACAGAAAAAACACATAAACAACATATTTAAACATACTGTACATACATAGCCTTGGGGATACCGTAGGACTGGTGGGGACAGGCAAAGCAGTGCTTTTCCCCAAACCTTATTATACTCCATTGCATCTCCTTCTTGTGTTCCTCAGCCATGATATGAATTTAATGGGGGATGGGATGGCAATGAGTGGCATTGTTCACTTCCAGAGCATCAGAGGGATTGAAGGATCAACCAGATTTTTTTATAAAAAACAAGTACTTCAAATTTTTGATCTTCCACTGAAAGTGCCAATTGGGGGCAGCCCTAAACACAGTTGGTATGGGAAAAACAGGATGAATGATCCATGTTACAGTGAGCTAAAGTAACCCTGTGGATTTTTAAAGGGTTCTGAATACTACACCCAAGACTGAGAGTTGAACAGACCACTGGAACTAATATCTCTGCCTTATATATTTGATTACTACTGGTCCATGCTGATCTACAAAAGCATTATTGGCTTATACTCTTTTTACTGTATCTATTGTAAATGATCTCCTGACCAAGACAGTCTGCATCAAACAACTAGGATTACAGTTTGCAGAAATATTCAAAGTCAAACACGTCTTCTGTGCCATAAGTGAAATGCGGTCTCCTATTCCACTCCATTACCTTGGACATTTCACCACATAATATAAACAAACTTTCCTTTTACTCCTCTTAAAAGTTTCCATATACAGATTCCAGTACAAATCTTGTTGCTATGAGATTTAAATCTCAAACTCTTACTTGAAACACCTGTGTGCTGTGGAAACTACTGTATGTTCCCAACTGTTTGCTTATCTTTTTGGGAAAAAAATACCCCAGCTTGGATAATATGCCATAGCTCTTGTCTTAATGATTATAAAATATCATTTGTTAATGTTGTTTGCTGTACACACACTGCTATTTTGAGTCCCCTGGGACATCACAAACCCTATGAGAACAGGCTGAAAGACTTAAATATGTACTCCCTGGAAGACAGGAGGAAGAGGGGGGATATGATTGAGACATACAGTATAAATACGTTATGGGGAGAAACAAGGTGCAGGAAAACACAATTTTCCATTGAAGAAGATGCTCCTAGATTAGGGGACATGGGATGAAACTGGAGGGAGAGAGGTTCAGAGGGAATGTGAGTAAGTAGTTCTTCATAGAGGGGATGGTGGATAAATGGAACTGCCTACCGGAAGAGGTGATGTGAGCAGAAATGATTACAGAATTTAAGAATACATGGGATAGGCATAAGGGAATCCTGACAGTCAGTGGAAGGAGACAACCTCCTTACAGGGTAGATTGAAGGAGCATTTTATGTGCATTCATAGGCAGAGCAAGTGGGCCAAAGGCCCTTACCTGCTGACATCTATGTATCTATGTATCTATGTCTTGGTCCTACATCCAAAGGAAGCAATTGCATAAAAAAACTTCTTAAAAATGGTTATTAGTCAATCAATATCTTGTGTATCAAACTATAAATGTAGTCAGCAATTTAAAAAAAATATTTTGAAGTGATCTCTAACATAATCTGAAAATGTGCAGTAAGTTCTGCATATAGTTCGGCACTGTTCTTAGCCAGCCACATCCTCCTCACCAACCTGACCGCTCCCCGACTGCTGCTCAGCTTGAGCGCTGAGTGGGCTCCTCCATCAAGACTGTGGCTCCGGCACTGCTCTTGGCTGGCCACATCCTCCTCACCAACCTGCCTGCTTCAAGCTGCTGCTCAGCTTGAGCCCTGAGTGGGCTCCTTCATCAAGATTGCAGCTCTGGCACTGCTCTTGGCCTTCCGGATCCTCCTCGCCAACCTGCCCGCTCCCCAGATGCTGCTCAGCTCAAGCCCTGAGTGGGCTCCTCTATTGAGAATGCGGCTCAGGCACAGCTCTTGGCTGACTGCATCCTCCTCACCAACCTGACCACTCCACAGTTGCTGCTCAGCTCAAGTCCTGAGTGGGCTCCTCCATCAAGACTGTTGCTCCGGCACTGCTGTTGGCTGGCCACATCCTCCTCACCAACCTGCCTGCTCCCAGCTGCTGCTCAGCTTGAGCCCTAAGTGGGCTCCTTCATCGAGATTGCAGCTCTGGCACTGCTCTTGACCAGCCCCATCCTCCTCACCAACCTTCCTGCTCCCCAGTTGCTGCTCAGGAATGTTTTGTCAGCACTAGGACCACTCGGCTTGTAATTTGATTGGACTTTCTATGGCTGTTTATAGTTCTCCATTGGCTGCTACAGGCCTCTACTGCTTTTCTATTTGGACGCAGCGCTATCCTGCAACTCTAGTGCTTGGTGCTCCTAGTGACTCTGTTTTCTGTATATGCAGCACCAGGCACTCCTGTATAACTGAAATTGCTGTGTCAGGCGCTCCTGTAATCTCTGTGCTTTCTAACTTGAAAGGTTTGCCTAAAAACAGTTTTTTTTCTGTACTGTGTAGCATTATTAATGTTTTCATTTTAGATTAATACAAATGTTAGCAGATAGCCTTAGTAGACTGTGTTAGATAACTGCTTGATTACTGCTACATGCTTTTGTTTTAACTTAAGTTTAATACAAATGTTAGCTGTTAGACTTAATAGCCTGTTATACAGTAGATAACCATTGGATTACTGCCACAAGCTTTTAATATCTCTGCCTGTGAATCTTTCTGTCACTGCACACACCCCCACCACTAGACCGCTGTACTCTCAGCCTCTTTGCTCCCCTTGGATGCCACTGACACCAAAAGCCCAATCTACCCCCCACTGATAATTTCTCCTCTCCCATCCTGCTATGCCTCCTTTTGGCACCCACTCCCCCTCCTTTTTGTCTCTTGTGCTGCCCCCCCTGCTGATTTAGCTGCCCTCTGTACTGGAATCTTTACGTGTGCTTACAATCATTCCTTGCTTTCTTTCCAGCTCGAACCCTGAGCAGGCTCCTTCATCGAGATTGTGGCTCTGGCACAGCTCTTGGCTGGCAATATTCTTCTCACCAACCTGCCAACTCCCCAGCTGCTCTTCAGGCATGCTTTTGCCAGCACTAGGACCATCTGGCTTGTAATATGATTGGTCTTTCTTTGGCTGTTTCTAGTTCTCCATTGGCTGCTACAGACCTCTACTGCTTCTCTATTTAGACTCAGCTCTACCCTGTATTTCTAGTGCTTGGTGCTCCTACTGACTCTGTTTTCTGTATGTGCAGTGCCAGATGTGCCTGTATAACTGAAATTGCAGCACTAGGTGCTCCTGTAATCTCTGTGCTTTCTAACTTGAAAAGTTTGCCTAAAAACTGATTTCCTTTTTAAGTGTCCATTTCCCCCTTAGCAGGTTATAAAGATCTGCCACTAGAGTTCCCTTAGTTCTTTTTTGCAGTGTGATTGAAGTAAGAAGATCTTTCACTGTCAACTATAGGCTCCCCCCTCCCATTCGCTCTCTAGCCAACCATTGTAGATACTTCAAGCTGCTCTATATCTGATTGCTTTCTTTCTCAGTATCCTAATCTATTGCATTGCACCTGCCACTTAGGCACCAAACTGGTAACTATCCTCTTTCTATTCTATCTCCTGTTAACAACTAATCTCTGCTCACTATGTCACTTAAGGGTACCCTTCTACAGAGTGTAGCACTATTGCTCACCCTCTTAAAGTTTGCTGGGCCTCTAATCTCAAGTTCTCTAGCATCTGCTCTGACGGTATTTCAGAGAAATGCCTACTATGTATACAGTACTGTCACACTATCTCATAGTAATAACTTCCATGATCCTCCCAGGGCATGGGTGTCTTCTTCCCAAACAGGGCTATTATTCAAACAGCCTGGATGGTTGACGCCAATGGCACTCCTTCCTGAGTTTTTTAGCTCTCATGTAAAAGCTTCCACACTCTGTACACAGTTTCGGCAATCCAAATATAACAACAAGCAGCTGAAAGAATACCACTATAGGATTGCACTGTCGCCATTGCTGCTCTCGGGAAATATCCACTCCAACCCTGGCCCTCCTCAGTCTCCCACTGTTACACAATGAAATACTGGACAACTTACAATTGCTTTGCTGAACATCTGCAGCCTCCTCCCCAAAATGGGCAGCCTGAATGCTTGGGTTCTACAACACAACCCAGACATCCTATCAATGATTGAAACCTAGCTCTCCCCCAATACAGCTGACAGTGCAGTTTCTATTCCTGGCTATTCTGTGTTCAGACAAGATCATCTGACTAAGCATGTAGGCAGATGTGCAATCTACCTCCGTGAAAATATACATGGTCTAGTTCTTCCAATGCCTAGTACTGGGACCAATGTACAGTGCAAGCTCTTGCATTAAAGATACTCCTAGGGGCACACAATAAAACCCTCACTTTCCTGTTGGTTTACATCGTCCCATGTCAGAAGACCCTAGGATTGGATTCTCTCGTGGAGTGTCTAGGCACTGTCAGTCTTAACTCTGAAATCATCCTGCTCAGGGATTTCTACATTAATTTGCTCTCCCCTGCAGCTAACCCTTACAAGGATGCTGTCCCATCAATTAACCTCTCCCAGCTAGTAGACACCCTGACCAGGGTGAACTATAAGACTGGAACATTCACCCTACTGGACTGGGTACTATCAAATCACCCTGAACACATCTCTCACACAACAGTACTCCTGGATGTTTGCAGTGAACACTCCATTGTCCTTTTCCACTGGTTAAATAACTACTCAAAACCCCCAGCCAGAACAGTCATAAACAGGATCCTTAAGAGGAGGCACCTTGAATTGCTAAAAGCTAACCTTCATCATCAGGAATGGTCATTAGTCTATTCCTCCTGCTCAGTTGACTCCACACTTGAACAATTTATACACCAATTTATTGTTGTGTGTGACAAGCATGCCCCACTAAAAAGCATAAAATCATTGGCTACAACAATCTATGGTTTTCACCAAAACTCCTCGAGTGTTTGAAGGCAAGAGATCACTTGTGGCATAGATCCAGAGTCACTGGTAAACAGACTGACATCCAGAACTACAAAAACACCCAAAATGACTGCACAAGGACCATATGGACCACAAAGAACTATTACTTTAAGGACACCCTCACACACTCTTGGAGTGATGGCCAAATATTTTGGTCAAACCTTAAGGAAGTAGCTGGAAAAGATAAAACCCCCCTACCGTACTTAACATCAATGGGGTACCCACTCTGGATCCTTGTATCATTGCTAATATGTATAATAATGCTTTTTCTGATCTGAAAGTTGTTCTTCACCCTGATTTCTTTCATCATTCCAACTCAAGGCATAACGTTAGTTCTGAAGACCAGCCACCTGCCCACCCTTCTTAACACTTTATAGCCATCTCCCTGGGAGAAGTTAGGAAATACCTACTTACGGTCCTTGGGATGGCTAGATTCAGTGGTGACTCCCTGGACCTTAAATTTGTGGCACTAACTCTGGGTGAAATACTTGCTCCTTTGACACATACAGTATAATCAACATCTCACTGAGATACTCTCACTTCCCTCTGATATGGAAATCTGCCTTCCTGACACCTGTATATAAGAGTGTAGTGACCGCACGTCTCATGGTAACTATAGACCCATTTTGATCCTTCCACCATTATCAAAAGCACTTGAAAGAACTGTAGCAGATCAACTGATTGACTACCTAGAAAAATATAAATTCAATGACTGCAACAACACAGCTTTTGCAAGGGACACAGCACCACTACTGCTTTGCTTGAGTTTACGGGTCATATCCACAACTCCCTGGATCAGGGTGCCTTTGTTGGTGTGGTTTTTATTGATCTAACAAAAGCATTTGATACAGTTAATCATGTCCTTCTACATGAACAATTGGGGTCCATTGGGCTTGCATGCAACACTGTCGCTTGGTTTGAGAGCTACCTTTCATCCCACTCACAGCTCACAGCGAGTGAAGATCGCTGATGCCCTATCTACTAGCAAATCTGTCCAATCTGGAGTCCTCCAAGGATCTATATTTGGTCCATTATTATTCAGTCTATTCCTAAACCAGCTCCAGTATGCCTGTCTGTGCCGAATTCTGCTTTATGTGGATGATGCAGTCCTGTTTATGAGTGATTCTGACCCAAAGCAACTGGAAATAAATCTCCAGAAGAGTTTTTCAAAGGTACAAAGTTGGTTCTGTGAGCAAAAACTCATCTTGAATTCGAAGAAAACAATAACAATGTTATTCTGTAGCTCCCACAATAGACATATAGTTACCCTCTTAACATCACAAATAAGGTTGGGACACCTTTGGAACTAGTCTTACACTTTAAATACAGCTGACAGTATTTTGACTTATGGCTACCACATAGACAATACAGCTAAGGCAGTTAATAGGCGCATACATTAAGTTTTCTATACAGGCATAAAAATGGTCTGACCACAGAGGGTTTTACTCTAGCTATCCTTAGTTCAGTGGTCTCGCTAATAGACTATGGTCTAATAATCTATGGCTCCTCAACTGACATGGCACTAAACAAAGCCTGCTGCCTTGCAGTTGGTTCAGAAAGATTCACACATACATGTGACTTGTATATTAAGACAGACAGGCTCCAATTTGAAGGAAGGCTCAAATTCCAAATCTGCTTGATTGCTAAAAAAATAAGTCTTGGCCTGGTGCCCCATGGGGTGCGGAAGCTCCTTACCCCACATGATAATAAGCGCTTCACCAGAAGAACTGATAGTATAGTTTTCAAAATCCCTCACTGTCATACCTCCCAAGGACAAAGGGCTTTCTTCCATCGCTCTCCATATTGGCTTAACTCCTTACCCCTGGACATTTCTTCCATAGTCAGGTTAGGCCCCTTCAAACAAAAGCTAAAGCACCATCTTGTTTCAAATTCCAACTGTAATTGCTTTCACTAATCCTCTCACTCTTATAGGGACTTGATACTGTATACTTTCCTCCCAGGGCAACCCTTAGATGGCCCTAAATTTTCCTACTCTAGGTTCCTAATTTCTTTTATTCCAAAGCAATTTTCCCCTAGTTATCCACTACTCTAATCTATCTCCCTAGAAATTCTCCCTTTATCCCCCCCCAGTTTTCATCCCGAAAGTTGTCTGTCACCTGGACCTGTTTCCACAACTTGTAAATATTCTCTTCCCCCTACCCCAATGACGAAGCCTCTTTGGCTGATGTATTCTCCTTCCCCTATTTAAATCTACCTGTTTATTATGTATGTCGTAGCCTGTCTTACCTAACTGTTTACCTTTACTACCCTTCACTCTCTTGCATCTAATTGTATTTTTTACATACATTGTACAATGCCAACTTGATGTCTTGTTACCTTACTTGCCGAAGTTTAACATTGTCTGTATTGTTTACTTGGTATTTAATTCTTGCTGCTTAACAGCAATCACTTATGTTTACACTGTTTGTCTAACTCTGATGTTGAACCTATGTAATGAGCTTGTTCTCAAAAGGTGTTAATCCAAAATCATAATAAAATAAAATAAATAAAATAACATGACTTTGTCTTTTGGGGCCAAGCAGTGTGACAACTTGGAAAAAAAAAGGAATTCAAGAAAATCTTCAGAATGCTTACAATACTCATAATGATTTGGAACAAAGCTTCAGTATTTAACCCTAAACCACTGTGTGTTTCTAATTGTCAGTCCTTGTTTAGAAGAAGTCTGATGCATGCAACTGTACTCTTGCAAGATCAAGCTCTTATGAAAAGAGAAAAGCAAACACATGTTTGGATCACTTATTTCTCCTAAGGGCTGTAATGGATTTGCAACTGACAGCCTCTCATGGTTACAAACATCTTCCTCCTTTAGTAACAAACGGTACATTGTGAAGCAAACACATTAGGAAACTAGAAAACTTGTTTTAGGATCACAGGCCTTACTTTATTTAGACTGACTCTTAACTTACTGAATATGAGTAATATACTGTATACAATATTATGACTTCAAGACATGTTTACAGGATGTGTGAAGCATGCATGAACAGATTACCAGTCATACTAGAGGATCTGCTTTGAAACTAAGGCCCTGGATACACTACAGAACTGTTTTGGAAAAACATTTTTAAAACCATTGTAGCCAAACCATTTCAGTGCATCCACACTACCAGTAACCATTTTTATGTTGCTTGCACGCATGTGCAAGAAACATAGTGCCATCATCGGAGATTTCAGAGGTGTGTCACCTCCTCCTCCAATTCAGTCAGTGAGCTGGCAGGTGCGGCCCCTGTAAGCCAATGCATTTTGGAGCTGTCTATGACATGCTCCAAAATGCAGTGGCATACAGTTGAAAGGGGGAGCCACGCTTCAGGGAGCAGAGATAAGAAGTGTAGCTCCCACCCCACATGCAGGCGTGCGCGCCCCCGCACCTACTGTGTAGCCGACGGGGCGCCCAATCCCCGTCGGCTGAGCTGCATCTCTCTCCCCCTCCCCCCAGTTAGGTGCCACGCTGGGAGCCCACCAGCGTGGCAATCACTCCTTGGCTGACGGGTGCCCAATCCTCGCCAGCTGAATGCTCCCCCTCAATTCTCTTGTGCCACGCTGGGAGCCCACCCAGCATGGCAAACGGTCCCATGACATTTTTTTTATTTTTTACCTGAAAAACTAAAACGTCCATGCGGCCTCCCGACCCCTCCCACAACCCGCACTCCACCCACTGTGCACCCAGCCTCCCACGCCCACCCCTCACCCCATACTTACTCCGACTCCAGCGATTTATCTTCGTGGACCGGAACACGCTCACTTCTTCAAAGCTGACCGCGAACTGAGGAAATGCCGGTAAGCTGTATAATGGGCTAGATGGGGGTTTCAACTTTGTTGCATATCTCAGGTATTTTGGGAGTTTTGTACCAAATTTTAACATGGGACTCCTTCTCATTTTCGATAAATTGTTGTCATGGCGTTATTCAGGCCCAAAGGGTGATTTCGCAGTGACTGTGAAATCACCCTTCAGGCCTGAATACCACCATGACAGTGACATCATTAATGAGAAGGGGTCCCAAAACCCCATTTTGAAAATTTGGTGCCAAAATTCTTAAAATGACTGTTTTACGAAAGGCATGCTATGCGTAGTTCTACACAGGCTCGTAAGTTCGCGAAATTTCAATATTTTCACCCAGATTTTCAACATTGCCATTTTACCACACCTTCTTATGAGTAGTACAGCTGTCATTTTTCACATCTCACCCAAAATGTGTTTCTGCCCATGTAGCGCACAATGGCGTAGTCGGTGTGCGAAATCAATGTACAGGACAATTAAGAAAATCACAGTGACACTGTTCATGAGCAGAGGTCTTAAATGGCTATGTTGAAAATTTGGTGAAAAATTCCTAAAATGACTGTTTTATTTAGCATGCTATACAGTTCCTACGCAGGCTTTGTAAGTTCAAGAATTTTCAATATTTTCACTCCAGATTTTCAACATTGTCATTTTACCACACCTCCTTATGAGCAGTATAGCTGTCATTTTTTACATCCTGCCCAAAATGTGTTTCCGCCCATGTAGCTCACAATGGCGCAGTCGGTGTGCGAAATCAATGTATGGGACACATTAACAAAATCACAGTGACACTGTTCATGAGCAGAGGTCTTAAAATGGCTATGTTGAAAATGGTGAAAAAAATTCCTAAAATAACTGTTTTATTTAGTTGCAGTGCTATAGTTCCTACAAGACATCGTAAGTTCGCAAATTTTCAATATTTGCACTCCAATGACTTCCAAATACCTAAACAGCACATAGAAGCAAGCAACATTCGGCATTGACAAATGCTTGTTGATAATGATTTAGTGTGTCCACACTGCTAGTGTTAAATCTGTTCTCCTTGTATCTATTTTGTGTTAAGTCCAACACACAGAACTGTGCTTGCCTGTACACATTGCAGCTAGAACTGTTTTAGTTAAACCATTACAGCTTAAAACGTTTTTGCTCCTGTCCAGACCTGTGAATGTGGGGGTGGATCGAGACAGCCGGTGTCAGAAGGTCAGTCAGATAGCCAGAGCCTAGTCAATGTTTGTAGGGCCTTGTAGGTGAGTAAATGCACTTTGAAGATAACCCTCCACCTGACTGGCAGCCAGTGCAGAGTCCGGAAAACTTGTCTCACATGACTGGCCCTAGAAAGGCCAGTCAATAACCTGGCAGCAGCATCCTGCACCAGCTGCAGCCAAGATTGGGTACCTCCAGAGACTCTGAAGTATAGAGCATTACAGTAATCAAGCCTGGACATCATAAAGCCATGTACTAGTGTGTGCAGGACTTTAGGAAGAAATAGGGGTTTGATTCTGGAAATGTTCCTCAAGTGGTAAAAATCACTTTGGACAACAAACGATACCTGAGCTTCTAATGTCAATTTGTCATCCAGGATCATGCCAAGATCTCACACCCTAGAGGAGGCAATCAACAGCCTAGGTTCAAGGAAAAGACCTGAGGCCCTGCTTAGAATTATTCCCATCATACCCTCAACCCACCTCAACCACCAGTACCTCCATCTTATCTGGCTTCAGTTGCAACCAGCTAGAGGACATCCAGCCATTGATCTCAGCCAGGCAGCTGTTAAGCACTTCCACAGCATTCAGCATTCCAGGGGACCTGAAGCCCTGCCGGGAAGCACTCCCATCACGCCCTCAATCCGCCTCAACCACCAGTACATCCGTCTTATCTGGTTTCAGTTGCAACCAGCTGGAGGACATCCAGTCATTGATCTCAGCCAGGCAGCAGTTAAGCACTTCCACATCATTCGATGTTCCTTGGATAAAAGACAGACACAATTGGGTATCATCTGCATAGCAGTGAAAACCCACATTGTATCACCTAATGAGCTCTCCCAGGAGCAGCATATACACTGCAAATGTCATTGGTGACAAGATCGACCCCTGAGGCACTCCACAAGGCAGGATCCTCAGGGAGGAGAAGAAATTCCCCATCATTACCTGCTGTGTACTACCAGTGAGATAGGATTCAAACCAGCTAATGACAGTGCTGGTGAGTCCACAGTATTCTCTGAGGAGATCAAGAAGCACAATGTAATCTACAGTGTCAAAAGCTGAAGACCAAGCAGGGATGAAAAAGATTTATCTGTAAAGAGATGCTAATGTAGAGGGGTTCCCTATGAATTTAATTACAGTACAAGTGATTTAAGCAGGATGCACTTAAGTGGGTTGACCACTTAAGTGAGACGCCCACTCATTTACCAATTTTACTGTATGCATTTTCATTAATCAAACATCACTTAGCTGGCACTGTCCTGATGGCAGAAGCCACTTTAAAGAGATGACTGATGGCCAATTTGCAGCTGTTTTGCCAACTACAGTGACCTTTACAATCACTCAGTAATTGACTTTAACCAGCTGCAAATCATTTCTGGTGCTGTTAAACCCTAACCGTGGACATGTTGACAAGCAAACTGAGCTCACAGGAGGTAAAAAAGCAAAGGACATAATCTCTGTCCCATGCTGTGTGAATCAGGATGGCACAGAAAAGAAAAGGCTCTTGGCAATAGATAAAAGTAAGTGCCCATGTTGCTTCCCTAAAGATGTAAAACTTCAGCCTGTCACATACACAGCATCCAGCAATGCTTGGATGACCAGTGAAACTTTCATTGACTGGCTGCTAGCATGGGATGCAGAGCTTAAAAGGGACAATAGAAAAATTCTGCTATTTGTGGACAACTGCTCCGCTCACTCGCATGACATGGAACGCAGGCTGAAATTTATTAAACTTGTTTTCTTTACCGCTAACACCACCAGTATCTTGCAGCCAATGGACATGGAGGTTATACAGCACCTAAAAGGCCACTACCGATCCTATGTGGCTAGCAAGATTTTGCAATCAATTGATGAAGGTGCGAGTGCTCATGTGGCTGAAATTACATGAAAAGTTAATCTTCTTGATGCCATCTACATGCTTCACAGAGCAAGGACGACAGTGAAACAAAGCAAAATCGAAAACGGTTTTGGGAAGGCAGGTTTTAATTGCAGTGGTGTTTCTGTGCCTGTGGCAAGTGGTTTACCTGAAAGCAATGCTGTTTCTGGATTGAAAGATGTTGCAATCCGATCTGGGATGGATAGTGTGGAGTTCAAGGATTTCATTGATATGGATAACCTGGAGCCAACTGTCGGTGAAGTGACTGACGAAGACCTCATAAGCTCCGTGCTGAAAAAGACACTGACAAGAGCAAGGACACAGCAGAGGAATCCCAAGACAAGTCAGTCTCTACCCTGGATGCACTATCTGGTCTGTGAGCTGCTATGCGCTGGTGTCAACTACAGGAGCAGAATGACACCTGTCAGCAGCTGTTTGCCTGCGAATGCATGCCACAGCAGCAAGCAGTGACCGAAAGATGGCAAAGGACAATTATGGATTTTTTCAGGCCGGCAAGTGCTGCAATATCATCCTTGATGTCCACTTTGCCAGCTTGAGTTGCTACTGCTCCAGTCTCAGCTTCTGAGCCAGAATCCGCATTCTCATACCTAACAGAGAGTGCTGCACTCCTGATGGACAAAAGCCCTGATAGCCCTGTAGTTTATATAATTCTGTAACAATCCCAAGTTGAACAAACAGTACAAAAGCACTAAACACATTTTTTGTCACAAGCAGTTAAAAAATAAAAATAAAAAATAAACAAAAAATCATCACTAAGCATAAAAGCACTAAAGCACTAAATAAATCTACAATAACTTCACACGGCCTTACTACACCGATCTGTTTTTGTGGAAGATTATGCAAAAACAGCAAATTTTATTTTGAGGAGATGCTTGCATAAGCAGGATCAACCCCAATCCACTAGCCAATCCAATTTATGCAGCTTCTACTGTACTCAGAGTATTGTGTGAGTCCCTTACTATAAAGAAGAATTACGTCCCCAGTTCTGTTATTCACACTCTTTGATGTTTCACAGAATCTGCTATAGCACTGTACAGTGGCCACATACTGATGTTCTTGTCTATTATGACCCCCCAGGTACTTGTCAACCTTCTGTACCACAGCAAGATGAGACACACAATGTTTTAAAGTCCTGTCTGTGCTTCTACACACCAAGAGTAAAACCTTGCATTTGCCCACAGTGCATTACAAACTCATAACAGTCAAACCAATCACCAAGCTTATTAAGGTCCTCTTGAAGTGTGTTCCCATCTTCAAAGTAGTACACCACCCTGGATTGCTTAGTGTCATGAGTAAATGTAAGCATCCTGCTGAAGACCTCAGCTACCTGACCATTGATACAAATGTTAAACAGCAGTGACCCCACCACCAATCCATGAGAGATGCTGCTGAGTACCCATCTGTAACTGGACTAATATCTGTCAACCACAAATTCCACTTTCTACTTAAAGTCAGTTTGCAAATCCTTGTGTATTCTTCATGTTTAATGCAGTGGTTTACTTTGCTCCAAGACAAAGACTATGAATAAGGCCCTGCCTCTATCCTCCTTCACAGCGAACCTCTCAAAAAAGGTAACCTGGTTGGTTTGCTACACTGTGCCCCCTCACTAAACCATTCTGAGAGGAGTCAGGAACCTTGGCTTTAACCAAGTGCTCAGTTGTTCTATTCAAAATAATGTCTTTGGGGACTTTGGCCAACATTGACATTAGACTGATTACCCTGTAGTTGCCTTAGGCTGACCTTGCCCTCTTCTTAAAGATAATAACCCCATTGCCCAATTTCTAGTCTTCTGGTACTTCACCTTCATGGATAGACAAATTAGATTACTCCAATCATCCTTGCCTATCATTCTTTGTGATGCACTCTCCTCCATAGGTGTACTATATATTTTTCTCATTCATCATATATTAGTTATTTGTTTTCTTCGTGTTTCACCCTACTTGCAATTTTGAGGGCAGTGAAGCTAAGTTCTGTTAAACAGTCTATAAAGTCGAAAGTTATGTAACTAATGTGAATAGCTTACGTACCTATCCAGGTAATTACTCTGACATTGTTGTTCAATGTGGCATCATTAATTAGTCCTCTCAAGCAATGTCAGTGGTGTTAAGCTGCATTCAATTGCAAGCCAAAACAAAAGGCTTCCTGCAGTGCCTCAGCCTGCCAAGGCCGTGGTAATGGAATTTAAAACATTAGAATCAGCCCTCACTCTGAATTTGAATGGAACTGATAAAAGCATGACTGAATAAAGGTTACTGTCTCTGGAAATTTCCTGAGACAAGCCAAATACCTTTTGTGAAATATGAGAATTTTGCAAAAAAAAAGGCTAAATCTGAAATCATAGCTACAGCATAACATGGGGCAAGGAGTCTGAAAAATTAAGAGTCATCTGGACTGCTGAAAAAGAAGCCACATAGTGCTTTATGAACTCTGTAGAGAGAGCAACCAAGAAAAAGCTGTTCAACTTCATAGTTATCATCTGAAAAAGCTCAGCTACGTGAGATGCATCTTTTCAAAAAAAACTGTGAGCTAAGTGACTAGTTCTCAGACCTTGAGACAGTGAGCCTCTCCCAAGTCATGGAAAAAGATCTTGATAAATATGGAATTATTCTTGGTCCTCATATAAAAAATATTATCCTTTTCTTAGTACACCAGAAATTAAATGAAATGCCTTTGAATAGTTGGCTATGTTTATTCTCCTTGTATTCAACTTATTTGTCACCCCCCCCCCCAGTAAACCCTATAAAATGCACAATTCTACTCACTCCACTTTTCTAACTCTTGGACCCCTTCTTATCCCTTGTTGCAATACCACCATGATTGAGACTGTTTTCTCTGTTCATGTCCCACCTACTGTATCTGGAATAAACTTCTATCAATCTTCACATTTCCCCCAGTTGCCCTACTCTTAAACAACTTCTCAGGGATCCTTCTGCTACCTTCTGCTCTTGATGCTAGTACCTCTCTGCTTAGCCCTTGTATCTGCACTGTTCTGCTATCAGAATAATCAGTTGTTACCTCACATTGGGTCCTATTCACTAACACCTATGTGCCTCAGATGTACATTGCATAGGCATGCCTATGTCTGTATGCCATGCAGTGGGGTCCAGTGCACCCCCAGTGGCATGCTCCATAGGCATGCTAGTGCCTCATGCATGGGATACCCTGGCAGGCCATGCTGCAATGCACCAGAGGTGGGCCACAGACATGCCTGGGGGCATGCCCACACTGCATGGCATACACATCACTGTGTACCATGCCATGGCTGGAAATGATTTGCAAGAGGGACACTGCAATAAATATTTACATGTCTCCTCAAAGGTTACCAGCTGGGTGCAAAGGCATTGGAATCCCCCAGCATACAGCTGCACCATCACACTGGACTGCATAGGAGGGCTAGTGGTGGCTGCTCAGGCAAACACCTGCTGTTTAGGACCAGTACGGGTAAGCACCTTACCAGGAGCCACTGCTCATGCATGGCAGGGGATCCACTATGGGATCTAGGACAGGCATCCTATTGGATGCTCACCCATGTCCTACTCTCCACCCCCATGAGCCACATTCCTCCACCATGCTGCTCTGCACTGTGGGGCGCAGACAGGCAGCTGGCATTAGTGAATGCCAGCCAGCACTCACCTGCCCATAGATGCGTAGCAACATATGTACTTTTCACACATAAAGAGTGCATTGGGCCCATAATTTACACATTGTTTCTATTTGTTTGCACAATTTTGCTTTTGTTTTTGCACAGTTGCCTTTGAACTGTATTAACTCCATATACTGTTCCCCTGGGATCACACCTGGAAATGAGCCTTGGTGCAGTCTTCCTTGGGGTTGTCAACACTAATGCTTACCCCCCCAGCCCATAGCCTCCAGTCTGAAGCATAAGGTACAGCTCTTAGCCAGTGCCTCATATTGATGCACTCTTCCAAGGTAAAGAAGTATGTCTCAACACATGTTGCCAACACAACACAACACAATGTTGTAGACTTCCTTGGGCCCTGCATGAAGAAAGGAGATCATGTAAGACATTGCTTGATCAGGGAATGGGGTGAACATTGGTTTTGACAGCCTTGAGAAAGACCCCACCACTGATTCACTAAGACTTCAGAGACCAAAAACCCAATTTTGTTTTCCTTTTGTTGCTTGGGGGGATGGGGGAGTGGAGTTAGGGTCGGAAATCCTAATGTAACTTTTCCCTACTTTTGTGGCATTAAGTTACCCTAACTACATAGAAACATAGAAACATAGACTTTGATGATGGATAAGGACTGCTGGGCCCACCTAGTCTGCCCAATTCCTACCTATCTGATAAGCTGCAGTTTCCAGTTATCCAAAACCCTACTTCCTCCTACCACTCACTAAAATTGTCTTATGTCTTTCCCATGCATTCTTAAATTCACCCACTGTTTTTGACCCCACAACCTCCCCAGGAAGGTGATTCCATGCATCCACCACCCTCTTTGTGAAAAAGTATTTCCTCACATTGCCCTTGAGTAGTCCCCACTCTATCTACAAATTATGCCCCTTTGTTCTTGTACATCACTTTTTCATAATGATGCTCCCATCTTGGACTTTGTTGATTCCCTTGAAGTACTTGAAAGATTCTATCATGTCCCCTCTCTCTCTCTCCTTTCCTGAACGGTATACATATTAAGCTCCTTTAGTCTCTCTTTGTTTGGCTTATGTTGCAGACCCTGAACCATTTTAGTTGACCTCCTCTGGACTGCGTCCATCCTGTCTATCTCTCTGCAGAGATGGGGTCTCCAGAACTGTATGCAGTACTCCAGATGGGGTCTCACCAACTGTCTGTACAGAGGGATAACAACTTCTTGTTTTCTATTGGTGATGCCTCTCCCTATACATTTGAGTATCCCCCTAGCCCTCTTAACTGCCTTCTCACATTGTTTCCCTACCTTAACATAATCTGATATGACTACCCCAGGTCCCTTTCCATTTGTGTTGTTGTTAGTACCCCGCCCCCCACTGTGTACTCTTCCCCTGGGTTTTTGTTTCCCAGGTGCATTACTTTGCACTTTTTTGCATTGAATCTAAGCTGCCATATTTTTGACCATTCCTCCAATCTTGCCAAGTCCCTTCTCATCCTTTGTACCCCTTCTTGTGTATCAACCCTGTTGCAAATATTTGTGTCATCTGCAAAGAGGCATACTTTTCCTTCCAGCCCCTCTGCAATGTCACCTATAAAGACATTAAAGAGGACAGGTCCCAATACTGAACTCTGTGGTACCCCACTAATGACCCCCCTTTCTTCAGAGTGTACTTCATTTACTATTACCCTCTGGGTCCTGTTGTCCAGCCAGCTTGTTACCCAGGCTACCTCCCTGTGACCCACCCCCAGGCTGGCTAACTTGTTTATTAATCTTTTGTATGGAGCTGTGTCAAATGCCTTGCTAAAGCCTAGGTAGGCCATATCCACAGCCCCTCCCTGGTCTATTACTCTGGTAACCCAGTCAAAGAACTCTATTAGATTCATCTGACAAGACCTTCCTGCTGTGAATCTATGCTGCCTTGGGTCCTGTGCCACACTGGCCTCCAGGTACTCAACAATTCTTTCTTTCAGAAGTGATTCCATCATTTTACCTACCACTGAGGTCAAGCTAACAAGTCTGTAGTTTCTTGCCTTTGTCTTGCTCCCACATTTGTGAAGAGGAATCACATCTGCCTTCCTCTAGTCCTCTGGTACTACACCATCCTCCCATGATTTGTTAAAAAGGGTAGTCAATGGTGTCACTAGTTCTCCCCTTAGTTCATTTAGAATTCTGGGGTGAATCCCATCAGGCACCATTGCTTTGTCCACTTTGAGTTTTAGGAGTTCCTTCATGACCCTTTCTTCTGTGAATGGACTGGTATTGACCCCCCTTGTCCAGAGTGCTTTTATTGTTTGGTTTTGGTACCTCCCCCTCTTCTTCTTGTGTGAATACTGGGCAAAAGTATTTATTCAGTATCCCTTCCTTTTCACAGTCACTCTGTTCCAACCCCCCATTAACAAAGATTTTGCAAAGAATTTCCTTTCTTTTTGAGATAGTGGAATCGTACCCTCATTCACAGTGTAGATAGATGTGCAGAGCCCTTTGCTCCCTGCGCCATGGAAGTTTCCATCTTTCTACAGAAGTGCAGGGCCTGGCACATTCACCATTTACAAAACTATTCTTTACACATTCACAGTTTACACATTCACTCTTCACACATTCACTCTTTATTTTCTTATTTAATTTTGAGCATCGATTTTCAAGGTAGTCATTTTATGACTGTCCTTATAAACAAGACATGTAGCATTTATAGTATATTTGCTGAAATTGCCAGCATGTGACCTGGAGAGGATGGAGAAAAAGAAGCGGTACCTGGGGTGGGCACCCCAGTCAACTTAAATGAGAACTGCTTTGATTTCAGGGGACCTATGTGCTTGCAGCTAAGAAGAATAGTATCTGTGTATACTACTAACAGCACCATAAGTTTTAACCCCCTTTTTTAAATTTAGAACTATAGACAAAGTGTGCTGGCAATGCTCATTTCAGCTTCATACCACATAGGTAATGGCATGCAACTTGACTCGCTGTGAAACACAGTAATTAAGAAGTGCAGGAAGTTATTAATCCTGTCCCATCCATTATTTTCAAAAGCATGAAACACAATTACATTGTTATTTATGTGAATGTCTGAGTGTCATTCACACAAGTACAGCCTCTTATTTCAAGTTGTGAGCAGCACACTAAGCACTCTAATAAAGTAAACATTAAACTGTTAGTTACCTTCCTGATTTTTCCGTATTGCAATCAGTCACAGTGATGTTATATTTTGTACACTATTTTTATCAATGTTACTAATTTCATTCATGGCATATTGATGCATATTGATGCTGGTTCAACATTTTTGATTTTAGTGACAGTCAGGGTGGTCATGTAAATGACAGTCATATAAACAGCTCACAAAGTGTGTTCTACTTCAGATGAATAATGCTAAAATGCAACATTTATTTTTGTAGCCGTACACTTATTTCACTTTGTATGGTCTTCTTCAACAATGTCAGCCTTAATTGATGGTTCACTCTGTATTGGAAACCGGTATGTGACACAATTTGTGTGTGTGTGTGGGGGTGAAAATTTCTTGTCACTGTATTATGATTGTGATTGTTGTTGTTACACAGATTGTTCATATTCAATATTTGCAGTCTGTTATAATATGCTAAACATCTTGAGATAGTTAGCAAAATGAAGATTTATTTTTTAGTGCCCTTATACCACCTTCCAGATTAAGTTTGGTTAAATTTAATTTAATTTAATTTCAGTTCAGTTCTGAGCATGTTCAGCAGAGTATCAAACATTAATTCAAAAGACCCCTTTGAGCATGCTCAGAATCAAAGCATCCAATCCTTATATCATTGGAATGGATTAATATTTTTTTTCACCAGACCTATAAAATACACCGTTCTAGGGCAAGCCCTTTCTACCCTGAACGTTTAAAACCAAAATTGCAAACTGTCTGGGCTGTAGACAATGACCACAAAAAAAAAAACTACAAAAACAATTTTTCTTAAAAATGCACTATCCAGATCTCAGAATCTGCACATCCAACTGGAACAAAACTTTGCAAATCAAGAGAGCATTCCACACAGATTTCACATGCAAAATGTTGTGCAATTCCATTGAATGGGGAAAAGCTACCAAGGTGCAAAGTTAGGGGTTTAACATTAAACCTTAATTATAATGGTGCTACCGTGCCACTATAATACTGCATGTAGATATATATACTGTATATAAATACATTAATAGCTTCACCACCCATTAAGCAGAATCACACAGCATTTTGCATGTTTGCATGTATTGCCTGGGGGGGTGGCAAGGTGTCTTGATTTGTCAATCTTCATTCAAGCTGAATGTCAGGATTCCACAATCCAGACAATGCACTCATAGGGGAAATCTGTGTTTTTGTGATGTTTTTTTCCATAACCTATAGCCCAGTAAGTTTTGAGTTTTGATCTGAAATTGTCAAGATGGAAAGGGCTTGCCCCAGAATGGTGCCTTTCATTGATTTGATGAAAAAATATTAATCCATTCCCAAGCTATAATGATTTGAATGTTTGGCTCTGAATATGCTCAGTATGGTATCACACATCTACCCAAAAGACCCTACTGCGCATGTTAAGAACTGAAATTCCAAATTCTTATAACATGGAAATGGATTATTTTCTCACCAAACCAATGAAAAGCACAATTCTGAGGCAAGTCCTTTCTACCATGAAAATTTCAGACCAAATTTCCAAACCTATCTGAGCTGTAGGTGATGACAAAAAAACAAAAAAAAAAAAAAATTTTTTCTAAAAGCACACTATCCGGATCTCAGAATCTACACATTGAGCAAGAATTAATCTTGCAAATCAAAAGAACATGGATTTCAGACTGTGCATGCAAAACTTTGTGCAATTCTATTGAATGGAGCAAAACCATTAAGGTGCAAAATTAGGAGTTTAACATTAAACAGTCTACTCAGTCTTATCTATAGTAGCTCTACCAAAC
Organism: Neoceratodus forsteri; assembly: GCA_016271365.2. NCBI lineage: Eukaryota > Metazoa > Chordata > Ceratodontiformes > Ceratodontidae > Neoceratodus > Neoceratodus forsteri. Next base: position 807,814,907 of record CM057449.1, on the reverse strand, counting down.
TACTATAATATACATACAGTATATATATATATATATATATATATAGATAGAGAGAGAGAGAGAGAGAGAATACATATATTCATGGCAAAAAAATCAATTTAATGCATCAGTTAGGGTTGTTCCACAGCGACAAAAGTGAGGAAATTTGGTGTTAGGGTTGAAAGCCCCTTGCACCCCAACCCACCCCCAACTGGCATCAGGGTGTGCATTGGGGTCATCAGCCCTAACTCTCACCCCATCATATGTGTAAACAAGCTGAGGTATAGGAGATTGGGGTGAGAGTTAGGATCTATGACCCCATTGCACACACCAGTGCCAGTTGGGGGGGTGGCCTGGGGGTGTGCAAAGGGGGCTTTCAACTCTAACACCAAATTTCCTCACTTTTGTCACTGTGGAACAACCCTAACTGATGCATTAAACAGAGTTTTTGCCATGACTTTCCCTTCTTTTTGAGAATGAGGACTATAAATAATGAATGGAATGCAGTGGTGGGAGTGCAGGCCCTTCGGGCCCTGTGCTCCAACCACGTGATGTTTTGTGACATAGTAACAGTAACTGCAAAGCAAACACAAGTGCTAATGGTTACGCACATGGTGAAGCAAATGTAAAAGGTAAAGCAAACATTAATAGAAATGCAAGCGCAAAGTGACACCAAAGAGGAAAGCAATGCAAACCCGAACGGAAATGCAACTGGTAATGCGCACGGTCATGGTACTGCTATTGTAAATGCAAATGTTAACTGTTACAGCAACAATAACACCAACAGAAACAGAAACAGAAACAGAAAGGCAAATGCAAGCATGTACGGAAATGCAAACTGTAACACACACGGTCATGGTACCACAATTGTAAATGTAAATGGTAATTATAACAGCAACAATAATGCCAAAGGAAACAGAAATAGGAATGCAAATGCAAGCGTGTATGGAAACACAAAACGTAGCATGCACAGTCATGGTACCGCAATTGCAAATGCAAATGGTAATGGTAGCAGCAACAATAACGGCAAAGGAAACAGAAATGCAGATGCAAACGCAAGCGAGTATAAAAATGCAAACCATAATGTGCACGGTCATGGTACCACAGTTGTAAACACAATTGGTAATGGTAACAGCAACAATAACACCAAAGGAAACAGAAATGGAAATGCAAATGCAAGCACATATGGAAACGCAAACCATAACACACACGGTCACGGTACCGCAATTGTAAACACAAATGGTGATGGTAACAGCAACAATAATGGCAAAGGAAACAGAAACGTAGACGCAAATGCAAGCAAGTAAGAAACGCAAACCGTAACATGCACAGGCATGGTAATGCAATTGGAAATGCAAATAGTAACTGTAACAACAATGATGACACAAAACAAAAGACAAATGCAAATGGAAGGGCAACCACAAATGCAAATGCAAGCGCAAACAGAAATGCAAAGGTTAACACACACAGTGATGTACACGGTAACGCTAATGCAAACGGGTACAGAACTGCAAGTGGAAATGCTACGTGTAACAGTAACTGGAGCGTGCACCCTGGTTTTTCCCAACAGTTGCATAGAGAAACAGTGAGTACAAAGAATGTATGCATAATAATGGGTCTTGGAGAAGAAAATGAGGAGTTAGAATACTAAATTGCTTATATCTCAGGAACCGTAAGACGTAGAAAAAAAATTAACATTTCGTATGAATTATGACTTTCCTGGTTAGTTTTGCTCTTAGCCCCCTATTTGGGGGGACTAAGCATTTTTCTGACGAAAAGTCCATATCTCACACCGTTTCCGAGATATGGGCTCTGAAAGGCTCAGCAGACGCTGCAATGTTAGTCTATGGGAAAAAGCGTCAACTTCAGAGTACCATAACTTTGTATCCCTACAATATTATATCACCAAACCACCAAAAGGCACATCTGGGAGATGTTGGCTTTCTTTACTCCAAATTTCAGCCCAAAAGACCAAACCGTTGTTTTGCAGCAGGGTGGCAAACAATTCCTGTCATTTTGGCCATAGTGTTGCAAAGTAGTGTCGTGATTTGCAACACTTTCGCAAAAGAAATCACGAAAGTCTTGCAAGTGCGGCATTACTTTGCGACACTACTTTTTCCAAACATTTCAAAAACATATTTCTGGGGTATTTAACCCCCAAATAAAGACATGCCTAGCATCCTCAGGGCTCGACTAGGTAAACACAAAAAGAATTGTGTCCCTAGATGGTCCCAATTTTAAATGGCAAGCATTTCTCTGATCAGTAACTGAAAAAAAATGGCTGACTCATGACACTACAGGGGTCATTTCTGAAACTAAAAACTGCATTTGCAACACTGTCAAACTTTTTATTAACTTTTCCCATTAACTATAATTGGAAACTTGTTTTTTGAATAACTTTTGAACTGTTCAATATTTTTTCATGAAATCTTCAAAAGGTACATTGGGGACTCTGGCTGCATGTTCCCTGAAGGTTTTGGACCAGTCACATAAACTGTGTGACCTGTAGGTGCGAGCAAAGAATGCACAAAAAAACATAATTGCACTCTGGAATGTTGTTTAATAACTCCGCAGCTGTATAGCCAACTGGTACAAAAGTTGGCAGATCCAAAGACCTATGGTTATGTCCTGTGCCTGCCAAATTTCAGGCAAATCCATTGAATGGTGGCAAAGTTATTAAGGTGCAAAGTTTTACCATTTGACCTTAAATGGGGTACTCAACCCTAACTATGGCAGCACTACTGTGCTGCCATTTTATATATATCTATACATATACATAACCCTAATGTTCACCCCTTTCCATTAATAAATAAGCTGAGATGGGTACAGCATATGAGAATGGTACAAGCATTAGGGTTGACAACTCCAATGCACACCCCACCCCCATTGCTGCATGCAGAAGGGGGATGGAGTGTTAGGATTGGAAGCCCTAACATAACAATTCCCTACTTTTGATGCCAGAACCCTAACTAGTGCATTAACACAGTATTTTTTTTAAAATGTCCTTACCTTTTGAGATAGTATAGTATGTTAGTAAAAAGTAAGTAAAAATTTATAGTTAGGGACCCAATCCCAGAGGCTCTGGGCACCGAAAAGTAGTAGAACAGATTGACAGGGTATAAATATCACAGTGTTTGAAACAGTCAGCAGAAATAAAATTACTGTATATAGGCCAAATTCTGCTCCTGTCACAAGTGGGAAACTATATTTATTTATTTATTTTTATTTATTTATTCTAGGATTACAAGTACCTTTGAGTCAAAGCTCTTTTACAAAGGTTCCATGTCAAATTGGAGAAACAATACAAACATGACAACATTTGAAATAAGCAATTCAAGAAGACTGAATACATACATTTGAGGGGAGGTAAGTACAGGACAGAAATTTGAACTGCAGGGCATGAGGTTCAAACACAGTCACAAGCAGTGGAATAAAGACAATTGAGGGAGGGATGAAAACAGGGCCAGGCAGGTTTCACAGGGAAAGTTGAGAGGTAGAGGGGAATAACAGAAACTGAGAAGCAGCTGAGGGCCTTGTCAGGTTTTGAGAAGTGCTTAAGCAATGGAGGGAGGGGGGAGAGGGGCAGGGGGTAGGGGGAAGAGTGTGAGGGAGAAGTAAGTGATAGTGGGGATAGCAGATTAGGAGTGGCAGTCACAGGAGCTGGCAGCAGAGAAGTGGAGGTGAAGGTAGGTTTTGAACTGGCCAAGACTTGTCAGTGAGGTGATGTCTTTGTTGAGTCAATTAAACCAGGAGGGTGTCTGGTGAGCAAAGGATCTTTGTCCCTGAGAGGTGCAGCACTGGGGAATGTGCAGAATTTGATTTTCAGAGGTTCTGGTGGAGCGGGGATGCGTGCAGCACATAGGAGGGCTTGGATACCTGGGAGAGCAAGGCCTAATGTGATCTTCTTGGCCATTAGGCAGGTATGGTACTTAATACGATTAGATAGTTGGAGCCAGCCCATTTGGACATAGAGTCCACATGTGTGGGTGAGAGAGTGGGATCCTATGATAAGATGGCAGGCTTTGTTTATGGCCAAGGATAGGCACCTAAAGGCTGTGTCAGAAGCAGAGCCATAGACAACCAGACCATAATCGATTAGTGAGACCACAAAGCTCTACACAGCTGTCCTTAAGGCATCTGCAGTAAGGCATTCCCTGTGCCTGTATAGAAGACCAAGGCATTTTCTAACAGCTTTGGCAACAGTGTCAGTGTGGATGTCATAGGACAGGTTACTGTCGAGTGTGATTCCAAGATATTTAAAAGAGTGAACTTGGTCCAGGACAGCACCGTGGCAGTTGCAATTTCGAAGGGATGAGACCTGTGCTTGTTGCAGGAACCACAGAAAAGCATCAACTTTTTTTTTCTTATAGTTGAGTACCAGCTTTTAGCTATTAAACCAGTTTTCAACAGAAGTGAAACCCATCTAGAGCTTTTTTGAAGCAGGAGGTGGTCATGATGAGTGGCGTGGATGACAGCATTATCCGCATATAGCAGGATCTGTTCAGGACAGGATTGTGGCAGATTGTTCAAGAAGAGGCTGAACAGGAGAGGCCCGATTAATGGATCTCTGCCAGACTCCGGAGCAGAAGGGTCTAGAATCGGAGAGGGTGTGAGCAATTTTCACCCTTTGTGAGCAGTTATCCAGGTAGCTCTTAAACCAGGGTGCAACCTCGGTGCAAAGCCCTGAGTTTTGAAGCTCTGTGATAAGTAGTTGGTGATGGATGGTGTCAAAAGCCTTAGTCAAGTCAATGAAGACAGATCCAGTTAGTTGATTATTGTCAAGGGAGTTGTGGATTGCTCCTGTGAATTCTAGGAGGACCGATGTAGTGATTTGGCCTTTCCTGAAACCATGCTGCTGCTTACAGAGAATATCGTGCTTGACCAGGTGTTCTGTCAGCTGTTCAGAGACCAGTCGCTCAAGGGCCTTTGACAGGGGGGTAGTATGCATGTAGGCCTATAATTTCCGTGATGGGCCTTGTCTCCACTTTTGTGGACTGGGGTTATGGTGGCGGATTTCCATCTGTCGGGGAACTGGCTGAGGAAGAGGTTGAAAATATGAGTAAGCAGAGATAGCACTTCATCTAGCCCAAGGGACAATAGTTTAAGGTTGAGTGTGTACCCACTGCTTCTTGATCCTGCGATTACTTTGCAGATGTATTTTTGCACTTCTTGCCTCCTGACTGCTTTGAAGTAAAAAGACAGACAAGTCTAGAAGTGGGGTGGGGTGGTGTAAGGGAGTGCAGCAGAGAGGTCAGTGTCAAAGAAGTCATGTGGTAGTACACTACTGAGATCCGTGAATGCAGTGTTAAATGTGTTTGCTATAGTTGCTGGGTCCAGGGCTATGGTCCCATCCACTTCCAACATGGTTGGTGACGTTTTGGGCAATTTCCCTGCAACTTCTTTCAGATTATTCCAGAAGAACTTCCCTTTACCCCATGTGTTAGTGAAAACATCTTTGTAGTAGTTACTTTTCATCAGACGTATTGCTTTAGTGTAGTAATTTCTAGCACATTTGTAGTTATGTATAACTACTTGCCTACCAGTGACCCGAGCCTGAGCCCAGAGGTGGTCCCTTGATTTCAGCAGTGCTAGGAGCTCCCCAGAGAGCCACGGGTTGCAGAACCCTTTGACTTTCGTTTTTTTTGTAGGAGGCGAAGGAGTCTTAGGCAGCATTGAAGGTGTTTATGAAGAAGTCTAGTGCAGAGTTGACATCCGATGCTAGGAAAATAGGGGACCAGTCTTGTTGTCTAAGGTGGGATTTGAAGTGCTCCAGGTAGCCTCTTGGGAGAATTCCGCTTGTAATTAACTTTGGTGTTGGGAGGCTGAATTTTTTGACCATTCACAGGTGACAGGGGAGTGGTCACTTAATGAGTCAGGTAGGATGGAAACTTTTAAGATGTGGGATGGGAGGTTAGTCAGGATTCAGTCCAGAAGGGGGGAGGTGCCAGTCTTGTAGTCATGCCTAGTGGGGCTGGTGACTAGCTGGGTGAGGTTGGTGGCAGAGATAGCATCCTTAAAGCTGTTTATGTCAGACCCAAGCCAATTAATGTTGAAATCACCCATGAGGATAGACTCGGAGCCTGTGGGTTGTGAGTGGATAAAGTCCAGAATGGTGTTAAGACCTTTAACTTGCTCCTTAGGAAGGTTGTAGACAGGAGTGATAGTCAGAACCATTTTGTGGGCCCTGAGTAGGAATTCTGATGGGTAGGATCTGGGCAGTTGAGACTGAGGCAGGGGTTTGAACAGGGTATTCAAGGAGAGTGTCTTTGAGGTAGATGGCACATCCCCCTCCTCTTTTGGAGGTCCTGTCATGCCTGAAGATGTTATAGCCTGGCAGGGTAATTGCACTGTCTGGAATTTTAGGAGTGAGCCAGGTTTCGACAACCACAAGAGCATCTGGGTTGTGTAGGTTGGTAAATATATGTAGGGCATTGAGTTTTGGAAGGAGGCTGCAGACTTTGAGTGCTGCAAAGGTGAGTGCCCCAGCGTGACACTGTCTGTGTTCATTGCCAGGAATTGAGGGACCAGGGTTTGGGTGAATATTGCCGGATAGAATTAGTAGAAGGAGCAGGAATTTCAGGGTACACCATCAAAGTGTTTTGAGGGGTGATTTTCTTTGTCTGCTTCTTACAGGAGAGAGAATTTGGTTGCGGATTATGATCCCAGAGTGAGGCAATGTGATCTGCAATCAGTTACTCTCTTGCAGTGGCTTGGAATTCACTGCAGAAGACCCTAAAGTTGACCACCTTTATACCCCTAACATCCTTTAAAACGCTCTACACAAGCCTCTTCCCAGAGAAATGCAATTGCTTTCATAAGGCCTAGTCCAATCACATTCTTTACCCCCACCCCCCTCTTCCTATGCAGCTTTGCTACCACTTACCAAGACCTCCTTTGCTACCCCTGGCACTTACTTCTGCCCCATTCACTCACTACTAGTTGATTTTAGTCCTTATCCAAAACTCCCACCAGCCCCGTGTCATTTTCAGAGCTACTATCAACACTTTATTAATCATCAATCATATCTGTTTGGTTTAGATTGCCCTGGAGCCTGTATTATCCAGCTGCACTGCTTGTATATATGTTTATATTATTGTAACCTGTTTACTTAGAAGTGTTTTGTATATGTCTGTTCTTTGTACCTTCATGTTATTCCTCGACCTATCAGGTCCATCTTGTAAATGAGCTTTGCTCAATGATGTCCGCCTGAATAAATAAAGATTTTGATTTTTTGATTGATTGAATGTGAGCCAGTGGTGAGAATGGGAAGAGGTGAGCATAAATCACCTTATCACAATACCAGGGGTGATACCAGCTAGTCTCAGCAGTGGGACAATAAGGAGGGTATAGTCCTGAGGTGATGGTCCCGAAGTGCTGGTAGATGTAATCCAGTTGGTAGCTCCAAGGGGGATTGGGGAAGCAGGCTCCAGGCTGGTTGGACAATGGGATCTAGGAGGAGAGGAAGAATAGGCAGAGGGGCAGGAAGAAGAGGGCCATAGTGGTGGGGGGGCAGGAAGTAAGAGAGAGAGAGAGAGAAGCCAGTCAGAGGCAGGTGGATACATGAGAAGGGGTGAGTGGCGAGATAGCTACAGAGGTGGTGTAGGGGAGAGTGATCAGTCTAATCAGACAGATCAGGGGGCATGAATATAAAGGAATATAGAGGGGGGAGGGGGCAGGGAGTAAGAAGGAGGGAGAAGCCAGGCAGATGTAGGTGGACAGATGTGAAAAGGTGGGTGGAAAGATAGCTATAGAATGTGGTGTAGGAGAGAGTAATCTAAGCAGACAGATCAGGAGTGGAAAGACAGCTATAGATGTGGTGTAGGAGACAGTAATCAGTCAAAGCAGACAGACCAGGAGCAGGAATATAAAGGGGTAAGGTGTAAGTCAGGTGAGTGTAGTAAGAGGAGAACAAATGAGGCACCACCAGAGAACTGCTATAGGAGGTGGCGAGAGGTAGGCAGGAGTGAAGAGCACAGTGTGGGAGAGCCTCCTTTACTAAGATGTGTGGTGAGAGGGATGCTGAAAAACCAATAGAACTGGAGAAAGGCGAGATGGGTGGAGCAAGGAGGGTATTTAAAGGAGACTGGAGCTGATCTCCCTGGTAATAAGATTTTATGTCTTGGACCCCAAGACCACCTTTCCCCTTCTCTAGAGTCAAGACACTTCATCTTAACAGGGGTTTCTTACCCCCCATGTAAATTTAGAAAGCAACTTTTGTAGGGATTTCCCAAATGATTTAGGTGGACGTATAGGTAAAGCTCTAAACAAAAATAGTAGGCATGGGAGAGTATTCATTCTAATTGTCTCATTACAGCCAATCAGAGATATTGGCAGGGTAACCCATCTGTCATAATCCAGTCTAATTTCCTCCATTAATTTTTGGTAATTCACTTGAAAGAGTTTAATATTTACTCCTAATTATCAAAAACCCTTAGGGGAGTCACGTGATGACAGCTTGCTGAATGGCAGCAGGGGCTTAGAGCTCTCTCCTCCTGCCATCCTAACTGCCGAAATCCGCGATCCTAACACCGCAAATCTATCTAACTCACTGCGAGTGGATTGCCTAAGTTTCGTCTGTTGACCCTAGGGGCTGTTCTTCGTGGATTCCCTCAGCGGTACAGGGAGATGGAGGTGGATAAAAAACAGGCCGCGATAAGGCACACGCCGCCTGTGACCCCAGAAAAGTTGCCCAAGAAGTCACGCAACCAAATGGACACAGCGCCGGAAAGGACCGGAGAGAAGACTCAGCCGTCTGGCCTCCTTATGGAGGATAAGTTTATGCAGGAGCTGGCCCCATTAAAAGATATCCTCCAAGACATCACTACTGAATTAAAGTCTTTGCGGGGGGATCTTTCCTCCCTTACTACGAGGGTATCGGATACAGAAGCTAGGATCTTTTCGTTGGAACAGTGGAGGGCGAATGCTAAGTCTGAGATAGCTGGGCTGGCGCAACAGGTTAAAAAACTTCAGCTGAAAACCGAAGATCTAGAAGGCCGTAACCGTAGAAATAATCTTCTTGTCTTGGGCCTGCCGGAATTAGAAGAGGGGCCAGACCTGATGGCTTTCCTGCAGCGTTTCCTTGTCAAAATTGTGGGCCCCTCGCCACTCAATCCAAGTTACCATCTTGAGAGGGCGCATAGATCGCTGAGGCCTAGGCCTCCACCGGGTTCCCCCCCACGGCCTATAATTATGAAGTTTTTAAGTTATATTGAGAAACAGCATGTCTTACCAAGACCCAAGAGCTGCAAGCGTTACATGGGGGTCAGCCAAATTACGTATTGCCAGGATCTCCCAAAGAAACACAAAAAGCGAAGAGGCTGCGTTCCACCGATTGTCCAGAAACGATTCAGCATCTATTCCATTTAAGATGGTGTACCCTGCTACCCTCAAGGACTCCATTGGCAGCGCTACCTACGTTTCGATTCTCAGATATGGCTCACAAAGACCTTAGCACCAAACTTCTAACCTGTTTAAACTGAATGGTTGAAATACTGATAAAGGCAATGTGCTCTTAGTGAGGTTTCGGTTTAGTTGGGGTGCTGAAAAGGTCATAGTTTTGCTGTTTATGTCTATTCCCATTTGGGATGCCCCTCATCTCCCTGGTTGCTTTTCCCCCTGGTTTCACCCTGATGTGTCCTACCTGCTTGGGCCGCCCTTGAATCACTGCATTGAGCGACGATCCTGGATGGTCGAGTAGTGGGGAAGCTGGGCCATGAAGGTGAGACCTTTGGTCTTCTCCGGAACTCACTGTAAGGGTTGCATTTCCTGGGGTGCCGGCTTTGGGTGTAGGACCCGCTCTGGTCCTGTCACCAAATAACAGCCCAGGGAACAATACTGTTTAACGAGGGACAAGCTTCCTGTTTTCGGCCTATTTACGCCTACTTAGAGTCCCTTCTCCCGTCTGTCTGGGGTGAGTAGAACTTCTCCTTTGGATGCTTTTTCCCTCTCATATCTAAATAGTAAGGAGAATATGTTTAAATGGATCGATAAATGTCAAGGTTTATTTGTAGAATAGGCAGTTGGGGTTGGGGGCGGTTTTGGGCCCCTATGTCTGGGGTAGCTGAATGCGAGCCTATGGAAGGGGTTTGCTAATCCAGCCCCTTATACAGGGTCCCTGTTGTTTTTCTGGTCTGGATTGGGAAAGGTTGTTTCTTTTTGCTTGTTAAAGTTCTGGACTTTCCCTTTTTAGAGGGTCCCTGTGTGATGGGGTTTTGGATTCGCCTTTGGGGTTGGTGTCCAGGACTTTGGTGTCTTTATACTGGTTTTGATATTTTTCAGACCTGGCACCCACTGTATATAGTTGGTTGGTTTGGTTTAGGGAGGTATTTTGGGGGTTAGCCTGCCAACTTCAATACTTGTCAAAAACACCTCAGAGACAGCTGGCCTTTTCAAGTTGGTGTTACCTCTAATGGTTCTTCAATGGCAGGCTCGGAGTAGATGGGGTTTGGGGTCAGTGTGCTTTTCCTCCTGTTTTGTTTCTGGATCTTTTAATACCTGCCTCCCTTTTACATGGTTGTTAAAATGGCTATAGGAGCTATTAAAATGGCGTCATGGAATGTGCGTGGGCTCAGAGAGAAGGTCAAACGAACCCAAGTGTTTAACCACTGTGTTCTGTTGCAAATAGATGTACTATTTCTTCAGGAAACCCATTTAACTAGTACAGAGGTAAAGTGGCTATCTTGATCTGGCTTTTTGCAGATTTATGTGGCAAGTGGATCTAGCTCTAGTAGAGGGGTAGCTATACTCATTAAAAAGCATGTTTTATTTTTGAAGGATTCAGTAGTAGAGGACCCAGATGGGAGGTTCATTTTGGTCAAGGGCTCCCTTAATGGGAACACTGTAGTCCTGGGTTCAATTTATGGTCCTGTCGGGGGAAGTCCTGATTTGACTCTTACGGACAAAATCAATGCCTTGCTTCCCTCGCAGATAGTCCTGGAGGGAGATTGGAAGTTTCCCCGTCTCACTCCCTGGATAGAGACCCCCAGGTTAACCGGTCCTTCACTCCTGTGCAGAGGGCCTTGCAAGATTTCTCCCACATGCTAGGACTGTGTGACCTCTGGCGGCTCTCCTATCCCTCTCTCCGAGCTTTCTCATTCTTTTCCCAACCCCATAGGTCATGGTCTAGGATAGATTATATCCTGATTAGCAAGACCCTTCTCCCAGGCTTCCTCCAATCTGGCATTGAGCCGATAATCCTTTCTGACCATGCAATTGTCTGGATTAGAATCTCTCCGGATCCGGAATTCCAACGGGATACTACTTGGAGGCTTAATACCCAATTGCTTAAGGATACCTATATGGTGATGCAAATAAAATCCCTAATCTCTTTTTTTCTGGCAGATAACCTTGGATCTACCTCAAGATTTGATATCATTTGGTGTTCCTTAAAATGTTATCTTAGGGGAGAGCTAATTAAGTTAGCCTCAGCAAAAGGAAAAAAAACCCGACAAGTGAGCTCTTTCCTAATGAATAAAATTAAAGAATTGGAGACTGCCCATCCTCCTGCCTCGCAGTTATCCTCTCTGGAAGCCCTTTTGGTGGTAAAAATGAATATACTGACCTTCTTAAAGAAAGGGCGGAATACTGCTTTGTTAATACCCAGGCTAAGTACATTGATCATGGTGAAAAAGCCGGGAGGCTTTTAGCCTTAAGACTTCGCACTTTAGAGAGCTCTAGAATAATTCCAGCCTTGCAAACACCCGTCGGCTCCACTAAAACTTCTCCCAAAGAAATTGTGCGGATTTTTGAGAATTATTACAGAGATCTCTACAATTCGCCCACATCCCCTGCTTCCCCCTCAGATATTACAACATATCTGGTGGATATTGATATTCCTCAGCTTTTGCCATCTCATAAGGAGGCCTTAAATGCCCCTATCTCCCTTTCTGAGATAGAGAATGTCATTGCTTCTATGACTCTGGATAAGACACCCGGTCCGGATGGATTTCCTGCCAATTTTTATAAGATCTTCTCTAAAGAGCTTGCTCCTATACTTCTCAAACTCTATGAGCACCTTTCTTCCTCCCCCGTCATAGACCCTACGCTCCTCGAAGCCACTATCATTCTGATTCTTAAGCCAGGTAAAACACCTACTGATCCGGCGAGTTATCGGCCTATATCGCTCAAAACTATGATATGAAAATTCTCTCTAAAATCTTGGCTGAATGAATTAAGAAGGTCTGACTCATCTTCTTAGTCCAGAACAGGTTGGTTTTGTATACTCTCGATCTCCATCAGATCACCTTAGAACTCTTTCTCACATTTCCCAATATGCCCGTACAGCTCAATTCCCTATGGCTTTAGTTTCGTTAGATGCTGAAAAGGCTTTTGACCGGGTGGACTGGTCCTTCCTCTGGGCGGTGATGACTAGGATGGGATTCCCGGTTCCCTTCCTACAATGGGTCCAGACTCTCTACAAATGTCCTTCGGCCAAGATATACTGTAACGGACTGTTCTCCTCGCTGTTCCAGTTGTATAACAGTACTAGGCAGGGCTGTCCTCTTTCACCCTTTTTATTTAATCTATACCTGGACCCCCTTCTTATTAAACTTAAATCCTCCCCACTTATCAAGGGGTGCTCAGTGCGCCAGCAGGAGCTGGTTCTTTCTGTGTATGCAGATGATATACTCCTGCATGTCGCGCATCCTGTGGATTCCATTAGACATGCATTGGATGTTATCAAGCACTATGGGCCCTTTCCAATACAAACTGAATATTTCCAAATCTGAGATTTTTCCATTAAATAACCATACATATAAACAGGATCTCGCCAGCTTTGGTATGAGGTGGTCCCCTAGCTCAATTAAATACTTAGGGATCCATTTCTCAACAGATTCTTCTTTACTTAAGAAGCTTAATCTAGATGATCTCAAAAGTCACATTCAGCAGGATTTACAACGGTGGTCCACCCTTCCCATTTCTCTTTGGGGCCGGATTAACATCATTAAAATGAATGTCCTTCCCTGTATTTTTTATCCCCTAAATTTACTAAGTCTTTGGTTGCCCATCTTCTACTTGCAGCAGTTTCATGTGATGTTCTCAAATTTTATCTGGTGAGGAAAGGGAGTTTGGCGCTCTTTCCTTAAGCTATCCCTTCCCAAGGATAAGGGTGGTCTGCGGCTTCCCAACTTGCTGCTTTATCACTGGGCAGCTCATCTCGCTAAATTAGGGAGGTGGTTGCCTGTCAACCCTGATCCCTCTTCCCCGATTTGGCTCCAGATTGAGAAGTCGATTCTCTCGGATTCTGGAGTTGATCCCTACGCTATTTTTTATACTCCCCCCTCCATACTCTCACAGTGGATAACTGACCAAACAATTCTTCTATCCCTCAAATCCCTTTCACAGTGTCTGCGTTTTGTTAATATTTTCTGGGGAAGGATCTAGGTCAACCAGTTACGTTTTTAATCCCAATATTGAGGTTGGGCAACTCAATGATTACCCCCGACTGGCTTCCGCAAGTTAAGGAAACCAATCTTGAGCATTTCTATGACCACGGATCCCTCCTTCTTTCCATAGACATCCTTGGTAAGTATGCTATTCCCAATACAAAAATTTTCAAAGTTTATCAATTGAGGCACCTAATGGTGGAGAAGTTCGGCACTCACTTTAGGGAACCGGTAGTCCACCCTTTTCTTTCTCAAATATTAACACTTGCTTCTAAACTGCATTCCATCTCGTTAATTTACTCCTTCCTCCTAAATTACAAGTTTTCGGAGCCTGTTGTGGGCTCTAATATTTGGCCCTCTTTGTTTCCTGATTCTACTCTGAATTGGCCCCGTATTTGGAGGGACCTCCATAAATTCCATACCCAGGACAGATTAAGACTTACACAATACTATATTGTAAATAACATGTATTACACCACTAAGAAGCTATTCCAGCTCAAAAAACTTCCCCTTCCCCTCTGTTCCAGGTGTATGCAAAGTGAAGGAGACTGTCTGCATATTTTTTGGGGTTGTAACAAGGTTACCCCTCTGTGGTCCTCTATTAGGGACAATCTAGATCCATTACTGGGTCTCTCAGATTTTTTTGCTCCCGAGATCTGTATTTTGGGGGACTATGCTAATATAGATAGTGTGGAACGTCGGTATCATATGGCTATGGTGTCTATTGTGGTTAAGAGACTGGTCCTTAGGCATTGGACTGACCAATTGACCCTGTCTTATGCTGAATGGTTGACCGAGCTTTCTGCCTGCCTCAACGCTGAAAGATTGGTAGCCAGCTCGCGCAACCGTATGGACCTGTTCCAAAAAAAGTGGGGTAAGCTGTACTCATTATATCTTCATCAGTGATTCTTGGCCTCCTCTCTGATGCCTGCAGTGATTTCTTTTGTCTCTCTTATTTTGGTACTTGCATTTCTGTTACTCAGAGGTTAGAGCATCTTCAGAATTGTTATTGCTCTTAGTATCCAGATCAGGTGTGTCACGTGCTTAGCACACTCAATTTGGGGGGGAGTAGGGAGGGAGAGGGGTGGGATGTGGTTGGAGGGGAGGGGGCAGTTATTTTGTGTTTTCTTTTTGCTTATGTTATACCATGTATATTATAGGATTGCTATCTCTGTCATATGTTGCTGTTGGTTGTCTTTTTTGGAAAATCAATAAACTTAAATTTCAAAAAAAAAACAAAAAACCCTTAGAGGCTCATTTGAGTGTTGTGCAGTTATTTTAAGACCAGGGGTCATGGTTCCTCCTTGTGTAGCATAATTTCAGATTTAAAATCATTTATTTTAATGCTGGACATTTCACTGTATTCTTGTAAAATAGTCACAGCTTTAGGGAGTGTCTCCATTGGGTTCTGTAAGTAAAGAAGAGTGTCATCCACATATATGGATATGTGATTTTCTAGTTCCCCCACTTGAATGCCCTCTATATCTGCATTGGTTCTAAAGGCTTCTACCAGTGGCTCTACACCAAGGGCTAATAAGAGGAGCAACAGTGGACATCCCTATTCTGTAACTCTGAATTTGAAAGGGGTGGGATACAGTTCTATTAGGTCTAACCTTGCTGTAGGCTTTGCATTTAGAACAGTAATCCAGGAACAGAATATATTCCCAAAGTTAAATCTACACAGACTAGCATCCAAGAAGGCCCAACTGAGGTGATCAAATACCTTATCCACATCTAATGTAACAACGACCTTCTGATTCCTCAGGAGGCTGTTGTGGGCATGCACATTGTGGTGAGTAGTTGCCTGATGTTATTATGGAGGTGTATGCCAATGATAAATCCTGATTGCTCTGAAAGGACCAGTTGTTGTATTACGTGTTAAAGATGGTTAGAAATTTAAATCTGCCTTGAAAAGTACTTTTCATCAAAAGTAGCCTGTACCTGCAATTAACTATCTAACATAACCCCACTTAGATGACTTTAACCAACAACACACCCCCCTTACACCTTCCCTCTCCCCACCTTATCCCCCTTACTTATCCACTATTCACTAGCCTTCACATTCTTCCTTCTGTTCCTGCCTTTTATGACGATGCTACTCTAAAGTGGCTAAATGTTTCCTTGTATGTTTGTAATGTTTGACAGAAATGTTTTTTCACTATTACTGTGTAACTATGGAGTTTCAATTTATAATGTGCTCTGTACAATATGATGTGGAACCTTTGTAAAATACCCTCGCTCAAAGGTGTATCTTCAAATAATGAATGAATGAATAAATAAATAAATAAATAAATAAGTAAATAAATAATGGAAAAAACTTTTACATCCTGGTTTACCAATGGAATAGGCTAAAACCCTCCACATGCAGTACTGTCTTTACCTGGCTTAGGTACTGTAGTACTGTAATCAGATCCCATCTCCAGTTGTCTAGGACTCAACATGTTACAGTGTTCCTTAAGCAATATACCATGACAAATTGTGGATGATGCCAGGATTTACCTTTACTTGGTGTAGTTTGGTCACGAGGCCACAGGTTAAGTGAGTAAACTACACCAGAAGTGGGCAAATACTGGCATCACCCATACCCTGGAGTGGTGTATTGTGATTATACAATGTGCCCTTTTTTTGGTGACAAAAAAAATATAGAAAATAAGTTTTCTCCCCCTATTTTATGTAATTTTTATTGAGTGTCTTCCTGCTCAAGTAAAAATAACCCTTAGTTGCTAGGTTTCCTGTTTCTTGCACAAGATTTGCCATTTCCTGTACCGATGGTTTTTATCCAGTCATGAAATGTTTACTGTTGTGACCCATGTCACCAGCTGACCCTGTCTCACCTCTGTTTTTGTTGTAGGAGTCAGGACCATCTTGCAAAGTTTCTCTAGTCCCCACTTTGAGTTATGGAGCACTGGAACCATTGTGCGGCATTGTGAGCAAGTGCAGCAGCTTTCATTGTGGCTGTAAAATACTTGTTCCCCTGCCTTCTCTTGGTTCTGGGCAGGGGAGCCAAGGTAGATTTTTTTTTGTCTGCGGTCTGTTTTGGCTTCTGGGAGATGGACTCAGATCACCGAGTGTGGACCAGCCACTGCTGCAGATTCCTGTTGTGGACTCAGCAGACTGCGAGCAGCAAGAAGAAGGAAGTGTGCAGCACTGAGCAGTCAGTCACCATTCAGGTAAAAGTGATTTAAAAAAAAAATTAAACAAGGTTCAGTAAAAGGATTGCTAGGCAAGGTTTACAGCTTTGTTTGAAGAGTTACACAGCGGCAGTTGGTACACTAGTGTTCACTGGGATCCAACATGGCAGATTTTGTGTTTCTGTTCAGGGGTCGGAGTGCTTTTGGGGGAGCTGCAGCTGGCTGACACTTTTTCCCATTGGTCATGCCATGATTTACAATGAGTAAATTGTGCCAGCCAGCCAGCCAATCAGATTACACATGACAGCTAAAGGGGAGGTTCTGATAATGGGAGACTTCAACAAGCCAGATACAGATTGGTCAATACCAACAGGAACATCTGCCAGAACTAGGCACATGGTGGATTCCCTGCAGGGAGAGGGACTCAAACAACTGGTACAAAAACCCACAAGAGATAGGGCTATCCTAGACTAGTACTAACTAAGAGGGAAAGGATGACATATCTCCAGGTAGAAGGTCACCTGGGAGCTAGTGACCATCACATGGTATGGTTCAATTTGGCCACTAGAACTAAATCATCCCATTCCAAGGCAAAACTATGGGACTTCAGAGGAGCTGACTTTGATAAGATGGCCAACAGAGTTAAGCTAGCCCTGGCAAAAAGAAATTCAGGTGAGGGGGTACAGACAAAGTGAGCAAGCATTAAAGATGCAATACTTGAAGCAACATCCCATTGTATTAGATAGAAAAGGAAGTGCAAAAGAAGAAGGAAACCACTTTGGTTCTCAAAAATAGTAGCAGAAAAAGCCAGAGTCAAAAGGCTGGCCTTCAGGAAATATAAGGGAACACAACAGGATAAAGATAGGGAGGCATACCAAACTTCCCTAAGGGAAGCAGGGAAGGCAGTAAGGCAGGCAAAGACCCAAACTGAGGAAACACTAGCACAAACAGTAAAAGAAGGTGGCAAGACTTTCTATAGATACATTAGTGAAAGGAGAAAGTCCAGACAGGGTATTGCTAAGATCAAGGGTATAAGGGGGCATGTGAGGAGGAGGACCATGTAAAAGCATCTATCCTAAATAGATACTTCTGCTCAGTATTTACTGAAGAGTAGGTAGGGCAGGGCCCACAGCTCAGCACCATGGACACAGTGGGGAGAGGGGTGTGCTCTAGTCACTTCACAAAAGAAAGGGTCCTATAACAGCTTGATAAGCTCAGGGTGGACAAGGCAATGGGACCTGATGGCATACATCCCAGGCTACTAAAGGAGCTAAGGGTGGAACTAGCAGGGCCATTATCAGAACTGTTTCATGAGTCTCTGAGCACAGGAGAGGTCCCAGAAGACTGGAGAAGGGCTCATGTGATCCAGCTCCACAAGAGTGGTAGCAGGGAGGAGGCAGGGAACTATAGACCATTCAGTCTTACCTCAGTAGTGGGCAAGATTATGGAGGCACTCCTTAAGGAAAGGATAGTGCAGCACCTGGTATCCATAGGAGAACAGGATCCAAGACAGCATGGGTTTACAAAAGGAAGGTCCTGTCAAACTAATCTCATAGATTTCTTTGACTGGGTAACCAGAGTGGTGGACCAAGGGGGAGCAGCTGATGTCACCTAATTTGACTTCAGCAAAGCTTTCTATATTGTTCCACACAGAAGATTGATTAATAAGCTGGGTAGGCTCAGGGTGGGTCAGAAGTTGGTCAACTGGGTGGCAAACTGGTTGATGGGCAGAAATCAGAGAGTGGTGGTACATGGTATACAGTCAGAAGAGATGCAAGTCACAAGTGGGGTACCTCAGGGATCAGTCCTGGGGCCAGTCCTCTTTAGTATCTTCATCAGTGACATTGTAGATGGACAGGAGGGTAAGGTTTGTCTGTTTGCAGATGACACCAAGATCTTTAACAGAGCTGATGATCCAGATGGGGTGGGCAGAATGAGAAGATATCTGGATAAACTAGCAAAATGGTAGGAAGAGTGGCAACTGGAGTTTAACGCAAAGAAGTGCAAGATCATGCACATAGGGAAGAGAAACCCAGAAGCCACCTATAGGCTGGGAGGGGAGTTGCTGGCAGTCACAAGAGAAGAAAGAGACTTGGGCGTCATCATCACCGATGATCTGAAATCATCCAAGCAGACCACTAAAGCAGTAGATATGGCTAGAGGGATGTTTGGAGTGTGTTAGTAGGGGTATCACAAGTCAGAAGAGGGAGGTAATAATCCCTCTTTACAAGACACTGGTTAGGCCCCATCTGGAGTCTTGTGTGCAGTACTAGAGGCCACACCTTCACAAGGACATTAACCAAATCGAGGCAGTCCAGAGAAGGGCAACCAAAATGGTGCAGGGACTGCATCAGAAAACATATGAGGACAGATTAACGGACCTTAATATGTATACCCTAAAGCAAAGGAGGAAGAGAGGTAATATGATGAAACATTCAAACAGTTTAAGGGCATTAACAAGGTGAAAGAGTCTAACATGTTTCAATATAAGAAAATTAGCAGGACAAGAGGACACAGCATGAGATGAGAGGGAGGCCAATTAAGGGGTAATGTGAGGAAGTTCTTTTTCACAGAAAGGGTGGTGGATGCATGGAATGGCCTGCCTCAGGAAGTGGTGGATATGAATACAGTGCATGGCTTCAAACAGGCATGAGATAGGCATAAGGGAGCAATACAGATGAGTATGAATAGATAGGCCATTGACAGAGCAAAGGCCGATGGCACATTCATAAGGCAGAAAAAGAAATGGGCAGACTGGATGGGCCTTGTGGTCTTTATCTGCAGTCATCTTCTATGTTTCTAGATTACAGTATTTTTTCAGCCACTGTATAATCTTAAATGTGCAACACTAAAATGTGTGACAGAAAAATTATATTTCTGTCTCACATACTTCTACTCATAACTTGGCAATTCTATATTTTAGTCCCAAATTTTGAATATACTGTTTACATGAATATACTGTTTTGGTCACTGAGTCTTGACTCAGAGCCAGCACCTCATATTATGAGGTGAACATCCCTTCTTATAATATATTCAGAACAGATAGACAATTGAGATGTGGAGGTGTAAGTATTTATGTTCATGATAAATTTACTGTCTCCATTTTACACGCTACCACAATATACAAGGAGTTTGAAAGCCTGACTTTTAATGTTACGCTTTCATCCTCCATATCTCTTACTGTGTTAGGGTGCTATAGACCACCTTCAACAGGGCTACAGATACTGAGCTACCTGAATTGTGCGTTAGGTTCAATATCCTCAGAGGTCATTATTATGGGGGACCTCAACCTTGATTGGTATTCCAATTGCTCCAAACCCCTCTGAGACCTTTGTGACACCTTTGGGATTTCACAACTTATACAGGAAGCAACATGCCCAAATAAGAGCAAAATAATTAGAAGAAGCTTAGTTCTGATGCTGTGCAGGCTAAAAGTCAATATCGAATAATCAGAAAAAGCAGCACTAGCATCAGTTGACTCGAAATGATTTATTAATCAAACATCACTGCCTATTCCAACCAGGAAGTGAAAAACAAACAATACTCAAATGCCTTTTTCTGCTTTTTCTATTTATTCCAAATAAAAGCAACCTTAGTAACAGCTCCTTATTGAATATTATCTTGCTGAATAAACCACACCTGTTCTTGCATGTGGGAGTATTTTTCACTGACTTCAGTGATCATTGCTTCATTGCTTGTGTGAGGGCTGTGCCCAAATCACCTACCTTCTGGTATATATTTAAAAGATGCTGTTGCAGTATTGACCCCCGTGCATTTCTCTTTGACTTGCAGAACTCTCTGACTTGGCAATCTTTCTACATGGCTAAAACTGTGAACGTGGCCTATGACATCTTCCAGGAAATTGTTTTAGGGGTAATTGATAAGCACTTTCCTTTAACTAAAACCTGTACTAAGAAAAAAATCTTTGCCTTGGTTTATGGATAGTTTGAAAGCTGCATTCCTTAATAGCAATCTATGCTGGAAGACAGCCAGGAAATCCAAATTACCTTCTGACTGGCTAGCTTTCAGAAAGGCCAGGAACCACTGTACAAATCTTGTTCAAGCTGAGAAATCCAATTACTACCAAACTAAATTGGACTCCTCCTCCAAGTGCTCTGCTAAATTTTGGAAAACTGGTAAGGATATCAAATGGCACGTGTCATCCAACTCCCTCCCTGCCAAAATTTTATCTGGTGGCTCCCTTATAACTGATAAACTAATGATACTTGACTTACTGAATAATCATTTTGTGACTGCTGGCCTAGTGTTTGATTCTTTCCCAGCCAGTAATCCATGTACTCAGCTGCTTATCAGTGACACAACTTGTCCGACTTCTGACCCCCCTGCTCAAGCCATGACATTTTCCTTCCAGCCCGTATCTTTAAAGGATGTAGAAGAATTTTTGCTACAGTTGGACACCAGAAAAAGTGCTGGTGCTGACCGTATTGAGGTGTACTTTATAAAACTTAGTTACCATGTCCTGGCCGTTCAAATTAACACAACTTTTCAATCTGTCCCTTACTCAGGGTGACATCCCACCGATAAGGAAAACAGCCCAGGTTATCCCTTTGTTTAAATCTGGAGATCCTAGTGATCTAAATAACTGTAGACTGATTTTCTTACTTCCTATCCTCTCTAAACTGTTGGAGAAATTAGTGAACAATCAGATTAGGAACTATCTGGTCTCATCTAACCTGCTTAATTCAGCACAATCAGGGTTCAGACCATGTCATAGCATGACATTTGCCCTTGCAAAGCTGACTAATGACTGGCAGAGTGCCCTAGATAACAAGAATTATATGTGTGCTGTTTTCCTTGATTTAAGCAAGGCTTTCAACACTGTCGATGATGATCTGCTTCTTGCTACACTCCATAATATTGGGCTGGATTCTATCTCTCTGAAATGGTTCTCTGTTATCTAATGGAGAGACTTCAAAAGGTTAAATCTGAAGGGAACTTTCACCTTTATAACCCTTGTTCAAGGGTGTGCCCCAGGGTTCCATAGTGGAACCCCTACATTTCTCATTGTATATTAATATCGTTGACGCTGGAATTAAAACAGCCAATATTCTTTGCAGATGACATGGTCCTTTACATCACCAGGCCAACCCCAGTATGCTCCTGCATGGACCTCCAATGAGAGTTTAATCATCTGCTAGGAAACCTTCTGAACCAAAAATTACTCTTGAATGTTAAAAAAACAAAGGTGATGCTTTTCTCACCTTGCATCAATGCTATAAATCCTGCCTCAATAGGAGCGGTACCACAGATTCCGACTGTTTTAGGTGAATCTCTAAACTTCATATCTAAATTCAAATACCTGGGGGTGTGTACTGATTGCAAAATTTCTTTCCTAGACCATATTGAGGAGATGTCCAAAAAGCTTAAGGAGAGACTTGATCTTTTATTCAAGATCAAACACTTCCTTGCCCAGGATGCTAGAAAAAGGCTGGTCCAAACTACATTTCTTTCTATCTTGGACTATTCTGATTTCCTCTATGGCCATGCTCCTAACACAGCATTACCAAACTTGATACTCTTTACCACAGAGCCCTAAGATTTATCTCTGCAGCATCGTATTCTACACACCATTGCTCCCTTTACTCCTTAGTGGGTTGGTGTTCCCTTAAATTCAGAAGGCAAAGAAAAGCTGCCCTCTGGACCTTCCAGCCAATCACTAAGAAGCACCCACAGTACATTTCAGATTGTTTACCCTGTTGTAAGTTAGGCAGTTATGCTCTGAGAAGCTCCTCTTACATTTCCCTAACTATCCCCAAAGTCAAGTCACGCTTTGGCAGGGCCTCAGTAAGTTATGCACTTCCTCAACTCCGGAATAAATAAAAAAAAAACATGAGAATAGCCTGCCATATTAATCTGTCAGTGTTCAAATCATTATATGCACATTCCGTTAAGGAGTTCTGCAATTGCTTTCCTTGGTTTTTGGCTAAAAGTATACTGACCTCAGACACTGTACCCTCTGTTTGACCTCAACTGACTCTCCTATGTGTTTTTTACTCATGCTTAACCTCCTCCCTCCTTTCTCCACCTTTAGTTATTCCAAGTAACCATTACCCTTCCCTGCATGGTTGCTCACACTGCTTTTGTTCTGCTGGTATGTTCAATGCATATATTGCTATGTGACTGCTAACTATAAGTGTTCTCTTAGTGTACATATTTACAAATGTATCTTATTCTATTGTATGTAATGCCTTTATTTTAATTTTTTGTAATATTATTCTATGTTTGATCATGTACCTGTCCAGGTTCATCTTGTAAATGCGTTTACTTAAAGGTGTTTCACCTGGTAAAATAAAGATTTTTGATTGACAGATTGACATGACCTTACTTCATGAACAAGGATGGTGGAACTTTTCAAGTACAGGTGAAGAGGTGAGTTTGCATTTATTCTGCAAAACCACCTTGAGGGTGAGATTTGAAATATTCTAGCAACCATGTTTATGATGTTCAGTCAAAATAATTTTTGTGTTGCACATTTAAATGCAACACTACTTGGTGACACTAAAAGTTGCAACACAAATGTTGGTGTTGCATATTTTATTGTTGCACTTAAATGTGAGCCACTAAAATGTGCAACTCTAAAATTCCATTTTTGTGCATAACATACTTTTTCTCATGACTTGGCCATTTTAATATAGTTTAGTCCCAAATTTTGAATATACAGGCCTAGATATTCAAACTGCACCCAAAAAGTGCACAATAGCAGGAGCAAGTGCAAGTCCATTGCGCCCATGCACAAGAGGCGCGATATTCAGAAACTGAGCTGGCCAAACTGCGCCTACAGCCGATGACTGAATATCGCACCACCTGTGCCATAGCGCAACTAGGGAGGGGAAGCTGAGCAGATCAGATGCACCATGGCACAACAAGGGATGTGTAGCTGAGCAGTCCAGAGGTGCCATAGCGCAACCAAGGATGCCCCCCAGCAGTAGGGTGGCAATGCAACTGCACAACCAGGGAGGTAGGGGCCCACCACCCATGCCACAGATGGGCAGTGGAACACACAGCAGAACAGACATCGTCCCCCCACACCCCACGCACTGCACAACTGTGGGAGGGCTGGAATAACCACCAGCCCATGAGACCAGCAACCAACCCACAGCTGGGCCATGGTGCCCCATCACACCCCCCGGCAAGATGTGACTGGCACACAAGGAGGGCTGACCACGCCAAGCCACACCATCCCCCAATGCAGAGCATACCCTGCACCATGACCCCAAGACACCCTGCCCAGGAGCAGCGTCCACCACTGCAGGAAACCCCATGCATGCCACCACCCCCACTGTGACAATGCAACCCTGTGCACCACAGAACCATGCAAGGCAGCCCCACCATGAGCACCCATCAGTAGGTGGCAGCACACAGCGATGCAAGAATGGCATACACAGTGCCACCATGCACAGCCCCCCCTGAGGTGCTGCTGAGAGACCAACCATGTGTCGGCACATGACGTACCCCACACGGGACAGGGCATGCCCCGGACCCAACCACCAGTGGTACAGCACCCTGCACACTCTCCCAATGACACACCCCGACCCAGCACTGGCCACAACAGCCAGTGCAGACACCCACAGTAGTGCGTGGAAGCATGCACCACACCGGATGCCACACAGTGCATGGACAGGCACCCACCCATACCCAAGGGCACAACAACACAGGGACACAGTAGCGGGGCAACCAAGCCCCCAGCGTGGGCCCATGTAAACTGTGTACACACAACCTGAAGTCCTCCATGGCACAGGAGTGCCAGCCACCCTGCGCAGGCACTGTGGACCTGTACGTCACCAGCATTTTCCCGGAGCACAAGTCACAGACAATGGTGCACATCCCCTGCAACACACACAAGCCACAACATGGAGGTGGGTCAACAACTGTGGAGGCCACAGTGTCGCCCGTGGCAGACATGCACCACACCAGTAACAGGAGGCAACCCAGCATTGTGAAGGGTACAGTGGCTGCTCTGCATGGACAGCCACCACTGACATGCCAGCAGACCGTGCAGGTCACAGACATGCATGGGTGTCAGCTGCACAGGCCATCGACCGGCTGACGGGGCACCATGGACACAGAGCATGCACCATAGACCACTGCATACAGTCATCCAGTGCACAGGGCACAACACACACACCACAGACACTGACTGATAGATACCCCTACACCTGAGTCACCTCCACATGGACACACACACATACCCATGACTGCACCACCCCTGACACCATGCACATCACTGCAGCTGAGCACCTATAACCAGCTGCAAATTAGAGACCACCACAGTATTCATATCAAAATATCTGTATTAAAACAACATATAAAATTTAACTATGTACAATAATATATATAAGGTGGGGGGAGGGCCACAAACAAGGTGGGGTGGGTAAGGGGCAGGGGTGGACAAATGGGACAGGAAAGGAGGGGTGTGAGGGTTGGTCTGGGGGCTAGGGGATATCAGGGGCAGAGGAGCTTTCAACGGGAGCACCGCTCCTCACTCTGGCTTCTCCACTGCCTGTGCCTCCTGAGGACCCCAGTCTCATCTATCTGGCAAAGGCTATCCAGGGACACCCTCACCACATGCAGGATCTCCCGCAGTGCCTCCCGGATGTTGTTGAGTTGGCAGACACCTAGGACAAGGGAGCACAGTCAATAGGTGCAAATGCACAGCCCCATATAGCCCACCCACTGTGCATGACATACGGCCATGGGACATACCTCTGTGATGGTGTGTGACCACCCACAGTGATCACGTCCACATGACCTGCCCACCCAGGCGCATACAGCCATGCAGAACACTGCACACACCCACCGGCCAAGTCATGCACAACACCACCATGGCCGTTTAGTGACATGGCTATGTGGTGCAAAGGCAGTGGCACAGTCATGTACCCGGTGCACGCATGGAACACCATCAACGCACTCCCAGACATGCATTGCCACTGGACAGTGCTGACTGTAACAAGATGCGTGCATGGCAGTGGTGTCAATGGATGGTCTCCATGCCCTGCTACCCACCCTGTTACACAGCATGCAATAGTAATCATGGAGATATGGCACTCACCATCATTGGGCCGGTCCCTTGGGCGCTGTGGACCCTCACCCCGCCTGGCCTCCCTCTCCTTTTCGTTGCACCACAGCTCATGGGCCAGGCACCACTCCTCCAGCCCTGTGGTGCAAACATGGAGAGAGGAACATCAGTACAATCCCATAGCAAAGCCCCCCTGCCCCCAGGTGTCTGCCCTCCCACCCAGCCAGACTCATCCACCCCACACCCTGATAACACCACCACAGCCAACACCGGACAGTCCCTCCCCCATGTGCTGGACACATACAACTGTGATACCCATATGGAAGATAAAAGTGTGTTGACGTAACATCTACCTGGCCGTGGCACCATGCCCCTCCTGGCAAGTCCCCACAGGCGAGCTAGCAGGTCCAGTTCCCTCCACCGCAGGTCCCCATACCTATGGTGGCACTGCTCAGCTGTTCTCCTCCATCCAGTGGCCTCCTCCAGTGGAGTGGCCACCTCCTCCCACACCTGGCTCCTGGACCTGTCCAGGGGTGCCTCCCCAAACAGTGGTCCATGGTGTGGCTCCACTATGGCCCCTAGGTTGGCCAGTTTCACCTGTGTCCATTGAGCATCCCTCCTGTGCACCATTCTCTCAGCTCAGTCTGCAAATATGGTGCTCTGAAGCGCGGCTCCCCACGTGCAGATGCTGCGCGGTACAGCACTGCCATTCCCTATCGTGCTGTCACTGAACAGTGCGATAGTGGTGCACCCATGCCTGACGCATGGCACCTAGGGGGTAAAGGTCGGCCACAGGGTCAAGGGTCTCTGGCTCACGGACATGCACAGCGCCATTGGAACCCAATGCGTGTAGTGCGATTGGCTGCCTGTGTGCTACCTCTAGTAGTGGCCTACTGCGCTGTTGCCCCAGTGCACCTGTGATGGCTCAGTGCTACAGCACCATGTAGGTGAACATCGCTATAGCACCACTGGCACAATGGTGGCTGTGCCCTGTATTGCTTCCCGCTCACAGCACATCAGCAGCATGGCAGACGCCTGCATCAGCAACCCGGGCATGCGCAGTGAGGTGTGTACTATGCATGTCACAGAACTGCGCCCTTGGATCAGCATGTTCAACACAATTGCACAAAGCGCAACAGCGCGATATTCAGTCGTCATATGCAAAACAGCTAATCAGCCATTCAATGGCGCAGCACTGCAATTTGCATCCACTTAAAGTTGCGCCTCGCCTCATTTGCATGGGTTGTGCTATAAAAGTGCGACATTGGGCTGCGGTGGCCATAGTCAGTTACTGCAGTCTATTGGTGAGTCGCATGCTGTTTGGGAGTGTGGACTGTGGATTTAGGGACATGCATGGGACTGCACAGTCACAGGTAACAACTGCCATTCTTACAAGCTAAAAAATGACTGAGCAAGTTGTAGGAGAGGAGGAACACAGTGGTGGGAGGAGAAGGAGGAGGGAGAAAGATGCCTAATTTTACCAAGGCCTAGACCGAAGCCCTGTTTGAGGCCTACCTGGATCAGGAGTCACTTCTCAGCGGACGGCAGGGAACACCTCAAGCCTGTGCTGCTGCATAGGAGGAGGTGGCACATGCTGTGAACCTGCATGGCAGCCACCAGCGCTCTGCGCAGGAGTGCAAGAAGAAGATGAGCACAGACAGGAGGAGGATAAAGGAGAAGGTGGCTGCCATCAGGGCAGCATAAGCTGCGACAGGTGGGGGGACAGCTGGAGGTGGTACACCTGATCCCACAGGAGGAGAGGATTGCTGGAAGCATGCAGCATTGTGCCATTGAGGGTGTTCCAGGTGGTGGCTTCCAGACTGGTGGTGGCCCATCACTGCATGGTATGTCATGGTCTGTCTATGGGAGGGGCAGGGTAGGTCACATGCAGTAACGTGACTTTGTTTTCCCTTACAGATCCTGGGCACCTGCATGGGTCAGCAGTGGTGGGTCTGTCAACTGAGGACAGTCAGCTGGAGATGGAGGAGGGCCCATCCACCTCCACAGGTATACATGGCTCAGTGCGACAGTGGGCCCACCTGGCTGTCCACGCTGATGTTGTTGTAACATGTGTGGAGGAAGCCCTGCCCGTGTCCCAGCCTGACAGCATCCATGGATGCCAGCATGCTGTGACTCGGGGTGGTGCCGAGTCCATCACCGATGATGATGTCGCTAACGGCATGGGCAGTGACACGTGTGTGCCACGGGATGGCAACACATCAGATAATATCGCGGCCATGGCTGTGGGTGGTGCTGCCATGGAGGCCTGCATGTCAGCACAGTCCCAGCCTGTGCCTGTCAGCGCCAGTGGGGCAGCACTGGTGTTTGTTCAGGACAGTGGGACTGTTGCGGCCACTGTGGTGGCACCACTGAGCCATGGGGAGCAGCAGCCGGAGGGGCAGCATCAGCAGTCGGCCAATGGCATTGGGGGTACAGGGTCCAGTGGCGGCATCTGTGCACCACCTGTGGACATGCCCAGACCTGGTCCTGGTGCACAGCACCCACCCTCAAGGGGTGCTGAGCATCAGGGCTGCGCACACCCTGAGGGACAGGATGCCGAGGAGGCAGATGACCTCTTGGATGAGCACACCAGCCTACTGCAAGCATTAGTCCAGCAGCAGATGCAGCTTGCGACATCGGTGGATGCACTGCGTACGGCTCTGGAGTGGGCAGAGGAACATCGCAGCAGAGACACCGCTCTGATCCTGGCAGGGATGGACAAGTTGCGGGAGGATGTGACCACTGCCATTGACAGGCATGCACAGGCATTCACTGCTGTCATGGCCACAATAGGCACACAGTCATGTGCCCATGCATCATGGACACCACGCAGTGCACTGTCCACCCCCCGTTCACGGCGTCATGCGACACCCTCCCTGTTGACACCGGTTTCAGCTGTGGGCATCCCGAGCACACCTGGTGCAGGCATGTTCGGTGTGCTGCAGACTCCTGTGCAAGCATGGTCGCGTTCGCACAGTGGAACCCCTGGGGGACCATCGGTGCCACCCCATGAGGCCAGTGGTTGGTCTGTCAGTGCTGGCTGGTCTCGGCGGGGCAGCCCATGCATCCGTGGTGGCCGGGGCACTGTGTTGCATCACTGACCTGTCTCCCAATGCGGTTACTGTCTGGTGCTGCCCTGTGTGCATTGTGTCTTTCAGTGGGCAGTGCATGGTTGGGTACCTGGCCCTGCACGCAGACACACAGTCCATCTGCACACCCTTCTGGCTGCTGTCCGCAGTTGTGTGTACATGATGATGCCTGCATTGCGCTGTACACCAATGTGCAATGGTGCTCAGCATCTGACACGCACATGGACAGGCAGTGGGCATGGTGGTCTGTGGACATGTATGTGGCTAGGGGTGACGTTCTGGGTCGGTGTGCCTCCTACCCTTTGTGCAAGTTTGGTGCATTGTGTGTGCATGCGTGTGTGTGTGTGTCTGCCCGTGTGGCATGTTAGACCTCACCCATCCCTGGTTGTGTGTGTGGTTCCATGCCCTGCCACTTCCCTTGACGGCATGCACCCCTGGTGTGTGTCCATGTGTGTTTGTGGGTTGTGCCTTAGCCACTGTTGGCTGCACATGGCCCCATGACTTACCTGGGTTGGCTGAAGTGCTCCTCCATGATGGTGTCCTGGTGCAACTGTGCCAGCCGGAGCAGTCAGGGGTCCCATCGCCCAAGGAGGGGCTGCCCATCACCATCGTCATCAGCATCCTCATCGTCCCCATCGCTGTTCCCCTCTTCGACCTGTACGGCTATCCCACATTAGTTGGCCATGTTGTGTAGGATGCAACAGGCCAGGAATAGCCCGCAGGCCTTTGAGGGGCTGTACTGTAGGGCACCACTGGAGGTGTCCAGGCAACGGAAATGTGCCTTCAGCATCCCGAACACCCGCTCGATGACATTACATGTGGTGGCGTGTGCCTCATTGTAGCGTTGCTGCGATGGGGTCGCGGGACGCCGGTAGGGTGTGAGAAGCCAGGACGGAGTGGGTATCCACTGTCACCTGTGTGTAAGGGTGGGAGGTTAGTTTGGTGATCAGCATCGCCTGCCCTGGGCCATGGAGCCCTACCCATGTCACCTCTGACCATGCCCCCAGGCCCTATGATTGTCCATGTGGTTTGCATACTCACCCACTAGGTGGCCAGTGGGGATATCCCCACTCTTGAATCTGTGGCACAGTGCTGACTGGTGCCAGATGAAGGCATCATGTGCTCCCCAGTGTGCATGGCACAGACATTGATTATGCACCCCCTGGCATCGCACCACCTGGCAGTTGATGCTGGCATAGCCCTTGTGATTGATGTATGTGGCCCCTTGGGGCCAGGTGGTGAGGATGGCCACATGGGTGCAGTCTATTGCCCCTAGCACGCCAGGCATATGTGCTACCCTGTGGAACTCCTGTATGTTTGCTGTGCGCTCCACCGGTGTGCTGGGGAAATGGATGTACTCCGCAGCATGTGGCAGTGGTGCGCTGAGGAATTGGGTGAGGTGGCGTGATGTGGCCGACTGGGTTATGCCTGTGGTGTCCCCAGTTGGTCTCTGGAAGGTACCCGTGGTGAGCAAGCACATGCAAGCTGCCACTTTGGTCTCCACTGACAGGGCATGGCTCCGTCGTGTGGGTGCCTGTATCACATCACTGCACAGCACACAGAGCCGCCTCAGAGTTGCCCGATTCAGGCGGTACCAGCCCACATTCTCGGTATCACTGTACAGCTCAAAGCTGGTGAGGGCTCGGTACTGCCTGTTGGGGGCATACCGCCGACAGGCCCTTCCACGGCCACGCCCCCCTGCTGCCCACCTTCTCACCCCCCTCATAATGGCCTCCATCTGGAAGGTGGCACTGGCCATGTCCCTGGCTTGTGTTCACCCCCCCAGCAGCTGTTACTGTATTCCCCCCGCTGTCCTCACTGCTACTTCCCCTGCACTGGGAACACCTGCCTGTGCTTGCCTCACTGCTGTGTGGTGTACGGCCCCCTTCTGCAATGTCTCCCCACACCTTCCCCTGTGGCTATTGCTTCCAGGTGCCCTTTCCTGCCTGACCCTGTGTGTCCCTGCTGCCCAGTGTGTCCTGCTGTGTTTTGCTCTCATATGTGGCTTCCCTGTAGTGCTCTTGCACCTCTCCCTTGCTCCCTTTTATTTTGACTCATTTCCACTATGGCGCAACTTCCGCTTGCTCCCCTATTGAACATGGCACAAGTTGTTGAATATCGCACTGTGCCATTTATGCATGGTTCCTCCCCCTTCAGTTGAGCATGCCTTCATTATCATTGTGCTGTTGCTCAGCGTGATTTGGGGGCACAACTGCCGCCTGCTGAATATCACAGAATGGCACATTTTGGTACTTGCGCAGGCGCAACCCTATTACGCATGACTAAACTCTTTTGAATATCTGGGCCACAGTTTACACGACCCAGCCTCATGAACAAGGATGGTAAGATTTTTCAAGTGCATTTAAGTGTGACACTAAACTGCAACACAAAAATTCCATATCTGTGTCTCACATACTTTTACTAAACACTTGTCTGTTTTAGAGGCTTGGCAATCAGCACAGAGGTAGTGCTACTGCTCACGGCACCAGCAACCCAGGTTTGGGTGTGGACTAGAATCATCACGGACCATCCAGGGAGAGGAGGCTGGAGCATCTCAGGGACTGCTCTCCTCCTCCAGGGTGGGAGGGATGCCATCCCTGCTCAACACCGCCACCTTGGTGACCATGGGTGGAAGTGCAGCTCATGGATGCCATGGGTGGGGAGGAAACTGGCTGAGTTCTGGAGTGGCCACATTCTCTGTGTACTCACTCTCCTTGGTCCTCCCAGCAAGCCAACTTTCTCGGGCGATAGGGTGTAACTAAGGAGGAAAATCACCACAGCCAAGCCTGATGATGGTCTCCAGTACCTTGTCCTCAAGAGGAACAAAACTTGACAATCCTGGATGCCACTTAATGAAGACAAAACAGATGGGGGAGTGGAATGGGGAGCTGCTCTCTCCTTCCCCACTGGGGGTAAGTCTAGGCATTGTGGAGGCATTCAGGCAGCAGGCGGAGGTCAGGAAGTAGGCCTAGCCCATCAGGATACCTTGCAGGACCCTGAGGGAGGAGATGAGGCTAAGGTGATAAGGGGGCAAAAATAGTGAATATAAAAAAAACAACTTGTCTGGTTTACATGACCCGACCTCTAGAACAATGATAGTGGGAATTTCTATGTAGAGGTTAAGAGGTGATTTCATAGTCACTCTGTGAAACCAGCTTTTGGGCAGGATTTTAACACATTCTAGTGACCATGTTCATGACATAGTGTTGAAACAATCATTTTATTGCACATTTAAATGTAACACTAAAGTGCAACAAAATAATCTGCAACAGTAAATTTTATGTGCATACCATGGAATTCTTTCATTGCACTTAAATGCAGACTCATCCATTGCCAGAAGGCCCAAAGAGCCATGTGCATCTGCATCTGTTCATGCAGATCCTAAAGAGATCTACATGAATGAGGATATAATTGAACTATGTCAGAAAGAAAGTGAAATCATTACAAAATAAATTATTTAATGCTCCAGTTAGGGTTCAGCATAATGCTACAAAAGTAGGGAAATGTGGCATTACGATTTCTAGTCCTAACTCCTCACCCACCCAAGCAGTAAAATGACTAAACTTCTTTTTAATCTAAAGTTCCCCTACTTCCTACCCATCTTTGTAGCAGTGGTATATGCCTCTCCAAAGCTCAGCTCTTCCACACAGTAGACAGGTTTTTATACCCTGACTGTCTACATGTGGGGGGAGTGGGTTCAGTTGTTAGGCATTAGGATCTGGTTCTGTTCTTTGCCGACAAGGTGTCCTCCATCACAGAGCTGTAGGAAGGCATTTTGGTGCCCTGGGCAGGAGACAAATTTTGCACCCCCCCTGTGAAAGAGCCGGGGTCTGGGGCATAGAGCCTCAGCTCTGGGTGTTTACATGCTATGTGGTGAGTTTTGGGGCTTTTCTTGAACAAAAAACACACTTTTGTTACATGTTCCCTACACCTGATTTCAGGAAATACTGTGCGCTTCCCTGTGGAATATAAGATGTAGGAGACTCTGGCTGGCTGCCATCAGAGTGTACAGCTACAATTATGGACAAGTGGCTGACCAACAGTGCCATCATCCACCCACCCTATATGCATTTTTGAACTATAGTGTGAAATATTGTTGCATAAAGCATGGGGCTCTGGGGGCCGCAAGGCCCCCAGAAGCTCTGAGGGATTTACATGCTCTTTGGTGAGTTTTGGAGCTTTTCCTGAATACTTTTACTACATGTTCCCTACCCTTCATTTCAGGGAATATTGTGCTCCCCCATGGCATATCCCCAGATTAAAATGAGGGGCTGCTTGCACTACAGCAGCAGTTTAGTTTTCAATCATAAATTTGGCACTTTAACCATCAGGCAGGCAGCATATTAAATCATTTGCCCTTATGAGGGGGATGGGGAGGTTATCATGCCAGCCAGCCACCACCCACCTGGACTTTAAGAAAGCAGTACAGTGGGATTGGAATTGGTGGCCAGCCCAGGAGCTTGTGATGAGGGTCAAGAAGAGCAAGCAAGACAGGAACTCCAAAAAGCACTACAGAGCACCACTGTGCTGCATAAAGTGCTGGCACAGCTCTAGGTTTGGCACACTCTCCCAAGTTATTAGTGTGTATGTAAATGTCTGGGCCTGGAAAGACAGTGCCAAAGTTAAAGTAATGCCAGTCCTGTATCGAGCACTCACTCAAAACCACAGGACCACAACATCACAGTCAGGTCTTTTTTATCCTAAGTATACATTTTCCCACATTTTGGGCTTTATACTTTAACTCTAACTAATGCTCTTATTTACTTTTTGCAGTGAATTTCCTTTCTGTTTTATGTACTATTTTATTTTGCATTGCTAATGTGGCTGACTTTTAATGGCAAGCAGCCCTGGTTTCCAAATACACTTCTTCTCATCACCACCACCCCATGCCAAGTGGTCCATGGTAACCAATAGCACTCCTTCACTCAGTCTGCCCCAGCTCCAAGTTATCACTGGTGTGCAGTGAGAACCCCTTTACCCTTCTCAAGTTTCAAGGTATCTCAGGCATCCAGTGGCACACCTTCTCTCTCACCTTACCCCATACCCCAAGGTAGACTGCCCCTGGCATCCAGTCGCACCTCCCTTCCCCATGTCCAATCTATTCATGTAATTCACAGTGACATGCCCCTTGCCTTGCACTGCACCAGTTTCATTCACTCTCTGGTGTCCAGTGAGCGGCACACCCCAATCTTGCCCGTGGTTAAGCACTTCCAGTCTCTGGTGTCCAGTGATACTCCCTTACCGTGCCCAATTCCAATTTAAGTAGTTCCTGGCATCTAGCAGTACCTCTCCCCCTCACCCTGCCTCAGGTTGAGCAGTTCCTGGTGTCTGTATTACCACTCCTTCTTTTCTGCCCCAGGTCATGCTATTCCTGGTGTCCAGATGCACTTTACTCCCCTCTCACCTTACCCCAGAAGATGCTCTTACCTGGCTTCCTGTGCCCCCCCAAGACAACAGCTGGTAGAAATGTTCCTATCTTCTTCTTGGATTACACTGCTTGCTATCTGGAGAAACTTTCTTATAAATTAAATGTTCTATAGGAATAGGAAATACACACAGTGAGCATGTCCTTCATATTTTAAATTTGCAGTATTTCCAGATGGTGGCAGGTGGCTGATTTGAATGAGGTTCAGTCTGAAGAGAAGACTGGAGAGTGCTATGTTTTGTACTCTCTGCAGTATGGTATTGTCTTCCATAATCCACCCCCACACCTGGCAGCAGCAGTGAGCCCGTCTCATCTAGCTAGCTCTTTTGGTTTTTATAATATACGAGTGGCTGATATATATGATATTTGATCCTGTGAGAAGGGCGACTGGGCAAGTGCCCTCACATTGATTCTTGACTCTCTCTGATTGCGTGCTGACGGTGCTGACCAAAACTGTCCTGGTCAATCAACAGTCAGAGTCAAGAATCATAGTGAGAGTGCTCACCCAGTCAATCTCCTCACAGGCTCAGACTGCTGCTCACATATTATAAAATAAAAAGAAGAACTAGCTCATCACTGCAGGGTGGATTGTGGAGAGGAAATGGGGATTCTGGAATCGGGAGCCGTGGAACACTGGAGGTCCCAGCCGGGACGAATGTGCCACAGGGCTAGGGAGTCACTCAGGATGGGACACCAGACACAGTGTTGATGATGAGGGCATGCATTGCTGCCATGCCAGCCCATACCCAGAGACTACAGTCAGAGTAACTAGTTGGATGGTCATTCAATGAACCTCCAGCAGGCAGCAGCTCCTTGAAAAATGTGATTACTGTCTCTGTGTCTGAGGGCGCCAGGGTGGGCCTCACTGCCTGGAGGAGACCAGATTAAATAAACTGAATTTATATTATTTATTTATTTTTTCCAATCAGACAACGGGATGGACGAGTTGGCCCCCCACCCAGTCACAAAGACGAACTAAGGAGAAGGAGCGTGGAGGTCGAAGAATGTCAGGAATCATCAGAATCGAGCAATCACAATTAAAAAGAAAATACAGGTAAAATTAAAAGCATTGAGTCTACCCCTTGCCCCCTTCAAGCAACAGTGAGTCATCAGACATCAGTCTACTCTCTATCTCTGAGTGTAATTTTTAAGTCATTTTAAAATCATGTTTTCATCATCAGTATGAAGACGAGTGCTTAGTAACGTTCAGTTGCTGCCTTGCGATGCTTCTGTTCTTATTTGCTTAAGTTAATGTTTTTATGTTACTTAAACAATTCTCTCTCTCCTCCGAGTTCCTCCGACCTCCTCACTCTGCTATCCTTCTCTACTCAGCTGCCTCCAATTGTCCTCTATTCCAGTATTGCTATTTTCTGTAAGTATTAATTTGTTTTAATTTCACCTCAGTTTCTTGCTCTCTCTATCATCTGATCTCAACGGCCGCCCTGCACTCTACAACCCACGCACTCCACAAGTCCTCCCATATATTTTATACTGCGTGGCCTGGGACCCCAACCCACATGTTTTCTTGCAGTCAGAGACAGTCACAGCGTGACCATGTGACCGCCCTCCAACCTGCTGGTCCTTCTGCGGGGAAGTGCTCCTGCTGGTCAAGAAGTAGTATTTAAAGTGATTTTTTTTTTAAAAGCTACAGAACAGTTGCACAAGTGAATCTGCCAAGTGAGCTTGATTTGAAATTGTGCCCCTCCGAGGCATGTGCCTGGGGTGGGGGCACCACCCACCCCACCCTTCCTATGGTACTTCTCCATCATTGCTGAGATCTCAAGTGTCTTTCCAAAGTGCATTGGTGGTCTATCTGAGAAGTGTAGAGACACTCCTCCTGTCTGGGAGGAGTTTGAGCTAGTTGGGATGGAGGAGGTGGTGGGGATACTCTCTAAGCTACGACCTACCCAATGTGATTTTGACCCAGGACCAACCCCTGCATCTGGTCAGATGTTCTGACCTGTTGGGACTGTTGGTTGCTGAGATTATCTGGAGTTCCTTGAGGAGCGGGATCCTTCCACAGGCTTTGAAAGAGGCCTTGGTTAGACCCCTTTTGAAAATGCCTTCTCTGGACCTGGACTGTCTTGGCAACTACAGGCTGGTGTCGAACCTCCCATTTTTATGGAAGGTTACTGAAAAAGTTGTGGCCATTCAGCTTGAGGGACATCTCACCTCTTTCTCTACCTATGAGCCATTTCAGTCTGGTTTCCGGGCAAGGTATAGCATGGAGATCGCCCTAGTAAGGGTGTTGAATGACCTCCTGAGGGTGAGAGATAGGAGAGCTCATACCATCCTAGTCCTCCTAGACCTCTCCACAGCATTTGATACCATGGATCACGAGGTGCTGCTTGACCACTTGTGATTTTGGTGTGGCCTGTCTGGAAAGATTATCTGCTGGTTCAGGTTATACCTAACAGGCAGAGTGCAAAGGGTAATGTTGGGGCTTGCCTCATCTACTCTGAAGCCTCTGTGCTGTGGAGTTCTGCAAGGTTCGTTCTTGTTGCCCTTGTTCACGGCATACATGCTGCCACTGGGAGGCATCATCAGGTGATACAGATTGAGTTTTCACCATTATGCCAATGATACTCAGTTGTATCTGTCCTGCCCTCCTTAAAACCAGGTTTCAGTTGCCATGTTTAACAACTGCCTCAAGGAGATCCAGTCATGAATGGCTCAAAACTGGCTCAAACTTACCCCAGACAAGACTGAGGTGCTGATGGTGGATCTGGGTTGTCTGGGGGGAAAAGGGGGCATGGGGATTCTCTCCGACCTTCTGTTGGGTGGTGTCCCTCTTGACAAGTGAGGGATTTGGATGTGATCCTGGATGACGGACTGACCATGGATGCCCAGGTGTCAGCCGTCGTCAGGAGTGGTTTTTATCATCTATGGAATATCGCCCAAATTTGCTCCCAGATTCCCCCTGATAACCTGCCTGCATTAGTACATGCCATTGTCTCCTCCAGATTGGACTACTGTAATGCCCTGTACCTAGAGTTATCTGGAGACAGCCTTTGTAGATTACAGCTGGTGCAGAATGCAGTGGCAAGATTATTGACAGGAGCAAGAAGAGCTGAGCATATTACTCCTGTCTTCTGTGAACTGCACTGGCTGCCAGTCAAGTGGAGGATTGTCTTTAAGGAAAGGCTTCTGATCTAAAAAACCCTACACAAGGGGGAACCTGTCTATCTGCAAGATCTCGTTGTCCCCTATTGCCACTCCCCCGGACTCTTTGTTCTGTCAGGGGAGCCCTCCTTGAGGTTCTCAGGGTGAGACTGCGGTGTTCTGGAGATAGGGCATTTTCAGTTGCTGCACCCACCCTGTGGAACTCTTTGCCTGAAAATTTGAGGAGGGCTCCCTTGGTGGAAGCCTTTAAGAAGACCCTCAAAACATACTTATTCAGGATGGATTTTTATGATTAACTGATGATTTAGAATTGTTGGGACTGCTGAAATTGAATTCTGGTTGATTTTAATGTGTTTATTTTATTGTTGTTGTTTGTACAGCACTCAGAGTCTGTGGAAATGAGCCCTTAATAAATTATCTATCTATCTATCTATCTATCATCTATCTATCTATCTATCTATACCTCTCCTCCTCAGGTGAACTAATTATACTCAGCGATATCGATCTAAACTGGTTCTGTCCCACCTTGAAGCCTTTTATCAAAAAGATTGAGTCCCTGAACCTCCAGTAACTAATACAGTAAATGAGCCCACCAGGCCAAATGCACTCTCACATAACCACTCTCTTTTGGAGTGGGTGCTCTCCTCCCACCCCCACCGTACCTCTGCTGCTAGCATACTGCCTGACTCTTTAAGTGGCCACTACATGACCTACTGCATACGTAAATTATGTATACTCCACTCTCCTCCCAACTACCACTAGATTATATCTCTCAGGTCATTAAACTAAGAAGCCTTTCTCCATGACCTCTACTCCTATGACTGGTCCCTAGTATACTCAGTCCCAGATATTGATTCCACCCGCTCCCTTTTCTGTCACTTTCTAAATAAAGCATGGAATACCCATGCCCCTCCCAGAAGATGCAGAGTCAAAGATTCCACCACCCCTGGATCTCAGCTGATATAATCCAACTTTGTAAATCCAGTGATCATGGCTGAGTGCATCACAAATCCTCCCTCTCCCACACTGATCTACAGCATTATTATTCCCTAAGGAATGCCAGTATGAAGGCTGTAAGAGCAGCAAAATCACTTTACTTCAAGGTGACCCTGTAGAAAAATCCTGACTCCCCTTCTAAATTCTGGCAGGCTCTTCACTCTCTTTTTAACCCCCCTCTCAAGTCCTCCTCTCCCTCCCTGATAGTAGAAGGTAAGCATGTCTCAGAGCACTCCTCTGTTGCCTCTGTCCTCAACTCTTTTTTCACTACCTGTGCCCTCCCCTCTAGCCTGGTAAATGCCCCACCTGGCTTCCCAACCCCCCCTTTCCTCCACAGGTGGTTTCTATTTTTTCCTATGTCTCTGCTCAGGAGGTTCTCCATGACCGCTTCTCCCTGAACCTTCATAAATCTTGCCCTGATGGCCTTGATCCCTACAATCTCCGGATTTCTGCTTCTGATGTCACCCTTCCTCCCTCTCACCTATTAAATCTCTCCTGCACTCTCAGTGCTGTTTCCCAGAGCTATAAAGCTGCAAAAGGCATACCCCTGCACAAAGAAGGTGATGATTTCACTCCTGGCAGTTACTAACCCATATCCCTTCTTCCCTCACTGGCCAAACTTTAGGAATAACTTGTTTTCTCAAGGCTCTCTGATTTCCTTTCCTTCTCTGATTTCCTATCTCAATTTCAATCTGATTTCACGAAAAATCACTGAACCATGACTTGTCTTCTCTGAGTGAATGATGGCATTCTCACAGGTATGGAGCACAGTCACATAATTTCTGCTATCCTTATTGACTTTTCTAATGCTCTTGATTCTGTCCCTCAAACTCTTCTCCAAACCAAACTTCACTCTGCTGGCCTTTCTACCCCTGCTATGGTTTGGTTCAGGTCTTACCTCATGGGGCAAACCCTATGTGTCCAGGAAGGTGACACCCTTTCCCTTCCTTCCCATTCAAGTGGTTGCCCCTCAAGATTCTATCCTTGGTCCTATCCTTTACTCTGTCTTCTTAAATTACCTCCTGTCTATCTGTCTCTCCTGTCAGATCTAAAGTTTATGCAGACATCACCATCCTCTACACCACTGGTCCCTTAACCCCTGAGGTAGAGTCCAAACTGCAGAGTGACTTCACATGAGTGTTACACTGGTTCCAAGATAATCAGCTAAAGGTTAACTCAAAGAAAACCATCTCCATGTCCATTAGTATGTCACAAAAGCTAGCCAAAATCTCCTGCCTCCCTTCCTTTTGTACCCTTGATGGTACCACCTTAGAAGCACTCGCCTGCTGTAAGCACCTGTGCGTCTAGCTGGACAGTCGACTAGACTTCATATCTCACATATTGTAGACTTTATTAACCCCAAACTCCTTCAAAAACTAGGAGCTATGTACAGGAATAAGGATGCTCTCTCCCCTGTTGTTCACCTGGAAGGGGTGGTCGAAAGTGGTATTTTCCACTTTCGTGGAACTTCTGCGAAAATCTTGAAACTTTCGTGGAAGTTTCCGAACTTCTGACAGTGAAGGAGCAGAAAATGTCCATGAAATTTTGTTCTGTTCCACTCAAAATTAAATAAGCCCTGGTGGCTAGTGGTCCCTCCCCCCACTCACCACACATTTAAATGAAATTTCCCTGGCAGCTAGCAGTCCATCCCCCCACCGGATCACCCAGCCGACCCATAAAAAAATACCCATGGTTGTTGCATCTCTCCCCGCACCACATCACCTGCCCATTAAGTGCTGACAAATGCCCTGCTGGCTAGCGGTCCCTCCCCTCCACCCAATCACCTGCCTGTAGTGTCCAGTAACCCCTCCATCAATCCCTATCTCTGCCTGTAGTTTGACAAATTACTATTTTGCATGTGTTTCAAAAAATTCCCTAGTGGTCTAGTGGTTTCAACAGCCCCCACCCTGATCCCTTTCCTCTGCCTGTTCCTGTCCTTCCTCCTCCTGATTTCTCTGTCCCTTCCCATTTCTCTCTCCACCCCTACCCTGCCCTATGTACCTTACTCCCCTACCACCTAAACACCTGTTGCCCTCAAGAGCCTTTCTTCCTCTCTTCCTCTAGACCTTTCTCTCCCCAATCAATGTAAACCTCCTATGAAGTTTTTGGCTATGCTAACCTGTTGTGAATATTCCTCTTTCTGTACCATTTTCTGTAAATATTAATTTATTACTTCTGTAAATGTCACACATCCCCTCTACACTTATTTGTTTGTACATTTATTGCTCATGCTGTACCAAAAGCTCCAGTGTTATTTATTTACTTGGCACTTAAAAATGCCATATTTATATTGTATTTTCAACTTCTTTTACATTATTGTTTTGTATTTTTCTCCACTTCCCTTCCCCCTCCCACGGGTCACACCCACATATGAGCCCTGGCTCAGTGTTCTTCTCCCGGTTACCAAAATGCTAAATAAAAATAAATAAACAAATAAATAAAAAACACACAAGCAACCACGGCCATCCATCATCAAGTAAGACATACATACAATGAAACATAGAATCTGATGGTAGATAGGGGCCACTTAGTCAATACAGTCTGCCAAATTGATTATTAATTTCTTTCTACCTTCATTTTTCTGTAGATCCACTTGATCTGTGGTGCTGTGTCTTCCTCCTTCCTTAACCTATGGTTCCCTTGTAGTAGTAGTAGTAGTAGTAATAACAGTAGTAGAAGTAGTAGAGTTTATTTATTTTGGGCATACTTCCCACTAGGCTCAGGGCGCCTTACAAAATATAAAATAACACATAGAACAAACAGCATTAGGAACATCAAACATGAATACTGTACATATAAAATCAATAAATACAACCATTTAAAATTCAGTACAGGCTAATTCCTACGCTATGTAGTGGTTTAAATATGAATCCTCAGGCCCCAAAGGCCTGTTGGAAGAGAAATGTTGTAAGATGTTTTTTAAATACCTCTAGGAAGATATACCCCAAGCATTTTTGAACCCCACCACTGTTATTTCTCCCACTACCATTGGAAGTCTGTTCCTTCTGTGAAGAAATATTTCCTCACCTCTCTCATGGACTTACCCCCCTCCAGCTTCATAGCATGTTCCCTTATTCTAGAGCACCTGGTTTGCTGAAACAATAGTCACCACCTGCACCTTAATAACCCCTGTGATGTATTTAAAGGTCTCTATCATTATTGAGCTCTTTTAGCCTCTACTCGTAGGGCTTTTGATGCAGATTCTTCACCATTTTAGTAGCCCTCCTCAGGACACAACCAACATACAGCTATTTTCAGATGACACAAATACAGTAGCACTGATGCGCTACCTTCGTGGATTTTTATCTCTGGCATGCTCACTGCAGAACATACTCACTCATTTCTGGCAGCAGATAGATATATACAGTATGCAACGCATCTGTATGCAGAAGCACAGGCCACTGCAGCCACATACAGAAATGCATGATACCCAAATTACAAGAGTTCTTTTGTCTGCAGAAGTGCAGGGTCTTATGAGGCCAGCCCTTCTGTAGCCACGGGTACTCATGCACAATGTAACACATACACACGCACTTCTGCTTGCAGAAGCATAGGCCCCTGAGTAGTCTGCACTTCTGCAGCAGCAGATGGAAGATGTACACACTGAGCCCAGGCTGTAGAGGCACAAGCCCACCAAAATCACAATTCTCAATAAGCAGTAATACTTCCATCTGTAGAAGTGCAGACACATCAGGGGCCTGTGATTCAGCAGCTGCAGGTGTAAAACATACATGCACAAAAACTTGCTGTGGGACCTGCACTTGCGGCACTGCATACAGAAATCCATGATACCCAAATTGCAACACTACTTTTGCCTGCAGAAGAACAGGACCATGAGGGGCCAGCATTTCCACAGCTGCAGGTGCAAGACTTAAGTAATTACTTCTGTTTACAGAAGGAGAGGCTTCTTTGGGGCCTGCATATCACTAACGCATATAGAAATCCATAATACCCAAGTTACAAGACTACTTCTGTCTGCAGAAGTGCATGACCCTGTGAAGCCAGCACTTTGGCAGCCAGAAGGACTCATCCACACTGTAAGCCATACTCAAACACACTTCCGACTGGAGAAGCACAGACCCCTGTGGGGTCTCCATTTTAGCAGGCACAGATACAAATCTATGAAGACAGCATATCAGAAACAGTTGTATGTTGTTTGTCTTACCTAATGATGGCTGTCTGTGGTTTGGTTGCTTGTGTGGTCTTGCTATTTTGCAGCTTGGTGGGTTGGGGAGTTAGGGTTGAAAAACCTAACACTACATTTCTGTACTTTTGTGAATTAAGTTGAACCCTAACCTGTGCATAAATGAAGTTTTTTGCAAAAAAAAATATATATATATATAGAGAGAGAGAGATAGATAGAAAGATAGATAATTTGCAAAAATCTCAAATAATGCATCAGTTAGGGTTAAAGTGATAAAAGTACGGGAATGTGGTGTTAGGGCACACCACCCTGCACACACCAATAAGCATTGGGGTGCCGTGGGGTCATCAGTCTTAATGCTCACCCCTTTCCATAAGTAAATAAGTTTAGATGTGTGCAGTATAGGAGAATGGGGTGAGCTTTATGGCTGACAACCCCTAGGTACACCCCAATGCCTGTTGGTGTGTGCATGGTGGGGGTGGGGTGTTATCGCTGGAAACCCTAACACCACATTTCCCTACTTTTGTTGCTTTAACCCTAACTGATAAATTAATGGAGTAGTTTGCAACTCCTATGCTGGCCCTGCATCTCCATTTATTGGACAACAGTGCTCAAATTTTCAGAATAGTCATGGTATTACCCACCTCATGTACCTGGTGCAGACAATTTTCAAATCCCGGCCAAAACATAACTCTGCACAACCGCAATGCCTTTCCGCACCACAGGTGCAAAAACACATTTTGGCCAGGATTTGAAATAAGAAGGCTATGTTGAAAATTTGGGGTCAAAATATTTAAAATGACCCCAGAATGAAATATTCCAAGACAGCTCATCTGAATTCTCAAAGGCCAAATGGGTAAAGATGTATTATACTTTATATTACTAAGTAGACCATGTATTCTGCGCCCCAAAGTAAACTACAAAACAGCTTTTGTTTGTGAGGCACTGCTCACATAAAATACAGGGCAATTATATAAAAACATTAATTTCTTTTGATATTGTTGTGGATTCCCACTTGTTATGCATTCATTGCAATACAGCACTCCTCTTCCTCCCACTCTCTTGCCTCTGCCTTACATAACGTTCTCTCATCTAACTGATCCTGCTTTAACCCTCCTTAACTGTCCTTCTATGCCTCTGGTCCTCTCTATGACTCACATCATCTATTAAATCTTCCACCCCCCGCATGCATCTCTGCAAACTCTCCTCTCCCTTCACCACTATGTACTATGTTTCTCAGATATGCCACTTGTAATTAAATGCACATTTCACAGGTATGATATATTTAATTGTATGTTATGATACAAATGTGACTGTATGATTATTTATGTTACTTTTTAACTCTATGTCTTGTTACAAACGTAATTTAATGTTTAATTTTGTGTATATTTTAAATGTTAAACTGTATGTCTAATTCTTCATTCAGCTGTACCTTCCCCCCTCCAGGTCGCACTGAGAGAGTAGTAACTTGTTTTTCAGTGTGCCTTCCTGGTGAAACATTTCAATAAATAAAATATGTGCACTCACACAATATACAGACTTTCTCCTGCTTAATAAATTTAAATAAAGAAAAGTGTTATCTGTGCTGCCATTATTATTCTCTCCATTGGCTTCCACATTCAATCAAGTAACAGATTTGCTTGATTTTTAATTAATTGCCACATTGTGAGGCTCATTCATTAATGATTTAGAGTAACAAAATCCTTTATTTACATTTACATTTATCTATTGCATTGAGCTCATAAAAATTCCAAGAATGGGAATTAATGTTTGTGTATAGTAGCCCTGTATATTTTGTATTGTTTGTGAGCCTCACAAAATCAAGCTGTTTTGCAGTTTATTGTGTGAGGCAGAATACTTGTGAGAGAGCGCAGAGTGCATTGTGAGCTGAAATCATGAAGTTATATTTCAAGCCCTGTGTTTTTTGCATGCATCACAAAATCATGCAGTTGTGTAGTGTACTTGCATCAGTCAGAATACTTGTGAGAGAGCACAGAGAGCATTATGAGATGAAATCTTGAAGTTATATTTAATGCCATGAAACCGCATATTTTTTACATGCATCTCAAAATCATGCAGTTGAGTAGTGTACTTGTTTCAGTCAGAAAACTTGTGAGACGGCACAGAGAGTGTTGTGAGCTGAAAGGTGGATTTTAGATTTAGAGTGGTGTTGGTTGTTGGCAGAATACTTTTTCTCATTTGGGGATTTGACGTGATACTACTCAGGATCTATGTCATGTCAATCAGGAGCAATGTACAAGGAGTGGCATTGGTTGTTAGCTAGTTTGTAGCATGAGCACATTTTAGTTTGCGCTGATATTATCACACTGATGTGCTCACGCTGTTTT
Source organism: Neoceratodus forsteri (assembly GCA_016271365.2). Lineage (NCBI taxonomy): Eukaryota > Metazoa > Chordata > Ceratodontiformes > Ceratodontidae > Neoceratodus > Neoceratodus forsteri. The sequence continues at coordinate 807,770,250 of CM057449.1, read as the reverse complement.
TTTTTTCCTGTGGATTGAAACTGATACCCTCATTAGTACACCATTTAAAGTCCTTGATAGGGTCCTGACTCAGTTTATGATAGAACTCACAGTTCTCTGATTGTTTCAATACCTCCCCTTCATAGACCACTCTGTTTAGTAGTACCACACTCCCACATTTGTTGGTAGCCTAAATTACAATATTGTGATCTTGTTGTCCTATAAACTGACAAAGAACGAGAGATATAAAAAGTTGTGTGGCAAATTGTTGTGAAAGGAATGGTGTTTCACGAAACACTGAGTTCTTTTGCTGCAATTTGGGTCAACCCCCCATTGTTTCACGTAAATAGTGGCACGATTTGGGGCAGTAAAAACTCTGGATAAAATAAACATATTTCTGCCCATATTTTGAGCAAACTGACCCCAGAATCAGATTCAGTGGGCCCCAATTAGGTAAACACAACTTTTGGTGTTTATCATACGTCAGTATTTTTTGAAATATTTAAATTTGTTTGTCTCACTAACTGAAAACAAGATGGTGGAATCGCAACACTACATTCTGCATTTGCAAAAATAAATACCACTTTTGCCATAACAAAACAGTTGTTTTGCATGGCACATCTAACTTTTCCCATAGGAAATAATGAAACATTGAAACTTTAATAACTTTTGAACAGATTAATATTTGTTCACCAAACCTACAAAAGGCACATCTGTGAGACAATACCTTTATACCCTGCACATTTTTGACCACAACTCCACACAGTTTCTGAGAAATGGTGTGACAAAAAATTTATACAAAAATTGTAATTTCCACATTTTCGGACACTCCGTATCTCCACACCCACACATCTGACCAAAACAAAACTTGCCACATCAAGAGAGCTTTAGTCCCTGATGGTGCCTGCAACATTTCACATGAATTGGTTAAGTGGTAGCAAAGTTATTAAAGTGCAAACCTTTGGGTTTAACAAGGAAGTGACTATTGAAACCTAACTGTAGGGTGCTATCTTGCCCTCTTTCTCTCTCTCTATATATATATATATATATATATATATATATATATATATATATATATATATATAATATATATATATATATATATATATATAAAACTTAATTAATGGACTAATTAAGATCAAAGTGGAAAAAGTTGGGAAATGTGGCATTAGGGTTTCCAACCCTAACATCACACTACCCTCTCCAGGCAGCACAGTAAGTGTGGGGTGTCCTTTGGGGTTCTCAAGCCTAACACTCACTTGATGAAATAGTCCTGTCTGTGGACATAGATGTTGAAGAGGGCCACGATGAAGGTCCCAGACAACTCCAATCTGATGTGTAGGTAGGTGGGTGCTGAGTTTCTCACCAGATCAGCACAGATTGGGTGCCATGTGAGGTTCAGCTGCCCCCAGTAGCCTACATGCAACAAGTTCCAAAGGGTCACAGAGGTCAGCTGCCTGTCCACAGAGTATACCCATTGAGATGTTTAGCAACAAGTCTCTGGTGTTCAATCTGTTAGAAAAGTGTAGATCGAAACATCCCACCTGGACCAATAACTTGTACAGAAAACTGACAAAAATCCAGGTGGAGTGCACCAGTGCCATTTACATAGTTCCAAAAAACTGTTGAAATGCACAGCTTGGGACCAAAAAGCACCCTCAAAATCCATGAACCCCCTAATCCATCCCAAGTGTGCACTCCCATTGAAGCTGGCACCCGGTCATGGAGCTGTTTCTGAGCTGTTCCTTAACTTTTAATGTGTGATGCACCATTCAGCAAGTCACCAGAGCACCTGTACTCCCTTTTCCCACATAAAGTTTACACTGATTTCAAAATGGCTCAGCCGGTGGTGCTCCTCGTCTCTTGCCCCACTTCTCCCCTCTCCTCTCCAAGGCTGATTAACATAAATCAGTTCCCTTCTTGTCACTCTGTTGGCAACTTCTGCAGCACCTTTTACAACCTCTGGGAGAGGAAGATTCACTGTACAGAGCAGTTTAGGGGTACCCCACAGGGAACAGATAATTTCAGAGCAGCAGCCATCCTACACTGACCGCCATTTTACCAGATCTCCACAGGTTTGTTCAAAAGTGGCTTGAGCCATGTGGTAGGAGTTGTGTGTGCTGCGGGAAGGTTTAACATCCACAGGTTGCTCTTCTTCATGACACCCCATACCTGTGCAATCCAGTCAATCTGCAGAGGAGCCTGCAGTTGGAGGAAGTAAACAACTTCCAACCAGTATTTCGAGGACAACTTAAAAACAAGAGGTTTCTCTCATTCATGCCTTCTCCCCAAGTTTAATAATGTGTCGACATTCAAAACCATCTGAATGATTGTTATTGACAGTGCTGCTTCTCACCTGTGTACGTGAGAAGGTTGTGCTCATGTATACTGCTTGTTAAAGAAAGGTACTCAGGTTGAGAAGTGTCTGGGAAAATAGGGCTATTATGCCATAAATTACAGTGCCCTGGTGTTGGATGATTTTTCATTGCACCATGGGGTTAGGAGTCCAGGAGAAGGCAGTGACATCAAAGTAACCATATGCTTCATAAAACACTGGGTGTACTATCTCTGGTTTCGCTACAATTTCAAAAATGTGAAAAACACACTTAAATATAGGTGAGTAATTCACAGAGGCAGGCTGTCACAATTAAATGTTTGAATAATCAATAAACTGTAAATCGCATTATGAATTCTATCACTTCTAATTACCTGTCTATTCTGAAAAGTAAATATAATGAAGGTATAGTTGGATTGTTTGAATATAAGTCATGCTGCAGCTGTTTAAAAGAAAGATGGAGCTAGATTGTTGTCCTAAATAGAATCTGGGCACATTTGAAGTGATATAATTTTTATGTGAACCAAAAAGACTTTTTTTTTTTGTTTTTTGCTTTTTTTTCATGTGTGTGTGTAAAACCTGGCATGCACTAGCAAAACAAAGAGATGTTATTGAACATTGAAGGCTGGATGGTTATCTACGCAAGCCTGTTATTGGGCTGATTTGGGTAGAGATGCAAGTTCTAAATGATCCTCAAACTAACTGCCAGTGTAGAAGGATTGGACCATGCAGACTCCGGGGGCCACGGGAGATCTCATGAAGTGTGTGCCTCTGTTTTCACACCACAGCTTGGCGAGCAGCCTCTGTCCCTTTATAATCACAGGCAATTCCGCAAAAGATTTTGTTTTGCATGTGTGATGACTATTGGGAAGGGGGACATCATGTAATGGGGATGACAATATGTGGTAGGACTAGGAACACAATGTGTGAGAGAGAGAGAGATATGGTTGGGGGTGGTATCGCTGTACATTCTTTAGTCTCTTCATGATGTCTCAAATACTGAAACAAGTGACAGCTAAGAATTAGCATTAAATTACTGACCTTATTCAGTTGTAGTGGATCACTGGTAGACAGATCTAGTTCACCCAAAATGGTTAAAGGGTGAATGGAAAACTACTCTGGGCATGCAGATACAGTGCCACAGAAACAGTAAAGTGAGGTAAGCCAACATGAACATTCTTCTTGTACCTAACCCTTGCACTTTCACACAGCACTGAAACTGGCAAACACAATACTTGCCCGAAGACTAAAAGACAGGAAGGCAGTCACTTCCACATGGTGTAGTACAGCCACAAGATTATGTCCTTTTGGCAGGAAATCACCACCCTTCTCATGAAGAAGCTGGAGGGGGAGTAATTAACGGCATAACCCTGCCCATTTTGTCCTTTTCTCCATCACAGTCCTCTGCCCAGAGAGTGACATATGTTTCATTGTATCAGCTTCCCAGGAAAGTCTAAAACTATGACTTTACATCATAACACAGCATCATCCGGACATGGACATCTCAAAGCATACAATGGGACTTACATCTGTCAACAGTCATGATGTGGCTTGGCTTTGGGGGCACAAACCCACTCAGCAAGAGAGATGAAAACCTGCTTCAGTATGACAACTGGATCTGTGTTTCTTCTCTTAGCAAAGTCACACAACATTATTTTGCATGCAGCTACTGTTCTGAAAATATAAATGTTTTTGCTCAACATTCATATTGTTCATTCTGATGACATGCTGGCACGATGATGAATTACACAGAGTAATTTCTGGATTACCTTATTACATGCAGTGTTTTGTAATTCTCTTTCCAGGTTACACTTCCCAAATATGTTCCTAGATTTATACAGATTCAACATTATGTGTTTTATGTTTTACATCTCCACCTTACTTGTGTCCAAATTACCCATGATTTCCTTGCCTTATCTGGATGGACCTATGAGTATACTGTCTGTCCATTGTTACTGGGACCTCCAGGAATACAAGATACAGTGTCTCACAAGCTAACCTGTTGAGCACAATTTTAAATAAATTAATATATGTAATTTATAATTACAACAGTGATTCTGAATCTACAGTACTCACAATATGGCTGGTATAGTTTCCAGCATGGAAATGGACTGTTGTATTGTTGTTTCTCAAACTCCACCAAGTTCTCTGGGACTGATCTCTGTACACTGAAGTCTGTTGTTTATCAATACAACACATTCTGTACAGGTCAATCACCCACATGACAGAGTACAAGAGACCACAACTCCAGGGTGGCAGGATAATCATCTTTAATTAGGAGTGTGTTCGGTGTTCTGTCAGGAAGTCTTGGGCAACAAAAGCTGAGCTGAGAGCTGCCATACTAATTTCATTTGTGATTGGAGTTGAAATTCAAACCCAGACCTCCAGTAAGGAGAGGCCAGTACCTTAGCCACAGCTCCTTCTAAAAAAATACTCTATCCAGTCTTATCCAAATATGGGAGTGAGTGACATAATGAGGGTGGAAGTACTTGGCACAGTGATAGCCCTCCCCCAATCCAAAGCATTAAGCTGCTACTCTAATAACATCCTGGGCAAGAGTAAAACCAGCTTTGTTGGGGAGTTATTTTTCTCTTTAACAGACAACAACATTTTTTTCATATTTTATTACAAACTGTTTTTTTATTCAGTCAGATTGCTCAGAATCTGATAAGATAACCAAGTACAGGGCATAGGACTGCATGTGCATTGACATACGCGGGCAGTGGTTCATGCCATTACATTCACCAATAGCCAGTTATGTATGTCATAAATGCTGAAATGGGTTGGAGTAAGACTGCAGCCCTATCCAAGTTTGCAAAAGTACGAGCACACTGCAGAAGGTTTTTACAGCTGATCATATTGTTTGTGTGCTTCAAACTATCATTTTTTTTCACTTATTGTTGCCAGTACATTTGCCAGTTAATTCGTATTTATTATTATTGTATTCTTAAGAGGGATGTTGGTTGGAGTTAGGTTGAGTCTATTGTTTTAAATCCTCATTATTCAACCCCATATCCATACAAGGAATGTAATTTGTTTTAGTCAGCCGAACTAATTGTATAAAAAAAGTGCCAAGATAGATCTTACTGTGTCGAGGGTGGAAGGTTGGGCAGTCTATGATGACTGATGTCAAATGACACACAGTGGTTGAATTACATGCAAAGTGCTAATGAGGAGGATCCACAAATGAAAATCCCTGAAGGCATTTTGTAAACAGACTAGTTGAAGTATACAGTGTCCCACAGACAGAACTTGAAAATATTATTTTCTCAGAAAACTCCAGAAAAAAAATCTATATGGCTCGTCTTCACAGAGAACAATATCTATGCTGCCCTCACTTGGAAGTAAGTACTAAATAATACCAATTATACAATGGCAAGAAAAATTCTAGCAACCTGATTGGCTGCTGACCCCTAGACACAGTGATGTTATTAGACATTAACATCACTGTATCTCGGGCAGGCAGAAAGATGACTACACTATAGAAATGAATATCCCTCCCTGCTGGTCTACCCCAAAGCCAATATGGCTTCATGTTCCTTCACTGATAAATGGCCATTTCCAGTATTTCAGAATTCACAGGTAGAAGGCAAACACACAACACACAACACACATTTTCCTATGTGCCCTGACACAATTCTTAACTACAATATTAACAATAAAGTTTAAAAAAAAACATTAGTGAAAATGGCTTCCTCACTGCTTTCCACTGTGATCAAGCCAGTGTGACATAGCCTGACATCAGGGCATGGCTTTCATTTTTAATCCCCACACTTTAACCCCAAACTAAGTGGCTTCATGTCACTACCCTTTCCTTGTACACAGATCTTTTCCCCACCTGTGGAAAATACAACACTTCACTTCTTGGAATCTTTTTTTTCTTCTTTTTTTGAAATGGATTGGCCATGGTAAAACACAGAAACTGAAACTGCCGGTTGCATACCGGTGATAGCGATTGAAAGTTGTCAACTGCATTCACTGCCACACATTGCTAGGCTGTTATAATACCTCACCAAGGAAATCATAACTCAAATAAAACTACACTGCAAAGGACAAATATAGATGCTGAAATCCCACTTACTTTCCCCTCTTGAAATTCACAGCATTCACCGCATGAGCATTTCATCACTGTGCTGGGTAGATTTGCTGAGCGGCTCAGTCTCTGCACTGAAAAACTGCTGCAGTCTTTTAAAGTAAATTTTTAAAAACACTTTAAAGCCCTCTTTAATTAGCAACTGAACAGTCGGGGAGGATGACAATGTGAAACATGACTGCAGACTCAAGAGAAACTGTTTGGCTTAGGGCAGATAGCACCATTCATGCAGCAGCACCACCTACTGGCAAAGACAGGAACTATGGACCTCTTTTCTTATAGGTACACATCCACACAGAAAATGCCATTAAAAAAGCCAGCAATTAAATTTGTTTCTTTTTTCTTTAGAAACAATCCATTGTATAATAATGATAAGGTACTCCAGGGATGTTTGTTATTGTGTAATAACATCACTTCTTGGGTGTTGAATGCACTCAGCCTGTAGCCTCATGCTTCAACCACCCAAGGTGTCAGATTATTACACAATAACATACACCCTGTTGTGCCTTATTGCTTAATTGACAACAAGATGAACAAGCTGTAGTTTGAGCCAATATGGCTGCAAAATGATGTTATTGATCATGGAATTATTATTATTATTATTATTGAAATATTTACTTTTACAGTATCACTGTGGTCTTTGTAGGGTTATAACCAAACAGTGTCACTGTTTTTATTGATATCATATGCCTCAAACTAAAGAAGTTTTGAATGTGGGCATAGCTGGAAGAATGCCACTTCTTTGTCACAGTTGTTGGCCATACTATAGTTCGCTGTATGATGGTTGTGAATGTTTGCTTTAAGAGGTGGAAATTCATGCAAGACACATTGAAAACAGGTCATTCTGGATGGTAAATCTGCATTAGTCATTTCTGTGTGACACTCAGGCCAGGCTGGGTGCCAAAACCCAAGCAGGTATGTAATTCAGCAGATGTTACTGTCACTTGGTTGGGCTATGCATCAGAATGCAGGGTGGCAATGGCCTCTAGTTGAGAAGTGCTACCTAGGGCTAGCATGTTTCTTGATTTATGTTATAGCGCTGCCCAAATCCACAGTGAGCAGCGACTGTCCATGGGAAAGATATAACCCTGAGTGGGTTTGTCAGACCTTATGGGACAGAGTTCCTCACATGCATTCCTAAGGGTCAAGCCAACGATTATAGATGAAAGTATTGCCCCTGGGATTCTTTGTTGGGTTGTGCATATGTAAATATATATAGATATATCTTCATATGTAAATATATATATATATATATATATATATATATATATATATATATATATATATATAGATATATAGATATCTCTCTCTCTTCTCTCTCTCTCTCTCTCTCTCTCTCTCTCTCTCTCTCTATATATATATATATATATATATATATATATTTACTGAGTATTGATGATGTGTACCAGATATATACATTTTTAGCAAGTATCAATGCATATACATAAAAGATTTTGAGTAAAGCTTCAGTCTTTCCATACACAAAAATCAGTGTGTGGTGTCTTTCACTTAGTTTGGGGAATCCGTTTTGGGCAACACCTGATTTTTGATTCAACAAGACTCCATAGACCCAAATTTCTAATGTTGTTTCATTTCCTTGTTTTGTGCACTTTGAGTTCTTCAACCCTCATGTCTGCATTAATGTAGTTTTTTTTTTGCAATCTATATATTTTATTTATTTATTGAATTTTGATGACCGGGTAGGCCCACTGAGCACTGAAGGTCCCTTTTTCAGGTGCTACCCGGGAGACAGAAACAGTACAATACAGTCAGGTAGTACAGGGTGCAGAGAAAGTAGACATAAAAGTCAAGGTTACAATAAAGGCAATATTTTAATATATTGAACATAAGTGCAAAAATTGAGGGAGTTGATGCATGCTTTTGGAGTCATTCTGGGTGAGAAAAAGGAGAGGGATTGGTGTAGGATGTGGGACCGGGGTTGACTATCCAATACCCTGACAATGGCATGAGCTTGCCCCAAGCAGGTGGGACTTGAGCCTTGTGCAAAAGTTTAACAGCGATGGGGCTTCCTGTAGTAAAGGTGGGAGAGTGTTCCACAGCTTAGGGGCAGTGTGAGCGAAGGATTTACCTCCCATGTTAGTCTTGACTCTGGGGATTGTTAGTAGGGACTGACCAGTGGTCCTGAGAATATGATGGTTAGACTTAGGAATGATTACTCTTGTAAGGCTAGGTGGGGCAGCGGGATGCAGCAGTTTTTAAGCAAGGCATAGCAGGGGGTACTGAAGATAAGCTTCAAAGGAAGGCTATTGAAGCTGGGCCAGTGAGATACAGGGGTGGATTCTTGGGTGACTCAGTGTTGCAAACCTTGCCACCTTGTTGTACAGGACCTGAAGCCTGTCGACCTCATGCTTTGACATACCCTGAGTTACAGGGGCAGCATACATTAATGTAGGAAGGAGGACACTGGAGGCAATTGCTTGTCTTGCCTCCTGGATAAGTTGTTTTTTCAGCTGGTACTAGGTGCCAAGTTTGCCATGGATAGACCTAGTTACCTGGCCTATGTGGGACTTAAAGGTGAGACCTTGGTCGATAGTTAGCCCAAGGTATTTTATATTGTCTACAATGTCTATACTCTTTCCAGCAAGGGAAGATAGTTGTAAGGAATTGGTCCTGTCCTGGCCGAGGGATCTACGCCCAAACAGCAAGGCTTTTGTTTTTGCTGCATTGAGGACAATTCTGTTAGATGTAAGCTAGGCCTCAAGTGTATTTAGGTCCCCTTGAAAGAGAGGGCCCAGGTCCTGGAGGGTAGACATGGACCGGTAGATGATGGTATCATCAGCGTATTGAACAACTGAGCGATCCCTGCAGTGACGGTTGAGGTCACTTGTGAAGAGAGAGAGAACAGGAGGGGGCCAAGAATTGAGCCCTGAGGCACACCCTCCTTGATGGGAAAAGGGTCAGATAGCTCTCCCTTCCAAATGACCCTCTGGTAGTGGCCTGATAGGTAGCTCTTGAACCAGTTTAGGGCCTGGGCATCAAGACCTATGCTATGAAGCTTAGTTAGAAGAAGGTTGTGGTCCACAAGGTTAAACGTCATGGACAGATCTATAAAGACTGCACCTGTCGACATGTCTATGTCCAATGCCCTGAATAAGTCCACTGTGAAATTGATGAATGCTGTATCTGTCCCATGATTTGCCCGAATGCCATGCTGTGAGGGGGGTAGGAGTTGGTGGAGCTCAAGGTAGTATCTCAGTTGCCCATACACTAGCCTTTCTTGCAGTTTACTGTAGCAAGGGTACATAGCAGGGAGATGGGCCTATAATTACCAATTTGTTCGAGCGAGCCACCCTTCTGAATGGGGACCACATTGGCCACCTTCCACTGGTGCAAAATGTAACCTTCAAGTAGATACCTGTTGATGATCCAGGTCAGAGGTTTGGCAAGGGACTGGGCACCTTCCTTGAGTAACCTTGGGCCTCCAGAGCCCTTGTTTTTGAGGGCTATAAGTAGCTTAAGGACCTCACTCGCCTTGACTAATCTTTGGTGAAACTGGGGTCTTTTCAGACTGGGGGGTACATCAGAAATCTGTAAAGGCATAGATGGGGGCAGCCCTAACTTGTAATCATCGAGGTTGGTGACGTGGTGGTTGATTGCTGAGGCTATTTGGTGGCAGTCACTGACATGCTGTCCTTGTGCCTTTATTGGACCTAGTGCCTCCTTGGAATTGCCCTTAAGCAGTTCATTGATGTGTGACCAGAAAAGCTTGGGGTTCCCCAGGTTGGACCGTTGGAGGTGGGATACATACTCCTTTTTCGCAAGTTTGATGGCTAGCTTGCATTTATTTCTTAGGGTTTTGTAGATCTGCAGGGAGAAGGAAGAGCCAGAACTTCTTCCAGGTCTTGTCCCTGCTTTTCATCTGATATTTCACTGAGGGGGAGATCCACTTGTAGTAGCCTCCCTTTGTTCTAAGTTTTTTAAGGGGGGCAAAGAATGAGGCCACTTTGAATAGTAAGTCTTGGAAGTAGGCCAGGGCCTCATCCAAGGTCATGAGGAGCCTATGTGGGCTCCAGTCCAGGTTATTTAGGTAGTCATTTAATTTTGTGTATGTGAAATTGGAGAAATCATGTACCGTGAGTATCCTGGGAGGAATCTTTGGTGCACTGCTCTTCCAAACACAGAAAATTGGGAAGTGGTCACTGATGGAATTTGCCAATATGCCTGCTTTCTATATGTTGAGGGGATTGGATACCAGAGCCCAGTCAAGAGTAGTGTGGTTCCCAGTTTAATAATTGAGCCTGGTGGGTAGAGAGATAACCTGTTCCAGATTTGCATCATGGATCATTGCCTTGAGGACTTTGTTGGGGTCAGAGGCCCAGTTCAGGTTGAAGTCTCCCATAATTAGGAGTTCATTGGTTAATTCACTGCCAACCAATTTGGTGATGCTCTCAAGAGCAAGTTGGTCAGTTGTAGGGGGTGATAGACACATCCGATGGTGAGATGCTTAGCTTGACCGAGGGATAGACAGATGAAAATAGACTCCCCGTACTGGCAATTCCCAAGGTTGGGCTTCAGTAGTGCCACATTTAGAGTCTTTTTCATATAGATTAGAACCCCTCCCCTCTCTTATTTGCCCTGTCTTGTCTGAAGGTTTTGTACCCTAGGATCATGATCTCATGGTCAAGGATGTGGGCCCTAAGTCAGGTCTCCGAGATATATTTCTACAGTATATCTATCTATCTATCTATCTATCTATCTATCTATCTATCTATCTATCTATCTATCTATCTATCTATCTATCTATCTATATCTTATGGTAGCATGGTAGTGCTACCATTGTTAGGGTTGAGTAGCCCTTTTAAGGTTAAATGGTGAAACTTTGCACCTTAATAACTTTGCCACCTTTCAATGGATTTACCTGAAATTTGGCAGTCACAGGGCGTAACCATAGATCTTGGGATCAAGTAACATTCGTCTGGTAGGATATACGGCTGTGGAGTTATTAATCAACATCCGTGAGCACAATTAAGTTTTTTTGTGCATTCTTTGCTCACGCCTACAGGTCACATGGTTTGTGCGACTGGTCCGAAAACTTTAGGGAACGTGTGGTCAGGGTCCCAAATGTGCCTTTTGAAGATTTCATGAAAATATATTGAACGATTCAAAAGTTATTCAAAAAACAAGTTCCCATTATAAGTCAATGGGAAAAGTTAACAAAAAGTTTGACACTTTCGCAAATGCACTTTTTAGTGTCTCAAATGGCCCTAGTAGTGTCTCAAATCCGCCATTTTGTTTTCAGTTACTGATCACAGAAATGCTTGGCATTTAAAATTTGGACCATCTAGGGACATCATTCTTTTTGTGTTTACCTATTTGAGCCCTGAGGATGCTAGCCATGTCTTTATTTTCTGGTTAAACACCCCAGAAATATGTTTTTCAAATTTCTGGAAAAGTAATGTATCGCACTTGGAGCACTTTATAAATTACAAGAAAATGTATCGTAAATCACGACACTACTTTTCTAGACAATGGCCAAAATGACAGGAATTCTTTGCCACCCTGCTGCAAAAAACAGTTTGGTCTTTTGGGCTGAAATTTGGAGGGAAGGCAGTCAACATCTCTCCGATGTGCCTTTTGGTGGTTTGGTGACAAAATATTGCATGGATGCAAAGTTACGATACTCTGAAATTGACTTTTTTCCCCATAGACTCACATGGTGGCGTCTGCCATGTCTTTTGGGGCTCATATCTCGGAAACGGTGTGAGATACGAAATTTTCATCATGACAATGCATAGCCCAGGAAACTCATGAATCGCATGAAATTTTAATTTTTTTTCTACGTTGTACGGTTACTGAGATATTACCATTTTAGTATTACAACTGCTCATTTTCTGCTCTGAGGCCTATTATTATGCATACATTCTTTGTTTTCATTGTGTTTCTCAATGGAGCTTTTGGGGGAAAATACAGTGTGTGCTCCAGTTACTGTTACACGTAGACTTTACACTTCTGTTTCAGTGCCCGTTTGCATTACAGTTGCCATGTACGCCACCGTGTGCGTTACCCTTTGCATTTCCATTTGCATTTGTGTTACTGTTACCATTTGTGTCTCCACTACTGTTTGTGTTTGTCTTTCTCTTAGCGTCACCATGCGCATTACCATTTCTGTTGGCAGCCACCCTTCCGTTTTTGTTTGCGTTTGTCTTTAGTTTTGTGTCATCGTTGTTCTTACCATTAATATTTGCATTTCCAATTGTGTTCCCATGCCCGTGTGCATTACGGTTTGCGTTTCCATATGCACTTACATTTGTGTTTGTGTTTCTGTTTTCTTTGGCATTATTGTTGCGGTTACCATTACCATTTGCATTTACAATTGCTGTACCGTCACTGTGCGCGTTGCGGTTTGCATTTCCATATGTGCTTGCATTTGAGTTTGTGTTTCTGTTTCCTTTTGCATTATTGTTGCTGTTACAGTCATCATTTGCATTTACAATAGTGGTACAGTGACCGTGCGCATTACCAGTTATGTTTACATATGCGCTTGCATCTCTGTTTGCATCACTGTTTGCTTTGGCATCACTTTGCACTTGCGTTTCTATTAACACTTGCTTTACAATTTCCGTTTGTGTTACCATGTGCGTAACTGTTACCTCTTGCATTTGCGTTGCTGTTACCGTTACTATGTCACAAAAAATCACACGGTGGGAGCATTCCATTCACTATTTTAGTCCTCATTCTCAAAAAGAAGGGAAATTAGAAGCAAAAAACTCTGTTTAATGCATCAGTTAGGGTTGTTCCACAGCGACAAAAGTGAGGAAATTTGGCGTTAGGGTTGAAAACCCCTTGCACCCCTCAGCTAACCCCCAACCGGCATCAGGGTGTGCATTGGGGTCATCGGTCCTAACTCTCACCCCATTCTCCTATACCTCAGCTTGTTCATGCATGTGATAGGGTGAGAATTAGAGCTGCCTACCCCAACACACATCCCGATGCTGGGTGCAGCAGGTTGAGGGGCAAGGTTTTTTCAAAATCAACACCGAATTGCCTTGTCGCTGTAGAACAACCCCACTGATGGATTAAAAGTTTTTTGTTTCTAATATATATATATATATATATATATATATGTATGTATTATACAAGTGTGGTAGCACCTGTATATTAGTGTTGAGAAGGCACTTTAATGTTAAAAATCTCACTAAACTAATATAAATAGTATCAAAACATATATTTAAATTACTGGCTTTATGGCAAAAGTTAAAAACTGATAAGACATGAGTTGAGACTGTTCATGTCCATCTTTCTTAATTTTGTCTTTTGCCACAGAAAAAATGCATGTGAGTTTAATGATATTTTTACCATCAGCCCAGCTCTCAAGGAAAGTCCTCTCAGATCCTAATAAACATGTGAGTGCCAAACCAAATTCTGTTGAGCTGTCATATGCATGGGTTATCTTTCCTCAGCACTTTCTCATCATTGAGACTAGGGAGTAAGTATCCCCTGAGTAAACCAATAGTTTTCAACTTCCCCTCCAGTAGTAGCCAGTCAGGGATGTTGTTTGGGTTACCCTTGACTAGCAGAGCTAACTGGGCTGTCCAATAATAGAATTTTTTATGGGGTAAGGCTAGGGTCCCTTTGTCAATAGGTAACTGCAATATATTCCTTGATGCCCTTACCTTCTTTACCCAGCAGAGGAATTGTTAAGATCTCAGAAAAAATTCTCTAGGACCCTAATTCATAAGATTTGAAACAGAGACATTTGGGAAATATATTTATCTTAACAGTATTAATGTGTCCAAATAAATTGAGGGTAAGCCCATCCCATCTCTCACAATCTTGCCGAATTAAGTTCAAGAGTTTTCCATAATTTTCCTGGAACAAAACTTACCCCAATTTGGAAATATATATCACCAGATATTTCAGTGTGTCTACAACTCTGATTCCCAGTGAATTGTTTTCAAGGTGTGTGGGGACCAGGACCCACCAGCATAATCTCACACTTTGCCCAATTCATTTTGTGTCTGGAAATCTTCCCATAATCATTGAGAAGATTATATATCCTGGTAAGGTCCTTAGCTGAATTATCTAAGTATGTTAATAGATCATCTGTGAAAAGGGATGCTTTGAAATATGTGTCCCTGATTGATAACCTATAGGACAGTTGTCAGCACAAATGGCTGCTACAAGGTGTTCTAAAGTTAAAACATTTGAAAATGGGGAGAGTGGGCAGCTCTGTCGAGTCCCCTCAGTGAAAGTGAAAGACTTTGATAATTTAGAATTTACTGCAACATGACCTGAAGGGTTATGATACATGGTTGCTATCCATTGCAACATGTTATTTCCCAAACCAAATCTTTTAAGTACAGCAAACATGAACCCCCACTCCACACGGTCAAAGGCCTTTTCAGCAGGTTCTATGTGATAAAGGCAAGTCTGAAAGACCACCTATCACATAGAACAAACAAACCTGAGCCCATGGTCAAAAGGGCGACGGATATTGTACTGATCTTCGCAAATAGCGACAGTCGCTACAATACTTAACAAAAACACACAGAAATCAATTTTTTATGTGGGAGGCTGCACCCCACACCCCCCTAACTTAAATAATCAACTTTGAGGGGGGTGCGGACAATGGGGCAAGTTATTGGATTGTGAAAAAAAAAATTATTCTGCCTATAGCCGGACCCGAACCCAGGTCTGCTTGCATTGCAAGCGGTGGTGTACACCACTACGCTATGCAAGCAGCTCGGTGGGAATTGACCACAAAGGATGCTATATCCTACAATAATGAGTACAGCTCCTTGCTATACTCACTATACAGAATATAACGACGTATTGCACCACTCGGTCTCTTGTAGAGCACTATTATTGAGTCACTCAAAAGTGCAGCACTCAATAATCAGTGCTCTACATGGGTGATACCTTTCAGCATCCACAGTCAAAATCACAGCACCAGATCATGTACATCTCATCCCCAAATGCTAAATAATGTCTAATTATTTACATATATTATGCTTACCCCATCAGCCCTGTACAAAACCTGCTTTGTCAGACTGTACTTAAGTGGATAAAGCCTTTTATAATCTTTGAGCTAACACCCTTGCAATAATCTTATAATAGCTAGCTCTCATTTTTTTCCCATAGGGAAACTGGGTTATAATTTTGTTGTTATAACCAGCTGGTTATAACGATGAACACACACTCAGTTTCCTTAGTTTGGCACCTTGCCAATCTTGATCTTCCACTTCTCTATTCCATTGCCCACCATCCGGCTCCTCGGCACTGCGCCTGCTCCAGTTCCCCGACACAAGCAGTTGGCAGTAAGTTATTTTCTTTCAACAAAAAGATCACTGGGCACAGAATCTACATTGCCAGTGGGAAATAATAAAAAAAACTAAACACTATGAGCCACCATGGACCACATTTAAATCCCAATGGTCCATGGCTCAGAAAAAAAAAATTATTTTGCATAATTTCTGCAGCAAAACAATGATCCCCAGCAATAATACTAAATACAGGATGGGTAAGTGGTCAAAACTTGGATTTTACACCCCCTCCTTGGGGTGGGATACCTAAATAAACCCCTCAAGCGTCACTTTTCAGGTTTATGTGGCATCCCACCCCTTGGGGGTGTGTAAAATCCTCATTATAATCACCAACCCATCCATTATTCTCTATGTAATCAGCCATAAGTAATGAGATGGGCTGGTAGAATCCACTTTGCTTTGGATCTTTCCCTGGCTTGGGTAGGACCATAATGGTTGCAGACCGTGTGTGTGTATGGGGGGTAGCACTCTCAGACCCATACTTTCAGAAATCACGTCAAATAGAGGCTCCTTGAGCTCTGTGCTAAAAGTTTTGCAAATGTCTATGGGGAACCCATCAGGCCCCAGGGCCTTAACTCCTTTTAGATGCTGTATTGAATATCCGACCTCCCCCTAATTTATGTCAGCTTCTAAATTTGCATTATGTTGTGGCGTGATAATAGGAACAGTGGCCCTATTTAGGAAATGTTGTATCTCTGATTCAGACAGCTGTGCCTCTGAGGTGTAGTGATGTAAGTAAAATTTGTGGAAGCACTCGCCAATGCCTTCATCTGTATGCATAGCTATCCCTTCTGAACCTATTATGCAATTCACATTTTTGGCACTCTCTTTGTGCTTTAGTTGCCAAACCATCAACTTCCCACAAGCATCCACCTCATTGTAACTAGTCACTTGATTTAGTATTAGTGTATGCTCAATTTTGGTGTTAGTTAATTTATTTAGATCCCATCTTAACTTTTGCAACTGGTGGTAGCTGCTGGACTTGGGTTTTGCATGTGTCTTTTTTCCTCTTTGGCAATTCGCTTCTCAAGATCTCTGACTAGAGTATGATATTATGACCCAACCCCCTCAATAAATCCTTTAAAGTTTCCCATATGGTAGACATTGAGGTCTCACCCTTTTGGTTTCCTTGAAGGTATACAGAGATCTGCCCTTTTAAGTGTGAAATAAAAGCACATTTCTTAAGAAGTATGGGGTCTATTTTCATTTCATTTTTTTATTTTTACAGCTGTGGACATAGCCCAGCAGATGTTCTGCATTCAGAAAAGGGATGATGTCATTTTTGCTACCAAACAATATGATAGAGTGTTAGAAATAGATTCCTCTGTGAAGCCTCATTATCATGCTGCCTGTGTGTGTGTATAGAAAGCTGTAAAGCACTATTTTTCCTCTGGCTTGAGGAGTTAATTGAGCCCACAGAAAGTTAAGTCACTATCTTGTAGCAGTCATTATGTGTCAGATTACTAATGGTTAGTACAGACATTGTAGCAAGCTATTGGAAGTAGAATGGGTTAAACACTTCCTGGAGCTTTATGCACAACAAATAAACTTTAATGCACCCTCAGCCCCTATGAACACCTCATTAAGCCATTTGACTCCACCATCCTACGAGCAGTCATTTTGCTACTTTGCAGGACATTTCATAGCAAAAAGTCCCAGTGATGCCTGTTTCCAAATAATACACCAACTTCATTTTCTCAGACAGGCAGTTCTGGGCTACTGTTTATATTCTACTGAATGTTTTTAATCCACAATTTGTGACTATAATTGTTTGCAACTGAATGATAGTAACTATATTTGCTTCACATGCAAATAGGTAGGCCTGTGTGTGTATAATTTCTGTTTGGCTTAGGTTACACATAGAATCTGAGCAGTTCATAAGATGCTGTATTGTGATTAAATGAACTGATAAATGGGGGCTTTGGATTCTTTTACAAATTCATTTTTTCTGACAATGGATATACTAAAACAAAAATTTCTCAACAAAATGTTTAAAAATAAGGAGATTAGAAGTAATTTAGTTGATGTGATGTAAAGAGCTGCTCTCTGGCTTACCAGTTAAGCATAAAAAAAGAACAGAACACCAGGTCAAACAATTACATAGTAAAATACAGTATAAACAGGTCTTACATAAACAGGTCTAATATAGAGACCTTGAGGCTATACAGAAGAAAGGGGAACCAAATAAATAACAGTGACAAATTTACATCATGTGATATGGTTGGAGGTACAATTCAGGAACATGAACAGTGGGGTGATGTGTCAAAAACAAGTGCTAATCATGTGGCACCCAGATCCTGCATGTGGATGAGTATTCCCGCTGCATGATCTGCCTAGGCCCAGAACACCGGGTCAAGAACTGTGTGTCCTGCCAATCCTACAACCAGGCCACATGGATTAGGCACCAGAGAAATCTCAAAGCCCACTTGCTGGAGAAGTGCCTAGCTTTGATGAAAAAGGAGTTGCAGAATCTGCAGGAAAAATCTTCTCCAATGCCAGAATCTAAAAAGAAGGAAAAAGGACAAGGAGAGGCACGAAAATGGGATAGGTCTCTATCCATTTGGTGGTGACCATCGGGCACCACTGACAATGGAGGGGCCTCCCATTTGGTAAGTACCCCTACTGCCAGATCTCCTACTGCTCAGGTGGATCAGAACAGGACCTCCCTGCCTGCTTTACTCACTGTGCATTCAGGGCTCTTCTTGGATGACGGAACCCCTATTGTGCTCCTTAAACCTATATCTTCTTCAGGGTATATCACCAGCAGACAGGTCAATAAGTCACTCCCTGGCCCCACCGAGCAGTGCACGGTCATAGCCAGTAAGCTGGACTCCAGTTCCTCTGTTGTCTGTATGGACCAGGCCAATAAGTCAGATGTTAGCTCTTCTGACATCTGCATGGTCATGGCTGATAAGTCACTCCCCGGTTCCTCTGGGAACTGCACAGCTGAGCCTCTCCTGTAGGGGTCACAGGATACCCCTAACATCGAGTTGAGCCAGCTGCCAGATGCACAACAGTCTTTAGAGGGTTCCTTGCTCCCACTGACCCAACCAGACCCTCCAGGCTTGCCTGAAGATCAAGAGCCAGAGGTGGGCACTAATCTTGTTATGGAAGAAATTAGCACACTCAGAAAGGGCTCAGAACTCATCTTGACTAGTGACTTTAATATTAACTGGTTATGTAAGGAGGCAACACCCTCCAGAGACCTAATCACCTCCCACAATCTCACGCAACTCATAACTCACCCCACCAGGCAGAACTACAAGGCTGGTACCAGCACCCTCATTGACTGGGTCTTAGCAAGCTCACTGACTCGATTCTCCAAACTCAGGGTTCCCCCAGATGTGCTAAGTGACCACTCCCCAATCTCCTTTATATGGACCACTAAACTTGCCAAAAGCCCACCCCGCCTCATCGAGAGCAGGGTTCTGTGGAAAGGCAAACTTGGATAGCTCAAATTGGCCCTGTCTGCCTACAACTGGTCCCCAATCAACAAGGCACCTACGCTGGACCAGGCCCTTAGTGTTTTCACTGAGGGCTTCAATTTCATCTGTGATATCTATGCACCACGCACAAAACAGAAAATTCGGGGGGAGGTTAACGGCTGGATTGATGGCAAGCTCCTCTCCCTCCTAAAGGAGAGGGACTGCCTCTGGGAAAAAGCCTTAAACTCAGGCAGCAAGCATGACCTACAGTGCTACAAAACAGCTAGAAATCGGTGCACCAAACTTATCAGGGTCACAAAAGCCAATTTCCATAAGACCCAGCTTAACAATGCATGGGGAGATGGAAAGAGGTTTTGGGACAACATCAAGAACATCCTTGGTAAAGATCAAAAGCAGCACCCTAAGATGCTCAACATTAATAACTCATCCTCCTCAGATCCGCTAGCCATTGCTGATGCCTTTAACTAGGCCTTTACAGACCTGTCCTCAGTGCTGCCTCCAGACTACCTTCTGCCTGTGGAGGACCAAGATTGTGCCAACCTGCTCATAACTAACCACCCATTCTTCTACTTTAAGAAGGTGACGGTGAAGGAGGCCCTAACAATGCTAAGGAAAGTCCTAGACAAAACCAGATTGGAGAGTGATGGGTTAGACATGAAGTTACTATCTCTCACCCTTGATATTCGTATCATGCCCGTAACAATGCTATTTAATAAATCCTTGGCCCTAGCTCAATTTCCAGAGGTATGGAAGCAAGCCCTGGTAACTCCAGTGCATAAGAATGGTGACAAGGCGCTGGTGTCAAACTACAGGCCACTATCTATCCTCTCCCCACTATCCAAAGCTTTGGAAAAAATCACAGCAAGTCAACTCACAGAATACCTCAATAAGCACAATCTGCTCTGCCCAAACCAACATGGCTTCTGGCAAAAACACAGTACCACCACAACACTGCTGGAATACACTGACTATGCGCACAAGGCACTGGATGAAGGCAGACTGGTGGGGTCCATCTTCATTGACCTCACCAAAGCCTTCAACACCGTCAACCACCCTCTACTAGTACTCCAGCTCCAAAGATTGGGTGTGGCACCAAACACCGTGAATTGGTTCAATGACTGCCTAACACACAGGAGCCAGTGAGTCAAAATTGGGCAGACATTATCCAGCTCCAGAGATGCACTCCTAGGAGTCCCTCAAGGATCAATTCTAGGGCCCCTGCTTTTCAGCCTCTTTGTTAATGACCTACCCACAGCCTGTGACACCAAACTTATTCTGTATGTGGATGATGCCATGCTGCTGAGCAGCAGCACCTCTCAGGTTGCCCTACAAACAGAACTACAGAACTCTTTCAATAAACTCGAGGACTGGTTCAGTAGGCAAAAGCTGCTGCCATGTAATCGCTCTTTAATGCCTAATGATCAGACCTCTGTAACCACTGAATATGTGTATTGTCTTATTGTCCACCCTGACGTGGAACCTTTGTAAAAGAGCTCACTCTCAAAGGTCTTTCCAAAATACTAATTAAACAATTAATTAAACAATTAATCTGGAGGTTCCCCCTCCTTTGCTGGATCAGTCTCTTCTTGTTTTGCCCAGTGAGCATATTGTTAATCCCTATGAGGACCTTCCATTGGGACCTCCTCAACCTAAGCCCCCTTGGACAACCAGGTTCCACCATCTTGGACTCTGGCTCCCCAGAGGATGGTAGGTCTTCCATCAGGTTCTATTCACCCCCGACACCAAGTGACACTTTGCCAGGTGACCCTTCACTGGGTTAAGGTATGTCTGGCACTCTGGCCATTTCTAAAACACTGGACAGCCTTCTGTCAGGCCCACAGGTGCTGAATCTTCTGTTGCTGGACATTCCCGTGCCTGATCCAGTGCCAGGCCCTTTGAATGCCCCTACAGGGCCAATGCCTGGTCCTTCTGGACCTCCTGCTGGGACTTTGGCCCCACTTCCTGCTTGGCCTTCAGCTCCACCTCTGGCTGAACCTATGGGCAATGTTCCAGGCTATCTGCCTCTAACAATACCCAATGTACACTTCACTGGGGTATCCAATGCCTGGTTATCAACCCCATTAGGAACCGGACTACCATACACCAGACTACGTCTAATAAAGGGTATCCTCCTTTTGGCTTTCCCTACTCCTATCAGGCTCATGTCTACCCTCAATATCAGACAACGGGCTATTATGCCAGCCTCCTCCTCCTCTGCCTTCTCCTCCTCAGCCTCAGTGTCTACCTCCACAGCAACTGCAGACTGATAATCCAGGCAGTGTTTCAGACCCTGATTCAAGAGACCAGGACTCAACTAGCCTCAGAGCTTGACCATCAAAAACCAGTGGCAGCCTCTACTCCCACCTCCTTTCTGACCCCTAGATCAGCCTCTCCTGTGGATTCCCACCTTTCCAGAGAAGGCTTCTCTAGACAACAGGTCAGGGAAAAAACCCAGGACACTCCTCTAAAAAGGGTTCAGACACCCAGAAGGCACTCTTTGGACTCTGACTCTGACTCATCCTCCAGCTCTGGTACGCATACACCTAAAGAGCCTCAGCCAAAGGAGTCACCGAAGTCCCCTATGGAGGACCCTTCCTTTACAGAACTCCTCATAACTATACACAATGCCTGTGGTTGGGCTATCCAGGAACAGGATCCAAAGCAGAAAAGGCCTGTAGAGCATTAAGACTTGACTGACACAGCTCCTATGCCCATACTGCCTTGGACTAGACCCCATGAAGACCTGACATTCACTATCTGGTGACAGCCTTCCTCCACTCCAGCTGTTTCAAAAAAGGCAGACAGGATGTGCCACCCCCAAGATGGGGTCACACACCTTACTGGCCCTCCTAATGCAGACTTGGTTGTTATCACAGCTGCCCACGACCAGTCCTCTAAACCTAAACATTTGAACATGTCACCTTTTGATAAGAAATCTAAGCAGGTGGACAATTTTGGTCGCAAGATCCATTTCTCCTTCATGTGTGCTCTCAGGTCCCTTAATTATGTGGCGCATGTGGTTTTCTACCAGAAATCTTCCCTGGCCTCTCTCAAGTCCAAGCTGGAAGCTATCCAGAACCAGGAACTTAAGGCCGAGATTGCCAAGACAGTGTGAATAACTAAAATCTCCTGTCTAAGGAAACCACAGTGAGGCAGTGTGGCCCACCTGGTGTCTGAATGAAGAAAACAAAATCACTGGGAGGGATCGTGCTCCAAAAATACCTTAGTACAATGCAATCAGATTTGGAGAAAAACAACCCACTCACTGGTTTACTTTTTAATAAAGTGAAAATCACTATATATAAGTAGTTTCAGTTGCTAGTATTTATTTCATTTCAATGTTTCGCAGTTAACATACTGCTTCTTCAGGATCTATAAATTAAGGTTTTAATTCATTATACATCAAAGTAAACTTATTTTTTATATAATTTTGTGTATCAGGACCACATCAGCAATACATATTGTTATACATTATTATTATATTAACACTTATTGTGCTTAATATTATTCAATTGTTTCTTTATTTAACAAATAAATAAAATTAGATTCACTAACATCTGCTAGGAAACATGTTTTTAGAACATTTGTTTTAAAACAGTTGTTTTATGCAAACCACACTTGTTTGGTTATAATAAAATAGAAAGAACATAGCCCACCTTGCAATGCAAGTAAAACTATTACGCTTTCTTTCACTTCAGAAAGAATGTTCATATGCCACTTAGTATCCTGTAGGGAGTATATATATAAATATATATATATATATATATATAATTTATATTTTTTCAGGTCATGCTAATATCTGATTTATAAAGTAGATATACATAAAATCTCTGTGTTTACCTTTTTATGTATTTAGAAAATCTTTTTGCTTTATTTCTGAAAAGAGCTTTCTTATTTCTGTTTATTTGTTTACCAGTCTGTAATTAGACATATCACTGTTATTATATTCAGTCTTGTCTTAGTTTATAAAATATAAAAGAAACAGTTATTTTATTGCCTGCTTACACAGCGCTTAGTTTTGTTTTCAATGCGGTTTGTTTCATTTTCTTATGGAAGCCTCTGGCTTCTGTTCAAGTTATAAATCTAATAAGAAAAGGGATATAGTAAAGAGAGATTCCCATTAAGTCGTCTGTGTGATATTCTTACTATGTTTTAAGTATGCCCCTTTGTATGTAGAGAAGCTATACACTTTTCCAGTCTGTGGATAAACACTTTTCACTTGTCTGCACAAGGTGTGCAGACAAGTGGAAAGTGTTTATTAACAAACGCTATGTAAGCAGGTAATAAAATAACTTTTTTTTATATTTTATAAACTAAGGCAAGACTGAATATAATAACAGTGATGTGTCTAATTACAGACTGGTAAACAAACAGAAATAAGAAGGCTATTTTCAGAAATAAAGCCAATAGATTTTCTAAATGCATAAAAAGGTAAACACCAAGTCTGTATGATTATTTTCTTTATAAATCAGACATTAGCATCTCCTAAAAAAAAGATAAATTATGTATATATACTACCTACAGGACGCTAAGAGACATATGAACATTCTTTCTGAAGTAAAGTGTAAAAGTTTTACTTGCATTACAATGTGGGCTATATTCTTTCTATTTTATTATAATCAAACAAGTATGCATAAAACAATTGTTTTAAAACAAATGTTCTAAAAACATATTTCCTAGCAGATGTTAGTGAATCTAATTTTATTTATTTGTTAAATAAAGAAGCAATTGATTAATATTAAGCACAATAAGTATTAATATAATAATAATGTATAACAATATTTATACAATGGGGTGAGGGATAAATAAGTGAGATAACATGTTATTTTCACCGCAGTGGAATAACCACTGTGATGACATCACCACTGCGAGAAAATTTACTGATATATATGCACAGTACCTATATCACCAGCAAATATTCTCACAGTGGTGATGTCACCAGAGTGAGAATATCTTCACAGAAGCCTGCATTCATTTGGCTTCACAGTTTCTCTCTCTCACTGAATCCTGCAACTAACTCAATTAACATTGTAAAAGACAATCACCTGTGTCCCATGGTTATTCTGACACTCCTAGCCCAATGTCCCAGATTCCCCCCTTCCCCCAACAAATGACAAACTCTTTATATGTTGTTGTGCTCAGATTGGCAATTAATTTATTATATATATCACACTTTCATATACAATTCCAATCATCATTTATTATTGTCTCTTCCATAATCGTATCCTTTATGCATCCATATATTTATATCAATCTTTTATCATTCCTCTTTCTTTCTCTCTCGGTCCGCCTAGGTGAAAACCTGGGTGCCTTCTTCTTCTCTTTTGTGGTAGGTAATGGACAAACGAGACTGCTTTTTCCCCTTCAGTTCCTTCTTTTTCACATCATATTCCTTTTTTCTTTCCCTTCCCCCCGCTTTTTCCCCATAGCCAGCCTCCAGCTTGTGTTGGACAGCTGACCTTCCCCCCAGTTTTTTAGGTAACCCCCCTCCCCTCCTCATCCCTATTTTCCTTCTTGTCTCCTCCATGCCTCTATGAACCCCATAATTTCTGTGTTAAACATGTCTATTGCTAAATTCGACAAGTGCACCCCATCCGATCTATAAAATTCCGCCACCCACTCTTCCACCCCTCACAATATCATGTCTCCCCATCTTTCTTACCATAGTACCTACCCTTCTGTTTATCTTTCTTCTGGCTCTGTCTACTGCCACATGGCTGTGCTCGTGTCTCCATACTCTCCTTGGTATCATGTCAGACCAGGCTATCACCACCCCCGGCCACCATTGTCGTATTTTCTCGAAGTCCTTTTTTATCTGTATGTATGTTTCTAACCATGATTTTCCCCCGTATCATTCCTCCCCAAATGTACAATAATTAAATCTGGAGTGGGTCTCCATTCTTTCATGTCCTTCAGGGTGGGCAGAAGCTGTCCCCATCTCATCCCTCGTATGCCACGCCAAGACAACCTACATTTTCACAGGTCCTGGTATAGTTGTTTTCCCCAGCCTTTTTCTCTGCTCTCTTTTCTGCTCAACATATGTAGGAATGCCCGCAAATCCATACTTCTGTGCACCTTCCTCTACCTATAGGATTTAAGCAGAAATATACATCTTAGACATGTTTTCATCCCCTTGTTTTCCTTGCCTTCCCGTACTTAACAAACCACCCCCCTGTTTGTCTATTCTCTCCCCGTCTCTGGTTCCAACCTGCAAAACAAAACACACTGCCATGTTAATCTCCACCTTTCAGCATCCGGATATACCTTGGTAGCTGGCGGACCGCCATCGCCCCTTTTTCCAACATGTTAGCTACTGTTTCCCCTGTCGCCGCCCATTGTAAGGCAGCCCCTATTCGAAAAGAATGAGATGAATAATTGTCTGGGTTCTCTCACAGGTATTCCATACCTTTTTTAAGTATGGCCGTTACTTGGTAGCTTGTCACTTTCTTCCTCTCCCCAAGTACAAATAATCTCCCTTTCTTATTACTACACTCTGTGGCATAAGCCCACAAAGCTCTTACTAGACACACGTTGCTCTCCATGTGAAGCCTGATGGTTATGGTACACCCGTTCCCTTCTTGGTCTGTTTTTGACCTCTTAATTCTCATCTGTATTTCATCTCTCTCCATCTTATGTCTTCCCACTCCAATCTCCCTTCTTCTTCCTTTCCTCCATGCCCCACTGCCTCACTCACTCTCAGGGCCCCTGCAAACATTATTAGGTAGATAGTCTGAAATAAATGCGCTTCATCCTTATATCTGCAGATTGCTGTTAATACCCCTTTTAGCTTTGTCAGCCATTGTTCCGTTATTGGTCACCTGCAATCCTTTGGTCTGTGCTTTATCCTACTCCACCCTTGCATCATTCTCCTAATCAACATTGTCTTGGTCAGGTCCTTCCATTTTTTCAGGGGTGCAAATTAAACGAATCCCTACCAAGTATACCCCCATCGTGGTGTGAGCCGTCCCCTTCTGCCATTGGTCCACCATGAATTTCCCTAACTTTTCCTCTGTAAGTGGCTCACATACCTACATGTGATGTGTTTCCCTGAATGTTTGTAACAGCCAGCAAGCCCCATTCATAGGCCCTCAAGATCCTTGGTGCCCATGAGCTGCGAAACAGCATTTCAGCTCCATCTTGCCAACATCCCAGATGTTCATTGGTATTGGTGTTTTCCATTCCTCTGTTGTTGGGGACAGCATCTGGAAATGATCCAACTGCAGACGGGAAAGGCTGTCAGCTACGGTGTTCTCCACCCCTCCTATGTGCTTAGCCCTAAATGACATATTCAACTGTAATGCTCTTAATACCAGCTGCCTTAACACTCCCATGACCATCTCAGACCTGGTTCCTTTGTTATTTAACACATCTACTACTGCCCTTTTATCACACCGGAATGTATCCTTCTGATTCCTCAGGTCTTCGCCTCACACTAATGTGCATACCCAGATGTGCATGATCTCTAACAGTGTGATGTCCTTTACCTTTTTCTCTCTCACCCAACTTTCTGGCCACAGCTAAGAAAACCATTTTCCTCTCATATAGCCACCCATCCCTAAACCCCCTGCCGCATCTGTATATAATTCCAGATCCATGTTGTAAACCAAGTCCTCCTGCCAAAAGGAACAGCCATTGTAGTTATTCAGGAATTCTGCCCACACTTTGAAATCCTCCTTTACTCTCCTTGTAATGTCCACCCAGTGGTGTTGCCTGGTTATTTTTGCCATAACCCTCACCAGTCATTTGGTGAAGGGCCTTCCTGGACCAATTGCCCTACAGGCAAAGTTGAGATTACCTATCACCTGTTGGACCTGTCTCAATTGCATCCATCTCTTGCGCTTGTGTAACTGAATGAGTTCCCTCAATTTGCTCACCTTGTTGTCTGGCAATCTAAACAACTCTCTACATGTGTCTATTTCTATACCCAAGAACTCCAACGCTTTCCCGGAGCCCTCTGTTTTTCTGGTGCCAATGGTACCCCCAATTCAACACACAGCTCCTGAAAACTGGCCAACATCCCTTCTGTCTCTTTCCTACCACTGCCAATTAAGAAAAAGTCATCTAAGTAATGGAAAACTGCACTGTGCCCTGTTTTTTCTTAAAATATCCACTGTAAACATGTACTAAATGTTCTGAATGTAGCACAGACTACAGAACATCCCATGGGCATAGCTTTATCAAAATAATATTGGTCCCTTACCTTGAAACCCAATAGATCCCAGTCCTCTCTCCTAACTGGAAGCAACCCTAAAGCAGACTCTATATCTATCTTGGCCATCCAGGCATCTTGAGTTGCTCTTATAATCTGTACCACTTCCTCTAGGGGGGAAGGGGAGGAGGGTAGTACGGAGTCACTTTGGGTGCAAATCCAGTATTCCAAGAATAGGATTCTTAGAATGGGAGTGGTGTACAGGCCACCATCTCAGACGGAGGAGTTAGACAGGGAACTAGTGGGACAGATCAGGAGGACCTGCGAGAAGGGTAGTGTGGTGATTGTGGGGGACTTCAACATGCCAGGAGTAGACTGGAGCACCCCAGCAACCAGGAACAGAAGGGCAGGTACTGCTGGATGCCTTCCAGGACAGCTTCCTGCTGCAAATGGTCAGTGAACCAACCAGGTTAGGAATACCCTTGACCTTGTGCTGGCAAATGGGGACTTTGTGAGAGAACTTACAGCGGAGGAACCGCTGTCAGGGAATGACCACCACTCAGTATGGCTCACATTGGAAATGGGCAAGGAAGGAGTGGAATCTGGCACAAGAGTGCTGGCCTTCAGGAGGGCCAACTTTGGGAGGATGGGGGAAGTGGTAAAAGGGTACCTGGCCAGAATTCAATCTAGTATGGATACTAACCAGAGGTGGGAGCTCATAAAGCTGGGGACAGTGGAGGCTACCAAAACCTGCTGCAAAGCCTAGAGCAAGAAGGCTAGGGCTAAGAAACCGAGCTGGTTGAGCAAGGAGGTCATGGAAAAGGTAAGGAGGAAAAGAGCTGCCTTTAAGAAGTACAAGAAAACAGGAGGGGAAGACAGAGAGAGTACTTGACAGAATCGAAGGAGGTGACAAGGCAGTAAGGGGAGCCAAAGCATCTACAGAACTCAGGCTGGCACAAGGCATTAAGAAGGGGGAGAAGGACTTCTTTAAGTACATCAGGGAGAAAAGGAGCTGTAAGGACCACATAGTAAGGATTAGGAAGGAGGGGGGTTGGGTGGAAGCAGGGTGCGATAAAGCGGAAGCACTAAATGAGTACTTCTGCTCAGTATTTACTAAAAAGAGGGGGGTGACACCCAAGGTGGGAAAATGGCAGAAGCAGGGTGGAAGTAGTGACAGATGGGAAATCATGGAGGCAGAGTTCGAGAGGGTTTGAAGGCACTGAGGGTGGACAAGGCGCCAGGTCCAGATGGCATCCACCCCAGGGTACTGAAGGAGCTGGCAGAGGTCCTTGCAGGACCTTTGGCAGACCTATTTAATGCCTCACCTACATTCGGGTGTGTACCTCAGGACTGGAGGATGGCTCATATGGTTCCCCTCCACAAAAGTGGCCCCAAGGATGAACCGGAAACTACAGACCAGTGAGCCTCACATCCATCGTGGGTAAGCTAATGGAGACTATCCTGAAGGAGAGGTTGGTGGCCCTCCTAGAGGCCAAAGGACTACAGGACAGCAGACAGCATGGCTTCATACGTGGAAGATCCTGCCAAACCAACCTGGTTGAGTTCTATGACTGGGTAACTAGGCAACTGGACAGGGGCCAAGCAGTGGATATCCTGTATCTGGACTTCAGTAAGGCATTCGACTCGGTGCCACATGGAAGGCTGGGAAGGAAGTTAGTAGGCACAGGGGCATGTGCAAAGCTGGTGAGATGGGTAGGAAACTGGCTGCAGGGAAGGCAACAGAGGGTGGTGGTGGGTGGGGAGCTCTCACACCCAAGGGCAGTGACGAGCAGTGTCCCACAGGGCTCGGTGTTGGGACCAGTATTGTTTGGGATATTCATTGCAGACATATCATTGGACATCAAGAGCAAGATCAGTCTGTTTGCTGATGATACCAAGGTTGGCACGGCGGTGGATGACCTAGGGAGATGGCAGGGGTTGCAGGATGATCTGGCAAAGCTTGAAACCTGGTCAGACACCTGGCAACTGGGCTTTAATGCCAAAAGTGCAAGGTGCTGCATTTTGGGATGAAGAACCCAAGGAGGAGTTACCAGCTAGGGGAGTGCAGCTAGCCCAGACAGAGGAGGAGAAGGATCTGGGTGTGCTTACAGGTCAATGAACAACTCGGCACAATGTGAGAAGGCAGCTGCAAAGGCCAACAAAATGCTGGGTTGTATTGCAAGGGTATATCCTCGAGGAGGGGAGCAGGTGATTCTGCCACTGTGATCATAGACCACACCTGGAGTACTGCGTGCAGGTACTGGTGTCCATATCTGAAGAGGGACATTAAGTTACTGGAGGGTGCAGCACAGAGTGACAAAGATGATCAAGGGCTGGGGGACTTATCATACGAGAGGAGGTTGAAGGAGTTGAACATGTACTCACTGGAGGAGAGGAGAGACAGGGTGACATGATTGAAAACCTTTAAATACATGAAAGGAATAAACAAGATGGGTACAGAGGGGCTGTTCAAAGTAAGGAAGGGGAGAGCCACCAGGGGCCATGATATGAGACTGGAGCAAGGAAGGTTCAGGAGGGAGATGAGGAGACACTTTTTTACAGAGAGGGTGGTGGCTGGGTGGAATGCGTTACCTGCAGAAGTAGTATGCAGTAGAACAGTGGACTGCTTCAAACGAAGATGGGACAGGACAAAGGGGAGGGTTAATGAAGGGGAAGGGTGGAAGGGAGGGACAGCTGCAGAATAAGGGGTGCTAGCTGCACATTTGAGCAGACTTGATAGACCTCTAGGCCTTTATCTGCTGGCAAATTTCGTATGTTCGTATGTTCGTAGTGTGGCATAAGACCCTTACTAAATTCCTCCCCTATAAAATCATTCACTGATTCCTCCTCTGGAAATGACAGGTGTGAATCACTCTGTATTCCCCTTTCTGCTTCTTGGGGACCAGGCCCAATGGGGGAATTCTCATGTTCCTTAATGGTGGGGTCGAGAATGACCCCTCTTTCCTGCTCACTGTTTTTTTTCTTTCACTATCTTTTCTCTCAAAGTGTCCTCCTTTCCTTTTACTGACCCTAAATTGTTGGCCTATCTTGCCATTCTGGGACCATTGCAGTGTAGCAGAAATCCTGTCCTAAAACTTTGCTTAACGACTCTGCTCCATTTCTGTCTGGATACTTCTGCAACCATTTTTCCCATGCCTCTACCCTTATGGGGGTTTTTGCCATCCTAAATGGCTTGGGCCCTCCCCCCTCTCTGCTTTCCCACCCCCTTCCATACTTCCCCTGTCTTGTTCCCTTTGGTCAGTCAACCTGTCCCCCCCGACCATTATATCCTCTACCTCTCGAGCACCTGTGCCATGATTGCCCCCTATATCCCTGTCCTTCCCAAAAGGGTTGCTACCCTGAGACCTGCCCTCCCCACCCGAACTCCTTGTGTCCATGCCGTGCTGCATCTGCTTGCTGGGTGGGTTCTCCCACATCTTGAGCATGCATGGCAGAACCGGCATTGGGGCCATGAACAAAATGCTCTCTTGTATCCCCAGCAACACTTCTGGGGGGCCCCTCCTCTCTTACCCACTTATCCCTCTGGTGTGGATTGGTCAGTCACATAGTCCATCCACAAATCCAACTGCTTGTTATCCCACCTAACATCCCCCATATGTTGCCATTCTTTGTCAAAAGAACTCATCATAGTATATCCAACCTGCACCCCACTTTTGCCTTGGCTCTTCTTATTATCAATGAGTACTTTATCAGTTGGATGCCCAGTTCTGGTTTTCTTTCCAGCACTATTGCTGAGTATGTGGCAAAACCCACAAACCATCCATTCCACGTTTTTCCCTTGGTAAATTTGTCCTCTTCTTTCTTCCCTAATAGCAACACGGCGGCCACCATCTCACTCTTCCTGATAATCTCCAATTCCTCGTATTTTGCAGCTGCCTCTCTACTCACTAAGGCAAATATGTCTACATACTCTCCTTTCCAAATGTTTTCTTTCATAGCTAGCAGTATGTGCTCCCCTATTCTCATCCCCGGGGCTTCTATATCTCTGGTCTCTTTTCCTACACTGTCAGCCACCTTCTCTGCCTCTCCCATTATCTCTTTTTCCAACCTGATCTCGGCTAGGGCCGATGCCATCTGTCCCAAACCCCACCAAGCCAAGTGCTGCAATAATTTCACCTAAATAATCTTTGATGCTTTCTTCCACTGCACCTAATACTTTACCTGTGGCTTTTCCATTCCCTGTGGCCTGCTATCCTCCTGAGGTTGGCTGTTTGTTGAGGCTAAGGAACCGGTGGGCAGTGGGTACCTGGTCTGGGCCCTGGTAGTGGGACTACCACCTGGTCCCGTGGGGGTACTGGTGGTTCTGGTACTTGGGGCAATGGTGGGACTGGGCTGGCTGCTCGGAGAGGCACCACCTGCAGTGGCTGCACCCTTCTTGGTCTGCATGGCCTCCCCAATGGCCTTTCCACCTGCCCTTTTCCCTTTACCCACTTTCCTCTTTTCCCCAGATCTCCCCGGTTCCTCCCCGTTCACCATTTGCCACATCTTGTTAGCCTTCTCTGCTAATTCCACAATCACCTTGTAGGCATCCTCTTTCATAGGCCTGCTTTACTTTGGTTCCATCTCTCTCCCTCAGGGACCTAATAATTGCTGTGAAAAGAACTGAGAAAATTGTCTTCGTCAATACTCCATATCGCTGTTAATCTCACCTTGCCTTACCCAGGATACACCTGTCCTTACTATTATAATCTTATTATTTCTTATATATCTATTCTTCTTTTTTTATATATCCTTCTTGGTGCCCCTGCCTTTTATCCATGAGCATCACCCTATCCTGTACCCATCCGTCACCTTTATATGTCCATTTTGGGGTTTTTTTTGCCCCCTTTAGCCACTCTCTCCTCATTCCCTCCTCTGCATATCGTCCTCCGCGTAGTTCCTTCCAGACCCTCCCCCTTTCCTTTTTTTTGCATCTGGCCCGTCACGCCCCCGCCCTCCCCTATTCGCTGTTCCAATGGTGTTGTGCTAGTTCAGCAGTCTGATCCTCTTGAATTTGAGGCCTCTCCTGGCCTATTCTCCCCAGCTCCAGTAATTTTTTGGAGCTCTTCATGCTCCCCTTGTCTGCAGAAATGGCCAGGCCCCAGCCTCTTACCATTTCCTCCCCTCTGCCCCCCCAATCAGCTCTTGTTCTATTAAGATGGCCTCCCATGGCGTGTGATGTCACGCCGTGAGGCCTTCGCATGTTCACTTCATCATGGCCCTTAAATGCTGGCCTGTTCTACCTTTTGAGTCCCCCATGGCTCACTCAATTCTCATCCTTTCTTTAGCGAGGCTTGCACCTGGCCCCCTTACTGCTCTGCCAACAAGGCTTTAGGCCTCTGTCCCCCCATTGCTAGCTCCTTCTGTTCTGTGAGGCCCAACCATGGCGTCTTATGCTCTGCCACATGACCTCAACCTGCACCCTCTCCCCACAACTTTTAGGCCTTTAACCCTCATCAATATCATTCTCCTCCATGCCGTTCTGCTCTGTACCGCTGTGCCCACTCCCCCCTGCCCCTACCATATTCCATCAAATGCGCTACTGCAGCTTTTTTTATTGCCAACATGAAAGAAGTAAGCCACCACCATACCCAAGCTTGTCGCTGCTCCCACAATTGCTTTCTATGGTTTCTGACCTAGAGGATTCAACTGGACTCTTCTCCAGTAGCCACAAGGCCCCTATCTCGGCATCTGACTTCACGCCGCTTGGCCTCACTAGCACATTCCACACTCATCCCAAACTCGTTGTCCCTGCTGTCTATTTTCTGCTTTTCATCACTTTTTTGCTATGCTTTTGCCAAAAACAACCTCTCCCCAATCTCCTTTGTCCTAGACCACTGCTAGGCCCCTTGCTTCAGTCGCACATTGTTTAGGCTTGCTCCCAATGGTGTCCTCCATCTAAGCGGGCCTACAAATCTCATTTAAAACATTGTTCCACATTACTCTGGACTACATAGCTCTCTCTTTCACTGACTGTACCAACATGTCCACAATTTGCACTCTGTCTAAGCGGACCTATGAAACTGTTTCTTAAACCATTTACAGCAAACCTCAGTACTATACCGGTCTACCCTCTCTCTATTATTTCAATGAATTCTGTCCGAGCCAAAGCCCTGTATTCAAACCGTCCACGGTAACATTATTTTTTGGATTGTTTCTCCCCCTGTGGTTGCTTACCTTTTCTGATGTCTCACCACAAACCTCCTGTCCGCTAGCAATTCAAATTGCTAGGCCTCTCCAACTGCCAATCTGATGTGCTGTAGTTTCTGTAAGTAGCCAAACAAAAACTTCAGCAAAAAGTGGCTGAGCCACCACTGGGCTGGCCCTTACATACCCCCTCTATCCCCTCCCCTTCCTGTCTACCTACCCGTTGTTCTGCTCCCCCCAGTCCCTCCCCTTGGCTCCTCCCCCTTTTCTGAGCACACCATCCCCCCCTTACAGCATAGGGGTGCACCAGGACAATTTGGTCTACCCCAACAAAGGGGCAAACTCTATTACTGTGCTGCTCTAATCTTCAAACCA
Organism: Neoceratodus forsteri; assembly: GCA_016271365.2. Lineage (NCBI taxonomy): Eukaryota > Metazoa > Chordata > Ceratodontiformes > Ceratodontidae > Neoceratodus > Neoceratodus forsteri. The sequence continues at coordinate 807,736,442 of CM057449.1, read as the reverse complement.
GCCTCCTTCATAAAGCAGTTTCTCTTTCTTAGTGCTGACTGCAACAGTTTCTCTGTCTCACTGAAGCCTGCAACTTATTGAATTAATAGTCTCTATTTCTCACTTCTAGCTACAGGTAACACAGTTCCCATTGCAAAACACAATCACCTGTTTCTCATAGTGCCTAACACTCCCAGCCCATTCAGAAACACTTACACACACTCAGACCACACACAAACAGTGCTGTCAATATAGCCTAGAGGTTAGAGTAACAAGCAGTGAACAAGCTTGCTACATCCAGCAGACCAGACCAGCGTTTTATTCTCACAGCTTCCACTTGAATACTGCATGACTCTGACTCTGAACAAGTCACTTAACTGCCCAGTGCTCCCAGGTCATCCTTAAAAACTCATCTAGTTACCAAACACTAAAATAAAAATAACAGAGTAAACAGGAAGAGAACACAGAAAAAATGTCCCTAAAGGTAGTAGTTCCATTGTATAAATTGCACACATGATGTGCAGATCATGGGATACAGAAAATATTTTCACTCCTGCAGAGTGAGCAGAGCATTCTCACTCATGCCTGTGGCACTCGTGAGAATACGTAGCTCACTCTGCAGGAGTGAGAATATTTTCCATATCCCACTCCTGCCCATCATGTATCCCCTATTTATTTCTATTGTGGTCCCGACACACACAAAATGATATAAAAAATAAGCTTATTTTGATGTATAATGAATTCAAATCTCAATTTATAGATCCTGAAGAAACAGTATGTTAACTGTGAAACATTAAAATGAAATAAATCCTAGCGACTGAAACTACATATATATAGTGGTTTTCACTTTATTAAAACCTAAACCGGTGAGTGGGTTGTTTTACTCCAAATCTGATTGTGTTAACATCTCCTGTCCTCACACCCTCCAGGCCACTTATGACACAGTAGACTCTGTTGCTTACACCACAGCCACTGCTGTCTGCATTAGGCAACATTCATGGCTCAGGATTGCTGGCCTGGCTCAAGACGTCCAGACCTCCGTCCTGGATGCCCCTTTCAGGGATCATTGTTACCCAGAGGTGACCCAAGGATATTATCATTGAATTGCAGGACCATGTTAAATCCATCCACAACATCCACTTCATGTACCATGGGGGTTACAAATGCAAACAGCCTTTTTGTCTGCAACAGAGATGCCAGACCAAAGAGGCCCCTGCCAAATGCAAGGCCAAATGCTGGTATCCAGCATCAGGAACCCCTACTCCCCCTGCCAAGTTCCAGAAGCCCCCCAGATGAGCTGCTGGCTCCCTCCCCTCAGCCTTCTGACTCATTGGCTACCCTTTTGCCTCTTCCAGATCCTCTAGTGGAACCAGTGGGGAGAAGAGTTGCCCTCCACCTTCCGGGGTTTCAGAACATAACCACGGATTCTTGGGTCCTTCAGTTTATAGCAAGAGGTCACACCATAGAGTTCCTAGACAGGCCTCTGGACAGCCCCCAAGGCCTCTCCCATTATCCTCCAAGGCACCTGTCTCTGACAGGGGATGAGAGCCAGGCTCTTCTGCAAAAGTCAGCCATAGAGCCCATGGCTCCGGCACAGATAGGAAGAGCGTACCACTTAATTTTCTTCCCAGTGCCCCAAAAAATGAGCAACCTAAGACCCATCTTGGACCTCAGCACGCTCAACCTATACATCGAGTACAAGAGGTTCCACATGCTCACCATCCAGGAACTTCTGCCCCTGCTCCACAAGGGCCATTGGCTTTGTGCACTGGACATGCAGGATGCTTACCTGCACATCCCTGTCTTCCAGGCCCACCACAGCTTTCTTCGGTTTGCCTTCCAGGGGGAACATTACCAGTTCAAGGCTCTCCCTTTTGGCCTAACCTTGGCACCTTAGGTTTTTACCAAGTGCCTAGCAGTGGTGGCTGTGGCCCTATGCCACAGAAGAATCTAACTCTGCCTGTATCTGGATGACTGGCTTCTGTTAGCCCCATCACAGATCAGCCTGAGGGAGTCCCTCTCCTTCACCCTGGGCCTCTTTTCCAGACTTGGAATAACAGTCAACTATCCCAAGTCCCACCTCCCCCCTCCCAGTGACTATAATTCATTTTGGGCAGTGCTGGATATGGTCCATGGCAGGACCTTCCTCCCATTGGACAGAGTGGAGACCCTGCAGAAACAGGCCAGATTAGTAGCCAACTCATGCTGGACCACAGCCCGTTTAATCCTCCATATTGTTGAGCTGATGGCAGCTGTGATCCCTACATTTCCTCTAGCCAGACTGCATGTGAGGGTGACCCAATGGACTCTTCATGTCTAATGGGATCAGCAGCTGGTAACCTGGACCACAGGGTCCTAGTGTCCAGGTACATGAAGAAGGATCTTCTTTGGTGGCAGGAGTTGTCCAACTCTCCATGGGGGTTCCCCTTTTAACCCCTGCTCCTACCATGACCCTTACAATGGATGCTTTGTGTCAAGGCTGGGGAGCCCACCTAGGACATCATCGGACCCAGGAAACATGGTCTCAGCTGGAAGCATCTCTACACATCAATGTGTTAGAAATGAGGGCAGCGCTGTATACCATCCAGGCCTTTCAGCTTCTTATATGCCCAGGAACACTCCTGGTTCAGACCAACAATATGTCTGTGGTCTGGAACCTGAACAAACAGGGATGCACTCACTTGTACCCTCTGTTCCAGGAGCCAATGAGAGTGTGGCACTGGGTAGTCCAGCATGATCTCCGCCTGACTGCTGCCCATGTGCCGGGCATCAGCAACATCCTGGCAGACAGTCTTAGCAACACCATTATCAGGGCTCATGAGTGGGAATTAAATCAAGAGGTGGCTGAAAACTTATTCAGCCTGTGAGGTTGGCCAGAGATAGACCTCTTCGTCTTCCCATCCAATGCAAAACTATCCAATTTTTGCTCGCTCGTTCCCAGGCGTAGTGTTTTCTGGTGAGATGCACTGTCTCCTTACTGGACAGGTATGTTCTTATATGCCTTTCCTCCCTTCTCAGTGCTTCAGAGAGTTCTCCTGAAGCTACAGGCTGAAGGGACTCACATGATTCTAATAGCCCCTCTTTGGCCTCATCAGATATGGTTCCTTCTGCTTCAACAGCTATCAATGGAACACCCAGTACCTCTGCCTCTCTGCCATGATCTTCTGACTCTGGAGCAGGGCAGACTGGTGCATCCAGGCCTCAAATCCCTCCACCTGCATGCATGGCACTTGTGGACGTATATAGAATAACTCCCATTGTTATTATTATTTTTTTTACAAAAATTGTCATCTGTGCAGATGCATTTGTAAAAAGTGAATTATAATAGTGAGACTATTTAAACTGTTATTTGACTTATCATACGCATGCTTGTCTACCCACTTACTGAGTCTTCTAATTGTTTCTGTCCTTGTACTAACTAATTCCCGTTGCTTCATATCAAGGGGTTGCTGATTTTCACATTGTGTGTGCCTGGAGTGGAGCAGTAATAAAAGATAAACTATGCAATACCTTCAATAACACACCTACCCCAGTTTACTTTTACCTGCCACCCACTTTTAGGCCTTGTACAATTGGATCTTCCTTCAAGAGAACAACTTGTTATGAAATGTGTAAGATTTACATTGACATTTGGGTATATGTACTTTTATATTGTACTAATTATGTGTGTGTACTGTATAGCAATCTCCAAAAAAATAAATTAAACACATCAATTGTCTTCCTAAACATGTCTCAACATTGTGTTTATCTTCCACCTTGTCATAACATATAGTTGTCTCAGCAGTGTTTGCAGTTAGGGTACAGTACCTTCATGCATATGATGTCCCTGTTCTATTGAGTTGATTTCTATAACAGTACATAGAAATTAATGTGAGCATATAGGTAACTGTAATACAGATGGTGGCATTATTTTTATATCTGCCCTTTCTCAATGTACCGTACTTTGATTCAGTTAATGTATGCAATGGCAATTCATGTTTATGTTTAAGCCCATGAAACACCCTTATCTAGTTAATGCATTTACAGCCATAGTGGCTCTGCCAGAGATTGTTTATACTTGTAAGCCAAATGAGCAATTCTGCCCTTTTTCACTAGAGACAATTTAAAACAGAGAACAAAGAAAAAATGCATCAATCAAAAAACAGGCAAAATTAGAAATACAAAAGCAGCAGATACATAAACGGTTAAGGTGTACAGGTACAGACATCTTTCTCCATTAGCAAAAGTTTTAATCTTGATTTAAAAGTCCATACTGTTTAACAATTGATGATTTCTGTTGGGAGGGTATTAAAAAAGAGTGGTGCTCTGTACAAGAGTGACCTCTGTCTTGATGCTTTTTTAAAAAGTGTCAGTTTAAAAGTGAACTTATTTTGTGATCTAGTACCACAAGAATTAAAAAACCTAGGAAATAATATGGAAATGGATGTTGGGAGTAGGCCATTTACCACCTTAAACAACAGGGTGCCCATTATAAAGGAAACCCTGTTTTCTAGGGAGAGACTATTGAAATATTTTAGCAATAAACAATGATGAGTTCAGATGGGAACATTCAGCATAAATTGGAGAATAGAGCTGTAGGTAACCCTCAATCCATCTATGGATTTACCAGGTGTTGCTGTATATATAGATATACTGTAATCTAGGACACTTAGTAGGAGACTGTGTGAGTAGTTTCCTTGATTCAACGTCTAAAACTGTTTTGCCCTATATAGTAACCCCAACCTTTGATGAATTGTCTTTCTTAAATTATTAATATGAGTTTCAAATGTCAATTTTGTGTTTAATGTTATTCCCAGATATTTAAAGTTGTCCATGAGTTCAACAGCTTAACTGGTTCAAGGTCAGTTGGCATTCATCTGTGTCCCCCTCCCCTGGGCCATGCCTGAAAATAGGCAGGATTTGTCTAGTGTGCTTACCTGGTCAACAAATACTAAATAAATAAAATAAATAAATATGATTTCCAACCTGAGCTACAATAGTTTGAAGTTCCTCAGTCTTATTTCTTTTGTTTGAAAAAAAGTACCACTTTGTTTTTTTTAGAATTGAGAGCCATATGGTTTAATAACAGCCAATTCTGGAACTGGTCAAAATCAGATTGTACTTTTTCCAGGATTTCATTAGGTCTTGGACCCATACTATAAATTACTGCATCATGTGCATATAAAATCATAGCAGTCTGAGAGCAGGAATTAGGAGCTGTATTCATAGACAATGAAAAGATGAGTAAACCCAGGATTGACCCCTGGGGCACTCCACATTTTATTGATTTTGGGAGAGAAACACTACCTCCTATTAATGTTCTCTGGGTTCTATTAGTAAGGTAGTCTTAGAACCATTTAATCACATCTCCAGAAAAATGGATATCATTGAGAATACTGTGAAGTAAGTTATATTCAATGAGATTGAAGGCCTTGGTGAGGTCCATGAACAAGGTTGCAACAGAGTGCTCTTTATCAAGAGCACTCTGTATGCCACCTGTGAACTCCACCAAGGCTGTCTCTGTATTGTGTAAAGGTTTAAAACCATGTGGGCAGTCCATAAGTAAATGTTATTGTTCAAGATGTTCAAGAGTTTGATTCAATATGATTCTTTCTAGGATCACTGATAGAGGTGTTAATAATGAAATGGAATGGTAATTCGATACCATGGATGGATTGCCATTTTTTAGTATGGGTCTGATAGTGGCTAATTTGCAACAACTCAGGAGAACACTATGACATAGTGAAAAGTTAAAACGTACTGATAGGGGGTAAGAAAAAAAGTTTATCCCTAACTTAATAATTCAGAAATCAATACCATCATGGATATATGGGGCCTAGCATCATATTTTACTACATATTTCTTAACAACATCAGGGGTAACTTGCCTAAAATAAAATTTAGGGTGAGCATCTAGATTAACTTGAATAGGATTAGAAGTAGTAATGTGTGATGGTTTTCAGTAACTATCGAGGTCTCCAAAAAATTTATTAAATGCCTCCGAGACCTGGTCAGTATCACAAATTAAGTGGTCAGCATCCTGCATGGCAATGGTTGAGTCTTTTTTCCACTCCCTAATAAATTGTTTAAGGTCTGCCAAGTTTTTTTTTCAGATTGCCAAATGATTTTCTTTGTTCAAAGAGGCAAAATTTAATTTTTGCCTTCCAAATTTCAGGTTTACTTTTGTTTCTTAGCACTTCATAATTCTTGAAGGAGATTGGATCTTTATTAGATTTATACTGTTTCCAGATCTTATGTCTAGTTCTCATTAGGTATAATAACTCCTGTGTTAACCATTTTTGATTACTAGCCCTGATTCTCATTTTCTTTAGAGGTGCAATCTTGTTAACTATAGTAGTATAGTATGTTGTAAATGTTTCCAGTAATAAGTCTATATTGTTAATAGAGTCACATTTAATCCAGTCAATGTCCGTACAAGCTAATTCTACCATTTCTGTGGTTAACAGCTTCACTTTCTAAATTAAATGTACTTTAGGGGACTCTTGGAAGATTTTACTGACCATTCACAATAAACTGGACAGTGGTCATTCAAAGCATCTGGAAGCACACCTGAATTAGTGACACTATCCGCATGGGTGACCACTATCCAATCAAGCATAGTCCCATTACCTGATTTGTAATTGGGCCTAGTTATGTCTTCAATTAATTGCAGTAAACCCAAGTCCAACACACACTCTCTAATTCCGTTTTTTAAATCAGAAACCCAGTTATAATTAAAGTCGCCTAACAAAATCCACTCTGTTTATTGGCAAGTAATTTTTTACCATTGTAGTAAGTTCCATTCCAGACCCAAAGTTTCCTGGCGGGACATAAATAGAACTAACTGTCAAGTGTTTATCCTGGCCAAGTAATAAGTTGACAGTTTCTAAATCACAGCCAGAATTATCTAGAGAATAATTCAGAATAGTAAACTTGAATTTATAATTAACATATATCAGGATCCCTCCACTCTTTTACCAGTCTTATCATTTCTACAATGGTTATAGTCCACCAAGTAGATTTCAGAGTCTTCAATTGTACCATTTAACCAGGTTTCAGACAATGTGATGATACCAAAATTTTGGTATTCAGTCCAAGCAACAAACTGTGTCCCCTTAGCTGGTAAACTTTGTATGATCAAGTGCACAGTTTTTAATGTTGGGGCAATTTGGGTTGTGATATTTTTAGAAGTAGAGGCTGAGTCAAAATTATTATCACCAGGTTTGTATGGGCCTGGGTGGGGGTGAACTGTAGCAGAGATTAGTAACAATATGGCTAAAAGCCTTCTTGATCTAATCTTATTTTCATAACATCTCTCCCTTTTAGTACTTTTTCAACCAGTTTTATTCTGACATGAGAGGAATGTACACCCAAAAAGAAGAAAGGAAAATTAAGAGATGGGAAACACATCACCATGTGGAGAACAAACCTCAGGACAGCCCTCAAAGGACTCCCTGTCCCAGGTATGAAACCAACCAGAGTTTAAATTAGTTTCAACCTGTGGGAGAGTTCTACCCAGCTCTATGACAGGCAGAGCTCTAATTTCCAGAAATTAGGAGCAGAAGCAGTCCCAAGACCCTGCAGACCCACCAACACTGGTGCATAGTCCGTAATAATTATGGATTCATGCTTCATTGTTTGCAGGGCTGGTATAATGCTCTGTGAAAGCAGTATCACATCCAACCTGGCACAGTGAGAAGCCGAGTAAGAGTAATGAGTATACTCCTGCCCTGTTGGGAAGTGATATCTCCAGGCATCCACTAACAAATGTTCTTTCATTATTTGTAACAGTGCCTTAGCATTACCTGACAAGGACACCACTGTAGGAGAGGATCTATCCAGAACAGTATCCCTCACACAGTTATAATCCCCACACAGCAGCCACGGGCCCTCGAAGTCAGCCACCTGGACTTATAATCTGTAGTAGAAGTCAGGTCAGTTAACATTGGACCCATACACAGAGCCAACAGCCAATCTGAACACTATGTTCATTTGTTTCTGTATCAGGATGTATCTCCCCACTTGATCAGTGTATGATTTAGTTACCACCCCTGGGAAGCAAGATTGAAGCTAAACTGCTGCACCCAAAGCCTTAGAAGTGAAGTGAGGTCCATACCCCCCAATTCTTTGCCATGTGACTCCCTTTTTTCTCCATCATATGTGTTTCCTGAAGGCAGACAATATCTGACTTCATATCACTCACTTTAGCCAAAACCCTCTTATCCTTAGTGTGTGACTTCAAACAGTTAACATTCCATGACCAAATATTGAACATATTTTAGCCATTTTCCATCTTAAGAGTGTGCCTACTGTTAAGCCTATGTAAGTTGTTGAGCGGTCTATTGAGTATTAATCTGCCAATACCATTTTTTAACATATAAAGAAACATTTTAGGAACAAAGTAATCTTTAAACAAACTGCCCATCCCCCTGTCCCCCCTTATTGATATTTGTAACCAAAGTAACAAAACAATGACATGGGGGATTGCCTGGGTTTGGAATTAAGAAATACTACCTACCATACAAGAGCCTACATGCTCCAACTAAAAGGGGAGTTATGCCAATCAAATACCAGGTGAAACTGGTATAATCAGAGAGTCATCTCATTATGGAATTTGCTACCAGAAGTTGTAGGAAGTATAAACATGCAGGAATTCAAGCATAGGTTAGATTACTGTGCATTACCAATAAAATTAGGGGATATACTGTAGATCTTAATGTAACCACCCAGTTCCCTGGGGTTACTAGAATCCCATCAGTGTCAGTGCTAGGTAGGGAAGGCAGCTGGTGCATAACTAATTAAATGTTTTTTTATCTGTTTCCACTCTGTTTACTTGGTCTCAGCTGAGAGGAAAGAGGTGATGCTGTTTAGAACTCTCACAGCAGCATAAGCCTCTGTAGCTAGCTATGAGTGTGGAGCTCTAGAATTTTCAGTTAGTTGTTGGTTGGAGCCTGTGAGTGGAGTTCTGTGTCAGCAACCAGTGTGAGCACTTAGAGGAGTGTGGAGCTGCAGTGTGGGCTCTGTGAGGAGAGTTTATTTTCTCACCCTAGTGCTGAGAACCATCTGGCTGCGAGTAGAAGTGGTGGAAACCATCTAGCAGTAGTTCCTTATTTTTTTCATCCCCTCTGAGATGAGAAGGACTGCATAATGGATCTAAGGGACAATCCCCTAACTTTGATCTAGGACATTGAAGCTGCCTGTTTGTTTACAGCTATGAGTAATCTGACTTTGAGTATACCAGAAGGAAAGTACCTGTTTTCTTTTGGGGTGTACTCTGATAAAGGGACAAATACGCCAAGTTCTGTTCTGTTCTGAGACTGTTCTCATGCCTTTCAAAGTTGGCTGACAATCATGGAGTCCCCAGAGAGACTTGGCACATTGTTCAGGGTTTTAATTTACACTCAGAAGTAGTATGTTGCTTACACAGAATGTGACAGGCATGCCAGGATGAATAGCCCTATGGTTTTACTAAAAGTTTGAGGTGTAACTCTCAAAGAATGGCTGGGTATGGACTGTGGAAGCAAAAGGTTGGCAACCCCCCATCTGGAGTGACCAGTTCAGCACTACAGGTTCTGTAAGGTTGCTTGCTTATTCAGGACATGGTGGCCAATGCCTGAAGAGAAAGTTTACCCTCTTGTGTGGGTTGTGCTAATTCTGAGCACCAGTGTGCTCCATCATGGCCAGTTGCCACATTGATATGTTTAAATCCTATGCCAAATGGGAATTGTGTGCTCTGTTGGGGCCAGTGCTACTAGAAGAAATGTATGTTTCAGCTGAGGCCATTGCCGCTGAAGAGACTCTGAGGTCCAATGCAATATGAGATGTGTAGAGTTTCTGTCTGCTACAGACTTTTGTTGTTCTGCATTGCCTTGTGCCATGAAGTGTAAACCCTTGGGGGTCCACCTTTGCTTTAGTGTACCATCTTCGGAATAAAGCCCACTCTAGAACCTCAACCTGGTTTGGACATTCTTGTTACTGCTTCCTGTGTTGAATTACTGGGTACCCCTCTAGAAGTACAGATCTAGCATCGCCCTATGAGAAAGTTCTCTCCTCAGGACCTGGGTATTTTGGTCATTTGTGCATATTTGCTTTTGTACACCCCCACCCCTTTCTGACCTCTAGAAGTAATGAGCCTGGTATACATTTCCAAAACTAAGGATGGTACCACAAAAGTGTCCACAGTAGTTTGGGTGCCCATTAGAGGGTACAATAGGTAGCTTACTGTGCAAAGTAGTTGGGGGGTGGAGGTGGTTACATTAAAACAGGTGAGCATCATGGACCGATGATTTAGCAGGCTCCAAAAATACCTATGATACCAATGAATAACAGAACTTGTCAACATTAAGACATCCAGAGAGGTGTTTATTTATTTATTTCAGATTCAGATTAATACCTTTGAGTCAAGGAGCTTTTTTACAATGGTTCCAAGTCAAAAAACACAATACAATACATAAAGTACAGGCATGATTCATAAGACAGGACAGCGTGCACACAGGTATACATTACAGTGGCAGTTACACAAGTGCAAAAAGTTAACAATAGCATCATCACACATAAAACAATAGTATTGAGTTGAAGTTATGCAGTAATAATGCTTTGCAAACACAGTTATGTTACTAAGTGCTGGACAATAGTGTGGTAGCAGCCTGAGCAGGCTTTGTCCAGATGATGAGAGAGGGGCAAGGGGATAAGAGGATGAGGAGGAGAAGATAGTAGAAAAGGGGTGTCAACCAGAGGTAGGGCAAGGGATAGCATGTGACTAAGATGGGCTATCACAGTAGTTTGCATGGGCTAGGATGAGGTAGAGGTCTGTTTTGAAGGGGACAGTCTTACCTCATTGTATGAGAGAAGACAGGAGGTCATTTATCAGCTGAGGCTTCTGGTATGATAAGGCATGCTGGGCCAATGTGGTCCACTTGAAAGGCACCTGTAGTGGTTCTTCTAGTCATTTTAGTGGTGTTAGCGTACTGGAAAATACATGTAGTTGAGTCAGGGATCTGTCCTAGTAAAGCCATTTTTCCAATCAGGCAGGTGTGGAATCTGACCCTTAAGTGAGATGGTAGCCATCCTGTTTCAGAGTAGAGAATACAAGTGTGTGTCAGATGCTTTGCCATTAAAACCAGTCTGCAGGCCTTGTTAAGGAGTATTTTGATCCTTTTCAGTGCAGTTTCAGTGCCAGTGTTGTAGATGACAAGCCCATAGTCAATAATAGACAGTATCGAGCTCCTTGTTACTAGGCTCAGTACTTCTGAAGTCATTGCCTGCCTGTGACGATAGAGAATACCAAGCTTGATGTTTGCTGTTTAATTACATGATCAATGTGTGAGGCGAAAGACAGGGTGTCATCAAGAAGAATGCCTAGGTATTTGAAGGAGGTTGCTTGTTCTAGGGTTTTCTTATTGTGAGGCATTGTGAATTTGCATAATTGTCATCTTTTTGTAGTTTAGAAGGAGTCTGTTTTGGGAGAAACTTGTCTGTAGTGTTTTGAAGCTATACTATAGAGCCACTGTTATTTCGGACAGCTGATTACCAGGTATGGAGATTACAGCTTCATCTGCGTACAGCATCATGTTAGCTGGGCAGGCAGTGGGTAGTGAGTTTATAAATAAGCTGAAAAGCAGCGGGCAGAGAATAGACCCTTGTGGGACCCCCAGGGTTACATCCCTCAGGTAGGATGCTACTTCTCTTATTCTCACACACTGTGATCTGTGGGACAAATCACTACGGAATCAGAAAACAGTATCATGGGACATGCCTAGTGTCAGAAGGTTGTCAGGTAGGAGCTGGTGGTTCATAGTATCGAATGCTTTAGGGAGGTCAATGAAGATGGACCCTATCAACTTACCAGTGTCTAGAGCATCATACAAGTGTGTAGTATAATCTATGAGCATGGTCATAATACTATGTTTTTTTTGAAACCTGTATTGTTGCAGGTACAGTAGATTATATTTTTTCAGGTACTCTGTTAATTGATCGGATACGATCTGTTCGATGGCTTAAGATGGTGGCATAATATTGATCTGGGTCGGTAGTTTCCTATGTTGGTTCTGTCTTCATTTTTAAACACTGGGCTGACAAGCACTGTCTTCCACCTATCTGGGAATACTCCCAATCTTAGGGATATATTGAATAGCTTTGTGAGGGGAAGAGCTAGTTCATCCAGGGTGAGAGCAAGGAGTTTCATATCAATCATGTCACTTCCAGTCCTAGTTTATCTATGACCCTCCTGATAAATTTAATGGATTGTGTCCTAGTGATTTGTTTGAAATAAAACTGGTTTTCCAGAGTTTTGACTGGGAGGGGTAACATTGGTGGACTTACTAGAGGGCTGGGTTTTTAAGTACTCTGGAGGTAGTACCATGCTTAAATCTATAAAGGCATTCTTGAAGGCATTTGCCAGGTCCGTTGGCTCTTGTAATGTGCTGGATGCTGTAACAATGACATCAGGTGGTGCTTTGAAGTCCCTGTCAGTCAGAAATTTTATTTTATTCCAGAACTCCCTTCTGTTACTCCAGCTTCTATCCATTAATTTTTTATAGTAGGTTTCTTATGCATTCCTCATCAGTCTAGTACTCTTGTTTCTGGCTGCTTTGTAGGCAGTATAGTCAGACTGTCTACCAGTTGCCCTAGCCTTGTGCCATAAGTTGTCACTTAAGATCATTTGTTAAATAAGGAAGCCAATAAGCCATGTGTTGATAATACCTTTGACTTTAGAGGATTTGAAGGGGGCAAATAAGTTGCAGGAATTGTTGAAGATTGTTGTGAAGTAATTGAGCTCCTGATTTGCATCAACTATAATATCTAGTGGGGTCCAATCAGAATGTTCTAGATACTGTTTGAAATGCTCTTACTGCCCTTTTCTTAATGATTGTTTTTTTAGTGTGCTGGGTGGGGGGGGGGATCTTTCGGACCCTTGTTTGTCCAAGAGCAGACTACTGGCGAGTGGTCATTTTCTGAGTCAGGAAGGATGGATACATTTGCTATGTGTTCAGAGCAAGTGGAGAGAAGCCAGTCAATAAGAGTGCTGGTACCAGTGCAGTAGTTCCTCCTGGTTGCTTGGGAGATGATTTGCATGAGGTACAGGCTGTTGATTTTGTCTCTAATGGCCGTGATGTCCTGAATTGGCCAATTAGTGTTGAAATCACCTAAAATAACCTGTTCCCAGCTCTATTTAACCTGGTTAAAATGATCAATAAACTTTTCTAAGCCTGGTCCTTGCCTTCCAGGGGGTATGTAGGCTGTTGTGAGCACCAGTGTTTTACACTGTCGACCTGTTGTAAGCTTGATGGGTAATATTTGTGCCTCTTTTGTGTTGAGACTGTTAGGCATCACCTGGCCTTTGATTTCATTACTCAGATACACCAGGCATCTACCCCCCGATTTGGACAGTCTGTCCAGATGGAAGGTGATATAGCCTTCAAGGGATACTGTGGCATCTGGTATCTTATGGGAGAGCCAGGTTTCAGTGAGCAAGATTATGTCTGATTTGTGTTGTGCTGCCCATGCCTGGAGCTGTGTAAGTTTAGGTAGCAGGCTACCTAGATTGATTGATGCAATTTTGAGATGGCCTTGAACCTTAGTGTTCACTGGTCCAGGTGGGCCCGGGTTAGGGTGTACGATACCAGACAAGAGTAGAAGGATGATTATTAGTCTTTTAAGGTAGTGTTTCCAGTAGGCCCTCAGTCTGCGGATATGTCTGTACTTTCTGAGACTATGTTTCTTGGCTCTGCTTGTTAGGGGTTGAGTGCACAGCAGTGTAGCAACAGATGCAGGTGTGAGGGTAGGCGACCTGAGTGGTTGTGATGAGGGATTGCACAGTGTTGGGCCACTAAGATTAGCTTCTAGTCCCTCCATTGTGCCTGGTGGTTGTATTAATGGGCTACTTGTTGTTGTTTGAACAGGCCAATGGTTTCCCATCATCCACACCTTCCAGTGTGTATAGGAGTATTATTACCAACAGCCCAAAGTACTTATATGCACCTTGAGTTGTTAGCCTGCTACTTGTGTACATGTTGGTAATAGAGATATCAGTCTCTTTAAGAGAGAGGATGACTGCTTCTGTTCAGGTTGGGCAGAGCACAGAGTGCAGAAGGTGTATTTAAAGAGTGTTGGGGCGGGGTTGGGGGTGGAAGAAAACTGAACTCTAAGAAAAAGCAGCAGTCAGCAAATGCAGAACAGCAATGAACCAATAGTTTTAGCTAGCACAGGAGAACTAGCCAATTGCAGGCTTCTGCTGGGAGGCATGGGTCAATCAAATTAGTGGCTTTGAATGCCTATCAGTCAGAGTTAGCTATGCGGTGTGCCTTTCCAAGCTTCTGGCGGGGAGACAAGGAAGCATGGTCTCTGGCTGAAGAAGCCCATGAACTGCATGTAGATGGGTGGCACCAGTTAGGGAGGCTGAGTGTTTCCAGGCTTCTGGTGGGCAGGCAAGGAATCATGGCCGGCAGCTGAGGAAGCCCAGCTACAACTGCAAGTCAGTGGGTGGCACCTGGTCAGGGGTTGAGTCTAGAGGGAAGCAGGACATGGAACACTTAGAATTATTGAAACATTACACGACAGACCCAGTGAAATCTCATCATCCCCCTCCCCCACTCTATTCAGTTCTACCCAAGATTGTGGTTGAACTAACAGATGGCAAATAAAAATTACCCAAATAATTTTTATTTATTTATTTATTTAGTTTTTCTTGACCTGGTAAGTGCACTAGACAAATTCTGCCTATTTTCAGGCATGACCTGGGGGGAGGGGGATACAGATGAATGCCAACTCACTGAATCAGATTAAGTTGTTGGTGGTATTTTAGTGAACGGGGGGAAATTTGGCCAGGGCACCAGGGAAGTTCCCCTACTCTGGATGCTAGAGGGCACTGCATTGCTGTGGGTGAGTGGTCAGAGTAAACAAGCTTTCGACGAGGGAGGACGTGCGGGTGGCTGAGGAGCGAGCCTACTCCTTGGCCCTCCCTATTCTGGATGCCAACATGGAGGTGGACCTGAGAATGGAAGGTTCAGATGTGCTAGTCGTGGAAAAGATGGAGGTTTTAATGTCCCAAGCTGTTCCTCTAACAGGAACTGGAGTTCAGGTGTGGAGTCAAGAATCTGTCATGGAAAACAGTACGGCAGATATATGGCTGCAAATGGTTTTGGCAGAGCAGCATTACGAGGAAATCAGGTCCCGTTTGCAGCATGAGTTAAGGATGCAGGAGAAGCTACACGAAGCTCAGAACACGGAAGTGGTTGTGAGTAAAGAAAATACTGATGCACATGTAATCAGTTTAGAAGAGGCAGATGAGCTGCCTGTATCAGTTATAACCAATGTTTCTCCTAATTTTGATGATTTACAGTTGCCAGAAGTTGTAGGTGCTGAATCTCCAGTAATTGAGAAACGAAGTGAGGAGCAGCCATCCAGTGATGTTGGATCTTCACAGGCAGCGGACAAAGGCCTGCAGATAAGTAAAGCTTCTTCAGGGAAATTAAATAATATCACTGAATTGCCCTCTTTATCCCCAGTAATGTTTTCTATTGGAATCTCCAAGAGGGGGAGTTAAATGGAAAAGAGGGAGTGGGGAAAAATCAGAAATTAAGCTTGCAGCATATGGAGAGGAAAGCCTCGAGTAAGGTACAATCTACCCCTAATGATTTAGTCATGGTATCCCCTCCTGATTCTGCTGAATAGGTCTCCACTGCTTTAACAGTGGCTGGATGGGTGACAAATGTTTCTGGAAATGGATGGAGTGCTAATCTCTCCAAAGAAGGTGATGAAATACCTTGGTTAGATTCTTGTTTAAAAGTTTCTACGTCTGAGGTGGGTAATGGCTCTCTTTTAGCTGCAGGCCAACCTAAACCTCTAACACAAGAATCAATCTCACAACAAAGTACTACAGACAATTTATTAGTGGCTATAAAAGAAATGGAGGGTGATACTTCTGTACCAGACATATCAGATCCTTTAGTGGTCATTCATGAGGAGATTGTGGCTACTTCTTTGCCGGTTAATCAAGAGACTGATCAAGAGGATGGAAATACCAGGTAACACTAAACTTGGAACAAGGCCTGACAAAGCATTTGCCAAACTGTTTTTTTCTGGGGTGAGACCAAGGAGTTATCTTTTATCCAGGTTAACCCAGAGCATGTTTCAAATGTGGAGATGTCAGGCATTTAAGTAATGTATGTGACAAACAGAAATGTGGCCTGTGTGGTGAAATAGGGCACTATGGAGCACAGTGTCAACAGAAATTAAGATGCAACCTATGTGATGAGCAGGGTCACACATTTAGGAACAGTTCCTGGGCTTCTCACAATAGCAGAGACTTAGCCATTCATGCTGAACAAGATGTTTATGTCGCTACAGCACAAAAGGAGAAGCAACGGATGCTGGAATTGCTCCACTCAAATTCCCAAAAGGATGTAATACCCCCTAAAGCACCCCTTCCCCATATGGTTACTCCCTCAGTGAAGATCTACCAGGATGCAGTGGTATTGAAGCCTCAGCATACACAGATGGGTCCTATGATTAATTTTGAAGAAGGTGTAAACCCCTCAGTTATAGAGGATTCCACTGTGTTAAAGGACCCCACTGTCCAGGGTGAAACTGATTCCTGTAAACAGTATATAATAAGAACAGTTTCTGAGCAAAGAATGGAAGTGGAAATAGGGGATAACCCTATGCCTCCCCCATAGTTCAGCATGAAGAATCCTTTCAGAGGGTCACAAGATCCAAAGCAGGAAAACCTCCTGTGGAAATCCCAAGCGAGACAATGATCTTGGATGGTCTACCTGTACAAAATTCTTATGCCTTATTATTTGAACAAGGAGGGGAAGATGAAAGTCATGACTCAGATTTATCATCCATCGCCTCTTCACTGGCAGATGTCAATATTGAAGGAGGTCCTATGGAAAAGCCCAAACCTAGAAAGCGAAAGAAAAAGAAAGGAAGATGACTATGGCTAATGGTTTAATATATTCAGTTTTTCTTTCAAATCTTTTCTTTCTCCCTCTAAATTCCTATGTCTGAAAAAATGTATCTTCTTACAATCAATGTAAATTGCATTAAGTCCTTGGAAAAAAGGCGGGTCACCTTTGCTAGAATAAAATAAGGGTAAAGTAATGTAATTTTACTGCAAGACACAAGGTTATATTCATTACTGGAGGTGAGAGATGCACAAAGGGATTGGCGCTTGGGGGGGGGGTTCGTTTTGGTCATTGGGTGAAGTGCCTTGTTCTGGTTTAGGGGTTTTATTTATGAATGTGCAGGTACGAGTGTTGCACCTTTTTGATGTTCAGCCTGGAAAGGTTATGATAGTGGATGTTGTTTTAGGTAACAAAAGTTATAGGATTAATATCTATGCTCCCCAATTAAAAGCAGATAGGTCTTCTCTTTTTAAAAGAGTGGAACCTTATTTACACACCTCTAAATTGGTGGTTTGGGGAGGAGATTTCAATTGTGGCCTATTAAAAAGGGATTGGGGAAGGGATACTTCTAAAATATATTGCAATACTAATTCTTTGTTGACAATATTAAAAAACAATAATTTATGTGACATGTATGATTTGTTAGAGCGGAATCCAGCTCATACTTTTTATAAAGGCCATTTATCTACAAGGATAAATTTCTGGCTTGTATCAAAAGGAACTTCTTGTCAGGATATAAGGGTCATTCCATTTGAGTCTTCTGATCAAGTGGCAGTCAGGTTGGATTTAGGTTTTTGGCAACAGGTTCCTATAGGTAGAGGGTACTGGAGGATGAATGTGGCTATATTACAGGAGACAGATATACAGGATTCTATAAAAGATTTTTTTGTGCTGAGAGCTGACATCTCAATTTTGTATGATAGTCCTATAGAATGGTGGGAGGATACAAAGAGGGACCTAAAACATCATTATATAGTAATTTCTAGTAAAAAGGAAAAAAATGGTTATATTCAGTACTTGGGGCTCAGGGCAAAATATATGCAGCTTTATCTAAATCTGCTGAGTCAAATAATTTGATGCTACAGCTAAAGGGTATTAAAGAGAAAATGTATTCCTATCTGAAGGTTTCTGAAAATAGAGCGGCTCAACAACAAAAATATCAAACTTGGGTTACAAAAGGGCAAGTAAATCCATATGAATTAGGCTTGCATGGGGTACAACGTCTAGTGATGACAGGATTAAAAGATAACTGTGGGTCTGTAGTTACAGATAATAATGGTTTGTTAGTGTTAATTCAAGAATATATTAGAGCGACCTTTCAAAAGGACAGGGGGAGCAGTCCGGGTTTATTTTTCAAGGATTTGGATTTACCGCATCTAGGTAAAGAAGAGGCGCAAAGCTTGGTAGTCCCTTTTACAGTTTTAGAAGTTAAGCAGGCTATTTCTAAGTTGTCACCTCAAACTACTCCAGGGATGGATGGTATATTAAATGATTTCTATAAATGCTACAGTGAGGTTTTAGCTCCTTGGTTGCAGATTTTGTTTACAGCAATATGGAAAGAAAATAGGCTAGTTCCTACCATGAAAGAAGGTGTTATGTCTTTTCTGTATAAGAAAGGGGAAGCACAGGACATAAGAAATTAGAAGCCCTTATGTTTACTAAACTCAGATTATAAAATCTTAACCAAAATTTTGACTAACCGATTAGCAAAAATTGCGAAACGTTATAATTCCTACACAAACTTGCACAATTCCTGGTAGAAACATTATACAGAATTTGTTTTTTGTTAGAGAAGTGGCGGAACAAGGTCTAAAAATGAATTTAGATGGGTATTTACTAGCTATTGACTAAGAAACAGCTTTTGATTCTATAAGGCAGGAACATATCTGGGCAGTTTTGCAGCATTATGGAGTACCGGAAACCTTTTTAACATTAATACAGACATTGTATACTGAAGCTCAGGTTACCACTTTAGTTAATGGGCATTTGGACATACCAATATATTTAAAAAATGGTGTTAGAGGGGGCTGTCCATTAAGTCCAATGCTGTATGTGTTTGGTTTAGATCCTATACTTTAGAATATAGAAAGAGCCGCAAGTATTAAAGCTATTATAAATAAGAATGGAGTGGTATTTCAGAAAGTTACAGCCTATGCTGATGACTGCATTTTTACTATTGCAGATCTGGAATCAGGAAAACAGATTTTACAGTTATTGGAAACAGTTTATGCTACTACTGGTATTAAAATTAATGCTGGGAAAAGTAAGATCCTGGTATTGGGTACAGCACAAATAATGGAGGGATTTCCCATTGCTATGATGACTGAGGAAATTAAAATATTGGGTCTGTTTTTTGGTTCACGGGAATCAGAAGGGAAAAACTGGGCAGTAGTATATGATCAGGCTAATCTTAAAGTTAAATCTTGGCTATCTTGGAAAATGAATCAGAAAAAGAGATTTTATTTACTCAGGGCACATATAGCCCCCATATTTTTATATCTTTCCCATATCTATCCACTTCTGTTTAGCATGCATACTAAAATTGTGGGCCTTTTTTTTCTATTTTTATGGGGAGTAGGCTAAATTCAGTAAAAGAGTACACATATATAGGACCCAGAAAACCGGGGGATTAAATATGATTCAGCCCTTGTTATATTTCTTGGGAATTTTTCTTTAGTTCTATATGTCCGGTAGTACTAGAATCCGAGGGCTCGGGGGTTCTAAATATGAAATTATGGGGACCTAGTTTTCTGACAGGCTGGGGTAGAGGTAAATGGCATCCCTCAGAGAAAGCCCTTCTGGGGTATTTACAAACTACTTTGAAATATATAAGAATATGGAAGCTTGAGCTAGGTTGGTTTCTGGGTCAGGAAAAAAAGGTTTTTTATAAATTCATGTTAGATAAATGGTATAAAGAAGAACTCCTGTTTCAGGTTTCAGCTTCAATCAATGTTGAAGTATTATTAGAAAGTATTCTGGACCCTAGAATACCGCTTAAAATGCAAGACTTAATTTGGCTATGTGGACATCAGAAGCTAAACGTGGGGGGCAATCAAAAACATAAACAGGTTGATGAAAGAGGTTGTGGAAGCATTCATTGTCAAGGTTCAGGAGGAAACCATGCAGCATGTTTTTTGATTGTGTGAATGTTCAGGGTTTTTGGAAACAGCTTGCTGGGTGGGGGGGGAGAAGATCTTTTTCGAGAGATGACTTAAGACATTTTAGTGTTAGGACAAATTCCTGCTTCTTGGATGAAATGGTCAAAAAGTACTGTTTATGTTATTTTAGCATGCCTAAAATGGCCATTGTGGCAAGCTAGATGTTTGCGTTCATTGCAAAAGAAAGACATTTCTCAGCAGGAAGTTCTGTTTAAAGTTCAAGTAGACCTAGAAAAAATATACAACTATGAATGTTGTACCTTAGGACAAGAAGTAAGTTCTAGATTATGGAAAAATGTAGGATGGGTGGGTTAAAGTTTGTTTTTTTCTTCAGGTTTCTTTTTAATGAAGGTTATTTTTGTTTTTTCCTTTTCTTCTTGGTAAATCTGTATTAAAGATTGGTATATGTTTTAGGAATGGGACTTATTATGTAGACACTGATTAGTTTTGGGGAGCACTTTTGGTGTATATGGGAAATATGTATGGTATTGTAGGTAGATTCACATAAGAGGTGGTTTCTGGAAATGTGTATATTTATGAAATACATTGCGTATTGTGTTTTTTTATGTTATGCTTTTGAATTCTGAATAAAAATTTCCCCTACTCTTTTCAAGAAGTGCCTTGGGATCTTTAACATCCACCTGAACTACTACCAGAACAGGCAGATGGGACCTCAGTTTAACGTCTCATCCGAAAGATGGCACCTCAGGAGTGCAGCACCCCACCCTCATGGTGCGCTGCAGTGCCAGTATTGGGATATCAACCCAAGTGTCTGGTGTGGGGATAGAACCCACAGCCTTACAATATAAGAATAAAAAATAGAATAAAACAGCCCCCTTCTCACCCACCCTTGTATAGCACTCTTAAAAAGCAGCATCTCTACTGTTCTGCGGTGAAGAACAAGGTCAGGGCAGAGCACCTTTTAATCAATATTTAATTTAACCATTTTATCGTCTGCAGCTATGTGGTCGTGAAGGTATGTTGGGACATCTCCACCGCTGAGGAGACTGGAGAAGCTTCCACCGCATCTAACGCTATATTTGTAGCTTGTGGACTATCACGCTACCCAGATGGCAAAAGGTTTTTCTTTCTTTTGAAGCGAGTTGTTGGAGGCTATTTGGAAGACTTGTAATCATGCAAAACACGATATATATCCCACGTCACCAATAATATCTAAAAGATAATCCCCCCTCAGCTTAGGTACCTCTGCTTATTTATTTAGTTTTTGATGACTGGGTAAGCACACTAAACAGCATGGCTGACTATTTTCAGGTATAACCCGGGAGATTACAACAGAGGGCATGTAGACAACTGTATTTACAAAGAAAAGTCAAATGAACAAGGATCAGTACAGAAACAGGCTAGAGATCAGTCACAGTACAGCAATCCAACCTATACAGCAATGAGAGTATAGTTGCAAGAGCAATATGTTATAATGGATACAAGATACAAGTGCAATTAACTTATAGTCTTTGAAACAACTAGTGGGTAAGTGCTGGGGGGGGGGTAGCAAGATTTCCGAGGCAGATTTAAGAGTAGGAGAGACAGGAGCCAGTTAAGCAACCAGCAGGAATGAGCAAAGTAGTGGGCTTAGACTTCGGGCCACCACACACATCTAAACTACAATAGTTAACATTGATGGGCATACCATTACTTATACTAGACAGAGAGGATTGCAGTGACACCATGGGTGAGGTCAGTTATCTTACCCTTTGCCTCCCTCCTTATAGCCATGTTGGGAAGGGGAAGCACCAAGCCATTTACACAGACAGATCAACAGCAGCTGTGCTTGGCTGCTTTTCTATTTCTATTGCAGAAGCAGGCTGACCTGCAAGACACCACCTAACAAGGAAGCTGCCTTGCTGATGGATGCATTCCCATACCCCACTCAGAACAGCGTTCATGTCCATGGACATATAGTAGTTTCCCCTTGAAAGGTTGCTTCTTGTTCAAAGATGTCCCGCTTCATAAAAACGAGGAAGTAGTTCTCTCACCTTCCCCCCAGCACCTTTTTGTGTTGATTGTGCACATGTGCAAGACACATATTGCTGCAGCTTTCTCCAGAAGCAGGTTGTGGAGGCATAGCACTGATAAGGCCAATGCCCCCACAGCCTTTAAAGGCTTGGCCCACTTCCCCCAATGCCATGCCACACTGCAGCTGACACTAGTTCAGCCAGCATGCCACAACCTTGTAAAAATTTAGCCGCTGCAATCAGGGGCTGCTTAGTCATTGCAGCATCAGCCATTCGCTGCAATGAGGGAGCGACCTGTCATTGCAGGGTGGAACCTTGAAACACTGATATTGTTTGTGAACATGGCAGTGTCTTGCCGCTGTGTTCATAAACAATATTAATCCCCCTGCCGGGGGGGGGTGCCCGATCCCCCTCGGCTGCATGTGCCCCCCCACCGTGTTTGTTTGCCTACAGGGGCCCCAATCCCCATCGGCTTCAGTGACGCAAGGTTTATGTTGCTGACGGAGAAGCCCACTCCAAATTGGAATTGTGTAACCTCCACTTTTGTTGTCTGCTGACGTGGTGCCCAATCCCCATCAGCAATAATGTTACCCCTTGTTTGTGTGCCGATGGGGGTGCCCAACCCCATCAGCTACAGTTGCCTCAAAACAAAGACTCTGTTGGCACACTGGGAGCCCACCCAGAGTGCCACATGACCCTGTAACATCAAAACGGTCCTCAATGTCTTTTTTAACCTGTAAAAAGGAGGTCCTCGGCAGTCTCCTGCCCCTACCACAACCCACGCCCACCCACTGTGCACCCTGCCTTCCCACACCAACCTCTCACCCCATACTTACCGGAGTCTGCGCGACGACCGGTGGATCCGGGAACACGCTTGCACTCTTCAAAGCAGACCACTAACTGAGGAAATGCCGGTAAGCTGTATAATGGAATAAATAGGTTTTTTTCAACTTTGATGCATATGTCAGGCATTTTGGGAATTTGGCAACCAGATTTTCACATGGGATTTTTAGACCCTCCTCATGAATTCTGTCACTCGTCATGAGAGCGCGCCCCAAAAGGTGATTTTCACGGTTACTGCTCGGAATCCCTTTGGGACCAATTAACGAAAACGACAGTGCCAATGTTCATGAGGTGGGCTCAAAAGCCTATTCTGCAAATTTGGTGGGAAAAATCCCACAAATGACTGTTTTACGAGCGTACGTTGTGCAGTTGCTACGCACGCTCATAACTTTGTGAATTTGCAATATTTTCACGCCAGATTTTCAACACCAGCATTTTTCCAGACCTCCTTATGAACAATATAGCTGTCATTTTCCACATCCTGGCCGAAATATGTTTTTGCACTTCCAGCACAGAATAGCACAGTCGGTGTGGGAAATCAGTGTTCAGGACAGATTAGGAATATGACAGTGGCACTGTTCATGAGCAGAGGTCCTAAAATGCCTATGTGGAAAATTTGGTGACGATACTTGATAAAATGACTGCGTTACGAGCATGTGTTGCGCAGTTTGCACGCACGCTCGTAACTTCACAAATTAATAATATTTTCACTCCAGATTTTCAACTTTGCCATTCTTCTGCACCTCCTTATGAACAGCACAGCTGTCATTTTTTACATCCTGGCTGAAATGTGTTTTCGCAGTTCCGGGGCAGAATAGCGTGGTTGTTGTGGAAAATCCATGTTTGGGACACATTATGAAAATGACACTGACACTGTTCATTGGCAGAGGTCCTAAAATGCCTATGTTGAAAATTTGGTGACAGAAGTCCATAAAATGAGTGTGTTACGAATGTGCATTGCGCAGTTTCCACGCACGCCGTACCTTCACATAACTTTGCAATATTATCACCCAGATTTTCAGCAATGCCATTTTGCCACACCTCCTTATGAACAGTGCAGCTGTCATTTTTCTCATCCTAGCCAAAATGTGTTTTCTCTCTTTCAGCGCACAAAAGCATGGTCGCTGTGGGAAATTAGTGTTCGGGACATATTACGAAAATTACACTGACACTGTTCATGAGCAGAGGTCCTAAAATCCTATGCTGAAAATGTTGTGAAGAAACTCCATAAAATGACTGTGCTACAAATGTGTGTTGTGCAGGTTCCACGCACCCTTGTAAGTTTGCAAATTAATAATATTTTCACACCACATTTTCAACACTGGCATTTGTTCACAGCTCCTTATGAACAGTACAGCTGTCATTTTACACATCCTGGCCAAAATGTGTTTCTGCGCTTCCAGTGCAGAATACCACAGTCGCTGTTGGAAATCAGTGTTTGGGACAGATTAGGATCGAGCCACTGAGAACGGGGGAGTGACTGAGCTGAACTGAGCCTGCCCGACTGCTGAGGATTTCTTTGTGCGTAGTGCGCACAATGCAGGCAGAAGCTAGCATAAAAAGGGCAGCCTGCAATGCCGGGCAGACATAAACGAGCAAGTGAGGGAGGAATGTGAATGAGTCACAGAGCTCTGTTGGGACTGCTGCGATTTGTTTGTGGGCAGGAAAGGTAGCAGTGCATGAAGGGGCTGAGTACAAAAGGGCAGCCTGCAGTGGTGGGAGAAACAGAATGAGCCAGTGAGAGAGGGGGAGTAGGCAAGCTCAACAGAGCTGTATCATGACTGTTGCGGATTTCTTTGTGGGCAGAAAAGGGTGGTAATGCAGGCAGGAGCCCAGTACAGAAGGGCAGCCTGCAGCGCCAGCAGAAATGGAACAAGTGAGTGAGACAGAGGGAGAGAGTGAGGCCAACGGAGCTCTGTCAGGACTGCTGAAGATTTCTTTGTGGGCAGAAAAAGATGCCAACAGAGGCAGGAGCCCAGTACAAAAGGGCAGCCTGCAGTGCCAGGAGAAACAGAATGAGTGAGTGAGAAAGGGGGAGTGAGAGCGACCTCAAAGGAGCTCTGTTGGGACAGTCATGGATTTCTTTGTGTAAGGCAGTGCTGTGCCACTGCAGGCATGAGCCCAGTAGAAAAGGGTAGCCTGCAGCACCAGGAGAACAGAACGAGCAAGTGAAAGAGGGGGAGTGAGCAAGTTCAACAGCGCTGTGTTGGGACTGCTGCAGATGTTATTGTGGGCAGAAAAAGCCACCAACACAGCCAGGAATCCAGTACAAAAGGGCAGCCTGCAGCAGCAGGAGACACAGAATGAGCAAGTGAGGGAGGGAGAGTGAGTGAGCTCAATGGAGCTCTGTTGGGACTGCTACTGATTTCTTTGTGGGCAGAAAAAGGCAGCAATGCACGCAGAGGCCCAGTACAAAAGGGCAGGCTGCGGCGGTAGGAGAAACAAAATGAATGAGTGAGAGAGAGGGAGTGAGTGAGGCCAACAGAGCTGTGTCGGGACTGCTGCACATGTCTTTGTGGGCAGACAAAGCCAGCAATGCAGGCAGGAACCCACTACAAAAGGGCAGCCTGCAGCACTGACAGAAACAGAATGAGCGAGTGAGAGAGGGTGAGTGAGCGAGCTCAATAGAGCTCTGTCGGGACTGCTGCAGATTTCTTTGTGGGCAGAAAAAGGCGCCAACGGAGGCAGGAGATCACTACAAAATGGCAGCCTGCAGCGTCAGGAGAAACAGAATGAGCAAGTGAAACAGGCGGAGTGAGCTACCTCAACAGAACTCTGTCGGGACAGCTGCGGATTTCTTTGTGGGAAGAAAAAGGTCCGAATGCAGGCAGAAGCCCAGTACAAAAGGGCAGCCTGCAGCGTCGGGAGAAATACAATGAGCGAGTAAGAGAGGGGGAGTGAGCGAGCTCAACAGACTTTTATCATGACTGCTGTGGATTGCTTTGTGGGCAGAAAAAGGTGGCAACACATGCAGGAGACCACTACAAAAGGCCAGCCTGCAGTGCCAGCAGAAACGAAATGAGCAAGAGAGGGGGAGTGAGCTAGCTCAATGGACCTGTGTCAGGACTGCTGCAAATTTCTTTGTGGGCAGAAAAAGCCGCCAACAGAGGCAGCAGCCCAGTACAAAAGGGCAGCCTGCAGCACCAGCAGAAACAGAATGAGTGAGTGAGAGAGGGGGAGTGATCCACCTTAACAGAGCTCTGTCAGGACAGCTGCAGATTTCTTTGTGGGCAGAAAACCGTGCCAATGCAGGCAGGAGCCCAGTACAAAAGAGCAGCCTGCAGCACCGGGAGAAACAGAACGAGCGAGTGACACAGGGGCAGTGAGCGAGCTCAATGGGCCAACGCAATCAACATTCGGCATTGACAAATGCTTGTTTTTGTCGGGGTACCTCAAGAATTTCATGATGTAGTGCCCGTGTCTGTCTCCTTGTCTCAGCTTAAGTCCGGTCTGGTCACCTGCCGCAGCTCATAGTTAGCAGCCTCCTGACCAAGTTCTAGTTTCTCTGTCAGCCATTTCAGGATCATCCTGCTGCCTTCTTTTCCTTCAAAATTCTCAGGGAAGCCAATCAGCTATATGTTTGTATGCCACCCTTTGTTTTCTTGGTCCTCTGCTCTTTCCTACAATTTATCCAATTGCTTCATTATTATTTAGCAATCTCTTGTTAAGTTGGTTACAAGAACTCCAAGCTCTCCGATGCACATCTCTGCTTCACCTAGATGCGTGCTGTGAGAAGCATAAGTTTCCATCAGTCCCGTTACCACTGTTTGAATGTGGGTAAACCCTGGGCTATCAAATTTTCAAATCCAGCCTTCACCTCTTGTTGCAGATTTATCAAAAGAGCCATGACACACTGTATTGAAATGCCCTTCTCCTTGTTCTTTTCTTTTCCCGCCCCTGATGCCATGCTTCTCGCCCTAGTGTGGGTATCATTAGCTGGAGGTAAAGCTTTATTTATGGTCCCAAAATCAATTGTAGATTGCATTTTTGTAGATTTTCCAGATGCCATCAGTAAGAAGAAAAGCTTTCCATGGTTGTAGATTTAAAGTCCTGAGTTTAAAATGTTATTTTAGCTGCTTGCGCTCAGTGCCTTCAGGAGCCCTTCTAAAGTCCATCTACCATTGTTGGCTGCCAAGTCACTCCTCAAATTTTGCATCTTAAAAATCCATCGCCTGTTGAACTCATTTACTTGAAGTCTGGCAGACACATGGTGGATGCCAGGATCTCTGGATCCTGGACACTTTATGGCAGTCAGTTTAGCTGAGGAAGCAAAAAAAAAAAAACAGTATCTTGATCAAAACTGACCTCTTTTGGCTTACCAATAACTAAAAAGCTAGGTTGATTTTCAACCTAAAACTTGCAGGTTTGATAGGGTTCACACCAAGGCCTATATAGTTGTGCCTTTAATGTCCTTAACATGCCCCATTTTCAAGTTATGTAGGAAAACCAATGCACATGCTCAGTTTAAAAACTAAGCATTCTATTTTTCAGTGACAGCATTTCTAAGTTTGGCATTTGGCAAAACTGCGTCTGTGTCTTTGGGGTGGGGGGTTACAGGCATCACCATTAGGTGGTGCCTGACTCAGTAAATAACATCCTTTTAACTTCTGGACAACACACACACACACACACACACACTTAGTCAGGCTGCCTGATCTGAAAAACTTGACCCTACATATGGTTCAGTTGAAAATGGTTTATTATACTATTAAGCAGCCAGGATTTTACCCATTTAAAAAAAGTGTTTGTTTGCAATAAACTGCTTCTGTACACAACCAAAAAAAATATCCTACATTTGGCACCATCGTCAGAATAAGTGCTCTAAACAGTTCACTTGAGATCCCTTCTGGAAGTTGTGAAGATCTTTAGTTATCTGGGGACCCACTTAAATCAGAGCTGGTTTTACCAGGATCACCTAGACTACATAGCTGCACAGATGAAAAATTGATTGGTTCATTCTTCCGGTTCAAGTGATGCTTATTGGGTGAGTATCTCTGCCATCTGCAAGCATGATCTCCTTTTCCTGCTGAACTACAGTGCTGCACTGTTTAACACTTTTGCTGATAAAGAGTTGCCTGACTAAGGGCACTATAAAACTGCATTGTGCAATTTACCTTGAATGAGAGAGGGATCCACAAATGTAAATTCTATGAGAACATAAACTGATTCCCATTAGATGCCATATTTACATTTTTTTGTTGGCAGCTCTACAAGACGGGTTGTCGTGAAGGACAGCCCCCTTTGTTCCAGGCCAAAAGTCCCAGAAGAAAAAAAGAGAGATGGGGGGGGAGGGGACTGGTAGGAAAAGGGGAGGTTCTTCTAGAATGAGGATGTCACTGGAATAGGAGGAGCCCCAGATGGAAAAGAGGAGGGGTAAGGTGACATCACCGGGGGAGAGGGAGAGCGAGACTAGGGATGGAGGAGAGAGAGAGAGAGAGAAGAGGAGGGGCACAGGGGAGGAGCAAAGGATTAAAAAGGGCTGCACCAGGAGATCTCCACATTTTTGCTAGGCTAGGTAAGAATTTTTGATTAGTCTAGTACATCAGTTGGAGAGTTCCTTGCGTAGGAAAAAAAAACAATTGGATCAGAGGTAAGAAAGGGCTGAAGAGCATTATGTTAGCTGTAAAGATGTGGTCATTGTTGGTGATAGGGAAAGACTGTGAAAAATGTTTGCCAACTTGGAAAGGTTGTCGTTTTGAGATAGAGAGGGCTGCTGAGAACTTTAGCGTTTAAGTAGCATGATGTCCAAGTTGAAAAGTTTTGAGCAGATGGTGTTTTTACAGATGATGGTTTTCATGGATAAGGATGGCTGTTGAGAAGCTATAGCATTTTAAGGGACAATTGTGTTTGCATTGGTTTTCAGGAATGAGAGTTGTTTGTGCAAGGAGCAGGCTGGAGCAATGATGCGCAGAGACACAGAAGGTGAAAAAGGTGGTCAGAAAGAGGGGCCAATGCAGGCAGTAGAGAGAGTTTTTTGCTGGTTTAAAAAAAAAAATGGAGAACAGGAGGCCCATTTGAAGACATTTTTCATGCAAGGTGGAGGGCACAAAACAGGATGAACAAGGGCAAGCTGAGGAAGAGTGGTTTTCTGGGTATGGTGTTTAAGGCGAGCATGGGAAGAAGGGCAGAATGAAAAAAAAAATAAGAAAAGAAGTGAAGCCAGAGAGGTGAGGAAGAGCTGCAATGAGGGTGCAGGCTCAGATTTTGTTATGGCAAGGATTTTTGGTGCAGCAGCTCCAGAACAGGAGCGAGTGGAGGGGGGTTTGGTCAGTGAGACAAACAAGCAGAGGTAGCGTGATCTCGGGTCAAGAGAAGTGAGCATTTAAAAGGGAATGGGGGTGATTATGCCCATGAGAGGGATGGGAGACGTCATAGGAACAAAGATGAGTAGTGGGAGGAGGGGGGGCAATGATACTAGAGTAGATCACGGGAGAAAGATGAGCAGAAAAAGGGGAATTTAGGACACAGATTGAGACGGTGGATGGAGGAGCAAGGCAAAGGCTCTGTCACAGACCGAATTTTGGTGGAACGGAAGGCCAGGGCAGCGAGAAGGCCTAGTCAGGCACCACGTGGGAAGACAGGGACATACGTCAGTCGCCATTTTAGAAGCACACGTGGCAGATGCCATTTTGAACATATGGGCCTATAGGAAGGCCGAGTCCGGCCGCTACTGTTATGGATAGGGCCGCACGGCGTCTACCAGGGGCAACAAGCACAGAGCCTGGGGTGTAATTCCTAGTACCGGTACGGCCAGGCAATGAAAAACAGTTAAGCTTCATCATGAATGGTGTTTAAAATTAAAAGGGTGGATCTATTAGCATTTAAAAAAAAAGGGGGGCGCAGGAAGAATTGTTTGTTTTCGGGCCTAACACAGAGCCAGGGGCCTGCGCGACAGCCAATGGGTGCAGTGATTTGGAAAGGACAAAAAAGAGAATAAAAAGAGAGTGCCTGAGATGGAATGGTGCAATATTGTGCAGTTTTCTAGTTTCTAAGCAGAAAAAGATGGATACCAGAGGTTCGAGGGCCTTAAAAGTAGACGCCATGAAAGTCATAATAGATTTGGTGGAAAGGGCACACCGAGTCTTGGACGCAGTGGATGATACCAAACTGGGGGATGAGCAACCACAGAGGAAGGGAACAAAATGGACAGGAAGGGGTGGTGCAGGGGAAAAGGGAAAAGGACCAAGGGCTCTGGCCCCAAAACATCCCAGACCTAATTCTCCAGGGCCACTGCCGGCACCGTATCCAACCCCTGACATGGTTCCTTTACCGAACCCAGTGGGGACCATTCTGGAACCATTTCCGGTCCCACACAGGGGCCGGATCCAGTACCGCAACCAAGACCGGTGCTTGAGCTACCCCTAACTATCCCGGCATGACCCCCATTAACATCACAGTCAGGGGAATCAGCAGGACCAGTGCCAGTTCCCAGCCCAGCAAGACTAGGATCCCCTCAGCTGGACAGAATCAAGCAGGTTGACACACAGACCCCAGGTCCTGTTACGGGACCAATGACAAAGGACTCACTAAGAGAAACAGGTATGGCTTTGACATTGGAGAGTAGAATGAAGGAATATGTGGAGCAATTGTTGTTGGGGATGGGGGGTAATGGCATTGCAAAATTACAGAAGGTGTTGGGGGAGCTAGAAAAGGGAAAAAAAGGAGGTGAACAGAGGGGAGGAAAAGGACAAGGAAGTAGGGGAACAGAAAAAAAAAACTGGTGGTGTGCAGATAGGAGACCATGTTCCTCTCGCAATTAAAGAGGAAATATGGAAGGGAGAATTTGTTTATATATTCACCCTTGTGGATACAAAGACAGCAGAAATATATGAAGAGAAGGAAGGTTTTGGAAAAAGGGAATTATCGGCAGCAGTGGTATTGGTAAAAAAAGGAGAGGAACAAAAGTGGCTCAATTACAAAAGAAAGACATGGGAAGCCTGGACCTTAGGGTTTACATATTATAGCGCCATAGCACAAGAAAAGAAGCCAGAGCTAAGGAACCCACTACTGGCATATTCTTTAATTATAAGGAATGCTTTCAAAATGATGGGATGCATAAATTGGTTGCAATACGATGAAAAATTTAGGACCAGGAGGGCAAATTATGGGGAAGACTGCAGATGGGATTCCAGGCACAATGATTTGTGGTGGGAAACCATGACAGTGGCAGGGGGGACAGAAGAAGAATGGCAAAAAGGGAGAGGTAGATACCAAAAGTGTTGTTGGGGGTACAATAGGGCACATTGTTCGTTCCCCCATTGCAGATTTAGACATGCATGTTCGAAGTGCAGAGGCTCACACCCAGCATCCAGATGTAGGTCATATGGGGAGACTAACGCGGGGGGGACAGGGGGGTTATTCCTTTGAGAGGGGTGGGGGATGGGGGCAATGGGACAACATGGGAAGAGGAGGGGCACTCGGGGAGGGCTACCAACATGGTGGAAAATGAATAGGTGGGGCAGGGCTTCCCCTTGGCAAAAACCCCAATTAAGGGAGAAGTGATTGAGCGGTGGATGAAGGGGTACCCGGACAAGGCAGCGGGTTTAGATCTGATCGTGGGTTTTCATACCAGTTTTAGTCTGCACTATAGAGGGGATAGGAGGGGGATATGGGCCAAAAACTTAAAATCAATAAAGGGGAAGGAGGACTTACTGAAAGAAAAGATTGCAAAAGAAAAAGAGGCAGGTAGAGTAGAGGGACCATTCTGGGATCCTCCTTTCCCATGTTTAAGAGTGTCACCACTGGGCTTAGTACCAAAAAAGCATGAGGAAGAATACCGAGTGATACATCATTTATCCTATCCAAAAATGGATCGGTCAATGACTTTATATCAGAAGAGGACAGTAAAGTGTCCAATGGGACCCTAGAGGATGTGGATGACATGATTACGGCGGGCAATGAAGCTTGGTTGGCAAAGATGGGCATCAAGTCTGCTTTCTGGCTGATGCTGGTAAGGAGGGAGGACTGGGATTTATTGGGTTTTCAGATAAATGGCAAAATTTATTTTGACAAAGCTATGCCAATGGGATGTTCAGTGGCATGCGCAACCTTTGAGAGGTTCAGTACCTGGTTGCAATGGGTGTTTGAGAAGAGGTATGGGCACAGTACAGTGGTCCATTACTTAAACTATTTCTTGTTTATAGGTGAAGGGAAAGAAGGAGTACAAGGGATGCTGGAAGATTTTCAGGTACTGTTTACAGAGATGGGGTGCCACTAGCGGATGAGAAAACAGAAGGCCCAAGCAGGTGTTTGGAATTCTTAGGGATAGAGGTAGATGCTGGATTAGGGGTGTTTAGGCTGCCAGAGAAAAAAGTGGAAAATCTGAGGAGGTTGCTGAAGGAGGTGGGTCAAAGGAAGAGGGTGACCTTACACATAGTGCAGCAGCTACAGAGTCATCTGAACTTTGCATGCAGGGCAATTGGGCCAGGAAGAGCATTTACATGTCGCCTGACCAGGGCCATGTCAGGAAGGTCAAGACCTCAATATTGGGTCAACCTGTTAACTGAGATCAAAGATGACCTAAAGGTATGGGAGCAATTCTTAAACACATATAATGGAATAGCAATTTGGCAAGAAAACTGGCTATTCAACACGGACATGAAGCTCTACACGGATGCTTCAGGGGGACTGGGAGTAGAAGCCTATTTTCGGGGATGATGGTTTCGGAAACATGGCCTTGGGAGTGGGTAGAGAAGGGGCTAACCAGAGATATTACATTCTTGGATATATTTCTGATCTGGGTAGTAACAAGGATATGGGGGAACTGGCTAGTGAATCAGTAGGTGACATTGTGGTGTGACAAAAAGGTGGCAGTGGACGTTTTAAACAACAGAGGTTCAAAGTCACAGTTGGTACTTCAGGCGTTACGACAGTTGGTGTTCCAGAGTTTGGAGCACAATATAAGCTTTAGGGCCAGGCACATTGCAGGTGAACTGAACACCATAGCTGATAGCCTCTCCCGCCTACAGATGGACAGGTTTTGGGCTCTAGCACCCAGGGTGGCCCAGTGGAGGAGAAGATCCCAGAGGAATTATGAGAAATTGGTTGGAAGGAGTGGAGTATCTGTTTCACAGTTTCTGGGCAGACAGCACTTTGAAAGCGTATGAGAGTTCATGGAGAGTATTCCAGGCTTTCAGAGCCTGTCACACCATGGAGGTAAGTGGGGCTGTCACAGAAGGAAAAAGTGGGTAGGTTTGTGGTGGTAGGCTGGCAAGAAGGGTTGGCCCATGCTACCATTGGAGTCCATCTGGCAGCCATAGGTTGGGTGAGTATGATGAAAGGTTGGGGACAGCCTTGCAAAGGTATCCTCATAAAAAGAATGATGATGGGCTGGCAGAGAGTGAAGGGCACAGGACAAGATAAGAGGAGTCCAATCACAGGGCAGCTACTGACCAGGTTGATGGACATCTTGCCAGAGATTTGTTGTTCCAGATATGAAGAGGTACTGTTCAAGGCTTAGTTCACGGTGCTCCATGGGGGGCATTTCGAGTAGCAAAAATGGTGGGGCCAGTAAAGCCCTCAAAAGGGAAAGGACTACAGGAGAAGGATGTGCATTGGGAGTGGGAGACCTTCCGGGTATTCATAATGAGGTCTAAAACTGACTAGATGGGAAAAGGCTGTCGGATATCATTAGAACCATTACCGGGCACTTGGATTTGCCCATGCCGGCGGACTAGAAATGATCAAAGACTTAGGTCACAGCAAGATGGTTTATTTTTCATACATGAATATAGAAAGGAAGTAAAGGGAAGCCATGTGTCGGGGTTATTAAAAGGGAGCACGAAAAAGTTGGGAGAAGATCCAGAGAGATACTCGTCCCACTCCTTTAGGATTGGGCAGCTTCGGAAGCAGCAACCCAAGGGGTATGGGAGGACGGCATAAAAGCATTGGGATGTTGGACATCAGAATGTTATAAAATATACAGTATAAGAAATACAGTGCACAAATGATGTTTCATCTTGTTTTCCCACAGGAATAGTACAACTGGGGGGGGGCACACACACACGAAAAAAAAAGCTAACTGGCCTTTAATTTTGTGTATTTGTAGATGCAGGACAAAGTAAAGACATTTGGATTGTGGGGCACTCCTTCTTTTTTGTGCGGAAAGGGAGGCAGCACAGAAGACGGGTGGAAAACAGATGGGTTTTGACCGTGGTGCAGTGTGGATCATTTGGAAAGGAATGCGTGTGATGCGATGGGGACAGTTGCTCCCATTGTTGGACGAAATGAGGAGAACTAACAAAGACCCCGACCTCAATATAGTGCATTTAGGGGGCAATGATCTAGGGTGTGGACCATGGTTGGATACTTTTAATAACATACAAGAGGATGTCAGGATTCTCAAAGCATGGCGGCCAAGGGCCAATTTAATGTGGTCAGAAATGGTACCTCACAGGGTCTAGAGACACGCCAGACAACATAAAGCTATAGAGAGGGACAGAAAATGCATGAATCGAAGGGTGAGAAAGTGTTTTAGGAATTTGGGAGGTCTGATTTCATGGCATGAGGAAATTGTAGAGAGAATACCTGGCCTGTACAAATTGGATGGGGTCCATTATCCACAACCACATTTTATCACAGAACTGGGGAGGGGCATTGATCAATGGTTAAGAAACAGGGTTTAAAAAGGAGGAGGAAGAAGGGGGAAGCCTACCATCCAATGCAGGCTGGAGGCAGGCTAGTGGAGAAAAGGAGGTTAATACTTCTTGGGGGTGGAAAGATGGGGGTGGAGGACAACAAAAAGGGGGAAAAAAGAGGAGGTGAAGGGGTATGAACATTCCGGTAAGCAAGAAAATGGGGGGCAGAAAATGGACCTGTCCCAGAAGGAAAAAGTAAGAAATTAGCCCTGGTTTTACACCTTGGAGTAGAAAAGGTTCAGAATAAAAACCCCTCGGGTTCAATGCCCAGGGGTGAGCAGATGGACAATTGAAAACAGAAAGAATGACATTTGGAGAATTATTTAAAATAACAAGGTGAATGTAACCTAAAATTGGAACTGAAGTAATTGTATAAAGAAGTAACTCAATATTGTACAGATATGTATATATGGTTGTATATATGAATGTGAATAAAAAGTATTGCCAATTGAGCAACCAACATACAATATCGGATGTGGTCTCCTTCTTGGGGGAGTGGTCTCTGGAACAATAGATGACAGTCCTGGTTTCTGGTTTACCTGACTCATTAACTGCTTTTTTAAAGGCATATCACAGCCGTCTTACTCTTAGCAAATAATTAATTAAACAATAAATCAACAAATTTCTGACCCTCAGCAAATAATCAATTAACTATTCCTTTTTGTAAAACTTAGATCGATCAACACTGTTATTACATGGCTGAAATGGCTCAAATGCTTAGGACCTCATTGTCATTGCACTGCAGCCAGTGAAGAAGAGATGCTTACCTCAAAGCATGAGGGCTCATCATGCTAAGGGAACAGAATCAGGAAGAAGCAACACTCCTAAAAGGACACACAGTGATCTTTTCAGGAAGAAAATTCAAACTCTATGTAGTGGTCATCCAAAATAATTTTACAAGCACAAACTGTAGAACAGACAACTAGAATTCCCTGTGATGTGCATACCAAACCATAGGACAAGGTGTCCAGCTTTTCACTCAAGAAGAGATTCATCAGGGGACCTCTCATGCTATATGGCACTGGCTGGTATATACCTTTTGAATTTTAAAAATGTTGCATTTTAGTATGCAGTACTTAGTGTGCATTTGTTGGTGTTAATAAATTTTGTGATCCTGGTGCCACTAGGATTTGTTAAATAATTTGGAGTGCTCCTTACCTTTTGCTGTTTGCTTTTAACTGTTTCCATTTTTGAAAGCACCTGGTTCTGTGATCACTTGCCTTACTCCAAGCCATCTCATTTGCAGTGATGTCCTACTTTTACCCATTTGTATGATGCATTCACAGGTCCATCCAACCCCAACCCAGGAGACACCTGGAAACACGTGCGAGCCAACATAAAAACTAATGGAACCATTTCTTACCAATTTACTCTGAAGAGAGGTACCAGACAGGGCTGTCCACTCTCCACCTGTGTATGTCTCCTTGCCATGGAACACCTGCTTTACAAAATCAGGGAGTGCAAAAAGATACAAGGTACCTCATTTGGAAAGAGCTCCCTCAAGACCTTAGCACATGCTAATGATCTCTTGTTACTGCAGTCGAACCCCAAATCTTCCATCCTCGCCAGTGCTAAAAATCCTTTCGGAGTTTTGGGAAATATTGGGTCTCAGAGAATAGAGGGAAAAACAATGGTTCTTCTTCTGAATAGGACATTCACATAAGAGGTTATTGCTCAGAATGGTTTGAAATGGGCCCTTTAGCAGATATAGTACCTGAGCATCGCCATCTCCCTGAATCTTAATCAGATGGTGGATATTGATCTAAAAAGAATAGTTTCTGAATCAAAAATAGATTTTGTAAGATGGAAAAAAACTCAATTTAACTTTTTGGTGTGAAGATGACTGCCAGTAAAATGATGGCCTTCCAACATTTTGTGCTTAAACAACCATCCTCTCTGTATTCCTAACTCATACTTTATACTAGTGGAAAAACTGTTTCTCCTCATACCTTTGGGGAGGGACAAAACCTAAGTTTAGTCTGTAGAAATTGCAAATGCTGGGTAAGAAAGGAGGTTCGGGACTGCCATGGCTATGGATGTACCATGAGGCTTTAAGAATTCTGCACTGGCTTCTCCCAGATAAGGTACATATGCTACTCTGTGCTCTCCTAGAAAGAGATGGCTATGCCACACCATCCTGGGGGACAGCAAAGGGAATGAAGCAGAACACACTTTTGCAGATTCTTCTAACACTTAAGTACTCCCAACAAGCTTGGTAATTTGTGGTCAATAAGCAGACTTGGGCAACAGTCTCACTGGGGAAGTGGGAACCCTTATAGAATAATCCACACTTAAACATCCAGGGCAAATCCTTTTGTCGGCCATCAAGGAGCTTCAAAGGCTTACTAACAGATCACCATATATGAGATATGGAATTGGGCAAAAGGGACAATTTTTGGTGCCTATTCACAGAATAATCTCTCCCTAGAGCAGATTTTTGGAGATACCTGCAATTGAGGCATGCCATAGAAAATGTCTCAATAGCCATTCTGACAGAATTAATCTTATTATACATCTCACCAGTATGCCCTCCTTCCATAAAAGATGTGTTTGTGTGTGTGGAGGGGGGGAGATACAACTTTTGGATAACTTCCCATCATGATACTGTGAACAAGCAGAAGAGTTGAATGGGGCAAAGAAATAAGCATGATCTCTCACTAACCAGGTGGCAAGGCTTTTTGTTAGAAGCTCATTCAGCTTTTTGTAATATTAGATATCAACTAACTCTAAAGAAGATATTATACAGGTGGTACTGTACACTTGTTATTCTGTACAAACTAGGCTTTCTATCCACAGATCTATGCTGGAAATGCCAGTGCTCATAGGATTCTCTCTTCCATAAAGAGTATTATGGGACTGCCACACCATTGCATCTTACTGGAAAACAGTTATTTCCTTTTGAGGCAAGTCCTGCAAGTCTACCTCCTAAGAACTCATTGCTGTGGGTTTTGGGTACAGCTACAAGATAGCTCACCTTAATCCTTACTCGTGGCAATGGATCCTTCCAGCTGATTTGGAAGCAAAATGTCTTCTGCTCCACTGATGGTGCACAGACACCTCACCAAAAAAACCTTCAGAGTGTAAAATGCTTTCATGTATGATAAATTACTCCCTGCAGAGATTTTTAAAATTGTGGTCCCCCTTTCTGACACATGCTACATGACAGAACTAACAGAGTAGGAGTAATGGACCACCCCACCTGGCCACTAACACTCTTTATCCCACAAGACAAATGACCTTGGATGTCCTGGTTTTGATGAAGGCAGTGTACTAGAGTAAGCAATGCAAGAATCTCCTTGAATTACAATCTCAGGTATGGGGAAACATGACCACTGGTGTACATTATGGAGACCTGGCTGGGGGATACTTCAGGCCCTGTGATAGAGGCGTCTGTCCCAGATGGGTTTACCATAGTTCACTGCCCGAGGAATGAATGCAGAGGAGTGGCTGGCAATTTGTTTCAGGTCGGAGCTGGGCCTAGTAGTACACCCAGTGGGGGACACCAGTTCTTCTCAGTGCATTGTAGTGTGTGGGGGTCCCGGGGTGGAGTTCAGGATTCTCCTTGTTTACCATCAACCAAGGTGGGACCAAAGTTTCCAGCAGGAGTTGATGGCCTTTGTTGCTGAGAGGGTGCTGGAGTCACCTAGATGGCTTATTCTCACTGACTTCAACACCTGGGTGGATGATGAGGCTTAATCTGGAGCCAGAGACTTCCTCTCTAAATATGGAGACTCTGGGCTTCACTCTTGAGACCACAGCTGGGACCCACCTCCCTGGGCATGCACTTGATCTGGCGTTCTCCCTGTGGCTCGAAATTGACACCATCAAGATTGATTCAGTCATTTGGTTGGATGATTGCACTGTCAGATTCAGCTTCAGAGCCTCCCCCCCAAATGTCCCTTCCCCTGTGGAAATGGTTCAGTTCTGCCCTTTGAAAGGATTACGTCCGGAGGGACTGATGGTGGAACTGAACATTTTGTCTTTGCTGGAGGCCTTCGTTGATGGTCCAGGGAATGCCACGAAGGCCTATAAGAGGGCTGTTGTGGAGGCCCTGGATCATGTGGTGCCAACCTGTGTATGCCCACTGGTTTCGTGCCTTGGCTTGCCTTGGTTTGATGGTGAGCTGAGGACTTTGAAATCAAGGGGGCAGAGGTTAGAGAGGCACTGGAGAAAGACCAGGTCTGAGGAGGTCAAACTGGTTTTGATTGCTCATTACAATGAGTATCATAATGCAATCACCCAAAAAAGGCAACTTTTATATCAAGTATGACGGCAGCTTAGAAGAATTGACCAGTTCAGCTCTTTTGGGTTGTAGACAGGCTATTACATCTGGCCTGTCTGGAACTCATGAGAGCTTTTTTAGCTTACAAGTGTGAGGAGTTAGCTCAGTTCTTCTCAGACAGGGTGTCCTCCATTAGGGCTGGGATTTCTCCAACCAGAATACCATTCTCTTACATTGCCGGACCTCGGGTGGGTGGATGCACTCGGTCACCCTGGGGGAGAGTTCCGACTGGTGACAACAGTGGAGGTTTGTGGAGTGATCTCAGGCATTAAACCAATGTTCTGTGACCTTGACCCAGGCCCGACGTGATTACTTGTTAGTTGCATTGGGATCCTGTGTCCGGTTTTTGCTGAGATTGTCAGGAGTTCTGTTGCAAGAGAGTTCTTCCCAGAGTCCCTTAAACAGTCTGTGGTTAAGCCCCTGCTGAAAAAAAATCCTTGCACCATGACGTCTTAGCGGATTACCAGCTTATCTCGAACCTGCCCCTTTTAGGGAAAGTTCTTGAGAAGGTAGCCTTGGAACAGCATGAGAGTCACCTCATGGACTTCCAGATTTATGAACCACACCAATCTGGATATAGGGCTATGCACAGCACACAGCCTATGCTGGTTAAGATGTTGAATGACCAGCTCAGGGAGCGGGATAGAGGAGAGCGATCAATTCTCATTCTCCTCGAACTCCCATCACCATTTGTCACTGTGGACCATAGGATGTTGTTGGATATGCTAAGGGAATATGTAGGACTCATTGGTAAGGTCATCAGCTGTTCAAGTCCTTTGTTTAGGGCAGGTGTCAGACGGTGGCACTGGGGAATTTTTCTTCAAGCCCTATGACCCTGCCCTGTGGAGTACAGCAAGGCTTTGTCCTCTCTCTTATGTTGTTCAGTATATGTGCTACCCCTGAGTGAGATCATAAGGTGGTATGAGCTGAGTTTTTGATTGGCAGGCGAGACCCTCCTCGAGGTTTATCAAGCTAGGTTGAAATCTTCCGGGGACCAGGCATTCGAGGTGCTGGCCTTGGTCCTTTGGAACTCATTGCCGGGGTACCTCTGGAAGCACCCTCCCTACACATTTTTAAGAAACATCTTGAAACATTCCTCTTCCAACAGGTCTTTGGGGCCTGAGGAATATATTTAAAACCACTAGACAGCATAGGAATTAGCCAGTATGGAATTTTAATGGATTGCGTTTAGTGATGTTTATATATTTGTATTATGAGTTTTATGTTCCTAATGTTGTTTGTTTATATTTTGCAAGGGCACCCTAAGCCTACGGGGAAGGATGCCCAAAATAAATAAACTAAACTACTACTACTACTACTTACTTGTACTATTTCTTTTCTTTAATGGTTGACTCAATAGTTTTATAGTTTATGGTAGTAATGTATGATAACCATGAGACTTAGTGCATTCTGCTTTGTTGACTTTGATCATATGAATGTACTATATATGTAATATATGTAACTATACATGTAAGCAGTCAGTATGTATGTATGTACTATATGTTTGATTATCCATGAAAACTAATACAAATATTTTAAAAAAAAGAATATGTACACTCTAATCATCTTCAGTTCTTAAGGATTCTATATCAGGCTTCACATTTTTATTTTCACACACACACACACACACACACACACACACACACACACACAACTTTAACTTGCTTAAAAAATTGTGTACAATTTATGGCAGTACAATTGGAATTTTAAATGTCTGTCAGACATAATTACAGTTGTTTAAAAAGGATATACGATTTATAAAAGAAATATAATTATTGAACAAATAATGGGGTCTGTTCATGAACGGGCAGGAAATATGTGCCAGAGGCACATATCCCACCTACGTAGCTCCACACCTGCGGACAGGTGCACCCAGCCGGCATCCACCATTGACTGCCACCTATCTGTGTCTTCACATCCCAGCATGCAGTACTACACAGGGCAGCTGGGGCGAAGTCGCGGACCCAGTCAGGCATCCAGTGAGATGCCCAGCATGAGTCTCACAGTGGATCCCCAATGCATACAGGCATGGGTCTGGGTGTGTGAATGGAACCAGTGGACATCTGGACCCATGCTGCTATGCTCCAGCTAGTGGTGGACACTATGGCTGAGCCTCTGAAGCACAGGGTCCACCAGCCACACAGCCCCCCCAACTCATGGCAGCCTGGTACCCATACAGCATGCCCCCCCCACATGCCACCCCATCCCTGTGGCAGTGGAAGCCCCCAGCACCCCTCACCCCGCACATGGCAGCCACTGTACCCGATGTGTAACACAACCCCACCATCACCCACAGCTGTCCCATCCCCAGTGTCACACGAGCCCCCTTCCCCCAAAGCACACACGTAACCTGGTACTGCACACTTGATCCCGTCCCATCTGACCCACATTGCTAGTCTGTGCTCCCCCCAGCCCCTCGGCACTGACAACCCCTCTCCCATAGCTGCACAGTCTGTGCTGCAGCCGGATGGACAGTGGCATATTTCTCTGCACACCTCCTCGGCTGCCGTCCATCTGAGTGATGCCAGGAATATGCCCCTATTAATAAGCTGCACATTCCCAGCATCACTTGGATGGCTTATGGCCGAGGAGGTGTGCAGAGGGCTGTGCCACTGGCTGTCCGGCCATGGCACTGACTGTGCAGGTACAGGGTGGGAGTTGTCTGTGCTGCAGGGGCAGGGAGAGGAACTGACTACCCATGAGGGTCAGGAGGGATGGGCTCTGTGGTCGGGGGACTACTTAGTCAGCTGGGTATTTTCCTGGCACATGCTTGCCTGTGTGGTAGTGCCATGGGTGGGTGAGGGGAACACCTGCCACTGGCCACCAATGCATCAGCGGGGGTACCAGATTTGGGGGTCTGGGAGGTTGTGGCGGGGCACCTGTGTGTGCGTGGGGGGGTGTCAGTGGCATCACCATGTTGGGGCTGCCATGTGTGCAGTGGGGAGGCTGCATGGCAGACACTTGGCGGGATGGCCTTCTGTTGGGGGGTGCACTGGATATGTGTCATGGACATGTATGGGCACTCACCCTTTCTGCTGCCCATCCTTCCCCTGTGGCCTAGTGGGCTTGGGCAGTTCAGACTGTTGGGTCCAACTGCCACTGTGACCGGGGGGGGTGTACTCCATGGGGGCACACAGTAGATTATGACAGGGTTCCACCTGGTGTAGCTGGCATACTCCTATAGCCCCTGGTGCACAGCACTCCATGACATAGTGCATGGTGCATAGTGCTGGCACACCCCCCACCTGCCCCCAGAGTGTTTCTGTCTGCATGGCGGGACATCTGGTGTGTAGGGGCTGCGAGCCCCCTTTTGCGCATCCTGCATGGGGGGTGAAAAGGGCGCAGAGTGGATATGCACCACGGCTGTGTGGCATGTAGCCACCCCTCACATTTGTGCATAGGCCCCATTATCAGTAAGCAAGTCTTTTTTTTTCTTAAGATCTAAAATAAGCAAATATAAAAATCTACAACACGTTAACTCTCATCAGCAATGCAGGGTGCATACAAATACACAAAACTGTGGTGCACATAAAGATATAAACCAATATGGATAGCAAATAATAGGAATTTATTGTGGCATGTTAAACAATAGAGAGACTACATCTGAACTAACCCAACACATTGAATCCA
This sequence comes from Neoceratodus forsteri, assembly GCA_016271365.2. NCBI lineage: Eukaryota > Metazoa > Chordata > Ceratodontiformes > Ceratodontidae > Neoceratodus > Neoceratodus forsteri. Next base: position 807,694,056 of record CM057449.1, on the reverse strand, counting down.
AACTGATTCTTTAGTGGAAACTCAGTATGCAAGTGATTGGCCCCTGTTATTCAGCCAGCAGCCAGCTGAGGTGCTAAGTGTAGAGTGTGTGCCAGTCATTATCTACCATTCTGCCTGCCATATTAACAGGCTTTTTAGGGTAAGTCAGGTGTTAGATAGTGGGTTGAGTGTGGTGGGTGAATGGGTGGACTAGGCTAGGGAAGAGGTATGTCATTTATTTTACAAAAAGGATTAGGGCAAGAGTGGGTTCACTGAACTAACAAGGTGATATATTTTCACAATGGAGGTCAGGGTGAAGGGGAACTACTGAACAACCATGTTATATTTGTTTCTCATGCAGGACTGTGGTGTGAAGGGGACACCCCTGGACTATCAAGGTAATTTCATTACATCCCCTTATGAAGCCCAAGACAAGCGAAGCACCAAGGCATCATGTACCAGAGGTTCAGTGAGGCAATTTGCTACTTGATATGTTATAGAATGACTTTACATTATTGTGGATTATTGAATTTACAATTAACAGTGAAATGATATTGCTACTCACAGCTCCAGGTAAGACTCACTGACTGAATTTACAGTCTTACAGAACATTGAATGTTTCATGCTGCATTCCAGAAGCAGATATGATTGAGGCCTATAGCTGAATAATAAGCTAGAATGCTACTTACAATTTCTATTTCTGTAATCCTTCCCTGTACGGTTTATCAATCAATCAATCAATCTTTATTTTACCAGGTGGAGCACTGCTGAGCAAGCTCATTTCCAAGGTAGGCCTGGTCATACAGAAATGTCAACAGATAAATCATATATATATATATATATATATATATATATATATACACAAGTACAGCATTGCTACTCCTATTAAAGAACAGCACAAATGTAACAGCAAATAATATATACAAAGCTACATCATGAGAAGGATAATTGAGCAGGATATACAGTATAATATTCACACATGTAGACTCAGTATAGACCAAGAGGTTTCTATGCCTTGGCAGATTGAGGAGCAGTAAAGGCAAAGGAGAACCTAATAAAAGGCAGAAAGCAGGAGACAGTGTAAGATTGTTATAGATGGAGCAAAGAGGCCATAAGGGTTGATCACAGGATGTCAGAATCTGGCACGGCACATTAGGAGTAACACTTACAACGCTCGCAGAAAAATCTTGCATAAAGAATTTTAAATTTGGGGACTTTTATGGGGTTTGCTAATTTTAGAGTTTTTTTGAAGCTTGTTCCATAGCTGAGATAGAGCAAAGCTGAAGGATGATATGCCATAGCGAGTTTTTACCTTGGTTATCACTAGAGAGAGAGATATAAGTGTGACTTCTCAGGGCATAGTTACACAAAACACAAAGGGGCAAACAGTTAGAGATATACTGAGGCAGCATCTTGGTAATTGCTCTGTATATCCAACGTTTATAAGACTATCTCTCTGGTCACTCTCAAAAGGAGTACAAACTATCTTGATGAACAGGCTGTTGTAAATGTTAGATGACTTCTTAGTTTACACCTGGCTCATATCTTCAGAACACAGCTGAAGGTTATGGTTCATAATTTAATTTCATAACAGGGATCAGGGCTGTTTTCACTAAAAAAAATACCACCAACAGCTTAATCTGGTTCAAGGTCAGTTGGCATTCATCTGTATCCCCTTCCCCCGGGTTGTGCCTGAAAATAGGCAGGATTTGTCTAGTGCACTTACCCGGTCAACACAAACTAAATAAATAAATTGTAGCATCACTAGACTGCTAAGGATTCATACATCAGTGCACATGGATTGGCTGAGGGTGGAGGCAATGTTCAAAGCTCTGCACGGGTTCTACATTCATACTGTACATAAGTAAGTAGGCATTGTGCAATACTGCTAATGGCTACATAATGTCATACAAATGGCCCCTTGGCATGTTGCATGCAATATGTGGTTAATAGCATGCAGGCTTCTGAATATCACACCCAGGTAAAAGGCAGAACTCCGGTTGGTATGGCCTGCCACCTTTTGCTCCTGGGTGTCTCCTGGTAGTGGGGGGCTGTGGTATATTGTTCTTATGCACTTTGTGACGTTCAACCACAGCTCAATATTCATATTTTCTGTCTCATAAATATGCATTTGTAGTGCACTACCTGAGGCTGAAGCATAAGGGTGGTAGGGTTTCCATCTGTTTTAAATTCAAGCTGAAATTGACAGATTTCCAAGTGGCAGAAGCTTGGTTCTTTGAGTGTGTGTCTGTTCATGGGAAAAGCAGGTTTGAGATGTAAGATTCTTCTCATCTGTTTTCCTCCAGGGGGTAAGGATAAATTCTTGCAAGACTTTTCAGACTTCATTGTCGGCTTTGCATTGAAATGATCCAGACTGTTTGGGCTGAGGGTGGGGTTGGGGGTTAATGTATGGTCAACAATGAAGAGCCATCATTCACAACTTGATTTGTCCAGACTATGTCAATGCAAGACCATAAACTGATAATTTCCTCTGCTAACCACAGACAGGGTCACACATTGGAGCTAGTCTCCACCTCAGGACTCAGAGTATTAGATGATGAGGTTGATCTGATAGCGTGATTGGAAATTCAGTTTGGGACTCCCTTGGGTAACCTCCCCCAATGGAGATGATCAAGAACAGGCCTTAAAGGAAGCTGGTAGCTGAAAGGTTCCTGGAGGAGCTAGACATCTCAACCGTGATGTCTGCCTATGTCAGGGGATCATATACATCTGTGAAGGGCTATAACTGGACTCTTTCAATGGCAAACAACACCTTAACTCCTATCTTTGTATACCTGTTGGTCTCTTATCCCAGTTTGCTCTGGTACAATGATGAGCTGAGATGGTTGAAGACCACAGGGTGGAGACTGGAGTGTTCCTGGCTGAGATCACATTCTATAGAGGACAGACTGGCTCTAAAGGTCCATTATTTGGTCTATTAAAGAACAGTTTCCCAGAAGAAGACTGAGTTCCTGTCTGAATATGGGGGCCTTGACTTGGGGTACATGTTTGCCATGATGTTGCATCTTCAGCTACTGTAGCAAGCTTAGAAATTTAAAATGTTGAGTTTTCAAAAATAAATGGTAGCATACATAATAAAAAGGGCAAAAACGGAGACAAAAAATGAAACCCTCTTACTTAGGTGATCAGTATGCAAGATCATGCTCTGCAGGTGTATCTGTTACATAACATTGCATTCTGTTCTTTTACTCCATACTCCTAAGCAATCACATTTTCTTGGAATCAAGTTTAAGTTGGAAACAAAATACTTAATAAAAAATAAATGGGGATCTGGATGGTATCCAGTGAACAAGGTGACTGAAATTGGGCACCTACAAAAATGGTGACTAAGCTATGGTGCCTGTGTTCACAGCTACCTAGCAAGAGGTCGACCAGATACTGGCATGGGCGAATAGAGTGACGGGAAGTATGCATGTATACATGCAGTTGGGAGAGGCATGGGAGGGATTGCATGTGGGGGGTGGTGGGCAGCTGCCAACCTGGTTTGCTAGCATGGTGGGAAGGGTGGTCAGCTGGGAGGTGCAGGGTGCAGGGTTTGGGTCCAGTGTGGCACATTTTTTTCCCCACAGGTGGCTTTCAATTTTTGTTAGTTTTTCACCACCCCTGACATGCACCCACCTTGACTTGAGTATCCATAAGTAGGGGGGTGTAGGGAAAAAGCCCCCCTTGGGGGATGGTGTGGGGGCACTGCCCCTACATTAAAAACTAAACCCATAGGTCTCAGGTGCCCTTTTGTCCTCGCCACAAGTGTGCATCGCCAAAATACATTTTCTGTGATGTACACTCGCAGTAACGGTGATCGCTATTGTGTGATTACCCTTATGACATGAAACCATCTGGATATGTCTCTTAGATAATTAGAACATCCTGCTGTAATTTCCTAAGGTTCCAGAACCACTCAGCTTTGCTTCTCAGTTTCTAAATCCTACAAAGTCACAGGGAAACAATCCTTATTAGACAAGAGACATCTCCTGAGCCCCATTAATTTATATACTAAAGCAAGTCAGATAGCATTGCAAACATCACAGTAGGCAGGCTCCTAGGTACACATGATCACTGTACAGTGTAGCTTAACATTAAAATTGGAACAGAGGCAAAACACATAAGTAAGGGAATCCTGGACTTTAGGAGGGCAGATTTTAAGGAAATAGGAGTCTGCCTGAGAAACTTCTTCATGGGGGGATTGCTAAGGAGGGGTAGAGATAAAGTGGGTAGAAATAAGGGGGAGCATGATAAAGGCAACCTGCCTCTGCATGAAGGAAATGAGTAACAGCAGATGGAAAAAGAGATCATTTTGGCTCTGTAGTGAAGTAGCAAAGGTGGTAAAGGAAAAAAAGGGGTGACATTCAGGAGGTATAAGGAAATGCAGAGGTTGGAAGACAGGGAGGAGTACCAAGTAAAACAGAGGGAAGCAAGAAAGGCAGTGAGGGAAGCAAAGGTTTAGACTAAGGAAAGGATAGCCAAGTGGGTAACTAAAGGGAATAAGTATTTCTTTAGGTACCTAATTGAGAACAGGAAAACAAGGAGAGGAATAGTAAGGATAAAGAGGCTGATGGGGGGCTGCACAGAAGAGGACCAAGAAAAAGAAAAATCCCAAGCAGGTACTTCTGCTCAAACTTTACAGTGGATGGAGGAGGGGACAGACCATCATGGAGCACCACAAACAAAGGGGGTCAACATAAGTCTATTTTTAGAGGAGAGAGAGAGAGAGAGAGACAGGGTCCTAAAGGGACTTACAGCTGTCAAAGTGTACAAGGCTATGAGACTGGTCAGGGTACACCCAATGGAACTAAAGGAACTCAGGGAGGTGCTAGCTTCCCCCTGACAGCTTTATTCATCGGCTCTCTGGAAACAGGCATGGAGGATTGGAGGAGAGCAAACTCTGTCCCTCTATATAAGAGTGAAAGCATGGAGGAGGCTACCAATGATAAGCCACTCAGTCTCACCTTAGTGGTAGGAAAAGATAACAGGCAGCATGGATTGATGGGGAGGAGTTCATGCCGAATGAATCTGATTGATTTCTTTGGCATGGTGACCTGTGAAATAGATTAAGGGAGGACAGTGGATGTTACCTATTTGGACTTTAGCAAGGTCTTCAGCACTGTGCCACACATGAGACTGATAAAGAAATTGAGCAGCCAAGGGTGGGTTAAAGTGGTGAATGGGATTAGAAACTGGTTAACGAATATGAGACAGAAGGTGGTGGTTAGTAGCACTCATTCTGATGATAGAACAGTGATCAGCAGGTTGCTGAAGGTCTCAGTACTGGGGACAATACTCTTTATGTCTTCATAAAGGACATTGCAGAAGAACTGAAAGGGAAGTTATCCCCGCTTGCAGATAACACAAACATCTGTAATAAGGTGGACACCTACTGGTAGAAGTGGGAGAAGACAATTCATAGATATCTTGCAAAATGAGAAGAGTGGTCAAGAGCATGACAATTGGGATTCAGTGCCAAAATATGCAAAGTCATGTACCTAGGGCATAGGAAGCCAGGGGTGGAGTATAAGATGGAGAATGTACTGCTCATCACTAAGCAGGAAAGGGATCTTGGAGCTATCAAACCTGATGACATTGAAGTGGTAGGGCAGTGTGAGAAAGCAGTAGTCAATAGGTAATACAAGCATCAGCCTAAAACAACAACTTCAGAAAATCAACACAGCTTACAAATTTTATTTGCAAAGTGCTTCACGAGTGGCTGGTCAAACTGTGCATACACATAATGTCCCAACTGGAGCTAAGGTTGAATAACCACAACAGGAACAACAGCAATTGTTTTTTGTGAGGGCGCTTGCATTACCTATTGCTTACTTGACTTTTGGAAAGATTAGCACCGTACAGTTCCTCAGTGCTAACCTGTTGTTTCTTTACCTGTTGACAAAGTAGTGGGTAGGGCTAGTGGGATGCTGGGATGCATAGGAAGAGTTATCTCCTAAAGGAGAAGGGAGGTGGTGTTTCCACAATATTGCTCAGTGGTGAGACTCCATTTGGTTATTGTGTCCGGTTCTGGAGGTCACAACTCAGAAGAGACATAGACAGGGTGGAGGCTATCCAGAGGATGGCAACCCAAATGGGGTTGCACCAAAAGCCCTACTTGGAGAGAGTGAGGGAACTCAACATGTGCATACTGGAAGAGAGACGAGTGAGAGGAGACATGATAGAGACCTACAAGTATCTCACAGGGATGAATAGTATGCAGAAGGAGAGGGGCCTAAGTAGGATGTGAACAAGAACTACTTCACTGAAAGACTGGTAGGTGCCTGGAACAGACTGACAGCAGAAGTGGTGGAAGTGAAACCTTTAGGGGGCTTCAAGCACGTGTGAGATAGACATAGGAGAATATTGGTAAATAGGCATGGAGGAAGAAGGGTGGGCAGACACCAGATAGGTGTTGCAGAGACAGGCTAGGCAGGGACCATCTGGGCAGACTGGATGGGCCAAGCAGTCCTACTTTGCCAACAAACTCTTTGTTTCAGTGTTTTTTATTGATATAACACAAATTACTTTCTTTGGAACTCTCAGTACCTTTGGTGCTTTATGTTAATTTTGTCATGATTAATGTTACCCTTTGTGCTAATCAGCTGTACATCAGTTGTGCAGAAGGTGTAGTTGTGCAGTCACTGAACTGACTAGTACCAGTTGTAGCTTTTTCTTATACAGTAGCACAGCAACACACTAGCATAAATGTGCAACACATGCCTGGGAGTCCCTGACAGGGACGTGTTCATCTCACTTTCATCTGCATACCATGATGTTCACATTTCATTTCTTCATTGCTGAAGCTGCCAGTGTAAGTTTCTGTGGGTGTGGTTTTACCAACCATGACAATGTACTGCCAGCTGAGACCAGGACATACATACATATATATCCATATATATATATATATATATATATATATATATATATATATCTGTATCTGTATCTATCTATATATATGATACATGATGGGAAGAAGTGTGATATGGAAAATATTCTCACTCCTGCAGAGTGAGCATCTGGATACTTACGAGTGCCGAAGGCAGGAGTGAGTATCCAGAGCTTACTCAGTAGGAGTGAGAATATTTTCCATAGCACATGATCTGCACATCATGTGTGCTATTTATACAATAGGCGTGGAGCTTTTAAAAACAATGTCTGTGTGCTTTTTGCTCTTTCTGTGTGTGGTGTGAGTTTGTGTGAGTTTTTCCTGAATGGGCTGGGAGCCTTAGGAACACCATGGCACACAGGTGAGTTTTCTTTGCAATAGTAATTGAGTAAGGGATACTTGGGACTTACTCACAGAGGAGCAGGGGGACTGTGCAGGCCACATTGGCGGCCTGCTTCTTGGTGGTTCAGAGGTCCTGATGGACGGTACAGACCACATCAGCAGTGAAAGAGCTGTTGCAGGAGTTGTATCAGGAGCAAATATGGAGCCGGGGATGACCACATCGGTGGCTAGGAGGAGTTCAGTGATCTGAGTTGGAGCACCCAATAGTAAGCAAGAGAGCCATTTTTAGGACTTGTGACTGGGCTTTTTAAGGGACAAGCCCAGATACTCTTGGGATGCTAGTGTGCCACCCACCCACCTCTATCAAATGTTCATAGGAGAAGAGGCCAGGTGAAGGTAGGTCACTGATTGGTTGGGTGGCTATACTGGGGTTTTCTCCAGTCATGACTCTGACTATTCTTGGAACTGTTAGGGATGTAACTCTGTTCAAGCTCTTTTATTCTGCTTAGTAGCTTGGTCCAAGAGCTGTGTTTTCAATTACACAGGCTACATCACCCCATATGGCTGACTGTAGAGGGTTGCAGGTAGGTCTACCTGGGGGTGCGGACCTGGTCAAGGGTGAATGTTCAAGAATGTTTGGAGAGGGCCTCTGGGGGTGGCCTCCAGCCACCAGGGCAGGCATCTTTGGCAGGATTGTAGGGTGCACTGGCTGAGGGGCAACCATTGTCCTAAACTGGGCCTGGAGGGAGGGAGGTCACCCAGTCTGTAGGCAGTTATTGCAGATCATGGGGGATCTTGACTGGGTATGGAGGAAACAGGAATTGTTGGGGAGGGGATAAACATGTCTGCGAGGGCCTGTGTAGAGCAGAAGGGCAGTGATAGAGTGCGACCTGGATCCATTTCATCTAGCAGGAGTGGAGAATCTATGGGGCATGGGCTAGTAGCAAAGGGGGTAGCTACCTGGGAGGTAACTGGTAGAGGAAATGGGCTAAATCATAGGAGGCGGGGGGGAACAGGTGGGTTAGGACTGACGGGGACCCACTGGAGGAGTGGATAGTGGGAAATCAGGAAAAAAAAGGTTGGCTTTGAGTGCTATAATAAATTTGAGCCATTGAGTAAGTTGGTTGGAGTGGTCATGGTGAGGGAGCTAGAGGAGGAAAAGAAGGGTGGAGAAGAAAGGGATATGGTGAATCGGATGAGGGTGGGCATCAGTAATTCAAATAAGTAAGCAAGCAGGGAAGGGGGCAAATCAAGCATCAAAAAAGGGAGGGGGGAACCAGCAGAGGGAAGGTGTGGAGGCTGTGAGTCAACTCGCTGAGAAAGGAGGAGAGACTGAGATGAGGGAGGGGCATGCTTTGTGGGGGGAGGATCGTACTAGAGAAAGGCCCAAAGGTAAGGGGAACCTGCAGATGGGCATGGAAGGGGGCAAGAGGAAAGAGGAAGAGGTAGGAGAGGGTGATGGTGAAGGGAATGGCATTTTGGGGGACTGGAGAGGTGGGAGCTGGAAGAGGGAGGAGGTCAGAGAAAAAGGCTCGACTGGGGTAGGGAGTGGGGTGGAGGCTAAACCGGGGGGGAGCCAGGGAACTCAGTTATAAAAGGCATGACAAGAGGGGGAGCAGTTAGGGGTTCTCTTGTATAGGGTCCGTAGAAGCCTAGGGAAGTGGTCTCAAGGAGGGGGAGGTGACGGGGGCTGGTGGGGGAGTCCAAAAAGGAGGTGCACAAAAGATCAAGGGGGACACTAAGGTTCTTCTGCTGGGGAACTCCATGATCAGGGGTATTCATTGGGTGGGGCAGGGTGAGAGGAAAATCCAGTCCAGCTAAGGTAGTGGGTATTTCCAGTCTGACTGTGCATAGGGTGAAGTTCATGGTGTATGAGCTGGCGAGGGACTGTGGAGGATCACTGGAGTTCCTGATGCATCTGGGAACAAATGATATTGAGGTGAATAGTGTGCTGGAAATTCAGGCAAGGTTCCGAGAACTGGCCAGGGTCTGTCATGAGAATGGATGCACAGTCACTTTCTTGGAAATCCTGCCAGTGCCAAGGGCCACTGTGGAGAACAAAAAGAAGATCAAGGAGATTCATGACTGGCTCGGGTAGTGGGGTGAAGCACAGGGGATTGGAGTGTTGGGAGACTTGGGGGGGGGAGTTTGGGAAGACAAGGGACTGTATACCCGGGACTGACTTCACCTAAATCCAGAAGTGAAAGAAGTTCTCAAATGGGAGATGACAGATTTCATTCAGGCTAGATGGGGTTTAACTTGTGAAGGAGGGAAGGGGGCACTACCAGGCTGATCCAGCCATCCATACTGCCGGTAGGACTGGCCTTCAACCCCATAAAGGGGGCACAGATGGTACTCTAGAGGAGAAATGTGGATGGACGTATGTAAGATCTGGGGAGGATATGGTAAAGAGGGATAGGGACAAGTGTTGGAGGGTGGCTTTAATAAATGCCAGGAGCCTGGGGAATAAAATGCCTGCATTCCAAGCCATGCTGTTTGAGGGTGGGGTGGATGTAGCAGTGGTCACTGAAACTTGGGCCACCCCTGGCCATGACTGGGACCTTAATCTGAGTGGGTACCTTGTGCTAAGAAAGGACAGAAAGGTGGGCAGAGGGGGAGGAGTAGCGATGTTCATTAGGCATAACATCGAGATTATGAGAGTGGAGGAAGCAGAGGGCAATGTGGAGGCCATATAGATCACCTTGTGAACCCCCGGGGGAGGGAAGATCAAGTTGAGGGTGGTATATAAGCCCCCAGGACTAGAGGAGGACCTGGAGGATTGCCTGTTGGCTAACATTAAGGGGCAGTGTGGACTGGAAGGGGAAGGAGTGGTGTTCATGGGGGACCTTAATATGCCAGCTACTGATTGGGGTACTATGACATCCACTGTAACCAGGGAGCAGAAGAGGGAGGGTCATATCCTGTATGTGGTTTTAGCGGATGGGGATCTTGTACAAGATCTGGTTGTGGAAGAACCCCGGGCTGGAAGGAACCACAACATAGTCTGGTTTTGGCTTAAACTGGGGGGGTGGGGATCATTCAAGGACAATGATAGTTGATTTTAGGGGGCTGACTTTCAAAACATGGGGGAAATACTCAAGGGGCATTTGCAGGAGATAAAACCAGATTTGGATGTGGAAGGTAGGTGGGAGATCATAAAGTGGGGGCTACAGGAGGCCACCAGGACCTGTGCAAGAGTGAATCGCAAGGGCAGTAGGTCTCATAAACCATGCTGGTGGACCAAGGAGGTCTAGGAGGTTGTAAGGGAGAAGAAGGCTGCCTACAGTAGGTACAAAAAAATGGGAGGAGAGAGGGATAGAGAGAACTATTGTCTTGCACCCAGGAAAGTCACCAGAGTGGTGAGGGGGGGAAAAGGCCTGGAAAGAGCAAAACTGGGTGCAGGGGATAAAGGGTGGGGAAAAGGGTGAGTAGAGGAAGGTCAAGGGCCAGCTCAGTAGGTTGAAGACAGCTGGGGGTGGGTGGAAGAGGCTAGAGAGCAGCTGGAGGTACTGAATGAGCACTTTGCCTCAGTGTTCACTAGGGAGGAGGCTGGGGAACTTTCAAGAAAGGGGTTGAAGGACACAGAAGGAGCAGCAGACCTGACTATTGGGGTACCTGCTGAAGAACAAGCCACTGGGGGAGGTAGGCTGGGGTGAGATATCAGGCTGGTTCTGCTGAATAGGGGGGGGACAGATGCTGATATTCCTATCGGTCAGGTGTTGGAAGCCCTCCAGTCCCTAAAAAAGGATAAATCTTTGGGGTCTAATGCTATTCATCCCAGAGTACTGAGGGAGTTGACAGATGTTTTGGCTGCGCCATTGGCAGATCTCTTTAACTTGTCACTCCAGACAGGAAGTGTGCCAAGGGATTGGAAGCAGGTTCATGTTGTGCCCATCCATGCAGAGGGAGTGAGACAGGAAACTATACCCATCAGTCTGACGTCAGTGGTGGGGAAGGTAATGGAAAGCATACTTAAGGAAAGGCTTGGCGGTTTCTTGGAGGAGATGGGTTATCTGGATGACTGGCAGCATGGGTTTGTGCCAAGTAGATCGTGTCAAACAAACCTTGTAGAGTTCTATCAGTGGGTGTCATCAGCACTCAACAGGGGGAGACCAGTTGATGTACTGTTCCTGGACTTCAGCAAGGCACTTGATTTGGTCCCTCACATTTGGCCTAAGAGAGAAGCTGGGGGGGATGGGGGTAGGTTCATTGACAGTTAGGTGGATTGGAAATTGGCTTTCAGATCACACTCAGTGGGTAGTGGTCGGAGGGGAGGTCTCATCTCCTAGGGAGGTAATAAGTGGGTCCCACAGGGATAAGTCCTGGGGCCACTCCTGTTTAATGCCTACATCTCCAATATCAGGTAAGGTATCGCGTGTGAAATGAGTCTCTTTGTGGACGACTCTAAGCTGGCAGTGGTGGTGGAAGGGAGGAGGGGAGACTGGCCCTGCAAAAGGACCTGGATACTCTGGGTAGGTGGTCCTGCACCTGGAAATTGAAATTTACCTCCTCCAAGTGCAAGGTGCTACACCTAGGTCGGGAAAACCCCAACTATATGTACACCCTGGGGGAGGGATGAGTTTCAGGCCACAGCAGAGGAAAGAGATCTAGAAGTCGTGGTGGATGCTAACATGAATAATTCAGAGCAGTGCAGGAGGGCTGTGGTCAGGGCAAATAGGATGCTGGGATGCATCACTAGGGAGATTGCCTCAAAGAACAGGGAGGTGATTTTGCCACTGTACAACAGCCTGGTTAGACCACATCTTGAGTACAGTGTGCAGTTCTGGAGGCCACAACTAAGGAGGGACATCCAAGTCCTGGAGAGGGTTCAGAGGAGAGCAACCAGAATGATCTGGGGCCTGGGGGATATGACATATGAGGAATGACTAGGGGAGCTCAACCTGTTCTCACTGGAGGAGAGAAGGGACTGGGGAGACATGATTGAGGTCTTCAAGTACCTCAGGGGAGTAAGTAGGGTAAGCTGAGATAGGATCTTTTGACTGAAGGAGGGTGGACTCACCAGAGGACACAGCTGGAAGATTGAGGGTGGTACGATTGGGGGGAAAGGGGGAGGAGGTACTTCACAGAGAGAGTGGTGGAACCGTGGAATGCACTGCCTGGGGAGCTGGTACAGGCAGCTATGGTGGAGGGATTCAAGAGAGGGTGTGACAGGTTTAGGCAAGGGGTGAAGCAGAGGCTGGTTTGCCTGGGGGAAGGGCAGGACTGGGGGATGGAGTAATAGTGGAAGGAGACAGATAGAGGGCTAAGGTACCCAATCAGGGTGCTGAAGCATGAGCAGTCTTGATAGACCAATAGGCCTACTCTGCTAGTGTCTAGTATGTTAGTATGTTAACTTCCAGGCCTCAGTGAAAAAGAGAAACTGAAACAGGGGAGGTCATGTCAGACCAACCTCATTGAATTTTTTGACTGGGTGACTAGGGAGGTTGATCAGGGGAGGGCAGTGGACATGGCCTATCTGGACTTCAGCAAGGCCTTTGACACTGTGACACATAGAAGACTATTATACAAACTGGGGAATATGGGTGTGGGCAGGACAGTAGTGTGGTGGGTAGGTAACTGACTGGGCGGCAGGACACAGAGGGTGGTGGTAAATGGCTGTCACTCCACAGAGGGAAGAGTAACCAGTGGGGTACCACAGGGATCAGTGCTGGGACCGGTCCTATTCAACATCTTCATCAGTGACATTGCGCAGGACCTAGAAGGCAGAAATACACTGTTCGCTGATGACACAAAGCTCTGTAACAGAGTAGACACACCAGAGGGTGTAGACAGAATGAGAAGGGACTTGCAGAAACTTGAATAATGGTCAGGGGTTTGGCAGTTGAAATTCAGTGCAAAGAAGTGTAAGATAATGCATATGGGGCACAAAAACCTTGGCACAATATATCAGTTGGGGGGCGAGGATATAGCATGCACCAAGCAGGAAAGGGATCTTGGGGTTATCATCTCTGATGACCTCAAGGTAGGGAAACAGTGTGACAAGGCAGCAGGTAAAGCAAATAGGATGCTGGGATGTATAGGCAGGAGCATCACCAGCAGGAAAAGGGAGGTCATAATTCCACTATACAAGACACTAGTGAGGCCCACCTGGAGTACAGTGTACAGTTCTGGAGACCATACCTACGTAAGGACATAGACAGGGTATAGAAGGTTCAGAGGAGGGCAACAAAGATGGTGCATGGATTACATCACAAGTCCTATGAAGACAGGTTGAAGAAACTGAACATGTACTCCCTGGAGGAGAGGAGGGAGAATGGGGATATGATAGAGACATACAAGTATCTCACAGGGAGGAACAGGGTGCAGGAATACACTATTTTTAAGTGAAAAAGATGTTCCAGAACTAGAGAGCATGGGATGAAGTTGGAGGGAGGACGATTCAGAGGAAAAGTGAGGAAGAATTTCTTCACAGAATGGGTGGTGGACAAGTGGAACACTCTGCCAGAGGAAGTGGTGGGGGCTGAAACAATCACGGGATTTAAGAATGCATGGGATAGACATAAAGGAATTCTGAAGGTCAGGGGTAAGGGGCAACAGACTTCTAGGAAAACATAAACTGAACTTACAAGCTCAAATGGGCAGACTGGGTGGGCCATAGGTCCTTATCTGCCGACACTATCTATGTATCTATGTATCTATGTAAACAGTTTCATTTAGCATGTAGGCTGTAGTGAAGCTAATATTAGCACATTAATGGGCTGGGAGTCTCAGAAACACTGCACCATACTGGTGGGTGTACTTTGCAATGCCAACTGAGTAACTTGCAAGCCTCAGTGAGAAAGAGAAACTGAAGCAGTTTCATTTAGAATGTAGGTTATAGTGAGTGAGTGGTGACATCAGCACAGTATGGATAAACATCATTTATCATCACAGTTCTGATGTTATCATCATTTATCACACTCCAGTGAAGATATCTCCATTTATCACACTCAAGATGCTCCCTCCCCTATTACGTAAATTTGTATATTTTTTTGTTTGTTTGAGGAGTGGCAGTTCAGGTAACTGTCAGACAGAGCAGTCAATGCAGTTGGTGGTAACACTGATAAAGCACTTCTCTGGAAGGGAGCCATCGCTGCTGATGACAATATCTAGAAAGCCATCTAGGAACAAGAGACACCACTGTGTACTGCAGCATTGATAAAGCCCATCTAAGCAAAACGCTGCCACTGCAGGTTGCAATGTGCAGTACATGTTTGTAAGTGTGTGTGTGTGTGTGTGTTTTTATGGATGCACTGTCATTCAAATCTTGATCTTGTCCAGTTACATTGCTACTTTGATTATGATCATTCTTGTCTTGAATGATCCATGAATTTGTTAAAATTCATACAGCTTTATGCAATTATCAATATAAGTGACTTATGTGATTCCAGCCAATCACTGCACAGGGCCACTATTCCTCTTATCCAATGTACAGTGGTCTCTTGTGCAGGACAGAAGGAGTGAATTGCTCCTCAACACAGACGTGATATTAGGTTCATTTCACTTTTGAAATTAAAAAAAGATACTTAAAACAAATTATACATCTTTCTAGTTAACTTGTATAATTTAAAATAAGTTAATTGGGATTCTATAGAATGTCCCTTATGGTGTAAGAGACTCCTTTCGTGAAAGTGTACAGCTGGAACTCCTCCTCTTGGCTTTGCAGTCCTTATGCTGAACCTCACGCCTGGAGTCTTATGCACCAAAGGAGGCACTTTAAGGAGGCCCTGTTAATTTATAGCCACAAATGCAGAATCATGTTGATTGCAATAGAATTATTATGTTTCTAAACCCTGCACTACTGTAGATGAAAACTGGCATGAGTTTGTGACGCAGTAAAGTGTGCAAAATAGCTTCACAACTGCACACATTTTGTACAGATTAGGCCATCAGAGTTTGTGTTCAGTGAATTGCCATGATGATGAATAACTCATTTTAAAGAACAGTGCCTCCTATTCTTCAGTTCTTGGCTCTGTTGTAAAATCACTTGTTCCTAAATGTTTTATTCATCACATAAGTCTATATAAATTAGACCATATGGTGGCACAAACCTCCAGAAAAACTACATTTCATTCTACAGTAGTTATAGAGTTACAGAAAGCTTACTTGTGTGTAAGTAGGACAATGTATATTTTCAGTTTGTCTTTATAGATTTCTTGACATCCTGTCAAATTTTAAAGTATTAAACACCATTGAAATTAATGAATCTTAAATTTAATACACGGGAAACATAATTTTGTACAGAATTATGTTTTAAAGGTAAATTGAATGTTCATTACTTTACTTATATTTCCAGCATTCCACTGCCCTTTGGACTTTTCTAAGAACTTCATTAGGGTCTTGAGCATTATTTTTTCTGGGTAGGGGGTTTGCATTTTCAGAAACAGTGACTTGTGAACAAATAAAATCACAGCTGAAAAATATGTAAACAGAAGCCTTTTCTTGGTTCACCAAGGCATGAAGAAGAGAGACCTACTGTAAGTTTTAAATTAAAAGTTTTAAACAGACAACATATTCAGTTATTGGAAAATATTTCTAACTTGTCAAATAGCTAAAAATGTCATAGAAGGAAAAATAAAACCATAAGACTGCTAACCATGCATGAGGAACTTTCACATGTTTAAAATTATACAATTATTCATTGCAGTCTGAATGTATAATATATTTGAAATTGGAGCTTTACTTCTTTTTAGGCAATGTGTTCAAACTAATTTCTCTAACTTTAAGGTAAATTAAAAAAGTCAATGAACTCTTTGACCAGCAGATATTTTAATGTGTATTCATTTTCTTAATGCCTAATGTGTTCAAATTGGTCATTGCTCATTTGTGAGTAATACTCTTTGGGTTGTAAATGCAAAAGCAGCTGTAAAAAATATTCTTAAGTGGTGTTGTAAGCCCAAAAATATTACTTTATTTATCCTTTTTTTAATCTGGTTTACAGGTAGAGTTACCAAACTGACAGGACAAACTGATTTCACTTACAGTAGTTTCACTTAGTTTGAAGGAGCAGAAAAAAAAGGCTGAACCCCAAAACTGGCTCCTTTTAGGACAAGATGTAATAGTTCAAGTTTTCACCTCAGGGAACGTATTTATCTAAGTTGCTTTTAAAGTTATCTTTATTAGAACTTGATATTACATCCATAGGTAGTTTGTTCCAAAGGTTAGCTGCACGCATTGTATAATAATATTTTCTTTTATTTGTTTTAAATCTACTAGATTTAACTTGTAATAGGTGGCCTCTTACACCTAGGTGGTCATCTTAAAACTCAGTGTTTAATTCTGTCATTAGTAATGGGTCATTTAAGATGTCATAATAAAGCAACATATTCCCCCCTTTGCCTCCTCATATTGAGACTGTATAATCCTAAATTGGTCAATCTATCATTATAAGTGTGATGTTTCATGGTGGATATTGTTTTTGTACAACATCATTGGACCTTCTCTAATTTATTGATTTCAGTCTTAGTATAGGGACACCATAACTGGCTACAATAATCCATTAATGGTCTAACATATGATAAATATAAAGGCAACAATACCTCAATATATCTGCTGTTAAGAACCTTTTTTTCACAGTTTGCACTGACAAATAACAGTAAGGCTCAAATACATTTTTAAATATTAAATGTTTAAAGTTGCTCACTCCTTCAATATAATTGAAATAATATGCAGTGGTATGTTAATGTCAAAACTTTAACTCTAGAAGAAAAACATGTAAGTAGAGTTCACTCGACTTATACTGTCCACTGATACAGTGGACAATAAGTTACAGAAGAAGTGTTCTTCTTCCCAAGACTGTCCTATTGAGGCAGTGTTAATTTGTACTGATTTACTGCACTATAACCATTGCCTACACCAAAGGTTCTGGACCAGTTGGAACTGTCAATCATCCCTGTTATTCAGCTTCACTGCTACTGCCAACCAGCTGTCAAGCCCCCTTTAATTATTTGCAAACTGGCTGGCAATTATAACATTTATCTAATGGAATAGGCTAGTGTAAGACAACACCTTTCCTGTTGATTGCTGACCATGTTGACAGTGACAGTGGTGTGTGGGACCATTATTTTTACTGTTATGGCTATGTCTAGTGCAAGTTAGAGAAGTGCAAAGTGCATATGTTCAATAATATTGAAACTCTTCTGAAGAAAGTTTACAAGAATTACCCTTGCAATTCAAGATTAGGAAATCAACACTCAGTGATCTTTCAAAAGGCTGTAGTCAGGATTTGGTAAAATTCCATTCCAACCAGAACTCATATCATAAAAAAAAATAAGAGGGCAACGATTCTGATGTGAAGGAAGCCCTTCTTAGATGGTTCACCAATGTGAAAAAGAGAGAAGCCATAATTAGTGGGCTTCTGATACTATAGACCACACAGAAGCTTACTGAAGCTATGGGTAAAACTGATCTCTCCCCCCTCAGAAGTCTGGTTAGAATTCTGGAAACAATGCCACAGCATTAGCTGTAAGCATGCACATTGGAAGCATCCTAACGTAGATGCAGATGTGCACAATACTTGTTCCAAGAAGTGCTGCCTGATGTACTGAGAGTCTATGCACTCTCAGAGATCTTCAACTGTGATGAAACAGGGCTTTTCTGAGACTGTATCCTACCAGTCACACCAGAGAGTAAAGCAATAACTGTAATCCATAATGGGAAGATCACCTAACCTTTCCTTTGAATATATGACTGCCAAAAGAGAAATGATTTTAGAAAACATGATGACAAAAGGACTATGGCCCACTTCTCATGAGTAAGCTCAACAAGTGAAATGTTAGATACCCTGTTGCCATCAATACATATGTGGTAGTGATTGAGTGGACCTCCTGTGCTTATTTATGGTGTGGTTATTTGGGAGCCACTCTCATTGTATGAGAATTGAACATTCTTGAAAGAGGAACATTGGTCAGTCTGGCATTTGTATATACTGTAACTGTTCTGCATTGCTGCAATACGGCAGGCAGCAAGAAAAAAGAGGTGTTAGTTGTGGGTTAATCAGCACAGCTCCACTGTGTTTTGGGATGTGCAGCATCTCTACATGATCTACTGAATGAACTGGAGTACCTGGATGACAAGCAATATCTTTAAGGGCTGGCTACATGAGTGGGATTGGAAGCACCAGTCCAGCAAAATTGCCCTTTTGCTAGACAACCTTTCTGGACAACCCAATGTTGGAAGATGTTGGAGGACTGTAAAAAATGTAATTAATCTTCCTACCATCAAACACAATCTGCATCATTCAGACCCTTGATCAAGGAATAATGTATGCCATAAACAGGCATTACATTATAGCCATGAGATCAAGGGTGTTGGATGTGTTAGGTTCTGAGAAGGAGCTTTATGCCCAACTGTGCATCAACAAAAAAAAAAAATGATAGACATTGTTAGATTAATGAAGGTTGCCAGGGCAGCATAACCATACAGATCATTGCAAAGTACTTCAAGAAAGCTGGTTTCACCCAAGAAGCCAATAGCCAAGACACTGACACTACAGAGGAAATTGATGGAGGATACTCTAGAACTGCTAAGTGGGTAGACATCTAAGAAGCTCGATCAGCTGTGCCTGCTAGGGGAATGACAAAATGGTCAAGATGCCAAATGATGACATACAGGCTACTGTAATTATGTGTGTTTAAAAAAATGAGACTGTTAATGATTAAGAAGAGGAAATAGAGAATGATGAAGATCCTAAGGAGCATCCTCAAGTAATGCTACATGATATCCCAATGTTGTGACATGTGAGTGAACAAAGATCAACATATTACCATAGTGAAGCAAAATAGAATATGTTGAGAAACACTGGAAGACATACACAGTACAACAACTTAAACAAGCCTCACTACTGGATTATTAAAATTTGAACAGACTGGGATGGGAGATGAGACTAGAGAAGAAAATCAACAAGATAAGTATTACCCCAGTACTACGATGTGTAATAGACTTTTTTTGTGTAATAGACTTTTTAAACTACTTTAAAAAGACAAAACTTAAAATATTACTTTGTTTCATACCTTTGAGAAATATTTAGCTCCAGACACTCCTGCACTGACTTGGCAGTGGCTCAACAGTCTCAGAGCATAATATATTGAGCTACTTAATGAAAAGCAAGAATTGTCCATCTTGAAAGTTAAGGTCAAACATCTTGACCAAGGAGAAAAAGTGGGAAGTCTCTTAGTGTTATGTTTATGGCAGATGGAAGCCAAACTCCTCATTAGAGGGCATCAATAGGCAGCCAGCCCTCCTTAGCTACTAATTTCCACATGATAGCATTTTTACCAGGAGCTCTATACTCCTGAGTAATCGGGAAGGAATGTTACTGAAATGGTTCACACATTTCTAGATGGCACCCCTTTACCTCACTTAGATGGAACTCAACCAGCATCCTTGGAAGGATCAATTCAGGTGGATGAAACTGAGGAAATAGTACAGGCTATGCCGTCAGGAAAAGCCCTGGGCTCCAACAGTCGCTGGTCAAAATTTACAAATTTGTGTTGCCAAGGCTTGCTGCCCCCTTGGCAGACATTCTAAGTATGTGTATGTCCAGGGGATTTCTGACCCCACCCTTACAAAAACTAATATTAGCCCTATCCCTAAGCCAGGTAAGGATGATACCCTTGTGACTATTGGCACAATTCTCATATTAATGTGTATCTGAAGATCCCCACTTAAATTTTGGCCAATAAGCTTCAGAGTGTATGGTCCTCTCTCGTAGAACCCAAGCAGGTTGGGTTTATGCCTTGTAGACTTTCAAGTGATCATTTGAGGAAGCCATACCATCTCATGTTGGCATCCAAAGATATGGGTGCCTTCCGCTAACCTAGTCTCCCTGGATAGTGAGAAAGCTTTTGATAGAGTTGACTGGGATTGCCTTTTTATCATCTTACATCATTATAAAATAACCCAGTCCTTTATCAAGTGGGTAAAGGTTTCATATTTGACATCTATGGCCAAAGTGTCTTGTAATGGAATTCTCTCAGAATCATTCCCAATGGCAAGGGGCATGCAAAAAAGGATGCCCCTCATCTCAGTTCCTATTTAATTTATACTTACAGCTCCTCATGCTTAAATTTAAATCAACCCCTGGAATTGCAAGTATATCTATTTCTATATGATATATATACCTTATCGGTGTATGCAAACTGCTATCCTTTTACATGTTCTTGATCCCCAGGTCTCCATCATGCAGGTTGTAGGATCGATTTTCAAAGGCTTATGCAGGGCTTGCATCAAGCCCTGCAACAAAGCTATATTTTGGTGCAGCTGTGCCAAAATCTTTTGCTGCAACTCCACCCAATTTTCTACTGCCACGGGCAGTCATGACAGTTTTCTCATTATAAGGCAGCTTGCGCCAAAGGTTTGGTGCAGCCCTGTAAAACGGGTCCCACAAATGGCACAAGTTAGACCAGGCAAAAGCTGATCTAACGTGCAGCAATTGGATCTCTGGATTGAAAATCTGGATCGCAGGCTAGAAGAATGCTACAAGCCCCATGCATCAAATGATCAGAACACCGGGCACTTGTGGCATTCTCTGGGCTTTGAAAATCTAGCCCGTTATCTCTAGTTTTGGCCTTTGACTGCCTTTCAAGTTAAAATATAAATCTTAACAAAACAAGTGCTTTTCCCCTTAATACACATGTTTCTAAACAATTTGTTTTTGACCTGGAATTTTAGTGGGTACCACAACACTTGGCATATCAAGGAATACATCTTTCCTGTTCTTTAGGTAAATTAAAAAGCCTGAATTTAGGCCCTTTATTCAAGAAAGTTATGCAGGATCTTAAGAGATAGCAAGCCTTACCACTTTCATTATGGGACACATAAGCATAAGTAAAATGAACATGCTGTAGCATCTGATGTACCCCATAAGTATGCTTAACATTTTCCTACTGATGTACTGGTTTAAGGCAATCCATTCCACCTTTTCCATTTTCCTGTGGTGAGGCAAGGCTCATCATTGAGCTTAACTCAAACTCAACTTTTCAAAAGATATGGATGGCCTTCACCTACTGATAGCAGGAAGTTATTTTCTCCCCTTTTGTAATCTCCAACAATTATATCAGATATAAGACAGAGATAGTTTTAATTTTTTTTCAGCTCTATCACTGCATTCTGCAGTTTTTGGGTTCTCCCCCTTGGTCTATAGTGCCTGGTGAAGTACTTTATCACCTAATCTCACTGGTGAGGACCCCTCACCCAATTTCTCAAGTATATTCTGCATTATAAACTTTGGATTCCAGACTCCAGTGTGTGAAGTGCCCTTAATGGGAACTGCCCTCAGGTATACCCCTATGAGAAGGGTTGGCGTACAGTTAGGAGGGACACAGATTTATATTTGATACAAGACAGGCTCCACATTCAACAATGTTACATCATATACAACTTTTTTTTATTTTTTTTTATTTTTATCTTAGTCTTTGGTAACCGGGTAAGGCACAAGTGCCTGTTTTCAGGGGCCACCTGAAACTTATACTTTACCCACAGTAAATTATATAAGTTAGGATGGCAGAACTCCAATCTTGGCCCTAAATGTGAGAAGTTGGAGGCACACCTTTCCATGATCTTTGGCAATGTCCAAAGTTTCAATATTTCTGAGAAGATAGTCAGTATTATCTGGATCCCCTCTTGGGCCTACAAGGTAGTTTTACACTAGGGATTTTGTATTGTGGAGCTATATCGAGATTATGGGCTCAATTTTCAAAGAGCCCTCAGATTGCCACAATTTGCGGGGATCAAGGGCTGCAGCAAACTCCATGTGCATCAGGGACCCTGCACCAAAGTCTATTAAAACAGTGCTCCAGAAAGCTAGGAGTTGCTGCACCTGAAGGCTAGCACTAAACTATTGGTACATCTGTGGAAACTGCCATGGGCACAGCAAGGGGTTTGACTTAGACCACCCATGAGATGCACCAATGTGGAAGATTGGGGGTTCTGGAAGTAGGATCCAAGGCATGAAGGGGCATGGGGGTGCCATAGGGGGTGTTAGGGAGATGGTGAGCATGTGAGTAAGTGATGCGGCACCCAGCGGGGGTGCCATTTATAAAACTATTAAGCTAATGGCATGGTACCACTTGGGGGGGCAGGGACACATAGTGCCCGAGGCTGGGGCTGCTACCAGGACTGTGCCCTCCTGGGGCCATGGCACTATTTGTCCCTGGAACCCTCCCGCAGTACCATACCATTAGGATAATAGTTATAAAAAATAAAGGTACCCACACCGGGTGCCACATCACTCCCTCACGTGCCCACCATCTCCCCAACCTCCTATGGTACCCCAGTGCCCCTTCTACCCCTGGACCACACTTTCAGAGCCCTGACAATTCACCACATTGAAGCATGGTGCTTAGACCACCTCATGGATGGTCTAAGTCTAGCCCCCATACTGTACCGATGATGGGGCTTACAGAATACAAAAAAAGGGGATGGTGCAGCCCTGCCACAGCGCAAGCCCTGTTATGGCCTGGCATATGAGCACTTTTTTTGCAAGGGTGGTGCAAGGGTGCTTTGCCATATGGCATTCTGATGTTGCCACAACCAGTGTTTGAGAATCGGGATTGCCACAAACTATAAGGCAAGGTGCAACTTGCATCGTCCCCATTTGGTGCTGGCACCATGCATCATAGTTTTGCTTTTGAAAATTGGGCCCCATATCTCTGGACCCAGGAAAGATTATATAGCTTTAATTGCAGCCATAGCCAAACTAGTCATTTTATGGCATTAGTAGGATTCCAACACTCCAACTAATGAGGAATGGCACAAAGAGATTTTACTAGCCTTGAATGTTGAGAAATCACTTGCCAATATGGCTGAGCATTTCTCAGTCTTTCAGAAGAGGAAAGAAACCTTGTATGCACTATTGTTAACTTTGTGACTGGACAAGGTGTTATTGTCATACCCGACGTGCTTTCCCAAGCCTGATTCTGCCCAGTAGTTGGAAACATGAGGATGTTACAGGTCTCCCCCTTTATTGTTTGTTGGGTTGAGTGCTTTCTTTTAATTTATTGGGTCTTGGTGGAGCCTACCCCAGTGCTTTTCTGTAGTTGTCCAATTTTGGACGGCTGTGCTGTACAAGGAGGGAGGGGGAAGTGGATAATATTAGTGGTTGTTTCTTCTGATTTTGTTGTACTCTTGTTTGTTGTTATTCCTGTTAGTCTTTGTTTGCTGACTTTTTTTGTGATGTGTCCCAATTATATTGCAAAATTTCAATCAAGTATACTAAATAAAAAAATACTGATTTGTGATACTGATCTAAATAAAGTTATCAGATGATGCATTTTACCACTTTGTCGGGTTTTCTTTGAACCTTTTATTGTAAACATTATAGTGGGCACTACATATACTGGACAAGTGTTTTATGAACCAAGCTGTCCAATATTGAGTAAGTGGTTTGGATAATGTTGTGTCTAATATGATTTACAACTATGCTTGAAATGCATGAATTTCTTTAAATTTTTGAATATTCTGTCAGTTGATATAGCCTTTTGCATTAATTTTGTAGTGTAAACTTTCACTCATGTTTTAATACATTATCTCATAAAGTGAAAACTGGAGGCTCTACTTGACATTAATACATTCTTGAAGTCAAAGATTTAACAATACTAAATCAGTTGATGTTGAACCTTGTGGAATAATGGAGCAGAAAGGTTTTCAAGAGAACTCTATAAGAAATTCAGCTTTAAATGTAAGCAATTTAATAGGTTGGAGAAGGTATCCTGACAAGAGAGCAGTTGGTTAAGATTGAGGAGAAAAGATCATGGGCAGGAGGGTGAGGGCAATGTGTGTTGTACGAACTTTGGAGCATGCAGCTCCTTCCTTCCTTCCTTTTACTCCAAC
The DNA here is from genome assembly GCA_016271365.2 of Neoceratodus forsteri. Taxonomy (NCBI): domain Eukaryota; kingdom Metazoa; phylum Chordata; order Ceratodontiformes; family Ceratodontidae; genus Neoceratodus; species Neoceratodus forsteri. Next base: position 807,670,016 of record CM057449.1, on the reverse strand, counting down.
CATGTACATGTTTGGTACATAATCTCTGCCCTCCTCCACTATTGCTGCCTACTGGAGGTGTTTATATAATATTTAGGGGGTGCAGGGGCATGTCCCCCTGATATCACACTAGTTGTCTGGGATGCGTTTGTTTGATACGGTTTGCAATCCCACTACTTCTTGATCTTATTTGTCCTGGAATTATGTGATGTGAGTGCCTCCTGTAGGACATGTCCCGAAAAGGCGACCGAACAATGGCAACTGCCGCATGGGTGAGAGGGAATTTGTATGACATAAAATGTGAGTGATGGCAGCAGGAGAGGATTGGAATGGCAACATGCACATGGTAACCATGGCAGGGAAGAAGAGGCACTGGGCACTGTGGCAAGGGCACCAAGGGATGGGTGACATTGACAGGGTGACTTCCAGTGTCTGAGATGCACACAGCTAGTGGACATGGGTGGCAGGCATGCAACATGCCGCAGGAGGGTTATGCACCCACAGTGCCCACAGCAGTAGCACAGCATGGCCCATGAGAGACACCTGCCACAGGATGCCCAGGGATGGTGGCCATAACTGCAGCTGTGATGGGCCAGGGCATGCCTGGGTCAAAAGGGCAACTGCAGGGGATGCGGTGAAGGACTGGGTGGGTACCCATGGCAGGGTGGCACTGCAATAGGCCGAGAGGAGGGACTGCCCACTGTGCACCCTCTGGGCTGCGGGGTGGGGGATGACTCTCTCTCTTTCCCCTCTGTTGCCCGTGTCTGGTGGGCCATTTGCCCGGCCATGCCTCCCCTCGCTTCCCTCACTTGTGCTCCCCTTTAGCACCACCACCTCTCCTTGCTCCTCCTGGTGCCCATGACCTCAGCTTGCTAGTGCCTCAGCTGCCTACTCCACTGTCCCTGTCACAGCCATCCTGTGTGCACTGTACCCTGGAGGGCTGTTCCCACGTCTCACCTCCCCTGAGTGCAGCCTGGTGGAGCTCGCGGTCCTGCTGGTTGCTAGTGTGGGGTGCACCCTTGCAGAGAATGAGTGGTTCTCACTCTTCCACTGTCGTTCTGTGTTTCTGGGTGCTCTCTCTTTATGCTGATGCTCTTTTGGCATCACCTACAGACACAGTGCTGTTGCAGTTGTGCTCTACATGGCGGCTATCTTTGTCCTCACTCCAACAAATTCTGGCTTCTTACTGTTGGCCTCTTGACATTCAGTGAGCTTGTTTGCACCCAAATGTGGATGACCTATTGCAGAACCTTAAATGACCAAAGCATTGTATGCCCAGATGGGGGCTGGTTAAAAGAATAATAGAAATGGGAAATATGAGGAACAACACATAATTATCTACACAGGTTTGAAACATTTCCCTTGACTCCATAGTTCCCAATTGTAAAATTAATGTGATCCTGAAATCTTTTCAAGAGGTAAAGTAGTTTTTGTTTGTTTGTTTGCTTTTTTGTTTTTCAGTTTGGCTATCCTTGATAATGAAACTGAAAATGAAATGAAATCCTGCCCTCATGTGGGTTGTGTTAACTGCTACATTGTATACCAGTACAAGGGTTAATTTCCATGTTTTCCCATTCTCCTATCATATGATAATGCCGGAATATAAACTGCTAACCATTGTCATTAGGAAGACTGTAGTGAAAGTCATAGAGAGGAGTTGGATGACTTGGGGGGGGGGCTCAAGGGGCAGCCTAGGATATTTCAGCCCAATCAGTCCCATTATGTGCATAAGGTCAGAGTTCGAGTTGTGGTACCTAAGCTGAGAACATGGTGATTTAGGTAAATGTTTTTATTTAAGGTTCTGGAAATGCAGCTACCGGGGAGAATTGTGGTGCCTCTGGGCCCTATGCAGTCTCCATTTAGATCTGTATGGTGATTAAGTTCAGTCCTATAACTCAGCGGACTTCAAAGGGAGTATGGAGTAGGTTAGAAGTTGTATCACAAGAAAGCCTATCAGACTGGTTAGAGTGCTGGTGATATATTTTGTTTGTTCTCTGGTAACCAGGTAGGGCCCACTGGACACACGGCCCATTTACAAGGGTGAACCAGGAGCACTGGGGAGGCTAGGTGACTTGCTCAGGGTTACGCAATAGCAAGTGGAGGTTGTGGGAATCAAACCCAGGCTTGTTTACAGCTCATTCCTTTAATTTCTAAGCTACACTTCCTACCCAATATCACAAAACCATGGGAGTGGGAAATGTGGAAGGTGGGTACCAGAACAGCCAGCTATTTGGGACATTCTAGGGGTCCATTTATGGGGTTACTGAAAAGAGGAATTTGTGGACACAATCAAGCTTGTGGGGCACACATGCCTCCATAGCTGGGAAGGACAGGATTGAAAAGTGCAATTGGCCACATGAGTGTGGGCTCATTGTCCAGGGACTCAAGGGTGTGGCTAAGTGTAGCCAATATGTGCATTAGGAGGAGTGTCCTGTTTGATTCCTGCTGCTAGGAAACTAAAATACAGAGGTGATTTAAAATCCTCAAAGGTTTATTTTATTGGTGCAAACATGAAGTGCACTAAAACTAGGTACAGCTACTGGAGCAAATTGTCCTAACCTTGGAGTAGTGGAAATGATCTTTGGATGCTGTGTCTTCTGTCCAGGAGGGGAATTGCTGTTCTGCTGGGTTAGAGGAAAGTGCTGATTTTGGAGTGAGGCACCACTGCACCACTGAGCAGCAGAACTTTTGGTTTAAATGTTATTTACCCTAACATTACATCTCCTTACTTTAGTGTTGAAATGATGCTTAAACAGTTTTTTTTTTTTTATAATGAATGTCCTTACTTTTTAAAAGAGGAAATTGATAGACACATATCAGTTTGTTTTGATAATGACAGCCTTCAGCCTGCATTGTTGATTCTTTTAATGGCAAGCAGTACCTGGTCACAATGCATTCCCTACCCTTATCCAGCTCTGTCAAACAGTCCCCATAGTACAGTAGCATTCTTACCATCACCCCACCCCACCCCATACCAGGCAGTCCTTGGTGTCCACTGGTACCCCTCTCAACCTTCTCCTGTACCAAGATGTCCCTGGTGTCCAGCTGTTAGAGATGCAGTGAATTTAAATTCTGCCAGCGAAGTGAACACAAAGTGGGCACTTTGCGTTGCTACTCTGCTACGCAGAGTGGGCAATGCAAAGTGCTCACCCCACCTTGTCATTACCACTTCATGTTAAGGCGGAATGGCAATGCGAAGTAAGGCAAAGTCATTGTTTTTAATGGGCTTCGCGTTCCTCATTATGATTCTAAGTGACCCACTTGGTGTTTCAGATTTGGCAGCCCCCCCACACATCACATGGCTAACAGTACTGTAAGTCACATGCTCTTTAGCTAGGCAGGAAGAAAGAGAGTCATACAAGCAGACACTTTTACTTTCTCTTGTGTAGATGGAGAGAGAGTAGTGTGTTTTGTGACTGCTGATACTTTGAGATCAGAACGAGGAGTAGATTTAAACTTTGATTTAGACCCAACAGCTTTTCTAAAAGCTACATTTTTTTTGTCTTTTCTGTACTCTTTTTTTTACTTTATATGCTCTTTCTGTAAATTTTATTTTTCTTACAGGCTTAAAATACATCCAAGTAACTATTAAAAAAAAATGAATGTTGCGATTCGTGACGTGATCATAAATCTTGATTTGTGACTGCATTTGTGACAGTGATGATGACAAAATGCAAATACCTACGGCTGTACTTCCCCAGACCCCCCCGATGAGGTGTGACACAAAACTCCCGACTTAAAAACACTCACTAATGAGTACAATGGTGGGGTGGTAAAGCATGGAGAGATACTACAAAACAGGCTTAAAATACATCCAAGTAACTATTAAAAAAAATTTATGTTGTGATTCGTGACGTGATCATAAATCGTGATTTGTGACTGCATTTGAGACCGTTCGTGATGATGAATAACGTGATTTGTATCACGAATGACTCATGATAATGGTCCTGACTTAAAAACGCATATTAATGAGTACAATGTTCATGTAGAATTATGCACCACACCTGTCCAGTAATCTGAAGGGAAGCCAAAGAAACAACTGTGACTTAAGTTAGAGATGGAGATTGGGCCCTAAAGAGATGCAAATGCACAGACAGATTAAGATTGCGCTGTGCACTGAAGAGATGCAGATGCAAAGGCACAACACCTAAGCAGTGCTCACCATCAGAAATTCAAAAATCTGGAAAATAATTCCTTTGCCAGTTGGGGCAAGCCGTGGGGGGGGGGGCAGTGTACAGCACTGCTGCAGTAACAGTCACTAGTTCTAGTACTAGTAAAGATACCACAAAGAAGTACAAAAATTACACAGCTGCAGTGGATAGCAGGTTCACATTGCTGAAATTATGTGGCACAATAAAAGGTGTCTGATTTGATGACATATGTCACACACATACTCACACACACACTAAGTAATGCATAGCAAATTGAAAACTTCAGTAATATAACCACATATTTTAAACAAACTAAAATTATACACTGCTGCACCACAACAATCAGCCAAAACTGGCAAGAATTATTGAAAATATTACTGTCTGTACATTAACACAGTTATACAAGAAAAATATCACCAAAACAGAAAGCTCTGTCTTTTTCTCCAAGTTAATCTACCTACACCACAGATACGCCCTTCCCCCAAAGCACACTTCCACTGTCTCTCAGTACACAGACTGAATATTGTACATTAACATTCAAAATCCACACACAAACAATAAACGCACGATGATATAAGCACAGGAGGGTTTCCTATAATTGATGAACTAAAGTTTCAGCAAAACAAATGACTCCAAAAGGCTTTTTTAACAGCTTTTAGAAGGTTTGAATCACAGAGCTCTCAGAGCAGATTGTCTCCTACAGCTTCATACACACATTACCCCAAACTGAGGCTGTGCAGAACAATTTAGAGCCCATGTGACCTGAAATCCATGAATCACTGCAAAATTCTCCTTTGGAGCTTAAAAACAAGGTGAGTAGGCGGAGTACATTGTTTTCAATGTACCGCCTTAAGAAAATAATAGATGTAGTGGTTTGGGAAGGCGGAGTAACGTGAAATCATTATAATGCGAAGTACTCCACTTAGCGTTGCGGAGCACCCTGCGAATCTGCCTTCACCCAGCGGATTACTTCACGGAGTGAACGAATTGGGGCCACTTTGCCCACCACTACCAGCAGTACCTCCATCACATACCCAGCTCCATTCCAAGTACTATGTCCGTGGTATCCAGTGTAGTGGTAGCTGAAATTGCAAAAATCTGAGTTGTGTACTTTTAATGAAAATGTACCATTTTTGTGAACTTCAGCGTGATTTTGTGAATTTTCTATAGTATATTTAAAAGCACAATTTTCACATAGCTTTGTATTTCTCTCATGAAATAATATGCACTCTCGTTTAGTAAGCAAAATTTATGCTAGAAGTTGCATGAGTCACATAAACACCTACTCATGATATGGGAGTCATTTTGTGATCCACATGCATTTTTTGCACAAATTAAATGAAACATCACAGTTTTCAGATTAGCTTTTGCTGAAATGTGCACTTCCAAAATGAACAATATTCCTACTTAAAACTAGCACTATCTCATCAAAGCACTAATACTATCTCATCAAATGGCACTTTTTAATAGAGGGATGGAGATCCGGCCCATGATTCCTTGGTATTTTATACTTAGAATACTTAAAATAAATGTTTCCTTTCCTAATCTGTCATGAAAGACTTGAGAAGTTTTTTATGTTATTTTTTCTGTCGCTGTAGTTTATAATGTTATTAAGGAAGGCTGAAAGCTTATATTTCAAAGGAACAATGTATTTTTCGGGACTTAGTACAAGCACCCTGTTAATAAGGGTGTCCTGCGTCCTGTGTAGCAACATGATACACTTGCAGAGCTATAATTACAGTTCTGCAGTATTGAAATTCATCATGTATTGGCAGTGCTAGTCTTTTCAGTCCTGTAAAACTGTGTTACTGTTTGTCTTTAAATAAACATTTGCAATTTTTTTGTGAGGCGATTAGTCAGTAGAAATACAATCAGGGCACTTAATTAAATTCTGCAAAATTGTGTCACAGTTTTGATTTTAAAAGAAAATGTTGAAATTTTTTGGTACTTAGCCATCCTGTAGAAATATAATCCCCATACATCCAAAGGGATGTCCTGCATCATGTGCCACTGTTCAGTAGAGATGCAGAGAAGTAAAATTCCACCATCCAAGTGGTTGTGAAGTGATCACTTCACATTACTGTTCCGCTACACGGAGTGATCATTTTTAACCCTCACTTCACCACGTCACATTGACATATGACTTCGTGTTGTGCACTCTGCCCTATTCCGCTTTAAGGCAGAGTGAGAATTCACAGGCAGCACACACATATCACATGGCTTACACAGTGTAGGTCACATGCTTCAGACAGGCAGGCAGGCAGGAGGTTACAGGCAAAAACACTCTCCAATGTGGGCTGACTTACATGTTTTGCATAGGGTGTGACAAATGGCTCGACTCTGCGAATGGCCGAGGGTGGGGTGTGGACATGTGATGAAGAGGGGTGCACAGGTGAAAAGTTCCCAAATGAAGTTATTTTCCCCAGTTTACATACGGGGTTGATGTACCACTTGCACTAGACATACTGTATTGACCACCACCACCACCACCACTGCTACTCTGACCACCACTTGACAAGATTTCTAAATCATAATCCTCCCCCTCATCATGTCTGCAGTAATCCTCTGGTGTTATTTCATCACTACTGCAGACATTCTCACTTGGTCTTACACTCATGTAAGGGGATAGCATGCTCAGTAAGGTTGATGATGAGGGTGAATGCCCCACTATGGCATTAGCTGCCATCTGGTGCCTGGTCCACAGTGCCATATACCTGTTCTTAAGATGTGTATGCTGGCCCCCCCATGCCCAGATAACTCCCCTTTTTACCTCGACTCACACACGCATGGCAAAGCTGGCAGATTGCAACTGACTCATCATTTGCATCTTGCACAAAAAAATCCCAAACAAGGGATTGTGATCCCCTACTTTTAACATGTCCCTGATGCTGCTTATTATTGGACTCCATTTTTTTAACCCCTGAAATGGAGGGTGTGCTACATGATTTTTCAGGCTGGACACACTTGGACTCCAACTGACCACCACAACTAACTATAATTATTGCTGGGTCATCATCATTATCATCAACAGGAATCACTAAATCACAACTTTTTTGAGGAGGGGGGATTTAATGCCAACAGACCCAGACACAGCCACCTTGACTTTATTTTTCTCCAGTTCCCAACAGGGGGTCACTGACATCATTATCATATTCATCAACATCATCTACATCCATATTTGGATGCTGTCATGTGGAGAACGTGTTCCAACCACAGCATCATTAACATCACCTGATATTTTTGCACCACACTTTGAATCATTGGTTGGCAAAGGCATGACCTCAACAGCACTGAAAGAAATTTGATATTGTGAGTTATCATTGCCAGGATCAGAATCATGTTCAGCTACCATGGGGATGTTAATGGGGAGTATGGCATCATCTACACTGTCAGTCACAGCTTTAGACTCAACTATATTTTTTGAAATGGTTAACTGGTCAGAAGTGGAACTTGAGGCAGCAATACTCATGCCAGCAGAAACTGCACTAACACCACCAGCTGGGAAAACATAATCTCCTCCAACTATGGGAGAAGCTACAGATCGCTCTGTAAAAAACATTGCTGGATATATCCCTTTACTGACATCAGCTATCCACTTCTGCATACTACCATGCCCATGGACAATCTTGCCACTGGTGCAGTGCCATGGCCAGAAACAGCTTTGCTTGCACATCTTTTTGCAGGCATTTTGGAGGTTCGTCAAGAAAGTTCTAAGTAAATTTAGATTTCTGAACTTTCAGTCTGGGCCGGTGGATATGAAGCCAAAAAAAACAACAACTATGGCTTGCAGATGGAGACTTGGCACTAAATAGATGCAAAAGCACAGACAGATTAAGATTGCACTGTGCAATAAAGAAGAGATGCAGACGCAGTCACAACAACACTTTTACCAGTGCTCACAGTCACAATCAAATCTGGAAAAGAATACCTTTTGCCAGTTGGGGGCAAGGGGTGCAGTGCACTGCAGTAACAGTCCAAAACCAAGATACCACAAAGCAGTACAAAATCATGTAGGTGCAGTGGATAGCAGGTTCACACTGCTGTAATTACTCTGTGCACAATAAAATGTGTCTGACTTGATGGCACGTGTCACACACACATTCACACACACACACACACACACACACACACACACACACACACTACAAGTAATGCGTAGCAAATTGAAAACTTCAGTGATATAACCAATTCTTTTAAACAAACTGAAATTATGCACTGCTGCACCACAACAATCAGCGAAAAAAAATTCAAGAATTACTGAAAATATTGCTGTGTGTACATTAACACAGTTATACAAGAAAAATAAAACCAAAACAAAAAGACTGCCTTTTTCTCCCAGTTTTATCCTACCTCCACCATAGTAACGCCCCTCCCCCAAAGCATGCTTCAAGTGTCTGTCAGTACAAAGACTGAATGTTCTAAATTAACTTTCAAAATCCACACCAAACAATAAACATTAAATGATATGAGCACAGGAGGATTTCCTACAATCGAAGTACGAAATTATGAACAAAAAAGTGGCTCAAAAAGGCCTTTTAACAGTTTTTAGAGATTTGAATAGCAGAGCTCTGAGAGGCAACTGTCTCGATCTACCACTACACACACACACTACACAGAACTGAGGCTGTGCAGTACAATCTAGAGCCCATGTGACCTGCAATCCCATGAATCACTGCAAAATTTGCCTTGGAGCTCAATAACAAGGCAAAGTGATGCAAAGTACATTGATTTCTATGTACTTCGCGTTAAAATTGGCTGAGAAGTGGTTGGGGGAAGGCGGAGTAATGTGAAGTCATTGTTATCAATAGACTTCGTATTCCTCATTATGAAGCGAAGTACTCCGCTTCGCGTTGCAGATTACTTTGCGGATTACGCATTACTCCGCAAATTGTTTCACAGAGGGAATTTTGGCCACTTCGCTCGCCTCTACTGTTTAGTACACCTGCAGTGCTGTGAATACAGTTTGGCAGCAGTGAAAGTCAGCATTTTTCCAGTAGCCCCTGTGATGAATGGTCATACAAAATTCTGTCTCTGTTTTGATTTTAATTAAGAATGTGACTTTTTGCTACTTGATCAGCCAATACAAATACAATCCAGTCCCTCTACTGCTAAAGGGAGGTCGTGAATTCTGTGCGGCTATGCAGCTATGCAGTACACTGGGAGTGCTGTGAATATAGTTGGGCAACATTGAAACTCACTGTATATCTGTAGCCTCTGTTCGTAACAGTCTTGTAAAACTGAGTCACTGTTTTTATTTTTAAAAAATTGAGTTTTTTTGGTACTTGATCAGCCACAAGAAATACAATGTTCATACTTCTAAAGGGAGGCCCTGCATCCCGAAATTTGCTGTATGCGCTCAGCTCCACAGAGCCGGAGAGACCGTCCAGGGAAGAGGAGGAACCTTGCTGAGTGCCCCCCCGCACTGAGCGCCCGAGGCCAGTCTTCGCCCAGCGGGTGGGCGGCATCTCAGCGGCGCTCAGCTCCACAGAGCGGAGAGACCCTCAGGGAAAATTACTGCAAAGCGCAGCCAGTGGGCGGAGTGCCTTCCACGGCTTCGCATCCGATTGGTCCCCGCTGCTCCTGGTTTCTTGCTTGCTAGATTTGCTTTTATATAAGGAAAAGTTTAGCTTAGGGTATTGTGTGTACAAATTTCCACAAAAGAGCTGAACACTGTAATTGGGGAGGGAAATTGTGAGAGGTGTTGCTTGTAAAAAAAAAATAATTACAGCCTTCCTGTGTTTATGTGCATAGCCAGACGCTTTGGCGCCTCTACCCCCATCCCTTAGCCTTTCTAATGTTAATTTTGGGCCCCCCCTGCTGCTCTGCCTGTGCCTGAGCTGTAAAATCCTTTAAATTCTACCTGCTCTTTCTTGTCTCCCCAGAGGAGGAACCTTGCTGAGCGCCCCCCGCACCGAGTGCCGAGGCCAGTCTTCGCCAGCGGGTGGGAGGCATCTCCAGCCGGAGCTCAGCTCCACAGAGCCGAGAGACCCTCCAGGGAAGGTACAGCAAAGGCGCAATTTTATGCCCACCACGCCTTCCCCTCTTCTAGACTTTCTTAAATAGACACTTTCCATCAGCGTTATTAAAACCATGCCGCTCGTCCTGTTAAACCTATAGCCTGCCTTATATTCCTCATTGATACTACACTATGGATTACCAGATTACTACCTATGCTATCTATTCTGATGCCACAACTAGACTGGGTTCCCACCTAGCATCTGATAAGGCACACTGCCCTTGCCATCTTATACTCCGCCTTTATTCAAGTCCAAACAATTCTTGTATCTCACTGTTTACCGAACCTCCTATCCCATTGCTAGACTAAACACCCTCCTCTAATATCTGAGTAGGCTCCCAGTATGAGCTAAGTATACCACCTTTATAATCTATGACACAGGCAACTACTGTGAGCAGATCATAAGATATTACCTACAAAATCTCTGATCACCTTCATAATGAGGAACTTTCTTTGGAGCCTCCTTATACTACTACTATTACCTGAACTAAGTAAAAGATGCAGACATCCACAGGATGCCAAGCAGAGTGCAGATACCACATTCTCGTTCTGCTGCAATTCTACAGCAGCCCCAAGAGATTGGATATGTACCTATGACCTTCCATTGATACGATGCTACCCATTTATTCTTTACTACGGAGGGACACAGTCGGCATTGCATTTGTTTGGTGTCTGTCTCCAACTGTATACAGAACAAGATCCCACGACTATCTCTGTTAAAGTTTTAATCCTTTCCTTTACAAGAGGATGAAAAACCGAATCTGGATGGCAAATAAGAATTCCACAGAATAAAAAAATGAAATAAAAAGGCACCTATAAGAACTTATACCCTATCTCTGGCGGCAACTATGAAACTACTGCTCCTACTACTAATATGCTCAGGGAATGTGGAACTTAACCCTGGGCCACCAGGGACTATCACTGCACCTTCAGAACTAGCAAAGATTAAAGGACTAAGCCTTCTACATATTAATGCATGTAGCCTTTTAAAAAAAATCACATTGCTCCAAGCCTGGGTTAGCCACTCACTACCCGACATCCTGGTAGTCTCTGAGACATGGCTTAGACCTGATACAGCCGACAGAGATATAAACTTACTTAACTACCAAACATTCAGAGCTGATAGATGGACAAGAGGAGAAGGGGTAGCAATATATGTAAAGGCCAACCTATCTGCAATTTCTCTTGCCTCTTACTCTATGGCAAAAGAATTTGAGTGCCTATCTCTTAAAATAACCCTTTCCAAAAATACCTCACTGCAGCTGATTGGCTGTTACAGACCTCCCTCAGCTGGCCTCAAGATACTGTCCTATTTGGGTGACTTGATTAAACAAGGGAATGGAGAAACCATAATTATAGGCGATTTAAACCTAAACTGGCTTTCTAAGGCAGCTACACCTCTAATTTCATTCTGCGACATGCATGGGCTTACACAGCTTATAAATGAACCTACTAGAATGAATAAAAAGAACCCAAAAAATAGCACGCTTTTGGATGTACTATTTAGTGAGTAAACCGCACCTCTTTTCACATACTGGAGTTCTGTTCAACGACATTAGTGATCATTGTTCTATTGCGGCAATTAGGTCAGCATGTAAGATTTCATCCCCCACAAAATTCTTGTTGAGGAGATCAAAAAAGAACTTCAACATTGAGGCATACCTAGACGATATTAAGTACTCCACAAGATGGCAAGAATTCTATCTAGTGAACACAATGGAGATTGCATATGGTGTTCTAAATGACATCATCACAAATGCTCTAAACATTCATGCACCAGTCTCTAAACTACATATTAAAAATAAAACCTGTCGTTGGTTTAATTCTGACCTTAAATCCACCCTTCTAGAAAGGACAAGCTTTGGAAAAAAGCCGAAAACTAAATTAGCCTCTGATTGGGAGCAATTCAGAAAAGCCAGGAATCTTTGCACCAAGAAAGTACAGACACAAAGCTGCATATTACATGACTGAATTAGACTCCTCATACTCCAGCCCTGCCAAGTTTTGGAACACTATAAAAGATATAACTGGCCATGTCCCAAGTAACTCCTCCCAACAAAACTACAATGTGGAAACAGAACCATCAATGACAAAATTGAAGTATTGAAGCTTTCAATAATCATTTTACAACTGCTGGACTAGTCTCCTCCAGCCAACCAAATGAGAGTACATCTAGGGATTAAGAATACTGATGCAAGGGTGACTGACTCCATTTTCTCCTTCACTCCAGCCACGCTGAAGCAAGTCGAAGAACTAATCTTACAATTGGACATAAAAAAGAGTGCAGGCGCAGACTCCCTTGACCCATACTTTTTAAAAATTGCCATACATGTATTAGCAGTGCCAATAACGCATCTGTTTAACCTTTCTCTACAGTCTGGAGTCATCCCATCAATCTGGAAAACCGCTCAAGTGATTCCTCTTCTGAAAGCCGGGGATCCCACAGACCTTAATAACTACAGACCAATTTCCATTCTTACTGTGCTGTCTAAACTACTTGAAAAATTGTGAGCACCCAGCTAAGAGAATATCTAGAAACCAACAATCTTCTAAACCCAGCACAATCTGGTTTCAGAGCAAACCACAGCACCATAACAGCTCTTGCAAAAGTCACCAATGATTGGCAACTTGAATTGGATAAAAAAAATTGTGTATGTGCTGTCTTCTTAGACCTAAGTAAGGCCTTTGACACGGTTGACCATGACCTGCTCCTCTCCTCACTAAGGTCTATTGGACTTGACACCAATTCCATTAGAAGGTTTAACAACTATCTTACAGGAAGAACCCAACAGGTAAAGGCTGAAGGAGATATATCCCCATTCAGACCACTACAAAGAGGAGTACCACAAGGATCTATTCTTGGCTCTATCCTCTTCGCCGTATATATCAATAGCATTGACACAAATCTTACCAAAGCCACTGTACACCTGTTTGCTGATGATACAGTACTGTATGTCAGTCACCCTTCTCCTACAACAGCCTGCAAAGAACTACAAGCAGAATTCGACCTACTGCAACTCCAGCTGCTGGAAAAAAACTTCTATTGAATGCAAAAAACTAAGGCAATGTTCTTTTCCCCACAGGTGCAGGCAAAATACTCAATCCCAATCGATCTCCCTAAACTATCCACTGCACTTGGTGAAAATCTTGAATATGTCACAAAATTCAAATACCTGGGGTATGGCTAGATAGTAGATTAGACTATCTAGAACATCTGGAAGAACTACTAAAAAGCTTAGACAAAGACTTGGACTTTACTATAGAATAAGGCACTTCCTTTCAAGTGATTCAAAAAAGAAGATGGTCCAGGCCACATTCCTCTCAGTTTTAGACTACGCTGACTTCCTATACAATCACTGCCCTACGGTATGCTTGAACAAATTAGATACACTATACCATAGAGCTCTGAGGTTTATCACAGACTTACCATACAGTACTCACCACTGCTTGCTATACTCCGCAGTTGGTTGGCCCTCACTTCAATATAGAAGGGATAGGAATGCATTACTATGGACTTACAGAGCAATATCACAGCAGCTCCCAAAATATATCTCAGACTGTTTTCCACAAGCCTCATCAAGTAATTATGCATTAAGAAGCCTGAACTTCATTACTCTTAAAGTGCCTAAGTTCCACTCTCGACATGGCAGACATGCTGTTAGTTATGTATTATCCACCCTATGGAACACAATGCAAAAGACACTGAAAGTGAACAAGCTCATATCTATTACAGTCTTTAAATATCTATACAACAAAATATTCAAAGAAAATGTAACTGCTTCCGCCAACATTAGACTAACCCTCCATCTTTTCTACCAGCTGGACGACTATTCAAGGTAGCTCCTCAGCACCCTACAGCAGTTGCTTCACATCTCATTAACCTTTACTACAATCCTTCCTTCTTAAGCATTATATACTTAGTCTCCTTACACTTTCAGTTTTTACTTCCCAGTCCCATCCCTCCCCTTGACCTACTATTGATCCCTCTTTGACACGGCCCTTTCCACTCCTTCCCTTTCACCACCCCTGGCCACAACACTCTGTATACACTCCTTTCGTCCCCCCTGTCACTGCTTCAGCCGGTATTTGCCTCCTACAAATCATTTCCTGTAGATATATTTTCCAGATGTCCATACAGCTCATCACCCGAGCTCAAAAACTTTCTAATAATTCCCCTGACACATTTAACCTTCACCAAAAAGTGCAAGTTTCTAAAGTATCCTCCACTAACAAGCTGGCTACTTAATGAATCATGTATATATCTTGGAGTTGTTGTTTTGTATTCATTTGCTATCCTTTCAAAGTTGTGTATTCTTTGTATGTTATATGTCATACAAATTGTATCTTGACCCTACCAGGTCCATCTTGCAAATGAGCATTGCTCAATGATGTTCGCCTGGATAAATAAAGATTTGATTGATTGATTGATTGATTGATATTGGTAGCCACTGCTCTATGAAATTTGTTGTATATGGGTAGCCATTGTTCTTAACAGTGATGTAAAACTGTGTCACTGTTTTGATTTAAAAAGAAAACTGTGACTTTTTTGGTACTTGATCAGACAGTAGAAAAACAATCCCTATTCTGCCACATGGAGATCTTTCATCCTGTGTTGCTGTGTGGTATGCCTGCAGTGCGATGAATACAGTTTGGCAACACTAGAATTCATTAGGTATCAGTAGTGCCATCCTTAACAGTCCAGTAAAATTGTATCACAGTTTTGATCCTAAAAGAAAATTGTGACATTTTTGTACTTCATCAGCGAATAGAAATACAAGCCATATTCACCTAAAGGAGGTCTTGCATACTGTGTAGCTGCATGGTAAGCCTGCAGTGCTATGAATGCAGTTTGGCAGCACTGAAATTTGTCATAGATTGGTAGCTTTTGTTCTTTTTTTTTAATTTACTATGCTTTTTTTCCTGCTGAGTCATCGGTAACTCAGCCCTTGGTCACTGCCCCTCTGTACCCCCACCTCCGGCAATGACCGAGCTCTCCACAGTCACCCCTGGCTTGCCCCCCAGAGGGCGGGGTTGCAGAGCTGTTCCCCTACCAGCTCTGCACTACAAGTATCTGGTTGGGAGAGCTGGTACCAGAGGCTAATCGGGGCCCAGAGGGAAGGGCGCCATGGAGACGAGCCAGCAGCATTTTTACCCCTTTAAGCAGGGTGGGGATGTACAATGACAACTGGTGTCCACTCCGCCCTGAAGTCTTGCTGGTGTCAGTGCGTTGCAGTGAACCCTGCCTCTGCTGGGTGCCACTTGTACATCGAGCACTCAACCCCCCTCCCTCCCGGAGAAGGAGAGCAGTCCTAGGGATGCTCGATCCTTCTCCCCCAAGCCAGTCCTCCAATGACCCAGCTCCATTTTCGAACCCGGGTCGCCAGCATCACAAGTGGAAATCCAACCGCTGCGCTGACAGGCCCGTGGTAGCTTTTTTTCTTAACCGTCCTGTAAATTTATGTCACTGTTTTGATTTAAAAGAAATGTAAATCTATTTTTGTACTTGATCAGCCAGTAGAAATATAAACTATATTCTCAAAAACTGTAATGTTTGGGAAACAAAGTGGTCAACATCATGGTGGCCATGGGAGAATGTAAATCCAGCAATGTGGACAAGGTGGGAGAGCTCAAATTTCTGGTTATTTCCAAGAAGTAAACCCTTGCTTAGAAAATGATAGTACAGCAATTATAGCTACATCATCCAGGTTCACCCAGTTTGTTGTGACACACAACAGGGCAATGACCATTAGGGCAACACTACAATGCAGACAGCACACATCACGTGCGGCAATTGTAGCGCCCGACCCTAGTTGTGCCCCATGCACAGGACACCCCACACCATGGTGAGCTCCATACCCCACACCCTCTGAAAAATTAATATAATCACATTTATGTCAGAGGTGTAGGGGGCAAGGAGTGTAACACCCCTATTTATGGTGGCAATGACGGTGGGCACTGTGAAATCCAGATCACCAGAATGACAGATGAACTGGTTGTGGCACCCACATTGCCGTCACCCTAATGACTTTGCCCTGGTGATGGGATACCCATCATCCAATCATTCTGATTCAGCAGATGATTACAAACTACCTGCTGTGAAGAAAGGTACTCAAGCCAAATAAATAGATGATTAGAGCATTGCAGCATTACACATGAGCAGTGGAGTATTAGATGAAGAGGGGCAACAAAGTCAGTCATGATTGGAATGAAAACAGTGAACTCAGTGAATACAATAAGCTTGGAGTCTTACCATCTAACAGTATCAACTCTGGGATACTTAAGATGGATACCAAGGTTGCTAAATCATTACAAACACTAATAGTGTCAGTGGCTCTGCAGGTTGTACACTCACCTCTAAGGTTGAAAGATTGGAAGGTTGTGGTTTCAAACCCCAAATCAGGTACTCAGAGTGACATCCCAATACTGACACAGCAGTACAGCATGAGGGGGATGCTGCACTCTTGAGGTGCCATCTCTTGGATGAGACATTCAATTGAAGTCCTGCCTGCCTGTCCCAGTAGTTGCTCAAGTTCGTGTTAAAAAAGATTGTGATTGGTTGACCATCCATGGCACTCCAGACATTACACCATGGGTTTTAGCAGGTTTTAGAAAAATATCCATCACAATACATTACATAGAGAATTCAAACAACAAATTACAACCAATATCAAAACATACACTTTTTCATTTTATACTAGCTCATATTCACACCATCCAAATAACCCCTCCAGCTTCTACCAATAAAGCCATGCAATTCCTCGCCAAAGTACTTGAAACATATTCTTATGCATCTATATGTGTTCACAGTCTCTGACTTCCTTTATTTCATTCCTCATAAGTTGTGATAATGCTTCCAATATTACATCTTTTTTCTGTAAAGCATACTGGCATCTGGCTTGCCAAATACACCATTTCAAGCATGCAAATATAACCTGTGTCATACCTGGGTCCTTTTGAGTTCAGGGGCTCAATTTTCAAAGGCCAAACTTTGGTGCAAGGTGTCTGTGACAAGCGGCTTTGTCGCTAGCAGCACCTTGTGTCAAAATTTGTGGCCATCTTGATTTTTGAACACAGGCTGCATCAAAATCAGGATGCCTTGCACCAATGCCACCCTGTACCAACCTTATGTCAGAAGCACCCTTGCAATAAATTGCAAGGGGTGCTTGCACCATGGTGGGGCTGCACCATACTGTGTCAAAATGTTGTATGCTTAATAGCTTATGGCATTATGGTGAAACCTGGACCTGTGGGCTCTCCAAGTTGGACCCCCATCCAGAGTTAGACTCTTTAGTGGGGGTCTGGGAGGTGCAGTCCCCATAACAGGCGGTGTGGGGTGGAGCCCCCACAGAAACAAAGAAATAAAGAAATTGCGCAATACAGTTGCTGCTTATAGCATTCTGCCGTGCGACATATTGACCCTGTGCCGGGCTGCACCATCCTCTTTTTTGAAATTTTAGAAGCCCCACCAAGGTTGCAACAGGGGCTGAATTTTGACCAGCCAGGAACTGGACTAAGGGCCCTGAACCACTGCCAGGCAAGGAGACAACTGGGGGGGCGAAAGGTGGGGACTTGGGGCAGAGGAAGTAGGTGGGATGCCAATGGGGGGACAGGGCACTGAGATAGTGTAAGGTTATCGAGGAGGCACCCGGTGGAGGTGCCATGCACTGTGAGGCAGAGCTGATTGGCCCATGTAGAGGGGGGTGGGCAGGGATGGGCCTTGACCAGGACCCCAGTTGGACACAGCTCTGGTGCCTGCCCTAGAAGACCCACTGACCCCTACATGCAGAGGGTGGTACTGGCAGTGGGTTGCGGCATGCAATCAGTTTATGGGTACATTTCCCTGGCACTGCAACCTTTCCCTGGTACAAAAACCTCTGTGTGGTGGAAGACAGATGAGCAATTACACTGCTGGGGTCTGTGAGTCCTCGGGGGCATGTGCCAGGGCTGTGTCCACCTGGGATCTGGGTTACAGTCCATCCTACCACACCACAAGCCAAAGTAGCTGTCTCCTAGTGCAACGCCCTCTGCAAAACCACCTCAAAACACAGTGCAGTCATAAACACGTCACCCTCCATGGAACCCTAGCCAGTCCTCTGCTCCCCACCTACGTAGACATCTTCCATCCCCCACCTTTGCAGCAGCCAGTTTGTACCAGATGGAGCTTGACAGGATCTCGTCAAACCCGTTAGATGTGCAAATGTTTGGTACAACCCTGTGGCTGCAACAACTCCCAGCACGTTGGTGTAGAGATCACCACTTTTCCAGTATTCCTTCAACTAATTGACTATGCTGACTTTCTTTACAGTCACTGCCCCAAAACTGTCCTTACTAAGCTGGATGTCCAGTACCACAGCGCCTTAAGATTTATGACCAACTCTCTGTTCAAAACACATCACTGCTCACTTTACAACCAACTCGGCTGGACTTCCTTATCTGCCAGAATATGGCGTAATGCCTCCACCTGGACTTTCAAAGTCCTCACTAACAAACTCCCTCTTTACATATCCAGCCACTTTAAATCAACACCTTGCACAAACTCACTTGGGAAATATGATTACAGTATATCTTACTTGATACCCCATGGGTAAAATCTCATTCTGGCACCATATCCATTAGCCATGCATTCTCAGCCTTGTGGAACTCCCTCCAAAATACCTTAAAACTGACTCACCTTGTTAGCCTATCCTCCTTTAAATCTCTTCTGAAACCTCTGTTGAAGGAAAACTGCCAGTGCTATGCCTAGGGTCCCGACCCCTTTTGATATTTTATATGGCACTTACCCCTATATTTGCCCCTGACTCTCCCTGCTCCCCTTCTTTCTTTTGTTTTGCACTCCTGTCTGTCTATGCCCTGCTACGCCCTGAGCCTCTCTTCCTTACACCTCCCCCCCCCATCCTACTTATCTTCGACTATGCTTACCTCACCTTATGGATCATGCTATACCTTCCTCCTTACCTCCTTCCATTCCAATCATATTATGCAGTTAGCTGCTTGCACTTATGTAAAAATCTGAGTAATATGACTGTACCTTGCTATGTATTACTCACTGCATTGTGTGAACTACTGTATAAATCTGTAGTGTTTTCCTTTTATGTATACTATGTGTGTGTCCCCAGGACCACCTTGCAAATGAGTATCTCAATGGTGTATTTCCTGGTTAAGAATAGAATAGAATAGAATAGAATAGAGACTTCATAAAAAAGTGCCTTTCCAAAACCAAGGCGCTTGTACATAATTCATTAAAATAAATCAAAAACAATTAATTAAAACCATAAATAAACAGGTTAAAACTCATAGCTGCAGCATTAAAATTCAGTATATGCCAGACTAAAAAGAAATGTCTTCAGTGCTACTTTAAAACTTTGGACGGTCGGGCAATCTCGCACCTGACGAGGAGGAGAATTTCACAGGGTTGGGGCCATAAAACTGAAAGGCCTGGCCCCAGATGTCTTTAAATGAACCCTGGGAATCTCTAGCAATCCCTCATCAGTGGATCGGAGAGAGTGGGAGGGACAGTAGGGATGAGGGAGATCTTGTGGGTAACCAGGTCCCTGGTTGTGTAGGGCCTTATTGATCAGCAAACTGACCTTGAAGGTGATCCACAACCGTGCTGGCAGCCAGTGCAGTCTGCGAAGCACAGGCGTTATATGACTGGTCCTAGATGAACCAGTCAGTAGCCTGGCTGCCGCATTTTGCACAAGCTGCAGGTGGCGGATATCAACCCACTCTAACCCAAGGTAAAGGGGGTTGCAGTAGTCAAGGCGGGAGGTAACGAAGGTGTGGACCAAAGTTGGAAGATCGTACGAAGGAACCAGGTGCTTCACCCAGGTGATATTCCTCAGATGGTAGAAAGAGGTTTAGACAACTGCCAGCACCTGAGATTTAAGTGTCAAACAGTCATGAAACATAACGCCCAGGTTCCGCACCCAGTCTGAGGTAGTTAGCTGAACACCCCCAAGCCATAGACGTGAAGGTGATCCCACCAACAAACCTGTCTCCCAGTGACCTGGGTCCACAACCAACACCTCAGTTTTTTTCTGGGTTTAACTGCAGCCAGCTCACATTTGTCCAATCCTGGATTTCAGTGAGACAGTTGTTAAAAACAAAACAGCAGCATCCTGGCCAGGCACAAAGGACATTTATAGCGGAGTGTCATCTGCATAGCAGTGAAAACTCAAGCCATACCACCTAATAATGGCTTCCAACAGCAGCATGTACACTGCAAACAACATGGGTGCCAAAATGGAACCCTGCAGCACCCCACAGGATGGGGGAGTGATGCTGAGGAAAAAATACCAGACACCACCCTCTGAGTCCTACCCTCTAGGAAAGATCAAAACCATCTGAGGACCGTACCAGCCTGTCCACAGATGAACCACAGGTGCTCCAATAGCACACCATGATCTACGGTGTCAAATGCGGCAGAGAGATCAAGAAGGACCAAGATGGAATGGGTCCTTTCGATCTCTCGCTATTAAGAGGTCATTAAGTACCTGGACAAGGGCTGTCTCAGTACTATGACTCTTCCTAAATCTGGATTGGAGAGAATCATAGACATTGTGGCTGGTCAAATGATCATCAGCTGTGATGCAACCACCTTCTCAATAACCTTACCCAGAAAGGGCAGGTGAGAGACAGGCCTGTAGTTAGCCAGACAGTCTGGGTCCAAGGAGGACTTTTTAAGAAGTGGCCAAACCACGGCCTCCTTCAGAGGATCAGGGAAGATCCCCTTCTCCAAAGACATCCAGACTATCTCAGCAAGGACCAGATAGATTTTATCCACACAGCCCACTAGGAGACGTGTGGGGCCCAGGTCCAAACTATAGTTGGTTGGACGAGTGACTGGATGATCATCACAGTGTTACTGATCATGGGGAGGCTGAAGTCACACCACGCAAACTGGGTGTCTGACATCTCCTGCCGACCATCACAGCTCTCATTAGGGAGGGTCAAGTGGATACTGGACCTGATTGCAGCAACTTATCTGAAAAGAATCGAGCAAACTTCTCACACCGTTCTTGAGAAAAAGCACTTCCAGTTTGAAGACAGATTGGATTGCACAGTCTGTCCACAGTCTGGAAAAGTGGAACTGGTTAATTCTGTGCAGCAGAAATCTCCCTGGACAGGAATACTGCCTTCTTATGGGCAATTGCTGATTCATAGACCACATATTGGTCTGTCAAACTAAGTCTGTCACACTTCAGGCCCGACTTCCACCAGCGCCGCTCTAGCCTTTGCCCAGCTCTCCTCAACTCCCTCAGAGTCTCATCAAACCAAGGAGACCTGGGGAAAAGAGTGAGGGGACAAACATGAACAGGAGCAATAGAATCGAGGGCCCCTATCACTGCCTTATTATAGGCAAGTACAAGGTCCCCTGGATCAATGCATTCACTCGGTAAGCCCGATAGGTCCAGTACCGCCATCATGTCATCTGGGGAAACACCCCTCAAAGAGTGGCACTGGACCACTTCTGTAGAGGCTGGCCTACTAGGGGTGGCCTCGAAACTGAACCCAATGGCATGATGGTCAGACCACCCTACTGGTTCCACCACCAAATCGGATATCTCCATACCCAGGAGAAACACAAAGTCCAATGAATGACCACCAATATGGGTCAGGGAGGAAATATCCTGTGTGAAGCCCAGCTAGGTCATTAGCTGGAGGAAGTCCAGACCAAACTGTGAGAGTTCATCATTGACCCAGGCATTGAGATCCCCCAGAACCAACCATCTGGGGGATCCCAATGTCAGGTTGACAATGAAGTCTGCGACTTCCCACAGGAAAATATTTCTGTCTCCTGGTGGATGGTAGATGAGAAGCATCCTGCATCCCACACCCTCACCCATGATATAGTAAAAGGAGTTGGTAGTTCCCACTGGTACTTCCATTAGGCCCAGTTCCAATTTAAAACAGATGGCAACACCCCTGTCCCTACAATCTGTCCTCAGGTGGTGTATCACCGATTACCTGGTCGGAATTACTGATGCCAAAACTGGACCAGCCAGGTCTCGGTGATGCAAGTCAGGTCAGATGATCCAACAAGATCAGTTATTATAGCAGTCTTGTTCTTAATAGACCTGGCATTGCATAACACCACCTGAGTAGGATGAGAACCCGAGGAAGACTGTGTTACCTACCTGCTACAGCAGAGCCCTTGGATATGGGAACCAGACAGGGAAGACCCTTCCTGGACCCACTTCACCCCAGGGCATCTCCTTGTCCCCACTATTCCTATCCGCCCACTCCTTTCCATTCCCTCTCCAAGCCCACCCCTCATCTTCCTCCTTAAAAATAAAATTGAATTGAATTGAATTTTTAAACTAGGGGGCAGGGTCCTTGATGCATCCATAGTTTGTCACAGCTGTAAATCAGCACAAATAGTGTTGATCTAAGGGCCGACTGAAAATCAAACCCCAGGTGTTTCCAAGGTTACTTAAACTCAACTGTTTATAACAAATGTTACTGAACGTGTGCTACATCCATTTAGTTGCCAAAAATAGGCCACTAGGGGGCAGTATATGTACACTTGAAAAATAAGTGATTCTTTGTATCACTTTCCTGCACACATGCTGGACTAAGGCATTTTCTTTACTCTATGCTTTTATGTTTAGCATTACCTTTTATATATAGCTTCCCGTGCACACATGGCACAAATACATCCCTGGTTAGACCAAAAAGGAAGGTATTACCCTGTTATAGAAAGTACAGAAGAAAGCAACCAGGGCAATACATGATATGTCTGGTAAAACCTATGAGGCCCATTTGTGTGAATTGAACATGTACTCCTTGGAGGCAAGAAGAAAAAGGGGTGATGTGCATGGTACACGGAGCATGGAATAACAACTATCTTTGGGATATCACTGGACTAGAAAGCAATACAAATACTTATAAAACTAGGTCCCACCCATTAAAGTTAACAGCACCACACAGGAAAAAAGTATGGAGCACATTGTGGTTTAACCAAATGGTAGTACATGAATGGAACAGGTTACCACTGGAGGCTTCGGCTAGTCCATCAACCACAGCTTTCAAAAGCAACTGGGATGCATACACCAAAAAAATCAGAGTTTAGAGATATAGTTGGCAAGCATTTAGGACGCAAGTCCATTAAGCTCAATATAAATCCTATGAATCCTATGAACTATAGTACATCTCACATTTTGGGGGGATCCTCTGATCTATAATATTGTCAACTATGCCATATTGTTGGTCAAACATGGGTATTTTATGAAAATGCTCCCTCATAACTGTTTTATATAATGACTAATGATTATTATTTTAATAGTATCTGTTGTTAAATTCCAAGTTTTTATTTTCTGCAAACAATTCTGAACATAACTAATATTTGGAAAGCCCTTCCCTTTAATTTGCATCAGTTTCTTTCTTTCTTTCTTTCTTTCTTTCTTTCTTTCTTTCTTTCTTTCTTTCTTTCTTTCTTTCTTTCTTTCTTTCTTTCTGTCTCGGATTACAGACCTTTGAGCTGGGAGCTCATTTGTGAAGGTTCCACATCAAATAGTAAACAATCAATAGGTACATACAGGTTACATACAAGGAGTATATAAAAAGTTTCATTAGTAGTACAAACATGAATATGAGATTCAGGCAAACACTTGGTACATACAGGTTAGCATCATAGTTACACAACACGTTACATAGTTGGTTCATTCCTATGTATGAAATTTTAATATGTTCGGCACCCACAGCCTATGGAATGAGCGTCTTTTTAAATAAAATTTGCCTTGCCTTGCCTATGTATCACACATACTTCCAAACAATTCCAGGTCCAGTTTCATTTAAACCGTGATTAAAGGTTGAATATTATAACAAAAAATACACAAGGAAAATTACTAAAGGATTCACCATTCCTAACCCTCCATCCTTCATTGGATAATATGTAAAATTTATTTTAATGGGATTTAAACAACTGCCCCTTAGAAGAATGAAGAACATACTATTCATAGCTGCCCATCTCTTTTTTTTGAGTGGGGGGCACAAAATTAGTATATATGAACATGGGGATCAAAAACATCTTAATCATAAATTTTCTGTTGTTTTCTTTTCTTTTGGGCAGTACCCACTGACTCCACTCATTTACTTTAATTTCTGCTAATTCTAAGTTAGTTTTCCAGTTGTAACCTGACATATTCATATGCCCAAACAATGGACTGGATTCACAAAGAGAGCAAAGAAATCCACACTAATGGAAAAAAGGCTTGCAAAACTGTGGAAACACAAGTGTGGCATATGCACAGTCACAATTTCCACAGGTGTAGAAAATCGCAAAACAGGTGTTATGAAATTCAGCAAGTGCTGAAAATGTGCAACATTTTTTCCACAGCTGCAGAAATAATATAAAAGGCCCAGCAGACTGAACAACAGCAGGTGATCCATATTAAGTAGAGCAGGAAGCTTTGCAAAAGTTGTTGCAGAACCAAAACTCCAAGCGAGGCAAGCAGCCAGTTCCACAACTTGGACAACAGTAGCACCACCTGTACCAGCAGGGCCTTTCACCCACTGGCTATATGTATTTGTTGGTTGTGTATCTCTCTGGTGTGCTTCTTTCTCCTGCATGTGTAGCACCCACTTCTGGCTGTTACCACCTCTGCTTCTACTGCCTGTGTGGCTCCTTTATGGGCTGCACTGGGTCATGCGGTTGTGGTTTGTTGCCTTTCAATGTAAATATGTGCTATATTTATTGTAACAACTGACACTGCTATACAGCCCAGGTTTGCTGTTGCTTGGTGCCTGAACCTCCACTATGATTGTTTCCCATTTGTTTGTACACTGTATTTTGCTCACGCTGAGTTATGCCTCTCTCTCTTTAGTGTAGCATCTGCACATGTTTTTCACAACTGTGGGAAACAGTGGCTGAGAATAGCCATTAAGGGGATATGCCATACTTTTCAATGGTATTTTTTGTGGAGGAATTTCCACAGCTGTGTTTTTTTTCTGCAGTCCACAGTGTATTTTTTCTATAGCTGTGGACATTTTGTGTATATGATGCAGCTCAATTACCCCTTTTTTTCTGCAACTGCAAATATTTTGTGGATCTGCATGTTTTTTTCACTTTGAAAATGTTTTGTGAATCCTGCCCCAGATTCCTAAAATATTTATTTAATCTGCTGTACACCTTATCTCCCTTCATTGTATCCACTGCATTAAATATTTGTTTCCCCGAAATCTTCCCAGTGCCTTTTTGCACATTGGCCTTAGAACCTGATATTACTGAAAACTGTTCAAAATGCTCAGTAGCTTTAATAAGTTGATTGAGCATCCTTCACTAATATACACATATCCCCACAAGAGTTTCATACTGGAACTGAACTGAATTCATCTTAATTCCCTTAATCCTATTATCTTGATCAATATACCTTAAGAGAGGGTCCAATGCAACAAGATACACTATGGGACTCATGAGACAACCCAGCCTGACCCCTCATATTATTATCATATCCCGCTAGAGATATGCAAAGTCTGCAAACTTTGTTCCATGAAATATTTCTTGAATTTTGTGCAATTCATTAAATATTTAATGGGTGTAAAGTGCAAAATTCCACCCATGAAATGCAGAATTTCACCTGAGAAGTGCAAAATTTCTCCCACAGATGACAGAATTTCACCTGCAAACTGGGGACTTGCCTATCTTTTGTGGTCGTTGTTCAGGTGGATTTTACAGATCTCATGGCACTTCTTGAAAAGAGTAAATTTACCTGATATACTGATTACATTTCCCCCAGTCAGTGGAATCTACCAACAGCTTCATCTGATTAAATTTCAAGAAAGTCCTTAAGGCCTCAACCATGCAAGCTGACTGAACATTTATAGGTAGGGCATTCCATAGGAAAGGAGTTGCCATGCTGAACAACCTGTCCTCAGATGGTTTCAAACAAGAAGTGGGGACAGAAAGTAAACCTGTTTATGTGCATAAACTATTGATGACATAAGCAATCTGCCCAAATAAAATGGTCCAAACTTCATTCTAATTATTAAATACTGAATTGCATAGTACTGAAAACAAATTCAAGCCCTGAAGTAAAGTCCATGGCATAGTCCTTGGTTCCCCATTTGTGTTCCAATGTACTATTTCAACAATACAGTTAGCATTCCTATTGTTTACACTGCCAATCTGTCCACTGTCAGCTGAAAATCCTTCTTTTTCTGTCCTTCTGTGAGGCTTAGAATCTCATCCTGTCTTAGACTGATTGAAACTCCACACCTTTTTTCAAATATCACCTTACAACTTTCTCTTACCACCAGTAATTCCATGGCTCCTACCTAGGAAACCTTGGCACCTCCTCATAAGCTATATTGAGCACCTTCATCCACCATCTACTTTTCATGTCTGCAAATGTTATACCCTTCATCTCCTACATCATTCTCCAGCAATCATCATCATTTCTTATACTGCACTTGTAGCTGTACTACTGATATTTAGCTGCCTATGCATTAGATTCTGTTTTCTTCACTGAAAATTTAATTGGGCTCTGGTGACAACCTGGACCAGCTAGCAGGATATGACAGAAGCTCCATACCCTCAACCAAAAAAAACTTTCAAAATTGGTGATATTTCCAATAAATATTTATTTAAATCTGGGAGGGTAGAACTGAGAAATGAGATTGCTGTCCCACATTAAATTAATTCACCAGTCCACCGGGCAACAATAGATGAAGTAACTTGTGCAGATGGTGCATTGAGTCTTGTGCTTATGCAACATTTGGATGTCAACCCTGAGTAGCTTGTGGTTTAACACTCTCTATTCCTAGTGAACCACCACACTGTTTAGTGTACCAGAGGCACAGGATCCCCTTGAGATGCTGCAGGACGGCAGTCCTTTGGCTAAAGGAACCATAGGAAATAAACCCAGAAGGAGAGAGGTGAGCTGCCAGCTAAGAGGGGGTGATATCAGGAACAAACCAATGGGTTTCTAGAGGGTGCATGGGCTCTTATGTAGCACTCAGTGGGGGGATGGTATGGAGCATGTCGCCCACTGCCTCACTGACCTGTTGGAACCAGCAGCACCTCCATCCCAAGTGGTTAAACCAATGCCCCTGATTGAAAGTGTTCAAACTACGGGCCCCCCAATCAGAAGTGGTCAAATCAGTGGCCCTATATCCATTGTAAGACATCCAACCAGTGCTCTTCACAGTCTCTCCCATAGACAGCTACATCAGAAGTTTCTGGTGTGGGATTTTGCCCCATGGATCCAACTAATAACAGTGTTGTGACATCTACACTGTGAAATAAGACAGTCATGTCTGAAACAAAGGACACCCATCTTTGGATTGGTGGCTGGCATAACCTCAGGATCAAAAAAAGAACTACAATCACCAGCAGTAGGCTGCAAAATTTGCTTATCTGAAATGTGTAAATATACCACCAGCTAACCCTCTAGCAGGATGAACAGAATATGCCAGTGCTCCACTCATGAGAACTTCATTATGGGGCACCCTGACAAAGCTCTCATGAGCAAAGCACTGGAGTAGTCTGGGTGTCCTGCAAGAGGGTTCCGATTTCCTGGATTCCTATTTTTACTTTCTGTAACTTTTCTTCTAAAAAAAATGTTACGATATTTTGCAGGCAACTCTCGAGTTATTTCCTTTTCCACTGAAGAACTTGATTCTGTAGAACAGTGGCCTCCCTCAGCTCACTAACCTCACTTGTTCCAGTGAAAATGGATTGTCATAACTAAACTGTCTGGCTAAACAACTACAGCTCAACTGAGGAGTTCCAGTGTCAGTGGCACTCCTTGTAGTTCTTCGCTGTCATCAGCAGCTTCTGAGGTTGAACTACATCTCCCTTGGAGCTCCGTGACAAAATGGGGGGGGGAGCAGTAAGCATCATTTTTGTGGTGGGAGGTTGAGAGGTATGCAGTGAGGAATGTGATTGGGGCTCAGCAGTAACTGCAGCTGTAAAAAATATTGTGGTGGTGCAGTGGAGAAGATGGACACAGTGGGGATATGGCTGAGGGCTTCAGCTGGCAGAGGTATCAAGCTTCAACTTTATTACTGTTGTTCATTTGGTTCTGTATCTGGTGAGTGCTTTTCTAAAGTAAGACATCTGCAAGCTCTGACCCTGCAGCCATAAAAGCAGTTTTTTTTATGTTTTGATGTCAGGTTTCCTTGATGTGCATTCATGCTGAAAGTGAAACCATCCTTCCCTCTCGCATAGCATTTTTATGTCATGTAGGGAAATCAGCTAGTGAGTGAGAACCAGGCACACAGTGCATTTTGGAGTTTCTTCATGATTGTGGCATGTTCTGCACATAAATGACTGCTGAGCGGTGATCAAGAAAGCTAACATTGCTATTATTAGGCTCTCTGTCATCATTTCACATGTTCATTTTTTTATGACAGGATTCTCTCGATTTGTCTGCTACAGTGTTTTGTGAGCCTCCCCATTGTGTATATATAAAACCCTGGTGCTAGTGGTACCGCTCACCCCCATCAAGCATTCGGACCATATTTACACAAAAATCTCTTGTACGGTGGTGTCCCCACCCCTCCACACAACATCCTGATCATTGTTAGGCAGTAATCCCTGGTGTCCAGTGGTCCCCCCTTCCCTGACCCACCATTAACTAAAGGATAATACACTCCCTGGTGTTTAATGTATCCCCTCCCTATCCCCAAGTGTCTCATTCAAAATGTAAGCTAGTCTCTGATATCTAGTGGCCCACCATCCATAACCCCATTCACCTCTTGTAATTAGTATAGGTTCCTGATGGTCTACTGGACCCCCATCCCTATCACAGAGCAGCCCAAAGTTGTAAATAAATCAAGTTCCCTGGTGGTCTAGTGGGCCACACTCCCTATCCCCAATCACCCAATATATGTAAATCATTATACTGAGTGTTTATACTGAGTGTTCATACTGGGCCATGGTGAGGAGAAGGCAAAAATGGCCATTATATCTGTCCACCCCCATCAGTGGGTCCAACCAATCCTTCCTTCAATAAGACAACCATCATGTTTTCCCTCAAAAGCATCCAAACTATAGCTCTTAACTATATCTTTCAATAATGTGTTCCACATCCTACCTGTACAATATAGAAAAAATGATATCCTCCCCTTTTTACCACATTCTCTAGTTTTATCTGGAACTTATGTGATCTCAAGTCCTTAGGTTTAACCTGAATATGGACACTCAGTTCTTCCATTAGTTCTGTCTCCTTCAAAAGTTTATACATCCTTAACTGATCCCCTCTTACTCTTCTCTGTTTGGGGCTAAATAGACCCAAATGCTTAAATCTATGCTTGTATGACATTCCCCCTATTCCCCCAATCATTCTTGTAACCCTACGCTGCACCCTTTGCACACCATCCACCTCTCTTCTCAAATAGGGACTCCACAAAGGAGAGTTATAATCAAGATGCAGTCTAACAAAGTATTTGTATAAGGGCAGTATACAGTTTGCGGTATGGCTCTCTTAATATTATTTATAAAGTAGTTAGCCCTCTGAATTAGTTTAGTGCAATGCACATTGAAATTTAAGTTCTGATCAATACATATCCAAAAATCCTTTTCTTATTCTACTTTTTTTAAAATATTGTTGCATTGAGACAGTACTCCTGTTAATTATTATGTTCCCTATATGTGAAGCAGAGTGCTTATTAATACTGAATAATATGTCATTTTCTTTTGCCCATCATTCTACTATATTCAAATCCCTTGTTAACTTGGCAATAATATTAGGTGAATCAACAGGTCCACCCAACTTGACATCATCAGCAAATTTTACAACCTAGCTGTTAATGTCTTGAAACAAATTGGTGATAAATATAGTAAATAGAACAGGACCCAGGACAGAGCACTGTGGCACTCCGCTGGTTAACTCCCAGTCACCTGAGTATGAACCTCTTACCCTGGCTCTTTGCTTTCTGTTGCTCAGCCGAGTTTGAATCCAAGTGATTAACCATACATCTATTTGTAATTTGTTTACAGTAGTTTATTAATCAACAAGCTGACACCTTATCAAAAGCCTTCTGAAAATCTAAATACAACACATCAAGTGGTACATTATTGTTGATGGACATATTAACCATTTCATAAAAAACTTATTTGAGTAGTAGTACATGCCCATTTTGTTTAGGAACCCATGCTGTTTTGTGTCATTATAATTAATGATTTTTAAATGTTGCTCTAGTTTAAATTTCAAAAGGCTTTCTGTGAGCTTACACGCTACAGGTGTTAAGCTAATGGGCCTGTGATTTGATAGTATTGACCTGTCATCAATTATTTTTTCACATACAAGAAAAATAGTTGTAAAATTGTGTAACAGTATGCATTATTTGTTGGCTTTAGATTGTCATAAATAATGTAATGTGTGGCATTTGAATGGACTCACCATGGGAAGGACCAATGTAAGGGTTGCTTATTGTGTATTTTGGAGGCCTGTTTATATGGGTGTTAAAGTGGAGCAAGTTTTTACAGTGCACACAACTGTGTACACGGTCTGGGCCTGATAGGTCTAGGCAATGTGAAGCAGGATGGAATGTTGTATTTGTGTTTCAGTTTTTACAGACAAGTGTCTTTGAATTCCAGTGTCTTCTACAATGGAGAATAGATGAAGATCAACAGCCTCCTCCCAATGAGTTGTAAACTATGTGCTGGACACTGGCTCTTGTGTTTCTGCTGGTTCTGGCAGGTGAACACAGCAGAGAAGGAACCTGTGGCATTAGTGGCATGAAAATAAATGTACTGGAGTAGAGGTTAGTTAGACAACAAATGAATAATGCATAACAGGGTGTGTGTCATGCTCAGATAACATCACGCCTCGGGTGGTTGGGCATGATGCCACAGGCTCAGCGTGGCCAACACCCAAGAAGAGATGTTATTCCAGAATGACACACACTCTGGAGTGATTATTCCTATTATAAAATAGCTTGAATTGAAAAACAAAAGAAAAAAATATTAAGAGGTTTATTAAAACTACATTTTTGTGTCATTTGTTGAAAGAGTAGGAATACTTAGTAAAAAAATAGTGCTAATAATTTGTTTTGTCCACTAGGTGGAGCGTCTGTGGTGTTACTGTGAGTCTGTTGCTCTGCCTTCAAACCCCATGCTGTTGTTCTGCCAGTACAGTTGGCATATCCTTTGTACTGGGAGAAGAAAAAGGGAGCAAGTCTGCTGTTCTGTATTTTTTTACTTTGGCTTCCTTTTTTCTCTGTTTTGATGTCTATGAAATGGAAATAAGCTGCCCCTGCACCCCCTGCTCCATGTTAGTGTGCAGTGACAATTTGGGTCTGGCTGTCATTCTCCTAGTACAGCTGGCATGACTTTTGTGCCAGGCGAAGAAAAGGGACTCTGTTGTACTTCATGTTCTTAAGTGTGTCTCTCTGTCTCTGATTTCATGTCCATGAAACCAGAAATACACTCCTCCCAACTCTGTGTTAATGTCTAGGTGACATTTTGGCTCTGGCTGTTGTTTTCCTGGTAGAATTGGCATATCTTTTGTACCAGGAGGAGAAAAGTAATTGAAGAGACCATCACAAAAAAAAAGGCAAGAAACCCACACGGCTAGCTGCCCACCCTGCTTGTTTGAGTTACTCTCCCTGTTTCAGTCATGAAGTCATGTGGTCAATTGCCCACCTCACCCTGCTGGTTGTTCACAATGCTATTCTGCTTGCGGTTCTCCTGGTACAGTTGTTGTGTGTTTAAAAGAGATTAAAAAGATTAAAAGTAAAGAACAGCAATAGAATAACTGGTGACTGAAAAGTACTGTGATGTTCATCACACCCATTCAGTGTGTTTATTGTGGGTGGGTAGAACTGATTTCAAATGGAGGGGGGAGAGCTGAAGCTGATCACATGGACAACTATGGATTGATTTTTTTTTTCATTTAATGCAGTCATGAGTGTGCTGGGACTAGATCCATGATGTTTTGCTGGGATAACATCATAGGTCTGGTCCCAGGCTGACCAATCAGATGCCAGTATCTTTCTTGGCATTGTATAATATTAATTTTTTATGTTGTCTTGCTCACATGCAAGCAACGTATTGGGGCAGCTTGCAATAGCATATTTTGGAGGCGCAGTCGTGTTGTAGCCAGTGGTTCCACTGCTTTTTTTGGCTGGGCTCCGTGGCACAAATTAGATTGCACACTGTCTTTGACAGCAGTGCAAAAGAGTGCCACCAACTTGAAATTATTTAGCCACTCCAATGAGGGAGATCCCTCTCATTGCAGGGCATGCCTTGCCTGGTATAACATTTCAATAATTTTTTTTTTTAAACCTTTGTTCACTGGGTAGGTACTATGAGCCAAGACCCGTTTTTATGTACAACCCGGGAAAGATGGTGGTGGCTGTTCCCGTCTGTCTCACAGTCCCAATCAAGCCGACATTGGCGGTGCCCAATCCCCTGTTGGCATGCTACCTTCCCAGTTCAGTTTTCTTATGGGATAGCACAATCCCCTTGGCATAATTGCCCCCTTATCATTTAATTTGTGTGTTGAGGGGTGTCCAATCCCCCTCAGCATCATGCGCCCCCTAGACAAGTTTCTGTGCCTATGGGGGGCACAGTCACCATTGGCTTCAGTCCCCCTCTCCCAAAATACAGGTGGCACATTGGGAACCCACTCCAGTGTGCCAAAACACACCTGCAAAACAAGAAAATTGACCCACATTGTCTTTATGTTTTTTTGTTTGTTTTGTTTTTAGCCTGAAAAACGAGAAAAAGGTCCCTCGATGTGTTTGGTGCCCCTCCCTCAACCCGCATCCACCCTTTGTGTACCACACCTCCCCACCCCCCCCTCATCCCATACTTACCTCTGGAGCCTGGCACGATGATATTCGGTGGACCAGGAACACGTCTGCACTCTTCAAAGCCAACCGTGAACTGAAGAAATGCTGATAAGCTGTATAATGGCATAAATAGTTTTTTTTTTCAACTTTGGTGCATATCTCCACCATTTTTGAAAATGTTGGCACCACATTTTCAACATGGTGTTCTTGGGACCCCACCTCATGATTTCAGTCACTGTCATCTCGTTATTCAGTCCCAAAAGGTGATTTCTTGGTCACTGCAAGGAATCACCTTTCAGGACTGATTAACAAAATGACAGTGTCACTGTTCATGAGGTGGGCTCCCAAAAAGCATATGTTGCAAATTTGGTGAAATAATTCCAAAAAATGACAGTGTTATGAGTGTGCATTGTACAGTTTCCATGCACGCTCTTAACTTCGAGAATTTTTAATATGTTTTCTCCAGATTTTCAACATTGCCATTTTTTCATGCCTCCTTATGACAGTACAGCTGTCATTTTTCACATCCTGCCTGAAATGTGATTTCGCACATCTGGCACACAATGGTGCAGTCACAATGGGAAATAAACATTCAGGACAGATTAAAAAAATCATAGCACCACTGTTCTTGAGCAGAGGTCTCAAATGCCTATGTTAAAAATTTGGTGAAAGAATTCCGAAAAATGATTGTGTTACAAGCGTGCATTGCACAGTTTTCATGCACACTCATAACTTCAAGAATTTTTAATATTTACACTCCAGATTTTCTAAATTGCCATCTCTTCACACCTCCTTATGAATGGTGCAGCTGTCATTTTTCACATCCTGCCTGAACTGTGTGTTCACATGTGGCGCAGAATGGCATGGTCGCTGTGGGAAAACAACATTCTGGACAGATTAACAAAATCACAGAACCACTGTTCATGAACAGAGGTCCCAAATGCTTTCATGAGGATGGGTCACAAAAAGGCCATGTTGAAAATTTGGAATGTAAATACCAACAAATGCCAGGAGTGTTAGAGTTTCTAACCATAACATCCCACCATGTACAGACTAACAGGCATCGGGGCGTGCCTTTGGATTGTCAGCTGTAATGCTCATGCCACTGCACCCCAACCCCCACCCTGGCATCAAGATGTGCTTGGACTCTTTGGCACCAAATTTCACCCCATTCTCCTATACTGCACCCTTCTCAACATACTTTCTTATGGAATGGGGTAAGCATAAGGCCTGACGACCCCAAGGCACAACTCGACACATCAGAGTCTGCAGAGTAGGGTGGGGTGAAATGGCATGAGCGTTATGGCCGATGATCCAAAGGCACATCTCAATGCCTGTCACTGTCTACAGGGTGGGGTGGGATTGACGTTGGTTCCAGACTTCAGTGCCATTCCTACTATGCATCTCTTTAGCTCCTACACAACCAATGCCAACACCAGCAATACTTGAAATGAATTTTTATTTAAGTGACAAGAAAACATGATTTTTGAATGAACACATGACGGGTCCTGAAGATTATAATGAATATCATTATATATATAGAACATTAAGGTGAATAAGTAATTGTACTTGGTCATGATTAACAGGTGGCTGTGGTGACCCTGACACTAGCAGCTGTTGTGTTTTTCTTTTGTAAATATATGATGAGTGTTGAAGTTAAAAATAATCATCTCTACCTATAATGCCTAATGGCAGTCAGGCAATTGTCCTTGCTTAAAGAGCACAGTACCATCTCCTATAGTGATGAATACCAGTCCTACTGTACCATCTTTGCAAGGTATAGCCGGGGAAGGTGATGTCACTACACACTCTAGCGATGCATGACAAGGAAAACGTAGTTTATGACAGAGGGTGGAGGAGTATGATGAGGATAAAGATGAAGAGGATGTGTTATTTTTCAAAATCAGAGTCCTTCTATGTGTTTTATTTGAATATCATTATTATTGCTCTATATTATTATTCTAGGTTAGTCTTTATTTATATGCCAAGAAATTATGATTTCACAGGATTCCTGAAGTCTTCTGTAAAATACTTTCAGAATACCAAGGATACATCATTTTTTTAATTACAGTGGACTGGCAGTGGTGGTGGTGGGTAGGGTACTTCCAAAGGGGAATTGGGCACAGGGGCAATAATTGTGAGATTATCTCTTTTTGTCATCCACTGTGGAATGATATGCCTTCAGTGGCATTGGGCAGGACAGAAGATATGATATAAGACAATATAATCTGACATGTTATGATATTATAGGGGCATAGTTGTGCCCTTATAGTTAGGGTTGAGTAGGCTGTTTAATGTTAAACCTCAAATTCTGCATTTTAATAACTTTGCAACCAATCAATAGATTTGCACAAAGTTTAGCATGTGCTATCCTGTGGGGCAGCTCTCTTGATGTGGCAAATTTCATTCCAGTTGGATGTGTGGATTCTATGATTCAGATTGTGCAAAAACCTTAAAAGCCACCAATTTTTGCAGTTTTTTCCTTGTTGCCTTGTGCCCAGAAGGTATGGAATTTTGGTGTGAATTTTTTTATTGTAGAAACAACTTGTCTAACAGAACTGCCATGCTTTGTGTGGTGAAAACATATTAATCTGTTACAAAGTTATTCAGTTTTTAAGTTCCCATTATTTCTTATGGGAAGATCACTCTCCAGGATAGAGACAAAACGTTTGGCAAAAGGATTTGGCATCATTAAAAAGGATCCTTTTGTGGGAGAGGCCAATCATTTTTAGTGAGAAAAAATCCTTTTTTGTGAGCTGCCATCTTGTTTTCTCTTTCTTCAACAACAAACTGTCATAACTTTGCCCAGGGATGTCTTCTGCAGACATCGAAGCACGTATCTTGCCCATTGAGAGTTGATGAGCTTCACTGTATATTTTTTATAGCTCTCATGGCCTCTGAACATTTTTTTATAACTGTTTAAATCCTTTTTTGCCACTTGTTAAGTTCCTATTTCTTGAATCCTTTTCTGTCATCATGAAAAAGGAACTTGGCTGGTGAAAAAAGATTTAGCTGTGCTATCCCCAAAGTCATGGATGGGGGATAGTAAATCAGTGCTGGGCCAGTCTGCCTTAATTTGTTTTTTTGCTACCAGACCACTGCTAGTAATAAACAGATGCTTCTTGTCCTATCTCACCTTCCCTTTATTGGTCAGCAGTGTGAAGGGGAGTAGTGAGGTACTTTTATCTACATTTCCTTTTAT
Organism: Neoceratodus forsteri; assembly: GCA_016271365.2. Taxonomy (NCBI): domain Eukaryota; kingdom Metazoa; phylum Chordata; order Ceratodontiformes; family Ceratodontidae; genus Neoceratodus; species Neoceratodus forsteri. Next base: position 807,633,928 of record CM057449.1, on the reverse strand, counting down.
TGTAAGATTGCAGTGCTGCAGAGATTGAGGTGGTGTGTGGCTGTGAGAAACCAGACCTGACACCCCACCTGAGCAGCATGATATAGCAAGACTATCCCTAACAAGCCGGTCCCGAGCAGAGCCAGACCACGTTTTTGGGAGCTTGAATTTTTAATATTTAAATAATACTGCCGGCGTGGTGGAGGATGGAGCAGTCACTTAGAAGCTCTTTTCTGAGGTTTTTCCTTCAAAGGTTTGGCTTTTCTTCAAGCCATTTCCCCCCATTTTGCTGTTGCCTGGCTCTGTTAGATCTCTGTTGAATCACCACACCATTCTTATGTACATTACTCCTTATCAGACGGGGGGGGGGGATATGTACAGTACTTAGGAGACTCTTGAGACATGAATTCCATATGAACGAGAAAAATGGAGTGCAATTTTGTGTGTAAAAATCTTATTTTTCTTATTCTTGTATTATGACACCATTCCCCACTATACAACTATAGCCATTTGGTGAATATACTGCTGTGCTATTTTCTCAAAGTTCATTATTTCTGTTTGTAACCTCAAACTTTATGCGAGGTTCCCATCTTGTCGGTTGAAACTGTTTATGGACAAGCCTTTATTCCTTAATTGATGTTTTATTTTCTGTAAAAAATATGGTTCTTCTGTCTCAATGGGCCTCAATATTTTTTTTTAACCTGAAAAGAAGAAAACGGTCTCTCATCATTCCCGGCGTCCCCCTCCCCCATCCCAACCTTGTCACTGAGCTCCAGAGGTAATAGGATGTCATCTTCTGTGGACTGAGACACATCTGCACTCTTCAAAGCCGAATCATGAATTGAGGAATCAAGATAAGTGCTATATAATGTATTTCAATGGCATTTTGAACCTGTATTAATAACTTTGCATTTTTAGGAATTTTTTCACCAAATTTTCAACATGGCCTTATTGGGACCCCACCTCATGAACACTACCACTGTCATTTCATTATTTGGGCCAGGAAGGAAATTTTGTAGTTGCTGTGCAAAATCACCTTTTGAAACCGAATAACAAATTTTCACCACCAGTGTTCATGAGGTGGATCCCAAAAAGGCCATGTTGTAAATTTAGTGAATAAAGTACTAAAAATGGCCATTTGTTGCACTTTTGCTATGCAATGCATAACTTTGGTAATTTTCAATATTCTGAGTCCAAATTTTCAACATAGCCATTTTTTTACATCACCTCATAAAAAGTACAGCTGTCATTTTTCACATCTTGTCCAAAATGTGTTCTCACACCTGTAGCATGGATGGCATTTTATTACAGATTTTAACATTTTTACCTAAGGCGTTTAAACAGGTAAAAATTTCTCTTCGAAACTTCTCTTCCCAATTGACAATAACAGTAAAAGGGAATTATTAAGAACAGTGCACTTAAAATTCATTTAGGGAAAAGAAAGAATAAATATGTGGATAGAACATTGAACTTCTGAGCAGCTCTACTATGGAATAAACTACCACCTACACTTTGTATACTTTCTGGATATCAGGCTTTTACCCTTGTAGTCAAGGATCTGTTTTTCTCTACTTGCCTATGTACATAATCAACTGATGGAATACAGGCCTACATTGCAAAATCATTGATATACTGCGTGTATATATATATATATATATATATATATATATATATATATATATATATTATAGGTATACGGTAGTGCTACCATAGATTAGGAATTGAGGAGCCATTTCTATGTTAAACCCAAAACTTTGCACCTAATAACTTTACAACCGTTTGACAGATTTGCCTGAAATTTGGAATACATGATCAAGAACCATAGGCCTTGGGAACTGCCAAGTTTCGTACTGCTCGGATATATGGCTGTGGAGTTATTAAGCATGATCTGTGTGCATGTTTATGCTTTTCTGGAATTCTACGGTCGTGCCTACAGGTCGTACGGTTTGCACGACCGATCCAAAATCTTCAGGGAGAGTGCGGCTGGGGTCCCCAATGTGCCTTTTGAAGATTTCGTGAAAAAATATTAAACGGTTCAAAAGTTATTCAAAAAACAGTTTCCCATTATAAGTCAAAGGGAAAAGTTAACAAAAAGTTCAACAGTGTCGCAAATGCACTTTTTAGTGTCACAAATGGCCCTGTTAGTGTCGCAAATCCGCCATCTTGTTTTCAGTTGGTGATCAGAAAAATGGTTGGCATTTAAAATTGAGACCCTCTAGCAACCTAATTCTTTTTGTATTCACCTAGTCGGGCCCTGAGGATGCTAGCCATGTCTTTATTTTGGGGTAAAACACCCCAGAAATATGTTTTAAAATTTCTGGAAAAAGTAGTGTCTCAAAGTAGTGTCAGACTTGCAAAAGTGTCACAAATTTTAAAGCTACAAATCACGACACTACTTTGCGACACTATGCCCAAAATAACAGTAATTCTTTGGCACTCCACTGCAAAAGAACGGTTGGGAGTTTTAGGCTGAAATTTGGAGGGAACGCAGAAGACATCTCACAGATGTTGTTTTGAAAAAATATTACATGGCGGCAAAGTTGCGGCACTCCAAAGTTGACAGTTTTTCCCATAGGATAACATTATGGCGCCCAACGCATTGCAGAAATCCTTTGGCACCCTGCTGCAAAATAACGGTTTGGTCTTTTTTCCTGAAATTTGAAGGGAAGACAGCCAACAGCCCACAGATGTGCCTTTCAGTGGTTTGGTGAAAAAACATTACAGGGAGGCAAAGTTATGGCGCTCCAAACTTTTCTTTTTTTCCCATAGGATAACATTACGGCATTCGCCGCGCCTTTCAGGGCCCGTATCTCGGAAACGGTGTGAGATATGGACTTTTCATCGGAAAAATTCTTAGCCGCCTAGTGGGGGCTAAGATTCAAATTAGCTAGAACAGTTGTAAATAATATGACTTTAAAATTTTTTTTCTACATCGTACGGTTCCTGAGATATAATGTATTTAGCATTCCAAGATCTCATTTTCTGCGCCGATACTCATTATTATGCATACATTATTTGTACTCACTGTCTTTCTCTATGCAGGTTTTGGGGAAAACCAGCCTGTGCGCTTACATTACTGTTACTGTTGCCCTTTCCGCTTGTGGTTCTGTACCCGTTTCAATTACCATTGACATCTACGCCACCATGTGTGTTATCCTTTGCGTTTTCATTTGCGCTTGCGTTTCTGTTATTTTTTGCCATTTCTGTCTACAGTACTGTTTCTCTTTCTGTTTCACTTTGCGTCACCATGCCCATTGACATTTCCGTTTGCAGGCACCATGTTACTATGTGACAACACATCACGTGGCAGACCATTCCCGTCTACACCACCATGTGCGTTACCCTTTCTGTTCTCATTCGTGCTTGTGTTACCATGTGCGCCACTGTTAGCATTTCTGTTTGCATTGCTGTCCATGTTAGTATGCCACAACACATCATGTGGGGGGAGCGCGGGGCCCGCATTATGCGGTGGGCCCTGCGCTCCTGCCGTTGCATTACATTCACTATTTCTCATTATCATTCTCAAAAAAAAGGGAAATTAGAGCCAAAAAACTCCATTTAATGCATTAGTTAGGGTTGTTCCACAGTGAAAAAAGTGAGAAAATTCGCTGTTAGGGTTGAAAACCCCTTGCACCCCACCCACCTCCCCAACTGGCATTGTGGTGTGCATTTGGATCGTGGGTCCTAACTCTTCCCCATTTTCCTATCACGTCTGCTGCTTTACACATGTCATGGGGTGAGAGTTAGGGCTGATGATCCCAATGCACACCCAATGCCACCACGCGGCATCATCCTTTGCGTTTTCATTTGCGCTATGTTTCTGTTACTTTTTGCCATTTTGTGTACTGTACTGTTTCTCTTTCTGTTTCACTTTGCGTCACCATGCCCATTGACATTTCCATTTACAGGCACCATGTTACTATGTGACAAGACATCACGTGGCACACCGTTCCCGTCTACGCCACCGTGTGTGTTACCCTTTCTGTTCTGATTCACGTTTGTGTTACCATGTGTGCCACTGTTAGCATTTCTGTTTGTGTTGCTGCTCCTGTTAGTATGCCACAAGACATCATGTGGCAGGAGCACAGGGCCCTTTGGGCCCCACGCTCCCGCCACCACATTACATTCACTATTTCTCATTATCATTCTCAAAAAGAAGGGAAATTAGAGGCAAAAATCTCCATTTAATGCATTAGTTAGGGTTGTTCCACAGTGACAAAAGTGAGGAAATTCGCTGTTAGGGTTGAAAACCCTAACTCCGAATTCACCCCCCCCAGCACCACACACACACACACACACACACACACATTCAAGTATGGGGGAGGACCAAGTCAACACAACCAATGACAGACATCCAGCAGCAGGTGACAGAAATAACAAACAATTGTCTAAATGTACTACGAGACATCCCCACCCACCTGACCAGGTACTGCATGCTCAGTGGAGATCAACAGCAAACCTGAGGCCATGTTCACCAAACGTACACATCCCTGATTGCAGCTGCACACAATGTACCACACTTAGTAGTTGCATGGCCTACCACCGATGCCCACACAGACCACACCACTTGTGGTGGGCCACCTGAGCAATAGAGTTCAGCAAAACCAAGGAGTTGTACAGGTATAATATCTCTGATTATAACAAGGGTTTGAGAATGCAGCTTTCTAATTGACTGTAAACATTGTAACAGCCTTATGTTTAGTTTTTATTAACATACATGTGAGAGCCTAACCATATTGATGAACATGGTTTAATGTTGTTTAAAAACAGTTTTATTATTATAGCAATAAGCCACTCCCAGGTATTATGTCAATGGTCAGTTTATCACTGTCTAGCGACATGTGGCACTCGCTATGCCTCATTCAACATTAAACCCCTACAAGGTGATTAACAGACCATTTAACATAACTGTTGGTTATGCCTTATTGCTTAATTGTCTTTATGAGTAGATACTCTCCCTCTGCTAGGCACTGCAGCAGCTTTGCAACACAGTGTCCCACCCAGTTATACCATACACTGTATAGTTACTGGAGAATGGCTGTGAATATGAACTCATGAAGATGAACAGCGTAACTTGATCATTACAGTCATCTAAACCCTAGTGTGATTATAACTGACAGAGTCAGTGATAGAGGATAACCCCTGCTGTCCTAGTACACTTACCCCATTGTGAGTTAAATCAATACTAAAAGACATTCTGTTAATATCTACACCATACCTACTTGATTCCTGTTGTACCACAATTAATATAGTTATCACTTTGATAGCATCAGTGACAGAAGTGTGGCAAACCCAAACAGTAGGCATACAGCCTGAGTATGAAACAACTGTTAAAAAAATCACACTGTGTCCATAAGTGGCATAGATCACTCATTGCAACAATTGTAAATGTATTACTATTTGAATAAGTTAGTCATCACAGATGCAATGAGATTGTCTTTATCAGGTACAACATACTCAGTAAGTGCCTACAGGAAAATCTATCCTATATACATCTCCGATACAGGTATATCATTGTTGGCTCAGTAGTGCTATGATATTTAGAAGTTGCTTGGCCTGATCCATGCAATTACAATGTTTCTTACAAAAAATACTTACTGCATCTTTAGTATTGAAACACACTGAAGGTCTTTGTATGTACATCAGCAGTACACCTTCATCAGTAAGAATGCATGTGATACTGGCAGTACGAATTTCACAGCGTTGAACAGGCAATGTTTTTCCATACGTTTACATCAGCCTCTCTATGTTGAGTAAACCATTGCAGTAAATATACTACTATGTAAATCATCTACTAAATGTATCACTACTTTTATCTTGAGCATGCTAGTGTCTTGTAGTTAATTTATGTGCTTCTCTTAATTAATGTATACTCACTAGTGTTAAAACCTTTCTACAACTGTCATCATGCACCTTCAGCATTTATATTGAATAATGGCACAGTACCAGTTGTGGTGTGGTGTGGGGCATCGGTAGGTAGACCATGCAACTACTAAGTGTGGTACGTTGTGCAGCTACAATCAGGATGTATGTTTGGTGTACATGGCCTCAGTTTTGCTGTTGATCTCCACTGAGCATGCAGTACCTGGTCAGGTGGGTGGGGATGTCTCGTAGTACATTTAGACAATTGTTTGTTATTTCTGTCACCTGCTGCTGGATGTCTGTCATTGGTTGTGTTGACTTGGTCCTCCCCCATACTTGAATGTGTGTGTGTGTCTGTGTGTGTGTGGTGCTGGGGGGGTGAATTCGGAGTTAGGGTTTTCAACCCTAACAGCGAATTCCTCACTTTTAATCGCTGTGGAACAACCTAACTAATGCATTAAATGGAGTTTTGCCTCTAATATATATATATATATATATATATATATATATATATATTACAAAAAACTGTGTTAATGCAAGAGTTAGGGTTTTTTTGTAGCGACAAAAGTGAGTAAATCCAGGGTTAGGGTTTTCAATCCTAAATCTGGCTTCCCCCAACACCACACCACCCCCGCCCCCATCCCTACTGGCACACACACACACACACACACACAGGCACAAACATAGACACACACACATACACTCAAAACACACAACTATGGGGGCAGTACAATGAAATACAACCAATCACAGACAGATCCAATCTCCACAAAGACATAGACAGCGTGCAAGCTGTTCAGAGGAGGGTAAACAAAATGGTGCAGGGTGTGCAGCAGAAAAGGTATGAGGAGAGACTAAAGCAGCAAAACATGTATACCCTTCACAAAGAACAAGAGGATAGCATCTTTCAGAAAAAGAGATGCACAAGAACAAAGGAGCACAATAATGTACAACTTCTTCCAGGAGAGATGTCTTAATGAATTTCCAGGAAGACTAAACATACATATATATTTTTGAATCTTTAGTAACAGGCTGACACCAAGTAGGGACAAGTTCATGCTTTCAGGAGTGAGGTGGAAGCACTAGACCCTCAAGCGACTTCCTCAGAGTCACAGAGTATGTAGGTGGAGAATCAAACTCAGGTCTTGTCTGCTAGATGTACCAAACTCATTCATAGGGAAATACTCTAACCGGTAGGCTATACAGGAACCTGGCTTCTCATGGGCAGGTATATATCAGGGTCCAGTTGACGCTGCCTAAGTTTAGTAAGAATGCTCGCTCATAGGAGAATTGAAAACACATTCTGTTCAGACCTGATATGGCTGTGGATAGCATTTAGGATAACCATCAGTGTTGAAAAGAATATGCAGGATCTTGCTACAGTGCAGTCACATATAACAGATATTGCAGTAATTACACAACTGTGTATGCATGATAGAAACATACATAAAAACTTAGGATTTGACAGCAGATAAGGACTGCTTGCACAGCTACACTGTCCACTTCCATATCTCATCAATAAGCTGCAGATTCTAGTTAATCAACAGGTTACTTCCTCCTACCCCCCAATAGAATTGCCTTATGTCTCTCTCATGTATTCTACAATTCTGCCACTGTTCCTTACTCCACAACCTCCTCAGGAAGGCTGTTCCATGCATCCAGAACCCTCTCTGTGAAAAATTTATTTTTAGCATAACCTCTGAGCCATCCCACCTCTATATTCAAATTGTGCCCCTTTGTTCTGGTACATCTCTTTTTCTGAAAGATGGTATCCTCTTGTACTTTGTTAATTTCCTTGAGATTGTTGAAAGTTTGTATCATATCCCCCCCTCCTCTTTTCCTCAAGGGTATAAATGTTAAGCTGCTTTAGTCTCTCCTCATATCTTTTCTGCTGCACACCCTGCACCATTTTGTTTACCCTCCTCTGAACAGCTTGCACGCTGTCTATGTCTTTGCGGAGAATGGGTCTGTCTGTGATTGGTTTTATTTCCTTGTACTGCCCCCCTAGTTGTGTGTTTTGTGTGTGTGTGTGTGTGTCTATGTTTGTGTCTGTGTGTGTGTGTGTGTGTGTGTGTGCCAGTGGGGATGGGGGAGGGGGGTGTGGTGTTGGGGGAAAGCCCCTGAGTTAGAGTTGCAAACCCTAAAGCCAAATTTCCTCACTTTTGTCATTACAAAAAAACCCTAACTCTTGCATTAACACAGCTTTTTGCAATCAATTTCCTCACTTTTTGAGAAATAAGAAAACATTTTATTTTTCTCACTACACCTTGAAAAAGATAATCTAAGCTTAACATAAGACTTTTTATAAACAATACCTTACCCAGCTTCAGAGGCCATATCTTCATAGCAGCTATTGCATCATGCAATTCTAGTCACAGACATTGACGCCTATTTCTAGATATTTCATGAAATTTCTGCACCATTTCTCTCTGCTGTCTGTACTATTAAAATGCAGAAAGCCGAAGATATGTCTCAAGAAATCACAGAAATTTTAGAAATAGGTAGCACTGTGTGTGGCTCCTACTGTAATGTTAAAATAATAAGCCAAAGGAAATCACCATCATTAACACTATATTACTTTAATACCAACTATTAAGTTGCTATGACAGTCGTGTTTACTATACTATCAGGTATGCTTTTACCTCAAGCCTCTCTAACCAATAACTCTATTATATACCTATCTATAATAACGGCACAAACAAATTCTTGAAAAAGTATTATGTTTAATATAAAATTTGTATTAAAAAATATAAAACTTTTATTTACAAAACAATTTAGAAAGCTCAAATACAAAAAAGAATGCATGTTTCAGCCACACAGTGGGAGGAAGGGAGAGTAAATAAATAACACATTAAATAAAACTTTTGACAAATAAATGAAAAGTGTTCCTGCACACTTGACAAATAAACAGTGGTTGGGGATATATAAATATAAATAATATTTTTTTCAACATAAGTATGTACAAGAACTGGCCAGGAGTGATAGAGAGGTGCTGGCCGTTCAGGCTGTAGGGACTTGGGGAGACGACGGTGACAAGGAAGTGGAAGGTTGCTCGGGAGTAGGTGCGGGTAGGTGCCCCTCTTCTTCAGCAGTTGTTGATGGTGTTGTTGAAGGGGCACCTTCGAGGGGCTCTTGCTGAGGTGCTTTGGAGGGCTGGTCATCCTCTAGGTGCTGAAGGTCCTGGTGCAGAAGCTGGTGGATTGCTTCTGTGGCCTTCAGCTGATTCTCAGCCAGATGCACTATGAGACCGTGCGTGGAATCCAGCAAAGCAACAGAGGCCTCTTCCAAATCCCTAAGTGACTGAATAGCTTTGGTGAGGCCCCTGTTGCTCTGCTTGAGCCCATGAGTGGCAACTAAGGCCGCACGCCCTACACGTCCGTGACGCTGCAGCAAGTCAATTATTTCAGACCCTTGTTGAATTATTTCACTGGTCTGTTCAACCAAATAATTAAGCTTGCTGCGGTGTCACGGGCGTGTTCAGCAGCAGCCCTGTTACCACTCTGCAGAGTTTTGAGCAGCTGGCTGAGGGTACTGCTGATGGTATTGAGAACGGCAAGTTGCCCTGTGGAGACAAAAGAAAAAGAAAGAATACACATGTCAATAGACAAAACTCTTCTGTAGTTTTCTGAAAATGGACTACACAAAACTCTGTGTTTGTAATACATATAATAGATCAGATGTATTCACATTTATGGTACTTAAAAAAAAAGCTGTGTTGACTTAAGAATACTGTTATTTATGTTTATTGCACACACCACTTCCCTCGCCATTTCAGATACTACAATGGCAGACATATTCCACCAGAATTAGATTCTGTTAACCCCAGAATAGGTACCTATTAATTCTCTTCCTTAAACCACTTTATGAATAACTATATGCAGTATGTGCAAAAGCTGTACAATAATGAAACATCAGCACCTGTACATACTTGCCCTTCTACCACCCTACTGTACAATGATGTCTTCTAGAATCACATCTCTGCACTGTGGTACTATTGTCACTATGGAATGTACAATGACACACAGCACTACACAGTTACTAATACAAAGTCATGCTCACTCTGTTCGAAAACTTGTTCAAGAAGACACCAGATTTGAAAGTTGACTACTTAAAGCACCACAGCCCCCCATGACACAGCTATACAGATATAGTCTATTTCAGTCACACAATACAGCACTGTTACACTCCATGCCCATTTTATGTCTCTCAGCACCATTTCAGTGTGTGTCTGTAATGGTATGGTATAACTGAGACATTGTAGCTCAATAGGACAACTAGTAGAGACATACCATATTTTGAAAACATCATTAGTGCAGTACTGTGTGATCTCTTTATGCCTCTTCAGATTTCTCAAGCTCATAAAAGACAGTTCAAAAAATTACACTGTTACAGTATTTCATGACACATATCACAGATGAAGACACAATAACTGTAGTGCAACAGTAAATTTAAGATCAATAAAGATGAATAAAAAAATCATTGTATACTCCCTGGTTCTGCATACTTGGCCATCCACTATTCTCTATGTGATTCAACTTGTTGTAGACTAATATATACAAACAGATATGAAATTGATAAAAGTCACACAGGTCACCAGCAGGCAGACAAGTAAGATGATTTACCATATAAACATATACTGTAATCTTTATTGCATACTTCATAACAGTACATTCAGCACCTCATTTAGCATTATCCGTCTAAGAATAGCTATCAGTGTATTACATATACAACCTAAATAACATTTTTCTTACACCTTTTTTCATGTACAGCCTTCACAGAAAAAAAAATTCATATCTGATACATAACATTTAGTACGCTGATTCAACATTAAACAGTCCTTCCATGTACTACTGTCTTATGTAATACTGCTGTCTAACTCTTTCATAAGTGCTTCGTCTATACTGTGTGTGTGTCTGTGTGTGGCTGCTGCTTATTTAACCCATCACTGAACTGGAAGAAGACTAAATCATGGGAGGCAATCTGAGAACCATGTGTTATGAGTTTATGAAAGACGGATCTGCTACTGGCTGCCTGATCACCAGGCTTGAGCAGAAAACACTAATCCTGTAACACCAAGGGTAAGAAGAAATGGAGCAAAGGGAGGACACAGTGGGACCCCCAGGTTGCAGAGTGAAGGAGGGTGGAACAAATATGATCAACCCACACAGAAGAGGCTGCAGCATGACCAGGTATGATGAACATCTGTGCAGGGTATATGAGCAAAAGGCAGCAGAACTAGGTAGTGCGACTAAGAATATTCTTATAACTAATGATGGGGAGACCCAGTGATAGCTCAGGAAGAGCATATCACCTGAGGTTGTACACAAACTGCAGTACAACCATCAGTGAAAATCAGTATACTGACCACCCTGTACTGGTCTTTAAAAAAGAAACCCAGAAACATAATAAAAAGTGCTTACATTCCTCAGCTGGAGGCCCACCTGGACCTGCAGCTGTTGAAGGGTGACCTGCTGCTGGATATTATGGTGTTACCTCCACAGAGGGTTCTATCTCCAACATCTCAATACCCTCAGTGGAGTCTTCTCCTCCAGCAGCACCGTCTGCAGATGGTTCATCCTCTGTTAAAACATAGTAAAAGAAAACAATTTACTCATCTCTGAATATTAGTATCAGTATATAAATATATATATATATATATATATATATATATCACCACTACCACTTGTACAATATCCTTTATCTCGACAACTACGATACTATATATTGCTGACCCATTACAGTATATACATCTGTTCTGTTAATCAGTACAGTAACTAGAATTATTAGCAGCTATATACAAACATGTGCTTTTCAATTTACACATTGTGACTCTCTCTCTTACAAAAAATACCTCAACAGTTTTATACTAATCATAATACCAAAGACATAAATAAGCAGTTCTTCTGAAAACAATTTCTCATGAAATATTTCTCCTACTACACATTATAGTCTAAAAATTCTTCTCGCTAGGAATCCCCTAATCTAAGGATAATTTTTGTAATTACATGATAAAACGTAGATACATGAATAAATTACCTCAACAGTGAGCTACACACAGTATTCTCATACCATATGACAGACATACTACATATTCACTTATAATACACTCATCAGTACATTATTCAAACTCACTAGCAGAGTCGAGCACCAGTAGCTGCTCGAGTGGAGCCCCTCGAGCCGCACCTTCCTGGAGTGGTTGCAGCTGGACACGATGGGAGGATGCAGGTTCCTTTGGTGTTGTGGCTGAGTGGGAAAACAAAAATGAATATGATCTTTAGCTATTTCAGCATTAACATCAATATCACTACATTGTTTTGTTACTTTCATTTGCACAATAACTTTGCACCACTTTGGTTTGCAATTCTCACTATCAAGTAATTTGCCGACTCAAGATCACATGCAGACCCCAAACCTACGGTCTATCCCTAGAGTACCAGTTTCAAACTCCAATAGAAGACAGCTACCATACAATCAGTGGTCCATACAAAGTAGTGTACTGATCTTCTAGAATTGCAAAACTGTTTTTACTGTCCAGTCTTGCCCTCTGATAATGTTCATTACATACTACCACTTAGGCTAAGCATCAGAGCTGTTACATGATCACATTCATCTCCCCCACCATTTGACACACAATACCCCATCTCTGATTTCTAAATAATGCAGCAACACTTCTATATTTGTGAGTACCAACACCCTCAACTTGCAACCTGACTATGAACACTGTGAAAAACATACAGTATGGTTCAGACTGTCTCTTACTGTACTCCTCTTATACATACCCTAAACACAAATTACACATGTCTATGTTTCTAAATAATATATTGAGAGCATTTAAATGTTACTACATGTGATGTCTTCAACATTTCATACATTACCTTACTACTAGACAAGTCTCATTATCTGGTTTCAAGGAACTAAACAAATGTTTGCTTTTGTCTCTTAGTTAAAATACAGTATCACCACAACTGCAGTCTTCAGTTCATAATTACTTAGCTGTACTTGTGATACACTCTTTCTTTACATATCACCACTTTCAGAAGTATAGTACAACATATCATATGCTTTAAAGTTCTAAAAAAAATTGAATACTTCATTTAAATACAAAATAAAACAACCTTGCTAGTCACACACTAACAAATAATAGATACAGTATACTAGACTGTATATTAACATCACAACGGTTACAAAGATATACTCACAGGTATGATGGTGATCCCCAAATTCTGGTTTCCCTGCATCCTCCCACATAGCATAGACTACGTTGTACCACTCCTGGACACTCCTTCACATATCACCCACCACTGCCTTTGCCTTAAAAAGGTCTGGTGAGTGATCTTCCACTTCCTGTGACACTCTTCTGGAGATTTTGTCATCTCCTGTCTCCCCAAGGTGCGACTAACCTAAAAAAAAAAAAATCAAAAAGAAAAGTATGTTGAGTGTTTTTTCTAACACAGAAATAAATAACTTTACCAAGACCACAACCTCACCACTAATTCACAAACTCTAACAATATGGACTCATATGCACAAATTATTACATATGAAAGGAATAATACATGACATGCTTTGTTGCAGTGCTATAATGCCAGACATCTGGGGGAAGGGGTTGGCATTGTGCACAAGGTCAAACACCAACTCCATCCAATGATCCAGTTTAACCATTTTTCCAGAACAAGAGACACCCTTTAGTCCATTTTCTCACACAACACAATACCCTCTATGTATATATTAAATAAAAAACATTTTTGCAACAAATATGTATATAAATATCAAACATTTTTTTTTACAGGAGATCCTCCATATATACATGTACATCTGATCACACTGCTGACAGTTAATGTGTCTCATTATAGTTTAATAACACCATGGTCAGGATATTCACACTGCAGCAGGAAGGAGCACAAGTCTGGGGGCAGCATAACTGGGAAGTGCCATATCATGGTCTGGGCAATATTCAACAGTGCAGCACCATGGCTCAGTACCACTGAATATGCCATCATGGGCACCCACATTGCACATGCTGCACTGGCACTGCACCACCGCAAGTAGCAAGATTGTAGTAGGGGGATGCACCAGCACAAGTGCAGTTGTGATAGGTGCAGGAACAGTGATATTCAGCGATGGATATGCACATGAGGCCATAATGCATGTAAGCCACAAATGGGGCTACTTGCATGTCATTATGGCCCCATTTACATACAGGTGCACCAATTCCTGGTGACTTGCGCCTGGCACCTTGCCAGGCTTCAGCCATCAGGGACTAACACCCCCTGCACCTCAGCGGCAAAGCACCCCAGTACCCGATTACGGGTATATGTATAATACTAAATAAGGAATAATATCTATCCCTGGTGCTCTAGCAGACCATACCCAGCCCAATCATGAGCATATGTATAATAAAAATAAAATAAATTTATCCATGGTGCTGCAGTGGACTGCTCCCAGCCCGATCGCATGCTTTGTAAAAATAGAGTTATCCTCAACAGTCCACTGGGCCCACTGCCAAAATCCCAATCACAGACATTGTTAAAGGAAAAATCTGGTGGTACAACAGTACCCCCCGCCCACCTGCTCACTCAGACCTGTCACCCCGCTCCCACCCATTCAGCAATGGGCAGCCGGTCCCCACCCACAAGCCACCCAGCCATCCACCGACTGACAGAGTACAGTACGGCAGTATGCCAATTGGTCCAAAGTATGGAACAATGGGTGTGCACACTGTACTGTACAACACAGTACTGATATGAGAATGGATCCATTCATATATCGGGACTGTATCATACAGTATGGTCTGCACACCCATTGCCCCATGATGTGGAGAAATGGGCACACAGCCATGCTATACTCTGTGAGTCAGCAGCTGACCAGACAGTTTGTGGGTGGGGAGCTGCTGCCCACTGCTAACCAGGGGGGAGCAGGTTGGTGGGTCTCAGTGGCTGGCTGGAGACGCAGTTACCGCTGCACCACCAGGGTTTTTCCTTTTACAATGCCCACAATCAGTCTTGGCAGTGAGTCTACTGTACCAGCAAGGTTATGTTTATTTTATTTCTAGTATACATAAGACCACTATCAGGTTGTGTATAGTACACTGGACCACCAAGGATAGATTTATTTTATTAATAGTATACATAACCTGCAGTTGTCATTGATCACATCTATAGGTGTGGAAAAAAATACTGAACTCTCAATCAAATAAAAGATCTACCTTGCCCCATGTGTGTGTCAGGCTGAGGTTAGTCACACACATGTTGATGCAAGCATTCACATGCTCCCTAACAGCCTGTACAAGGGCCAGCACCTCTCTATCACTCCAGGATTTAGGCATTGTCTATCTTTAATAAAAAAAGACAAGAAGACATATCAGAAAAAAATAATTAGATATAACATTAATAGTGCTGTATCTTACACCTGCTTCTCTTTCTTAACACTCAAAATGAGACATGTGTAATAACTAATAAATTCTGAAGTTACAATGACTCTATTATTCAAACACATCAACGCGCCCCCCGACATTAACAAAACAGTATAGTAATCAAATATTGACAGCTGCATTTACAGCTGCTGTAGTATTTCCTTTAAAATTATATAAGCTATATTATTCATTATACTGACTGCATACTGTCATAAGGCAGACCAAACACCTGCCCACCATGCAGGCACACTGAGGGTACTTCCCACTATTCCTTACACAACAGAAACAGTCCTACTACCAAGTATTAATACCCAACAGGGTGGACAATATTGGGGAATACCACACCACCCAGGGGTGTAATTATGCCCAACTGACCACCCCGTGTTATTGCACTTTCAAAATGGTCACTGTGTGAGATGTATAAAAAATATATATTCTAGTAACTTTTCATACTGAAATTTTTTATTTACTTGTATGTAAAACAAGTAATCCCTCCACCTGTTTTTTTGTTGTCTTCTACACATCCTGTCTACACTCGCAACCCCCCCCCCCGGCCACCACACACATAGACACAGTATTGACACTTTTTTCAGTTTTTTACAGACAGGTGGTAGCAGCCAGTCAGCAACATCAGAGGTCATCATGGTTACACTCACTCCCCTTCCCCCACCAACACGCAGAGACACAAGCAGTATTCTAATTTTAAAATATTTTTTTCACTGCTTTTGAAGTTTGTTTCTTTGCAGCTATTGGACAGCCAGTAGTGAGCAGTGGACGAAGTGCCTGAAACTTAACAAGATGTTAATACAACATGACACTTCGCAAATGAACAAGCAAAGGTGAAAGTCACAGGAGTCGCAAAAAAGAAAATACTGCACTACAAAGACCAAGCAACTGAAGCTAAAAGTAAAAAATGCACATTGATATGGCAGTTGGAGGAAAGCAGCCCATTACATAGTAAAGACCTTAGAGGCCTCAGTAACTGACAGTCAACAAATGGCACTACATTAGTATGCCAATTCAGGGTGGCCTAACATAGTGTTAGCTAATGGTGCACCTTGAATTCACAGTTCTTTCAAGGTGGGCATCTATCGTAAGTTAATCTACCACCCCGCTATTGCTATGAGCCAATCAGAGAGCTGGCAGTGTCTACGTCATTTTCTAAGAGCTCAATAAGGAAATGGTGGACAACACAATGGACCCTCATAAAATACATCCTAGAATGCTAGAGCATTATCACTTTAGCATCAGTGTAGTAACCTGCTGAACACACAGCTAATACAAAAAGAACAATATTTACTTAACAGTAGCGTATACGGTCAAAATGTCAAGCTGTATATGTATCTGTTGAAAGAAATACAGAAAATTTATTACAGAACTGTCATACAACATGCACATTTTTTACAGCAAAAGACAATTACTGAGTTACCTAGTGAATGCATCCCTACCAGCACTGTGGATAGTATATCGATAGCATACATGGTTTAATGTCATTACCCTACCCTTTCTTTGCAGTTCACCTTCATGAACACACAAAACATTCTCATCCATACTCAGAAACTACATCCCCCCTTAAAACCAAGCATACTCAACCATCACAAAAAAATTATATTCCCCAAAAATGTAAAATACTAACATTACACACACCCCATATCACATGAAGAGATTACACAAAAAAACACCATTTGCACAGCAACACCCAACCAATACGTCACGTAACCCCCAAATAACACATATTACATCCCAAGTAAAAATGAACATCCCAATCAACTGATAATTATTATAACACCTGTGTGCTGAGAACGCCACCAAATATATGTTTCCCACAAACTCATACTCTAACATACAGATAATGTGCAAGATGCAAAATTTTCTATTTTTTGACCATTCATATTGGCTCTAAAAAGAGCTGTTGTTGTCAGTGCATATGTGATGTACTTGACAGGTACACTTCTACAGGTACACAATCACAGAACTGTAAGGATACCATCTCAAAGATCCCCAACAAAAATGTAATTACCTGTGTTAGAGAGATGCACACCATCTTTTAGATATAGTCAATATTTGTCATAAGTAATTTGGGGGTGAAGAATGGTATGCATTCCCATAACATGAAGGAAGCCAGATATTTGTATGTTCACCTTCCTGTGTGATCTTTCAAGTGCAGGACAGTAATCCTCACCTCTCCAGACCATGTGCTGTGTAATATCTGAATACAGAATTTTACAAGCTGGTAACATACTCATAATATACTGCAAGTCAAACTGTCAAATTTGGCAGCTTTAATTAAATCAATCACCCTTTTGTCCCCTAAATCATTACCTCCGAGATGTATCAGGAGTATGTCTGGTTGTGGGTGTGTCTCTAACAAGTGGTACACGGTAGGCATGAACTGCTCCCTCCTACCTCATGCCACCCTTCCCAAACCAAGACACTGAGCATCCAGGTACAGTGGCGTGAAAAAGTATTTGCCCCCTTCCTGATTTTCTCTATTATTGCATATTTGTCACACTGGATGTTTTCAGGTCTTTAGACAAAATATAATATTAGATAAAGGGAACCTGAGTGAACAAATAACACTTTTTTTTTCACTTATTTCATTTATTTAATGAAAAAGTTAACCAACACCAACTGGCACTGTGTGAAAAGTAATTGCCCCTAGTTAAATCAACCCAATTAAAGGGATAATTAGAGTCAGCTGATTGAACACAGCCAGGCTTGATTACAGCCAGCCCTGCTCAATATAAACCTCACTTATTTTGGCCCTTACCATCAGAGTCACGTTGCCAGCACAAAGATTCAACAAGCACATTATGCCATGATCAAAGGAAGTTCCTGAAAAGATCAGAAAAATTTGTTGCCCTCTTTTAGTCTGGAAAGGGTTACAAAGCTATTTCTAAGGCTCTGGGACTCCATCGAACCACAGTGAGAGCCATAATCTCAGATGGAGAACACTTGGAACAGTAGTGAACCTTCCCAGGAGTGGGTGGCCTGCCAAAATTACTCCAAGGGCGCAGTGTAAAATCATCCAAGAAGTCTCAAAGGATCCTAAAACAACATCCAAAGAACTGCAGGCTTCTCTTGCCTCAGCCAAGGTCAGTGTTCATGACTCCACAATCAGAAAGAGACTGGGCAAAAATGGGCTTCATGTGAGAGCAGCAAGGCGGAAACCACTGCTAACCAAGAAGAACATAAATGCTTGTCTCTCATTTGCCAAGAAGCACCTGGATGATCCACAAGCCTTTTGGGAAAATGTTCTATGGACAGATGAGTCCAAAGTGGAACTTTTTGGACAACATGGATCCCATAATGTCTGCGTAAAAGCAAACACAGCATTCCACAGTAAGAACACCATACCAACAGTCAAACATGGTGGTGGTAGTGTGATGGTGTGGGGATGCTTTGCTGCCTAAGGACCTGGATGACTTGCCATAATTAAAGGAACCATGAATTCTGCTCTGTACCAGAAAATTCTTAAGGAGAATGTCCAGTCATCCTTCTGCCAGCTGAAGCTGAAGCATAGTTGGGTCATGCAGCAAGACAATGATCCAAAACACAAAAGCAAGTCCACATCAGAATGGCTAAAAGAAGTAAAATTAAAGTTTTGGAGTGGCCTAGTCAAAGTCAGACTTAAACCCAATAGAGATGCTGTGGCAGGACCTGAAACGAGCAGTTCATGCTCGAAAACCTACCAAATGTTACTGAATTAAAGCAGTTCTGCGAGGAAGAGTGGGTTAAAATTCCTCCACAACGATGTGAAAGACTGATATTGAATTATAGGAAGTGTTTGGTTGCAGTCATTGCAGCTAAATGTGGCATAACCAGTTATGAAGTGTAAGGGGGGCAATTACTTTTTCACACAGTGCCAGTTGGTGTTGGTTAACTTTTTTTCATTAAATAAGTGAAATTAAAAAAAAAAACAAGTGTTATTTGTTCACTCAGGTTCCCTTTATCTAATATTACATTTTCTCTAAAGACCTGAAAACATCCAGTGTGACAAATATGCAATAATAGAGAAAATCAGGAAGGGGGCAAATACTTTTTCACGCCACTGTAAGTGTAAGTCATTGCCAAAATGACTACCTCTACTGAACACTGTTGCCCTTCTCACCAAAATTGATCCCACTATCCGTAATGTCAATGTTGATTTTTCTGCCATGCTGAGTGAGAAATCTCAAATACTCAGATGTAGAAATATCACAATTGTGTTTGTCTGACTAGCAAGCACTACCAAGTCTAATCAGCAGAATGACCCGTATTCAGTTGTATCATAAAGATAAATACAGTCAAAACAATCACAGGTAATAACCTGGTCCCAGATTGGCTCATACAGCCTAAAAGATCTAGTTATCTATGTACAGCCTCTTTCTATTGGCATTATATTTATTAAACATTCTTTTTTGTTTTGATGGGACAATAATGTCTGCTTATTGCTTCACTTCATGACTTGCCAACAACACAAATGTTCATTGGGCAAACTTAGTGCCCATTATGCTCTGTTAAACTAAATTCTCTCTCTTTCTCAGCCAGCAGCTTGAGTGGTGAGTGGAACCATACCTATGTGCTTCACAGAGATAATGTGCAACAGTTTAAAACTCTACTATATTAATTAACCAGCTATAGTGTCATTACAGCAGTTAAAATTAACAGTTAACATTTTTCCACTAAGAGGTACTGTTATTCTATATGTTAAGTGAAATATATTTAACTGTCTCTGTGTTTTAGCAAGTCAAATGTACTAGCATATTAACCAGGATGGTACACAATTTTTTTCTCAAATAGGATTACACATCTGTAAAAACACATACATAGTTAACCAAATATTGCTAATGTTGTCACATTAACAACCAATTCTCACAAAGTAAACCACCATTAAAATGCAGTACATCTGCTTCACACAATAACTGTTAAGTGGACAAAAAGTGTCTCAGAAAAATGGGAAATTGTAATAAGCAATGCTAAACATGAAGCACTGTTATCAGCCAGTAAATGCTAACTGTAAGAGTAACACATTTGACAAAACTCCCAATCAGCAGGAAAAAAAACATCATCGTTAAATACATAAAATATCATAGTACAGGCTTTAAAATAATTACTTAGCAGTTTTTTTCCTGGGACAATTCAAACTCTTGACAAACTATTTATATCGCTTTTCTAGAAGTCCAATGTGTGTAGAACACATAGAGGTAAATACTAGGGCCTGGATATTCAAACTGCGCCATTCTGAGGCGCAAGCCCTTGCGCTGCTCAAAATAGTTGCGCAGGGGTGTGGCCGGGGTGATATTCAAAGGAGTTGCACTATTGCGCAACTCCTTTGAATATCACTCCCCAGCCACAGCAATTGCGCATGGCGCAGTGGAACTTGCGCCACCGCAAGTTGCCAGAGATGAGCATTAAACTTGCGGTGGCGCAGTACCATTGCGCCATGCGCAAATTTCCGATATTCAAAGGTGACATGCAAATGGGGCCATAATTTATGCAGGTGCAGGGGGCCATTTGCATCTATTTATAGCCCCATTTGCATGCCATTTGCATGTAGTGCGCCGATCCGAGGACTTCGCCTGGCCACCCTGCCAGGCAGCAGCCGTCGAGGACTGCGCACAATGCAGCCGATTGCCGGGCATTACAGGTACATGTAACACCCCTCACCGTACCCTGAAGCCCGATCGCGGGCATACGCGTATGAACCCCAGTGCCCGATTGCGGGCAGAATGTAACCCCAACCCAAATATCTCCCTGGTGGTCCAGTGGACCGTAAAGCCCGATCGCGGGCAGAATCATCCAAACCCCCAAACATCTAACTGGTGTCTAGTGTCCCCCACCCACGGAGACCTCCACCCCTCCCCCGCGGCGGCGGGCGACAGCATCCACCCGCCTGCCGCTCGGCCACCTGCTGACTGACTGTCGGTAGGGCTGCCGCCCATGGTGGTGCAGAGCTACAGCCAATGGGCTTGCAGCCTATACCGTACATGACAGTCAAGATTTGTGAATGAACATCATTCACAAATCTGACTGTCATGTACGGTATGGGCTGCAAGCCCATTGGCTGTAGCTCTGCACCAATGGGCGGCAGCCCACTGGACAATCAGTCGGCGGGGGCGGGCGGCAGGTGGTGGGATGCTGTCGCCACCGCTGTGGGGCGAGGGTGGAGGGGTCATGGGTGGGGGGACACTAGACACCAGGGAGATGTTTGGGGGTTTGTGATGATTCTGCCCATGATCGGGCTTTACTGTCCACTGGACCACCAGGGAGATGTTTGGGTTGGGGGTTACATTCTGCCCGCGATCAGGCACTGGGGGGTTCATACGCTATGCCCGTGATCGGCTTTGGGATATGGGGGTGTTACATGTACCTGTACTGCCCGCGATCGGGCTGTGGGAGATGTGTGGGCGGGAGGGGGAGTCGTGTTACACTATGTCCACTCTGAACACTGAATATGACAAACTCCACCCCAAAAATGCAACTCAGACTTGTACATATTTATATAATGTGAAGCTTTTACTGGAATGTATATAACTTAAGAAGACTTTCATGTATTTATGTTTCTTTTTAAAAAAGAAAACAGACAAATTACACACATGCATTTATTAACAGTGCAGCATTATCTGTCATTGTTCCTGGACCCTCAACACTCAACATGATGAACAATACCCAAGAAATGTGACTCAGACTTGTACATATGTATATAATGCTGAGCTTCAAATTGAATGTATATAAGTTAAATAGACTTTGAGATATTCATGTTTGTTTAAAAAAAAACAGAAAAATGACATGTATTTGTATATTCACTGTGCCATACCTACTCTATCCATGCATTTAATGTTATTGCATTGCATTAAGTGCTACTGTTCATATTACTCATAGCTCATTATAGAGATATATACATGTGATTATCTGGCTCATTTTCAATGTGCAGTGCATATCTATATATCTGTGCAGATGTGTACAACTGAAAACTTAACACAAAATGTTTAAAATGATTGTGTACTTCTGCTCCACAATACAACCACTTGGTGTACTCTTGCTTTTACAGGATCATCCATGTTTTTGGAGGTCGGATAAGGAATTTTTCCTAGTTCCACTAATAATAAATAGTTTAAAAAACTCATCGATTTAAAGCTTAACCAACCGTCTCACCATCACTCATTAAATGGATGTGAAATGAGTATCCTCACCACTTCATGACATAGTTAAATATGTAACATATTTTTGTAACCCGTTATCTTTTTTTGACCTCTTGAGATTGGTAGATCCACTTTCAAATAAATAACTGCTAGTTTAAGAAAATCAGTAGTAAGACATATCTAGATATCACTAATAAAGTACCATAGTACTCAAATTGAAAATGAAAAAATGTCTGTGATTTAACTAAAACACAATAAATTCATAAGAACAAATAAGACATCATAATGTGTCTGTTACAATGAAACTGAAACTGTATACTCACGTGTAAAATATTCTAACCTACTTTAATACTGTTGGAATAATCTACACATGTGGTTCTCCCATAGAAAAATTTATTAATATGCTCATTGGAACCACCACATGTTTCTTACTGTCTGATGTGCAAATGTACTCAATAAGTAAACACCATAAAATATTAATTAGCTAAAAATCTAACTCTATTCTAATCAGTTGCCTAAAATAGCTTTCAAATGTTGATAACCACATGTTAAATAAGATATAATTAGACTCCATTATCTTAATATCTAAGTGGTCAGTGAATGTTATAAAAGTAAATACTATCAATAGACACATAACAAATTCCACTCAGCAATAAAAGTAGCAACGATAAAGATTAGATCACTACATGTTATGTAACATAAACATCCATATGGAACCACGTACCAAAATCTATATTCAATCTTAATGCCAAATGTTATGCATATCAAAAAGGTACAGTCTAGATAAACTCAGTGAAATACCAATAAATAAAAAACATCCCAAATAAATAATCATGGAATAGAAACAACAAACAGTTTTTTACCATCCCAAGAGCAACCAAACAATTCGGCCTAAAGGTATAAAAATCTAAAATAATAAACTAATTATTAACCTTATCCTATGTCTCCTGAGTTTTATTTTAAAGCAATTACTGTTACAGAGGTGTACTATTGATCAACATGTGTTTTATTGCACTCTGACTGCATGGTCCTGACTATGAAGAGAAACTACAACAGTTGACAGAGGATCTCCTGGGAGGGGGGGTGGCACAGACAGCAGGTAAAGGAAACCTGGTACCATGCAAGTCTTCTGACTTCTAAGTAATTTTCAACTGATGTAAAGTGATAATAGAATCCATGTACATACTATTCTTTGCATTCTTCACCTGTCACAACCTGCTGCACACATTACAATCCCCCCCATGACAACCTTCTCTCAATACACACCCAACTTCAGACTCACAAAAGTGAGTTGCACACTTGGCAAAAAGGTACAGTTGTGCTCTAACACTTGCTGACTGCACAGAACTAAGTGTATGGTGGCACAGGTAGCACATGGCTGCAATGGCACAATAGTATCATGTGTTGTCAAGTTATCTGCTACACTCCCAGTCACCCACTCAGGGATGAAAGGAGAAGCTGCAATCATGAGAGTACACTCAGAGGCTCACTTTGCTATTGAACATCTCCAATACTGACACTGAGTGTATGTCTGTGGGTGCACTCATTACAGATTTTGCACAGAGAAGTTCAGTAGACCTCTGTGGCTCTACACAAACATGTGGAGGTGCCACTTGCTGCGACTTGCCATGTGGTGTACCTATTGATGCTAGTTTGACATGGGGGCACTTGCAATCTTCATTATATCTTGTAGACATGTACAGTGCATGTTGACAACAGCTTCAATGCACATATTTGCAATCTGTGTTCCAGATTGCAACATACTAGCCACATGCACCCACACTTCAACAGACCTCATTGCATGTCACAACACACATAGCAACTTGGCCCCATTCCAAGCTACCTTCAATAGTTGCCCCTCACAACAGCCAACAAATCCCACCCCCACATCTACACATACAACCCCACACAGCTATCCACCCCCTGCCCCCGAAGCCCACAGGCACTACCCCACATACTTACCCAGATCCCACCACCCCAAACCCCCATTGTAAAATTCTGCCATTCTGCAATATAGCGTGACTTGTGAGTTTACAGCAAAAACAGTGCATGAAGCCACAATAAGTTATATGCTGCACTGCCTTTTGCATATGTCTGTGTGTGTGTGTGTCAGGCGAGGGAGGAGATATTGTGTAACTTGATCCAGCACCCTATTCCATAAGATGCAAACACTCCACATCTAACTCCTACAACTCCCATCGTGCAACCATGTACACAAAAGTCTAGGTGCACCTAGCAAGCATGTCACAACCTATTGCACACATTACAAGACCCCCATGCCAAGCTACCCTCAATACATACTCAGTTTCATACCTACAAAAATGACTTGCAGCCTTGGCATGGACATCAGAGGTGCACTGTAACAGTTGCTGACTACAGACATCTCAGTGTGTGGTGGTACTGGTGTCACATGAGTGCAGTACCACAATAGTATCAGGTGTTGTCAAGTTATTTGTCCCATTCCCGGTCACCAACTTGAAGATTAGAGGATAAGCTGCAAGCAAGAGAGTGCACTCTGAGGATCATTTTGAAATGGAGCATCTCCAGCACTCAGACTGTGAGTAGCTCTGTGGGAGCATTCATTGCACATGAAGGAGTTATATAGCCCTTAACAAAGCTTTTGGCATAGAATGCCGTCACTTTTTAAGAAAGAAAAGTAGAGAATTGCACAAGTTGCACCTCACCGTATCTCCAGAAAAAAAAAATTCTGACACATAAACACTGTAATTTACTTCCACATCACATGCCGTAAACACCCACCAATTTTCAAGTAAAAAGACCAAACCATTTCCAAGATATTAAATGTGACAAATTCACAAGATTTCCCTAACTATTCCATTATGAAAAATCTGGCCATCTTGTCCTACCATCGTGATCAAAGATGGCGCTCAAAGAATCTCACAATCAAAGAATTTGCAGACTCATGATCAAAGAATTTGCACCCTCATGAACAAAGAATAAAAAATGTTAGAAAACAAAAAAATTAAGGAACTGCAGTAAACCACCACCATAGTTCGACAGAACACAGCCCCCTGAGTAAAACCCACCCTCATTTGATTTCCTAAGGCACCCCATGGCTGAGAAAATTGATTTTTAAATTGGCCCATCTTGTCCCCCGCTTGTGATACAAGATGGCAATCAAAGAATCTCATGATCAAAGAATTTGCAGGCTCATGATCAAAGAATTTGCAGGCTCACAAACAAACAATGTAAAATGTTTAAAATCAAAAAATTAAAGAAATTGCAGTAAACCACCACCATGGTTCAACAGAACGAAGCCCCCTAAGTAAAACCCACCCTAATTTTACTTCCTAGGACACCTGGGCCTAAGAAAAATGATTTTTAAATTGGACCTTCTCGTCCCTCGCGATACAAGATGGCGATCAAAGAATCTCATGATCAAAAAATTTCCAGGCTCACAATCAAAGAAATAAAAATGGTGAAACTTGATTTTTTTCACAGATTTGAACCAAACCAACATCATGCCTCGACCAAACGGACCCTCCTGACCAAACACCAGCCTCATTTGTGTCTCTAGCCCAACCCTGACCTGAGATATTAGTGTTTTTAGGTTGCGATGCAAGATCGCAGTGAAAGAATCTCACAATCAAAGAATCTGCATGCTCGCAATCAAAGATCATTATTTTTTTTATTTATTTAGCTTTTTGTTGACCCGGTAAGTGCACTAGACAAATCCTGCCTATTTTCAGGCACGACCCGGGGGAGGGGGATACAGATGAATGCCTACTGACCTTGAAACAGATTAAGCTGTTGGTGGTATTTTTAGTGAATGAGGGAAATTTGGCCAGGACACCGGGGAAATTCCCCTACTCTTTTCGAGAAGTGCCATGGGATCTTTAACATCCATCTAAACTACCACCAATCCAGGCAGATGGGACCTCGGTTTAACGTCTCATCCGAAAGACGGCACCTCAGAAGTGCAGAACCCCTCTCATGCTGCACTGCAGTGTCAGTACTGAGATATTAACCCAAGTGCCAGATGTGGGAACTGAACCCACAGCCCTCTGATCTACCGGCCTCAGAGGCGAGTGTGCTACCTACTGAGCCACTGACTTAGCGAGCCACAATCAAAGATTTTAAAAGCATGTAACTCTATTTTTTGACCAATTTAGATTTAACCAAAGACATGGTTCAATAGAATGGAGCCACTTGAGTAAAACCCATCCAAGTTTTACTCCAGAAGTGACCCCTGAACTGAGAAATTGGTTTTTTTGATCGGAAAACTGAAAACAAGATGGCGAACCTCGCGGTCAAAGAATTTTTGAAATTCCTCGGGGACAAACATTCTTCAACTGCAAGGCTGCAAATTCTTGAACTATCAGGTGGGACAAAATGGCCAGAACCCCATTCTTTGTTCGCAAAACATACATATAAATGTTTCCAGTGACTCATAATGGGAACTTAAAAGTGGCATAACTTTTGAATGCCTTAATATTTTTTCACCAAACAAAAAGCAACTTGTTCAGCCATGAAAGCTCTTTCAAAAAAGCTATCTTACAGAGCAGCATACTACACAACATCCATGCAGAGGCACATCCAAAATCCCAAAAGCTGCCTCCAAAAATGGATAATTTTGCATTTTTCAGTGCTTTCGTACACAAAGACTGTAAGTCCAACAGAAGCACAATTTTCCAGATCAAGAGACTTACCATGCCCCACTGAACATTCCAAATTTCAGGCAAATCCATTGAATGGGTCCAAAGTTATTAATGCCCAAACCTTTGACATTAGCATGTAAATGACCGCTGAACCCTAACTATAGTGGTGTGACAGTGCCACTATAATATATATATATATATATATATATATATATATATATATATATATATATATATATATACACACACACACACACATGGTGCTGTATTGTGCATGTCCAATTATGCCTTAAGTTGTTTTATTTGTGTTCATTTGATCTCTTATGTATTTTACTGTAACTTTTAGTTTTTAGTACACAGGACTGTCTTGAGAACAGGACTGACAAGGTCTTAATGACATGTGCTTCCTGTATAAAAATAAAGTTTTACCTACCTACCTACCTACCAAGAGATGGAGTCATAAGAAGGCTATGTTGAAAATGTGGAATCAAAATATGAAAACATGCCAAAGTTATGACCATTTGTTGCAATTTCTGTATGCCCACTTGTAACGTTGAAAATTGAACATTGTTTATTGCAACTTATATACACTAAACATGATATGCTATAATATGGTATAATATATGATCATTTGAATGTTTTCATTTAATATTATTTATGTGTCTTCATGAAAACATAAATCATAATTTTGAAGTTGTTATTCATGATTAGTGCTTGCCACTTGACTCCCTTCTCTCATGCTGTTTTTAGAAGCCACTAATGAAATGGGTGACGTGCATGAAGTGGCAACAAATGCAAGGTGATTTTCTGGTGAAAAAAGAGATTATATTTCAGGATGAATCACATTTATTCCAAGTAAGGGCAGTACTAGAATCAGGAAAATGTGGAAGTGTGTGTGCTTCTGGATTGCTCAGAGTTTTTTTCAAAACAAGATGCACTGGATGCCTGTTAGAGATTGAAGGCTGCTTGCACTGCACTGGAAATGGAACCAGTGGATTTCTGTGGACTAATGAAATGATTTCTCTTGCTGTACTATCAGGCATCTAGCTCTTGTCCTCATAACCCCACAATTTTGACTCCCAGCTCCTGTTCCACAATGATCAGCTCCTTCTCCACCACCAGCACTTGCAGGACTTGCACTTGGTGGAACTAGCATGGTGAAAAAAGTATTTGCTCTATTCTACCCCAACTCACATCCCTTTCTCCTACAGTTCTTCACTTCATGTTTTCTACATGTTCAAACAACATATGTACAATAGATGATGGCATGATGCAGTTGTTGTCAGGTGCTCAAAATGATGACCTAAAACAGTCACTGATAATTCTGTGATGCCCACATGGCATGCCCGCCTAGTGCATGGACAATCCACACTTACATAGTTCTTATATGTAGATAAGGAAAAGTGACACCAGCAGGCTCTCCCCCAATAGCAAATCACACACCACCCCAATGCAAGATCATGGGCTGGATTTTTGAAAACAGGCATACTACCTGCATTAGTCTTGCAGCCATGCTGTACTGCACTGCAGGTAGGCAATGTACAGATGCCACAACTGCATGCGATTTTCTAATATCAGATACATCTGCAGCAATTCTTTAAAATCCTCCTGCTCATTTTCCAGTCTGCAATATTCAATCTACCCTGTCCTGCTGCTGTATTCTTGAAAACAAAAAACAAAAATAAAAAAAAACAAAAATGGAATTCTGAGTTCTTTACACCCTGAGCACTCTTTCAGAAATTGTTAAATAAATTCTTAAAGATTGCCCTGGCTGGCACCTTTCCCAGTCTGTTAAATTATCTCTGCCCTGTTCCTGATACAGGGTCTGCAGCTGTTTGTGCAGGCTTACACTTTGCAGTCTGTCCTCTCTTTTTCAGCAAGATATCTATTGCCTGCTTACCTGAAACTACAGTTAAATATAGTGAGAAGTTGCTAACTGAATGATAATGTAGGATTCTTTGAACATTTTTTCTGATAAAAGTCACTCTTTTTCACATAAAAGGAGTTCTTTTAATAGCCACTGTCAACTGGAAATGACACTGAAATGTGTGCAGCATAAGGAGTTCTTGATCTCCAGTGCTACTGATTATTGCAAGTTGTGTGGTTTGCCAAAAACTTAAACATGCTCATTGTGTTCTCCCTGTGAAAGATGCTGGTGATGACATTGAAGTGCTAAAATGCCAAATGGAAACTGCATTTCTTTGATTCAGTTTTGCTAGAGTCCAAAATGTTGGATTTGTGCATGTTCACTGCATGTAAATTGAGCATCAGTTCTTATTTACTGTACCTGCAGCTCCCATCAGACTTTGCCAGAGCCTGCAAGGGATAGTAGCAGGTGAAGATTTATCTGAGGGTATGCCCCTGATGACACCTGGATGGACAGTTGGTAGGGCCACCAAGTAGGGATGGGGCAAGGTAGGTGTAGGGTTCTCAGAAGGCCGGAACTGGTGCCTGCTTGTAGGTGGGACACGTGTTAGTTAAATGCCTGCAATGAGGGCTCTGCCTTCTTTTCACACCTGACTGTAGCAGACGCTAACCCAATGTCTCCCCTCATAAAAACAGGGGCACAGCAACTGGGGTTAAGGAACCTGTTGCCCCATTATGAGGGATCACCTTAGGGGCCAGGAAGGAATTTTACTGTTTTTTTCCAAAATAGTATTTTTTTTTGCTTTATTCAGTGGGGTTTGGAAGGGAACAGGGTAAGTAAATAGGCATGTTGTCACTGTCATGTGGCTGTGACAGCAGCAACAGAGTGCAGTAGAAATGGTGAAATGTAGTCACACAATAGCATACATGGGGGTCAACAGGATCATCACTCCTTTCAGGTGGACCCTGAGGCTGGGCAGAGGTGAGACCTTGCTGGCTGGTGCCAGAGGTGCACCAGTCACATGCAAAGGTTAGCTTTCTGACACTCACCAGCATTATATAGAAGGACTCCACCAGAACCAATGGTTCTGAAATGCATCAAGCATGTACCACACAGTGTTTTTTTTATTTTGTGTAATAAAAGTTTCAAATGAATTTATCTGGGATGGAGGGCTGATAAGTTTTGGCAAACTAATTGGTTAATTAGTAGCTGCAACTGTCTTGCTGCACATGTCATGCCAATTTGGTTTACAATGTATCTGTGGTGATGACAACAACCACTGGTTACCAATTCAGTAACAATTGGCTATTACTTATAAATGCATGGCTTTGACCATTTCCTCCATGCATGCTGTGTGTCTCATTTGTCTGGGTGAAAGAAGGGCCGGTGACCTATAAGACAATGTTTTTCCTAGAAATGTAACAAGCCTGAGCTGCTGCACAGCAAGAAGAAACATAGACTGAACTAGTGACCCCGAACTGGAAAGGGGGTTATTTTTTACTTAGAGCAAACTCTTGAGCCCTTGCCAAGGCCAGAGTCCAATAAAGAAGACATGGACAACAGTAGTTGCACACTGGGTTGCAGCTTTGACTGCAGTATATACATAGAAGAGTGGATTTGCAGGTCGTACATAATAAACAGCAAGACATGCCATGGCCAGCAGGCCTGCATACATTTGAAAACATCCCTGTATGCCAACTGTTGTGTACAATCCCTGAGGAACCCTGTTATGCATGAATAATGAGAATCCCCCTGTGTTACATTCAAAAAGGCAGCATTATTTATAAGATTTTAAATAGGCAAAAGTGTTCACTTTAAATGGTAAACAGAGCATCATTACACAGATAACACCCACCAATACAGTGCCTGATATAGTACCATTTATTTTTTATTTTAGTCTTTGGTAACTGGGTAATGCCCGCTAGGCACAAGTGCCTGTTTTCAGGGATGACCTGGGAGCACTGGGTGGTTAAGTGACTTGCTCAGAGTCACACAGTACGCAAGTGGAGGTTGTGTGAATCAAACCCAGGTCTGCTGGATTAACTAAGCTCATTCACAGCTCATTACTCTAACCTCTAGGCTATACTGCCAGCCCATTTAACTAAGAAGGAGAGAGAACTACTACTAATACTGTAGCTTCAAGTGATCATTTCTTATGGAATGGGCTCCAATATTTGATGATTCTGATGGGTTGCTAGCAATGCACTAAAAGTGTATAGAACATTGCTAGGAACTAGAGCAGGTAAACTCACCTACAGTAGCTGCTGGTATCAATCCTCTTGTCAAACGTTCATATATTAAAGAGCTGCCATTGTTACCAACCACTGTAACTGACACAAAACCTCATTCCACATACCTCATTTTCCGTGACTGAACATACTGTTACACTGTCACACAACTCATCACACCTTACAAAATATTGTATTTCCATCATTTCTTTTCACTTTCTCTCTGGTATGATATCTCCCCTGCCCACCCGACTGACTGCTCGTTCACTTACTTGCTCAGCCACCTGTTCAGCCACTCTCCCTCTTGCCAAATGGCCAACCTGCTGGCCACTCCCTGGTTCCCTCCCATAGCCGCTCACCACCTCGGTACAGTCACTAACTTCAGTAATTTATTGACAGCTTCCAACATTGAAGTACTATACCGATAGTGCTCCTTTAGAAGCGCTTCACCTCCCCACATGTTGCAGACTTCATTTGCAGCTCATCACCCATGCTGCCATTAGAACATATAGAATAGTGGGTGTATGACCATCCACACCAGGCTGTGTTTCCATCGAGGGTGTTGATGAGAAAAGCTCACGAGGTCTTGCTGTTGTCATCAACTGCCCGAGATGGAAACGCAGCCTTAGTTGTGGGTGGGTGTAGTATATGATTCCCCTAGGTTTTTAAAAAAACATTATTTTACAAGGTTTCATACCTTGTTTTAATGGTCCCGCTTTCTTCCAGTCCTTGCTGGAGACCTGCTATATGCTCGTCCCCAGAGGTCCACAGTCTGACCCTCGCTTCCATTTTCTCTGCTCCGGGTGCTCCTGACCAAAATAAATTGCAGTTAGTGGTAAAAATAATAATAAAAAAATTGAAATAGTGACAGTTTGGAAACATAGAGCCAAGTATGGCTGTCAGTGTCCAAACTTCCTTTAAGCACTCACTCATCTGCTTGCGTAGTACTGCTGCAATTTTTTTCTGATTTTTTTGTGAGGTGTTTAGTTTCCACCAATCAGATTGCAGGACAAGGCTAAAAACTTGTACTATCATTGTGACATCAGAACAATAGTACAACTTTTTTGACCTTTGAACTGTCCTACAACAAGATTTGGAAAACCTTTGTTTCCCAATCCATACACAATAAACCCTAACCATATACTATAATACAACTGTATTTAACAAAAAAAAGCAGGCATATTTAGTGCCATCTCCAAACATAGACATACCATAATAGGAGTGTGTCTGTGGAGGTGGGGTGGGATAGTATCATGACAACCACTATGGTAAACCTGCAACTATAGTGGCCACAGCAGAACAAAAGTCCTTAACTCAAAAGAAAAAAAGCAGTACAGTGTTACAGGTGGAGGAAACCTTTTCTTTCAAAATACCACACATATTTAACTTTTTTGGTACAGTACTTAATCCTATGACTTTAAATTTTGACATATATAAACAGCCAAGATGCCCATTTCATAAGCACAATAAGACACTCCAGGTGTGTGTGCAAAACACTTCTTGCACACGGCCAGGGAATGAAGACACTCAGCCTGTGGCCTTGTGCCTCACTACACTCCTGGCCATGCCCTAGAAGTGTCTAGCGCACATACAGTCATGTCTTATTGCTCACATAATCACTTGAAATTTTCTGCCTCAAAATGGAAACAAATAATGGAAAGCAAACAAGCCCAGGAAAACAGTAGGAGATAAAAGACATCCATAATTTTGCCTGTTTCTTGCACAAGAGTACACAATTGTTTTTCCATAATATAACATACAGTACTAACTATGGTACTGTATAGGAGAATGAGGTGAGAGTGAGGCCCGATGACCCCAAGCATATCCGATGCCTTACGGGCCGTGGAGGGTGTGTGTGGGCTGTGCTGGTGGAGTTAGGTAGGGGGGTGTTAGGGGCTCAACAATTACATCTCATTTCCTTACTTTTGTTACTTCAACCCTAACTGATGCATTAATAAATTTTTTGCAATTTATTTCCTCACTTTTTGAGATAATGTATTACTATTTTATTGTTGGAATGCAGGGTTCTTCTGACCCTGTGCTCCCATCCTTCCATAGATGTGCATGTGTATCTAGCTGTGGAAACACAGGGGCCTCCCATCCCTGCACTTCCACGCATTAAGTTACAAGCAGGCATAGCAAAATTCCAACAAATAATCATAACTGTGCCATCTTAAATAATTTTCAACCCAAATGTTCAACATAACCTTCTTATCACCTCACCACATGTACCCAGTACAGAAAATTTTCAAATCCTTGTCGAAATGTAATTTTGCACAACTGTAATGCCATTCCGTGACTCAAGTGTGTACAAACATTTTTGGTAGGATTTGAAAAATGGCAGCTATAGTATTTATGAGGTGGTGTGAAAAAATGACAATGTTGAAAATTTGGAGTGAAAATACGATACATTTCCATAGCTACACATGTGCGTACAAAAATTGCAATGACCACTCATAACTCTGGCAATTTTAGGTATTTTGACACCAAATTTTCAACATGGCCTTTTTGGGACCCCACCTCATGAACACTTGCACCACCATTTTATTACTCCATCCTGAAAGGTGATTTCTTGCAGCAAAAGTGCCATTCCGTAGCACTACTGCATAAAGATGTTTTGGGCATGATGTGAGAAATGACAACTGTACTGTTCATGAGGTCCTGTGAGAAACTGGCAATGTTGAAAATTTGAAGTGAAAATATTAAAATTTGATAAAGTTATGTGTGTGCATAGTGAAATTTCAATGACCTTGCGTAACTTGGGTGTTTTGGGGTATTTTTGACCAGATTTTCAACATGGCCTTTTTAGGACCCCACCTCATATACATTGCCACTGTCATTTTGTTAATTTGTCCCAAAAGGTGATTCGACGCAGTGACTGCAAAATCACTTTTGGGGCCAAGTAACAAAACGAGAGATGACACAAAGTTATATAACAGGGTGGATGCTCGGGGAGGAGGATGAGGCAGGATCTAGCCTGGCTGGAGGAGTGGGCAGAAAAGTGGCAATTGCAATTTAATGCAGAAAAGTGCAAAATAATGCACATGGGTCGAAACAACCCAAGAGCCACTTACAACCTAGGGAGGTATAACTGCAGGCCATGGAGCAGGACAAGGACGTATTGATTTGGAACACAGACACATTAAAGGCTACGAGACAGTGTGAACGGGCAGCTGGGAGAGCATCAAGAGTGCTAGCATGCATTGTAAGATGCTTCACAGTAGGATGAGGGAGGTGATCATGCCATTATATAAAACACTGGTCAGACCACAGCTGGAGTATAGAGTTCAATTCAGGAGGCCCCACTTGCAAAGGGAACAAGGATAGACTAGAGAGGGTACAAAGAAGGGTGACCAAGTTGATTCAGTGATTGCAGGGAAAAACATATAGGGAGAGGCTGGAAGAACTTGGTCTTTAAATGCTGGAAATAAGACGGGAGAGAGGGGACATGGTGGAAATCTTCAAGTGTATGAAGGGAATAAACAAGGTTGGGGGACAGCATCTTCAGGCTTAGTGAAAACAAAACCACCAGAGGGCAAGCTTATAAGCTTGAGAGGGATAGATTTAAGGGGGATGTGAGGGGACGTTATTTCTCAGAGAGGGTTGTACAACCATGGAATAGGTTGCTGGAGTGGGTGGTGGAAGTAGATACAGTGGAGAAATTCAAAAGAGAGTGGGCTAACTATAAGGGACTATGGGGAGGAGGGGAGAGAGGGCAGAGGTGTAGGAGATGAAAGGGAGATGGGAGGGCTATCTTTGATCACAAGCCTGCATATTCTTTGATCATGAGGAGGGACCAGATGGCCAAAACCCCATTCTTCCTTCGCAAATTAACCATATAAATTTTCCCATAGACTTATTATGGGAAATTAAAACTTTAATAACTTTTGAATGGATTAATATGTTTTCACCAAACAAAAAGCAGCATGTTTCTTGACCCAAGCTGTTGCAGCATGCCAAGTTGCAGAGTGGCACACCACACAATGGCTGCGCAGCACTACAGACAAAATCCAAAAAACTGCCCACATAACTGGCGAAAAGTGCATTGTTCAGCATTTTAGTGAGCAAAAACCTTAAGTCTGACCAAAACGATATTTGGCAAATCAAGAGACCTACCATGCCCCACCATGCATACCAAATTTCATGCAAATCTGTTGAATGGGTCAAAAGTTATTAACATGCAAAACTTTGAGTTTAACATAGAAGTGGCATCATAACCCAAAATATAGGGGTGTGACTGTGCCCCTATAATATATATTATATTATATTATATTATACTGCCGCAGTGGCACCAGTATAGTTAGGGTTGAGTAAACAGTTTAATGTTAAACCCCAAATTTTGCACCTTAATAACTTTGCAAACATTCAACGGATTTGCACAAAATTTGGAATACCAGGTCTTATATGGTATCTCCCTTGAGTTGTCAAGTTGAATTTTTGTTGGACTTGCAGTTTAAGTGCAGCAAAGCCCTGAATAATGCATTGTTTGCTTTTTTTTGGCACTTTTTAGCTGATTTTTGCCCATCATACTGTGGCCACACTGTTTGGTATTTTGGTCTGAACCCTTCAGGGTTGAAAGAGGCTTGGTCATGTAACAATCCAGCACTGGTTTGGTGAAAAAATATTAATCTGTTCCAAAGTTATTTAATTTAGAAGTTTTGGGTTCTGACCATGCACAGTTCACTCCAAGATTTATATATTATTTTTTTTTTGTGAAAGGGGATTGGGCTCGTGATCAAGGATTTTTCAGCTCACGAATGGGGATTTATAAAATCCCCATTCATGATAAAAAATTATTCATTTGTGAGCTGCTGTTTTGTTTTTATTTTTTCCCCCCAACCAAAACTTTGTAGCTTGCTTCACGGGTGACTTGTTGGTGAAATAAGGCATGGGTTTTGTTCAGGGTGATGCACTTTACAAACCCATACTTTTGGTTTCCTTTGTTTTGGCCAAAAAACATCCATTTTAAATTTTAAAATTCTTCTTTCACAACTTGCTTCTGATCCTCGGTCGCAAGGTGACAAATTCCCCGTTTGTGAGCCGATCCCCTTTCGTGAGGTAGCAAAATCCTTGATCATGACTTAGGGACCAGATGGCCCTATCTCGTGAACAAGGATCGGTTCTCAAATGGGGATTTCATCAGCTCGTGAAAGGGGATTGGGTTTTTGAATCCCCATTCACGAGCTGACAAAATTCCCTTTCACAAGGTGTCAGAATCCCCATTCCCGAGCCAATCCCCTTCACAAGCTGACAAAATCCTTGATCGTCATTTCGCAATCAGATGGCCATTCTTGCGAATGAGGATTGGCTCTCGAATGGGTATTTTGACACCTCGAGAAAGAGGATCAGCTCGTGAATGGGAATTTTGTCAGCTCCCAAAAGGGGATTGGTTTTTCAATTCCTCATTCATGAGCTGTTAAAATCCCCATTCTCGAGCTTTCAAAATCCCCGTTCATGAGCCAATCCCCTTTTGTGAGCTTACAAAATCCCCTTTTGCGACTTGGAGACCAGATGGCCAAAATCTGACGATCAAGGATTACTCACAAATGAGGATTTTGACAGCTCGAGAATGGGGATTGACCTTGCAAATGGGGATTTTGACACCTCATGAACCAGGATTTTAAAAACTGTGCCACTGCACTGAAAATAAATGGTTTGGTCTTCTGGCTTGAAAATAAGGGGGATGTCCAAGAGATGTGAATTATGCTATTTAGGTGTTAAAAAGTTAATCAGCTACAAACATATGCCATCACAAAGTTGAAATTTTTCCCATAGGATAACATTGCAGCTCCTATAGTGACTTTCGGTGCCCATTTCTCAGAAAAGATGCAAGATATGGATTTTTTGCTACCGGCAGCTGTGTCCACCTTTAGGTGCACTAAGTATGTGTGGAGGTTTCAGAATCATAGATTACACCTGTAATGGAATTTTTTTTATAGGTTGTACAGTTACTGAGATATTGGAAAATTAGTGTTACAAGAGTTCCTTTTCAGGCCTATAGGGCTTCTGTATGGCTCTGTTGTTATGTTTAAGTGGGAGTGCAGGGCCCGGAGGGCTTGTGCTCCCACAGACTCATATCATTATGCACAAATGGGCAGTTTGGTTGAGGGACGGGGCCCAAAGGGCCAGCGCTCCCACCAATAAATACTATTTACAAGTTGCATTAAACTTTTTCAAAAAGTAAGGAAATTCATTGCAAAAACTTCATTAATGCATCAGTTAGGGTTAAAGTGAAAAAAGTGTGGAAATGAGATATTAGGATTGAATCCCTAACCCCTCCCCTACACTCCACCCCCTATCTTTAACACACCAACATACGCTGGGGTGTGCCATGGGATCATGAGGCCTAACTCTCACCCCATTCTGCTTTACTGTAGCATGTCAACCTCTTTACACATGGAATGGGGTGAAAGTTTGGCCTGATAACTCCATGGCACACCCCAGTGTCTGTTGGTGTGTGGAGGATTTTTATTTTATTTTATTTTATTTAAACAGCAGTTTGGAAAACCTTTGAGCCATAGGCTCATTTACAAAGGTACCCTGTCACAGTAAGACAAACCAAAATACACAGTATAGCAGTACAACACATAGGTATAACAGTAAATTAAGACATAGATACAAACAAGCTGGTACAGGTAGGATGGATGCAAACAATGCCAGAGTTATGTTGTCCTAGCAGCTTAGTAATAAGCTTTTTGTCATAAGTATTGAGTATGGCTTTGACTAGCTGCAGTTACAGCATCGGGTGTTAATAAGGTGGTTACGTAAGGAAGTTTTGAAGCACGATATAGTTGGAGCTTCGGAGATGGAGGGGCAGTGTGTTGAACCAGGAGGGGATGGAGGGTGGGGTGAGGGGTTAGGGGCTCAACCTAACATCTCATTGCCCCACTGTTGTTACAACCTAACTGATGCATTAATGAAGTTTTGCAATGAATATATATGAATATAAACATGCATATATAAACATGTGTGTGTATATATATATACTAAATATATATATATATATATATATATATATATATAAGGGATATGCAGTGGTTCAGTGTGTGATAATGCATTTATCTTGTACAGTTTCCAGTGACCTCAAGTAACCTCATGAGTGCCGAAGGCACGAGTGAGAGTTCCGAGAGGTCAATAGAAACTGTACAAAATAAATGCATTATCACACACTGAACCACTGCATATTCCATTTATGCAACAGGTTTAGATGTTGTGTGAACATTTTGATTTTGGTAGGTGTAAATAATTTGTCAAAAAAAGGGAAAAGAAAATTGAATTTTATGCTGTTTTTTGCTAATTATAACAAAACAAAATGGTATCTATAAATGAAACACCACTCATTTTGTAGATATTTTTGAGCTGAACATTTTTCGTGCTCACAGTACCATGCTATCATTTTTTGTTTTAAAGTTATTTATATTTGTTTGTCAAAAAAGTGAACATAAAATTACATTTTCTTCTGTTTTCTTGCTAACCATATACAATATACAGTGTTTATATAAATGAAACATTATTCATTTTGTAGATAATTTTGTGCTGAACAATTTTCGTGCTCACAGTACCATGTTATCTTTTTTCGTTTTTTAAGTTATTGACATTTAAATATGGTTAGTACTGCTTCTGAGGCTGAACATTCTAAATTAATTCTGAAGAGAACTGTGTAGATAAATGAGCTACTGATGTAGTTACTGTGTGGATAAATGGGTGATGATGTAGTTGCTATGTGGATAAATAAATTTATTACCATAGTAGAGAAGATAAATGGTTTTATTCTACAGTTTTTATCCTGACCCCTGTTACATAAATATATATCTACAGTCAAATATATAGTAAGATATTTCCTGAAATGTCTGTGATATTTCTAGAGAAAGCTCATGCTTTCTGCATTTCCATAGTAGGGACAGCAGAGACAAACTTTTATTTTGTCTGTGGCTACTACTAGATAAAGAGACAGACAGATAGATGTAGGGAGATAGAGAGATTAATTGCAAAAAAAAAAAACCTCCACTAATGTATCAGCTATGGTTCCTATTACAGTGACAAAGTATGGAAATTGAGTGTTAGGGTTCCCATCCCTACTACCCAACCCCACCCACTTTCCACACACCAGCAGGCATCAGGGTGTGCCTTGGGGTCATCAGGCCTAACTCTCATCTCATTGTCCTATACTGTACCATCTCAGCTTCCTTACACATGGAATGGGGTGAGAGTTAGGGCTGACCACCCCAAGGCACACCCTGATGCCTGTTGGTGTGTGGAGGCTGGGGGAGTGGGTTGGGGTAGGGTGGTAGGGGTGGAAACCCTAACACTGAATTTCCATACTTTTGTCACTGTAATAGAAACCTTAACTGATGCATTTACAGAGTTTTTTTGGCTATATATATATATATATATATATGTATATATATATTTTTTATTTCTACAATAGGGGTGAAAGCTGTTTCCCAGAGATAAATTCCTGTATTCACACCTCAGTGGAATAAATGACTGCAGACGTCATCACAGTTATAATAAATTCCATTTATACACATTGTGTTGATGTCATGCTGATTTATTATCACGCTGACTATGTGTTAGTATTAATCTTCAGTGTACCTGCTTGCCTGATCTACTTTTAAAGCACAGACTTGCATATAAAATTAATCTCACCTGAACAGATCTGAGATTCCCTGGAATTCCAGTCATTTCTTATGCGATCTTCTACTCTGCTGTTTGAAACACTGAGAAACACTCCTCTGCTGAGACCTGAAAAAATAAAAGAGAAAAATAGATTATAAACTTTAAGAAAGGGATTGCTCAAAGAAAAATACTACTGCTCCTGCATGTGGCAAATCCCAGACGATAAACAAACTAACTTTAAACAAGCATTTGTCCATGCTGAATGTTTGCTTGCTGGTTTTTGCATTGGTAGTGCAGGAGTTAGAGAGATACATAATAGGAATGTCAGTGAAGTACTGAACAAACTCTAACCCCCAGCCCTACCCTGCAGAGACTGACAGGCATTGGGGTGTGCCTTTGGGTTGGCCATAACACTCATGCCATTTCACCTCATCCCACCTTGCAGACAGTGACAGGTGTCACGGTGTGCCTTGGGGTCTTCGTCTCTTATGCTCACTCCATTCCATAAGGAAATAAGGTGAGATGGGTGCAGTATAGGAGAATGTGGTGACCATTAGGGCCAAAGACCCCAAGGCACACCTCAATGTCAGTCAGTGGCTGCAAGGTGGGGGTGGAATGGTGTGAGCATTATGGCCGAGAACCCCAAGCCACACCCTTGATACCTGTCAGTCTGTACAGGGTAAGGTGTTAACAGTTGGAAACCCTAATGCCCTGGGCATTTGATGGTATTTTCATTCAAAATTTTCAACATTAGC
The DNA here is from genome assembly GCA_016271365.2 of Neoceratodus forsteri. Classification (NCBI taxonomy): domain Eukaryota; kingdom Metazoa; phylum Chordata; order Ceratodontiformes; family Ceratodontidae; genus Neoceratodus; species Neoceratodus forsteri. The sequence continues at coordinate 807,593,464 of CM057449.1, read as the reverse complement.
TTTTTGGGACCTCCCCTCATGAACAGTGGCACTGAGATTTTATTAATCTGTTCCAAAGCTTGAATTCACACAGCAACTGCACCATTCTGCACCACAGGTGCAAATACACTTTTTGGGCAGGATGTAAAAAATGACAGCTGGACTGTTCATAAGGAGGTGTGCAAAATGGGCAATGTTTAAAATTTTGAGTGGAAATATTACAAATTTGTAAATTTATGAGTGTGCATGGAAACTGCGCAATGCACGCTCATAGCATAGTCATTTTATGGACTTTTGTCACCAAATTTTCAACATAGGCATTTTAGAACCTTTGCTCATGAATCGTTTCACTGTGATTTTTATAATTTGTCCTGAACACTGATTTCCTACAGTGACCATGCTATTCTGTGCAGGAAGGGCGAAAACATGTTTCAGCAAGGATATGAAAAATGACAGCTGTGCTGTTCATAAGGAGATGTGAAACAATGCCAATGTTGAAAATCTGGAGTGAAAATATTACAAATTCGTGAAGTTATGATGGTTCGTGGAAATGGCGCAATGCACACTTGTAGCACAGTCATTTCATGGACTTTTGTCACCAAATTTTCAACATAGGCATTTTAGGACCTTTGTTCATGAACCGTATCACTGTGATTGTCATAATGTGTCCTGAACACTGATTTCCCACAGTGGCTGTGCTATTCTGTGCAGGAAGGGCGAAAACATGTTTCAGCTAGGATGTGAAAAATGATAACTATACTGTTCATAAGGAGGTGTGAAAAAATGCCATTGTTGAAAATCTGGAGTGAAAATATTACAAATTCAAGAAGTTATGATGGTTCCTGGAAACGGCGCAATGCATGCTCGTAACACAGTCATTTCATGGACTTTTGTCACCAAAGTTTCAACATAGGCATTTTAGGACCTTTGCTCATGAACAGTATTGTTGTGATTTTCATAATCTGTCCTGAACACTGATTTCCCACAGTGACCACGCTTTTCTGTGCTGGAAGTGTGAAAACACATTACGGCCAGGATGTGAAAAATGACAGATATACTGTTCATAAGGAGGTGTGAAAAAATGGCATGTTGAAAATCTGGAGTTAAAATATTACAAATCTGTGAAGTTACAAGTGTGCGTGGAAACTGCTCAATGTACGCTCATAACACAATCATGTTTTGGAATTTTTCCACCAAAAATGCAACATAGGCTTTGTGAGAGCCCACATCATGAACAGTGACGCTGTCATTTCGTTAATCAGTCCGGAAAGGTGATTCCACACAGTGACCATGAAATCACCTATTTTGGACTGAATAACCAGATGACAGTCACTGGATTCATGAGATGGGGTCCCAAGGACCCCATGTTAAAAATTTGGTGCAAAAATTTGGAAAAATGTCTGAGTTAGCCACATAAGTTGAAAATACCCCATTTAATGCCATTATACAGCTTAAAGGCATTTCTTCAGTTGGCGGTCGGCTTTGAAGAGTACACATGTGTTCCTGGTCCACCGAAGATCATCGCACTGGGCTCCGGAGGTAAGTATGGGGTGAGGGGGTGTGGGGAGTTAGGGTGCGCAGAGGGTGGCTGTGGGTTAGGGGAGGGGCACCGGACTCAATGAGGGACCATTTTTCTTTTACAGGAAACAAAAAAAAATTAAAAAAAGCAGGAAGGTTTTCTGCTTTTGAAGGTACTTTGGCACGTTCCTGTGGGCTCCCAGCTTGCCACCTGAGTGTTTCTTGAGGGGTCTGTAGTTGACAGGGATTGAGCACCCCCATCAGCAGAATGTTGGGGGGTGGGCACATGGGCCAAGGGGGATTGGGTGCCCCCTCAGCACACAACAGATGGGGGGCATTGTGCTGATGGGGATTGGGCTACCCTATTGGCAAATGAACTGGGGAGAGGGCATGCCTACAGGGGGATCGGGCACCCCCGTTGGCTGTAATGGGGACTGTGAGAGGTGGCGGCTGTCTGTTGGCTTCTGTGAAGATTGTGAGAGGCTGACGGAGAAGCTGTCACCATGTTTGTTTGAATGGGGACACCAGACAATGCAGCTCCAATTCACTGTTGCAGTCAGGGACCACCTCACAAGCAAACACAGGTAATTGTTTAATGACAGGGTGCTCCCTGATTGCAGGGGTCAATTTCTTTGAGCATAGTGGCACACTCATTAACTGCTGTCATTGACAGCATGCTCCTTTATTGGCATGGCAGAAACCAGCCCCAAAACAGACTGCTGCCATTTGTCACAACACTGCCGCACCTCCACAACCTGCTACTCCAGCAAGCTGTCGCAATATGTTTCTTGCACATGCACACAAGCAAACATAAAAAGCACTACAAAGCTGTATATCTGCAAGAAGAAATGATAGAAATATGCACACAGTTTAAAAATGACCACAAGCCACTTCTGGATCCCAATATGGCTCATGACAACTTCTCCATTTCTGAAATTCAGGATTCGGACATACCAAAGAAAAATAATATATTTTTTGGTCCCTAAATATACAGAGCAATACATCTAGAGTTCTGAAAATGAAAGCACAAAAACGTGTGTGAGTGATTACATCAGACTCCGACTCCGACTAGCCGTGAAGACATCAGCTGTTGTAGCCAGCCAGGAGAAAATCTTTCAGTATAAGAAAGCTTTTTCTGGTTTGTTTTTTTGTAAAGAACTTGTGGTACAACAAGTTTTATTTCACATGTCAAATACCTCTCTGATGCAAAAGCATAAGTCTTAATTATGAGAGAAAGCAAAGTTGTAAACAGAAACTGTTTGAAAAAAAAATGAAACAATGTTCACCACATACCAATGAAATAAACCAGACTGGACATGAAACATAGAAACAGTGTTATAAGCAGAACACTCACCCACTACAGAATAAAAATAAAAGCCCCAAAATATCCAACAGCACATGTGGAACTCAGATAAAAAACATTTATCCACAAATCCTCTGTCCCAACTATCACTTCAAAGCCCCACCCTCTGACAGACGTCAGCCAATCACTCATCACGCTGCTACAATAACTAACCAATCACAACTGACAAACAGAACATAAAACCAATCAAATAATAAAAACAAAGCCCATTCATACCCATTCACACCACGGACCAATCAGAAACCACACAAGCTCCCCATTCACAAAGAAACAGCTTTCGGGACTTAGCGGAGGAATGCCAGTCACAAAGGAAAAACACTGGAAAACATTAAACAACACACCAAAAATAAAGATCCCTATTGTGTAAATCACACACATGATGTGTAGTAGTGGAACATGGTCCGCTATGCTCCACCACTCGTAAGTATCCAGAGGTCACTGTGCAGTCATGAAACTATTTTCCATATTCCACTCTTGCCCATCATGTATTTTATCTAGCTAGCTATCTATATATATATATATATATATATATATATATATAGTATATATTAGGGATGGGACAACCTTAAAAGGTTCTGAGGTTCTAAAAGGTTCTGATATGCAAAAAAAGTTTGGATCCTTATCTGAACCTTATCCAAAACTTTTGTGACCTTTATTGTTTTATGGTACTGTCTGTTAAAAATTAATTTTAAGCTGCTTTTAATCAACATATCTGTAGAAAAAAATCAGTTAAGCCACTGTTTAGTAGTAGAGAATGCTCTCTAATCACTCTTCTGTTTCTGACATTTAAGAAAGTAATACTAATACTGTATATAAGTTATATTATTAACAGTAGTGATTTCTTTTTGTCAACAGGTACAGGTGGGCCCCTGATGTGTTTTAGACAGTTAAGTGATGAAGAAGCCAGGAACACAAAAATGGCACCAGGCCAGAGCAGAGGGCAGCCAGGCAGAGAAAGCCAGTCAGAGAGAGTCAATCAGCCAGCTACCACTTCAAGACTGCAGTCTGCTACTACCCACACTTACTACAATCTGGAGAAAACCAGAAGTAGCCTGCCAGCACTGAGATCAATACGGTTAAGGTACATTTACAAAAAATGACTGCTTAGAAAAGAATGAGAAAGTGACTGTGATGAAAAGAGAGTCCCAGACCAGATATCTAGTTTGTAAATAAATGGTCTCCTCCCAGTCTGATTTTTCAGAAGGGGATAATAGTGTGTTTAAATAATTGTACTTTGTAGTAGTACTACCACTACTACCAGAGGAAAAACAGAACTAGTAACATTTATCAATGCGGTTAATTAACTGTGTGCATTTAGGTAAATGATCTCCTTAGAATAACAAAGCAACTGTCTGTGTAAGAACAGGAACTTGTCTGCCACAGTTGCTACCAGTACATGATGACATGAACGTGATGTACTGGCTGTACCTCACACCCACCCCCAGAATAACGATGATGTGGTTGAAAGGCAGGCAAGTCCCAGATCTCAGTTTTTTTAAACCAATCTCCTGAGTCTGACTTTTTGTAGAATGGGTCAGTGTGTTTTTTTGTATGCCACCAATTATTTTAGCATAGCAACGAGTCTTGGTATGGAACACAATGCAAAGAAGTGTGAAAGAACAAGAGCACCAGGCAGTCTAAAGGGACCACTTCATCGCTGCTACTACTATCATCACTACTATTAGGGAGAAAAAAATAGAGCTATGGTTATATAAGAAATAATTATTCTTAAGTTCTTTAGGTAATAATATGAATGATCTTGTGAAAATGAGAAAGCGACTGTATGTGAGATCAGGGACTTGTCTGCCATAGTCGCTACCAGTATGTGATCACATGAACGTGATGTACTGCTACATCCTGAACAAGCTGGAGATGAGGAACACCTTTGTCCTTCTGGATATCAGCAAGGATGTCATGGGCTTTTATTGAATGGTTGAAGTGGCCATACACTTTGCACACTGTACCCACAGTGATTAATACTTGCCAGTCATTATCCATGAAGCTTCAAATGATTAGGTTAAGACAATGGTCAAAACAGTATGTATGTACATAGCTGCCATCGTGAAGTGCTTTTTTAATATCTGAACCATTGTCGTCAAGAAAAAAATCAACTTTCACCCTCTGTGAAGTAACCCAAGCAATAAATAATCTTTCCAGTTCTTGCTGAATATGGTGTGCTGTGTGTGTGTCTTGTTGAACTGCCATTTTCTGAAACGTGATTGGGTTTTTTTGAGCTATGAGAGATAGTAGGTAGTAGTAGTACTGGTTGAAGTGGTAGCAAACAGACTAGTAGTATGTGAGGATGATGATGAGTTGCCACAAAACTTACCAAGTGTGCAGTAAGAGAAAGATAGGCAATGGTTTGGCTGCTGCTTCACATATCAGTAGTGAGGTAAACTACCTTGTTCTAAGCCTGTCGGAGAGCATGCCTTACTTGAATTATTAAGCTGTCATACATCTGGGGCACAGTGGTTACTGAGAAGTATTTTCTACTTGACATTAAATATCATGGCTCTAAGTATTCCATAAGCCTTCTGAAACTCACATCTTTCACAGCAGAGTATGGCTGCAAATCAAGTACAATAATTTCTGCTATTTTATGATATATTGTCAGTGCTATGGGATGGTTTTGTGAATATTTAGACTTTCTTTCAAAAACTTCTTTTAACTTCAACTGCCTCTTATCGGGGGATAAATTACATTTGGCCCGGGGTGTTGCACAACTACATGCCATGCCTTGTAAAAAAGAGGACCTTACAGAATTGTCCTCTGAATTCCTTCCCCCCAAGAATAATGGACATCACACCAATTTACTTGTTGGAGGCTTGTTGGCAAATTTATTCATGGCACAAAGGACTATATTTACATCCCATATAACTTTGAATTCATAATTCAATTTACATCAACATTCTTTTCCAAATTTATGGCTCTGGTCTCTGTCCTTCTTCTGGTCATATCTTCCATCTTGCTTTCAGGGCCCGGACACTGTGAATTCAGCCCCCTCCTCCACACCAGAACCAGGCCGTTCCACTTCCCTTGGCTTTTGCACTCCAGGCCCGGACACTTCTGAATCTGGCACCTGGACCTATCCCCCTCCCTACTTTACCACCACGTCTGGGTTCTTTGACCCCAGCCCATGTATCCTACCCCTTTCCCCCTTTCTCCCCAACCCCCCCCCCTTTTCCTTACTTCCACTGCCCCTACTCCAGCTTGCAATGGACTGAGGGGCTCCCCCCTTTGCGGGCTAGTATCTAAGCCCTTTCTTGGCCATCTGGTTCAACAGCTACCCAATAGGTCGTAGGAACAGGCACATCCCAAACTCCGATGGGTGGATGCTTTCTGACCTGAACATTGCAGGTTGTTCGAAGGAAATGTCCCTGTGCTGCAGGTGAACTCCCCCCATCTTTATTATCCTCCTGGCTACCCTGACATCCTGCACCCCTTTCCATACCCTCCGAGAGGTGATATCGGACCAGACGATCATCACCCTCGGCCACCACCCCTGTAATCTCTCTAAGTCTCCCATGATGTTCCATCCCAATACCCCCCATGGCAGGCTCCCCAAATCATTTCCCCCCAGGTATATCAGGATACAATCTGGGGTGCCCCATTGCAATTTTAACTCATCCACCAAAGGCATGAGTTGTGCCCACTTCATCCCCCTAATGCCTTTCCATAACACCCTTGTATGCTCAGTGTTGTATCTCAATTCTGCTCCTCTGGAGGTGGCCACCACAAACCTCTCAGCCCAGTACACGAAGGAATGCCCCACTATCCAGATTTTTCTCTTGGAACCTGCCATGGAAACAAAATACACAGTGTGAGTTGCTGTTAATATTTTCTCATGTACCTCTTATAGCTGCTGGTCCTCCAACTTCCCACGCTTTGCAACTCCGCCACTGCAGACCCTCTCTCTACTGCCTCTGTGGCTGCCCCAATCCTGAATGAATGTGGGGAAAATTTGCTGGGATCCTCCCCCAAAAATGCCAGTGCTGTCTTGAGGACCGACCCTACTTGGAAACCTGTGACAGGGGAGCTGTCCCCATGCCAGAACAGCATCCATCCCTGTCCTGTCCCGAGCACACCTGTACTCCTCCAGTGAACTCACGGCGCAGCTGGCTGACTGTGGTTTCCTCATCAATGACACCTGTGTCCCCTTTCCTCCCTGGTCTGTCTTGGACCTGGCCAGGCTGATGACCACCCTGTCGTGTCCCCACATGACATCCTCATCTTGTAATGCCTGCCTGGCGGCTGTTTTTCTCGAGGCTGCTACTTCCCCCACCCGGAATGCCCCTGTGGCCATTACTGCAAACATGGCTCGAAATAGTGCACCCTCCTGGGCTGATGTGCATACCTTCTGGATGGCCTCCAATACCCTTGTCAGTAATTCCCCTTTATGGGTTGCTGTCCATTCAACTGGACCCCTTGCCCCCTATGCCACCCTGCCATCATGCATTTTACGGTCCTACTGGGCCCTACATTGGGCTAGCACCTATCCTGGCATTCCCAGCTGATGCCCACTAAGTGCATGACCATTGTGGTGTGGGCCAGCCCTTCCTCCCATAGCTCCACCATGAACCTCTTTATCTGCTCATCCCAGGCTGGTTCATCCTTGTCCCACCAGTGCTTCCCCCTGAAGCTCTAGAACCTTACCCACCCTGCTTCATAGGCCCTCAGTGTGTTTTCTGCCCAGGATCCCTGGTACAGTGCCCTGGCTGTGCTCCTCCAACCTCCCACAACCAGTCTGGGACCCTGGTCCTGTGTGGCACTGCCTGAGGCTTCAGCTCCCGAAACCTGTTGAGCTGCAAATGGGAGAGACTGTCAGCCACCTCATTCCTCAGACCTTCAATATGCTGTGCCTTGAAAGTCAGGTTCAGCTGCAGTCCCCTTAGAGCCATACGTCTGAGTAGCCTGCCCATCGTCTCTGTCCTCCTCCCCCCTGCCTATTAATAACTTCTACCACCCCTTTGTTATCTCACCAAAACAAGATGTGCTTCCCCTTCATCCTCTCACCCCATACTTCCAGGGCCACCTGTATCAGAAAGATCTCCAGGAAAGTGATATCCTTTTGTGTCCCCCCTTCCGCCCAAGCTGCCAACCAAGATTCTGACATCCATTCCCCTAGTAAGGATGCCCCCATTCTCAGGGCACCTGAGGCATCCATGAAGAGCTCCAGGTCTGTTTTTCATTCCCACTCATCCTGCCAGAATGTCTTCCCATTGTAGTTGTCAAGGAACTCCTCCCACACCCCGAAGTCTTCCAGAACCTCTTCAGACACATCCACCAAGTAGTGTGGCCATTTGGCTTTTCCTGTGGCCCTCCCCAGCTGCCTTGTAAAAAATCTGTCTGGGCGGATGGTCTTGCAGGTGAAATTAAGGTGCCCCAGCAGTTGCTGTATTTGTACCATCGGCACCCTCCTCCACCCCCTGACCTGAGCCAATAAACCTTTTAGCCACGCTACTTTGTTCCTAGGCAGCTGGAAACAACCTTCCTCAGTGTCCACTTCTATGCCCAAGAATTTCAACCTCCGAGCAGGGTCCTCCATCTTGCCCTGTGCCATCAGAATCCCTATCCGCTGTCACATGTTCTCAAAATTACCCAGCATTTTCAGCGCCTCCACTCTTGTTTCCCCAATGAGGAGGAAATTGTCCAGGTAATGTACCACCCTCCTGTGTCGATACCTGGTCCCGAAACCCCACTGTATTCAGATGCTGAACATCTCAAAGGTGGAGCAGACCACTGAACACCCCATGTGCATGGATTTGTCAAAATATATGTGGCCTTGAAATTGAAAACCCAGTAGATCCCAATCTGCTGACCTGACGGGCAAGAGCCAAAATGCTGACTCAATGTCCATCTTAACCAGCCATGCCCCCCCGATTGCCTTAACTAGTGCTATGGCCTGCTCCAACAAGGCATACGACACCGTTCTAAGGTGGTCTGGAATGCCATTATTCACCGAGGAGCCTTCTGGGTATGATAAATGATGAATCAGGCAGAATTCCCCTTCTGCCTTCTTGGGTACCACACCCAATGGGGAAATCAGGAACTGTGTGCAAGGGGGGCCCTCTAATGGGCCCTCCACCCAGCTTACTGTGATTTCCTTTTCTATCTTGGCCCCCAAAATCCCTTCCTTCCCTTTTACCGAACCCAGGTTCTTGGCCCATGTTCTTTCCTGTCCCCCCTTGAAACCCCAATGGAAAACCCTTCTGGAAACCCTCCTGAAGCAGCTCGCCTGTCCCTTTGTTCAGGTATTCCGCGGGCCATTTCTCCACTGCTGCTAGGGAATTGGGGGTATGTGCCAGCACATATCCCCACCACCTGTCCCCCCATGACCCAATACCGCTATCCCTTGGGGTGCTATGCTGCCCCCTGTGGCTGCCACCATGGCCCCTGCTCTGTATCCCCCAGGCATCCCAAAAGGACTGCTCATAAAAATGTCCCCCATTCTGCCCTCCTCTGTTGCCAGTCTGCCAGCAGCTGGAGCCCATGTGTGAACCCCTGCATTTTGAGCAGATGTGCAGGAACTTACAGCTGCCCCATGTGCAGGTGGCCTTTTTTGTAGCCCCAACATGTCTTTGCACCTGCAGCCGGAGTGTTCCTCCTTGCTTGGTTTCCCACCGTCCCCCCTTCCTCCCCAGAGAGGATCCTAACCCACAATTCTGAGTGGGTGCAGTCCCATCTCAGGTCCCCTTTGCTGCCATCTGCTTCCTAAAGGCATTGCCATACTTGAACCACCCGTATCCGACCTTTGTCTTGTATGCCTCCCTGATAATGGACGTGTATGTTAGCAAGGTGAGTTCGGATTGCTTTTCCAGCATCAATGCACTATAGATTATGAAACTGCCTTGCCAATTGTCAAAGGTCTTCCCCTTATACTTTGCTTTCTCCGTCTTGTGGCCTACCACCGCCAATACCACCGCAATTTCCGATTTCCCCACTGACTCCTTCTTCTCATACTTCGTGGCTGTGTCCTCATCCACAAGCCTGAAGATGTTAATATTTTCCCCTTTCCAGATATTTTCTTTGATTGAGGCTGGCACGTGGTCCCTGATTGAACAACCTGGGGGCCCGTCGTACAACTTCTTGTTCCCTGTGGCCCTGCCCTCCCTTTTTCCAGCCTGGCCCCTTTTTCATTTAGTGCCCGTACCGCCCACTTCATCTTATCAATTCCCGTATCCCCCATGCTGCCCAACAGCCCCTCAGGGTACTCCTTCAAACCGTTCTCATCCATGAGATCTACATCCTAGTTTTCTTCATCTGGTTCTGGCGTGGGCAGGGGTGCTGGTATTGGTGCCGGGCATGCGGCTTCCTGTCTGGGTCTCTTACCCCCTCTCCCCCTACCCGGTCATTCCTCACACTTTTTCTGCACCTCCTGCTCCACTTCTCTCCTCTTTGCTGCTGCCAATAGCTCTTACATCTGTCCCATCAACACAGATGCCTCTTGCAATATCTTCTCACTAGTCAGCTGGGCTCGCTTTGGTACCATGCCTGCTTCTCTGTGTCTGCAATCTGCAAGGCGAAAGATTACAATGGTCAGCCTGTCATATTCAATCTACCGCTTTTCTGGGGTTGGACGGGCCTGCTGGCTGCCATGCCCCATGCTCCGCCGGACCACTCCTGAGACCTGCTCTGGGCACACTACTCCCCATGTCCATTTGCTCCCATGCTGCATTCTTGTTTTATTATTATTATACAGTATGTATTTTTTTGCTTGCCTAGCTACTGCCTTTCTGTTCTTAGCGAGCCCCTCCCGGTGTCCAGTTGAGGCATGCCCTTCCCCTCAGGCCCCTTTCCTTTTCCGGGTGACTTGCTCCTCCACTGGGTGCTGAAGTGTGCGGCGACCCCCTCTCCATGGTCCACTGTCTCATGAAACCCCCTTTTTTTGTACCTCCACTCCCGGTGCCCCAGACCACGTGGTCTCTCCCCAGTGGCCTGCACCATCTCTCCCATGCACTGCTCTCTCTTTCCAGCACTGGCCACGGCGTAACCCTGCTTTGCCCCAGGGTGGCTGTGCCTGGTCCTTGGCCCACTGTATGCCCTGTCGGGTCTCTGCCCTCTCCTTTTCCATGTGCCCTTATGCAGGGCCACATCCGTGACCATAGCTGTTGGGCCCCAGCCTCCTCTCTGAGGCAAGCGGCCCCCTTTGTAACCCTCTTGCCATTTTTAACCCTCCAGAGCTGTGGCCCCTCATGCCACTCCAAACCCCCCCACCGTACCGGCAACCTGCAGCCCCCCCATCTTGGTCTGCCATGCTGAGGGCCTCCTCAGGTAACACCTAAGGCAGCAAACAAAAACCATGGTTCATGGCACCCAAACATGCAGCTTTCTCCTTGCCCGCCAAAAACAGAGGAAAAGACAAGGGACCTGAAGTGGTAAAGCTGCCCTGTAATGAGGTGTGCTACTGCGCCCTTCTCTCTACCCATAACCAGCAGGCTTCTGACCCTTTTATGTCTGCGTTATCTGCCCTTGAGTAGGCTGGGAGGCCTACGCTCGCTCACCTGCACTCTTCTGTCAGCGCCCCTCTCCCTTGTTGACCACTGCATGCCTATTTGCTCTCCTATCTCTGACATTCTTTTTTTCCTTTTGGCCTGCCATGCACCTTCCTGCCCCAACCTTCCTTGGTTTCTTGAGAACGCCACCTAGCCTACCATAGCGGGCCATCTGTGCATTCGGCGACACCCTCACCTGCCCAGTCAAACTACTTTCCTTGTCCAACTGTGTGCCCGGCCACTCTAGTCCCTTGTTTCATATGCCATAAGCGAACTGCCCCTTCCCATCCAGCCTGCTACTGCCATGGTTCCCTGTCTGCTTCTGTTTTCCCGTTCTTGTCTCTTTTTTTTTTTGAAAGCCAGCAAATGCAAACAAACCATGCCGCATGGCTGCAGGACCCAAGACACTGAGGAGGCCCATCACTCACCCACTAAGCTTCCTTGACACAACGCCACACTAATTCAACGAAAACAGCCCCTATCACAGCCGATGGCCCCAAACTGCCAATGCCACAGTGATCCGCTTTGTCCGAAACTCCACGCTGTTCCATCCACATCACCAGGGCCTCCTGGCTGTCTGCCTATTATGCTCCAACTACGCCAGCCCCTAAAGCTGACTTTCTTTAACCAGTGCCCTAACGCTTAACATAAAAGAAAAACAGCACATAAAATGCATTCAGCTCCAGTGCACCGTGTTAATACTTTCTCTCTACCCTACATCTAGCAAGCCATCTGCAGTAAAACGCTCAGAGGGCCCACGTGGCTGACTTACTCGAACCATTGCTCATAAACACCTTAAATTAAAATAAAAACAGCACACCAACAATGCATCATCCCCATCCAAAGTAAAACTCTCACAGGGCCCACGTGGTTGACTTACTTGAACTATTGCACATAAATGGCTTAAATTAAAATAGAACAGCACACCAACAATGCACAGTCAACCCATCCGGAGTAAAACTCTCACAAGGCCCACGTGGCTGACTTACTTGAACCATTGCACATAAACAGCTTCATTTAAAATAAAAAAAAACAACACACCAAAATGCATAGTCAGCCCCAGTGAGCCCTGTTATTACTTAAATCTAACAAAAGTCATCCACAGTGGAAATTCTCACAGGTCCCATGTGGCCTACCAGGCCTAGTCGTCCCATGTGTTTTACCTAGATTTTGCCAACGAAGTGCTGAGATCTTCAATATGAAAAAATTCCCAGCAAAAGAGGTCATCCTGCCTGAGGTCTGGCATATTATACCCCTGGGGTTCTGTCTTGCCCTTGTTATATTACCCTTTCCTGCCTGGAGATGCCATCATGCCCTTCCCCCTCTATCCCTCTGTTCCCCCCTTCCCCTTTCCCTCTCCTATGCGCTTATTCCTGGTAGGGGTCACTGGGCAACTTGGCCTGCCTTTTAATGGCAAGCCCCATCATTGTGAAAATGACTGTGAGGCGAAAGTGGTCTAGTGGATCATGTCTGGTGCTCATCTTCTACTGTTTCAGTGGAATGTTCCTGTTCACCAAGAGCGTTGCTAGATTTCCAGCCACCATTGTTAGACTGTTTCTTTTGAACCACATACAACTATAGGGTGAATTCTTGCAAGATGTCACATCATTGTTGTAGTTCCAAGATGCCCTTTATTTTTTCCCCTACTAACACATCTGTTGCAATGCACACATATAGCTTGGCAAGCATCCTTGGGGTTTATGTAAAAATGATACCAAACAGTAGAGGTGGACTGCTTATGACTAGTAACAACCTCAGTAGGACTAGGATTTGAGTGGCTCTGTTTATGTGAGGAAGACATATCAGTGGATGATTCAGTTTCATCAGGTAACAATCCTAGAATCCTCTGCAGCACCATTGCCATCATCAGCTTGGCAGAAGACACAAGGAGAAAGGACTGCTGTGTGACTGAACTTCTCTGCTGGGACTAAAGTAGAAGAACTTTTGTATTTGGACCTTTAATTTAGGGTAAAAAAAACTAACATACAAAAAAAAAAAGTGTGTGTTTGGGTTAACTGAACTGAATGGGTAACTGAAAAGTCATCTAGGTGTAAATCTCAGGTGACTGAAAGGACTTAACTGCTGTGAGGTTTAAATTACTTGTAGAAAGATCTGGTAAGTAGGGGGAGTGGCTTAGCTAGAAGGAAGCTACATTTAAAGACTGCCTTAGAAAGATTCTGCTAATAGCTTGGCAGAAGACACAAGGAGAAAGGACTGCTGTGTGACTGAACTTCTCTACTGGGACTATATTGCCCTGCTTCCCACCCAAAGCTAGTTCTATTTTTATAGGCACAGGATTTGACTGACAACAGGAACTTCCTGTTTAGGGGCAGGAAGTGAGTGATCACAGAACCACCAATGACCCACCATCCTAGAAGGGCAAGAGTAGCTCTCCAGCCTCCTCTAGCTGCTGGAGGTCTGCCTCTGAGCAAGTAAATGGTCTACTGAGAAATATAGGCTATTCTTGTCTCAGAACAAGACAATCAGGAGCTAAAAGGGCACACAGGCAGAAAGTAAGGAGAGAGAGAAAAAAACAGACAAAAGAGTAAGGATTGCAAACAGTTAAGGGGCCAGAAATAAGACATGATTGGAGGTGCAGTGGCAGTGTGGAGCAGCAGTCTTCCGGGAGATGTTCTGGAGGATGCGGTGTTGTCCCATCTGCAGGCACCTCTCTGGGCTGAGGGAGGAGGTTGCTCATCTCCAGGCTGAGTTGGCCAGAATTTGTGGGACCTCCTCTTCCATCCAGGGACCACCAGTGCCACTGCCGTTGCCTCAGAGGTTGCCAAGAAAGAGGAGCGGCTGGACCACAGTGAGCTCAGGGACGGTGAGGGTGGTGGAACAGAGGCACATCCCTCCAGTTGTACCTCTCCACAATTCCTATGCCATTCTGGAAAAGTGTGGTTCCTCTATGGAGGCACCTACAGTGGAGACCAAGGAGGATGCTGGGAACCTCCACAAAGGAGACCCACAGGAGGATGGCAGGGGACCCTGCAGGGGAAGGAAACAACTCCTGGTGGGGGACTCCATTGTTAGGAAGGTAGAACTGGGCAAGGAAGGGAGAGGGAGGGAGGCAGGTGTCTGCCTGGCGCCATGGCTTGAGGGACAGGAGCGAACTCAGGATTGCCGGAGCAGCTGCACAGGGGAGGGAGCTGGATGTCATTGTCCACCTAGGGACAAATGACCTGGCTAAGAAAGGGATTAGAGAAGTGCATGAAAAGTTTGTGGAATTGGGGAGGGGCCTTAGTCAAGTAGCACGCACGGTAACCTTCTAGGAGGTGCTACCCATCTATGGCATAGGAGAGGCTAGGGTGTTCCGTACCATGGGATTCAATCAGTGGTTGAAAAACTGGTGTGGAGCTCAGGGATTTGGCTTCATTGGGGACTGGGGGTCCACCTGGAGTGATGCAAGCCTATACTGGCATGATGGGCTGCATCTGTCCGGGAGGGGAACCAGGATCCTAGGTGATAGGTTTAAATGCTTCATTGGCAAGCTTTTAAACTAGCCAAGGGGGGAGGCACTGGAAAGGAGCAGGAAAATCCTAGCCTCCCCAAACAATCACGGTAGTAAGTGTGGCAAACACCAACATGGAGGTGTCGATAGGGAGAAGGGCAGGGGTAAATGGAGAAAGTGACAAAGGCAAGAAGGACAGGATGGGGCAAAAGGGTAAGGCCATCAGGAAATGGAGGGTAATGAGTACCAATGCCGTAGTCTGGGCAACAAGCTCCTGAGCTGGTGGCCTTAATGGAAGAGGGATGCCTGGATATTGTAGCAGTCACAGAAACATGGTACACAGAGAACCATGACTGGGATGTTAACATACCAGGTACATAACCTACAGGAGAGACAGGCAGGGAGAAGAGGGGAGGAGTAGCTCTCTATGTAAAGGAAGGGATAAAAGCAACTGAACAAAAGAATAAACAGGGAGGAGAGGAGGCACTGTGGGTCACCTTGGAGACTGGAAAGGGCACCACAATCCGCACAGGGGTTGTGTACAGACTCCCATGTCAGGGGGGAGGAATGGACAAGGATATGATGGAAGGCATTCTTAGAATGGCAGAGAAAGGGGAGATACTGTTGATGGGAGACCTGAATATGCCAGATGTTAGCTGGAGCACATTTGCTGCAGCGACATCCAAGAGCAGGGCCATTCTTGACGCCCTACAGGTGGCAGGCATTAGACAGCTAGTTTCACTACCCACTCGTGAGGGAGAAATCTTAGACCTCGTACTGTCAAACGGGGGCAGTGAGAGGATCTCAGATCTAGAAGTGGGTTGCCATCTGGGGACAAGTGACCATCAAACAGTGTGGTTAACGTTAAACTCAGCTACAGAGTCAAGCCATACAAAAGTGAGGGTACTGGACTTTAGGAGGGCTGACTTTGGCAAGATGGGAGAGTGCCTCAGAAAAGCACTAGCAAACAGGCTAGAAGGAGGTGTGGAGCAACGATGGGGAATTATCAAAACTGCCATCACAGAGGCAACAAGCCTTTGTGTGAAGCAAATAAACAAATCAAAATGAAAGAAAAAGCCACTATGGTTCTCAAGAGAGGTGGCTGTGAAAGACAGGAAGAAAAAGATAGCATTCCGGAAGTATAAGGAAACACAGAAGGAGCAGGACAGAGAGCTGTACCAGTTAAGGCAGAAAGAAGCAGGGAGGGAAGTCAGAATAGCCAAGGCCCAAACTGAGAAAAAGATAGCCAACTCAGTTAAGAAGGGGGGTAAAACCTTTATAGGTACATCAGCGAGCGTAGAAAGACAAAGGGAGGGATAGTGAGGCTGAATAGAATGAAAGGTGGGTGGGCAGAGGGGGAAAGTGAAAAATCAGGAATACTGAGCGAATATTTCTGTTCAGTATTCACAAAAGAGGAGGGGGAAGTGCCTAATCCAATTAACAGAAGCACTCTTGATAGGGGGGTCGATCCCAGTCCTTTCACAGAAGAAAGGGTTCTGCAAGTACTCCTAAAACTGAAGGTGGACAAAGCAATGGGTCCTGATGGAATTCACCCCAGAATTCTAAAAGAATTAAGGAAGGAACTAGTGAAACCACTGGCTACTCTTTTTAATAAATCATGTTAAGATGGTGTGGTACCCGAGGACTGGAGGAAGGCGGATGTGATTCCCCTTCACAAAAGTGGGACCAAGACAGAGGCAGGAAACTACAGACCTGTCAGTCTGACCTCTGTGGTAGGGAAAGTGATGGAGTCACTTGAAGGAAAGAATAGTTGAGTACCTAGAGGTCAGTGGAGCACAGGATCCAAGGCAGCATGGGTTCACAGCGGGAAGGTCATGTCAGATGAATCTAATAGATTTCTTTGACTGGGTGACCAAAGTAGTAGACCAGGGAGGGGCTGTGGACATGGCCTACCTAGACTTTAGCAAGGCATTTGACACAGTCCCACACAAAGATTATTAGTCAAATTAACCAGCCTGGGAGTGGGTCCCAGGGTGGTAGCCTGGGTAAAACATTGGCTGGACAACAGGACACAGAAGGTAATTGTAAATGGAGTCCACTCTGAAGAAAGGGCGGTTACTAGTGGGGTACCGCAGGGTTCAGTATTGGGTCCAGTCCTTTTTAATGTCTTCATCAGTGACATTGCAGAGGGACTGGAAGGAAAAGTATGCCTTTTTGCAGATGACACAAAGATCTGCAACAGGGTTGATACACAAGGAGGCGGGAAAGGATGAAAAGGACTTGGCAAGGTTGGAGGAATGGTATGACGTATGGCAGCTAGGATTCAATGCAAAAGTGCAAAATAATGCACCTGGAAACAAGAACCCAGGGAAGAATACACAATGGGTGGGAGGTAGTAACAACAACAAAACAGGAAAGGGACCTGGGGATAATCATATCAGATGACCTTAAGGTTAACAAGCAATGGAGAAGGCAGTAGGGAGGGCCGGGGTATACTAGGATGATAGGGAGAGGCATCAGCAGCAGAAAACAGGAAGTTGTTATCCTCTGTACAGACAGTTGGTGAGACCCCATCTGGAATACTGTGTCCAGTTCTGGAGACCCCATCTCTGCAAGGACATAGACAGGATGAGGCAGTCTAGAGGAGGGCAACTAAAATAGTGCAGAGTCTGCAAGAGAAGCCGTATGAGGAGAGACTAAAGGAGCTTAATATGTATACCCTTGAGGAAAGAAGGGAGGGGAAATGATAGAAACTTTCAAGTACCTCAAGGGAATCAACAAAGTCCAAGAGGGTAGCATCTTTCAGAAAAAGAGACTTGCAAGAACAAGGGGACACAATTTAAAGATAGAAGGAGGGTGGTTCAGGGGCAATGTGAGGAAGTATTATTTCACATAGAGGGTAGTGGATGCATGGAACAGCCTTCCTGAGGAAGTTGTGGGGTCTAAAACTGTGGGAGAATTCAAGAATGCATGGGACAGACATAAGGCAATTCTTTGGGGGGTGCAGGAAGATTTAGGCTGTTGGTTAACTAGGATCTGCGGCCTATCCTGTAGGTAGGGAAATGAGCAGACTAGATGGGTCTAGCGGTCCTTTTCTGTGGTCAAAGTCTATGTTTCATCATCATCATCATCATCATCATCATCATCACTACTGTCAGATTTTGTTTCACGTTGTGTGGTTTGTGCCTTTGACTTTTCCTTTTTCCCTGTTAACACTCTACTACTGTCATTATTTTATCCACATTGTCACTGTCAGAACCAGAACGAGACATAGCTAAAGGTAAAGTCACAATCTCATCATCAGTCTCATCATGACCATGGTCATCATCATCATCATTATCAGACTCAGTAGAACTAACATTTGCAGTCACAGATTGAGTTATTTGATATGCATGTGTTGCAAATCGAGTAACTCCACTATGAGTTGTACCTGTAAGTGCTTTAACTTTACGTACAATTGGAATTGGAATACTCTTTGTTTTTGTACTTCTTTTTCAGATGACTTGTTATTGCCACTGTCTTTTGACACTTTGTTGGCTGTATTACTGAGCCCTTCTGACATAGACAGTCCGTCAGCCCTTGTTCAGTTTTCAGTATTTTGAGAGTTAGCTTGCACATGGATAGTAGTAGCATTTAGCTCAGCCCCTTCATCAGACTGTGGTGCTTGTTGTTGTTGTTGTACTTTCTTTTTGGGTCACTTCTTTCTGGGCTCTTGAATAAACTTTTTTTATATTTATTACTTCCTTTGCCTCCGGCTTTTGCTTTACTATTTTCAGGAGTACTCATAATGGGCACTATGCACTAATGGGGAGAGTGGTTATGTGCGTATCTGGGTCACACAACCACTCCACACCAGTTGCGCACCCCCCATGCAGCCAGCTGCAGGATTCACCTGCCAGGTGTGCAGCCCCACTGCCAGGAAGCATGGAGGGCAATGTGGTCAGGGAGGCTGCGGGCATGTCGGGAGTGTGCCCGCACTCCGCAACATTCACAGAGTCGTGGAGCTCTGGATGCAGGAGGCGCACAGTACACAAGGGGAACCCCTGCCATAATGTCTGCACCACCCAGGGATGACAGCTCCCCCGGTGCAGAATGACAGGTGGAGACTGCTGTCCCCCAGATCACGCTGCCCCACACCACAGACAGCAAAGGGTGGCTTGGGGATGGCCATACGGGCACCAGCTCCATTCTTTGATTCCACATGCTGTGCAGTGGTAGCCATATTTCCATGGCCATGGGCACAAGGGATCCACCTACGGACCGGGTAGGGTATCCCATTGAATTCTCGTTCAGTCTGCGTATCTCTCCTCCATGCTTCTGTGCACCAGGGGCAGGGCATTGGACAGGTGGCCAGTGGTTGTGCATACCACCAGTGCACACCTGTCCATGGGTGTGCAGCTATGAAGGTGGGGTACATGCATATTCTGCATACCCCTGCCCCATTAGTGCATAGGGGTCAATGCTAGTGTGTTGCATGTTCAGGGTCAAAAAGTGGTTATTATTTTTTTTCTTTATTCCACATGATGTGACAGAATGCCCTGCCCACTGAGCCAAAGCTTATACCCAACTGAGCGAGCACAGGGTGGAAGATGACATATGACTGACTTCTTGGGGTGGTGCGAGTCACAAGGGAATAATAAGATAGGTTTAAACAGTATCTCGATAGCAGAAATCAGAATCTGACCTTTTCTATGGAAGCAAACATGGAACAAATAGCATTTTTGGATTTGTGGATTTATAAGAGGGACAATAGGTTGCAGACTAAACTTTATCATAAAGAGACAGACTGAAACACTATATTACACTATCAGAGTTTCCATGATCTCAAATTAAAGCAAAGTATACCTAAGTCTCAATTTATAAGAGCTAGAAGAAATAATAGTAGAGATGAGGAATATGAGAAAGAAGTAGAAAGAATGACAGATAGGTTTTGGGGAATGGGTTATGAGAACGAAAATATACAGTTAGCCATAGCTGAAGTGGCTGATATGCCATGAGGGGAAATACTTCAGACAAGAGAGGAAACAGATACAAAAAATAGGATAGTATTTTCAACAGCTTATAATCATATGAGTAGAAGAATAGAAAAAATCATTACAGAGAATTGATGTATTTTACAGGCAGGAGAAGTACTAAATAGAAGGTTTAAAGACAGACCTCTGATAACATCTAAGAAAAATAAGACATTGAAAGACAAATTAGTGCATACAGTGCATCAGGTTTCCAAACCACAATGTAAGCAGTTATTATTGGGCCCCCTTAAAGCAGCAGTGCAACAAAAATGGGTTAAAATTTGACTCCACCAAATTTTTCTTCCTAATCATTGCCAGATGTCTTCCAGGTTATTTTGGTGGTGAAATTTCCAGCTTCTATTGTGATTTAAAAATTTTATGAACATTTTAAAACAATTATTTCTCAAGAAAAAAAGATGGCCGCCTCATTTTTGCATTCAAATAAGATAGAGGACCTGAGGAGGGTAAGAATTCAGACAAAAATACAAATGTACTGTACACAGTATAGGAAGGAAGCATGTAGTGAGAGCAACTCCCCTGCACTGATCCCCCCCAAAACAACTCGAACAGCTCGACTGCATCAGCAGCGCCTGACAGACCACAGCAACACCCTCCAAGGTGTCAACACGTACAGGGTGTGGGGTCAGTGACTGGGCTGTGATCTGTCTGTGCCACAGTGGCCATTTGCCATGTTACCTGTCCCTGCCATGCAACAGTACAAGGCCACTCCCAGTGGTTGCATGCTGTGCCCTGTATTGTCACTCTGGCAATGTCTGTAGCCATCACTGCGCTGTGGTGGGTGGGAGGACATGCTCCTGGCAGGTCACTGTCAGGGGTGTTTGGGGAGAGGAGCATCGCTGTGTGGATTGTCAAGGTGCACATCGGGCTGTGTGGTGCCGGGCATCACAGTTCTGTCCGTCGGACTGGTGCACATTGGGGGTACTATGCATCAGTTCAGCTGTGTCGGTGTGGAGGATATCGATGCAATTGCCTTTGATATTCCATGGTGCCTCCATATAGGAAGCATCCAGAAAACCCAAATAAACAGCTCTGCCAATATTCTTCATAACCATGGCAAAAAATTGACTTTTTAGAAAAACATTTTTCCTTGCACTGCTGCTTTAAGAAAGGAAATGTCCCTTGTGGGTAGTGCTTTCAGTGTAGTAATACATCAAGGAAACAAGAATTTGAGCATCCATATACAAATAACAACTATATTATTAAACAATGTATAATGTGTAAATCTCATCATGTAATTTATATTCTACAATGCCCGTGTGATGAGCTTTATGTAGGAAAAACCTAAAGAGAATTACGTAATTGTATAAGTGAACATAAAAGCGATATAAGAATGAAAGATTAGAACTCACCAGTGGCAAAACATTTTAATCAAATGGGCCATACAGCAGCCTCTTTGAGATTTTGGGGCTTAGAATTGGTAAAGAAACAATTAGGGGGCAATACTACATGGGATGATCTTCTCTTAAAAAGGGAAGTATTTTGGATTTACACTATGGCTTGTTTAAATTTGAGGACTGGTTTAAATGAGACATGTGACTGGAATTTGTATTGGAAATAATTGAAAAAATCTTGAGAAGAAACCTCAAAGCTGGAATCTGTCTCATTTCCAGATGGATCTTAGAGGCCCTGAAGAAAAGTTTTGAAGTTGGAATCTGCCTCAATCTCAGAGGGATCTTGAGCTGGTGGATAAGAAAAACAAAGTGGAAAATGGACCTATAAGCAGAATATATATAGGAATTATAAAATGATTAAGATAAAGAAATGTTGTATATTTCATGGATTACACTGAGCATTGAATCTAATATATGGGTGGGTTAAAG
Source organism: Neoceratodus forsteri (assembly GCA_016271365.2). NCBI lineage: Eukaryota > Metazoa > Chordata > Ceratodontiformes > Ceratodontidae > Neoceratodus > Neoceratodus forsteri. Next base: position 807,571,847 of record CM057449.1, on the reverse strand, counting down.
TAATGGCATTGACAACTGTGTTTATTTACATATTTCTTTTGGTAGACATTTCTCTAGTGTGAATATGTCCAGTTTTGGGGTTATGTTTAGTGCACACCAACAACATTAAGAGGGTGATGGTGTGATGGAGTAATGGAATTTTAAATGTGCTTAAAGTATTGTATATTGTTATATTGTTGTATATTTTTATGCCTAGAAAAACAACACTGTATTTGGGGCCTGAAGAAGTGGCGTGCGGCTACGAAACTGTTGCCCAGAATTTTGGTGTGGACTTTTAAAGAATAAAAGAGTTATTTTTATCAATGAATATTCATGTGTGCAGTGGAGTTCATCCTATGTTTTTATATTGTTTAGCTTTTATTTCACACACATAATTTATTTTACACACCACCTATGCTATGGGCGATGCTGCAGGAACTGCTGCTAGTTCAGAAATTATAAGGAATCACAGAAGAAGCAGGACAGCGAACTATGGGGTTGCAGTGAGTTGAATGAAGGTTAGAGCATTGCTGGTGGAAATCTGCCCTGGTAGCTGACCACATTAGACTGATGGAACATTATCAGATCTATCAATCTGCAATCACCCATGAGAAGACGGAGTTCCTGACCGGGGAGACTGCTGCTGCTCAGAGCTGACCGGCTCAGCTCTTTCAAACCATGGACAGGCCATGCAACTCAACCTGTCTTCAGGTTTGAAGAGCCTTTTCACAGATTGAGTGTGATGAGCTCACTCACTTCTTTTTAGATAAGGTGGCCAGCATCAGGGTGGAGATCCATCCGACTCCTTCTACGGGAGCTGATAGTGGTTGGTGTTTGGTCACCTCTCCTCGTTTCACCTGGAGTTCCTTTGACTGGCTGGAAATTGTGGATGTTGTGCAGATTGCCCAGGGTATGCACCAAACATGCTGTAGTTTGGACCCGGGTCCAACTTCCCTGATAATGGGTTGTTGTGACATCATAGGTCCGGTCCTAGCAAAGATAGTTTGGTGCTTCCTAGAGTCCAGTGAGTTTCCTAGCTCCCTGATGGAGGTGGTGGTGACACCTCTCCTGAAGAATTCTGCTTTAGACCCAAGCTGCTTTGCAAACTACAGACTGATCTCTAACCTCCCCTTTATTGGGAAGGTAATTGAGAAAGTTGTGGCGCTACAACTGGAGAACCACTTGGCCATCCATGACATCTACGAACATCTCCAGTCCAGTTTTCATAAGAGGCATAGTACCGAAACCACTCTGGTTCAGGGGCTCAATGATCTGATAGCAAGGGATCAGAAGCGCTGCTCTATCTTAGTACTTCTTGATCTCTCTTCAACCTTTGACACTGTGGACCATGGGGTGATTCTCATGCACCTGAGGTTCATCTGTGGCCTGTCTGGTACAGTTCTCAGATGGTTTAAATCCTTCCTCACTGGCAGATCTCAGAGGGTTGTGTCAGGAATTTTTTCCTCTGATCCAGTCTCTCTGCCATGTTGGGTCCCTCAGAGCTCAGTGTTATCCCCCATGTTGTTTGTGGTGTATATGCTGCCCCTCAGAGACATTGTAAGATGGTATGGGCTGAGGTTTCACTGCTATGCTGATGATACCCAGCTCTGCCTGTCTTTTGCATCCGACCAGGATAGTGCATGCTTGGTATTTAACAACTGCCTCACAGAAATCCAGGACTGGATGAGTTCCAGCTGGTTGAAGTTGAACTCTGGAAAGACTGAGGTGTTAGTAGAGGATCTGGGTCACCATTCAGAGGGGCTGGGGGCTGGACAACTCATTGGACTTTGTCTTGAGGGTACCCAGCTTCCTTCCTCTGAATGGGTGTGAAACCTTGAGGTGATTTTTGATGATGGGCTGACACTGCGTTCGCAGGTGTTGGCAGTCATCAAGTCCTCTTTTTACCATCTGAGGAAAATCACCAGGGTTAAGCACCTTGTTCCATTCTGTGACCTTCCAACATTGATCCACACCTTTGTGACCTGTCGCCTTGACTACTGCAACTCCCCATACCTAGGGCTTCCAGGGGTTGATATATGCCACTTGCAGCTGGTGCAGAATACCGCAGCGTGGTTGTTGTTGGGCGCTCCTCGCTCAAGTCACATCATGTTAGTGCTGCGCGAACTGCACTGGCTGCCGATTCAGTGGTGGATCACCTTCAAGGTCAGGCTTCTGACCTTTAAGGCCCTGCACGGACTGGGCCTGGACTATCTGCAAGAGCTCCTGTGTCCTTACTGCCCCAGGCGACCACTCCGCTCAGCTGACGAGGGGTTGTTAGAGATTCCCAGGGTATGCCTTAAGACATCCTGGGCCCGTGTGTTTATGTATGTGCCCACATCCCTGTAGAATTATCTACCTCATCAGATACATGAGCGCATGACTGTGGAGAGTTTTAAGAAGGCCTTGAAGACACATCTGTGGCATAGCACCTACCCAGAATGAATATTTCAGATATTAATTTACTTTGTTATTTGGCGATCTTGCTCTGTATTTTATTGATTGTATGTTTTATTACTGTACAGTGCCTTGATTTTTGAAAGGTACTTTAAAAATAAAGTTTGTTATTATTATTATTATATCAGTTGAAGCAGAAGGAGGCAGAGAATGCAGTCAGAATAGCAAAGGCCCAATCTGAGGAAAAGATACCCAACTTTGTTAAGAAGGGGGATAAAACCTTTTATAGGTACATTAGGGAGCAAATGAAGACCAAGGGAGGAATACTGAGGCTTAATAAAGGGGAGGAAATGTGAGCAGAGGGTGACAGTGAAAAAGCAGGGATATTGAATGAATACTTCTGCTCAGTATTCACAAAAGAAGAGGAGGGGGAGGTACCTAAACCAAACAATAGAAACACTCTGGATAGGGGGGTCGATACCAGTCCATTCACAGAAAAAAGGGTTCTGAAAGAACTCTTAAAACTGAAGGTGGACAAAGCGATGGGGCCTGATGGGATTCACCCAAGAATTCTAAAAGAACTACGGGTAGAACTAGTGACACCACTGACTACACTCTTTAACAAATCATGGGAGGATGGGGTGGTGCTTGAGGACTGGAGGAGGGCAGATGTGATTCCACTTCAAAAAGTGGGAGCAAGAAAGAGGCAGGAAAATACAGACCTGTCAGTTTGACCTCAGTGGTAGGGAAAATGATGGCATCACTTCTGAAGGAAAGAATTGTTGAGTACCCAGAGGCCAGTGGGGCACAGGACCCAAGGCAGCATGGATTTAAAGTGGGAAGGTCATGTTAGACAAATCTAATAGATTTCTTTGACTGGTTGACCAAAGCAGTAGACCAGGGAGGGGCTGTGGACATGACCTACCTTGACTTTAGCAAGGCATTTGTCAAAATCCCACACAAAAGATCAATATACAAGTTAGCCAGCCTTGGAGTGGGTTCCAAGGTGGTAGCCTAGGTAAAAAAGTGGCTGGACAACAAGACACAGAGGGTAATAGTAAACGGAGTCCACTCTGAAGAAAGGGGGGGTTACTAATGGGGTACTGCAGGGTTCAGCACTGGGACCAGTCCTCTTTAATGTCTTTATAAGTGACATTGCAGAGGGACTGGAAGGAAAAGTATGTCTCTTTCAGACGACACAAAGATCTGCAACAGGGTTGATACAGAAGGTGGGGTGGAAAGGATGAGAAGGGACTTGGCAACGTTGGAGGAATGGTATAATGTATGGCAGCTTAGATTCAATTCAAAGAAGTGCAAAGTAATGCACCTGGGAAACAAAAACCCAGGGGAAGAGTATACAATGGGGGGTGAGGTACTAACAAAACCAAAAATGGAAAGGGACCTGAGGGTAGTCATATCAGATGACCTAAAGGTGGGCAAGCTATGTGAGAAGGCAGTAAGGAGGGCTGGGGGGATATCTACTGGGTCATAATGTTGCACGCTTAATAGCGTACATTATGGCTAAACCAGCAGTGCTAGAGTTGCAGTGCTAATGGTGCAATACCATATATACCTGCTATGTGGAATTGCAACCATTAGCACTTTCCCAGGCAGAGGATAAGACCTCTGCGGAGAGGGGTTCCACGAGCTGCTGCCGTGGCTTACAGGACTGAGCCACAAGCAGCAGGAATCCAGATGTTGTGTCTGGGACTGGCTTGATTCCCCGGTCCCAGAAACATTTTTACTTGTACCTCCCCTCGAGCTGGAGCCCCCCAGAGTTGAAAATCTTTAGTGGGGAGGGGTTGGGGTGTGCAGATAAACCCCTCATGGCAGAAATCAAAGGTATTGGCAGCGCATTCTTACATGTGCATAATGTCTTTGTGATATTGTGACCCCATGTTGGGGACACTGGGATGCATAGGAAGACATCACCAGTAGAAAACAGGAAGTTGTTATCCCTCTGTACAGACAGTTGGTGAGATCTCATCTGGAGTACTGCGTGCAGTTCTGGAGACCCCATTTCAGCAAGGACATATACAGGATGGAGGCTGTCCAGAGGAGGGCAACTAAAATAGTGCAGGTTCTGCACCAGAAAACATACAAAGACAGACTAAAGTAGCTTAATATGTATACCCTCAAGGAAAGGAGGGAGAGGGGGGACATGATAGAAATTTTCAAGTACATCAAGGGAATTAACAAAGTCCAAGAAGGTAGCATCTTTTACAAAAAGAGATGTGCAAGAAAAAGGGGGCACAATTTGAAGATAGAGGGGGGTTGGCTCAGAGATAATATGAGGAAGTATTTTTTCATGGAGAGGGTGGTGGATACCTGGAATGGCCTTCCTGTGGAGATTGTGGAGTCAAAAACAGTGGATGAATTCAAGAATGCATGGGAAAGGCATAAGGCAATTATTGTGGGGAGTAGGAGGAAGTGGGCTGTTGGTTAACTAGGATCTGCAGCTTATTCATTAGGAAGAGAAATTGTCAGACTTTGTGGGCCAAGCGGCCCTTATGTGCCGTCAAATTCTATGTTTCTATGTAGTATATCTACAGAGATTTTGGGGGACCCTGCTTGGCCTAACCCTCTCTGATACAGTACTTTTCCCCTTCAAGGATTTTTTTTTCTTTTTTTTCTTTATTCTACATTAGAAAAGGGCAGCATCCATGAAAAATTCTCAACCTACTCACCCCCACCTCCTCCATTAATTAAATAGGCTCCAGGGTTCCTCCCTGAGGTAGCTACCAAAACTGAAGGAGGAGGAGGGGAAGTTTCTGATGAGAGTGCGGGTGAGGCAGTATAAAAGAAACTTATATATATCTACTGTTTTTCTATCGGTATTGTTTTTATTTTACAAGGGGACTTTATATCAAATGCACTCTATATCTTTATCTTATAGGGGGACTTTTATATCATGAATGCTTTTATCTTATAGTGGATTTGATAGAATCATTTTTACTTATACCCTTGATTTACAGGTAGAACAATAGATGGCAGGAGGGTGGTAGTAAGGGGAACTGAGGGGTGCAGCAAAGGCAAATTATTATTGTCTTTTATTATTGTAAAATGCAGTAAATGCTTGGGATTGAAGGAGGGCTGGGGAAAGGGGAACTGTTAGGTGCAGAAATTGCTGATTCTGGGTCTATTATAACTGACATTTACAAGGCAGAATGTATAATTTGAACTAAATAGGATAAAATCCTCAGTACATGTTCAAAAGGGTAAAGATTGCATAAGGGGTAAAAAAAGGAACTGAAGGGTTATTGCATTATTTTTATTTGGACTGTACATTATTTTATTGCAGTATTAGCAGTTCTATACTATACTATTCAGTGACTGAATAAGAAATACAGTACCTCTCCCTGGAGGAGACAAGGCCAAATGGCCTTACCAAGTTGGGGGCATGTCGGAAGGAACTGCTATGTGGGGGGAGGCACTGTTTGGAGAGGCAAACAGGGGCAGCTGGCCTGAGAGGGACCACTACTGGATTTGGAGGGGGACCTCAGCTACAGGATGGAGGGGAAGCAGGCTAGTGGGATGCAGTGGCTGTGGTGCTGCAATAGCCATGAATACACTGGAGACTAGGACACTGTTCTATATCTGCCAGGTTAATGGAATTGGCGGTTGAGGTGCGCAGGCTCAGGGACAAGCTGAACATGTGGTGAAGAGCATGAGTGCAGGGGTCAGGAGGCACATATCTAAAGATATTTGAGGGGTCAGGGTGTCTGCAAACATGGGTAGAGAGTGGTGTGGGGTCTACTGGAACTATGAGAGGTCAGGGCAGCTTGGGGGTGGAAAAGGGAAGGGGACTGAGACTGGACCGAGATGAGGATGAAAGGTGGCAGAGAGTGGGGTTACTGGGAGTAGGGGAAAAGAGACTCCATTGACTATGGTAGGGGAACTCACCTCACTGGAAGGAGCGCTGGTGGGCAGCCTATTGAGGGGATTCTGGTTTCCAATAGGTACTCACCACTGGCAAGCACCATCGCAGGAGGTGTCTCAGAAGAAACAGGGGGAGCAGCAAACAGAAGCCAGATGGAGAATGGAAGCAGAGGGATGGGGGAGGGGCACCAGGACTAACAGAAGCACCAGAGAAAATAGAAGAAGAGAAACTGGGACTCAGAAGCACATGGGAAGGGAGGATGAGGGGACAGTGAGGACATAACACAAGGAGCAAGGGGCCAGCGAGGAGTAGGAATGGGGGAGCACAGAAAACAGGATGATGGGAGGGGAGAAAGGAGGGCCCATGGAGGACAGGAGGGGTCATAGGATGGCACTGGTTTAAATTATCTCAGCATGAAGGAGTTGGAAGAGGCTACTTGCCCCCACAAGGATACCTAGAAATTCACTGGCAGGGGATGGGCATACAGAGAGGCAAGGGACAGGAGTGCTGGGGGCAGGGGCAACAGAGGTAGTGGTAGAAGTTAATGGGGAGGGAGAGGATACCATGGTTGAGGGTGTCAGGGATCAGGGCAAGGGGTCAAGAGGGGGGCAACAAGGGCCAGGAGGGTAGAACAGTCAACATCACCTAGGGGGAGGAGAACAGTGACACAGGTTAATCAGAAGAAAATAGGGAGCAAGGTGCTACTGATAGGAGATTCCATCACAAAGGGAGTCAAGTGGGGGGGCAGAAATAGAGCAGTGTGGGTAGAGTGCATGTTAGAGATGAATGCACTAGAGGTAATCCACCATATTCCCTCATATGGTAAGGATCCAGATAGGAATTCACATCTGGTGTTCCACTTGAGAACTAATGACCTGGAAGGCAACAGTCTCCTGGAGGTACAAGTGAGATTCCTGGCTAGATTCTGAGGGGGGATATGCTTCAAATCTATAGCCTTTTCAGAGGTTTTGCCAGTAGCAAGAGCTAGTACAGAGAGGAAGCAAAGGATTAAAGAGTTCAATAGCTGGCTAGTGAGATGGTGTAGGCAGATGGGGTATGGGATAATAGGGGGCTGGGGGGCAACATGGGATGATGAGAGCCTCTTTGCCCCAAACAGGTTGCATCTCAGCAAGGAGGGGTCAGCTGTTCTGAAGTGCAGGCTTGGGGAGTTCTTTGCAAAAGAATATAATTTAAACTGAATGAGGGGGGCTGGAAATAAATCCATGCAGTTCCATGGCTGAGATGGGAGGCACTAAGCCCCCCCTCAGGAAGGGATGAAGGTTTAGGGTCTGGAAAGCCCTTGGGGGGAGCACAGGTGGGGAAAAGATGTTGGAAAGGCTTGGTGAGCAATGTTAGGAGCCTGGCAAACGAGATAGAAGAACTGATAGCCATCATTGTGCATGACATGCTGGACATAATTGCGGTCACAGAGACTTGGTGGATTGAATTTCACACATGGGAGACAACTATTCCTGACTTGAGACTGTTTATGAAGGACAGGAGGGAAAAGAATGGGGAAGGGGTGGTCTTATACATCAGGAAAGACATAAAGGTGATGGAGGGGCAGGAGGGTGACGGGGAAACTGAACTCTTTTGGGTGATGCTAGGCAGCAGGAGATGAGAATCCTTGATTAGGAGTCATTTACAGGCCACCGACACAAGGGGAAGAACAGGACAACGAGAGGTTGCAGGATATTGTGAGGATGACTCTCAAGGGGGAAACGCTACTGGTGGGAGACCTAAACCTCCCTGATGTTGACTGGACCATCCCAGATGCAGCTTCGACCAGAAGCAGGGAGATTCTGGAGGTGCTGCAAGGGGTGTTCCTTCAACAGCTGGTCAGAGCGCCAGCTAGAGGGAACAACCTGCTGGATGTGGTCTTGACTAATGGGAAGAATGTGGTGGAGGTAATGGTAGGGGAGAAGCTGGGGAACAGTGACCATAGGACCATCAGATTTAAGGTGAGGGCAGGGATGGTGGTGAGCCGAACCAGCACAATGGTTCTGGACTTCAGGCGAGCAGACTTCGACAAGATGAGAAGGCTGGTGAGGGAGGCGATGGAAGGTTTGGGCGAAATAAACTAAGTGGAAGAGTTATGGGGAACTATTAAAGACTGGGTTAGAGAGGCGAAGTATGTATCAGGAGCATCAGGAAGGGAACAAGAAACAGGAGGCTGCTTTGGTTGAACAGGGATGTAGCGAGGGTGGTCAGGGGCAGGCGGAGGGCATTTAGGAAGTACAAGAGAATGCAGAAGGAAGAGGACAGGGAGGCTTATAGGGAAGCAAGGAGGCTAGCTGGAAAGGTAATTAGCAGGGTTAAGGCTGATACAGAGGAAAATATAGTGAAATAAGACAGGAGAGGTAACAAGACATTTTTCAGATATGGGGGAGATAGGAAGAAGACTGGCCAAGGGATCACAAGGCTTTGGGGGGAAGGAGGGGAGCCATTAAAGGAGGAATGAGAGAAAGCAGAAGAGCTGAATAAGTACTTCTGCTTGGTATTTATGAAGGAGGGGGAGGGCAGGGGACCAGAATTGAGAAGGAAGGGGAGGTCCAGGGGTAGAAACAATACCCTTTATCACTGAGAGTGTTAGAGAGGAACTAGCAGGGTGAAGGTGGACAAGGCAATGTGGATGGACCGGCTTCACCTGAGAGTGATCAAGGAGCTGAGAGAGGAGTTGGCTGCCCCACTGGCGAGGCTGTTGAACCTGTCTTTGAACAACAGAAGGGTGCCAGAAGACTGGAAGAGGGTGACTGTAGTGCTGATTCACAAGGGGGGAAGCAGAGAGTTGAGGAAGAGCTACTGCCCTGTAAGCCTCACCACGATGGTGGGGAAGGTCATGGAGGCAGTCATCAGAGAAAGGGTAACGGAATACCTGGAGGTGAATGGACTGCTGGATGACAGACAGCACGAGTTCACAAGAGGTAAGTCATGCCAGTCTAATTTAATTGAATTCTTTGACTGAGTGACACAGGTAATTGACCAGGTGGGTGCAGTAGACATAGCCTATCTGGATTTCAGCAAGACCTTCGACAACGTACCCCACAGAAGGCTGGTTAACAAGCTAGAAAGCATAGGGGTGGGGAACAATATCACTGGATGGGTAGAAAACTGGTTGTCGGATAGAAGCCAGAGGGTGGTAGTAAATGGGATGCACTCCAGGACAGGGCAGGTGAGGAGTGGGTTCCCCCAGGGGTCAGTGCTGGGACTGCTCCTATTCATTATCTACATACATGATATAGTGGACAGACTGAAGTGTCATATGGCCCTCTTTGCAGATTATACAAAAATCTGAAACAGGGTTCACTCTGTGGGGGTTGAAGACATGAGACAGGACCATAGGATGCTAGAGGGTTGGGCAGAGACCTGGCAACTAAAATTCAGTGTCAAGAAATGTGCAGTTATGCACCTGGGGCACAGAAACCCAAGGGCAGAGTACACCCCCGGGGGGGGGAGTAAATCAGGGTTACTGAGCAGGTGAAGGATCTAGGGATAATAGTCTCCAGTGACCTCAAGGTGGGGAAGCAGTGTACAAGGGTGGTGGAGAAGGTGTATCAGATGCTGGCAAGTATAGTGAGGGGAATCACTAGCAGACGTAGGGAAGTCCTGGTGCCCCTGTACCAAGTCATGGTGAGACCGCACCTTGAGTATAGTGTTCAGTTTTGGAGGCCTTACTAGCACAAAGATAAAGATTTGATTAAAAGAGTTCAGAGAAGGGTGACCAAGATGGTGCAAGGGATGAAGGGCAAACCATATTACAAGAGATGTAAGGAGTTGGGACTCTACAAATTGGAGATCAGAAGGGGGAGAGAGGGGACATGATGGAAACCTTTAAATATGTGAAAGGGATAAACAAAGTGGATCTGGGGCATTTATTCCACAAGAAGAAGGGCACCATAACAAGGGGGGCATGGCCAGCGACTACTGGGGGGGGGGGGCAAGTGAGAGGATGATTCTTCACTGAGAGGATGGTGGAGGCCTGGAACAGGCTTCCAGAGCAGATAATGTGGTCTGAGACTGTGTCGGGTTTCAGGAAAGCATGGGACAGGCATATGGGGTTACAGGGGAGTGGGGTGGGTGCTTTGGGAGGGGAGAGGAAAGATTAGCAGGGGGAAAGGGCAGACTAGATGGGCCATTAGGTCCTTTTCTGCCGGCAAGTTCAATGATTCTATGATTCTATGATATATATTAATATATTAATTAATTATGGATACATAGCCTGAGAAAGTGCAGCATTCCATCTAATAAACCCAGATGTATGTCCTCTCTATCAGTTTGGATATAGTTACTGACATGTAAAAAGAGAATCAGACAAGATGGATTCAGAGTCCCTTCCATCACTACAATACTAGATACAGTGACTGCAATACCTCAGTCTCCAATTCTATTGCCAAGCTCAGCCCCAAATTTTATTTCCAGACCATAAAGCCTTCAGACACTATCAAGCTTATCTGGAGTAACAACCCTAAACCCAGCAGAGAAGTGGGCAGAACTGACTTCAAAATTCTTAAATGCACATTATTCCTCTAGCGGCCCCCATTACTAACATACTTAACCTCTCACTTTGCTCTGGTCATTTCCCAAGCATCTGGAAAACTGCCACTATAAAACCGCTCTTCAAATCAGAGTCAAGGAATGATGCTGGGAATTACTGACCAATCTCTCTCCTCGCTCACCTCTACAAAATAATTGAAAAAGTAGTTCATATCCAGCTCACCGCCTTCCTTAACTGCCATAACCTTCTCTCAGAAGCCCTGCACGGGTTTAGATCCAGCCAGAGCACAGAAAAAGTCCCTGTTAAATTCACCAGCAATATTCACAAGGTCAACGACAAAGGCCAATACACAGGCTCTGTCTTCATGGACCTGACCAAGGCTTTTGACCTGGTTGACCATAGCCTATTTCTTGATACCCTCCAGGGCCTGCAAATCTCTGCAAACATTGTTAATTGGGTCGGTAGCTAACTCTTCCACAGATCCCAGAAAACAACTATCAATGGTCACTTTTCCACCAACTGTCCAATTAAATATGAGGTTCCCCAGGGGTCCATCGTGGGCCCGCTCCTGTTCTCCCTTTTCATAAACAACCTCCCAGATATCTGCCACTCTACTACAATTATGCTGTATGCTGACAATGTGACCCTTTACTGGAGTGACAACAACAAGGACATAATGTCCGGAAATCTGCAAGTGGATTTCACCAAGCTACAGTCTTGGTTTTCTGCCAAGGGTATGGTCCTCAATTCCAAGAAGACCAAGTTTATGATCTTCTTTAGCCAAAGAAAAAACATAACCTCAGGCTTAACCCTCATGGTCAATTTCGGGAACTCTATAGAAAAACCGGACGAATTTAAATACCTGGGACTGTTCCTCAACTCACAACTCACTTTCAATATCCATATTACTAACCTCATCAAGAAGATTCATATGACACTGGGTCTCTTATATCAAATCAGAAAAATTTGAATCCCCATCTCCAGACTATGTCTGGATAGCTCCTTGCTCTTACCTCTCCTTGAGTCTGACTCTATTGTCTACTCCCCCCATACCACATATCACCTCTTCTCTAAACTCAGGACCACTTATAATAGTATTGCACCCTTTGTCACAGGCCTCCCATGGAATACCCACCACTGTACCCTTTACGATCATCTTAACTGGCTCACTCTTGAGGGTAGATTCCATTTTAAAATGCTGTGTTTCTTACACAAGGTGAACTTTAACCTACTGCCACCAAGCATCACCTCCTTGTTCTCTAAATTGGTCCCCAAGGGTAGCACAAGAGGGGCCACCCATCACATCATTGACATCTCATTCTATCGTACCTCTCAAGCACAGAATTTGATTACCTCAGAGGGCCCCAAGTCTTACAACAATTTCCCCCCTTAAATTCGTGCCTGTAGCTCAATCAGTTCCTTCAGCTGCACACTCAAGGATCACCTCCTCAAATCTACCACCAGTGTGCGCCCTGGAGATCCTTCCCTCCGAATATACTAAAATATTTTGTTATTGTCCCTCTCGTCACATACATTTTTTGTTATTTTCCCTCTGTTCTAACTGCCCCTTCCTCTCCTCCCACTCCCCTCCCCCTTTTCTGACCCTATGTCTCCCCCAATCCCCCTGCACCTACCTCAATGACACCCTGCCTTTGTATTTTCCCAAGCTTGTTCACTATGACTATCTGCCTCTGTATGAAATGTTTTCCCTGTATATAAACCTGCATTAATTAAGTGTATATACTGTATTATTCCTCACCTCACTGTATGATGTTTTAACTTATTCATTCTGTACTTTTGGGTCCAATTGTTTTATCATGCAGGAATGTGTGACTATGCATTGCACCCTAGCAGGCTCCACTGAATATAAGTACAGGATGTATATACAGTGGCCCAGATATTCAAAGCAGTTGCACATGGCACAACTGGGTTGTGCATATGCAACTGTGGTTATGCGCCATGGAGCGATATTCAGCCTGAACCGTTGCACAGCACAGGAAGCAGTGTCCCAATGTGCAACTGTAATGAATGCATGTGCAAGGGCAGGGGGCGGTTCCATGAATATGTGGCACAGTGCAATATTCAACCCTCAACCCATGGTGCAAGAGTGGAGCAACGGCCAGATGCACTGAACAGACTTGTGCCTATAAAAACAGGGAGCAAGCAGGAGGACAGCACTGCGCCAGAAGGAAGCAACACAGGGAGAGACAGAAAGACAGACAGAGACAGAGACAGAGAGAGAGTGTGTGAGAGACAGGGAGACAGACAGAGTGAGAGTGAGAGAGAAGGAGCCACCAGACCGTGAAGGGAGCAACACAGGCATCCATAGGGGAGTGGGACTGAGGTTGCAGGTGACTGAAAACCAGGGGCAGGTGGCACAGGAGGAAGCCCGCCAGAGCAACAGGCACTGCCCCATGGTGGCAAGCGGTTCACTGGAGCCGGACACCCAGGGGGAAGACAGGACAACAGGGGCCATAGCCAGTGCAGCCTTCCAGATGGAGGTGGTAATAAGGGGTGTGAGGAGGCAGGAGGCAGAGTGACATGGCCGTGGAAGGGCCCATTGGCAGTATGCTCAGAACAGGCAGTACTGGCCCCGCATCAGCTTTGAGACCTACACTGATACAGATATCATGGGCCAGTATCACCTGAACCAGGTGATTCTGAGGCAGCTCTGTGAGCTGTGCAGTGAGGAGATGCAGGCACCCACTAGACAGAGCCACGCCTTGACAGTGGAGATGAAAATGACAGCCGTCAAGTGCCTGCTCACTACGGGCACTTTCCAGAGACCAACATGGGACACCAAAGGCATTACCCAGTCGGCCACATCACGACTCCTCACACAATTCCTCAACGCCCTGCTGCCACATGCTGCGGACTACATCCATTTCCCCAGCACACAGGCAGAGCCTACAGCAACCATGCAGGAGTTCCACAGGGTAGCATGGATGCCTGGCGTGCTAGGGTCCATCGACTGCACCCATGTGGGCATCCGCATGCCACCTGACCCGGAGGAGGTAGCATATGTGAACAGGAAGGGCTACCCCAGTGTCAACTGCCAGGTGGTGTGTAATGCCAGGGGGTGCTTTACCAATGTCTGTGCCACACACCCTGGGAGCGCATATGACACCTTCATCTGGTACAGTTCAGCACTGTGCCACAGGTTTGAGAGTGGGGATATCCCCATGGGTCACCTAGTGAGTGAGTATGGCAAGAGCATGAGCAGCTGGGTACAGCAGGGCATGAGAGGGGGTCGGGCAGGGCAGATGCACTGGTGGAAGTGCCAGGGATGGGCAAGGGGCACAGTGACAGAGGACACCAGGCTAACCATACATCTGTCCACACAGGTGACAGTGGTTACCCACTCAGGCCTTGGCTGCTCACCCCCTACAGGTACCCCCGTTATCCCCAGCAGAGGACCAGTACAATGTGGCACATGCCAGCACACGGAACATCATTGACCGTGTGTTCGGGATGCTGAAGGCATGTTTCTATTGCCTAGACAGGTCTGGTGGTGCCCTACAGTACAGCCCCTCAAAGGCCTGTGGCCTATTCCTGGCCCATTGCATGCTACACAACATGGCCATTGACCGTGGGATAGTTGTCGATGCCAAAGAGGGGGACAGCAGTGGGGATGACGTGGGCAATGGGCTGGGGGGTAGTGGGCAGCCCCCCCCCAGGCAGAGGGATCCCTAAATGGCATGTCAGCATTGGGACATGATCACACAGAAGTACTATGGTGCACGCAGGTAGGTGGATACACCCCCATGTACTGAACAGACACATTGGCATGGCACACAGGCATGGGTTGTCATGGCCATGGACATGCACAAACAGGCATGGGGTCATGCCACACAGCCACACACAACACCATGCAGCACTGTACAGCAACACACACACACACACACACACCCCCAGGCACGCACCCAGGCGCTAGCACATGACATGGATCAGATGCAGGGCACCGGTGCACAGGTGCAACCAGTGCTGTGATGCCATCATCATGCACATGCCACACAGGCCAGCGGCCAGGTGGGTGTGCACACGGGCAGTGTGTGGCATGACACACAGGTGCCATGACTGTGTCAAGCACACACAAACATAGCCCAGGTGCACACAGGGCAGTGGCAGCAGACAGAGCACATCAGGTCCACCGCACGGATACAAGGCCACCAGGGGCATAGAGCAGCTGCACCATGGCCGCTCAGAAGCCGTAGACTGCTCAACAGCCATGGGGGGGTATGTGACTGCCCCCCAGGGTCGAACTGCGGGAACATGACCGGGTCCTCGCAGGGGTCTGTGGGCACCTAAACAGGCCCACCCCAGGCATGCTTGGGAGGCCGACAGCAGAGTCCAGTGTCGACACTGAGGGTGTCATCCAATGCTGGGTCCTAAGGGTGGACAGTGCACTCCGTGGTGACTGTGGCAGGTGGCCACTCCCTGTTCTAGCCAGTGGCGCAAGGCAGACAGAGATTGCATTGACTATGCGGTCCAGGGATGCGGTCGTGTCCTCCTGCAGGTGTTGTATGGCCTCCAGGACCTACGCGGTGCCCCTCTTGCACTGCTCAGCTGCCTGGTGCACCTCTGCGTGGAGTGCACGCATCACAGCTATGAGCACCACCTGTTGCTCCATGGAGGCCTGCAGCAATCGGGTGTGCTCAGTCAATGGGTCGGCACTCAGGGGTGCATGTGCATGTTGCCGTCCCACCGGTGGTGTCTGACTGTGCTGCACAGCCCCCTGCTCAGGTGGATGCTGCACAGTGAGGTCCTCATGGGGTAGGTCATTGTTAGGCACACCAGCGATGGACACTGCCCCCACCCACTCAACATCCCCAGCTGTCTGCTGCTGCCACCCCTCCGGCCCCTGTGCACTGGCCAGCACCTGGGTGGTTGCGCCACCACCACCACCTAGCGCCACTGTGCCTGTGCACACAGCAGAACAAGCAGCAGTGGCAGGCAGCTGTTCCACTGCCGACAGGCCACTGGCCATGCTGCCAGTGATGGTGGTAAGTATCAGTGTCTCCCCCATGACAACACCCCCCACTGTCCAGGATGATGGTCACATCATCATCAGTGTCAGACCCCACCATGATCTGTGTCTTCACGCAGAGCACGCCATGGCTGGCATCCTCCTGGAACACAGCCAGGGCCTCGTCCACCACCATGACCAGGACATCCTGCTGGATGCCGGTGGTTTGCTGCAGCTGATCCGGCCCCTGGATGCCCGTGGAGGTGGATGGCTTGTCCTCCGGGGCTGGGCCTGCCCCTATGGCAGCCACAGGCACCCCTGCCACTGCATGCTGGTGCGCCAGTGTTATAAGGGAAAACAGATGTGTTAGTGCCACCGTATCAGCCTTCCCCCGCCATACCTACCATGCAGTGATGGGCTTCCTGCTGTCTGGAAGCCACCGCCCAGCACACCCTCAACCATGCTGCGCTGCATGGTGGCTGCCACCAGCTCCTCCTGCACCATGAGCTGTAGCACAGTGACACAGTGGCTTGGCCCCCACCAGTGGCTGTCCTGGCAGCCTGTATGGCCATCACCTTCTCCTTTATCGGGTGTTTGTCGGTGCCACTTTTTTTCTGCACTCCTGTGCAGACAGCTGGTGGCTGCCCTGCTGGTTCACAGCCACTGCCACCTCCAGCCAGGCTGTGGCCCTGGTCTGTGGTGTGCCAGTGGTGTCACTCAGCAATGGCTCCTTGTCAAGGTATGCCTCGAAGAGGACATCGGCTTCTGCCTTTGTAAAGTTGGGCCTGTGCTTGTGGGCAGGCCCACACTCCTCACCCTCCTCATGCTCAGACATGTTGCTATCTGTGGACATGGACATGTGGTTACTGGCTGCAGCTTCCCACCCCATCCATCCTGCTGTGCTGGCTGTCCCCACAGCAGGAGCAACTTACCTCAGATGGTTGCAAAACCGGTCCATGGCCTATGCTGTTGTGCGGCACCTTTATAGCGCATCGCATGCAAATGAGCTGTTGCGCAACACTAATGACATGCAAATATCCCCAGTGTGCCGCAGATAAGCTGATGAGCTTATTTGCATGTGATGGCTGAATATCGCACACTTGCGCCTTGCACAATGGAATTGCTCTGGTGTAATGTCGTGGTGCAATGCCATGACATGCAAGTGCATGGCGCACAGTATGCATGGGCCATGGCTTGTACTATTGCCTATTGTGCACTGTGCGCTAGGAGCGTTATAGGGTCCATAGCACAGAATGCACCATGGACCCTACAGTGCCCGGGTGCTATAGGGCCCATGATGCTCAAGAGCTATTAGACCTATGGTACTTGGATGCTATTGGGCCTATGGCTCTCGGGCGCTGTTGGACCCATGGTGCCTGAGTGCTATTGGGCCTATGGAGCCAGGCATTATTGGGCCTATGGTGCCGAGCTCCAGTGGCCCTATTGTGCACTATGAGATACAGGCCCTATGGCACCCATGCGCGCATTGTGCATGCTGACCCCTGACCTGACCTACCCTATGCCCCCTTGGGACTCCTGCCACACATGCCGGGTGGGTCACACCCATGCCACACATCCATGGGGATGGGCGATTGGCAGATGCCATGCAACTGCCCACAAGGTGCGCATCCCATGCACATTGTGCATGTGCACTACAGGGCACCATTTTGGATCTCCACTTGTATAGGCAGCATGGTGCAGTATGGGGTGTGACGTGCGTGTAACTGGAGCCAGATGGAACTTGTAAACCTTGTGGCTCAGGTTGAGCCACATGCAGCAGGGTGTTTGGGCAGCAGCCCCTGCAGCAGGCCAAGACTGATGTGTGGCAGGCCATTGCTGCTGGCCTGATCCAGGCAACCATGGTTCAGTGCACTGGGGAGCAGTGCCACCACTGTTACAGCTATCTGATGTGGAGGGACCCTGATCGACTGAGGACCCTGCAGGCACAGGTCCACAGGGGGGCTGTGCCATGGCCAGGTAAGTAGGCACATGCTGCATCTGTGCTCGACTGCCGTACCATGGGGTTGGCTGTGCTGCCCGCCACGCCAAGGAGGTGCATCTACGGCATGTGCCCTGTGGTGTGGCATTGCCTGATACTGGGTGTGCTGCACCACTGCCCTGCGGGCCATGCCCGGCTGGGGCGCACACTGTGCAAAAGAGTGGGTGCAATGGGTTCTTGCTGTGGCTGTGTTCTGATGTCTGCCTGTCTGTGTCCCTTTCCTAGGACTTGAGGATCACCACTGTGCCAGGATAGCAGGGGTGCCTGGTGGGCTGCAGCAGGCCAACCTGCTGGGGGCGGTGGCCCATGTGGAGGAGGAGAAGCAGCTTTGAGACCAGCGAACGTAGTGCCACAACAGGCAGCTAGGCACTGTTCTGTTCATCTACTCCTTACCAGGTGGTCGGCAGGGGTGGGGGTGCAGCCATGGATGCCTGTGCCATGTGCCATGTCAGCTGTGTGCTGCACATGGTGCAGTGTGCATGCCACTGTGGGGTGGCCATTTCACATGTGTGGCAGCTGTTGGTGGGATGGGTGTGCATCCAGCTGCCACTGGTGCTGCTGTGGTGCTGCTGCAGCGCTGTGCCACCTGACTGCCACTGAGTGGTTGGGTGGCCCTTGGGTGGCAGTGTCCACCACTGGGCACTGTTGTGGCATGCTGGGGTGTCAGCAGGCATTGGCCCACCCACTGTGGGTGGCTGGAGTGTCACATCAGGGGCCTGTCTTCCCACTGTCTGCTGCACACAGTAATGGGGCATGGTGCCTGTGAACATGCACTGATCACCTGTGTATTCCTTTGTCATAGGAATCCAGAGGAGATTGTGACTGCCATTGTACTGCCATCTTATGTGGCAGATAATCCTGATCACCTCCACCAAAAAGGAGACTGCACAGCAGACCAGGAGGATTGTGCTGCACGACAGGTGGAGATGAAGGCACCAGGTGGCGGCAGGACGTGGCCACTCGTAGTGGGACCTCTACCTCCTCCTTGGCCCGGCCTTCCCTTCATCTACCTTCCCCATCCCACTGTACAGTCGCTGTCCCCTGTCCCCATCCCTCACTCTCCTACTCTGTCCCCCAGGTTTTATTGTAAATAGCTATGTAATACATGTTTCAACCTTACCTGCTTATGTCTGTGTCTGTGTCTGCTTTGCAGCTGGTGAGTGGAGCCATGCTGCAGTGACATTGTGGGTGTCTTCATGGTGTGCCTGTGTCGTTGTGTGGGCTGTGCATGGTGGTGTCCTGCCCCTTGTTCAGTGGCTGTGCATTGGGGTGGCCATGGGCTGGTTGTACAGGATATGAGGCATGTGTGTTGGGTGCTGTGTGCAAGGGTGTGGCTTGCCATGGTCTGTGTGGGTGGGGGCATGCCATATGGGGGGCGGTGGCTGCTCACCCCTGGCTGATGGTGCCACCTGTTTCCTGCATCCACTGTCCTGCTGCTGGGGGGTGGGTGGGGCCAGCTGCCTGCGTGTGCCTTGCAGGCTGTGGTCACCTGTGGCCCACTGCTGTGTGCCCCTGCCACTGTTCCTGGCCGGGCTCCACTGCCTCCCCATGCTGCCCCCCCGCCTTGCCCCCAGCAGTGCCTAGGGCTGGTCCTTCAGTGCCTTGGCACAGCTTCCTTTGCCCTCTTGCGCATCTCCGGTTGTGCTATGGTACTGCTCGGGTTGCTCCCTGGTGCACCTCTGGCTGCGTCATAGCGCATCCCTGTGATATTCAGCCATGTTGCACTAGCACTTGTTGCCATGCACAACCATTGAATATCGCAGTCACTGTGCCATAGCGCAGTTGGGTTGTGCTGCACCGGGGTTGCTCCGGCCTTTGGCACATTTCTGAATACCCAGCCCTGTATGTTTATTACTATGTCACTGTGTACTTTATATGATACACAGTGAAAGAAATTGACAGTGGGAAGATTGGATCAACTGCGTGAGCCTGATGGCTTTGTGGTAGAACACCAGAAAGGTAGTTTGGGGGATTAAGTCCAATTCAGGGTTAGCTAACAGTATTTCTTATGCAGTGTTAGGTGACATTATTACTTTCTCATTGCAAATTGAGTTTCAGTAGCTAATATCATGTCACCAGTTCTTAAAGGGATTTTCTGATGTGTCGCAGATGCCTTTTTCACATAGTATGCCATCATTGCCCATGCTTCAGATGTTGAAGCTGCAATTTGTATTGTAAAAAAATCTGTCACAGTCATTATATTGCTATGTTTTTTCAGCACTTTGTTTCTGGCTGCCTTCCAGTTTCTTGGTGATGCCCCACCCCCAGAGTGATGTCATACCAGGTAACTGTCAATGTTTTACATACAGCAACAAGGAATTCTGGGTAATTTATAATGATGACTTATATGTGCATTACTCAGAAGTACAGTCTTGCAAGTTAATAGTGGTGAGCATCTAATATGTAAATGGTCATAGCAAGGAATTGTGGGTAAAATAATAAGCTGTATTCCAATTGTATTACTGTGAGATGCAGCCTCATACTTCTGTAGTGGTATCAATGATATAATCGCGTGTATGTTTATTTGCAAAACAAGGTATTATGCATACAGTATCTAGCTGCAAAACTTCTATACTGAAAGAAGTAGTCTCCTATTTCTGTAGTGAGCACAGAAATATAATAGGCTGTATACTAATGTACATAGTGAGGCATTGTGGGTACAGTACATAGCTGATTTTTCTATCTAAAACTAAAAACTGACAGTGTCCCTTTAATAACTTAGTTTTCCTGGTATGATGTCACAGTTGGGGGTTGCAGCACTGAGAAAAAAAGGGATGGGTTATGCAAATGAAGCAGAGCACAGAAATAAAAGCATTTTTTTCATGGAAAACAGCACTTTTTGGCTGTTTGAATAGTAGGGTACTGATTCAAAACTCCTACAGGTTACTATTCCCATTTGTTATAGCAAACATCAGAAATCACTTAAATTGTACATAGCTGCAGGATGTCCACCTACTTTAGGTTTTAAAAGAAACAGAGGCAATGTTAGGTGAACCAGCTCACCAGACTGATCAATTGACAGAGAAACAGAATGCTGTTCTGGAAGCCAGGGTTCAGTTCCCAGTTACAGTAGGTTATATAATTTTTTTTTTCATTTATTGTTTTATTTTTAATCTTTTTCTTAGCAAAATTTAAGTTAAAACAACATAGCGTGCACTGTTAGGAAAAATATATGCACACCTTGGGCTGTAGATGCACACTAAGACGTGCATATATCAGAGAGTGACCACACCTCAGAGTGGTTTATCTATTACATATAGATGTGTATATATATATATATATATATATATATATATATATATTCTATATTCATCACAACATAACAAAGATAGACCATCTGAGGGTAGCTGGTTCATTCCACTGAGGTGTCAAACAGGCGAGGCATTCTGATGAGTCCTGGTAGGACGAAACACGTGTCTATGTCTTCTGTTGGCACCCTTTGCAAAGTGTGTGAGAGGCCTTTCGGCACCATGCATTTCTGCTTAAAGTTGAACCAGCATAATATTCGGTGGTGATTTGCATATGCAGTCCATGATGCTTTGCATTGTGGGAGGCATGTGTGATTTTGTATTTCTTTGAAACTTGGCTTCCCGGCCAAATGCTCTTTGGGGCAACCATTGCCTCAGTGCTTGCGCACAGAGGTTCTTCGTCTTTTAAATTGTTTTTTGTTTTAATTGGGTTCACCACAACATAACCCATATAGACCATCTTAGGGTAGCTGGTTCATTCCACTAGGGTGTCAAACAGACAAGGCATACTGATGAGTCCTGGTAGGATGAAACACGTGTCTATATCTTCTGTTGGCACCCTTTGCAAACTGTGTGAGAGACCTTTCAGCATCATGCATTTCTGCTTAAAGTTGAACTAGCATAATATTCTGTGGTGATTTGCATATGCAGCCCATGATGTTTTGCATTGTGGGGGCATGTGTGATTTTGTATTTCTTTGAAACTTGGCTTCTCAGCCAAATGCCCCTTGGGGTAACCAGTGACTCAATGCTGGCACACAGAGGTTCTTTGTCTTTAAAATTGTTTTTTGTTTTAATTGGGTTCACCACAACATAACCCAGATAGACCATCTTAGGGTAGCTGGTTCATTCCACTAGGGTGTCAAACAGACAAGGCATACTGATGAGTCCTGGTAGGATGAAACACGTGTCTATATCTTCTGTTGGCACTCTTTGCAAACTGTGTGAGAGGCTTTTCGGCACCATGCATTTCTGCTTAAAGTTGAACCAGCATAATATTCTGTGGTGATTTGCATATGCAGCACATGATGCTTTGCATTGTGGGGCATGTGATTTTGTATTTTTGAAACTTGGCTTCCCAGCCAAATGCCCTTTGGGGTAATCATTGCCTCAGTGCTTGCTATGAAGTTCTTTGTCTGATATATATATATATATATATATATATATATATATATATATATATATATATATATATGGTAGCACAGTAGTGCTACCATAGTTAGGGTTGAGGAGCCATTTCTATGCTAAACCCAAAATTTTGCACCTTAATAACTTTGCAACCATTTAATGGATTTGCCTGAAGTTTGGAATACACGATCAAGAACCATAGGCCTTGGGATGTGCCAAGTTTCTTACTGCTCGGATATACGGCTGCAGAGTTATTGAGCGTGATCTATGCACACGTTTTTGCTTTTCTGGAATTCTACGGTCGCGACTACAGGTCGTACGGTTTGCTCGAACGGTCCAAAATCTTCAGGGAGTGTGCGGCTGGGGTCCCCGATGTGCCTTCCGAAGATTTCGTGAAAAAAATATTAATCGGTTCAAAAGTTATTCAAAAAACAGTTTCCCATTATAAGTCAATAGGAAAAGTTAACAAAAAGTTCGACAGTGTCGCAAATGCACTTTTTAGTGTTGCAAATGGCCCTGTTAGTGTCGCAAATCCACCATCTTGTTTTCAGTTGGTGATCAGAAAAATGGTTGGCATTTAAAATTGAGACCCTCTAGCAATCTAATTCTTTTTGTATTCACCTAGTCGGGCCCTGAGGATCCTAGCCATGTCTTTATTTTGGGTTAAAACACCCCAGAAATATGTTTTTCAAATTTCTGGAAAAAGTAGTGTCGCAAAGTAGTGTCGAAGTAGCGAAAGTGTCGTTTTTTTGCAAAGCTTTGCCTAAATCACGACACTACTTTCTAGCCACTATGCCTAAAATAACAGTAATTTTTTGGCACTCCGCTAAAAAGAACGGTTGGGAGTTTTAGGCGAAATTTGGAGGGAATGCGAAGACATCTCACAGATGTGCCTTTCAGTGTTGTTTTGAAAAATATTACATGGCGGCAAAGTTGCAGCACTCCAAAGTTGACGGTTTTTCCATAGGATAACATTACGGCCCAACGATTGCAGAAATCCTTTGGCACCCTGCAAAATAACGGTTTGGTCTTTTTCCTGAAATTTGGAGGAAGACAGCCAATAGCCCACAGATGTGCCTTTCAGTGGTTTGGTGAAAAAACATTACAGGAGGCAAAGTTATGGCACTCCAAACTTTCTTTTTTCCCATAGGATAACATTATGGCATTCGCCGCGCCTTTCAGGGCCCATATCTCGAAAATGGTGTGAGATACGGACTTTTCGTCGGAATATTTCTTAGCCCCCCACCAGGGGCTGAGACTCAAATTAGCCAGGACAGTTGTAAATAATATGACTTTTAAATGTTTTTTCTACGTCATACGGTTCCTGAGATATAATGTATTTAGTATTCCAAGATCTCATTTTCTGCACCGATACTCATTATTATGCATACATTATTTGTACTCACTGTCTTTCTCTATGCAGGTTTTGGGGAAAACCAGCCTGTGCGCTTACATTACTGTTACTGTTGCCCTTTCCACTTGTGGTTCTGTACCCTGTTTCACTTACGATTGGCGTCTCGCACCATGCGTTATCCTTATGCTTTCATTTGCACTTGCATGCTCTGTTATTTTTGCCATTTCTGCTCAGTACTGTTTCTCTTTCTGTTTCACTTGCGTCACCATGGCCATTGACATTTCTGTTTGCAGGCACCATGTTACTATGTGACAACACATCACGTGGCAGACCATTCCGCTCACGCCATCATGTAGGCACCTTTCTGTTCTCATTCGCGCTTGTGTTACCATGTGTGGCCTGTTAGCATTTCTGTTTGCATTGCTGTCCCTGTTAGTATGCCACAACACATCATGGGGGAGCGCGGGGCCCGCATTATGCAGTGGGCCCTGCGCTCCTGCCGCTGCATTACATTCACTATTTCTCGTTATCATTCTCAAAAATAAGGGAAATTAGAGGCAAAAAACTCCATTTTATGCATTAGTTAGTGTTGTTCCACAGTGACAAAAGTGAGAAAATTTGCTGTTAGGGTTGAAAACCCACTTGCACCCCCACTCACCCCAACCGGCATTGGGTGTGCATTGGGATCGTGGGTCCTAACTCTCACCCATTCTATTATACTTCTGTGCTTTACACATGTCATGGGGTGAGAGTTAGGGCTGATGATCCCAATGCACACCCCAATGCCAGCACGTGTGTCATCCTTTGTGCTTTCATTTGTGCTATGCTTCTGTTACTTTTTGCCATTTCCGTGTACAGTACTGTTTATCTTTCTGTTTCACTTTACATCAGCATGCCCATTGACATTTGTGTTTGCAGGCACCATGTTACTTATGTGACAACACATCACATGGCAGACCATTCCCGCTCACGCCTACCATGTGCGCAATCTCTTCTGTTCTCATTCGTGCTTGTGTTACCATGTGCGCCACTGTTAGCATTTCTGTTTGCATTGCTGTCCCTGTTAGTATGCCACAAGACATCATGTGGCGGGAGCGTGGGGCACAAAGGGCCCCGCGCTCCCGCCGCTGCATCGCATTCACTATTTCTTGTTATCATTCTCAAAAAGAAGGGAAATTAGAGCTAAAAAACTCAGTTTAATGCATTAGTTAGGGTTGTTCCACAGCGACAAAAGTGAGGAAATTCGCTGTTAGGGTTGAAAACCCCACTTGCACCCCACACCACCTCAACCAGCATTGGGGTGTCGTTGGGATCGTGGGTCCTAACTATTACCCCATTGTATTATACTTCTGCTGCTTTACACATGTCATGGGGTGAGAGTTAGGGCTGATCATCCAATGCACACCCCAATGCCACCACGCGCGCCATCGGCTATAGTGCTTCATTTTCGCTATGTTTCTGTTACTTTTTTGCCATTTGTGTGTACTGTACTGTTTCTCTTTCTGTTTCACTTTCGTCCACCATGCCCATTGACATTTCCATTTACAGGCACCATGTTACTATGTGACAAGAAATCACGTGGCACACCATTCCCGTCTACGCCACCGTGTGCGTTACCCTTTCTGTTCTCATTCGCGCTTGTGTTACCATGTGTGCCACTGTTAGTATTTCTGTTTGCGTTGCTGCTCCTGTTACTATGCCACAAGATATCATGTGGTGGGAGCCAATTACATTCACTATTTCTCAATATCATTCTCAAAAAGAAGGGAAATTAGAGGCAAAAAACTCCATTTAATGCATTTGTTAGGGTTGTTCCACAGTGACAAAAGTTAGGAAATTCGCTGTTAGGGTTGAAAACTGTAACTCCGAGTTCACCTCCCCCAGCACCACACACACACAGACACACACAGGGGTGTGCTGTGGCATGAGGTGTGGCTGAGTGGCACATGTCTCTATAGGGTGATTGACTGACCATTAACACAATTCTTGGGAGTGACTTATTGCTATAATACTGAAACATGTTTTTAAACAGTTTTAAACCTTGTTCAGCATATCATCAACCTCTTCATGTATGGTAATAAAACATTAACATAAGGTTGTAGGATGTTTGCAGCCAATGAGAAATGTCATTTTGTCAGACTGTGAAGTACACATAGTAGTGACTGAATGGTACATGTATAGTCACAGCTGTGACCTGTTGGGTGCTGATGTGTGGCACCTTGGTATAGTAATAATGACTGCATAGGCACAGGAAAAGTAAGTACATTGCTGAGTTTTTTACACTGCTAGGAATTCTGTCAACTGTGACATGCAATGTCCCACATCGTTGCATATGCTGTGATACTGACTGTATGTCATAGGTACCAAACAAATTGATGGAGGTATAGTTGTAGCAGTATTAGTAAACATTGATTTGTATGCTTAAGTCATAGACACTTAGTTTTATGTCATAATGGTATTTAAAGTAAGGAGTCGACACAGGTGGTTATGGTTTTCAAAAATGTATTTCCAATTTGTCAAATGGAGAAAAGGTCCAATCAAGAGTGAAATTTAGTTAACAGAAGCAGTCTCACAATACAATCTTTGTATGTGTGCAATCATTGCTTGTCAAATATTGTAAATGTGTAATAATAATAACTGTATAATATGGATTGGAGTAAGTGTGTGATATAATAGGAAACTAATCAGGTGTTGTGTGTTTTAGTTATGTTTCAGTACTCACTACTCTTTATGTGAGGAAGTAGTTTCTGACATTCGATCTGGAATTCTAATAGTCAGGCTGAAGCTGTGGCGCTTCATTATATATTTACTATTGAATGTGAATGGAGTTTGTAAAAAAATGTAACTTTTTAAAAAATGGTTGTATGCTGTAATTATGTGTAGTGCATTACTTGTGTGTTATGTTAATAAGGCAATGTCAGTAGGTTGTGAAGTGGAATTACACACATGATAGACAAGTGTTTTGTTATAATTATGTGACTGCTAATGTGGATGTTCCTGGGGTGGGCAAAAAACCAAATGCTGACTGTCTAAGTAGTACAATTTACACAAATGTAAGTTTTGTGACATTTGATTGATATTATTTAATTATATGTCACTGACTAGGCGCAAATGGAAAATTCCCACCTGACCCCTCAATTGAGGCGATCATAAATATTGTCAGGAACAGGTATGCAGTTTGTTGTGATCAGCAACTTTGCCTGATTTACAATTGTCAATATTTTTTTACATACGGTAGAATTACTTATGTGACAAGTTAAAAAAATATAATATTTTTACATGAACAAATGACATATTATCAATTCTTACATTGGCTTCTATGTAAATTCTTAACTTGTAAATACTAAAACTGTAATGGAATGCATTTTTTAACAAACTTATGGTTAATTAAATGTTGTTACTATAGTGCTGAATAATATGAAAACATTCAGTTGTACTTTAGTGGTACACTACTATTTTAGTACAAGTATCAAACTAGTTATTAACAATGTACACCTGAATACAAATTTTTATATTATGTACAAGTAATTTTAAACACATGTAAGAGTCAGTAAATGAGATTAAGCAATTGGTTATTATTTACAGTTGTGTAATTCAGCTTCTTGCATTATCAATAAAGGTAGTTGTTTTTACATATGTACAATACTAGTATTACGCATGAAAGCGTGATAGTTCTAAACTGTTGCATGGTGATCTAATGATGTTCTCTATATATCAAGAGTCACTAGACAAATTGAAGTGTTGATAGACAACTTGTGACAGAGTGGAATGTTTGCTGAATGTTATAAGGGTAGCTCAGTTATCTCGATAATAACTGAGAAGTTCTCTTGTTTGCAAAGAGTAAGAGCTTATAAGTCATATCAATTTTATATATGAGTTGATACATGGATTTTTAAAGAGATGTACAGAGGAGGAGAGTAGTAAGTCCTCAGTTTTCAGATGTACAATCTTTGATAGACATGTAATCATGGTTTCTCTAGTGACTGTGAATATTGTTGGCGCCGAGTGAAGCCACTACAACAATTTTCATGTAGTCACTGATCCACACAAGATCTAACATGTTACAGGTATATTGTTTATTTAGAGTTGTACATTATACAACATTGTAATAAGGCATGAATGTTTTTTGGGACAAAGTAGTCATTTTAAAATGCAACATGTTTTGTCCTATTCTTCTGAAATATGAAGGTTGTCATAATTCTTCAATATTAGAAGATATGCATTTTTCAAGTGCTGTGGCAGTCTCTGTTTAAAAGTTGTTGTAGAGTCGTCACACTCTAACCATCCAGTTCTGCACCTTAGTAACGAGGTGTAATGCCCAGAATGCATGGATTGACCATGGTGATAGATTATACTGTGAGTGTCAAACACTGATTGGTTGAAGACTATTCTACTAGCTGTGTAATCTGTGATAGGAGTATCAACTCTGAGCCCATTGTGGTCAAATCTGTGCAACATAAGCAACAGATATTGAGATGAACTCCTTAGACGTATGGACTGAGTGCATCTGTCTCTGCACCTTCCACAGGCATGACTACATTCAGCATTAGTGAATAGCTGTCGAAATTTGACACTTTTGGTTTTCAGGGACAAAGAGAGTTATCCACAGCATGTCTTGTGTGATTTCACGCTGTGAATTGCCACATGAAACACATACATATTTTATAACATATGTTACCGTGAAGTACTGCCGCATTGGGGTGCCATCTTCATCCAGGTTGTTTATGACAGCCATCATAAACTCAGTAGTGTCTTGCTGTATGTCTGCAGCAAATGTACTACATCCAGCATATGTAGCTAACACCTGTTGTAGTGGTATTAGTGACTGTACATTGTTAGAGTGGTCAGAAGTCATGTTGATAATCTGCTTCAAAGCGTTTGATAGGGATTGTCTTGTGAAGCAGATATTGCCTGCACAAAGTGCGGCATGTGAAAAACTTGCATAGCTGAGTTAGCATAGCAGTTTACTCTACTGCTGTTGTCAAAGACTGGTACAGCAGCTACACCAACTGATTTCTGATGAATTGCTGGTTGTGAATGTTTACTTGAAGTTGTGGCCTTTGCTGAACTCTTTTTTGTTGAATCACTTTTGGAAGCTTGCTGCTGTTTGTTGCTACTTCTAGCTGTGACTGAATTGTGTGAGACAGACAGATATGTAGGCAGTGGTATTAAAGACATTTGTGGCTGATGTAGAGTACGTAACCTGTTGTACTCAAGAATACATCGCTTGTCAGCTCGTATTTTCTGAGGTGCTATACTAATGATGTGCAATCCAGAAAGGCTGCGTACACGTGAAAGTGCAACATAGCTCATGCCATCCTTGAAAATGTCTGTACCTATGTCTACCATTGCTGAATCCAAACTCAATCCCTGAGATTTGTGAATGGAGACAGCATATGCAACACATAATGGGAACTGTTTCCTGTTTACGTAGATATCCTTAAAAACCTGGAATTTTACGCAGGTTCGATCTATGTGTACAGAGTGTTCCATGTTGTCAAAGTGCACTACAAGTGTCTCAATATATGTCTTCTGGACATTATAGACAAAGCCAGTGATGTTTCCCATGGCACCATTTACCATACCTTGTTCTACATCTAGATTACGTCGCAGCATGATACGTGCATTCTTACAAACTGTGAGAACAGCTTCTAGGCCAGCTGTTCGTGAAACATCTGACTTCAGTTCATTTAGTCGTTCAGTCATCTTTGCTACTAGCTTTCGACTAAGAATTACGCCATCAACTGTATCAACTGCATGCAGAGTTAGAATCTCTTGGTTTTCTCTTTGTAGCATTAGATTGTTGAATTCAGTGCATTTCTTTAGTCGTGGCATAAGACACACTATGTGTCTGCCAGTAGAGTATATATCTCTGAAGACATTACATGCTGTTTCTATGCATGTACTATGTACTGTGATTTTTCGATCATTTAGCATACAAACATGTTCTGGTGATAGAGAACCTGTATGAGCTTCATCTAAAAGTGATTTGTAAGCTAGATCACCACTTTGGCACATGTTGTCAGACAACTCAACATAGGTAAATAATTCCCATATGTTATAGCCTGCAATGCAACCAAGGATATTCTTAGCTTGCTTGGCAGTCAGAGTTGTAAATACATGCTCTGCATTGACTGGTGCAAGTTGTAAAAGGTCTCCCAACACAAGTATACTTTTACCACCAAATGGCACTCCATCGTCAGTACCTAAGATCTGCTGTAGACGTAGATGAATATAGGCAAACATGACATTGGAGACCATGCTGATTTCGTCAACAATGAGTAACTGCATCTTTGTGAACATGGAACGGAGCTGAGATGCAACCTCAAATGACAGTTTACGATACTCTCCAGTTCTCCCATGTTCGACTGGCAACATAAAGAGACGGTGTAATGTTACTCCACCAATGTTGTATGCTGTTAGTCCTGTGGGAGCAGTCACAGCAACAGACATTGAAGAGCCTGTCACACTCCATACTTCTGCAATGATGGCTTCAATCAGGAAAGTCTTTCCTGTGCCAGCTGAACCGCTAACAAACATTAGTAGTGGCTTGTACTGAGTGCAGTCACATTGTTTTGTTTCATGTAGTATACCATGTTGGACAGCTTCAACCACTTGGGAGTGAACTGTATGCTGCAGCTGATTTAGTCTTTCTCTTAAGTCAGCTGGGTTGACCATAGAGTGTGTGCCATGCTGCATGGCTGTCTCAATTTCTGACATTAACACTTATGGGGCATTTAAGGGCAGAGGGTCACCTAGAACACCTTGTCCTTCTGGATCAAGGTTGTCTTGTGAACTAACTGGAGTGTCTTCCTGAAGTTGCTTCTCTGCCTTCTCAAGCTGTTCTTTCTCAGCTTTTAGTCTTTGTATATATGTCTGTGAGTACTCAGTTTGGAAATTCTCATAAGTGAGATTGAACTGGTCTTCGAATGTGTCAGAGTCACCTTTAAATTCAGACTCACTCCTCCAGGGTCTAAATAGGAATAGGAGAGCAAAGTAGTAATGTTCTGTGATCTGTGATGTGCCTAAATGCAGTTTGCAGTGATCTATAAGCCATGGCTTGTGTCTCTTCACAAGACAGCCATCTAGTCCATTGACCTTGTAAATGTGTCGTGTTGAGTCAGGTGCTGCACCTGTCTTGTAGTCATACCACTTAGCCACCTCAAACAGACACATATCATTCATGTCGTTGTGTCTACCTGGGTAGTATGTGTCTATCAGGTTATTCTTCAAGATATGTTTTGAAGAAGGTGCATTGACAGTGAGCTCCTCAATTTCGGCATGAGGAATCAGTACATGCTTCCGTTTCTCTTTGTAGTTTACACTGAGGAAACATACAGCGTCAGACTTCCCGTACAGATGTGTACCCATTAAGCGGTCACTGGCTTCATAAGCTCCACATTCTCTGTGTGAAAGAGTCTTCAAACCCAGTGACCACAGCTGAGATGTCAGGCTTTTGCTTGAAGTGGCAATATCTTCCCAAAGATCTTGCAAGCTAGTCTGTTCATGTTTGGTTATGTACGAAGTGACGTAACGAACCAGGGCCAGTGAGTTGTCAGCCACAAACTGAACATCTATGTTTGCTTGCCACATTAGGAGAAGAGTTGGGTTGTAGTCATTGATGTACACCTCTTTTTCATCCCTGGGTAACTCGTATACCCTCTTGGTTGATTTTGCCTTCAAGTGGTGTCGCATTGCTGAGAAAAGGTCATTCATGGCACCATTCTGACAAACTCGTCTAGGAAATCCAAAGCGACATCGTGTGTACCAATTAGATTTGTTCTTTACTACTCACCAGCATATTTTGTGCAAATATGTCGCTGGAACTTTTGTACCAACTTCCATAGTGTAGGACTGTCATACTTGTCTGGAATGTGACAAGTGATATATTTTTTGATGAATGATAGCACTTCTGCTGCTTCATGTTCACCAATGCGTGGTGCATCCTTGATCCACAATAACATATGGATATGAGGGGCACCTCGTGCTTGATATTCTGTCCTCCAAAAGTAATGTTCTACAATACCTAGAGGAGGATTGTCCTTTGACAAAATGAAAGTGAGAATGTCATGGAACCACTTGTGAAAAGGTCTTGTGACAGACACAGGATCAAGTGAACACATTTCTCTGACAGTCATCGATGAGATGCCTTCGACATCGGGAATTTGCCCACTTCAACAGTTCAATGAGTTCATCCCTGGCATATTCAGCACAACTAAGTGTGACAAACCATGTGGCTGCACCATACTCTCGTAGCATTGTCATCACTTCCGAGTGTCTGCGATACCAATATTCTTTGGTGCCACGAAGACTTGAAAGTATGGAAGACAGATTGAGTTGCACATTTTCATCTTTCTGCTTTAATTTCTCTAGAAATTGAGCAGCTGTTATTCCATCTAGTGGACTTGTTAGACGAATGGTATGTGCTATAGATGCAGACAGAATGCTAAGTTCACTCTCCCAGAGCAGATGGAATAGGTACTGTATGTTACGACTGAATTTGCCATCTTTGCTCAGGACACGGCTAGTGTGGTACTCAGCACCCCTGTACCCGTACTTCTCTTTCATCTAGGCATCCACCTGACCCTTTTGGAAATAGGTCTGGGAAACAGCGTGCTTCTAGTGTTGCCTCCCAAATGCTGACAGGCTCACCTTCCACCTGCTTCATTTGATAGAGATCAATGTTGTCTCCTAATGGATCTCTTCCATGTAGTGGGTGAATTGTGTACTGTTCATACACATTGTCACTTGTCTGTGTACTGACCTTCTCAATGATTGGCTTACTTTTTTCTAATAGATCATGTTGGACAGAGAGACTGGCCATCTGATCTATGTCAAGGTCCATATAAAAGGAATTGTTACTCTTTAAATAAGCCAGAGCAAGCTTTACCTTTTGTACATTGACAACATCTTTCCAGATGACCTTGGCCTATGTAGGCACACCATTTACAAGAATGACCAAGCTATTTTCTGTTGAGATTGCTTGAACATTTTCCTGTAGAGGAAGTGGTAGATACATCACAGAACCCTTTAGAGATCTAACAAGCTCTTTCTGTGGAATGTTCCGTGTCTTTGTGTTCAGATGTAGAATCATTTGGAATGGTTTCATTGTCTGAATTAGAATACGTTCAAACATATTCAATGTTGAAATCTCACTTGGTGTGACATCTGTTTCCATGTTGTTTAGCATTGACCTTGCTGTCAAAGTGTTACACTTCAGTTTTGAAAAACAGTGTTTGCATAGCGCAATGGTGTCTTGTAAGTGAAAGTCAGATTTCAGCAGCAAGAATGCTGCCAAGCGGAACCACATGTCATTGTATGGTGACAAGGTTTCTAGGTTGACTGTGACTGTTTGTTTTGTGTAGCACAAGAGTTTGCATGACACATACAGAATCAAACTTCTGAGACTTTGCAACCTCAAACTTAGCAATTTCCTTCCTGCACTGTTTCAGAATGTCATTCTCTAACACTGAAACAGATTTTTCTACAGAAGTGTTACACTGAAAATTAGTTGTTTCTGGTACAGAAGTAATGTGTTGCAGTTTTTTTAGGAAAGTGATGGCACCCTGCATGTCACCTGACTGCAATAAGTCATTTAAACAAGTGTACTGATGTACAGCTCATTGTACTTCATATACTCTGTAGACAAATTTTCGCATGCCTGTTTGATGCACTGCAAGCATCCGCATGTTGTGAAAAATACTATCACAAACACCACTATTGAGACATGCAAGTGAGTGACCCATGAGTCCAGTATGTGGCCGGATTTCACAATGGTCAATTTCTGTAAACAGTTTATGTCTCTCTTTGCGATCTGTTATTACGAATAGGTTAACAAAGTGTTCTACTTTTTTAAATGTTGATTGCCTATGGTTGCATGTATCATCACATGACCATGTCAGGCAGTGCCGTTTATTGAAGAGTGTGGTTGGACTACAGTCATCATCACTATCCAATTGATTCTCATCAGAGATACTGAGGACATTTTTTAGTTTGCCAGACTCATCAATACTGAACTCCTTGTTTTGTAAAGTAATGATAAGACTCTTCCCAGAAATATGGTTCTGAGTGCTGTGTATTACAGCCACTGTCCTGTGAAACCATGACAGAAATTGTCAACAGTCAAACAAGGATACTATTGAAGCCTTTTTTTTTGTAGCATAGCAAGTTTCCTGAATTGTTCAATCCACATGGCACATCTTACGCCACAATCGTTGTAGTACAAACAGTGCTCTGTTGACAAAAGTTCATACTTTCAGACGTAAATTCATCAGAGAAAGGTGACTCTCGCTCTTTTTACTTGGTGTGTCGTAGCACAGCGATAAGTCTTTCGATCTTAGCTTTACTTGCTAGTGATCGAAATATCTCTCTTTCTGAGTTGTAAGTCACTATTTTGATTTTCCGGTGTTGTTTTGAGCTCTCTTGATGGTTGCACTCAAAGAGTTGTGTTTAATCTGAGAGATCGACACAACATTTGTAATGGTATACATTTTTGCTTTTCTGTTAAGGATTTTTGTTTGGTTCTGCAGTGACTTGATGTAGGGGTCAGTGTTGCAGTAAAGGTCTGTTGATGTTCATTTTTGGGTGTGCCTTTACTGTTTTGTTTGTTGCCCTTATACAACAGTGTAGTACTATTATACCGCTCTCGTTTTGAGACACATCTACGTCTGTATTTAGTTGGCATTTTTTGGTATAATGGTTGACAGTGACAGTAAGCAGTCTTACAGAAGTATCAGGCACCTGTATGAGAGAGAAATAAAAAAGTTTTAGAATAGGTTTCAGTAAATTTCTTATAACAGTGTGTATTGATAGAATAGTACGTTAAGTATGTTAACAATTTGGTAAAAACATAACTAAATGATATTTTTTATGAATGTGCATTGCTCAGCTGCTACGTAATATCAGAAGTTTGTTCATTCTCAATATTTTAGTACACATTTAAAAGTGTTTTTTTCACATGTGTTCTTATGATTAGGATAGGTGTGATTTTTTACCTGTGGACGAACATGTGTTTTCTACCATGTGGTGTGTGATGGTATAGTCAGTATGATAGTTTAGTATATCGTAGAGCAAAAAACTTAAGAGTGATAGTGTGCATTACCAAATCTGTAACAATTACTATGTTTACAGTTAGAGGGAGGACATGGCAGTATTACTGTTGTGTGAGTGTGTGTACCACAGTTGGTAAGTATGCTTGCGTGTTCACGAAATTTCAATATCGTTGCTGCATATTATCAACATTGTGTTTTTTTGTACTGCTGTGTATCACTATTGTAGCTGTTATTTTTTATAACATGAGAAAAATGTTTTTCTGCACATGTACTGTGCAATGCTGCAGTTCATTGATGAAATAACTGTGTGGGGCACAGTCACAAAATTACCATGGCTGTGTTTGTGATCAGACAATTTAAACTGAATATGCTGAAAAATTTGTGTGAGAATTCTGAAATATTTCTGATTTACAAGCTTGCGCAGTGCAGTTCACATGTACACTTGTAAGTTTGTGTTTTGTCATACTTTTCAGTTGAGAATTTACTATTTTGCTTTCAACCCACAATGTTGTGAATAGTACAGATTTCATTAGTCACATCTTAACAATAGTGTGCTTTTGCTTATGTGCTGCGTTTCGCTCAGTTGATGTGAGAAATGACTATATGGTAGAAATGTTTAAACATAAGAGTGACACTGTTATGAGCAGAGGTCTTAAAATGGATATATGAGGACATTTGAGTGTGAAAATTACAACAAATTAGTGTTTTGCAAGTCTGCATTGCACAGTTGTTATGCACGCTTGGAACATTGTAAATCTAAAATATCTGCACTGCACTGAGTTTGAAGCAGCTATGCAGCAGATTATCTGTTTAAAATTGAAAATGCATGTATTATGGCCCCATTTGCATGTCAGCTTTTGAATATCATGAATTTGCGCATGACGCAATGGTACTTGCGCCACTGCAAGCTGACTGCTCCACTCTGTCAACTTGCGCTTGCGCAAGTTCCACGGCGCCATGAACAGTGGCTATGGCTGGGGAGCGATATTCAGAGGAGTTGCTCAATAGCGCAACTCCTTTGAATATCTAGTTCCCCACCTGTGCATCTATTTTGCACAGCGCAAGGACATGCGCCTTTGAATGGCGCAGTTTGAATATCCAGCCCAGTATGTCTACTTAAAAAATATGCAGGCAAAGAACATATCATTATTACATGAAACTCAAGAGAGAAAGCTAAATATTTTCAACTGCATATTAATGGATTTTCTTTTGTGTCTTTACAGAACAAGAGCATCAAGAGACATGCACTGTGCACTGCTGCTGTGTCCGCAGGCTTGAAAACAAAATAGACAGCATCAAAGCAGAAACTGCTGCGCTGCGGGAGGGACAAGAAAAATTGTTGTCCCTCTTCGCAGCGCAGCAGGCAACTATTAAGTTACTGTTGGAGCCTGTGGACACAGCAGCAGGTAGCAGTGTAACAACTACCACACCTTCACCTGCACCACCCACACCAACTGTTGCTGAGACAGAGTGATAGCCTCCACAGCTTCAGAGGTATCTCCCCCTCGCTGATGCTGCAACAGCTTCCACTTTCATTGTGCCTCCACATACTGTCCAACTTTCACCCTGGACTGCCTCGAGCAGCACTACACCTCTCTTCAGGTTGGACACTGTGTTTTGTAAATAGTTTTACAGAGTACAAATAATTATTAAGTTTTATTTTATTTATTCAGAATAATGAATATTTTTTTTTTCATTTGTTGTTACAACACTTTGAAGACTCCTACATTTTTTGTATTTTTATTTTTCTGGTACAACTATTTATTTTTCTATGAAAGACAGATTTATATTTTTTTTTAAATGTTTTATATTTGACATGATTTGTTTAATTAGAAAAAATTCAATATTTTCTTAACAAAAAAAATTGGTTCAGTTTCATTTTTGCTTTATGGGTAGTATCTATGGAACAGGTATGACAAACTATTGTTTTAAGAGATGTTAAAAGAAAGGTGTTGAAGCTCAGATTGTATAGTTCAGTGAAAACTTACTTACAGCTTTATACCAATCTTTAATTTCACACAGCTGTACAATTAAGCAATATGCTGGTCAATATTTATCATGTTTTCAAACATGTTAAGATAATTATAAAAACACATGACCATGACACATTATGTTGATGGTGAATTAGTAAGTACGTAAGTAGATTTACACTTGGGCAAACATTGTGGCATAATAGAATGCTAGAAGGCCATAATGTCAGCGTCAACAGAATTGTTGACCAATCATTGTCAAATTTAAAAATAGTTACATTTCTTGTGCAGTGCAAGCTGAGGCACATCAGAGTTGAACAAGTCTTTATTGTGAAATATAGACTATTTATTATCACTTGTTTTCAGAAAGGTTTCTTAACATGTAGATAGTTGTTTGAGCAGTATCTTAAAACTTAAGCAAGTGAAGTTCAAGATGAAAATATGGAGATCTTGAACTGTGTATCAGAACATGGCAACAGTTTCTATGTGTTATTACAGTAGTAGCAGTTACTGCTAAATGGCAGAATGTTAAAGAGGAGGTAAACATAGTTTTCATGTGTCATTGCAACCCTAAACACATGTAATCACAAGCAGTAATAGTAATGCATAAGTAGATAGATACCCAACACAAAAATATTATGTGGTCATTTGACAATCACAGTATTGATTTGTGTTACATTTCATACTGTGGTGTAAATGTGAGTTCTGTTTTTGTAAGACTTACCATTGATGTGTTATACATGAAATCAAATGGTGTATTAACAGCATGGCAAGCCTGTGCAGTACCACTACTGTACACATAATGGTAATAATTTGCTGCTGGTGTGGTACGACGGTATGTGCTCTGTGAACAGTGCAATGATACACCTAATGATGTGATGTAAGTGGAAGGCCAGAAGGGTATGCAGTAGTAGCAGTGCATCCATGCAGGTAATGATCTGTTGATAGTGTATATCTTGAAGATCCTGTGCCCGCAGCACTACATCTATATGACAAATTACATGATGGTACTGTATGGACTGATGTACATATACTGCCAGCATAGTATACATGCACCAAATTACATTATGAGATGCGTGGCAGGCAAAGGGTGAGTAGTACCACCATTGTATTGATACAGTAAATGATGTGCTGGGATTGCGCGGTTGTAGTGATTAGTTTCGATTTAGTAGTTTGACTTCTCATTCTCAAAAGAAGGAAATTCATAGCAAAAACTATGTTTAATGCATCAGTTAGGGTTGTTCCACCAGCGACAAAAGTGAGGAAGTAGCTGTGGGTTGAAAACCTAACTCCGAATTCACCCCAGCACCACACACACAGACACACACACATTCAAGTATGGGGAGGACCAAGTCAACACAACCAATGACAGACATCCAGCAGCAGGTGACAGAAATAACAAACAATTGTCTAAATGTACCACGAGACATCCCCACCTACCTGACCAGGTACTGCATGCTCAGTGGAGATCAACAGCAAAACTGAGGTCATGTACACAACGTGCACATCCCCGATTGCAGCTGCACACAACGATTCACACTTAGTAGTTGCATGGCCTTACCTACCGATGCCACACACCACACCACAACTGGTACTATGCCGTTATTCAATATAAATGCTGAAGGTGCATGATGACAGTTGTAGAAAGGTTTTAACACTAGTGAGTATACATTAATTAAGAGAAGCACATAAATTAACTACAAGACACTAGCATGCTCAAGATAAAAGTAGTGATACATTTAGTAGGTGATTTACATAGTAGTACATTTACTGCAATGGTTTACTCAATATAGAGAGGCTGATGTAAGCGTATGGAAAGCATTGCCTGTTCAACGCTGTGAAATTGTACTGCCAGTATCACATGCATTCTTACTGATGAAGGTGTACTGCTGATGTACATACATAGACCTTCAGTGTGTTTCAATACTAAAAGATGCAGTAAGTATTCTTTGCAAGAAACATTGTAATTGCATGGATCAGGCCAAACAACTTCTAAATATCAGCACTACTGAGCCAACAATGATGTACCTGTATCGGAGATTTATATAGGATAGATTTTCCTGTAGGCACTTACTGAGTATGTTGTACCTGATAAAGACAATCTCATTGCATCTGTGATGACTAACTTATTCAAATAGTAATAAATTTACTATTGTTGCAATGAGTGATCTATGCCACTTATGGACACAGTGTGATTTTTTTTAACAGTTGTTTCATACTCAGGCTGTATGCCTACTGTTTGGGTTTGCCACACTTCTGTCACTGATGCTATCAAAGTGATAACTATATTAATTGTGGTACAACAGGAATCAAGTAGGTATGGTGTCGATATACCGTATATACTCCGTCTTTCGGATGAGACGTTAAACCGAGGTCCCATCTGACTGGATTGGTGGTAGTTCAGGTGGATGTTAAAGATCCCATGGCACTTATCGAAAAGAGTAGGGGAATTTCCCCAGTGTCCTGGCCAAATTTCCCTCATTCACTAAAAATACCACCAACAGCTTAATCTGGTTCAAGGTCAGTTGGCATTCATCTGTATCCCCCTCCCCCTGGTCGTGCCTGAAAATAGGCAGGATTTGTCTAGTGCACTTACCCGGTCAACAAAAGCTAAATAAAAAAATAAAATAAATATAAACAGAATGTCTTTTAGTATTGATTTAACTCACAATGGGGTAAGTGTACTAGGACAGCAGGGGTTATCCTCTATCACTGACTCTGTCAGTTATAATCACACTAGGGTTTCGATGACTGTAATGATCAAGTTACACTGTTCATCTTCATGAGTTCATATTCACAGCCATTCTC
The DNA here is from genome assembly GCA_016271365.2 of Neoceratodus forsteri. Classification (NCBI taxonomy): domain Eukaryota; kingdom Metazoa; phylum Chordata; order Ceratodontiformes; family Ceratodontidae; genus Neoceratodus; species Neoceratodus forsteri. The sequence goes on along the minus strand of CM057449.1, from coordinate 807,532,576 downwards.
CAGTAAGTAGACAGAGTATGATGTAAATGGGTGGGACACTGTGTTGCAAAGCTGCTGCAGTGCTCAGTGCAGAGGGAGAGTATCTACTCATAAAGACAAGTAAGCAATAAGGCATGACCAACAGTTATGTTAAATGGTCTGTTAATCACTCTGTAGGGGTTTAATGTTGAATGAGGCATAGCTGAGTGCCACATGTCACTAGACAGTGATAAACTGACCATTAACATAATACCTGGGAGTGGCTTATTGCTATAATAATAAAACTGTTTTTTAAACAACATTAAACCATGTTCATCATATGGTTAGTCTCTACATGTATGTTAATAAAAACTAAACATAAGGCTGTTACAATGTTTACAGTCAATTAGAAAGCTGCATTTCTCAAACCCTTGTTATAATCAGAGATATTATACCTGTACAACTCCTTGGTTTTGCTGAACTCTATTGCTCAGGTGGCCCTCCACAAGTGGTGTGGTCTGGTGTGGGGCATTGGTAGGTAAGGCCATGCAACTACTAAGTGTGGTACATTGTGTGCAGCTGCAATCAGGGATGTGTACATTTGGTGTACATGGCCTCAGTTTTGCTGTTGATCTCCACTGAGCATGCAGTACCTGGTCAGGTGGGTGGGGATGTCTCGTAGTACATTTAGACAATTGTTTGTTATTTCTGTCACCTGCTGCTGGATGTCTGTCATTGGTTGTGTTGACTTGGTCCCCCATACTTGAATGTGTGTGTGTGTCTGTGTGTGTGTGGTGCTGGGGGGGGTGAATCCGGAGTTATGGTTTTCAACCCTAACAGCGAATTTCCTCACTTTTGTAGATGTGGAACAACCCTAACTGATGCATTAAACGTAGTTTTTTGCTATGAATATATATATATATGTATGTGTGTGTGTGTGTGTGTGTGTGTGTGTGTGTGTGTAGCCCATCACTGGCATGATCCTTGAGTAAAATAAATAAATAAATAAACAAATAAGTTTGTACACTCATGCTGAGGTGCTCTGTCTTACTTGGATGCTCTCTTTCTGTCTTCATGCTGTAAGTCTTAGTCTTACTGTAATGGCAACCGCTAAAGGTTAAAAAAATAAGATTTGCAGCCATCAACGCTCTCAGATGCGCTCTTTCTCTCACCTGGATGCTCTGTTTCTCTCTCTCTATTCATGTTGTAAGTCTAAAGCCTCAGAGTAAGGCCAACCACTTAAAGTTTGCCGGCATCAATGAGGCAAGAAAGAACCCACCAAGCAATGGGACTTAATTTACCCACTCAGCTGAACAGCACAAATGATGGCCATGTTCTCCATGCAGCAAGCATTTTGGCACAGCATTTAAAAAGAGTGCTGCTAGAAAGTGTTAGAATGTTGATAATAAGAGAGGGGAAAAAGATGTTGTCTCTCATTTGGACTATCCAGAGTAAATATATATATATACATATATGTGTGTGTGTGTATATATATATATATATAGATAGATATATATGTATGTGTGTATATATATATATATATATATATATATATATATATATATATATATATATATATATAAAGCTTCCTCCTAAACCCTGAGTCGCTACCCCCACCCAATTAACTGACTGGAGCACTACACCTATGGAGCCACTAACAATTGGTTTAAATAAAGCCACATAAGCAAACTTAGAAATAACATAACATAGTCAGCTGGCTGTCCCAGTCACTACAAATTTACAAATCAGCATTAGATGATGCTGTTTTAGGGAAGCTGAAATTTGTCCTCAGACTCTTATAAACAAATGTTGTTTCTGTGACTGATTTACATGGGTTGCTTAATAGTACTTTAGTGAGAGTGCAGGGGTTTTCCAGAACAAATGAATAACATGGAATTATTTACTTTACAATATACTAAGCATGTGATGATTCATTAAACCTCTCTGGATAATCAGCATAAAAACAGTGAATGTTGTTGTGACTTTTGAGCGCAGACAAAAAAATTTTAAAACATCATGTTAATGAATCATTTGTGGTGTGTCCTCACACATCCTAACTTTAAACAAGCATTTGTCATTGCCGAATGTTGTCTCGCTGGCTTTGGCATTGGTAGTGCAGAAAGTTAGAGATGCATAATAGAAATGGCAGTGAAGTATGGAACTGATGCCAACCCCACCCCCACCCTGCAGAGACTGACAGGCACTGGAGTGTGCCTTTGGGGAATAAGCTATAACGCTCATTCCATTTTACCTCACCCTACCCTGTAGACACTGACAAGTGTCATGGTGTGTTTTGGGGTGTTTGGGCCTTATACTTACCCTATTCCATAATAAATACATTGAGACAGGTGCAGTATAGGAGAATGAGCGTCACCCTACCCTGTCGACACTGACAAGTGTTGTGGTGTGCTTTGGGGTCTTTGGGCCTTATGCTTACCCCATTCCATAAGGAAATATGCTGAGACGGGTGCAGTATAGGAGAATGGGGTGAAGATTAGGGCCTAACATTCCAAGGCACACCTCGATTACTGTCACTGGCTACAGGTTGGGGGTGGGGCTGGAATGGTGTGAGCATTACAGCCAATGATCCCAAGTCACACCCCTGATGCCTGTCAGTCTCTACAGGGTGGGGTGTTACAGTTGGAAACCCTAACGTTGTAGGCGTTTGCTGGTATTTTCACTCCAAATTTTCAACATAGGCTTTTTGTGATCCCACCTAATGAAGTGCGGCACAATCAGTTTGTTAGCTGAAAGGTGGTTTTGCACAGTAGCTATTCCATCTGGCGACACAGGGACGAAAAAAATTTTGGGCAGGACATGGAAAATGACAACTGTATTGTTCATGAGGAGGTTAAAAAAATGGCAACGTTGAAAATCTGGAGTGAAAATATGAAAAATTGGCAAAGTCATGAGCATGCATAGAAACTGTTCAACAGACGTCTGTAACCCAATTCTTTTTGGGATTTTTTTAGCCACATTTTCAACATAGGCATTTTGGGACCTCCCCTCATGAACAATGGCACTGCGATTTTGTTAATCTGTCCCAAAAGTTGATTTCCCACAGCGACCACGTCATTGTGCGCCACAGGTGTGGAAACACATTTTGGGCAGGTTGTGAAAAATGACAGCTGTAGTGTTCATAAGGAGGTGTGCAAAAATGCCAATGTTGAAAATCTGACACTGCAGTGAAACATGACGGGGGTGGTGCACTCCTGCGGTGCCGTCTTTCAGATGAGACATTAAACCGAGGTCCCATCTGCCTGTTCTGGTAGTTCAGGTGGGTGTTAAAGATCCCAAGGCACTTCTCGAAAAGAGTAGGGGAATTTTGTTGAGAAAGTGGACTTCATTAAAGACAAAACAAAGCAAAATTCAAAAACATACAGAAATCAAAGGAACCAGGAAGCACAGTGAATCCAAATATGTTGAGGTTGAATAAATACACCAGTCTCATAATCAGATTTCATCAAACACTTAACAGCTGTACAAACATTAGAAAACAATTCAACATAAGACAGTTCTTTTTGTTGTAGGATCCATAGACACCTAGATTGCCAAATATAACATTTTAAGATACAAAAGATCACATAAATTGTGACACGATGATATTTAACAAAGGTGTTCTTCAGGGGCCCAAACATCAAAGTGGGGTAATCAATTCTCCCAAACTCTGCTTCATGCCAAGCATCTGCCAAATAAACCCAGAAATGTTTAATATAACCACAGTTGAAAAACAAATGATGTTGTGTTTCGAGTATTTGAACATAACTAGGCCTAGGACAGTACCTCTCTGACATCTGTTTGTGTTTATGGTTACCATTCACCCCCAGCCTCCCATAGTTACTCAACCACAGGCAATCCCAGGCATAAGAGGGGATTCTTTTATTTACAAGGAGCCTCAAGACATCCAATTTTCTATCAGTTGGACAGTCAGGAAAGATTACCTCAGCATGGCAATCAAGAGAAATAATATGTTTATATAGCTGTCTCCTATCCATAATTTATAGGAGATGAGGGGTAACATCCCATTTGATGACCTGTTTAATACTAGTGAGGACATATTAGGGCAGTGGAGGTAATCTAGCTAAGAACCTAGGCTTTTTGTCTCACCAGCAGCTCATACAGAGGTCCAACCAGTGTTCCATAAGAGGTCTCCACAAAATCTCTCCTGGTCTCAAAATCAATCCAAAGTTATATGTTAAAAAGATACTGAAAAAGAAATCAATCAGGTGGATCATATTCACCCCCCCCTTAGATACAGGCAAATAGGTCAAATCTCTCTTTATAGGATTCAACCTACACCCACAAAATGCTTGAAAGTAAACACTAAGTAGCTTAGCCCATATAGAAAAAGGTGGTGGAAAGACATAACTAACATACAAAAAAATAGGTGTGAGGAGCATCTTAATCAACACAACTCTCCTCCTTTTTGAAAGCAACTGACCCTTCCAATTACAAATTAGCTGCTGCCCCCTAGTGAGAGTGATATCCCAATTAACTTTCACAATATCACCAGGGCCAAATAGTATCCCAAAATTTTAATCGGATCTCTAGAAATGGGAACCCCGTCCAGCAAACCTGATGGTGGCACAGGTGTGGACCCAATGACCAACCCTTTGCTTTTCTCATAATTCACCTTCGAACCAGACAAGCCAGAGAATTGTGCAATAGTATCTAATATAGCTGGAACAGAAATATCAGGTGAAAAAGTAACAACAGATTGTCCGTATAAGCAAGAACCTTATGGGAAGGGGAACTAAGGGATAACTTTATACCTTCCAAATCCTGGTTCATTTGCAGCAGTCAAATAAAAATATCAATGGAAAAAGTATACAGTGTTGGACTCAGGGGACAACCCGAATGGACCCCTGCCCACCTGAATACCAACCGTTCACATTAGGTATCATAACAGACCCCTGATATAGAAGAAAGCCAGCCAACAAAGGTATCAGGAATCCCAAAGGCTTTCAGGACCAAAAACAAAAACCAATGAGAAATCCTGTCAAAGGCCTTCTCTTGATCTAGGCCCAACACAACCCCCTGTAGTTGTTCGGTGTCTTCTCTAAAAAACAGTTCTCTAAGCCAAATCAAATTGTCTTGTTGTTTTCTACCTCTTATAGCACAGGTCTGTGCAGGACTGATAAGAGACTGAGTGACCCTAGAGAGCCTAGCCAACAAAATTTTACTCAAAATTTTCAAGTCAGTATTTAAGAGATTGAGCGGGGTGCCAGTTCCTCAAATCAGTCCGATCCCCATTCTTATAAATCAAAAGCAAAACAGCTTCAGTCATACAAGGTGCATATCCACCAGTCTGTAAAATGTGATTCAACAAAACAACTAATACAGGACCTAACACAGAGAAGAAGGTTTTATAAAATTCAGCCCCCAATACCATCTGACCCAGGAGCTGAGTGTGAGGACAAAGAACCTGGACTTCCTGCAAAGAAATTGAAGCTTCCAAAGCTACTTTATCACCATCAGGAAGCTGAGGTAACTGCAGCGTAGACAAACACTGAGTAATATCCTCGTCTCATGAAGAAACGTCCCGAGACATAACTCGGGAAAAATACTCCTCAACTACTGACAACAACTGCTGTGGGGAATGTACTGTGTTACCATCCACATCAGTTAAAGATGTAATAAGCCGAGAATCAACTCTGCCCTTACATTCAGTAAATGGATCCAAAGATTGTTTAGTGTGTGAGTTCCAAATCATAATTCCTGATCTAAGGACCTACCTATCATACTGCAAATCAGCCATCTGTTTTTTAAGAGTAGCAATAGATTGACAAAAGTCATGCCTAGTAGTATCAGATAGGGAAATCAAATGTTGCAACTGATGTCAAAGTTTAAGGTACCCCAAATAATCCTTATTAGCTTTAATGTGAGCCTGGTGTTGAAAGAAATGTTACCACCCTTTCTTCGAGTCCTCCCACCAGTCAAGAAGATTGTCATAACATTCCATTACAGAAAGGTGCGCTGCCCACTCTTTTAACCATAGGTTCCTAAGTTTAGGATCTGCCAACATTGAATGATTCAACCTCCATCTGTTCTTTTTACATCTGGGGGCACCATCCCAGGTTATTAAAGCAGTAACCATCCCATGATCTGATAATTCCATTGGGGAAGTATAGACCTGAAGCACCTTAACTACCTTGGACAAAAAAATAAAATCAATACGTGTTTTAAGGGAACCCTTAACAAACGTGAAACCCCTCCCGAGGGTGAATCATCCTGTAAGTGTCTATCAAATTCACAGTAGAAACCATCTTCTGCAAAGCTACTGAATCACAAAAAGGTTTTTTAGTTTGAAGGCCTCTATTAGCATGAGTTAACCCACAATTAAAGTCTCGCAGCCAAATCACTAAGCGGGAAGTATGGAGAAGGGGTTGAATGTCTTTAAATAATGCTATTCTCTGAGCTTTAGTCTGTGGAGCATATATAGCAATGAGATGAAATCTCTCCAAAAGGAAAGAAATATCCAAACAAAGGGCCCTCCCTGGGTGTACATCTAGAAGTCTAGAAATGGAGATGGCGGGACTAGAAAAATGGATCTCAATCCCATCACAGAGATCAGTCGCGAGTGACCAAAACGACGGCCCCAGAGTCCAACTCCGGGAAGCATGTTGAAGCTCTAAATGGGATTTTAACCGGGTGTCCTGAAAACAAATAATGTCAAAACATATCCCCTGAAGAGTGGAAAAAACACCAACACATTTCTTTAAATTTTTAATCCTATTAACATTAATGGTGGAAACCGCCAAGGAATGCATGATGTATGGAAAAAAAAGCCAACAAGCACCCAGTCAAAGGAAGGCAACAGTCCTAAGGGGTTTTGCCCACATGCCTCCATCTAGTCTGTTTGGCTATAGAGTCCTCAGTTCTACTATCCATGTCAGTAGTGGATAGGACAGATGAGGTATCCATACCATCCGTCTCCAAGTCCCCTCCTACATCATCTCCGAGAGGTATATACCTATTACCCAGCTGTACTGCATCAGAAGGGGGGATCAAGTCTAGAGGAATGTTTAGTAGAGGACATGGCTTTCCCTTTCTGGTTTCGCTTTCTTGGAGGGATGACTTTGAAGGGTGGCTCCGGGGAGGGGGGGCATGTCAACTTCAATAACTTCCCCAGTAACAACCTCAGGTGGAGAGACCCACACCTCACCAACACCATCCACCATCACCAATGCCACAGAAGGCTCAGAGGGAGTAGACCGACAAGGGCCTACACCCGATACCCCTTTTCCTAACCCCGTATTGGGACAATAAGTTCTGGTGATCAACTGGTGGTACCGGCACTGATGCAGCTGTCTTGGCCATAGCATGATGTGCCTGATTAATGATCCCTTCATGGGAAGGGCAATCATCACGTTTATAGGATGCCCATGGACAATGACCATACACATGCCCAGTTTGCTCACAAAGGTTGCATTTGAAAAAATTAAGGTATGCCGAGGCCACATGACCATACTCCAAACAGTGACTGCACTGAGCAGTGTCACAGGCCAAGCTAAGGTGCAGCTGAGAGCCACACTTAAAACAGGACCTGGGCTGTCCAATATAAAAAATAGACCCTCTATCCCTACCTAAAAAGAAAGTACTAGGAAGGTGAACAAGACCTGAATTGGTAGACTGGAGTTTAACCTTCACCTTCCATCCACCATCCCAGATCTGTTCACTGTCCATCGTTGGCACAGGGTGCCCCAAAATTTCACATCTTTGTTGAAGCCAAAACAAAATATACTCAACATTAACACCCTTATTTTGAAATATAATAGTAATAGTCTTAATGAAAGGTTTAGTTAAAGGGGTATCCTGGAAAGGCACCCAAAGAGGGCTATCTTTCAGTGTCTGATAGTGGGACCAGAACCTATCTAAATTAGAAACATTTTTAAAACTGATATCAAAATTCCCATTACCTAGACTAATCAGTGCAAAGATTTCTGAAGAAAAAAACTTCATAGAGGATTTTAACAATTGTCGAGCAATAAGCAACCTGTCTGGAGGAGATTCCAGACCCCCCTTGTACAGCAACCAGACTACATTTCTCCTGGGGGCAGGTTCCCCAGTAGATTGGAAGAGATCAGCTAATTTAAACATGGGGGCCAGAGAGGGACCCTTTCTATGCTCCCCTAAAGCTGCTGGAATAGGTCCAAGGTGGACTGCGTCAGGTTTCCCTCCCCAACAACTGCATTCTTATCGGTAACATAGACCTTTGAAGAATTAGTAGTATCAGTCTTAAGATTATTAGCCAGGGGACCATTGGAGCTCTTTGAAGAACCGGCATCAATGGCCACAGCAGAAGAAGCAGATGCACATAATTGTTTATAGGATGGATCATTTGGGTCAGGAATCCAGTGCCCCATTTGACACTGGATCCACCCGGCATCAGTCAAAGCAAGTTCCAGGGACCAGGAGCCCATGGCAGGCCGCTGCACACTCGGGGGAGTTAAAGGTGGTAAATCTGAAACCAAGTCACTCCAAGCTGCCCTTTAGCTCGTTCCTGAAAGGAGAAGGTAACCACAGGTACAGGAGCCAGTGGGGCAGAGGTAATAGAGCCATCTATGACTCTGCAGTCTGAAATAGGGCAAGATGACTCCGAAGAAACAGGGTGCAGAACTGACTCCTGAGCAAATTCAACAGGTGGCTCTCGGCACACAGCAGAAGTGCTATTCAGGCTGCCAGCCACACAACTATCCGGATGGAGCAAAACAACAGATGAACAGGCCAAAACAGTTGCAGAGTCCATCTCATGAAGTTCCTGTTCCTGTTTCCGCATGACCGAGGAAGGCACCAAAACTGCCAGAGAGCCAGCAGTCAAAGTAGCAATTGTACATTCTAAGTCCCGTGCCTTATCCAAACAGTTCTGTTTTTGTATCCGAAGGAGCTCACACTGTGATGATATCTAGCAAGAAACAAACGTGGAAGCACTCGCACTCACAATTGGGCACCCCCATTGGCACTAACCAAAGGGGGGGCAAGAGCCGAGGGGGATTGGGCACCCCTTTGGCACATAACAAATGGGGGGGTGCATTATGCCAATGGGGAGTGGGATCCCCTGTTGGCACATAAACTGGGTCAGGGCATGCTGACAGGGGGACTGGGCACCCTCAAAATCGGCATTGTGGCAGGCAGTGTGCCATCATGTTTACTCTAATGTTTCACCAGGGAAGGCACGTCGGGAGGTGTTGCTGCGTATGATGAGCTTTGCTCTCATTGTAGCGGACCTTTCCTTAGATGTGCTTTCCACATTAAGTATTCCTGGTGTGGCGCCTGTATTCTGGCTTATTGGGGAATGAGGGATGCACCTACTGATGTGTGCCCTTCATTCGCCCAACAGTGACCGCGCCTCCAAATCTGCTACTAATGTAATATGTTGGCTGGTGCACAAGCACGAGCCAACATAAAAAAGGATCAGCATTACTGTACACATTTAAAGGTAAGAAGATCATTCTGTGATTGCTAGAATGCTGAAATCTTCATACAGAGTTTATCTATTGATCATAAGTCACTTTGTGTTGAATGATGACATTACGACTCATCACAGAATAGGGAATAACACAGAATAATATGCCACTTATAATTAAAATGTAATGTGACACCTATCATGTCCTTTGTATAGGATCTATACTTCAGCCTCCTCCCCCAAAGGAAACACATGCCTCCAGTGTGTAATGCTCTGTGACCAAGTGTAAAACTGAAGTTATGTATTGTAATATACTGGTACAGTACTTTCCCATGAAAGTTGAACATCACAATTATGTGTGCACTTTCAGTCCATGAATGGTGTGCATTGACTTTACCTTCTACAAAGTGACGCCATGCTGAAATAAGACTGACCAGAAAAAGTAATGTACAAAGTTGCAAGATGATTTTTATGTTTTTTAAAAAAAGACTACATTTTTCATGAGTAATACTATTGCTCATGCCCCCCCCAAAAAAAAAAATCACACAGACTTCAACAAGAACTTTTGATCTGTCATACAGTTGGCTACCAAAAAGTTAAAGAAGGAAAACTTCTGGACACAAGAATGCTCCTTTTTGAAAAACAAATGGGGGGGTTACAACAGATTATCACAATCAGTCATGTTGTTTGACATATGCAGCTGTATATAGCTCTATATGGTTTTGTACAAAGTCTGGGAGGGGGCTGGAAAAATCATACAGATTAGCCCTACATTTTGCTATTGCTGTACGTGTTAGCAGCCTGCATAAATCACAGCTACTTTTACTGTTCAGTCACATAATAAACTGCTCTAGTAGAGTGCACATCTATGAAAACCTACATCTACACTTACCCTGAGCTAATTTTGAGGTTAAATAAAGTCTTCAAATAAAACAGTTTTCAAATGTGTCAAGATAAAATTTAATACTGCAAATAAAAGAATGATATGACTAATACAAACTGGTCTTAGATTGTGAAACTAATTATATCACAAGTGGCACTTGACAGCACTAACGCATACATTGCTGCTCAAACATACTCTGGTCAGAGCAAAACTTGTTGCTATAAATTAATCCTACATGAGAAAAAAATATATAAACCTGGACTGAGTCTACAAGCCTGTTTTGTATGTTCATTGGCCAGAAGCATCCCTGCCAGGTTGTTAGCTCCATTAGAGATTCCAGTGTAAACCTTTCTCTAGGAGAAGGAAGAGCTGTGATGCTTATTTACAGTGCTGGCCATAAGGGGGGCCAGGAGTCTACTGGGATGGATGCTACAGGACAATAAACACAGAAACAAACTTGTGAGTGTAGTCCACCTTTTTTTTTTCTCATAACAGGTTAATGCATACAGTTATTTTAGCTTTGACCAGATGTTTATTACCCAATACATTTTAATTGAAACAGGATATTTTCCCTGAGACATTATTTATTCAAATTTTTTATGGCCCCCGTGAAGTTGCCATGGTAGTGACCCTATCCTTTCTCTCAGCCTTGACCTCACTGTACATAAAGGGGAGTTGTGATTGATGACTTACCCACATAGTATAGTTAATAAGTAGGGCATCTCTTACCTGCACCCAAAAGAGCCTGGAATGGGGGTCCTAGGTCAACATGCAATTGTACCTGTAAAATAAGAATAGTGATGTGGGTCACAAAGGATCCATAGTTCTTTAAGGGAAAGAATATGACAGATAGGGAAAAATAAACATGAAACAATAGTTATCTGATGACTGATCACTTTCAACTTCCTGTCAGACCTGTAGAAATAAAGGGGGGAATGGCTTAGTATTGGGAAACAGTAGTAGCAAGAGTAAAGACATAAGTAGCGGGACAGTACAAGAGGTAGGGGGATAAGCAAATAAATTAAGTAAAAGCTTTTTTAGAGAAAAGGCAGAGTTTAAGGTGGAAGTGAGAGATAAGAGTGAAAATAGAGTAGCAGAAAGTAGGAAAAGAAACAAAAAGGTAGAAAAAGAGGGGAAAAGTGAAGGGGCAGATGTACCCATCAAAAGCTATCAGCACTCTAGTTGAATTTAATATAGCCCTGTTGTCTCAGTGTGGGCCTGCTTGCTATTTATCCTTTTTCCCCTTATGCTTCGAAGAAACCTTTGGATTCCTGTTCAATGGGGCAATATGGTGCTGTTGCTTTCTATCCCATCTGCCCCTAGCAAGTGCAGATGTGACTGACGGATCTGTTCACAGATGCAAAAACAGGTACTACCAACCTTCCAAACATATAAGTGTACCAGCACCTTGCCAGTTATAGGTCAGTTCAAAGTTTTTTACTGCACATTACATTTGTTTGACATCCTGAGATATAATCCATTCAGTGAAAACTCAGTACCTGCTTCCCTCTTTGATTCAATAATGCTTATTGTGTTCAGTTTTTAAAAACACATTCTCCTTTAACATTGCACATATTCCCCCAAAAAACTTTCCACCAGTGGCTGGTATAATTCACCACAAAAGTTACTGTTTGAACTGTCTGTTCTTATAAATAGAGGTATTTTAAATAGCAAGGAATTCAATTAGATGTTTATTGCTTTCTAATGTTGAAGTTTAAAAATACATGCCAGGCTGATATCCTTTGTTTTTCAGTTTCTGTTGGCCAAAACCCATGTTCAGTTTATGAGTCTCAGAAATAACTCAACAGTCCTTCATAATATATTGCCATTTCCTTATTTAAAGACAGTTCACCACACAACTGTATTCTGGTTCTGTTTCTAATTGTGGTTGGTCTTGAAACAAATAATTATCAAGAAGCCACCAATAACCTCTTTACAAAAAATACTTTGTTTGAAAGGGATTTATATTGTAAACAGTGCAAAGTCTCTAAATCAATAAAATTATTAAATGGCTAGCTTAAACTGCTGATTAATCCTAACTCATATGTCTTTCATCCAGTGCAAACTGGCTAAATGTGCAAAGTAGAGGAAAGTGCTGAGTGCCAGGTGATGTTTCGAGAAACATCAAATGGAAATGTCTATCTGTATAATTTTCACTTCATGGAGAATTTGCTTGAATTCCACTTTAGAAAGATCTGTAATTAACAAGTTCAAACAACAGCACACACTGAGAATAGCAGGAAGGAAAAAACCCCCAAAGCTCCTTAATATCAAACACTTTCTTTGCAGATCACATTAGAACTCCCATTTCAACCACAGGGCTCCAGACTTGACAGTCTTCATTTTCATTGTCCTGGTTCTAGACTTGTTTGTCTTTGTGCAGAAATGAGAATGGGAGTAGGAGAATCTGCTCCTATAACCTCGCCAAACAACTGAAAGTACAAAATAACTCCTTTCTTTTACTATTTATGTGGACATACTGGGCTCAATTCTCAAAAGACAAGATTGGTGCATGATGTGCCAAACATAGCGTACACCAAACCAGGTTGTGGATTGTACCATCTGACAAATCCTGGAAGAAACATGCCTGCATCAAAGCTTGGAATACACGACACAAGATGTACACTGCATCATAAAAAGGGCACACTATGCACTGAGGCCGCACACTGCACCAGAACGCAATGGCCATTTAATGGGTGAGACAGCGCTGATGCAGAATGAGAGAAGGGGGAAGCAAGGGGAAAAACACCCAAGAAAATGTAATATCACCAATGAAGAGAGACAGACATCCTGATTGAGGAGGTCCTTTAGCAGTTCAGTGTGTACAAGTATGTTGAAGAAGGGCAACATGGTCATCTGTGTGTACCCATGTACTGTCATGTCACCTCTACCCAAACAGGCTGATCTACTACTGTCCTGGGGGCAGGGATAGGGAGCTCAGAACTCGGCATCAGAGGACATGGGAGGAGGTGGCCACCAAGGTAAATGCTGTGGCGACAAGCTGATGCAGCAGGTGAGAGCTGCAAAAGCGGTACCATGACCTCCAAAAATGGTTGAAAGATAAGGTGGCTCTCAACAGATGCTGCACCACTGGGATGGGTTGGGGACCAGATCAACAACGCCCTTAAGCAGCCATGAGAAACTGGTGGCAACCGAAGTGAGCAACTGCATCATCAGTGGAGACACCAAGCTGGACCTGTTCTGACTAGAGACCGAAACAGGTATGTATGAATACATATACATTGTGCTGTGCCAATACATGCCACCCCACAGTGGCATCACCATTGTATTCTGACCTATGCATTGCAGCACCACACACCATACATAACCAGATGGGCAACACAGCAATGTAGACTGCACATATGTCTGTGTCAACCCCACAGGACCTTACCTTGGTGAGGTAAGTGGCCAGATGTCCTGAACACACATGCCCAGAGACAACAGGAGTCAGCAGGCATGTGAGGGGAACACTGATGAGGGAACATCTGAGGAGTTCCACAACACAGCTGATGAAACCAGGGTGGGCCCCACTGCCACAGGCCAGGCAACAGCCATGGATGCTGTTCACCCAAACAATGACAGTGAACAGAGAGCATGGCCCATTCACACATGCAGGGTTTCTGAACACCACAGAGGATGGAGACCCTGCACAGGAGGATGGTAGACATGGTAACAGCACGCCAAGAACTGACAGGCATCAGGACACATCACAGGCTGCCAAAAATTGTGAATGAACCTGACCTTGGGGATGACCTTACCTAATACTGCCAGGACATGATGAACATGCAATAGTCCATCCATCATAAGCTGGCCTCCATCTGTGTGGCTGTGCAGGAGTGAAAACTTCCACTGCAATACAAATGTGCCAGCTTGATGTATCCATGATGGACTTGCATAACGTAGTGTGGACCTCCATTCATGAAGGTGCTGCACAGCAGGCAGATATACTGGCAACACTGTGTGTAATACAGCTATCCACACAATGACAGGCTGAGGCCATGGAATGGCAAACCATGGTCATGGAGCACAGCATAGCGGTACAGGTTGATCAGACACAGGACTTCACTGCAATGGCCGCCTCCATACATAAGTACACCCAAGCAATGATGCACAGGTTCAGAAGCATGCCACCAGGTCAGGACAGTTGTGATCCCCCAGTAGATAGTGCTGGGGTGACCGTGGACCATGGAGACCAACAACATGAACAACAACATCATGTAGTCACACAGACAAGGGAAAGCAGTGAACAGAGGGGCAATGCTCACAGTGGACAGCCCCATATGACAGCTGTGGACCAAGAGGACATGGACAATGCATGTCACAGCACCATGGTCACCGACATGGCCGATGCATAGCAGATGAGTGCTGACAATGTCTGTATAGATACTGTTGTGGAGGAACAGGAACAACATGCCGTGACAGCAGCAAGTACAGAACAGTGCATGCTGTGTCCAAAATGCACCGCAGCAGCACCACGGCAAGGGGAATCACCCGACATGCCAGCTGAAGTGCAGGATGTGCAGCATGACCACAGTGTACCTGCATAGACCTAAACAGCAACAAAGGACAACACTATGCAAGAGGATAATGCCAGCAGTCCATCGGTGTACCCTGTCATGCACACTCATGTGTGTGATGCTGTAGGTGGTTAACGTCCACAGAACAGTGCACATGGACATGTGACCATGGACAACACCACAGGGGCTCATGACACAGAAAGGGCAATACAGATGCCAGGGGACAGGCCACCTCCAGGGATGCAACCATGTGAACCCATACCAGATACCACCATTGGAACACTGGAGACCACTGTGCCAACTCCCAGTCCCTACAGCATTTATTTTTTATTTATTGCATAAGATCGGAATTACAATCCTTTGAGTCAAAGACTCTTTTGCAAAGGCTCCACGTCGGTTACAGAGGGTGGAGGGAGTACAAAAATACAGAGGTTACAGAGGGTGGAGGGATTACAAAAATACAATGAACCAAACATAGTTCAGGTAGTAGTCAGAGAGAAACATACAATTAACAGTCAGCATTCTTAAACAGTACTGGCAGTGCAGTCCAGGCATTAACTTAGTTTACCAGAGACAGTGGTATGCAGCTGTCAGGTTTCCATTAGTTAGGGAATAGGAAGGAAGAGGATTCATAGGGTCAGGGAGGACCCTGAGTCAGTTGTAGGGGGGGAAGGGGGCGCACGAGGAGGGAAGGGAGATTAGCCACAGTCACAGTTTGCAGTCTCAAGTAGGTGAACTTTGAGGCCTGCTTTGAATAGGGAAATGCTGTGGGTCTGAGAGAGCTGGGGAGGTAGAGCATTTAGCCATAGGGAAGCACGGTACCGGAAAGATCTTTGGCCTAGAGATGTTCCACAGTGGGGGACCTGTAATGTGGTGTTTGCTGAGAGCCGTGTATTTCGCCTGTGGGGACAGGGCTGATTAAGGGGAGGAGGCCAATGGGGGAAAGCTGCAGATGTATTTTTTTTGCGAGAACGCAGGTGTGGGACTTTAGTCTTTGTTGGAAGTTTAACCAACCGGCCAAATCGTATAGGTCACAGGTATGGGTTAGCCTGTCACTGCTGGTGACTAGTCGGCAAGCTTTATTCAGGGCAGTGTTAATACTTCATAGAGCGGCGGGTTCAGCTGATCCATATATCGTTATCCCGTAGTCAATTAGGGAGAGGATTGACGAGGAGACAGCTAAACGCATGGCCTGTGCGGGTAGGCAGTGTTTGAGTCTGTAGAGTATGCCCACTCTGGCGTTGACAGCTGAGGAGAGGTGTTGAATGTGACTATGGTAGGAAAAGGAGGTATCTAGTGTGATGCCCAGATATTTAAAGTTTGTTACGTGTTCAAGGGGGGTGCCTTGTGAGTTTATGATGAGGAGGATTGACTGCCTGTGGGGGCTTTGCTGGTGCACAAAGATCATGGTTTAGTTTTTAAAGTTGATGATAAGGGTGTTCATTAAACCATGTCTCCAGCTCCTGAAAAACCCTGAAGGGCCAGTTGGAGGGTGCTTGGCTGTGGTGTTTCCAGTATAGCACTGCATCATCAGCATAGAAAGCAGATGACCACTGCAGGCCTGGGGAAGGGAGTTTAGAAAGAGGGTGAAAAGAAGAGGGCTGAGAATGAACCTGTGGGACACCAGGCGCAATCTTTGCAGGAGGGAGATGGTGGTATTTAACTTGACTTGTTGAGACCGGCCTGAAAGGTAGTCTTTGAACCAGGCCAAAGTCTCTGGGAACATGCTGGTTTAGGGAGGACAAGGCAGCAGATCATGACTGACCGTGTCAAATGCCTGGTCAGATCCACAAAGATTGCTCCAGCGATAGAACCTTGGTCAGTGCCTCATGGATGAAAGAGGTGAAGTCAGGAGAGCAGTGACCATGCTATAGCCTGTTCAGAATCCATGCTGGGCCTGGCAGAGGTTTGTGTTTGGTTAGGTGTTTCAGTTAACTGGTCCGAGACTATTTTCCAGAGCTTTGGAGAGAGGGGAGTATTGAGATCGGTCTATAGTTGCTTGTGTCGTAGGGTCGCCACTCTTCAGAGATAAGGGGTGATTATGGCCCTCTTCCAGGTTGGTGAAAACTGTCATTGGCAGAGAGAGAGGTTAAGAATTTTAGTAAGGTGGGGTAGTATGACATCAAGTGTCAGCGGATAAGTTTAAGATCAAGTGAATCATTGCTGTGGCGAGAATGGCGATAGCTTTGGAAATGTAGTGTTTTGCCTCACGTAGGAGATGACTCCAGCCTGAAAGGTAATGGGTCTAGTTACAGGGTGTGTTGGGAGGTGGGTGTGGGGGAGCAGGGTGGAAGAAATTAGGGGGGAGGATATGGGAGAGGTCCGAGAAGGCGGAGTTCAGGGCTTCTGCAATAGTGTAAGGATCTTGGGTGGCATCGCCATTTATGGTGAGTTGGGAAGGGGAGGGGGAGCGGGATCCCCCATTGAGTTCTTTTATGTTGCTCCAGAATTTTTTGCCGTCTTCCCAGGAGGTGGTAAGGGTTTGTTGGTAGTAAGTGGCCTTAGCCTGTCGTAAAGCCCAGGTACATTTATTGCGGGCCTCACAGTATAGCTGTCTATCCTGGGTGCGCTGAGAGTCTAGGGCCTTATACCAGAGGTTATCCCTCTGTTGGAGCAGGTTCAGTAGTGAGGGAGTGATCCAGGGGGTGATTCTGGTTTTCACATCTTGCTTAGTTAGGGGAGCAAATAAGTCGCAGGCTTTGTTGAATGTGGTTATGAAGTGGGCGAGAGCTAGGTCAGCTGACTGCGTAGTGTAAATGGGGAGTGTTGCTGGTAGTTAGGTGTGCTTTGAGTTTCTGTAGGCCACCTCTTATTAACCTTCTCTGCATGGAGATTTTTGGGGGGGCACGGGGCAATTTCCCCGACCACAAGCAGGTCACCGGGGAGTGGTCACTAATAGAATCGGGGAGCACCGTAACCTGGGAGAGGTTTTATGGCCTGTTGGTGAACATAAGGTCTAAAAGGGTGGAGGTCCCGGATCTAGTGTCCCTTCTGGTTGGAGAGGTGATGAGTTGGGAAAGGTCAGACACCAGAGCGGTGTCTTTGAAGCTTGATGAGGCTGGGGATAGCCAGTTGACATTGAAGTCACCCATTAAGATGATTTCGTTAGTATTTGGTAGGTGGGAGATAGTGTGGAGGATAGA
Source organism: Neoceratodus forsteri (assembly GCA_016271365.2). Classification (NCBI taxonomy): domain Eukaryota; kingdom Metazoa; phylum Chordata; order Ceratodontiformes; family Ceratodontidae; genus Neoceratodus; species Neoceratodus forsteri. The sequence goes on along the minus strand of CM057449.1, from coordinate 807,514,669 downwards.
GTCAAAGGCGAGTTTTTGGTTTCTGGGGGGGATATAGGTTGAGATGATGTGGAGCGTTTTGGAACCCAGGCTGAGTTTGACCGTTAATGTCTGGGCATCATACTGTGGCACAGGGGTGTGAACTACGGTGGCATGGAGAGAGGATTTGACATAAATTGCGCAGCCACCACCTCTCTTGCTGGCCCTATTGGCCCTGAAGAGGGCATTATGCAGGACATGCAGCAAGCACTTGCACCACAGTCCACCCAGGAACCCAGACACAGTGGTTGCAAATGCAAAAGCACCATGGGTCCTGCCATGATCAAGGAGGATATGGCAATGCCTGGAGCCAGCACAATTGCACCACCCATGTCAACACCGGCACCACAGACAAAACATGGCCACAGGGCAATGAGCAGTGGCACCGGGGATGGCATAGTAACAGTTCCTCAGGGTGCATGAACACCACCAGATAGGACATTGCCAAGGAGAGCCCATGGCCAGGATGCACAAACAGCATCAGGCACCCGTGGACCCACCGATGAACAGCCATGCACTGGCACACACACTGATGTGCAACAGCAGGCGGCCCAAAAAGACAAGTGTATCAACAGGGCAGGAAGGCAAAGCCTCATGGTGTTAAGCAACAGCCAACAAGATGTTACACAGATAACAATGAAACATCCACTAGCAGCTGGGTGACATCTGCCACAAACACACAGTCATCCACACCATGAACAGCAATCCATACCACAAGTGCAGCACCACATGTGTACCAGCACATGAAACAGTGGGATGCACTTCCCCAGCAGAGCAATGTCAGTAACAGCAGACACCCCAGCATCATGGACCACACAGAATACATTACATCAACCGGACCAAACTGTGGGGTTCCACCTTGGTGTTGGGTGGTTTGGCTTAAATACATCGGTATACCAATGTATGACTAGCAGAACCCTGCTGCCATGCAACACCAATCAGTGGCTGCAGCAGAGTAGTCAGTGTATGTGCCCCAGCACCAAGTGTGGACAGATATGGTGACATGCACTGCTGTTGTGCAGACAACGGCTGTGCAGTATACATGCACCTCAATGCCACACCACAAAACATGTGTGTACACACACATAGATGGTGTATAACATGGGAACATGTTACTGCACATTGTGCATGGCTATATCAATACCTACTAACATGGGATGCAGTAAATGAGACACAGGACAAGCTACATATAAGTTTCAATGCTTTATTTTAGGAACAATGGAACATCAACAGTAAGGTTCTGAGCAATGGGAATAGAACATGCACATAGGTAACAATACAATCAGTCAAGAACAATGTAACAATTATAACTGGGGAGGGGGACCTGAAAAACTATCAAACAACTACACACTTATGGAACTACAACTAACAGTATGTACATTAATAACTATCTAACCACAGCAACCTGCATTAACTACTACTAAATGTAGACTAAATAACAACAATCTGATAACTACTACCTACGGGAACTACTGATAACAGTACGGAAATGAATAACCATCTAACCACTAATGACTACAGGCAGAGCTACTAACAGCTATTACAATAACAACTATCTAACCACTACAAATACTAATAACAGCAAATAAAACTAAACCTATCTAAGAACTATATACAACAGTGAACATGGGTGGGTGGGTGGGGTGCAACAGGTTACATATGGCATGCAATGCTACAATGCAGGAATATATACTGTTCAATGTCCATGGGCATGTGTGCCAGGTACATGGTCCAGATGCCAAAGTGTATCTCAGTGTTCCATATATGTGTCCAGGAATCTGAACAGTGCTGTAATGTCTGCTCACAACATGTCCATGTGCACAGATATTGGATGTACAGTATGTGTGCCCCAAGTCGCTGGGCAAAGTTCACCCTGGCTTGCCTGTGCTGCCTGTTCGTATCCTCGGCAATGTCGACATGGCCCTGAGCATCACAGGCATTGTCTTCAGCCACATGTTCCTGTGCTGCAGTCTCTGGAAGAGGAACATCCTGGCCCATTTCTGCCTCCATGTCATCCATGTACAAAGGCTCCCTGGAAGGCTGCTGCTGGCTGTCATTCGGACCACTCTGATGCCTGAGGTCATGAACATGTGCAGCACTTCCCTAAGCTGCTGACTCCTGTAGAGAGTTGTCCTGTGCCTGCACACCTGTATCCTGGACATCTACAGCCTCTGCCTCCACCTCTGAGTCCAGTGTATGTCCTGAATGCTGCTCCTTTACCGGCAGTGTCTTGGGCATGGTCATCCTCACCCACATTATCAGGATGTGTGTTCTGCTGGTCACCCACATCCTCTTACCCATTGGTCACTGCAACAGCTTCTGTGGCTTCTGCCCTGCAATGTATCCTCTCTGCGTATGCCCATGTATTTACCCTCTTCTGCCTCCTCATCGCACCCTCCAGGGTACACCACCTGACAGTCCTTTCTGCTTGGTCAGCAGTCGCTGCTCGTTGGGCACCTGTGGAGGGAATGGGAGCAAGGTGTTAGTGTGCAGACATTATCAGTATGTGCATGCATGGCTGCATCTTTGTCATGTGCGCTACAGCTGCAAACAATCCCTAGGATGCTGTACTACAGCCAAAGCAAGAGCACTGCAAGCCAGTGCAATTGTGGAATTCACTGGCTGTGTATCCAGTCCTCTCCCCATTGCACGTGCAGACACGTGCACCTTGTGTTATTGTGCCCACGTATGTGTGTAATGTCACACACACACACAGCATGCATATCCAAGGTATTGATGCAGTGCTATAGAACCTGTACAGTATGCAACTTCTGGTGCATGTGGCACAGTGCACCGTGATGTTCACAGACAGAGGCAGCATTGTGTGTACAATGCATGTGTGTGTGTGTGTGTGTCTGTGTGTGTGTGTGTGTGATCTGCAATATTACCCCTGGGGATATAAATTCTTGTCATTGATGTAGACAGAAAGATGTCCTACCTGCATTGGTGGTATCCAGTACTGGCCTGCTGGCTCCTATTCTGTTACCAGCATCCTGTGGCAATGCCACCTGCCCTTCATCATCTTTTGCTGCCTGTGCTTCTGTAAAGACATTAGTGAGGATGCACAGTTTAATAATGCTGCTAGGCCTTATACATTAATATATATATGTGTGTTATTACATGTGCAGTGTGACATGCTGCATACCTGCCATCTGCTGGTGACCTTCTTGCATCTTCACATCAGCATCATGTGCAATGCCCTTCAGGTGGTTGAGGAGCTCCGCCTCTCTCCAGGTGAGTTCATTCCACCTGTGGTGGACATGTCTTACTGTCCACTGCACACCGGACACCTTCCTTAGCTTCAGGGTGATGGTCCTCCACACCCTACCCCTCTATGTTGGTGTTGTCCCACCCCTGCCATATGGCAGTAGTATTCAGGATCACTGCTACACTAAGCTGATGAAGAGCAGTCTGCTCATCAGTAAAGTTTAGGGAGTGTGTCCATGCAGACACTGAAATGGAATATTTAGAGCAGTGGTGTATCATCTTGCACAAGCTGTTGGAGGTGGACAATGGCCCTTACAGTGCTGGTCTGCAGACTTGCCTTATGCACAAACACATGTGCTCCAATTCCCACTTGTAAAACATGATGCCACGGATTCCCAGACATCAGCTGTGCACTTGGCTAGTGTTAATGCATGTTGCATCAGAACACCATCTGAAGCAGGTTGCATTCCGTAGGTTGCATCATGTGTGTGATGCAACCATTGTAATGCATTAGGGAGTGCATTATTCTACTGCCGTATGCAATGCATGTTGCATCGTTGTACAGGGCAATGCAAGTTGAAGGTTTCATGTTCAAAACTGATACTGGTGTGCATCTATGCCCTGTATACCAATGCTGTCCTGACCATCCCACATACCAGGGCTGTGATCATGTTCACCACTGGTGTTCACCCCCACATCTTGCAGGCCCATGTGGAGTGTTCCACCGTTGTATGATGTCGTACACCCAGCACCACATCCACATGTTGCACACTGTCAGTTCCCAGGTGTCTGTTTGCATTGGTTTTGTCTGTTTCCTATACATACACATGACAGCTGTACCATGTCAGTACACACATCATTCTTCACTGCCATTGACTTCACTATTCCTGCTGCATATGTCTCACTGGCCTCTGCATTACCTATACACTCATGACAATATGTGCGACTCTGAGATGCCATGCTGTTTACAATGCCCTCCTTACTGCCCACACACCACCTGGGGCAACGCACATGTGATGAGCACACGCCATGATACTGTGCTACCATGGCCTGTGTGATGCCCCATGCAGCCAAACCTCCATATTACTGCAGCCATGGCTGGATTCATGTTGTGCTGTTGCTTTCTGGCCATGTCCCATGCTGACGTCTGCACTTTGCAGAGTTTGTGCAACATAACCACATCCACACAGTTGCAGCTGTTGCCAGTGGCATGGCTCCATGCACATGCAGCAGTATGTGGGATTACGTGGACTGGCACCTGCTCTCCAGACCACATTTGGTCTGTCACAGTGCCCGTTCCCAGACACACACTGCATGTGGTGTGCTACACACTGTTCTCAATGGTTCTTCATGTGAAGTGTGCAAAGGTGAGGCTTGCCCCACTACATTGGCCATCAACAGCATGCAGTGCACATGGGTCCCTTGGCATGGCCCTCATGACAAGTTGTTTCTCCTCTCCACCCACGGCATCCACATCTGGTTCCAGATCTGGCTCTGTCATTGCTATACGGTGTGCAAGGACATTGTTGTGCAGTATGCAGCAAGCCACAAAGATCTTGCAGGCTATCTCAGGTGTTTATTGTAATGCTCCACTGTATTGGTCGAGGCAATGGAACCTCATCTTCAGCATGCTGAATGTCCTTTCAATGGTAGCCCTCATTGCTGCATGTGCCTGATTGTATTGAATCTGGGGAACTGCAAAAGGGTTCCTGACTAGTGTCATCAGCCATGGTAGCTGGGGGTATCCACTGTTACCTGCAGGGTTGAATACATGATTGTTAGTACTTACATTACATACATTGAACGTTGTGTTGGATGCACACTACTGGCTGCATGGCATGGGCATGACACACTTAGCTGGGCATCAGACCCATCTAGTCACATAGCTATATCCACTGCCCAATGGCCACAGTATGGGATGCATGGTGGCAGCTGCGTGCATTGCATGCATTGGTGGTTCCATGCCTCCCACAGTATACTGGGCATCCACAACACACTGTCACACCCAGTGCTGACATGGTGCACTGCATAGTGTGCTGTGGCAGTATTTCCTATGACCGTTTGGGTGATCCATTAGTCTACGAATGTGGTGGGCCATGCCCCTTGTCTGTGTACCTCCGCCATTGCAACCATGCAGTGTCACACTGTTCCCGTGTCCATGGTGCAGGCCTACCTATGAGCCATCCATCACATAGTGTTCCACGCTAAAATGCCTAGCACAGTCCACTATTCTGGAATATGTAGGAAGCATGGCTTGACCCTGGGTACCATGCCACTACATTCAGGATATGGCAGTTATTGTCACAGACCACTTGGATGTTCATCGAGTGGAACCCCTTCCTGCTGATATATGCATCAGGTTCAGTCAGTGGTGCCCATATGGCAATATGGGTGCCGTCTATGGTGCCTAGCACATGTGGGATGCGGGCAGTGGTGTAGAATCTCTGTTTGACCTGGCACTACTCCTGTGGATCTGTTGGAAATGGATGCACAGGTATGTCTTACACACAAGTGCATCCATAAATTGATTCATGCACCTCGATAATGATGGCTGTGATATGCCAACAGCATCTCCACTTAGGGTCTGGAACCCACCACTTGCAAGGACACAGAAGGCTGCACTCACCCTTACCTCTATAGGTATGGTGCATCCTCACCATGTCCTTGTCTGCAGGTTACCCTGCAGTACCTGGCAGAGCTCTGCTATTGCATCCCTACCAAGCCTGTATTGGTAATACAACCTGTCAGCTGGCAGTATGATGTCTGTTTCTGATAGTCTCTACTGGCATGCCTCCTATGTCTCGGCTCCTGACACCTGGCATTAGGTTCAGCTGTGTTACCCAGGATGCAGGCACATCTCTGCTGTTGTAGCACTGTGAGTCATATGGCAAATAGTGCTACTGGAACCAACACTGTGCTCAGTTTGTTCTCTGTACCCTGTTGCTACTGCTGCTGTAGTGTTGCCTCAGTGGTGTTTTGACACAGACTGCCTGCTCTGGGTCTCCTTTTATATGGTCTAGTGTTCTTATACCAGCTTTCCCTAGTCTAGAAGGTTTTTGAAATTTCCAGCAGGTTGCACCTTTGTGAATCCCAGATAGTCACCCTTGCTTCACATCTTTAGATGTAGGGTGCTTTGCACATTGTTGCAGTGGATTCCTGGCACAACACTGGGGCAGGACAACACTGATGCAAGTTTGCATGGTTTGGAGCAGCCTGCATATCTGAATTGGGTGCAGCACAACTGGTGATGCATGGTGCACTTTGCCCAATAGTCTTTGATGCACGCTGCTTGCGCCATTTATTATCCTTTGAGAATAGGGCCCACTGTCTCTTAACTTTCTCAGTCAATGAAAAGATATGGGGGGAGAAATTGCTCTAAGATGTTCCACCAAACACTTCAATTTAAAATGAAACTACTTCCTTTTTCATGTGTGCATATATATCTGGCTTACATACTCAGCAGTGGGAGTACCACAGGGCAGCTAAAATGCTACTATGTGGACAAAATACCAGCAAGTCCTACCTTGAGCTTGTTACCCGAGTCCAGCCAGGGGGCAATCATGTACGACAAGGTGAGGGACACTGTCACTGCCAATAGACTATCACAATTTTTAAAATCATCCCCAAGTACAGCACAGTGTACATGCTGGCTTCATCCCAGTCCATCTCCACCTCTTCTGGAGAAAATGCGGATAACTTGCTGTTTGACTTTATTCTGAATTTCTTGCAGAACTCACAGACATGCAGCATGCTGGCCAGCAGTGGCAGAACCTCAGGCAACTTATCTCTGTCACTGGTTGACAAGAACCTAGACTCTGTGAGTGAGGGTAGCCTGGCCTCGCACCTCGAGTTCCCCAACCCACACCCCAGAGCTCAGTGATGATCACTGGTGACTGTCTCGAGGCCAACTTTTCTGACTTACTGTTCACAGATCCTTTGGTCGGGACAAAGAAAACAGTGAAGGTGAGGGGGAGAGAGGGAGAAAATAGTGCATCTGGTGGAGGAGAAGGGAGTAAAGAAGAAAACATATTGTTGTGAATGGGAGGACACAGAGAGATTTTTCAGGACGTCGAGCTTTGATTCCACTCCCTCAACAACAAAAGCTGTGCTGCATTAGGAAGTTTCATCACAGACCCCTTCTTCTGATAGCAGTACATCAGCATAGTATCAAGACACAATGTAGCCATAAAAACTAAAGCTTTGTTCCACCATGATTATAGAGCTGTAACATTAATAGTAGTCTGGAACAAAAGAGCTAGACACTGGAATAGTTACAATGTTAAAATATTTCTTACACTTGTGCTGTAATTGCTATTTGCCTGTTACTCTTCTGTTGCTGATTTCTGTCAGTTATCTCAGTACTCCCTGTCTCTTTTTATATGCATCAGTCATTTCTTCAGACGTCTGTCACACGTTCTTTCTCCCTTCATGTGTTACAAACTGCAGGCTCTATGCATGATGCCTATGCACCATGGAAACTGGGTGCATAGGCATTGATACACAATAATGCCGTGGAGTGGGGTCCTGTGGCCCCCTGGTAGCATTCATAAACAGGTCACAAGAAAGATATGCACCCAATCCCCTGACCATACAGAAAGCAACATGATGGGGTGGAGCAGGTGAGCCGGCACTACACACCATTCACTATGTAGTGCTGTCCACAGGGGGGGCAGATACCAGAGCAGGTTACGGCAGCTGGGACCTTGCTTTACCTCACTCCATGCCCCACAGACATGACCGGCTGGTCTAGGTGGAACTGAGAATCCAACCTCGATGATGCCCCAGCTCACTAGGCCAATGGTGAGGGCTGGGGCAGCTGATGGGGCAAGTGCATGTACAATGTAGTGCCATGTCCCATTCCAGTGGTGCCACTCAACCAACCCCCCCACAACAGTACAGCCCCAACCCCATAGTGCCAGGCATACCCCTACTTTTATAACAGAACAGCCCCAACCCTGTAGTGCCTGGCACATACACCTTCACACATATGCCCACCCTGTCCCCCTGCTGTGCATTCCCCCCACATGTATGCCCTGTACCCATTGTGGTAACAAGTCAACCCCCTGCATACCCAGTGGTGCCCAGAATAGCCTCACACCCAACCCTGGTTCCCCATATCCCTCATCATTGTGTGGCCCCAGACCCCCACAGCGACAGCCCCCTTCCCCAACCTCATACCCACTAGTCATTGCTGTGGCTCAGGATGGCCTGCAGCACAGCCCTTCAGACACCTTCTTGGCTGCTGGTTATTCAAATGATGCTGGGAGTGTGCCCTATAAATAGACATTGCATTCCCAGCTTCACTTGGATGGCCAGCAATAGGCAGAGCTGTGCCTATGGCCATGCCGAGCCACAGCACTGTATGGAAGGTAATGAGGTTGGGGGTGGAATTGTCAGTGCCACAGGGGTGGGGGCCACAGGCCACCACTTTATCTGCTGGGGTTACAAGATCGGGGTCAGGGCAAAGGTGTCTGCAGTTGCATTGTGTGCGTGTATGTCTGGGGGGGGTCAGGATGAAACCGGGTTTGGGATGGCATGTTGTTGGGGTGGGTGGGTATGTCTGCAGCTTACAGGCCGGGCATATAATTGGGGGATGCTTGGCACTGACAGGAATGGGGCAGCCATGTGATGGGGTGGGGGCTGCTTCTGCCATGTGGGGACAGGGCGCGGATGCATGGGGAGGTATTTTGCTGTTACAGGGATGAGGCGCAGACATGTGGGGGGGGGGAGTTGCTGCACCCTGATGGGGACAGGGCATTGATGTGTGGCAGGTTGGGAGGGTTATACCAGAGGAATGCTTGTCACAGGGTTATGGCCTCATGGGTCCGGGTGCCTTCAGAGGGTATTCATACACCCGGACCCATGCCTTGGTGTGCAAGTGATCCACTGTGGGTCCCAGGATGGTCATATGATTGGAAACCCACCTGGCTCTGCTACTCCACCCTTGGCCACCCTGTATGGTCCTGGGCACTGGGGAGGGGTGGCACAATAGACAGGTGATTGCCATTTCTGAATGACAGCCTCTGCGCACCTGTCCGTGGGTGTGGCACCATGTGGGTGGGATACACGCCTCTGGCACATACTTTCCACCTGTTAGTGCATGTGCATCATTTGTTATCATCTAAATTTGACAGCTAAAATAAAGACAGTGTACAGAGACAAAAGTATAGAGCAACAGCAGCAATTAGTGAGAACAAATTACTCATCCTGTCTAAGTATCGGATAAATGAAGAATTAATTACTTCAGTCAATCAGATTTTACTACAAACGTAGATCTCATTCATTTATTTATTTGGTACTTACCAAAGAGAGAGTAACTTATTTTTACAATTTGCTGTTCTTGCTTTACACTTGTCTCTATACCACATTGCTTTAGCTGTCAAATTTAGAGACCAGTAACATGCTCCTAGATACTGGACTTCTGTGTCTTAAATATCATCCCAGCAGGGTGTAATTTCAATTGCACAAGGAATCCTTATGACTGAAGTATTGTAGTGGCAGCAAGCGCATGCCTCATGGGAAAGAATATGTCAAATCCAATGGGTTAAAGACCTAAGGCAACATGGATACATGGGGGCAGTGGTCATGTCAGATAAATCTGATAGATTTCTTTGACTACATGAACAAGAAAATATCAGGTTGGAGTAGTGGACATAGTCTACCTTGATTTCAGTAACTCGTTCAACACTGTTCCACATAAGAGGTAAGTAAGCAAGCTGGGAAGCTTAGAAGTGGGTCTAAAGGTGGTAAACTGGGTAAGAAATTGATTAGGGGGATAGGCAACAGAGGGTGGCGATGAATTAAGTTAACTCCGAAGAAGGGAGTTTGACTAATGGGTTGCATCAGGGATCAGTGCTAGTAACGGTTCTGTTTTATGTTTCTGTAAGTGACATTGCAGAGAAGCTGGAAGGGAAGGTCTGCCTCTTTGCTGATATTACCAAACTTTGCAGTAGGATGGATACTCTGGGGAGGGGGGGGTTATGGAAAGCATGATCAATGACCTGAGAAAACTCAAGGAGTGGTCAAGGTTATGGCATCTGGGTTTCAATGTGAAAAAGTGCAAAATAAACACGGGGCAGAGTGCAAAATGGGTAGAGTGGTACTGATGACCAACAAGCAGGAAAGAGACCTGGGGTGATTATATCTGATGAACTAAAGGTGGCAAAGCACTGTGACAAGGCAGTTGGGAGGGCTAGTAGGATGCTGGGATGCATAGGGAGGTTGCTGCAGCCGTAGATTGACCCACCTTGAGCCGCTGTAAGGAAAAATTAAAAATGAAGCCCACTGAATCTGGCAGGGAGCATTAATTCTGAGGGAGATTTCCCAGCAGCATTTATTGCAAATTCAGAAAGCCCAGCAATCTGTTCATTTTTACTTTAATTTTAATTTACCGCATAATTTTTTTTTCATTAAATTCTACTAATCAACATAGGTAATTTGACAGTTTTTTATGGCATCTTCTGTTACTGAGGGTTTTTTGGGTGGGGTTGCTTGTTGTTGTGACCTGCCAAGAGGTTATAGTGGATGTCGTCAGTTGTGATCTATCATATAAATGACATATGTATGTTCACACTTGAGATGCTAATAAGCATTATGTTACAACTATAAACAAATCACTTGTAATTGCTGTTCTTTTTTTGCTTTTGAACAAAATGTAGGCCACATCAGAAATATGGACAGCCCTGACCCCCCTCCCCCCACCTTTGCAAGCACTCAAACCCAAGAAAAAAAACATTGACAGGCCACAATCAGCTTGTTTCCATTTCTACTGCCCTTCTGGTCTGGATTTATACATGGCACATTTAAATAGTGTTAAACATTTAATGAACTCTATGTCAATGCCTAATTTCTCATTTGTACCACCTGAAAAACATGTCATGTTTTAAACCACGCTGGAAACCCGTACTAGAAATGAACTCATTATTCCCCTGTAGTCATCTCTTCCTGCAATCAGAGCGAATGGGTTAGTTTAGAATGGAATGGAAAATGGATTTGTTTCCTTTGTCATCCTATAAGACTGCATCCTGGCTAAATCTCTGATTAAAACAATCCTGTAGACTGTACATTCTGTGACAGGGAGCAGGCGGTCTGGGTGGTCATGAGTTGGTTATGCAGGGATCTGTCCTGGATTCTCTCCTCTTCAGTATGTTCATCAGTGACATTGCAGGGGGCATCCAGAACCAGTTATGCCTCTTTGCAGATGACACAAAGCTTTGTGGTAGGGTAGGGATCAAGGAGATGTAGCAGGATCTGCAAAGGCCAAAAAGTGCAAAATCATTCACCTAGGGTATAGGAACCCAGGAACTGAGTATAGGATGGGTGGTACTTACAGTCCCTAAGCAGGAAAAAGACCTTGAGGTTGTCATATCTGATGATCTCCAACTAGCAGGTCAGTATGAAAAGACAGTATGTAGAGCCAGTGGAATGATGGATTGCATAGGCAGAGGTATCTCAAACAGAAGTAGGGAGGTGGTGTTGCCACTGTATCACTCGCTGCTGAGACTTCCACCTGGAGTACTGTGTCCAGTTCTGGAGGCCGTACCTCAGAAATGACATGAACAGGGTGGAGGCAGTCCAGACAAAGAGCAATTAAAATGGTGCAGGGGTTGCACAAGTAGCCCTACAAAGAGAGACTGCATACAATAAAAGAGAGGAGAGCAAAATGAGACATGACAGAGACCTAAAAGTACCTCACAGGGCTAAATGGTGCAGGAGGGGAATCTCTTTCAAATAAGAAAGGGCACCAGGACCACAAGGCATGCAATGAAAGTGTGGGGGGGGAGTTTAGGAGTGATGTGAGTAAGTACTGTTTCACAAAAAGACTGGTGGGTGCTTGGAACAGACTGCTAGCATAAGTGGTGGACACAAAAACAGTAGAGGGCTTCTAGCATGCATGGAATGTTTGCATGAGTGACCCAATGAAGTATGCATGCAGCATGAGTGATGGTGTGAATGGACCTCTGTACTGCTGGCTACTTATCACAAAGTAACACTAACACTGTAACTAAACACCAGCCAATGTGTCTCATTTATAAAAGTGTGTATGTGTGAGTGCGTGTGTGTGTGTGTGTGTGTGTGTGTGTGTGTGTGTTTCTGTATTTCTGTGTTTTGAATCTGAGGATCATTGGCTTACTGTACATTGAATTCTAAGGCATACTGTTTAAATAAAAGGGGGCATAGTGGGGCTCCACATCTTTTAATGTTCTATATACATTGTGGGGTGGGGACGATGGTGGTGGGGTGGGGAGGCATGAGACGGCTGGAGACGCTCTGAGTACAAATAAAAAATTCCTGCTTACACCAATGCTTTATCTTGCCTTCAAGCATCAACCATGATGTCCCACTGAAATCCGTTAAACAGATTCGGCATCTGTTTCTCTGTTCCAGCAAGTGCCATCTCAAGAAGCACTGTATCTGAACAATCCAGATACACATTCACTTCTGCAGATTTCCAAGTCCAAATAGAAATGCCATTGAATGCAATCACCTCATGGTAGGGCCGAGCATGGGCAGTCAACCAATGATTAAGGTGGACATTGTCCCTTCAAGCAACCTGGGAACTAAGCCCACCCACCAGACACAGGGGTGGAAGGAAAGCTTGCCTTGCCTCCTCTAGTCCGAAAACTGCAGGCTGCTTTGTAATTCCACTGGCATTACAGAGTAGTAAACACAAGCAGCAGCTATGTTAATAACAGTCAGTGTGATATCTGCCTGCGCAGCTACCCATCCTTCAGTTCGCACAGCCACCCATGCACTCCAGTCAAAATACCTGACACCAGCATTATTTTCTAGGCTGCCAGTGTGAAGAGCCAAGTGAAGGATCCATGATGCCGGCATGACAACCCTGACTGTGACATCCACTACAGCACCGGGAACCCATCGACATCCCCGACCACAGCTCGACCTCAAATCGACCGACAACATCGCAACATACAATGCGGGGGGCTGTGCCCCCAGCACCCCATACTATATATATATATCTAACTCCACTTCACACAGACAGTGGAGTTAGATATTAACTCCCTGTCGCCCTAAAGTGTCTCAAAGCAAAACCCTCGTCACTGCCGATTTAGGCATGGTGGAGGTTTTGCTGTCGGGGGTTAGCTGTGCAGGTGTCAATGTAGTGGTGGCATACCCCAGGTGAAGACAGTGAGCAGCTGAAAGAAATGCTCTTGGGACAAAGCCAGAGAGGCTTCTCAAATGTTAACATGTGTGAGCCTCATTTTATGTGAGAGAAACACGTGACTTCTTTTTATCTTTGAACATCAATACTGGAAAAAAGCAACCAGCAGTGCAAATGATCTGGAAAACAACTGCTATAAAATGTTGAAATTCTTCAATGTATACTTCTGTCTTTGCTGTTCAAACAAACTGTGATGCCACATTTTCTGCATAAACATTTTATATACCCCATGTAATGAACAGGACATGTGTCAAATCCTGCCCAAAAACATCTTTTTACATTTGTGCTGCAAAATGACATTTTAGACAGCATTTCATAAATGAGACCTGTGTTGTTCATAAGGTGGTGTAATAAAAACACTACCTTGAATATTTGAGGTCAAAATTGAAAAACAAAAGTTATGAACAGACATTGACATTTTTCAATGTTTACTCGTAACTTTGTAATATTTTTACTTTTGGACCCAAATTTTCAACATACACATTTTTTAGCCCTATTGAATGAACATGGCACATTTCATTAACAAATCCCCCTTTAAAACCTGTTTTTGCAGTTGTTCCACAAAGCAAACATTTTGGGTAGCATTTCATAAATCACATCTGCCATGTTCATATGTTGGGGAAAAAAAACAGTACTTTGAAAATTCAAGGACACAACCACAGAAAGTGACAATGTTATCTGTGAGCTTCATTTCCCAATCATGACAATTTCATTATTATAACTCCTGTTATCAAGTTGTTAATTATCACCTTCACACTATCAAATACAAACACGTACTCTGGAGCCAGCCATGATCAATGCTAAAACTTGCAGTAAGTGCCATGTCACAAAATAGTACATGACAAAAGGGCTTTATTGCCACTGAACTACTTTGCATCCTGATTGGCACCACTGTACACAGCAAATACAAGCAAGGAAACATTCAGCATTTCCAAATGCTTATTTTAAGGTGTCTTTAAATGGCGCTTACTCGTGCCTGTCAGTTTTGTTACGCTCCTCCCACTGCGCTCCTCCACTCCAAGCTGCCACATTGTATACATAACTCTGGTTTTGCTTGCTTTTCTCTTCTGGTGTTTCAGCAATGTTTCCTGCCATCCAGGGTCAGGTGGTATCATTCAAATGAACGGAAATTTGGGCTGTCATTCTTCCTTGATGATATAACAAAATTCTATGTTCAATGCAGAATTAATTTAGGGAGTATTTCTCCTAATGAATTCTGTTGTAAACATTAGAAAATTCATCCCACGTTATGCAGAGAAAGTGAACTCTGAGACCTCTGAGCTACTGAGCAAATTTATTAGCAAATAATTTCAAAGGGATGATTTTTTTAATGTTTTCAACATAATTCATTAGGGAAAATCCTCCCTAAATGAATTCTGTATTGAACTTTGTAACTTTATGGTGCAATCCAGAAGAATGGCCATCCAAAGTTAGGTTATATCTGTTGGCAGAAGATGAGGAGGTGAGGTGTTACTTGGTCAGGCTACCAGTTTACCGAAATAAGTGAAAAGCCCTGTTTATATGGCAGGGCATAACAGCAGAAAGTCTGTGAACCCAGAAAAGCAGGCAACGCGAAATAGTCGAATGTTCCTTTCTGTTGTGGAACAGATCTGTAGTACATGCAAAAAAAGGAACATTACAGTTGAACTGTATTGTTCATTGCGATACCAATCACAGCATGTAAAGGGGCCTTTAGTTTATTTTAGTTTATTGTGTCACTATGCAATTGCAACTCAACAGGCAAAGCTAATGAGATAAAGTTTATTACAAAATTACATATTAGTACATTAATACATTCAATCAATATCATCATAAAAGTACACAAAATAATTATAAACAAGCAGGTAATGAGGAGGGGGAGAGGGGATATGATAGAGACATACATGTATCTTACAGTGAGGAGCAGGGTGCAGGAATACACTATTTTTAAGCAAAAAAGATGTTCCAGAACTAGAGGGCATGGGATAAAGTTGGAGGGAGGACGATTCAGAAGAAACGTGAGGAAGAATTTCTTCACAGAACAGGTGGTGGACAAGTGGAACACCCTGCCAGAGGAAGTGGTGGGGGCTGAAACAGTCACGGGATTTAAGAATGCATGGGATAGATATAAAGGAATTCTGAAGGTCAGGGGTAAAGGGCAACAGACTTCTAGGAAAACATAAACTGAACTTACAAGCTCAAATGGGCAGACTGGGTGGGCCATAGGCCCTTATCTGCTGACACTGTCTATGTATCTATGTATCTACGTAATGTTAATTCTAAAAGTTAACACATTTCTGGGAACCTATTAAGCATAGCATTCTGTTGCACATGTGATAAAAGGGAAAAACACACACATCAATCCTATTTACACATGGGGGGGGAGGAAAGACAGTTCCACATTACATAAAAGGGAAACTAAAAAGTGAAGATTTAGACAGGGATTGTACTTGTATTATACATTACATTCAGTTTGTTTAAACATGATCAGTACATATAGCTGCTACTATATTGAGAAATGTATATCCTGGGCTGTTACCACGAGAGACAACTTATGCATTAAACACAACATTATGACTAATTCTTCACCCATAAACTCCTCACATAAAAATGATTCTCTAAGTTCCAGTTCATATTTTGGGTCTTTTCCATCTATTCTGCTTCCCTAACTTGTATAGTATTCTGGTACTTCTGCTGGTGGTAGAACAATTTGCTCCCTGGTGTGCAGAACTCCTCAAAAACCTTTTTTTTCTGCATTATCTCTACTAATGCTTAATTTTTCTATGTTACATGACTAAGTACATTCTCATAATGAGCCACCCAACCCAAAATTATCTTCAAAGCCATTTTTTTAATTTTTTTTTTCCAAATCCTTGCTTTCCTTTGCTGTCAACCATCCATGATACAGACGTAATGCATATTCTAGAATTGGACTCTGTACTGTGTAAGCAATAATACCCAACAGGGTGGGCAGTATTGTGCTATACCGGATTACCCAGGGAAGGTCCGGTATAGCACAATATCACCCACCCTGGAGACTATTATTGCACTTAGAAAACGGGAATTGTGAAAAAAAGTTTAATAAAAACATAATAATAAAAAAAGACTTTAAACTCAGTTTTGTAATGAAATAATTCCTCCGCCTGTGTTAGAATGTGTTTTTATGCTTTCTGCATACTGTTAGCATTGACACTAGAGGACACTATAGTGGTTATTGTGAAAGTAGGACTCTCACTCACACCTCTCCTTCCCAAAAAGACTCTTCAGAGCATTACTTATAAGATGAGGCTTACATTTTATTTTTATACATTAACTACATCAGCAAGATCCCACCTTGCATCCCAGCCACCTGCAGGTAAAAACGTGAATGTTGACTCACTAGTTCACTACATAGGTTGGAGTGCACCACAAGGAGAGGACTGGATAAGAAAAAAATGTTAAGGTACCAGTTGTGCAGAGTAAAAAAGTAAATTACACATGTTACTCTGTTTTCAATATGTTTTCTTATCCTTTGGTCGAGTGGTGCTTGATGCAGGGCAAGCTGGGTGAAGCTGTTGGCTGTCTCAGTACTTTTAGTAGTGATGCTGTGTTCGTACAGAATAGGCGTGTTGACTAAAGGCAGACAGATGAGCTATACAACTTCTGAGGAGGCAGGGTATGCACATTGTGATGTCTGACACCATTTTAAGTTTTATTTTTAAACTTCATTTATATAGGTAATGATCAATTGGTTAAATTAACTAATGTGGAGGTCACTACTTTATAATATCTGTCGGACACTGGATTGTGTGGTACAGAAGCCTTCTGGACTCTGCATGCTACCGCCTATTGAGTGATGCCTGCTGCTGGCTTGGGGTTTCAAATTTAGCAGCTGGCTTTATGGAACGAAACACAAACATGTGAATCAACACATTTTTTTACAACGGTACCACTTCCTATATTTTTTATAAATATAAGACTTTCACTTGATTCTGGCTTACAAATGTTGTATGGGGGGATGTTACAGGCTGTGTGACAACAGGCTGATGGGACACTACGGGGAAAGAAAAATGGTGGTGTGTCAGTGTTTAACATTCTATGCCACTATAATATGTGTGAACAGGTACTTGCATTGGCATTTTTAAAAGCAGGGCTCTGTTGTCTGATAGACGACCACCTTGGGAGGCCTATCAGCCAATCAGAGCCCAAGGATTTTTCTACCCATTTTCTAAACTAATAAACACCAGGGGCCAGATATTCAAACATGCACAAAGCAGAGCACAAATAATTGTGCTGTGCCTTGTGCTTGTCCAGAAGCCTGAAAATGCTATATTCAGTTGAATAGTGCACAGGCACTATTCAACTGAATACAGGGTTATGCTGACCTAGCGCTAAGTCACTTAGTGCTGCCCCAACCGGGGTCCCGAAGTATGCCATCAGAATGGATAGTGCCAGAGTGCTATTTGAAATATTTAAAGGGACCCATGCAAATGAACCAATTGGCCTTTCAAGGTGCTAAGGGACCATATGCTTGCCCATTATGGTCTCAGTTGTATAGGTAGCAAGGCAGGTTAGTGTGGCACCGCCATCCCCAATTGCCTGGGCCTAGATGTGTATATAACCATTTTGCTACTGGTGTCCCCCCTTCGATCCCCAGCTCCATAAGTAGAAGTATATTCCCTTATGCTAGTGGTGTCCCTCCCTCCAATCCCGAGCCCTGTAAGGTGCTAGTAGTGTTCCCCCAATTGGTACTAGTGGTGCCCTCCCTCCGATCCCAGCCCTGACTTACAAGTGTTTATCCCTCATGGTAGTGGTGCCTCCTCCTCCTCCCTCCGATCCCAGCCCCAACATACAATTTGAATATCCCTGGTGGTAATGACCTCCCCCCTGATTGGCAGCATGGATGTACAAACAACCCTTCCCTGGCATCCAGTGGCTGCCCTCGGCAGTACTGGGGACCACCCCCACTCACCATATCCTCATCAGTGGTGCATATGGTGACCGGCACAGCCTATCTCACTCCTCCTCAGCTGGTCACCATATGTACAGGCAGGGAGCATGCCTCTTATGGGACAGGGTGGTTCACCTTGTCCTATAAATAAAAGGTGCACTTCCTTCCTGTACATATGGTGGCCAGCCAAGGAGGTATGAGGAGGGATGTACTCATCACCATATGCACCCACAGCACTGTTGATGAGGATACAGTGAGTGGGGGTGCCTTGTACTGCAAGGGTAGCCACAGGATGCCAGTGAGGGGTTGTTTGTACATCTGGGCTGGCGATTGGGGGGGACCACTACCACCAAGGATGTACAACTTGCACTTTGGGGCTGGGATCAGAGGGAGAGAGGCCACCATTACCACCAGGGATGTACACCTGTACATCAGGGCTGGGATCAGAGAGTGGGAAGGCACCACTAGCAACAGAGCATTTAATTCTACTTATGGAACAGGGGATCAGAGGGTAGGGAACACCACTAGCACCAAGGCAGATATTTACATAGAAACATAGAAACATAGACTTTGATGGCAGATAAGGACCACTTGGCCCACCTAGTCTGCCCATTTCCCTACCTACAGGATAGGCCGCAGATCCTAGTTAACCAACAGCCTATTTCTTCCTACCCCCCACAAGAATTGCCTTATGTCTGTCCCATGCATTCTTGAATTCTCCCACAGTTTTAGACCCCACAACCTCCTCAGGAAGGCTGTTCCTTGCAACCACTACCCTCTCTGTGAAAAAAATACTTCCTCACATTGCTCCGGAACCGCTTCCCCCTCTATCTTTAAATTGTGTCCCCTTGTTCTTGCACGTCTCTTTTTCTGAAAGATGCTACCCTCTTGTACTTTGTTGATTCCACTGAAGTACTTAAAAGTTTCTATCATGTCCCCCCTCTCCCTTCTTTCCTCAAGGGTATACATATTAAGCTCCTTTAGTCTCTCATCGTACGGCTTCTCTTGCAGACCCTGCACCATTTTAGTTGCCCTCCTCTGGACTGCCTCTATCCTGTCTATGTTCTTGCGGAGATGGGTCTCCAGAACTGGACGCAGTACTCCAGATGGGGTCTCACCAACTGTCTGTACAGAGGGATAACAACTTCCTGTTTTCTGCTGGTGATGCCTCTCCCTATGCATCCCAGTATACCCCAGCCCTCCCTACTGCCTTCTCACATTGCTTGCTAACCTTAAGGTCATCTGATATGATTACCCCCAGGTCCCTTTCCTTTTTTGTTGTTGTTACTACCTCCTCCCCATTGTGTAATCTTCCCCTGGGTTCTTGTTTCCCAGGTGCATTATTTTGCACTTCTTTGCATTGAATCCTAGCTGCCATACTTCTGACCATTCCTCCAACCTTGCCAAGTCCCTTCTCATCCTTTCCCGCCTCCTTGTGTATCAACCCTGTTGCAGATCTTTGTGTCATCTGCAAAGAGGCATACTTTTCCTTCCAGTCCCTCTGCAATGTCACTTATAAAGACATTAAAAAGGACTGGACCCTGTACTGAACCCTGTGGTACCCCACTAGTAACCCCTCTTTCTTCAGAGTGGACTCCATTTACAATTACCTTCTGTGTCCTGTTGTTCAGCCAATGTTTAACCCAGGCTACCACCCTGGGACCCACTCCCAGGCTGGTTAATTTGACTACTAATCTTTTGTGTGGGACTGTGTCAAATGCCTTGCTAAAGTCTAGGTAGGCCATGTCCACAGCCCCTCTCTGGTCTACTACTTTGGTCACCCAGTCAAATAAATCTATTAGATTCATCTGACATGACCTTCCCGCTATGAACCCATGCTGCCTTGGGTCCTGTGCCCCACTGGCTTCAAGGTACTCAATTCTTTCCTTCAGAAGTGACACCATCACTTTCCCTACCACAGAGGTCAAAGTGACAGGTCTATAGTTTTCTGCCTCTGTCTTGGTCCCACTTTTGTGAAGGGGAATCACATCCACCTTCCTCCAGTCCTCGGGTACCACACCATCCTCCCATGATTTATTAAAAAGAGTAGCCAGTGGTTTCACTAGTTCCTCCCTTAATTTTTTTAGAATTCTGGGGTGAATTGCATCAGGCCCCATTGCTTTGTCCACCTTCAGTTTTAGGAGTTCTTGTAGAACTCTTTCTTCTGTGAAAGGGCTGGGATTGACCCCCCTATCAAGAGTGCTTCTGTTAATTGGATTAGGCACTTCCCCCTCCTCTTTTGTGAATACTGAGCAGATATATTCATTCAGTATCCCTGCTTTTTCACTGTCCCCCTCTGCCCATCCACGATTCATTCTATTCAGCCTCATTATCCCTCCCTTTGTCTTTCTACGCTCTCTGATGTACCTATAAAAAGTTTTATCCCCTTCTTAACCGAGTTGGCTATCTTTTCCTCAGTTTGGGCATTTGCTCTTCTGACTTCCCTCCCTGCTTCCTTCTTCCTTAACTGGTACAGCTCTCTGTCCTGCTCCTTCTGTGTTTCCTTATACTTCCTGAATGCTATCTTTTTCTCCCTGACTTTCCCAGCCACCTCTTTTGAGAACCATAGTGGCTTTTTCTTTTGTTTTAATTTATTTGCTTCACACAAAGGCTTGTTGCCTCTGTGATGGCAGTTTCGATGATTCCCCATTGTTGGTCCACCCATTCTTCTAGCCTGTTTGCTAGTGCTTTTCTGAGGCACTCTCCATCTTGCCAAAGTCAGTCCTCCTGAAGTCCAGTGCCCTCACTTTTGTATGGCTTGACTCTGTACCTGAATTTAATGTGAACCACACTGTTTGATGGTCACTTGTTCCCAGATGGCGACCAACTTCTAGATCTGAGATCCTCTCACTGCCCCCATTTGAGAGTACGAGGTCTAAGATTGCTCCCTCATGAGTGGGTTCCAAAACTAGCTGTCTAAGGCCTGCCACCTGTAGGGCATCGAGAATGGCCCTGCTCTTGGATGTGGCTGCAGCAAATGTGTTCCAGTTAACATCTGGCATATTCAGGTCTCTCATCAACAGTATCTCCCCTTTCTCTGCCATCCTACGAATGCCTTCTATCACATCCTTGTCCATTCCCTCCCCCTGACACGGGGGTCTGTACACAACCCCTGTGCGGATTGTGGTGACCTTTCCAGTCTCCAAGGTGACCCACAGTGCCTCCTCTCCTCCCTGTTTACTCTTTTGTTCAGTTGCTTTTATCCATTCCTTTACATAGAGAGCTACTCCTCCCCCTCTTCTCTCCTGTCTGTCTCTCCTGTAGGTTATGTACCCTGGTATGTTAACATCCCAGTCATGGTTTTCTGTGTACCATGTTTCTGTGACTGCTACGATATCCAGGCATCCCTCTTCCATCAAGGCCAACAGCTCAGGGAACTTGTTGCCCAGACTACCGGCATTGGTACTCATTACTCCTCTTTACAGTATTTATTTATTTGTTTTTGTACACTGGCTAAGTACACTAGACAAGAGATATTCTACTTATGGTGCTGGGGACTGGGTGGACACCACTAGCACCAGGGCATTTATTTTTACCTGTGGGGCTGGGGATTGCCGGGGGGTGCCAGTGACCAAAGGAGGTAGTTGTGCTCCCTCAGCTGCCAACTGGCTAAGTGCTGCACTATCTCTGGCAGCCATTAGGGCTGCCTGGGGTTAAGTCAGGGTTTTTTAGGTGGTATTTGTGTTGTGCAAAAGGACTGCTCTAAACCATTTTGTGCTGTGCAGTGCCGTTGCAAATGGGGTAGCATGCAAATTCATGGACATGTCCGTTCCCTTGCCCACAAGCATACATTATGTTTTGAGCAGGCACTAACCCACTTTGCCAATTCAACAGCCCATTTTGAATATGGGAATCCAGTGCAAACCCCGATTTATGCAGGCAAGACCCGTTAGCACCTGCACAAACATTTGAATATGAGGCCCCAGATCTTCCTGCGTAACATCTGCTCTATATGGCACAGTCATGAAATACAATCTTGAGTTTGGTTTTTTTGAGCATGAGATCCATTTGACCCTCCTCCCCACCCAAAATTGTTCTGAAAAATTATACCCACCAGTTTCACCCTATTAAATGTGCTTACTTTGGACCCTCCCCACAACACAAAGGAGGCAGTTGTCCATTTCCTGGTTTCCCAAACCACATTTTCATTGCTTTTACAAGGTTGATCTCCACATGATTTGTTTTTTAAAAAGACTCAATATGATTTTGGTCCTGTTGAATTTTGCTTTCTTTTCCATCCAAAAAACTATTGATTACAGTGGAGTCATCCATACATTTGATTACAGGACCCTCTGTCCTCAGACTGCTAATCATCAATAGAAGTAACAATTAATGCAATTTGGTAACTTGGAGCATTCCACCACTCATTCTGTCAAATTTTGATTTGATCCCTTCCACTTCTACCCATTGTGACTGTCCCACAAGAAAACCAGCTAGCCATCAAATCAGTACTGCTGGAATGTTTAACCTTGGTAATTTTTCAATTAAAATATTATGGTCAATTAAACCTAATGCTTTCTTGTAATCAACTAAAACTGTGTCAGTACTCCTTTCCCCTTCCTAGGCTTTCATACACATTTCAACAAGTTTCAAAGTAGCAAGGAGTGGAGCAGCCTTTAAGAGACACAAATCAGTTGCCTTCAATCACACTCTCTACATCTTCCAAACTCCAGTTATACTGTACTTAAACCCTTTGCATAACTTAGAAGTTACTGTTGTCATGGAGAGTACCCTAAAATCTTTTTCAAGTGCATTTGCTATCTGCATTTTAGGAGGGGGAATTATTCATGCATATTTTGACTGGGTTGGGACTTTTCCAAATATTAAGGACTTGTTCATCACATTACACACCCAAGACATAATCTGGTCATCCCCTTCTTTCCAAATCCAGTTTGGGACTAGATCCCACCCTATCATGTTCTTGATTTTTAGGTTCTTCATTTCTTTTGCCACTTCACAAACACCAGCCAACTACTGACTTGGGGGTTCCACCATTCAGCAACACTTGCTTCTAATGGAGCTAAAATGCTGCTTACATCATGTAGAGCTTTATTCAAATCCTCAACAAAATTCTGCTTACTTTTTATCACTTTATACACACATTTATCTGCCCTTTTTTCCATCGTCCTTCTGTTATTATCCTCTGTTAGAAACTGTCTTGTTTCCCACCATGCCTGTGGGTCTGATCTTAATAAATTCTCAAGTCTACTTTCCTAGTTGTCTCACTTTCTTCCACAGAGCTTTTCACTTCCCCCTCCTCAGCCAACTCTTATTGTGCTGTCCACCTCAGTCTCTTCACCTAGAACTCTCACAAGGCTTACCTTACCACCATATTGAGTCATTTTGTGCAGGGCTTGTGGGTAGTAAGAGTCACCTTGTCAGCCTTGGGGGGGGGATTTCTTATTGATTTTTTTCACCCATGTCCCCTGAGGTTGGCATGCATGCATTGTAATGGCTTTGCAATGTAAAGACACCGCATATACTTAAACACTTCAGCCCAGCCCTCAGACAGGTAGCCACATGATGCTCTACCTCCTAGCCTCCACCAGGTGGTAACCAAGCAGTGGCACATGCTGTCATACCACCTGAAGGAGGAAAGCTTTCTCTGGACACTCAATCCTCCTTCACCCTGTCAGCCCCAAATAACCCTTGTCCATTCCTGAACTTGAGTGCTAGTGTGAAAATGATGTGGCACTCAATGCTTCAGCCCATCACACCAGTGGATCAGCTTTAATAGTTACTCTACCATTTTGTCACTTTGTTTAAAACATTTTGTAATCTATTATATTCTGTTTTGTTATCCTGTCTCATGACTTTAACTGAGGGTTTATCACCCGCTTTTTTCCATCTCAATTAAGACTGCATGCAAATCAAACACCACCTGAATGATTTCAATTATCACCTCCTATGTCACATTGGCTAAGTCCCACCTCAATCATTC
The DNA here is from genome assembly GCA_016271365.2 of Neoceratodus forsteri. Taxonomy (NCBI): domain Eukaryota; kingdom Metazoa; phylum Chordata; order Ceratodontiformes; family Ceratodontidae; genus Neoceratodus; species Neoceratodus forsteri. The sequence continues at coordinate 807,490,411 of CM057449.1, read as the reverse complement.
CTCCTTGAATTTTACTACTATCTCACCCAGGATCCTCTCTTTCTTTCCTTTGTTCCACATTCTGTTTTTAACAACTTGGTATTTATCTCTCTGTCCTTGAACACTTGATAAAATAGGAATAGTCAGGACCACATTGTGGTCTGGTGACCCAATTGTAGAGCTGTGTGGAATACACTATTCTGTCAGAGGAATTCATGCAGAATGGCCATTCTGCTGGAGAAAAAAATTGGAATTTTTCAATCGATTCTGTGTCATTCAGAACTGTATTAGCTGAATGGTATTCTGCTGATGCTCAATTTTCCTGTGGATAATTATTCTGTGACCCTTACTACAATTTGAATGACATTCTGCCACTATACATTTTTTCCCATGGATACTTGCTCTGCAACCCTTACATGTAATCTCTGTTGAATCAAGTAGGTACGTTTACCTGAAAATGCACCCACTTGATTCCTAGTGGCCCTGTTACACCCCAGTGTGGGTCCACAGATATAATAAAACAATGACCCAGGGTTCAATATTGTTTTTGTTGTTTCCACATTTATCTGTGGATTTAGAATCCACTGATCATCTTCCTGTTCCATGGATCACTGGAAGACCTGAGTGCATTTCAATGACATATAAAATGTGCTTGCATGTTTTTCTACAGATCTCTAGTGTTATATAATGTGCAGAATAACTGGAGTATATTATTGGTGGATTACAATTGTGTGGTCTCCCCACATATGTGTGTGCTACTTTTGTTGTCAGATAGAGAGCTAGAGAGTGTGAAACAGCAAGGCAGTGAGACAGCAACTTTTCTAAAATCTTAAAAAGTAATTGGAAAAAGTCAATTACTTTTTGAATGACAATTTCTGTCAAGAAACATAGCTCACAGGCACCAGAGGAAACCTGTCAGGTTCCAGCATTCCCAGTTTTGCCAGAGGAGACCAGCATATTTATACATGAAAAGACCAAGAATGTAAGGGGTTTTTTTTTTTGGTGCCAACAAACTAGAATTTTTGAGTGTGAACAAATTTGGACTAAAATTGTTTCAGCAGTAAGCGGCGGGTGAGAGAGACCAGCACTAACCACAAAACAACTTAAACATCTGTGGGACAAATCGAGTGCAGAGAGGCTCATCTGGTTGAATCCTTTGGCATGTCTGCATATTGTCTAGTGGTTAAAAACACAGGTGGACTGCTGGAGGTGTGTGTTACCAAGTGACTTTGTAAAAGAATGAATTTCCAGACTCAAACCAGAACAGACCAATAAATTCCTGGCAGGCTGGCTTGCTAGAACAGTTGCTGGTCTGAGCATGGATATCCGTGTTTCACCCATGCTGAGGACATGTTGAAAATCAGACCACCTATAGCATACTACACCAAATATGTTGAGAAAAGCCAGCATATGTGGGTCAAACTACATAGGTAAAAGTCAGACAGGTCCATACTGTACATCCTGGGTGACCAGATAAGCAATATTACCACAGCCTGTGCACTGTCTGGCTGCTCCAGAATTACTGGCCTTTCCTGATTGTTCCAGTCTATATGATCCTGGTCTAGAGGCCCGTTTATACCATCCCTCCAGTTACCAAATATATTTTCTTACTTTATGAGTTAATAGCATTACAGGATGAGGGTGTGCATTTTTGTGGTATGTTTAAAATTGTTAAAAAACATTGAATTTGACTTCAGAAGAAGAAGAATGAATGTCCATTATCTAGTCTGCCCTTTCTGTAGTACCGCACCCTCACTGACCTACTGTGGTGGTGGGCTGTTACCCCCCTTCCCTGGTCCACCAGCCCTCAAACTGTCAATGTTTTTCCTTAGGTGAGAACTCCAGAAGTGTGAACTGTACTCCAGGTGAGACCTCACAGTTATCTGTATAGTTGCAGAATCATCACCTTGCTTCTCCTAATCTCAAGTGCCTCGACCCTCCCTATACACATCAGCATCCTTGATGCCTTACTATATGCTTTGTTGCAGTGACTTGTTTGCTTGATGGAGTCAGTGATAACAGAGGTACAGATGGCAAGCATATAGTTTTCTTGCTCCCCCAATCCCCCCCATTTCTTGTGAAATATTCTATTTCAGAGGTTATCCAGACCACTGGCACCACTGAGGACATATGTGAGTTGGGGACTGGATGAGTGCTAGCTGGCTGAGACTGAAGCCCAGCAAGACTGAATTGCTTCTGGTTAGCTCAGACTACCTAGTGTCTGCAGCAAAGAAAAATCTTAATCTTCCAGATACTGGTGGGTCAGAACTGCTGTCATTCAGTGTAATTTTTATAACTAAATGAATGTAACCAGATTGTATCCTTTCATGACCAGAGTGATCTGGTCACACTGGTGCAAGCTTTCATTACCTCATCAACTAACTACTGCAAAACGCTCTACCTTAGCCTGCCTGCTTCTAAGCATTGCTGACTCAAGTGCTTGATAATTGTATAATTACTACTGCAATTATATGTCATCTGAGCTCCACATTATTGATTTATATTGATCTGTTTGAGCTGTAAAGTGTGTTGGGCTCTGGAAAGGCACTATATAAATAAAGCTATCAGTATCTATTAAATACTGTAGATGTGATAAGGGTACTTCCAGTTCTGTGAACATTTCCCTCAGTAGTAACTAAGTAACCAAGGGTATAGGACATCCTGGCCTTGTGCCTTGTGCACCTTGAGAGCTTCAATCCAGAGAGACCCTTTTTTAGCACTGTAAACTGCAACCACTCCTACCTGCCTGATATACAGTGGACCATGACAAGCACTTCCCAGTTCTTCCCTATGGGGCCAGGTATTTGAACAAATGTTGAATCTGACTTTGTTGTCTGAGTTTATTTATTATTCTCAATATCATATTTTTCACACAATTGTACTATTTTGTCTTAGCAGCAGCTGTGCAGAAATCTAAAGAGGAAGGAGCTGGAAGAACAGGTAGGCCATCTACAGCTGGAGCCACACCTCTTGGTTCCATTGGCAATAGCAATGTAGCTAAAGTGGTTGTTCCTGGTACAGTTACAGTGGATCCTGAAACTTCATGTTATGAGATGTATAAATAATTACTAAAATACTTAACTTCTTCTGTGAATTAAAGGGACTTATTTGTACTGTTGCTAGTGACTATGTACTATGGTAGTAAGCACAGTCTATCTGTTAGCATTACTATATGCCCCGTTCTCATTGTCATCTGAGTCGGTCTGTAGTATTGCTGTTCAATGAACGACAAGGGGCAGTTGTGAGATCATGAAGGATGTGTGGGACACTAGCATCCTTATCGATGTCTATTGAATTCCAAGGCACCACTTGCGACAGTACAGTCACAACCCTCCCTTATGCGCATGTGCCCAGATTGTGCACATACTAAGAAAGTCTGTAGTGAGTATACAGCAGGAAAGGTTAGATAGGTGGTTGTAGCTTAAAACACTGTGCTTTTAGCATAGTGCCATGAGATGACAATCAGAAATCTCTATCTTTCTGCTGTCTCATGGCCACCAACAAAGGGGTGGGTTGGTGGGTGAGAGGGAAATAAATAGAATTGTGTGGGAACATGTCCCATAGATTATCTCTAAGCATTGAGCAATTTCCAAATAAAGCAAGAAATAATAATTATTATGCTACTAATGTGACATTTCTGATGTGGCTGGTAACTGGATAGAAAAGACATGTTGTTTATAACTTCAGTTTAAGTTAACTTGAAGGCTGTAAGGGGTGGGGGTACCACATGTAGAGAGAGTAGAGTCAAACGAGGCATGGAAAGATGACCATGTTTTCAGTAGACTATAATACTGTTTTAAAAAATACAGAGTCACCTGCTAGGAAGATGAGCACCAGAAGGGGTAACCATTTTACGAATATCAGGCAAACCTTCAAGAAACACAAATGCAGCAAGACATGTGAAATGGAGCAGAATGTCGGAGCTGGTGATTCATGTCCAGCCATTCCCCTGAGTTCCCCTCTACTGGACAGCAGCTCTTCATTGCTCATGCCCACAGCCAATCCACAGCCTGCAGGAAACAGTGGCAATCTGCAACTGATGCAGCTTGACCAGCGCATCAGGCAAATGGAGCATCAGGTGAAAAACCTGTTAGAAAATAAAAAATAGAATCCTCATTGATATTGAAAGGCTTGAGAAGAAGCTCAGTGATGCTTTGTGCCTCATGTCTCCAATACCCACTTTGCAGGAATTCGGGGAACAATAGCAGTCCTAAAATTGTAAATACTTTAGCACAGCCACCATATGTATCATTTGTTTTTTTTATTTTTCTCTGTATTTTTGTATCATAGAGTATACTTCTTCTTATCTTAATTTGGGGTGCACATTTAATACTAGTTATTAAACAACATGGTTTTATTTGTTTTAAAGGACAACTCCTGACCCTGGAGAGACATTTTTTGATGCATTGGGACTGGCATTGGAAGATACAGGCACTCATTTTTTGATGCTCTGGGACTTTTATTGGCCTTGTTTTCTGTACGACTAGTTCTGGCCCTGGCTCCCATTTTTTTGATTTTCTAAAATGGGTCTTGCCTTCTATTTTCTGTACTTCTCATACTGGCCCTGACTCCCATTTTTTGCTTTTCTGAGTTGGGACCTGCCTCCCATATTCTGCACTTCACATTCTGGACCTAGTTTACATTACCTGGTTTTCTGAATCGGGATTTTGCTCCTGTTTTCTGTACCACTTTTTTTGTTACAGATAATGCTTTTTTATTAAGATAGAAAATTCAGCAAAGAGTAACAGTACAGTCTAGCAGAAAAAAACACAAGTATACATATGGCACTTATACAAATGGATCATATATGTATATATGCTGTCAATTTTCTGTAACTCTTGTTCTCTCCTTAACTCCTATTTTCTGGTGCTCTGGTTCTGGATCTGGCACCATGTTCTCATTCTTTGTGTCAGTCTCAGTCTGCCATTTTTGTATGCACTACATCTTGCCCTTGCCAACATTTTGTAATGCTCTGAGTTTGGTCATGGTCCCCATTTTCTAATGATTCAGGTTAACCGTGTACCCATTTTGTAATATTTAGGTACATACCAGGCCACCACAGGCATTTCACCTTGATTGGAGAACATGCCTGTCTTGTTGTTTTTTATTGGCCTTGGATGTGTCTGCCTTGGTGCAGGGGTTTCTTTTAATTTATTCTAAAAGTAGTAGTAGTAGTAGTAGTAGAGTTTATTTATTTAGGGTGCCCTTCCAAGTAGGCTCAGGGCACCCTTACAACTGAATACACAGATATACAAAAACAGCAATAAGGAACAGTCAATAAACAATACATAAAAATCTAAACAAATCCATTAAAAATCTAAAAACAGACTGATTCCCAAGCTGTCCGGTGGTCACAAAACAGATGTTCTCCATTCGCCAACTTTAGCTTCAAGGGCTTTTTTTGTTTAACTTGTTCTAAATGTCCAAGGATTCACCAACCTTGGATGCAGGGGTTTTACTTAATGTAGTATTCAGGTTTATGTGATTTTGACTTGTACTTTTGTTCACAATAGAATGTTATATGTTGCTCACAACACTACCTATATTTGTGAGCTTGCCTTCTTCTCAAGTCAAGTGCTGCCTGTTGTGTCTACACTGGAAATTATTTGGTATGTCAAAACAGAAAATGTCATCTGTTGGTGCAGTAGTAAGGTTACTGCTTATGGCACGGGCAGTGTGGGTTCAAGAATGAGCCTGTGTCATCGAGAACTGAGGGGGAGAGGAAGATCAAACATCCCAGCGAATGCTGTCCTCCAGGGAATTAGGGTGACACATCCCGCTGCTGGATGGCACATTGCTCGGGACACAGGGAGAGACATTGGGTTGCACATCATTTGCGCTCACATAAGGGACCTTGGTTCTATCACACTGGCATCCCTGGGTGGGACATGGCACAAGAAGAAAGGGGCAACCACAACAATGGGTAAATCCCCGCCTGCCCATAACTCCATCATGGCTTCATAACTATTTGTATTTGATTTTAGTAATTGTTCATCTGTTTTATTGTAAGGTGCTCAGAGCCTTAGGGATTGGAAACCATATAAATAAAATTGGCATTGGCACACAAAGCCAGAAGGCAGTATATCCACAGCGCTAAGGTGGGGGGGAAAAAGTATACAATAAAAAAAATGAAACATTTCACACATTATTGGAAAAAAAATAGATATTGCCAAACACGGGTAAAAACAGTTGCATGCTAAGCTCTAATTTAAAGCAGGAATCACAAAAACTGCCTTCAGTGCATGCTTTTGTAACACACTATAGAACTGGCAGTCAATTCTATGACTATATTAATCCAATTAAAACACATAGCCTTCTGTATGTGAGACAGGGTCTGTGTCTGCCATACAAAACAATCTCTGGCTGAAGCCGATAGTGCTGCAGCTGAGAAATGTGGTGTAAAAACATAGCAAATTACCAAACCTATGAGCCTGCATTAGCAAAATGTAATGTAGGCTTATACATTTATTGTTTTGTAGTGTTTGTACACCACATTTCCAACATAGTTTTGTTATGACCCTGCCTCATGATGAAGGGCAGAGCAAATATTCAACTCCTGCTTGAAAGGTGATTTCTCTAAATAAATTTAAATTGGAAAGGTTATGTCTGGAGTTTGATAGCCAAGCAGCCAGCCACTTCCACTTCCTGAGCTATATAAGCAGTTCCTCTCAGCCTCATTGTGAAGCACTTTTTCTTTGCAGCCGAAGGCTCTGTCAGTTTGTCCTCTGAGCTGGTTGGTGCCTACCCCCCCCGCTGATCTGTTTGTCTGCTGGTTTTGTGTGTTTTTTTTTTCCTGCTTCTGGTTTGTATTTTGCCTTCAGCTGTGCATGCTTCTTTTATCTTTGTTCCCTGTTATTCTGTGTTTGTGTGTCTTTGGTTTTGTTTTTTGGAGGGGCTTTGTTTCTAAGCTCCTGGCATACTGCTACTCCAGAGTTCATACTACTTGCTTTCAGTTACTCCCAACTCGAATTGCTTTCAGTTACAACACTCAAATTCCTTGCAATGCAATTACAAACAGTATATGTGTGTTCAGCTCAGCCATAGCTGCTTTTCATGCTGCATACTTAATTGCTTTCACCTGATTCTGGCTCACAGTGAACCCTGGCTATACAGCTCAATCTTGCTCAACTCATTCTACTTGCCTTATTGCTGCAGTTCATTGCACTGCCTGTGACAGCTGCTTTCAGAGTATTGTGCCTCCTTTATTTTATGATTATTGCAGTTTGCAACTCAGTGTACTCAATACAGATGCTGCTTCTATGTTTGTACACCTGTTTCAAGCTCTGAACCTTGCTATGCAGTTCAATCCTGTTATTCCCTTTATACACTGCTGTTCTACTCTGAGGTTAGCTAAATCTCCTGCTGAGGCTGTTAACTAGCTTTATTATCTACATGTGGTTCTCAGCCCTTCCATCACTTTCTTGTTTGTCCTACAGCAGGGACTGGGAGGTGTTTGGGGGATTGTGGCCCATGTGGCTAATTATTGCTGTTTTAAATCCTGTCTTCACTGCCAAAAATCTTCAGAGTTTGTCACCATGATTTGGCTTTGCAATGCCTGACTGGCTTGCCCCACTAATCAGTGCTGTTTCCTTGCTACTCTGTTATGCAGACCTACGTGGAGATCCACTTATTACTACTCTGTTACTGACCTATGTGCAGGTCCACACTTGCTTACACAATCATTGCTCATTGCTTACACAAACCATTGCTTCATGCCTTCTGCTATTCCCTCAGCTTCAGCCTCTAGGATTCTACTGTACTCAATTCTGCATTCGACCTTGCAAGGTCTCAGCACTCAATGCTCATTACAATCTCAGCACACCGTGCTCATTCAGCTCGCCCACTTTTCAGCTCTCAATCAATTTCTAGGGCATGCCAGCCATTCTATTCTGGCACAGGGTTCCTGCAGCTGATGGTCTCACTCTGCATTTAGTCCACATCTTGAGCATGTCCAACTTGGGGCAGGATCCTTCTCACTCTGCCCATAGCTAGGAATGTCCTCACCCCTGGCTTGGCTTTAGCTGCCCACTATGCAACAGCAGATGCTGGTGTAGAATTTAAGACTAGCGGTGAAGGGTGGTTATGATGATCTTCTTTGGCTCTAGTGTTCCACTATAATGGTTAGCCATTGACTTTAGTGGTTTTCCTAGCAAGGCACCTTCAATGCATTCTCCCTATGACTGCCTTTGGTTCCCCTGATTTGAGTTTAGGGCAGGTAGGCCAGGTGAGTGCCTCAGCAGTCGTTGCTCTCCTCCTCCACCTTGGTTGCATGTATTGTTGCAGAGTTTCCTTGTAACCTTCCACGGCATTCCTGTTAAATGGTTTGAGTGAGAACCTTCCTCCAAATTGGAATATTTTCCACCTCCCTTTAATTGGGTTTTCCAAATTGCAGCTGCAGAGCAGTCACTAAATAAACTATCCTAAGCCTGGAGGAAAGGCGACCTAGGCCTTGTATTCACAGAGGTGTCCTCCTCATAACGTTTTTTTTTCTCTCCCATCCATTGCCTCAGGTCATAACTGTTACTTAGCATAGTAGTGTTCCCTAGTTTCTTTAGGTAGGTTCTGCTGTTGGATGGAGGTGGAGGATGTCCTGCCGTTCCCTCTCTCCTTAGAGGATCCCCTCATTCTCAATGCAAACCATCAGTATCATGCTATGCAAGCCTGGGCATTTCATTACATTATCAAACTGAGCATCTCATTACATTATCAAACTGCCTATGCTTCTCTACTACTACATTACAGTTACTGCTCCTACGTCACACTTACTGCTTGCTCATAAACTTTGTGTCACCTCCTTCTTTGGGATATGATTATACTACATTTCATTTTGGGGATTCCTAAGGTACCTTTATCCATGGGAATCATCCCTTGGCACCTCTAGGGGTGGATCCCTCTCTGAGGGTTCCTTGCCTTTTGTACCCCTACAGGGTAGTAATTTCTCTGGAATATTTTTTTTATTTATTTAGTTTTTGTTGACCAGGTAAGTGCACTAGACAAATCCTGCCTATTTTCAGGCACAAACCGGGGTTGGGGGATTCAGATGAATGCCGACTGACCTTGAACCAGATTAAGCTGTTGGTGGTATTTTTTTAGTGAATGAGGGAAATTTGGCCAAGACACCGGGGAAATTCCCTTACTCTTTTCAAGAAGTGTCATGGGATCTTTAACATACACCTGAACTACCACCAATCCAGGCAGATGGGACCTCAGTTTAACGTCTCATCTGAAAGACGGCACCTCAGAAGTGCAGCACCCCTCTCATGCTGCATTACGGTGTCAGTACTGGGATATTAACCCCCAGAGTAGAGAATAGAGAGTGCAAACAGCCAAAATCAAACTAATACATTTGCACAAGCTTAAAACTATACTGGCTGCACAGGACATTGAATTGGAAAGGCTATGCCTGGAGTTTGATGGCCAAGTAGCCAGCCACTCTCACTTTCTGAGCTATATAAGCAGTTCTTCTCAGCCTCATTGTGAAGCACTTTTTCTTTGCCCCACCATCCTCTCCTCCTTCTCCAGTGGCAGCACACTCTCCTTAGGGGGATTCCTAAGGTACCTTTAGCCACAGAAATCATCCTGTGGCACTTCTAGGGGTGCAACCCTCTCTGAGGGTTCCTTGCCTTTCATACCAGTACAGGGTGGTAATTCCTCTGGAGTAGAGAGTGTGAATGGCCAAAACCAAACTAACACAGTTGCACAAGCATAACACTATGCTGGCTGTGCAGGATATTGAACCAAATTTATAACATGGCCTTCTTATGATCCCACCTCATGAACAATGGCAAAGAACATTTTCAACTCCTGCTCGAAAGGTGATTTCTTCCAGGGACCGCAAAATCACTTTTGGGATGTGAAAAAAAACAACATTTTGGCCAGGATTTGGAAAATGACAGCTGTCACATTCATGAGGTGCTATATAGATATAGCTACAATATGTTGTAAATGTGGGGTAAAAATATTGAAAATTACCAAAGTTGCAAGCCTGCATTCGCAAAATTCAACATAGGCTCATAACTTTGTTGTGTTTTAATATTTTTACACCAAATTTTCAACATAGCCATCTTATTACCCAACCTCATGAACAATGGTGAAGAAAATTTTCAGCTCCTGTCCGAAATATGATTTTGCACAGCAACCGCAAAAACACATTTCGGGGTAAATTTACCTAAGCTCACTTGCATTGTTCATGAGGTGGTGTCTCAAAAAAAGGCACATTGAAAGTTTGGACTAAAAGTATATTAATATGCCCAATTTATGCCACTAATTTCAAAATACCATCAAACTACATTGAAGCGCATACCTGTTTCTTCAGTTTGTAGTCCGGCTTTGAAGAATGAAGATGTGTCTGTAGTCCAGAGATGATTATGGCATTGGATCTCCAATTGGTAACTAAGGGCTTGAAGGGGTGGGGGGGTGAGTGCTGAGTTGGAGGGTTGGGTGCAAAAGACATTGATGAATGTTCTTTTTACAGGAAAAAAGATTGAGGATTTCTGCACTGGGGGATTAGGCACCACCCAATGTCATTGATGACCATTTTTTTTACAGGTAAAGAAAAAAAATTGAGGATTTCTGCGCTGGGGGATTGGGCACCCCCCACAGTATCACTATTACATTTTTGTGGGGAGAGTGGGGTGGTGGGAGCTGACAGGGAGTGTCAGTTTATAGGGCCATGGAAAAAACTCAGGGCATCCTGATCATGACACTGGGGGATTAGGCATCCCCAAAGGCCCCATTATGTTTCTGGGGGTATGTGGGGTGGTGGGCACAGAGAGGGAGGGTCAGGTGGGGGGTATATAAAACTTGGGCCATCCTAATCATGACACTGGGGGAACTGGGCACTCCTAGTGTCATTCTTATATTTCTGAGGGGGATGGTGTTTGCTGAGAGGGAGTGTTGGGTGGAGGATATCTATAAATTAAAAGAAAACAAAATTGGCAGTCACAGTAGACTGTGCCATGTTCAAGATGGCAACCACCATCTACTGCGCATGTGCAACCACTAGCGCATGCACAGTAGGCTGTGGCAGCCATCTTGGACATCAGCGTCTGCTGTTTCAATTGTTTTCTTTGTTATAGTTAGCCCCCATCTGATCCTCGCTTTCAGCACCCACCACCCTGTACCCCCCCCAAAGAAACATAAGAGTGACAATGGGGGTGCCCAATCCCCCAGTGTCATGATCAACCAAAAAATAGTGCAGAGTACAGTACTTGTTGAGTCAAGGAGCAGAGTGCTCCAGGGACAACACGAATGCTGAAATGACTGTGTTCCATGTCCAACATGTTGTTTGGTCGGATGTAATGTGGGAGTCCTTTTCTCATAGCTAGAGGTCTGCAGGACTATGCCCACTTCATCCAAAAAGATAGGCCTAATGCTCAACTGACACAAATCACTAATAATTAATACATTTTCAACTATTCATTAGTTTTGCGTTGGTTGAAATTTTTACATGCAAATGAGTTAATTGCTAACCTCTTGAAGAACAACCAACTTCTAACTAATTAATCCTTTTGGCAGTTAGTCATTTATTAGTCTGCTTCCTGCTTAAGAATTAACTAACCCTTATTAATTGAGTATTAGTTTGCCATTTATTTATTATTAGTTGAGATTATGTAATGGCTCAGTTATTTTCAATCAAGACTCAACTTGTTTAGCATAGTTGACAATTACATGTGTTCCACATGCACAGTGTGTATTTGTTAGTTAAGAATAATTAATTACTCACTGTATTCCCAACTGTATTCTGTGCCAGAATGACACATAACTGCACTACCCTCTCTCGCGTGGTTATGCACTCGATTGTAGTAGAGGGGGCCACTATTCCTGTAAATGATCTGGGTAGCTGGAATTTGTTCCTTTGCATGTACTGCATATGGATTCACTGAAAGAGTTCTGGATCTGTAGGGGTTTTAGTGCTGTGGGTTCCACAAACTTCCAATTAATTAAAATTACTAATAAAAGGGTATTTTTCTAGTGAATGTTATTATATATATATATATATATATATATATATATATATAAGCAATGCTTGTGAGGATAAAGTTTTTAAAATATTTTCGATTCTCATGTGGTGGTCAGAGCTAGAGTGAGAATAACATATTTATCCTTACTATAGGTACACAGGACAAATTTATCCACACTACAGGTTGTGATTAGCTGGAACTGGCAACGTGAGCTATCAACTCCAATCAGTCACTTTCAGTGAAACACTTTTCACTTTTAAACCTGTCAGCAGCACTAGCAGTTTCAAAACACCTGCTCACTCACATGCTAAGTCCACGTACCAGTTTCACTTCTCTGCTGCAGATGCCACATCACTTTTCTGCTGAGAAACGGTCACATTTGTTATGTACAGGCATTTTTACAACTCCCTTCTTTTACTCCTCCTCTGCCATTCACATAATATTACCTGCACTTGTTTTCTTAGACCCCAGTCTCTGAGTCTCACTCGCTTTCTTCACCAGCTGCAGGCTCCCACAGCCCAACTGCACTTTCTGAACAGTATAAAGCCACCACCTTCCAGCTGAATCCCTAAATAGGCTCTGCTCTCTCCCATGGCCACATCCTTGGTCACTTGCTCCCTGTAGGTAATGACATGCTGACACACAGCGTCATGCACAAAAATGAAACTACCAGTCAGTTTCAGCACTCCGGAGTGATCAGCCATCTTGAAAAGATTTAAAAACAAAGCAAATAAAAATCTAAAAATGAAATGACTCACAAATGACACTGGCCTTTCATAAAAGAGATATGCCATGGCACTTACTGGGAATATCAGTGATACCCCCCCTTATGTCCTTGGACCTCTAACATCATTCGTGGCTCCACCATTCATGATGTCATAAGATGAAGCTGCATTCAGGGAGATGGTAGCAGCCATGTAGAGTGCAACAGAAAAGCACAATCTCAGGGGGTGAGTCCCAAAGCACCGCTACAGAAAGGGCGAGCACTCCCAAATACAGACAAGCAGTAAAAGAGTTAAATGCTCTGCAACACAGTAATGATGCCTCTGAAAAAAGCCTGCAGCAGGACCATGAGCTCCAGCAGGCCCGCAGACAGAAAAGGCGCCCCTGACAGACAAGCCAAACAACAAAGCGAGCACAGGATGGCTCGCGCAGTAGGCCGCGGCCAGCAGTGGCAGCAGAAAGCAAAGGGCAAGCAACTGGGAGACAGAAAAGGTGGAAGCACCACTGTGGGAGCACACATGGACAGGTAAACATTCAGTAAAATGGACAGAGGGGCAGTGGTGTGTGCCCGCACCACCCTGCAGCAACAGTGGTGGATCAAGCACACAGACAGGTACAGTGCAATACAAACCCCTACCTGGGCCCCAAAACAGACATGGACACCTACTGCAAAGGGCACCACATGGTAGGCAGGGGCCACAGGGTACTGCACAGGCACAGGGAGCAGCACAGATGACAGAGCTGGACCGTGGGAAGCGTGGCCCACAGACAACATGGACATGACCCCTTGCTATGTATTTTGAAGGCCAGTGCTCTGAGTTTGAATGCTGATAGGCTGAGTGGTATTACAGTGCATCCAGACTGTGCCCTATGACATGCCGACCATCCTCCCTACACACTGCGCATGCCCACGTGCCATGCGCCACCCAGTCCCTGTGTGTCTGCAACCAACTGCTGCCACTGACGTGCAGCTCATGTGGCAGTGCCCTGCCCATGGCCATCCCTGGTGGTGCTGGCCACTTGCTTATCCTACCACTCTCTCTGTGTGGTGCCCTTCATAGGTGGCTCATGCTGCGGTGTGTTTTGCCCCCTCTGCCTTGTGGGGCATGCTGTGTGCTTGGCACCCTTCCATCTGCCTCCTGCTGCAGTTGCCCTTTCTGCTTTTCAGAGTTTCTGTACATTCACCCTTGCGAGGTTCACCCTTTCCCCCTTGCCATTGTGGGTGGTGCCATTTCGGGTGCGCTCTGATCACAAAAATCTGGCGAGACACTCACTGATATTTCAAGTCAGACCATGACATATCCCATATGGCCTACAGCACTTCGAGTAACAAGATGTGAATGAGCTTGGTACGTTCATTCAGCAGAACTGGGTTTGATTCCCACAACCTTCACCTGCATACTGAGTGCACAGAGCAAGACACTTATCCTCCCAAGTGCTCCCTGGTGGCCCCTGAAAATAGGCATTGAGTCTAGTGAACATTTTCTAGTCATCAAAGAATAAAAAATACAGATAGACAGACAGACAGACAGACAGACAGACAGACAGACAGATAGATAGATAGATAGATAGATGCTAGGTCATGTGGTGCATGGGTAAAATACACCCACAGAGGGAGGAAATCAGATTATAAAGGCAACTTTAAATTCAGTTGAACATTAAATCAACATTACACAAAGCTGCTGTTGCATTCATTGATAAATGAAGTCAGCAGCAGGCCTGGGGATTTATGTACTGTAGGTGAGATGCTCCTCTCTTTGTAGGGGAGTGTGCCATGCATCCTCTGCTGGTTGACAATTCATCTTTACGCATCTGTCAACAGTAAAGGCAAATACATTCTCTGATGTAAAAAACAGACCTGTGACTGCCTTTTGTAGGTACTATTAAGGTGATGTCCTTGGAAACATAGCAATAATAATATAACAAGTTCTAGCCATAGCCGATATGGCTGTGGGGAGCTTGAAGAAGTTTCAAGTAATGAGCACCATGAGTGCCGCTGAATGCCATCCCACATACACATGCAAGGAAGCCTTCAGCATTGACAAATGCTTGTTTTTTTGTTATCTTTGCATGGCTTCCAGCAGTCTAACTGAAATGAAGACATACTCTCTGATTGTACACTGCAGTCACTAAAAATATTAATATAATTCATCTTGCTCTGTGCTGTATATTAGAATGTAATCCAGTCTACCTGTTGCTGACCAGGGAAATTCTAAGTTGGAAGAGTATCTCTGACCGATAGCAATGCTCGCAGACAGGGGTACCAGAAAACTGAAATAGATGGGGGTGCTGAAAATTGGAAGGCCATTTGTTAGGGTATAAATGGAATTTTTTACAAACTATTTTTCTATATATACCATAATACAACAGTATAAGATACTGTCAACCACAGAGATTAAGTATTGCCAGTGGTAGCCATTCTAATGTCTTGAGCCATTAATTGCAAAAACTGTATAGTTATAAAATCTGCTTTTAAATATGTGAGATAGTTAAAAATATACTGATTTTGAATGCCATACATCTTTTTTTGCTAAAAAAATAAAATTGATGTTGATTAACAAATACTGCTGCTTCAAGTGAACAAACCCCCTAACATAATTTCATAGAAAAAAATATGCAGAAATGGGAAGTACTAGATTTTAGAAGTGTGGAATTATTACCATTCATGTGTTATTCATACTTTATACCATAATAAGCATTATGCCACTGAAAATGGTGGTGCATCTCAACTGGACAATTTATGTCTGTCTGTCTGCACACACACGCGCACACACACACACACACACAAATGTGTTTAGCAAATATGAGGTATGCTTTGAACTTTTACTCTGAGGTGTGAAACGGTCATGGTGCCCCTAGTCCACTACGCATAAAGACTTAGTAAAAATGAATACACTAGGCTATCCTAAATCTTACCAGCAATCGCACAACATGACATTGCTGGAGGGGTATGTTTACATCATTGTACTTCTTTTGTCATAAAAAATGTGGCTTCTTTTAGATTCAGACAGAAATACTGTATTTTTCTTACTAGGGGGCAGTATAGCATAGTGGTTAAGAGTACTGATCTACAAAGCTAGAGACCTGGGTTTGAATCCCATCAGCTCCCACTCGCATACTGTGTGACCCTGAACAAGTCATGTAACTTCCTTCTGCTCCAAAGTCACACCTGGAAACAAGATCTGGAATAGTGTGCCTTTCCTGGTTAAACAAGTTCCCCTTCCCCCTTTACTGTACATTGGTTTGTGACATGAAGTTTGGCTATAAATAAAAGCTCTTGCTTGGATATTCAGGACTTAATCTAGAGTAATATAGTAATGAAGAAAAAACAGCTTGTTGCAAGAGAAATGCTGCATGTAGTGGATACAAACCAAAACAGAAAATGTATATTGTCTATATAAGTAGGCAGTATAGTGTTGTGGTTAAGCGCACCGAGCTGCAAACCTGGAGAGTTGGGTTGAATCCTAGCAGCTTCCACTTGCATACTGTGTGACCCTGAGCAAGTCACTTAACTTTTCTGTGCTCCCAGGTCACACCTGGAAACAAGCTCTGGCTTAGTTTGCCTTTCCTGGTTAAACAATTTCCCCTTTTCATTTCCATATGTCTGCTGGGGTTATATCAGGAAGCTGGTGAACATAAGAACGATGGCAAATAAAGTGATTTTGGAGGCAGCCACATTTGAATGAAAATAAGTTAATCGGATTGGGTACGGCATTAAGTGCTGCAAATATAGTTCTGTTTGTCATTCATACTAAAAAAAATATTAAAGTAATCACAAGGTCGTATAAAGGTGATGATTTCCCTGTTTAACAAAGGCATTTTTTACATCTATGTAAGCAATAATACCTGACAGGGTGGGCAGTATTGGGAAATACCAGACTGCCCAGGGGCATAATGAGGCCCAAAGCCACAGGAAGAGGGCCTTATAGCCCCTGGAAGGTCCAGTATTTCCCAATACCGCCCATCCTGGAGGGTATTATTGCACTTAGAAAATAGGCACTGTAAAAAAAAAAGCTGGGGAGGACAGCCTACTCAGGGGGTTGGGAGGGTGGCCCAGGTGAAAGAAGTTTGTCTGGAAGGGGGGTTGGTCTGGTGCATGGTCTGGGGCTAGGGGGTGGTCCAGGTGAATTGAGAATGGTCGGCTGGGGAGGAGAGTCTGTTCTGGGATCTTGAAGAGTAGTCTAATTGCTGGGAGGAAAGTTGCTCAGTCAGGGCACTGAAAGAGAGGCGCAGCTCCTGGGAAGCTGGTCTGGGGTTTGGAAATGTGGTCCAGGTGATGGGAGGTGTGTTAGTTGAGGAGGAGAGGCTTGTCAAGGGGTTAGAAAAGTGGTCAGCTGGGGTCAGAGGCTGGTCCAAGGGATGAAAAGGTGATCTAGCTGCTGGGATGGTGGTGGCTGGAGATCATAGGCTTAACCAGGGGCTGGAATGATGACCC
The DNA here is from genome assembly GCA_016271365.2 of Neoceratodus forsteri. Taxonomy (NCBI): domain Eukaryota; kingdom Metazoa; phylum Chordata; order Ceratodontiformes; family Ceratodontidae; genus Neoceratodus; species Neoceratodus forsteri. Next base: position 807,473,311 of record CM057449.1, on the reverse strand, counting down.
AAATGCTGGGAAGGTGGTCGCTAGAAGTTGGAGGATCATCTGGGGCCTAGAAGGCGTCTTTAACTGCTGGGAGGCAGATTTGCTTGGATGGGAGACCAGTATGGTGGCTGGAACAGTGGTCCAACTTCTTGGAGGCTGTTCCACCGAGGAGAGGAGGCTGGTCCAGGGACTGGAAAGGAGGTCCAATGGCAGTGAGGCTGGTCAGCTGAGCAGCAAGGGCTGGCCTGAGGATATAAGAGTGGTCCAGTTGCTGGGAAGAAGGTTAGCTAGGGGTGGGAGGCTGGTCTGGGGGCTGGAAGGGTAGTCGGCTGGGGGTTGGGGGCTGGCCCTGTGGCTGAAGGTTTTTTCCAGCTGTTGGGAGAGTGGTTGACTGGGAATTGTAGACTGGTCCAATGGCTGTAATGGTGGGCAAGGTGCCTGGAGAGTGTCTGCTGTGGGTCAAAGGCTGATCTGGATGCTAGAAGGGTGTAGAAGGTACAGGGTTGATGGTCAAATGGGGTGAGACTGTTCCAGGGGTCAAGCCTCTTTAAAAGGCTTCTCAGACCCTCCATTAACCCCTAGGTGAAATCAAGACTAGCTTGACTGTTCAAGTTACTCCCAGTCTTGGTGTTCTGGCTGAACTAGCCAGTCTGGGGTTTACCATTTTGGTCCAGAGTCTCGCAGGTCATATTTCACAATGCACATATTTATCATTGACTGTGTGACTAGAAGCTGTGACACCTGGCTTACTTCATGGAGATCACTTAATGTCTTTTACAAGAATGTCTAGAGGACTGACTAGGTGGATTAAGTCTTGAGACCTGGATTATAAACAATACCAACTTCTAATCATGAGCCAGAGGAGCCTCAGGGTATGGTGTAGGCAGCCCCCACATTTTATTGTGGAGGTGCTTGCCTTCCCAGCTTTAGCAGTGACTTTTGGACAGTGTCAAGAAGACATCCTACATCACAAGGGGCCATGTGACATCAGCCCTTCATCCTTTCATGGTTTAGCCCAATAATGAAAGAAGGAATTAAAAAAGTAGAGATTATAATGGGGATGGTTGGGGTGGATGGCATCCATGTTCTCCAATTCTCCCTGTCCAAGTCATGGTCACCTTGCTGCACCCTAACACCACCACCATGTGGATTCCGGGGAGGTACAGTATACCCACTGTAAACGTGAAGCGTTCGGAATTTTTGCAGAGCCCTTGCATCAGATGGATAGGTGTCAGGGAAGCAATGAATACAGACTGAATTTATAGGGCCACCCAAAAGGATAAAAAGTCTCAAATGTTAAAAAAAATTCCTGTAGAGTGGAAAAGGGGTTGGAGCCAAACCCAGCATGACCATGTCTCAGCAGCACCTACAGCATCATGCTAGTTCAGATGCCAGAAAAACAGCCCCTGGACTGGTATGCCACTGTAGTTGCCAATAACCCAGCATGCTGGGTCTAAAAAAATCCATTTAAGATGCATTTTAATTATTTCTTTTACTGCCACATTGCAGCCTATAGTTGGCTGAGGTGCTATCAAACCCATGGGCCATGACAACATAGGTCCCACCCTAATCATTCAATGCCTGACTGCTGAGCTAATTAAAGTTTTCCTATCATTGGGTGGTCTCTGCTCCCTCACCCAATCTGCAACTGCTAAGCTAATTTGTTTCCCTGGTGTCAGATGGTCCCCAACCCTCACTCAATCCACAGCTATTTTTGCCAGTGTCTGGGGGTCCCACCCCTACTAAGGTAGACCCCTGCCCACACCACACTCATCTCTCTGGCTGGCCATCTGGCCATCATCTGCCCCACATACATCCACTATTGCTATTTTACAATGCTGCATAGCGATAGAGTGTGGTCGGACAGTAGCAATTCTGCATACAGAACATCCGTGTATTTGTATGGACTAAGTTGTACAGTATGTCAGCAATGCTTAATCTCAGACCTGTAACTCTATTATAGTAAACTATTTTGCCTCCAAACTTGCATGTTACCTTCTGAACCAGACCCTCAGGATCACATTGGTGATAACCTGTACCCCTCAAATGGTTGTTCAAACACTAACTGTGCATGTCTTAATTATGCAGACAACTAATCCAGATGTGAATGTCAGTATACAGTCTGCAAGCACTAACATTGTGAATTATAACTGCAGCAAGGGTGGGAATATGGCATGGCACCAGGTGAATGGTTAGTGTGACAAGATCCATGCAACAGGCACCTGGAGCTACTGTCATAGTCATCAACACAACCCCCCAAAGACCTGAGCCTTTATGCATGCTTCTGACTATGGGCCACCAGAGAGAATCTGTTTAGATATATTGTGAAATATCTGGAAATATCTGACCATATCATGTACCTGTGACTGTACCTCTATGATATAACCTGGTGGTTCAGTGGCACTCTATCAATTGGTAGCAACTGTTTCATTCCTGGTATGAAGAGTATACTCCCTACATAGCCCCATTACTGAGTATTCCAATGTTTGGTGATCCTGTGCACCACATAAGTGGTCCTCTTGCATTAATGAATGTTCTGAATCACAAGATAGCACACTCTTGTAAAAGTACCTACAGTACTTCTTGTGGTCATGGGATCTGTGTGCATTCTGTAATGGGTGGTGAGGGTACTGTAAAGACACTGTTTAGGGCACATCATGGACTTGCATATCGGCACTATTAATAACAGGGTCTTCCCTTGCCCCTTTGCCTGTGCTGTTACACTGACCTGTGTAATAGTGTAGATAAAGACTGGATACCACTTTGTGTTTTTATAAATGGGATGGAACACACAGGTTATGTAAAGAGACAGTGGACATGCTATAGCTCCACTCTGGGTGGGTATTCCAGTCCTACTGTGGATATTCTGGCACCCAAGGTGGATATTCTGCCCCTCTGGGAGAGCACTGGTGCTCTAAGGTAGGGATTCTGATACCCAGGGTGGTCAGTCCTCCACTCTTAGTGGGCATTCTGTCCACCAATGTGGTTACTGAGAAACAGTGGGTGGGCATTCCAGCCAGGAGGGCAGGCATTCTGGCCCCAGACTAGACTTTCCTGTCCTTAAGGTTGCCAATCCATCACTAGGATGGGCATGGAGATACAGAATGTTGCCATTCAAGTACCCATGTTGGACACTCAGGGGGGGGACTGGAATGAGGACTGGAAGGGTGGTGAGCTGGGGGATAGAGGGTTGTCCTGGAAGGGTTGTCCAGCTGCTGGGAGAGTTGTCAACTGTGGACTGAAGGTTGGAATGGTGGTTTAGTTGTTGGGAGCATAGCTGGCTGGAGCTCAGAGGCAGGTTCATGGGCTAGAAGGGTCTGGAAGGTGCAGTGTGGTGGTTCAGTGGTGGAATGCTGGTCTGGGGGTCAGGCACCTTTTAAACACTTTGGAGAGTCCTCATGATCTTCATTTACCTAGTGCTGAAATCTGGAAGAGCTGAAATAGCTGGAATGGCCAAACTGTGCATGGTGTTCCAGTCCAGCTGGTTGATCCTAACCAGAATATTTCTGGCCCTGGTTTCACCAATACACTTGGCACAGAACCAAATAAAGAAAAGCATTATTTATCATCATCATCATTGGTCATATAATATGAAACCATTGTATAAATTTCACACACACACACACACACACACACACACACACACACACACACACACACTTAATGTCAGTTTATTTTGTTGATGTTTTATCTAGAGCATGCACCCTCACCTTTTCACATGCACCAGTAGCAGCATTAACAAAATTATATATTCAATTTCTGTGATCCAGTATACTACCCTGCTACTGAGTCACACTTTCAGGGTATCAGCATGGCTCAGTTGTTAGCATATCCACCACTAGGTCAGATGGTTATAGTTTCCAGTACTGCACAGGGATTGGGATCATGCCATAAATCATTTAAGGGGGTGTCTATTTAGTGGTTTTACCAGATACTCAAGCCCAGCTGTGTTGTTCTTTCTTTTCCTTTTTGTAACATCACTCCTTGTGACTTTTCTCTTTCTTTCTGTCCTTCCCTTTGTATGTCTGTCTGTCTCTTTATATCTTTTTCAATCTATTCCTAAGTATTTCCACAATAGTATTTACTTCCTGTGACACAGCATACCACTCCTATGTCCTTCCAGAACATACTATGGGGGTGGTATGCTGTGTTGCAGGAATTAAACAGTATTGTGGATATAACACAGCAAACACTTAGGAAAGGATTTAAAAAGATATAAAGCAACGGACAGACAGACATACAGTACAAAGGGAAGGAGAGAAAGAGAAAGAGAAAAGTCACAAGGAGTGACATTACAAAAAGAATAAGAAAGAACAACACAGCTGGGCCTGAGGAAGTGGTGATGCCATGAAACTGTCACCCCTTTAAATGATGTGTGTATATAAACAAAGAAGTCCAAAGTACCACTGGATTGGAGTTCATTCAGCTTTATTGTTTATTAGTTGATTTTGGTGGATTGTGAATGACTCAAAGATTTAGTCATAAAGAATTTTGTGCAGCCTGAGCCATTACTAGATCATATCATAAATGCCAGCACCCAAGTGCAGTACTAGGGGGATAATGTACTGTCAGGATGTGGTGTCTTTTGATTGAGGTGTTAAAACTCCAGTCTCATCCTCCCACCTCTAGGGCTATCCTGGTAGGTGTCCAGGTGGAAGTAAAAGAACCAATGACACTTTTTGCAAAAGTAAGGGATTTTCCTGGCCTACATTCCTGTTCCCATGAAACTGGCTCATGCACATGTCTAAGGCTATATGCAGTTGTTGATGTGTGAACTGGCTGCTGCTACACATTTATAGTCACTGCACTACCAGCCTGTCATCACTTGTAATGTGCTTTGAGCTAGAATGTGTCTCAAAAAGCAATTTATACAGTAAATGTTAATTCTTTACACGTGCCAGCTGCAACATAAACAAAATTACCCCCCAAATTAGCACACTGGCAGCAACATTAATAGAATTATATATTCCAATTTGGTGATCCAGAGCACCACCCCTTTACTCACTCTGATTGCAACATAAATATAATTACATATTCTAATTTGACACACCAAACACTAATTACTTGTTTAGGACCCCATACACCTTTTCAAGCATGTCACTATAAAGGTGGCATGCCAAAATGCTGGAGATGCAGGTCAGCAACTGAACACTCAGCACCATTTGTCTAGCATGCTGGCATCTTGGCAGAGTGCCATGCCATACCACAAGTGAACATTCCACCCCCACCAATTTTTGGGTACACCAGAATCTGAGCAGAGCAGCATTCTGCCATGCTGGAATGAGCTCAGAACCCTACAGCATCTTCAACAGCCTGAGTATGAAACATGTGATGTCAAACTCATAGGTATGCATGTATTAACATTGTGAAGCAGAACACTACAGGCTTGCAAAGCATGACAGGGATCCTGAACTCCCTCTCCCCTTTCCATGCACATAAGCAGTGATCCGGAGCTCCACACAACAGCAACAATTTAGGGCACATGTATCTCCCCCCACCTCCTTCACGCAGTCTGGCTGGAAATGACACAAAAGTCAAATTCTGTTTTTTTTAATCAATACTGTCTGAATGATTCAGAGTCCACCTTCCAGCAAAAGTGTTCTAAGGCACAAATACTGTACACCCCCATGCACATTGTAAATAGCAAAAAGTAAAATTCTGTTGTTTTTTTATCACTGCTGTCTGAACAATCCAGAGCCCCCCCTCCACATCAAAACTGATTCAGAGTGAGCATGAACTTGCTTATGCACAGACACACACAAACACACAGACTGACAGGAAATGACCCAGGCCATATTCTGCCTTTTTTAAGCACTTCTGTACAAGGTATCGACAGCCGTACTCCCCCAAAAGTGATCCAGAGCACACACATCCCCTCCCACAGACTGAATTGAAATAAAACAAAAGTCAATGTTTTTTGTTTGTTAATAAGTGTTGTGCAATTCTTTACTTCCAGAGCTCTCCCTTTCATGCACACTTACTCAAAATAAAAAAACAACAGTCAAATTCTTGGAACCAGCAAATACTTACATACAATACATAAAATACATAAGGAGACACTTCTGAGGGTCACATTATGGGACAGATAATTTGACAGGGAGTGCAGTATAACACAGAAACTCAAGTTCACTGACAGCTACACAAATTTAATTAGTACTCAAACCCATTTGATTCTCCCAATATGATCCTTTGTAGACAGTGTTGTTATGGCTACAAATGCTATTCTACTGTACAAGTACGGTTTGTATAATTACAGCAATTACTTTACCTAACTATCTGAATCAAAAAGGACACACATTTTGGTTAATAATTTGAGAAAACCATATCTAAGATTTTTGCTTCTGGTGGAAAATAAAAGTACAGTGACAAAACACTGATACTATATCTTGTCAGTCCATCCATTTGACACAAATTCATGCAGTCACAAAAACATTCTCAATATGCTTGAATTCAGATCTACCATGTACTTAATGCACTCTACATCAGATGAAAACTGCAGAACTTTTCATATAAGTGAGAAAATAAGAGCTAAGTTAGACTTCTTACCTAGCAGAGACACATTTAAGCCAAAGGACAACTTAATCCAGCCAGTCTGAATATGAAAGTAACTTCTCCCATATTCAAAAAGACATAGCAGCAAGAAAGTCTGGTTAGGTCAGATACAGGAAGCACTTGGTGCATTGTGGGAGATGTAGTTCAGAATATTTTAAAGTGATAGAGCAGACTTTGTATTCAGTGTCTAAAACCATTGCAGAAATTCAACTGACAGCCACTGGCATACATATGATCCACTATAGTAAACTGTTAACTACAGACAGCCAAAAAGATATACAGACATTTCTTTCTTTCTTTCTTTCTTTCTTTCTTTCTTTCTTTCTTTCTTTCTTTCTTTCTTTCTTTCTTTCTTTCCCAAGAAAAAAAGGTACTCCAAAGACTGCCACATCCTTAAAGTGATCTAAAAAAGGCAACTAGTGGTGTGTGAGTAATGAATAGTATTTCCAAGTCATGAATAATGCACTACCCTTGTCTAACCTATATGGGAAATACAATATTTAAAAAACAAGCAAACAAAAATAAAGAAACAACCCATGCTCTATATCCTGTAAGATATACAAACCCTGCCCACTAACCCTGTGTGATAATCTATCTGCTGTCCTCCCCCAGCACCCACAGTTGCCATGAAATTTGCTATATTTAAAGCACTAGGTTAATGAAGACCATGACGGGTGGCCGGCCCAACCACCAGCCTCCACATCCAGCAGACATCTTTCAGCAACTATTTGCACAAAATCAAATATGACTTCCACCCCCACCCACAATGGCAATACATGCTTCCCACCCTCAACCCATCACAGTGCTTAAAATCCCAAATGATGACTATAAAGAGGAAGAAGGCAACTAACACAACCCATCCTCCTCTATGGCCAGCCACCTTCTTCTGAAAGAAAGCACTCGTGTGCGTGTTCATACTTAAACCAGCTGATCATGTGATACACTGAATGAATGTGCAGGGGTAACCACTAAGCTTCATTTTATGGATGGGCAACTGGGCAGTGCTTGGATAAAAGAAGAGGTCAAGTGGACTGGGCTCGGGTACCAAGGGGGATCCACTGGCCTGGGCCTCGGTGCAAGGCAACATATATTAGGCACGGCTTGGGTGCAGGGGAGGACCCTCCTGGATGGGCATGGGTACAGAACAGTGAGCAAGAAGTCTGGGCTTGTGTGTAGGAGGCTGACCTAGAGAATTGGTCATGACAGCAGGAGGGGACCCAATGGTCTGGGCTTGTGTGCAAGAGGGAGACCCAGGAGGCTGGGCTTGGGTGCAGGAAGAGATACAGTAGGTTGGGCCTGGGTGCAGGAAGGGTACCATAGAGCTACAATTGTGAGCAGGAGGGGGTCCCAAAGGGTTGGGCATGGTTGCAGGAGGGTGATCCAACTGGCTAGACTTGTATGTAGGAGGAGATGCAGCAGGCTGGGCTTGGGGGCAGGAGGGGGATACAATGTTTGGGTTTGTGTACAGGAATAACCCAGTGGGCTGGGCTTGTCTACAGGATGGGACCCAGTGAACTGGGCTTGGGTACAGGATGGGGCCCTATCAGGGTGTCATGGGTGTAGGAGAGAATCCAGTTGGGTCTAATTGTGTCCAAGAGGAAACCCAGTGGGCTGGGCTTAGGTGTAGGATGGGTAACATACAGGAGGAGACCTATTGGTCTTGGATTTGGTGCAGGGGGGCCAATTGGGCTGGGCTTGAATAGAGGAGGGGACCCAGAGGGCTGGGCTTGGATGCAGGAGGAGACCCAGCAGGCTGTTCTTGTGTGCAGGAGGAGACCTAGTGGCTGGATTTGTGTACAGGAGGGGAGCCAGTGGTCTGGGCCTGTATACAGGAGAGGACCAATTAAAAGGGTCTTATATACTGGAGGGAGACCCAGATGACTGGGCTTGGGTGCAGGAGGAAACACAGTGGTCTCTGCTTCTTTACAAAAGGGATCCCACAGGGCTGGGCTTGTGTGCTGAAGTGGACCCACTGTTTTGGTCTTTCATGCAGGAAGGAGTCTATTGGGCTGGACTTTGGTTCATGAGGTGATCCAGAGGGCTGGGCATGTGTACAGGTGGGCAACTAAGTGGCCTGGGCTATGGTATAGGAGGGGAACCAGTAGTCTGGGCTTGTGTACAAAAGGGGGACTCAGTAGGCTGAGCTTGTGTGCATTGGAGTTCTGACATGATACCTGGTTGAAAGTATGACTACAGTACATAGATACATAGATACATAGACAGTGTCGGCAGATAAGGGCCTATGGCCCACCTAGTCTGCCCATTTGAGCTTGTAAGTTCAGTTTGTTTTCCTAGAAGTCTATTTCCCCTTACCCCTGACCTCTAGAATTCCTTTATGTCTATCCCATGCATTCTTAAATCCCGTGATTGTTTCAGCCCCACCACTTCCTCTGGCAGGGTGTTCCACTTGTCCACCACCCGTTCTGTGAAGAAATTCTTTCTCATGTTTCCTCTGAATCGTCCTCCTCCAACTTCATCCCATGCCCTCTAGTCCTGAAACATCTTTTTCGCTTAAAAATAGTGTTTTCCTGCACCCTGTTCCTCCCTGTAAGATACTTGTATGTCTCTATCATATCCCCTCTCTCCCTCCTCTCCTCTAGGGAGTACATGTTCAGTTCCTTCAACCTGTCTTCATAGGACTTGTGATGCAACCCATGCACCATCTTTGTTGCCCTCCTCTGAATCTTCTCTACCACGTCTATGTCCTTCCGTAGGTATGGTCTCCAGAACTGTACACTGTACTCCAGGTGGGGCCTCACTAGTGTCTTGTATAGCGGAATTATGACCTCCCTTTTCCTGCTGGTGATGCCCCTGCCTATACATCCCAGCATCCTATTTGCTTTACCTGATGCCTTGTCACAGTACACTGAGGAGTCCCAAAGAGGATGAATCACATGTCTGTAGTTTGTCATTTTTCAGTCTAAACAACATCAGACATATAAGCCTCTTAAATGCACCTTGTTTCATCCAACAACAAATTGGTTGGCTCAAACAATAATAAAATATCCAGTCATCCATTCTTAATCATTTCAAACTAGAAAGTGGTCAAAATAAGAAGTAATCTGGTAGAAGAGATAAAACGTTTTATAACTGAAGTATTAGATGAAGGCCTGGACAAAAATTGGCTAACTAATCAGGAATATAAAGCACTGAAATATGTACACCCAAAAACACCATTTTTCACATCCTCCCAAAAGTTCATAAAAACCTAGTAAGTCCACCTTGTAGTCCCATTGCAGCAGGAATTGGGGGACTACTGGAACCTTTATCGACATTTGTTGATTTTCACATTAAGGGACTAGTAGAGACAACAAAATCCTATGTTAGAGACACTACAGACATACTTAGACTGGTGAAGGGCATGAACACAGGGAATATAGATTTTACTAATTATATATTGATAATATGGGATGTGAGGGATCGCTATACTTCTATCCCACATAATAAGGAGTTAGAAGCCCTTAGAGAAACTTTGGAGGAGGAGAGAGTGGAAGGACACCGCCAAATTAACTTTTGGTTAAATTAGTAGAAATAGTATTGACAAAAATTATTTCCAGTTTGAGAATACTTTCTATTGGCAGTAAACATTTACTGTGGTGGGGTCCACCATGGCCCCATCATATGCAAACTTATATATGGATTTATTTGAGAACAAATCTATTTATGAGAGAGAGAACAGAATCAATACTCATGTCTAATTGTGGAGTGGAAATGCTGCATAGATGACATACTGGTGATATGGAAAGGCACAGAACAGAAACTTGAGGGTTTTCATAAATATTTAAACAGCAGAACAGAAAATTAGTTTTTTGTTATGAACCATAGTCAGGAATGTATACATTATTTAGATACAGAAAATTATAAAAAGAATGGAAACCTGTGCACCAGATTATATTGAAAATCAACAGATAGAAATTCCATTTTGGATGCTAACAGTTTTTATCCACAGATACTACTGGAAAATATTCTGGTTGTACAGTTTTTGTGAGCCAAAATAAATGATAAGAAGAGGAATATCTGAAGGCAGCAGAAGACATGAAAAACAGTTTACAGAAAGAAATTATACCAAGGAGATTATAAACAGGGCACATTCTAGGGCAGATGAAATGGATAGAGATGAACTTTTGGTTTCAAGAGAAACAGAAGAACAGAGGGGTATGGACAGAGGGATATGGGGAACAGGATTATGTTTTCAATTCCATATTATGATAGCTAAAGGGAAAATTGAGAACATAATACAAAGACGTTGGAAAATTCTGCAGGCCACTGCAGAGGGACAATCAAGGAAACACCTCTGGTGAAACATAGAAACATAGATATTGATGGAAGATAAGGACCGCTTGGCCCACATAGTCTGCCCATTTTCCCTGAAAACTATAACACCACAGCCCTATGTGATCTCTGGCTTTACTCCCCCCCTTTCTACCTCTAGGTTCCCTTATTTCTATGCCATGTGTTCTTGAAGCCCGTTACCATTTGTGCCCCCACCAACTCCACTAGGAGGCTGTTCCAGCCAACCTTTATTCTTTCGGTGAAAAAGTAGTTCCTCACATCTCGGCTTGGTCTCCCCCCCCCCCAGCTTTATAGCATGTCTCCTTGTTCTTGAGCATCTTTCTTTTCTGAAAAATGCTTCCCTCTTGAACTTTATTTATACCCTTGTGGTATTTTAATGTTTCTATCATACCCCCTCCCTCCTTTCCTCCATGGTGTACATATTAAGGTCCTTCAGTCTCTCCTGATAGGGCTTGTGATGCAGACCCTGCACCATTTTGGTTGCCCTTCTCTGGATCATCTCCACCCTGTCTATGTCCTTCCAGAGATGTGGTCTCTAGAAATGGACAGAATACTCTAGGTGAGGTCTCATCATTGATCTATACAGCAGTAACACCATCTCTCTCTTTCTGCTGGTGATACCTCTCCCTAACATCCCACTAGCTCTTCCCACTGCCTTGTAACACTGTCAAGCCACCTTTTGGTCTTCAGATATGATTACTCCCATGTCCCTTTCCTGTTGGGTGGTAGTTAATACTACCACCCCCCAATTTTGTACTCCTCACCTAGGTTTATGTGCCCCAAGTGTAGGACTTTGCACTTCTTCACATTGAAACCTAGTTGCTACACCCTTGACTGCTCCTCTAACTTTTCTAGATTACTATTAATTTTTACCCCTCCCCGGAGTGTCTAACCTATTACAGATTTTAGTGTAATCTACAAAGAGACATACCTTCCCTTCTAGCCCCTCTGCAATGTTGCTAATAAAGGCATTAAAGAAGACCTGTCCCAGTATTGATCCTTGTGGCACCGCACTTGTCACCTTCCCTTCCTCAAAATTAACACTGTTTATCATCACCCTCTGTCTCCTGTTCCCCAACCAATTTCTCACCCAGTTTACCACCTTAGGACCCACTCCTAGGCTTCTTAACTTGTTTACTAGTCTCTTTTGTCAAATGGTGTTGAATGCCTTACTGAAATCAAGGTATGTCACGTCCACTGCTCCATCCTGATACAATTTCCTGGTCACACATTCAAAGAAATCTATCAGATTTGTTTGACATGATCCCCACCAGTGAATCCATGCTGCCTCAGATCCAGAAGGCAAATGGATTCCAGATATTCCACAGTCCTCTCATTCAGTTGTGATTCCATTACTTTCCCTCTTTACTTTACTTTTTTTACTTTTACTGAAGAAGGGGAGGGTCAGGGACCACAACTCAGCAACAGAGGTAAAGGAGGGGGGAGATGGACACCAGTCCATTCACAGAGGACAGAGTACTAAGGGAGCTCACAAAACTGAAGGTGGGCAAGGCTATGGGCCAGATGGTGTTCATCCGAGAATTTTGAGGGAACTGCAAGGAGAGTTTGCAGAGCCTCTGGCAGCCTTGTTCACAGAGCCACTAAACAGGTGGAGAAGGGACCTAGGGGAAACTTGAAATTATTGTTGGAAGAGTGGCAACTAAAGTTTAACTCCAAGAAGTGCAAGATTATGCAGCAGGCAAAAAGAAACCCTTGGGAGAGCTACAGGATGGGAGGGGAATTGCTGATAATCACCAGGAAGAAAAAAAGCATGGGGTTATTATTTCAGATGACCGGAAAATGGCAAAGCAGATTACTAAGGCTGCAGCAAGGGCCAGTGGCATGCTGGGGTGCACTGGTATCACTAGCAGAAGGTGGGAGGTGGTAATGCCTCTGTATAAAACTCTGGTAAGGCCTCACCTGGAGTACTGTGTGCAGTTCTGGAGGTCGCAACTTCAGAAGGACATTGACAAGGTGGAGGCAGCCCAGAGAAGGGTGACCAAGATGGCACATAGCTTGTACCACAAGACTTATGAAGAGAGATTAACGGAGATCAATGTGTACTCGCTTGAGGAGAGGAGGGAGAGGGGGACATGATAGAAACTTTCACATACCTAAAAGGCATTATCAAGGTGCAGGGTGTAGACATTTTCCAGTACAGGAGGAATATAAGAACAAGGTGATATACTATGAAATCTGCGGTGGGAAAGTTGAGTGGGAATGTGAGGATTTTGTTTTTCACGGACATGGTGGTGGAAACATGGAATAGTCTGCCACAAGAGGTGGTGGGAGCAAGCACTATGGAGGGATTTATATGTGCCTGAGATAGGCATAAGGGAACCTTGGAGGTGGGGTGGAGGGAGGGTATGCCACAAACCATATAGGATCAGAAGCCAACATCAAGTGTTGGGCTTAAGGGCAGAATAGATGTGCCTGATGGTCCTTATCTGGCAACAAATTCTATGTTTCTATGTTTCCACAGCACCGAAGTCAGGCTGACTGATCTGTAGTTGCCAGTCTCCTCTTTGCTTCCACTATTGTGAAGTGGGACTACTTCTGTTCTCCTCCAGTCCTCCAGAACCATTCCTGTCTCCAGTGAGTAGTTGAACAGGGCAGTCAGAGGTTCAGCCAGTATCTCCCTGAGCTCCCTCAATATCCTAGGATGCACTCCATATGGTCCCTTTGCTTTGTCCACTGTCAGATTTGCGAGTTCCCTCAGAGCCCTCCCCTCTGTAAATGGACTAGAGTCTACCTCTCTTCCTTCAATGCTCCTGGCCCTTATCTGTGGTCCCTCTCCATCCCCTTCCTCAATGAACACTGAAAAAAGTACTTGTTCAATATGTCTGCTTTTTTCTGGTCCCCCTCCACACACTTCCCTCCTGCCTCCTTAAACCTTACTATCCCCCTGGTCATTTTATTTTCACTGACATACCTGAAAAAATACCTTGTCCCCTTTCTACATTTCCTGGGCTACTTTCTCATCCATTTGTGCCTTTGCACTCATAATTGCTTTCCCTGCCTCCCTTTGTTTCTTCTGATACATCACTCTATCTTCCTCTCAGTCTGTGTCTCCTTATACCTCCAGAATGCTAACTTTTTGGCCCTTACCTTCCCAGCCACTTCTTTTGAGAACCGTAGCAGTCTCTTTTTCCTCATGCATTTACTTACTTGTTTGATGCCGAAGTTTGTTGCCTTTTCTATCCCTCCTTTTAGATTTGCCTACTGTTCTTCCACTCCTCCAAGTCCTCCCTTCCTGCCAGGGCATCCCTGAGGCATTCCTCCATCTTTTTTAAAATCAGCACTCAGGATGTCCAGGATGCTTGCCATTGTGTGATTCAATTCTGCTGCAGTATTAATATTGAACCACAGTATATGCTGATCACTGGTCGCCAGTTGGCCACCCACTGTGATGTCTGCAACACTGTCCCCAGTGGTGAGTACAAGGTCTAGTAATGCCCTCTCCTAAATGGGCTCTTTATCTAGTTGCCTGAGGAATGCCCCCTGCAGGGAGTACAGGATGTCCCTGTTTCTAGCTGAAGCTGCAGATGGGATGCTCCAATCTACATCTGGCAGATTGAAGTCCCCCACCAGCAGCACCTCTCCCTTGTTTGACATCTTTTGGATGTCTTTCACTAGAACCTTATCTAACCCCACCCCAGTTTTGGAAGTCTGTTGATCACACCAGTGCAAACAGCATCTCCCTTCCCTGTTTTTTGGGTGGCCATAGTACCTCCACCTCTTCCTGATTTCCTTGTATCTCAGTAGCCTTTATGCTATCCCTCATATAAAGAGCTACTCCCCCCCTTCCCACTCTGTCCTTCCTGAACAGAGTGTAGCCAGGTATGCCTATATCCGTCATGCTTCTCATTGTACCATAACTCAGTAATAGCAACAATGTCCAGATCGGCCACTGCCATGATGGCCTCTAGGTCTGGGATTTTGTTTCCTAGACTTCGAGCATTTGCACACATGGTCTTCTAGAATCCGCTACCTCCCTGTTTGTCATCATACCATGTCCCCTTTTGCCTTCTTTCCTTAGCCCCTCTGCTCTCAGTCACATCTTTCTTCATTTCTGCCACATTGCTACCATTTTAGTTGGGCCACTTTGGGATTTCTTCCCCATACATAGGTCTTTCACTGCATGCGTACTTCAGATTGAGGGGGGGATAGCTTATGTCTCCCTGTTTCCTTCCACCATCCCTTAAGATAATTTAAATGCCTGTGAATGTAACATTTAAACCATTCATTGAGGACAATGGTTCCCCTGCCAGATGGATGCAGGCCATATCCTCTGTATAGGTCTCTATCCCTCCAAGTGGGACCCCAATCTCCAGTGTAACCGAACCCCTCCTTTCTGCACCATTTCTTCAACCATGTGTTAAAGTTCCAGGTATGGAGTACCTGATCCATCCCCCCTGTCCTAGACAGATGGCACCTCAGAAAAGGTCACTGAGCATGCTACCTGCCTAATACCCCTCTACAACTCCCTGAACTCTTTCTGTACTCTCCTATCCTTGTCCCTAGCCAGGCCATTGGTCATAGGTCCCGAGGTGGTAGCAAGCAAGTCTAAGAATCTTAAAGGCAGAATTTTACAGAGTCACTACCCAATTCCAAGAGTTATAAAGGTAAATTCTTAGCAAGGTTTAATTATTAAGGGTAACTATCCTTGCGTGAGATGCGTCCATTGTTTAAACACATACCATCTTAAGGAAATTTAAAATAATGCCACTGACAAGAAGAATTAGATAAAGGAATTTATTAACTGTTAGACTATAGGGGGGATATATTATATCAAATGTCGTTGTGATCTAATATATATTATAGTGGCACGGTTGCGCCACTATATTTAAAGTTATGAAGGCACGTCTATGTTAAAGTCAAGAATTTGCACGTTAATAATGTTGGACCCATTCAATGAATTTGCCTGAAAATTGGTATGCACAGTGGGACATGGTAGATTTCTTGATAAGCTAAATTTCATTTTGGTTGGAGTTATGGTCTTTGCGTACAAACATGATGAAAAATGCAAAATTATCCAGTTTTGGAGGCAGGTTTTGGGATTTTGTCTGTGGCCCTGCGTGGCTGTTGTGTTGTGTGCCGCTCTGTGAGATGGCTCATCTGAGAGAGCTTGGCTGCCTGAACATGCCACTTTTTGTTTGGTGAAAAAATATTAAGGCATTCAAATGTTATGCCACTTTTAAGTTCACATTATAAGTCAAAGGGAACATTTATATGGTTGTTTTGCGAACAAAGAATGGGGTTCTGGCCATCTGGTCCCACCTGCCAATCAAAAGAATTTGCAGCCTCGTGGTTCAAGAATCTTTGTCCCTGAGAATTCTTTGACTACAAGGTCTGCTATCTTGTTTTTGCTTTTCCGATCCTAAAAATTTAAATATCTCATCTCAGGGGTCACTCCTGAAGTAAAACTTGGATGGGTTTTACTCAGGGGGCCTCATTCTATCAAGCCATGCCTTTGGTTTGATATAAAATGATCCAAAAATAGACTTATAAGGTTTTAAATTCTTTTATTGTGGCTCGCTAACGATCTTTGATCACTAGCCTACAAATTCTTTGATCGCGAGATTCTTTGATCGTGATCTTGCATAGCGAGGTCAAAATACAATTTTCTCAGCTCAGGGGTGGCCTAGGAACACAAATTAGGGATGGTTTTGATCGAGGGCTTCTAAATCTTCCAAAAACTCATGTTTCACCATTTTTTATTCTTTCATCATAAGCTTGCAATTTCTTTGATCACGAGCCTGCAAATTCCTTGATCACAAGGTTCTTTGATTGCGATCTTGCATCATGAGCGAGGGATGAGACGGCCCTTTGAAAAATGCAAATTTCTCAGCTCAGGGGTGACCTAGCAACACAAATGAGGATGGGTTTTGCTCAGGAGGCTTCGTTCTATCGAAGCATGGTGGTGGTTTCATGTAATTCTGCCTAAAACCTAAGTATGACCATTTTTTATTCTTTGATCATGAGCCTGCAAATTCTTTGATCACGAACCTGCAAATTCTTTGATCATGAGATTCTTTGATTGCGAGATAGGGACAAGGTGGCCAGATTTTATAATGCATTAAATAGGCCAATTTTAACAATCTTTAAATTTTGGGAGAGGGGACAGGGCGGCAAGATAGTCGCAGTGTCACCCCACTCCTTGTAGCTCTGTCGCTTTGTTCCTCACTTACTAAAAAATTTTGGAAAGTCTGGCTAAGTTTAATGAATGAACTTTGGGCTGTTTTAATTCGTAGAGACTAAATGTGCACTTTGGCTACCTGGAAGCGGCAGGGTGACTTTCAAGCATGGAATTGGGCATTAGTTCTGGTGTCTTCATGAATATCTACAGAGCTGGAGTGAGTGAGATACCGGTAAAATACAATTCTGATGGCTTTGATTTAACTGAAGTCTGACAATTTATAGCCAGAGTACAAGAGCTTGCTAATATTTATTGCCATTTTTTTCTATAAGTTTATCAGAGGATGGTCTGTGCCACCTGACTGAGTTCCTAATGTTACTTCTCTAATCTAGTAGTGGCAGTAAGAAAACCTAAAGAAACTGTTTGAAAATGTCTTACTAGCCAAAATCTTAAGTAACTATAACAATGCTTGCAGAAGCAGCCAACTAAGATACATGATTCTGAGAAATGGTCCTATTACTTTGAATATTGCCGAATAAGGTGGGTGATTAGGACTAGTGGTGTCTCGGACTAGAGATGGGATAGTCAACATCTGGAGAAAGAAGCTGCAGCTAAGGTGCATGACATGTGCTGATAAGCTCATATTCTACTTTTAACAGGTATGCAAGCTTTGCCAGAGGGCTTTGGGGTGCATTCTGAAGATCACAATTTACTGCGCTCAGAAGACCGATGTTTTTCTATTTCTTTTACAGAGGTTATGATCAGAAAAGGACTTAAAAGAATGTGCCAGTGAATCCACCAAGAGCCAATAACTGGGAATCTATTTAAGTAGAGACATTGATGGTATTGTTGAGCCTTTGCTTTAACTTGAGATTTAAAAATCTCCTGTAGTGGGATATTCTGCTATGCTGAAGATCGCTGGGCTTGTTGGGGTACCTTCTCACGTTAGATGCTTTCTACATTGAAACTCAGACTTGAGCTTGGCTGGTTTATTTTTTAAATATTCTGCTTAAAATGCAATGGTTTCAAATTTTAACCAGGGCTCAACTCTGCTGCGCTGCGTGGCTATTAAAGGTATTCTACATGCTCATTAAGGATATAACTGCTTTAATAATTTAGGTTGATCTAAAGATTTATTATTGTTGCGGGACTCTAACACTCTCTGATTGAGATGCTATTTTTTTTTTTAAATGAGTGAAACCATGCCACACCAAACCAATGCAAAACTAATCTTTGTAGTCTATTTAGGTTACACAATATCTTCCCAGACCAGTCCTATGCTTTATTGCATTAAACAACATGGCAAAAAATAAATAAAATGCTCTTACCTCAGTATTTTCTCTTGCTGTTTGCCTCCCTACAGTCATCTTGGATGAAAAAAAAATGTTCTACACTCTGCATTTTACACATGCGTCCGTGCACTACATTGGTTTGTTAGTTAAAAAAAGAAAATGCCAAGTGAAAATCATCAATTCAGTAATATACAGTTTACAGTGGACTTACAAATCTTAAATTAATCCCATTCATCCATAAAAATTCCCAAACTAAGAAATATAAAAAAAAGCACTGCAGCTATCATGCTATAGAAATGCTGACCCATATTTCAGAGGGCAATAGGTTACAGAGCTGACAGGCGACTGATGGCTGATTTGAACTAGAGAAGAAAGAAGATAAAATCAAACTGTAGACAGAAAAATAATGTTAACCAAATAATAGAGGTTAGTAAATAAAAGAAAAGGAAAAAGTGTCTGGATTTATATCAGGGACCATGACGCACTGTACTGTAATGCTAGCATCTACACAGAAGTTCAAACAGCGTGGTGTCATTGCTTTAGCGGTACTGGTGAAAATATGAATAACTCACAAATTCTAGGAATCACAAATCATTAAAATAAAAAAACACACAGAATATACTTCACAAAACATGCATCAAAAAGAATGTGTTCTTTTTACACAAAACAAGATATTGCCAATGATCTTTAATGGAATGCAATTAATTCAGTTTTGCTATTTTAATTGCACTTGTAGTTTTTGTTCTTTACCCCAACCCCCAAAAGTGAAGTTTGATCAGAATGGTTTTATTTTATTTCTGTTCTCTCACTGCATCTTTTATAATGATCTACAGTACACACTTGGTGTAATGAACTGTTGTCATTTTCGTGCTAACAGTGACAAAGAGCAGAAGTAGCAGAACTGGAAAAAAAAAACAGTATGATTACATTCTGCAGAAATGCAAAAATTGTCCATTGCCAATCCCACCTGCAATCACCCACACAACCTCCAACTGTGCAAAGAGCATCCCCACTAGAACCCCCCCCCAGTACCTTCATGCATGGTAAATATACAGTAACAGTGTGTACAAGTGAGAACTCATGCAACAGCAAAACCTGCATCATTTGTATTTTTTTCCCTTTCTATTCACTAGTACCATATAGTACACAGATGGTGTATAGTAAATGAAAAGGAATTTGCATTGCTGTCCTGTGTGGACAGTGGATGTGCCAAGTTTACACTCTGGTGCCAGACCTAACCTTCAGTGCACAGGTACAGCCAACACTGACTGCATAAAATGCTAAATAAAAAGTTTCAGAGTGCATACTGACAGGTTTCTTTCAGAAGTGTGCAAGACCCCTTAGACACAATGCCAGTTAAAACAAAAAGGATGAAGTGCCCAACTATCAGCTGTGTAAGCAAGAGAAAGCATGGCAGTAGATGCCATAGTTAAATCTCCCTTTTTAACTGCCCCTGAATAACAAACTCTTTTAATGTATACAATGAAATCTTGTTTGGTGCCTCCCCCCCCTTTCTAAATTTGGTCCAATAAATGACTAATATTAAATGCAAAAATCAAAGTGAGTTGCGGTTGTTACTGTTTTATGGATCTATTCTTGTTGCCCTCCACTTATCTCTCACGGCTCATTTATTAAACATTTGTGTTCGGTGCCTTGTTTATTCCTCTTATACAGTACTATGAGCCATGTGAGGTAACTGCGAGGTCAATAATAATACATTCATAAAACAGTAATAGTCGCAACTCAGTTTGCTTTTTGCATTTATTGTTGATATTGTTCATTTACTACAAGTGTAAATCAGTCGACTGGCTACAGTGCATTTGTTGTATATTGTAGATGTGACCACTGTATGAATTCGAATGAATGCTATATTTGACATCAATCAGGTGGTAAAAAAATGGACCTTAAGGTGAACTCAGAGATGTGGGCTGAAGACTTTTTTTGCATTTTATCATCCTTTGCCATATCCTCAAACAAACAGAACCATTTAAAAAAGAATCGGGGGGCACAAAGAAACCAGCTGTCATGCACACATAATAATAAAACTAGCTGTCAAGCAAGTCTGAAAGCATTCAGGCAGGCATGAAAGCACAGAAGAACTGTACTGGGACTACTTTGTAACAAATTCATTTAAAATTATTCATGCTACTTTTTTTATGTAACTCAGTGATATTTATGAATTGTTTTATAAAAAACTTCTGAAATAGCCCATTTTCTAAGCGCAATAATACCCTCCAGGTTGGGTGGTATGGGCAATACCAGACCTTCCAGGGGCTATAAGGCCCTCCGCTTGTGGTGTTGGGCCTCACCATGCCCCTGGGTGGTCCAGTATTGCCCAATACGCCCACACTGTTGGGTATTATTGCTTGCTTAGATAGGCCAATTTTACTAATCTTTAACAATACATATCTCAGAAACAGTTTGGTCTTTTTACTTGAAGTTTGGAGTGTATTTACAACATGTTCTGTAGATGTAAATTATGGTGTATAGTATATGTGTCAGAAAATGTATTTTTTTGCAGAGATATTGCATGGCACAGTTTACATTCTGTGGACAGCGTTTTGCATTGTGGTGGTGGCTTTAAATTATTAGAATACCTAGCCTTAGTGTCATGGTTGTAGTTTTCAGTCATTGTGTCTGTTAAATGTCAACAAGTGCGGAACTCTGGTATCCTGACGAATGAAAATCTCAAACTTTAAATTGTTATATCTCAGACACGGTTTGGCTTTTTACATTGAAATTTGGAGGGTCTTGACGGCATGTCCTGTAGATGTCAATTATTGTATTTAGGTGTTGCAAAATTACTTTTCTGCAGAGATGTTGTGTCACGTGCTTTACATTTTGTGTATAGAGTTTTTCATTGTGGTACTGCATTCAGATTTATAGGGTACCATGTGTTACTGTCATGGAGATAGTTTCACTGCTTATGTGTCTGAGATGTAAACAGGTGGTCAATTATGCCACTCTCATGACTAAGCAATGCATGTCATATTCAGAAGTTGTATTCTTATCTTATGGAGACATTTACACATTGGTTTGGGCCCAGGCTCCCACCAACTTCAGCAACTTCTTAGTTTTTATTCTTTTTTCAAAAAGTAAGGAAATTCTATGCAAAAAACTGCGCTAGCACCTCATTTGGGGTTAAAGCACAAAAAGTCAGGAAATTAAAAATCTTTAGGGTTGCCCCCTGGACCTGCCAATCATCCCAAAATTGACAGATGACAGGGTGTGTCATTAATGCATCAGTTAGGGTTCTTCTACAGTGACAAAAGTGAGGACATTTGATTTTAGGGTTCCCAACCCTTGCACCCCACCCCCACCAACAGGCATTGGAGTGTGCATTGGGGTCCTCAGTCCTAACTCTCACCCCATCCCTTGTGTAAACAAGCTGAGGTGGTGCAGTGTAGGAGAAAGGGGTGAGAGTTAGGGCTGACAACCCCAATGCACACCCTGATGCCTGTTGGTGGGGGTGGGGTGCAGGGTGGAATGCAAGGGGTGAGAACCCTGAAATTGAATTTCTTCACTTTTGTCTCTGTAGAAGAACCCTAACTGATGCATTAATTAAGTTTTTTTGCATAGTTTCCTTACTTTTTAAGAAAGAATAGAAAAGTAGAAAGTTGTGCAAGTTGGTGGGAGTGCAGGGCCCTTTAGGACCCATGCTCCCACCAACTTGTAAGTGTCGGGCCACATTACACACCCAATGACTAAAAAGTACATTGACAACAGCAAGGCCAGCCACCAAACAAATGTTAATCTAGTAGAAGGATAGAAAACACTGCCCACAAAACAAAAAATGTGCCACACAACATCTCCGCAAAAAATATATTATCTGACATGTACAGAACATGCCGTCAACACCCTCCATATTTCAAGTAAAAAGTCCAAACCGTGTCCAAGATATAACATGTCAATATTTGAAATTTTCATTCATCAGAGTGACACAGTTTCGCACCTGTTGACATTTAATGCACACAATGACTGAAAAATACATCCATGACACTAAGGCTAGGCACCCTATCAATTTCAAGCCACCAGCACAACCCAAATCACTGTCCGCAACACGTAAAGTGCGTCATGCAATATCTCAGCAAAAAAAAGTTTCAGCCGATGCATAAACACCATAACTCACATCTACAGGACATGCTGTAAACACCCTCCAAATTTCAAGTAAAAAGACCAACCGTTTCCAAGATATTCAATGTTAAAGATTGGTAAAATTTCCCTATCTATTGTATTATAAAAAATCTGGCCACCTTGTTCCCCCCCTCGTGATCAAAGATGGCGATCAAAGAATCTCACAATCAAAAAAATTGCAGGCTCGCGATCAAAGGATTTGCAGGCTCATGAACAAAGAATAAAAAATGCAATAAATAAAAAATTTGAAGTAATTGCAGTAAACCACTGCCATGGTTCAACAGAACAAAGCCCCCTGAGCAAAACCCACCCTCATTTGACTTCCTAGGGCACCCCTGGGCTGAGAAAATAGATTTTTTAATCTGGTCATCTTGTCACTCACTCGCGATGTACGATCATAATCAAAGAATCTCTTGATCAAAGAATTTGCAGGCTCGTGATCAAAGAGTTTGCAGGGTCATGACCGAAGAATCAAAACTGTTTTAATTTTAAAAATTTAAAGAATTGCGGTAAACCACCAACATGGTTTGCCAGAACCAAGCCCCCTGATTAAAACCCACCCTCATTTGTCTTCCTAGGACACCCCATGGCTAAGAAAATTGATTTTTAATCTGACCATCTCGTCCATCGCTCCTGATGCACGATCGCGATCAAAGAATCTCTCAATCAAAGAATTTGCAGGCTCGTGATCAAAGAAATTGCATGCTCACAAACAAAGATAAAGGGATGAGATAGCCAGATTTAAAAAAATATTTTCTCAGCCCAGGGGTGCCCTAGAAAATCAAATGATGGTGGGTTTTGCTCAGGGGGCTTCGTTCTGCCCAGTCTGAATAAAATAAATAATGTTTTCAATATCCTTGGTAGTATAGCGGCCCCCCCCATGTGCATTTAACAAAGAATGTTGTCCATATCCCTGGTAGTCTAGCGGCACCCCCCAATGTGTATTTAATAAATAATGTTTTTATATCCCTAGTAGTCTAGCGGCCCCCCAATGTGCATTAAATTAATAATGCTCTTCATGTCCCTGGTAGTCTAGTGGCCCCTCCGATCTGTATAAAATTTATATTGTTGTCCATATCCCTGGTAGTCTAGCGGCCCCCCATATCATCATAAAATACAATACGATCACCAATTCCTTCATAGTCCAGTGGCCCCCCATCCAGCCATGTCAGTCCACCCAGCACCCCCCACCCATCCTCAGCCGGTGACTGGCACAGTCCACCTCTCACCTCCATGGTCAGCTCCAGATTGTGTGTATTACCAGTGCTACTGCAAAGAGGCACTCAGAAATTTCTGAGCACCTCTTTCCTTTTTTTTTTTTTTGAAATTCTCTTTTTATTGATTTCCAACTGTTATTACATCAGTATGACAAATATCATCTGAACATGATACAAAAATTCAATACAACACGGACATAAACCATTAGGTAAAAACCAGAAGAAGAAAAAATAAAATAAAGAACCAAGGAAAACAACAAAACAAGAAAAACAAACCCCCTTCCCCCCCACAATGAAGGTGTCACCACTGAAGAAGAGAGAAGGGAAGGCTAACTCAAGTAATTGAGTTATTATAAATGTGCTTAATCCGGAGTGCAGACCAGATAAATCCGGACTAAACAATCTAGTGGAGCGAGAGGTTTTGGAATTAGTTTAGAGGAAATAGAAGAGGGTGTCGGGGGGGCTCAGAAAAGGAAAGAGTATTCTTTCTCACTCAATTGCTCTAGGAGCCATGGGATATCAGTCAGTGGAGATACAGAGCATATAACTTGCCCCATTTTCTCTGGAAGGCCACCGGAGAGGATCTAATATTAGCAATCAATTTCTCAATTTTAAAACATTGAGACATTTCTTCCACCCAGTCTAAGTATGAAATCTCAAGGTTATCTGTCCAGTGTCGGAGCACTAATCTCTTAACCGCCATAGAAATAAGAGCCATATGGTATTTTCTTTCCCTAACATTGATGCCTGTATAATCCCCCAGAATACAGACCTCTACTGTAAAAAGGTCTTTCAGACCCAGTATAGGGTCCAAGCTGTCCTCAATGGCCTTCCAGAGAGGGGCAATCTTAGAGCAGTACCAGAAAATGTGAGGAAGGTTACCCTGTGCTTTCCCACACCTGAAACAATTTGGGGGGATGGAGCGGTCAAATTTCGATTTCAGCACTGGTGTAATGTACATGTTGTTGACTATAAAGTATTGGATCAGCCTGTTCTTATCTAAGGTATTGTACGTGTACAAATCCTTCCAGATTTGACCCCATACGGGCAAGAAGCCTGAGGGGGGTAAGGACCAGGAATTAGAGCCAGTTAAGGGGGTGGGAAAAGTAAGCTTCAGAAGGTAAATGTACAGCTTAGACACTCCATGGGGTCTGACCGCACAACTTTTGACCTCCGTTAACAACAGTTTAACAGTTGAGGGAGGTATTACTGTCCCAAACTCTTTGTCGACCAGATGCTTTAGTTGGTATATCTTGAAAAGGGCGCTGGTGGGGATGTTCAGAACTAACAAAAGGTCAGCTATTGAGCCGTGCCTACCCTGCACATAGAAATCCTCAACTGAAAGCCCTTTTATTTGTGGTAACCACTTAGGAGCTAACGGTTTGGTCCCTATTTTAATATTGGGATTACACGTCAATGGCTGACCAGGATCATTAGTATATCTGATTTTGGCAGTGGAATAGAGTTGATTAAGTACTTTAACTGTGGTGCCTACTGGAGAATCCCGAATCTCTCTGGGGAGAGATACAAAGCGACAATAAAAAAGACTAGTGGGGTCTATATTGTGCTGTTTGATAAGGTCGAGGTCCAGACTCAACCATAGGGGGGAGTAAGTATCCTCCATTCCCCCTAACCATTTTCCAGCTTTGACTAGGTGACTAGACCAGTAATAGAATTCAAAATTAGGCAGTCGAAGGCCCCCCATATCTTTAGGCAGACATAGTTTATAAAAAGCTCGCCTTGGAGGTTTATGGTTCCATATAAAATCAATCAGGGTCGAATGGACCTTTTTAAAAAAAGATTTAGGTAGCCAGGTATCCAGAAGATTCAGGGGGTAAAAGAGACAGGGTAGGACGTTCATTTTAATGATGCTTATCCGGGCCCCTACTGATAATGGTAGTTTACCCCATCTTTGCAAATCAGAATTAATTCTATCTAATAGATCTTCTAGATTAAGCTTCTTAACTAGAGTGGGTCACGTGCCAAATAAATACCAAGGTATTTTAAATGAGATGGGGTCCACTTCATACCCAGGTGGGAGACAGAGGCCTAGGTAAGGTGCATATTAAGGGGGAAGATCTCAGTCTTTGCCAGGTTGAGCTTGTAATTGGATATTTCCCCAAATTGTGCTATTATTCCCATTACCACCCGTAGGGAGTCGGCCGGGTTGGCTAGTTGCAAAAGGATGTCGTCCACATACACTGAAATCTTGGAAATCTGATGGAAAACGGGGCATCCCTGGATCCCTGGAGCAGTTTTAAGGCTAAGCAACAGGGGTTCCAGGTAAAGGTTGAAGAGGAACGGGGGATAGGGGGCAACCCTGTCGGGTGCCAGAAAGCAGTTGGATGGAGGATGAAAGAATCCCGTTGCAATAAATCTTTGCCGTGGGGGACTTATATAATGTTTTCACCCATCGCATGAACCCTTCCGGGAAACCAAACCTGGTCATAGTGCACCATAAAAACTCCCAGTTGACTCGGTTGAATGCTTCCTCCGCGTCCAGAGCTACCAGCGCCATAGGGACCTGGGAAGTTTGAGCTGCCCCAAAAATGTGTGAGAAAGCGATCTGATATGGTCTGCCACAGACCTGCCCTGTACAAATCCCACTTGTTCACTGCTCAAGAGTGGGGTCCATACCTGTTTAATCCGGGAAGCCAAAATCTTGGACAAAATTTTAATATCACAATTGAGCAGTGAAATAGGTCTATAGTTGGTCGGGTTCAGAGATGGCTTTGCTGACTTGGGAATCAGAATAATAATAGCCTCCAGCAAGGATGGGTCCAATGTATCAGCTGATAAAATATAATTATACAATTCCAGAATTATAGGGGCCAAATCTTGGCAAAAGACCTTATAAAAGTTGGTGGGAAACCCATCGGGTCCAGGAGCTTTGTCTAGTGAGAGACTATGAATGGCCTGTTCCACCTCCCCCTGGGATAAGGGCAAAGAAAGAGAGGCGATTTGATCCTCCGAGAGGTGAGGGAGTACCAGTGACCGGAAAAATTTTTCTAGATCTGACTGAGAAGAGGGGGATGCCTTGGTGCTATATAAATTCTGGTAGAATTCTTTAAAGATTGCCACAATGTCCCTAGGCTCTGTTTTAATAGACCCGTCATGATCTTCTAAAGCTGGAATTAATCTAGAGTTCTCTGTTTCTTTAAGCTTCAATGCCAAGAGCCTACTCGGTCTCTCTCCTTGATCTAAATATTTAGCCTTGGTTCTCAGTAGAGCAAACTCCGTCTTTTCCCAAATTAGCCCTTCGTACTCGTTTTTAAGTTTGTGCAGTTGTTCTAAATTGATCAACGAATTAGAAGTGGCCAGAGAATCCTCTGCTGCTTTGATCTGACTTGAAAGGGAAATGAGATTTTGAGACCTGAGTTTCTTCCTTCTGGAGGAGATCTTAATAAGTTCTCCCCTCAGGAAGCACTTTAGCGAGCACCAAAGGATGTCCATCCTGGCCACTGAGCCCCGGTTGATGTCCAAATAGTCTCTGATAAGAGATCTGATCTGGATAAGGGATTGCTCTTCCTTTAGTATCTGGGTATTAAGTTTCCAAATCGTATCGCGTTGTATTAGAGACAGGGGAGTAAGACTGAACCTGACTTACTCGTGATCGGAAATTACTATGGGTTCAATACCTGCCGAGGGAACTTTGGTCATAAGAGAGGTAGATATTAAAAAATAATCTAACCGTGACCAGGAATTATGAGGCGGGGAAAAAAAGGTGTAACTTTTATTGGAGGGGTGAAGGTCCTCCAGGGATCTACTAGGCCCAACATACTGCCCATATCTCTCAACGCCAATTGTGTGGAAGTAGCGCCTTAATGGTCTGAGGGTTTTATCCAGCTCCTGAGTTGGAGCTATATTCCAATCTCCTCCTAGTATCAAGGGGGATGGCAAAAAGGAACTGAGCTTGTCAATTAACTGCATGACAAAGCTGACATTCCCACCAACTGGACCATATACTGAACCTAGGACTATGGGAGAATTATAAAGAGAACCAAGCACCAGTATATATCTACCTTCTGGATCTCGAGTGACCTTAGACGGACTGAAGGGTATGTTTTCCTTTATCATGATAGCAACTCCCCTTGCCTCCAAGGAATCTCCGGCCACAAAAATTTGGGAGAAGCCCCTGACTTTCAGTGTACTACTTTCAGCCACCGTAATGTGGGTTTTTTGTAAATATAGAATGTCAGCTCCCAATACCGAACAATTAAGCAGGACACGGGATCTCTTCTTAACATCTCTAATCCCTCTCACATTCCAGCTGATCAATTTAATTGTACCACTAGCCATACTCTAAGATCCAAAGTAGTTCCAAACAAGTTAACCCCTGTGATCCCTTCTCACTTCATACAGTGGTGACACCCCCAAACCACCGCCCCAACATACCTCCGAATGTCTTTCCTGCTAAAGAGGGAAAAGACAGGACTGGTAGTACTAAGGGACCACCAAAACTTGATACTAAAGCCGAGTTGCATACAATGAACAAAGTTAGGTGGCAGTTCCCACAAAATACAGCTGATACATCTGTGAACAATACCCCCCAACCCCACTGTAACATTGAGAAATGAACATTACAAACCAAATTCCAAATATGAGCAACCAGAACCTCCAAAACAGCCTGAACATTCCAATACCCTTCTCTACCCCAGGGTACCCCAGGTCACCCCTCATAGTACTCCTATCCAACAAAACATCTGGATTAAGGTCCCAAGACCAAACAACCAACCCCCCAACTATGAGGAGAACAGTATATGTTACCAGAATATTCCTTAGGGGTACCCAAAAACTCCCTGCTAGGTCGCAAGGCATGGCACTAGACTTGTCCTGCCTGTGAGCCTTCCTGCCCCCCCCTTCCGGTAACCAAAAGGCACCATCTCAATTTTAAAGGGTGCCGAGTCAACTCTCCAGTCCAGAAAAAAATAAGGCAGACAACAGTACCTGGGAGTTGATATGTGAGCCTCTGTCCTCTCGATCCAGCTCGATTAGGGTCCGGAAAAATTAGGAGGAAATCACATGGGGACCAAAAAAACCCTGAGGACCAAATCGGTCCGACCGTAAATAGGTCCTCCGGGAACTGCGCCCATATTCGACCGTTCCCCCTAGTGGATCGAGAGGCAAGGACGCGTCGGGGCTCAGAAACAGGCCGACTAGGCCACTCGGCCTCCTACTACTAGGCCTTCCACCACGAGGGTCCCGGGAGGCCCACCCCATGAAAAAGGAGGCAGGCACCCCAGGAGCACCGCCACCCATCGGAACTTCAACAATGTATAAGGCAGAAAACGTCCTCCAGCTAAGATCTAGAGGTTAGGAAACAGGAAATAAACTATGCAAAACTCTAATTGCTGCAGTCGTCTCTCAGTCCACCATTATTTACAATCCAGGCTATCATTTTACAGTCATTTCGCAGAGAGTCCCTTAAACAGGTCAGGGAGCAATTTGGATAGTTCAGCCATCGCCTCCTCAGGGGTATCATAGGAGTACCAGACACCATCCACCTGGACCAACAGTTTTGCGGGGTAATTCATCTGAAAGGCTTTCCCAGCCGCAATCAGCTTGCTCACAACGGAATGAAATGCAGCATGCTTTTGACGGACCTCTCTAGGTAGATCTTGGGTGATCCTCAATTTAGCCCCACTCCACAAGACGGATTCCAGTTGTTTAACTTTAGTGAGAACATGTTGCCGGTCCAGGTAGCTCAAGAACTTGATAATTAGGGGTCTGGGGGGGCATTTGGAGGAGACCTGGGTCTGAGGGATCTGTGGGCCCTTTCTATATGGTATTGTTGGTGGACAGGCGAGGGACCCACCACCTTATTAAGAAATTGTTGGATGAATTTTATGGTGTCTCCCCCTTCTTCCATCTCTGGAAGCCCCAGGATTAATACATTGTTCCTTTGACTTCGCCCCTCTAGATCTTCAGTTTTCAATTGAAGCTTTTGGATTTGCTGGCGAAGCTTAATAATTTCAGGGTCTACTTTCTGTTGCCATCTCTCCACTGATCCTATTCTGGTTTCTGAATCCCCCACTCTTCTCGAGAGGTCTGCATAATCTTACCTCATTGATTTAATTTCTTTTGAGATCTCTTGCAGGGTATCTTTAAATGGGGAAAGCTCTTCTAAGAAACGCTCTTCTGTTAAGGTAGTACCCATTGCAACATTAAGACCTCCACCATTTGAATGTTTAGTGGTTGAAGAGGGATTGGATCCAGAGTTTTTGGCTTTCTTCGAAGCTTTTTCTGGTGTTGTAGGTGGGGTGTGCCTGACTCCTGAGGCCTTCATTTCAGTGTCTGTCATCGTGAACTTTTAGCAGGCAATCTACACCCCGATCTAAGCACACAGAAGACTCCTGGTGTAGTTTGGGTGTTTAGACCTCGTTTAGTGATGAATTAATAGCTTTAGCTCTTCGAGAATTAAAGTTTGAGAGGGGGAATAGCGGGAGCTCCAAAGCAAGCAGCCTCTCAGCACCACTGCATCCCATGACTCCTGAGCATCTCTTTCCATTAGCACTGCTAATACACACAGTCGGTGGCTGGCTGTGGAGGTGAGAGGTGGGCTGTGCCAATCTCCGGCTGGGAACAGGTGTAGGGGTTGCTGGGTGGACACAGTACAGCTGGTGGGGAGCCACTAGGCCGAACAGGGAGTGGTGATCATAATGTATTTTATGATGATCGGGGGGCACTAGACTACCAGGGATTATTTTTTTTTATACAGATTGGGGGGCCACTAGACTACAAGGGATATTGAAAACATTATTTATTTAGATCAGATTGGGCAGAACAAAGCCCCTGAACAACACTCACCCTCATTTAACTTCCTAGGGCACCCCTGGGCTGAGAAAATTGATTTTTAAATCTGGCCATCTCATCCCTCGCTCGCAATGCATGATCGCGATCAAAGAATCTTGTGATCAAAGAATTTGCAGGCTCGCAATCAAAGATCATTAGCGAGCCATGAATTAAGCTTTTTAAAGCTTATAACTCTAATTTTGACTGATTTGGATGAAAGCAAAGGTATGGCTCGATAGATAGGAGTCCCCTGAGTAAAACCCATCCAAGTTTTACTTCAGAAGTGACCACTGAGCTGAGATATTTGTGTTTTTCCAATCAGAAATTTAAAAACAAGATGGCGGACCTCGCAATCAAAGAATTTTTAAAATTCCCAGGGACAAATATTCTTGAACCACAAGGCTGCAAATTCTTTGATCTCCAGGCGGGACGAGATGGCCAGAACCCCATTCTTTGTTCACAAAACATACATGCAAATTTTCCCATTGACTTATAATGGGAACTTAAAAGTGGAATGACTTTTGAATGCCTTAATATTTTTCCACCAAATGAAAAGCGGCACGTTCAGCCACCAAAGCTCTTTCAAATGAGCCATCTTGCAGAGTGGCATGCCTCACAACGGCCATGCAGGACCACATCCAAAATCCCAAAAGCTGCCTCCAAAAATGGATAATTTTGCATTATTCAGCGTTTTTGTATGCAAAGACCATAGACCTGATCAAAATGCAATTTGGCATATCAAGAGATTTCCCATGCCCCACTTCGCATACCAAATTTCAGGCAAATCTGTTGAACATTATTAAATCGCATAATTTTGCGTTTAACATGGAAGTGGCAACTGAACCCTAAGGATAGTG
The DNA here is from genome assembly GCA_016271365.2 of Neoceratodus forsteri. Taxonomy (NCBI): domain Eukaryota; kingdom Metazoa; phylum Chordata; order Ceratodontiformes; family Ceratodontidae; genus Neoceratodus; species Neoceratodus forsteri. Next base: position 807,442,056 of record CM057449.1, on the reverse strand, counting down.
GTGCGACAGCGCCACTATTGTGTGTGTGTGTGTGTGTGTGTATATATATATATATATATATAGATAGATATATGTATGACAGGGAGAGAACTGAAGAAAAGAGAAAGGGAGCAGAATCGTAATATAAGAAATGAGAATTTAAATTCCCATATAGCTAGGCATTTTAGAACAGCAGGACATACAATTCCAACTTTGAGAGTTTTTGGTATTGAGAAAGTGATTCTAAGGTGCAGAGGAGGCAACTTAGAATAGAAATTGTTCAGTGCCAGCTCACCTGTGCGGCAAGGCTTCCATCTGTAGTGCCAACATCTTGGGTTGGGGGACTGACCCGGAAGTCAGAGGGCTGCCCAGGGGGAGAAGAATTGAGCATCCCATGGACTGCTCTCATTTTTCAAGGGGGAGGAGGGGAGAGCATCTGGTGAAATGAGAACCCCTGGCAGAGGCCGGGGGTCCCACATGGCTGGCACCACATGCAATGGGGGGTGGGGTAGATGCGGGTGTCAGGAGGTCTAAACCTCACTCTCAGGTTCTTGGCAATATTGGGAATGCAAGGAATCACAAAGACATTGCATACAAGTAATAAACTTGTTTATTACTATCAAAAGGATAAATCACAGTTGCACTAAGCAGTTCTTACCAATACGAACTGGGAGCCAATGCTAAGCATTCCCTATACCTCGAGGTTTCTTCGTGTCTCTTGGGGTCTCTGAGGTATAAGACTCAGTGTTTCATATTATATACCTATGATAATTACTATGGTTACTGTAAGATAGAAACATTTCTAGTTACAGAGATGAGCCCTACTGACTAAATTAGAGGTGGCTCCATAGTCCAAGATAACATTATATAATTCTGTAGTAGTCATCAGCTTGTGAAACAAAAGAGTACATTATACAGAGTCTTACATAACTCAGTGTAGTAGTACAAATCACCAAAAGGTGGCAATGCTGACTTATATAGCATAATCATTACAAGGACACAGATATCTTAATGTCTTACGAGTAAGAAATCCACAGAAAATACATAGGAAATATATATATATATATATATATATATATATATATATATATATATATATATATATATATATAGACAAGCAAAGTGTATTACAATAATATGCATACATATCCTGACATCTTTCCTTTTATGGTAGATGCCCTTAGTCCTATATGTTAGTATAACATATGCCTAAACACTAGTTGTCTACAGTGTACCTCTGGGGGTACCAATCAGGGTGCAGGAACGTCATGTAACATTCCCTCCCTTGTTGCCTCCAAGGGCAACACAGTCAAATCTAGGGAAAGGTCAGGAAGCAGGGGCCATTTACAAACCCAACGAGCAAGCTTTGTAAAGGAACTCCAGCTGCTCACGGTGTTGGAGCAGTGTGCGCCTTAGGCAGCATAGCATAATAATCAAGAAAAAGATCAAAAATGCTTGTATAATAACAACACCTTTAAAAGTAATTTCTAACCAAGTGTTAGTTAATGCATCATTCATATCACCATCATTAATTAATGAAAGGATAGCTTCATTAACTTTGGTCATATTATTGCTGTTATGGATGAGGTGGGTGTCTTTTCTTTCTAAAAGTGATTTTAATGTAAGTGACAGTGGTTCTATGTGCACATTAAAATATGGTAGATATTTAGAAAGTGTGAGCAGATACTCAAGGTTACCATCAATGATGTCCACATCCACTAGGGGGATGAGGGTAATAATGGTATGTCCAATGACAGACTGCTGATGAGGGACAAAACAGAAGTTGGGGTTATCAATAACACATGTCTCACTTCCGTATGTGTAACTTTTATAATTAGTGACCATGCAATATTTGCCATCAGAATTATATTGCATTTTAACAGTAGGAAGGCGCCACTTTTGCAACTGTACTGGGCAGGTGTAGGTCATCTTGGAAATCCATGTTGACAGGTGATGAACCTCCTCTCGATAAGATTGGAGAAGTTTATCTGGAGCCAATGTTGAGTAGGAAAAATCTGTGCCATTAGTGCTGATGTCATCGTCCATGGAAAAAGTCCAGTCTATACTATCTGGAGAATAACCACATTCCGGTTTAATAACATCAAATACATCACATAGACACAAGTATATATATTGTTTCTTTGCACAGCAGTCAGTGTGCAGAGTGACTCAGGTGCCCAGGAAAGGATGGTAGACCAGTAGAGGAGGTAAGTCCAAGCATTCTCTGTAGATGTTGTCATCAAGGTGCCAAATTGAATGTACAGCACTAAGCTTGTCAAACAAAGCTGTAGTGGGATCAAAGCATGGTAAAGAGACAGTAAAAGAAATAAACATAGTATCTCTGATAGAACATTTCTTAGAAGTAAAACATGGACCAGTATTAGGGTGCCAGGTCACAAAACCCAGATACCTAGCTGTAGATAGAGGCATAGTTAGAGATTGTTGCCTACGCATAGTGATACAGCTATGGGTTTTACATTGTGGACAATACCATTTGGAAAAATGCCTGTCATGTATTATATCAGGGATTCTTCCAGATTCTAGATCGTGGAAGAGATTGTTGATGGTAATGATAATGTATGAGCCATAGGCTGAACAGAGAATTTCTCTAGCAACATATTGTTCATCTGCTTCTTTGTTGTTCTGTGCAATGAGTATGTTAATCTTCTCTTTGGAGTCAGTAAATGCCTTAGCAATGTCATGCATATTGTAAACAGTGAATCTTTCTTCCTGACTAAGGCCATCCACACCATGCAATAATGGGGGTAGTATATTATACTCCAAACCAGTTTGAAATTTGGCTGAATGAGATTTGATAGCAGCAATGTCTGCCTTATTCCAAATAGACATAGCCATAACAAAGAGACCTGTGACAGTGCCTGTTGCACCAGTGAAATCAGAACTATCAACCACACGTGTATTACATTTATGACTTTGATCATCAGGATTGGGTTTTCTCCTGAAGTTGCCTCTATGCTCAGTGGTATATACCCGGCAGTAGGGTCTTGAGTACAAATCTGAAATGCTGTTAGACTATCAAGAAATAATGTACTACAAAATGCTGCAGTGTTAGTATTATGACACATACCAAACTCTTTCATATTCCAGTAAGTAAGATTAGACAAGACAGGTATATGCATAAATTGTAAGTTGTTAATAAGGGAACCAGGTAATGCAGTGGCTGTTAGACCACTATGGGGACAAGAGGTGTGCTTTGGATATTCCAAAAGCTGTTTATCAGTGGGTGGTAGTACAGAGAGGTACATGGCAGCAGATGCCATGTTGTGTACAGCACAAAATGTTCGAGCAGATTCCTTAGACAAAGAATTACAATATGAAGGATCAATCAAAGCAGTAATATTGTATAAACCAGAATGTCTAAGAGCAGTTCGTAGCAAGGACAGAGAACCATTTGGGGATAATTTAGCATTAGGCCAACCCTGGAATATTCTCTTGGAGATTTTGGCCACAGGGAGTATTTGTCCTTGTGATGTGGTTTGCCACTCAGTTTGTAGGGTAGATTTATCAGGAGCAACAATTGAGGCAGTTTGTAAGGAGGTCTAAACCTCACTCTCAGGTTCTGGGCAATATTGGGAATGCAAGGAATCACAAAGGCATTGCTTAAGAGTAATAAACTTGTTTATTACTACCAACAGGATAAATCACAGTTGCCCTAAGCAGTTCTTGCCAATATGAACCGGGAGCCAATGCTAAGCATTCCCTATACCTCAAGGTTTCTTCATGTCTCTTGGGGTCTCTGAGGTATAAGACTCAGTGACTCACATTATATACCTATGATAATTACTATGGTTACTGTAAGATAGAAACATTTCTAGTTACAGAGATGAGCCCTATTGGATAAATTAGAGATGGCTCCACGGTCCAAGATAACATTATACAATTTTGTAGTAGTCATCAGTTTGTGAAACAAAAGAGTACATTATACAGAGTCTTCAATAACTCAGTGTAGTAGTACAAATCACCAAAAGGTGTCAATGCCGACTTATATATCATAATCATTACAAGAACACAGATGTCCTAACATCTTACAAGTAAGAAATACACAGAAAATACATAGGAATAATATATGTATTAGCAAGCAAAGTGTATTACAATAATATGTGTACATATCCTGACATCTACTTTTATATGGTAGATGCCCTTAGCCCTATATGTTAGTATAACATATGCCTAAGCACTAGCTGTCTACGGTGTACCTCTGGGGGTACCAATCAGGGTGCAGGGACCTCCCGTAACATTTATGTCATTGCACATCCCTGCCCCCAGGGGAAAAACGTTCAATAAATGTTGTCGGCCACTAATGATGGCCCCGCCTCCATTCTACATGCAGACCAAAGTCCTCCAGGGGAGGGGTCCCACTCCCATGACCTCACCCTGAGGGCGAGCCAGTGCTTCATGACCAGAGTTTCCATGGAGGGGTCACCTTCCTGGCAGCCTCGTCCAGGGAGGGAAGCCTGGAGATGGGGGGAGTGGCGGGCAGTGCAGGCGACTGGAACCCTGGGCTGGGAACAAAAAAAAAAAGAATAGAAGTTCTCATGAGAGAAGCTTTTTACAATGATCTAGACAGATCAACTGATAAGAGGTATGGACTGAACAGAGAAGCAGACTGGCTTCCAATTATTTAGTGTCTGTTTTATTTCATAGGTCCACTCCTAATCTTTTCATGGGTCCTGATGGGTACCTCTGACCTCCTGTAACCTCCTGTGGGCTTAATTTATGGATGCAGAGTATTTATTTTTATGTTGTCTTGTGCAAACGCAAGCAACATCTTGTGGTAATAGGAGAACTACAGAGGTGTGTCAGTGTTGGTGAATGCAGGGCATGCTTTAGTAGGTGTGTCCCTCATTCACCAATTAGCCAGCATTCTAGTGGTGACACAAGTGTTATGCAAAGTGCCACCAACTTGAGAGAAATGTGCCGCTGCAAACAGAGACAAGCTCATCATGCAGAAAGCACAGATGACACATCTTCTATACATGCCTTTCCTGGTGAAACATTTCAATAAACATGGTGGCGAATCCTGCCGTCCGCCACACAATCCCAAAAGAAAGTCGACATTGGGGGTGCAATCCACATGTTGGCATGTCCACCCTGCCACATTATGTGGGGAAAACTGGGAGCCCACCGCAGTGTGCGTTCGCTCACAGAAAGCCAACCACATCAGCATGTTCATCCCCCCTCCCCACTGTCATTGTGTTTTACACTGGGAGCCCACCCCAGTGTGGTCAACATACTTCCCCAAAAGTCATGGGGCACGCTGGGAGCCCACCTCAGTATGTTCATTTGTTTTATTTCATTTGTGAAGAAAGAAAACTGTCCCTCAGCACTGCATCTGCTTTTCCTTTTTCTGTACCTGAAAAAAAGAAAACAGTCCATTGTCCATAGAACCCCCCTCCCCAACCCACACCCACCCTCTGTGCACCCCACCTCATCACACCCCCCTCACCCCATACTTACAACCAGAGATCCAGTGCTGCTCTCTTCAGTGGAGCGGGAACACGTCTGGACTCTTCAAAGCTGAACTGCAAAACAAAGAAGTGCTGGTAAGCTGTATAATGGCATCAGTGGGGGGTTTCAACTTAGGTGGATATCTCAGCCATTCTTTTTGAATTTTGGCTCCAAATTTTCAACATGGGGTTCTTGGGACCCCACATCATGAAAACATGCACAGTCATCTCATTTTTCTGTCTCAAAAGGTGAGTTTGCGGTCGCTGTATGAAATCACCTTTTGGGATCAAGTAACAAAATTACAGTACCACTGTTCATGAGGTGGGGTCCCAAAAAGCCTATGTTACAAATGTGGTGAAAACATTTGTAAAAAATTACTGAGTTATGAGTGTGCATTGCACAATTTCCACTAATGCTCTTAACTTCGAAAATTTTTAATATTTTCACTCCAGATTTTCAACATTGTCATTTTTTCACACCTCCTTATGAACAACACAGCTGTCATTTTTCACATCCTGCCCCAAATGTGTTTTCCCACATCTGGCACAGAATGGCGCTGTCACTGTGGGAAATCAACTTTTGGGACAAAGTAACAAAATCACAGTGCCACTGTTCATGAGCAGAGGTCCCAAAATGCCTATGTTGGAAATTTGGTTAAAAAAATATCCCCCAAATAATTGTGCTACGGTCATGCATTGCAGTTTCTATGCACGCTCATGACTTCACCAATTTTTCATACTTTCCCTCCAGATTTTCAACATCACCATTTTTTTTACACCTTCTTGTGAATGATACAGCTGTCATTTTTTACATCCTGACCAAAATGTGTTTTCGTACCTGTGACTGCAAATGGCACAGTCACTGTACAAAATCACCTTTCTGCTAACAAACTGATAGTGTCACTGTTCATGAGGTGGGGTCACAAAAAGCCCATGTTGAAAAATTGGAGTGAAAATACCAACAATGCCTGGGGAGTTAGGGTTTCCAACTGTAATGCCCCACCCTGTACAGACTGACAGGTGTCAGGGGTGTGACTTGGGATTGCTGGATGTAATGCTCATGCCATTACACCCCTACCCCATCCTGCTGCCAGTGATAGGCATTGAGGTGTTCCTTGGACTCTTCAGGCCCAAAGTTCACCCCATTCTCCTATACTGCATCCATCTCAATGTATTCCCTTATGGAATGGGTTGAGCGTTCGGCCCAAAGACCCCAAGGCACACCACGACACTTGTCAGTGTCTGCATGGTAGGGTGAGGTAAAATGACATTAGAGTTATGGCTGATGACCCAAAGGCACACCCAAATGCCTGACAGTCTCTGCAGGTGGGGTGGGTGGGTTGGCATCAGTTCAATACTTCACTGCCATTCTTATTATGCATCTGTCTGACTCCTGCACTACCAATGCCAATGCAAGCAAGACAACATTTGGCATTGACAAATGCTTGCTAATGTAGGCCCTGTAAGATTTACAATAAATTATATTGAAGTTAAAAGTGGCATGGCTAATAGCAATAATGAAACAGACTTTTAAACATGATTAACCATTTGACTCCCCCCCAGTATATTTAATTTGACTTCATTGATAAAATAGTTTATTTTTTCCCCTGTGCAACACAGACTTTTGTGATGTACTGTAGGTGGCTCTGTACCCAGGTCAGGAATGTATTTAATTACACTAAAAAAAGTCACAGGATTTGTTGTTTAGGTAACCATATTTACTCAGTGAGCAGTTCAGATTCAACACCCAATGTATTTTGAGTGCCAGTTGTACTGGATCAGGATCTTGAACTTAGGAATGTATTTAACTATAAGGATTTCTACAGGAGGAATGTCTTATTTTAGGTATACACATTTGATTAGTGAAGACTTTAGGCTCCCCGCTCAATGGATTTTGAGTACTGTTTCTATTTTAGACTGGATCAGGGATGTGAAGAGGAACTGACTTCATCATGATGCTCAAGCAAGGCGGGGGGGACAGTCTAGTGACGCCACCATGCTTGTGGGCATAACCTCTGATGGGATCCTATATAAACAAGCATACCGCATTGCTTGGAGCTCCTAGAGAGGTAAGGAGCCAGAAACAGAAAGATCGTCTTAAGGTATGACCACATTACAGTCTGAAATGATTAAGAATGGATGACTAGGTGTTTTATTATTGTTTGAGACAACCAATTTGTTGTTAGATAAAATGAGGTCCATTTAAGAGAAACAAAAGTTTGGGAAAGGGAAAGGTGTTGAAAAAGAAAGTACAGGACATGTACTGGAAATGTAAATGGTGCTTTAAACAGTGCAAATGTTTTTGTTTTTGTAAAAAGAAATGCAAAAAAAAAAAAAGAATCTGATGTACTGGCTAAGATGGAAGTCCAGAATGTTTACAAAAAACTCTGAAAGTTTTCTGAATAGTGCAAGTGTGTTTACTCTATTTTGGGTTTTTATAAAAAGAAATGTAGAAAGTTAATTTGAATATAAGTACTGGCTAAGTGTATCCATTTTATATATATATATATATATATATATATATATATATATATAAATAAATATATGTGTGTGTTACAGCATAATGAAATAGGGAAGGGATTGAAGGAATCTGAAATTTAAAGAAGTAAGAAGTATTACATCAGCTTTATATATGGGTCTGAATTATACATTTCACAATTTATAAATATATAAGAAGATTTAGAAACATGAATGTTCAAATTTCAACCCTTCATCCTATCTCTCCACTTCCCTCATTCCCATCCCACTTTTGTGTTTGAACATTAGAAAACATAACAAATGCACAAAGAACATTTAGAAAATTAATAGTAAGCCATAAGGTATATGGTTGGTTCAGGCTTTAACATAACTGGGTGTATAGTATTTCTGTTGTATTAAGGTACATACAAATATTGAATGTTTAATTATTTTAAACTTCAATTTAGAAACACCACCCTCCACCCTGAGGAAGGGGTACTGTGGACACCCTGAAACATACCTTACAGAAATGTAAGTGTGTTGTATACATATAGCATGCATGCCACATGCTTAATTGTGCAATGTTTGCATGAGGTTTGCATACACAAAGTGAACCTAAGCGAACCAGGTATGAAAAGCAAATCAGATTTGCATGCTGCAAGCTTGACAAGTGTGCAGCATGTAAGCTTGTGCAAGCATCTTCTAAAAATCACAAGTTTGCGTGTTGCATGCTTGACATGAGTGTAGCAGTTAAAATGGTGTGAACATCATTTAAAAATCACATAAGGTTCACATGTTGCACACATGCCATGAGTGCAGCAACTAAGTTTATGCAAATCTCGTAAAAAAAAATCAGTTTTTAGTTCTTATACTACTGCTAGCAATTAAAGTCATTAAAATACATTTTTCATTGATTTCCCATAAAAAGTAAACTCATTAATTCTGATCTTTTTGCAAGTTGTTTATTGAATTGTGATTTTTGTCAATAAATTGCTAGTATATGTAAAGCATTGTTTGCTTACTGCATTAAATGCCTAGGATATAGTCAGCCAACATCCCCCATCCCAGATGGATGCAGAGGGGCCTCTGTGTTGTGAAGCCTGACCTTTTTGTTTTGGGCCATGCAAATCCCCTTATGTATATTTAGTGCTACAAATGTGTTTCCACGTGACTGTTTTGACTCACTTGCTTTCCCTTTGTTATTCTCTATGGAGCATATATATTACAGCCATGCTCAACACTTTTTGTGCTGAATAGAGTTTTGGAAACATGCACCATACCTTACATTTTGTCACTTAAATGAGGGACATGGACTCTCAAAATGAGGGACCATGAGGGACACTAACCCTCATGATGATCAGAACACATCCTGGAACATGGAGATACAGTAACTCAGAAAACAGTGGAAACTAGTGTATCAAAATTAGCACCTGAGAATGAATTTCTAACTTAAAGCAGGGGTGCAATGTAGGTAGGGTGGGGGGAGTGCCCCCCCCCACACATTTGTGCCTAGGTTGTTCTTATGGTGTGGCAATAATGGCATTAAATTTGGATTTAATCTTTTGCACAATTAGTGCACACCTGGTCTGTGTGCGCTCGCACTGCAGATGCACTCCTGACTCGACTGAGTCTGTGTTGTCCAGTGTCTCCACCTATTACTGGTGGTGCCATCACACATGACATGGAGGAGTGCCAACCAAGCAAGAACACAAGTCAAGTGAGTGCAACACTGTCTTTCCTGCCACACAGTAGACAGGCTGTACACTACAGCTTGGAGGAGTCAGTAGGCACTGAACTCTCACTGGCAGTGTTGTGATGGCATATTTTTGTTGGTCTGCTCTTAGTGAGTATCTGTCTCCCCTGGTGGCTGAAGGGTCTCCCCTGGTGGCAGAGGGTGATCTAGAAGCTAACTCAAGACTAGACTACCTACTTACTCTACAAGGCTTGCCTCACAAAAAAACACAGCACAGGCCCTCCCCCCACAGCAGCATGCTAGGCCTAGCAGCAGCGATGACAGCAGTGTGGGTGGCCTTCACAGGCCTTGATCAGTACAGTATGACAGCAGCACTGGTAGCAGCCAAGCAAGAAGCAAGCAACACAGGTTGGGTGGGTTTGGTTGGTGAGGTGACTTTGTCACAGATCATGTTGGAGAGCTGGGATGGTCAGTTTTAGCATCCAGCTTCAAGCAGAAGGACAGAGGAGAAGCTGACTGAAAACTGGGCTGGTGGCACACTGGGCCAGGCCGCAGCTTCTGCCCAGATGGCCAGGTAAGTAAAAGTATTTATTTTTTTTTTTACAGGGGGATTGGAGAAGGAGGAAGGACTAAAATATTGATATGTTTTTTGCATCTCTGCACCTTTGAGTGTGTCATGATCCATATGGGTTGGGTATTGAATGGAATAGAGTCAGTGACAGAAATCAGGACAAGTATTTTTTGGGTGGGTAAACTTCAGCTGGGCTAAAAAAAATTGGTTAGTAACTAGATGGATGTAAGCCCACATCTAATCCACTGCTCTGGAGTATACACAGATGAATCCTATAAATTTAAATTTTTCCTATTTTGCATATCACTTTTCAGTCACAACAAATAAGTTTTAGCTTTTAGAGATGTTACAGAGATTCTGGAGCTAGTCCCCTAGGGAGTAACTAGCACCTGGCCTCTACTGGTTGTTGCCCCCTCCCCACTGAAACCTGAAATGGCACCCCTGCCATAAAATCTAAATTTACAGGACATCCTCTGTGTGAGCAGCATGTTTTCCATGAGGGATGAATGAGGAGCAGAGCAGTTTTCAGAGGTAAAATGAGGGCTGCCTCTTGAATTCAGGGACAGTTGAGCAGTATGGTATGCACAGACTATTGGAGCCCCACTATAGTCAGGGTTATTCCCTCCTCCCAGTGAAGCTGACATCCACATCCCCATGCTCAGGCACATTATGACATAGGGCAAGAGAGACTGCAGGGTTGTGCACCATTGAAATGAATGGGGTTATTTTTTATTACTATTTTATACATAATTGATGGAGAGTAGGAGATTAATAAAGGCCACCGCTCAACTAACAAGGGCCTTTTTAGTAGAACAGTAGCCTTCATTATTCTCCAACTTCCTGTCATTATGTATAAAAAAGTAACAAAAAATAACTTCATTCATTTCAAGGGGGTATGCCCCAGCACTCTGACCCATGGACATCATCTCTTAAAGACACCAGCCTCTGGTTCACTAGTACTCAGGTTAGAGACTCTTGACTTATATTTATACTTGGTGGGTTGTCTGTAGCAGCATGGCAGCACACACTACGATGTGTGTGCATGGGGAAGGGACTGGCCCTGTGGGTGGCTGTTGAGTTATTGCAGCTTTTGTGTTTACCCCTTAAAGTCTGTTTGCTTGGAAGCATTCAAAACTATGGAGAAAAAATAGTAGGAGTACAGGCCAGAGAGAAGTAATTAACTACTTTTGTGGGTAAGTGTTTATTGAGATAGGGCTGCGTGAATACCTTTTTTCGAAAATTTGACTGAATATTCAGTATTCGGGAACAGAATATTTGGTATTTGGTATTTGGTATTCATGGCCAGGAGGGAGGTTGATTAAAATGTAAAAAAGAAGCCCCCCCTTACTTGCCAAAAGTAGAACAAAAATTATAATCCCTGCTGTCTACTGGTCCCACCCACCCCACCAATCACCAGCCCAAACTGAAGAATCACCCCTCCCTGTTGAGATTGTTTAAAAATAAAAGTCCTTTCTCCCCAGTGTCCAGAGGACCCCCACCCTGTAACCCTGTCAACATACTGTATATAATACCTGGTGTCTAGTGGTCCCACCCTTCTGGCTGATCACCAACCCAAACTGAAGAATCACCCCCCCCATCGCCAAGATTGCCATCAATTTCCCAGTGCCCGTTGTCTAAAAAAAATGTCCTGTCTCCCTGGTGTCCAGTGGACCCTCCCACCCTGCCAACAAATATAATCCCTGGTGTCTAGTTGTCCCACCTCTCTGGCTGGTCACCAGCCCAAACTGAAGAACCTGTCCTCCCACGGAGCTGAGATTACCATCAATGTCCTTGTCCCTGTTGTCTAAAATTAAAAAAACAATTTCCTGTCTTCCTGGTGTCCAGTGGACCCCACCCTCCCACCCGGCTATCAGATAAGTTTCAGTGCACACATCTCCCCCAGTACCCCAAGCGGGCCAGCTGCACAGCCTCCACTCACCTCCACGGCCTGCAGCCTGACTGAGCACTTCAATGAATGAGCCATTTATCACTCATTTAAAATAACACAAATGCAGTTTCCTCATTTTTACTATTAGGGAAGCAAGAAGATGAACCAGCATGGTTAACAAACATATTCATTGTCACCTGTGAATGAGTGAGGAGGGATAGTTTTTTCTAACATTCCTGGTGGTTTAAAACTCCCTGGAACTTGCTATTCAGGTTTATTTTATTGCATCTTGTCCCAGGCAGTCTTTCCAGAGTGCAGTTTTCTCTATTGTTTAATATCTCCAGTGGAGGTCAGTGTCTTTTTACATTGTCTTTTGTTTCAAATTAACCACAGACATCATGGTAGCCAAAGGAGACACACTTTGAGTCTTAGGGTATGTACAGCATAATTAGTAAGTTTTCATATACATAATCTTTCCATTCATGTTATTGCTGGACATACTGCAACTAGCTTGGCTTAAGGAAGGGTGAACACAGTCAGGACCCCTTAGCAATTGAGATGCATATGCAGCAAATAAGTCCAGATGCACTAACTGCCTGCTGAATAAGGAAGGGTTGCAGGAACCCAGGGAATGATTATGGGGGGGGGAGGGGGCTGATGGTCATCAAAATGGAAAGGAATTTTGATGTAATCATATTGGATGACCTAAAGGTGGCTAAACAATGTACCAAAGCTGTGAGGAGAGACAGTGGAATGCTGTGGTGCATTAACAAGAGGTATTACCAGCAGAAGGAAGGAGATGGTGATGCCACTGTGTAGATCACTGATGAGACCTCATTTGGAATATGGTGTCCAGTTCTGGAAGTCACATTTCTGTCATGCAACTTTAAATCACGCATGGGTTAAATGGTTCTATTTTAGATTTCTGTCCCTTTGCCCTACTTCTCCCACTGGTTAGCCTTATGGAACGCAACCAGAACATATCTTGGCTAGCATGATGAATGCACCTACACAAGTTGCTTCTCAGTCTACAGCACTGTCTTTTTAAAATGATAACTTCTTGTTGAAAATATGGCATCATTTTCCATCCATGTTATTGTTAGACATACTGTGGCTAGCTTGGCTTGAGGAAAGGTGAACATGGTCAGGACTCCTTAAGTTAATTGAGATTCATATGCAGCAAATAAGTCCAGAAGTGCTAACTTACCCTATAACTGTCAAGTGTCACAGTTTGCATTTTCTTCTTGAAATGGTTACTTTTACATTTATGTTTATTTTTAAATATTTAACATTCTGACCACGTGGTTATGTCATGGACCAAAACTGATCTCCAGCCTTAACCCTCTCCCCCGTGCTCCAAATTGCATAGAAATAGTGCCTGTGGACAAATCTAATCATTTTGGCACTGTGTTCTGGCATGTTCTTGTGTGTGTGTGTGTGTGTGTGTGTGTGTGTATGTTACTGAATCATGAAATGTACAGCTGACATTTTTTATATCATGTTCAAAATGTGTTTTTGCACCTGTGGTGCCAAATGGCAAAGTCACTGTTCAAAATCTCCTTTCGGCTAATGAACTGATAGTGTCACTGTTCATGAGGTGGGGTCATAACAAGCACATGCTGAAAACTTGGAGTGAAAATACCAAGAAACTCCCAGGGCATTAGGGTTTCTGACCATAACATCTTGCACTGTAGGGACAGACAGGCATCAAGGGTGTGACTTGAGGTTGTCAACAGCAATGCTCATGCCATTCCACCCCTTCCCCACCCTACAGCCAGTGACAGGTATCAAGGTGTTCCTTTGACTCTTCAACCCCAAAATTCACTCCATTCTCTTATACTGTGCCTATTTCAGTGTATTTCCTTATGGAATGGGGTGAGTGTAAAGTTTGAAAACCCCAAGGAACACCTCGACTCTTGTTTGTGTCTGCAGGTAGGGTGAGGTGAAATGGCATGAGTGTTACGGGCAATGACCCAAAGGCACACCCCTATGCCTGTCCATGTCTGCTGGTGGGAGTGGGGTTGGTGTCACTTCATTACTTTACTGCATTGCTATTTTGTCTGTCTGTCTGTGTCTGTCTCTCTCTGTATATATATCTATATGTCTAAGTAATTCTCTTTCTATTAATTGCATGTATAGCTATTTTTACCCATTTCTAAAACAAACCTGCATATCACATTTACTTGCACTCTGAGCACATACTTATGAAACTGTGCATATTTGTACTCCACTTCAGTGTAGACCTCATAGTTTCCTAATATTCCCATTATCACAAGCATAACTACCTTTCCCTTATCAAAAGGGACCCCCTCTGAAAGTTAATATCACATTTTCTCTAACAGTCCATTATCATTACATCTGACTTTCTGACATCAACACATTGCTTAAATATAACTTACATCACCTCATAGACAAAAACCCTGATTCTCTTAATAAATAAATAAACACATATGTCAATGTGTAAATAATCCAAAGGCTGAACATATGCCAACCATTACTTTTTCATGTACTGCAACCTTCTGTACCATCATGAGGATTTGCATATGTTTCCCTTGATGCTTTTTATTATTGGGATATGTGCAATTATGTTATGTTTAAAATGTGGCTATCTAGCCAACATCATCCGGGATAACACATACATCAGTGGCATTTGCTCTGGGGTACTTTTGTAAGCTTCCTATTACTTCCATTAAAATGTACACCTCCATATATTTTCATAATGTTGTGTATGCCTTCCTTAGAACAGAAACTAAAACAAATCTTACTACTTACAAATCATTGGGTTGTTTCTTCATACCTCCTTAACAATTCCACACAACTTCACTAACTTCATTATGCAGCCATGGTGGATCTGACCAGAGTTTGTTTAACAAAGGGAGCCCTCCCTCCTGCACTGAAGACTAAGATTAGAAGCTAGAAAGGGAAGGAATATGATTCATTTCAGTGCAGTAACTGCTCATTGCTACTTCTATTGCTACTTTTACTGCTTGTTGTTGATTTCTCCAGGTAGCAGGTTGATTTTCTGACTTCTTATAAGGGGCTAACAGGGAATTGTTTGTAGGCTGTTAAACATCTGAAACTTATTTTGGTGTGATTTGAGTGAGGCTGTTATTTCTTTCAATTAAAAACCTATTTCTTCTAATTTCAAACCTATGTTGATGTGCCTTTAGTGGGGCTCATATGTCTTGGCTGTTTTTACTTGCAGTTGAAAATATGAAACCTAGTTTGGTGTGATTCAAGTGGGGATGTTATATCCTTGCTGCTTTTACTTGCTGTTGAAAATTAAAAACCTATTTTGGTGTGATTTAAGTGGTGCTGTTATTTCCATGCTGTTTTTACTTGATGTTGAAAATCCAAAATGCTATTTTAGTGTGTTTTAAGAGGGGCTGTTATTTCCTTGCTGTTTTTATTTGATGTTGAAAACCTGAAACCTATTTTGGTGTGATTTAAGTGGTGCTGTTATTTCCTTTCTGTTTTTAGATAATGTTGAAAATTTTAAACCTATTTTCTTATGATTTAAGTGGGACCGTTATTTCCTTTCTGGTTTTACATAATGTTGAAAATGTGAAACCTCTTTTGGTGTGATTTAAGTGGGGCTATTTCATTGCTGTTTGTACATACTGCTGGAAATTTGAAACCTATTTTGATGTGATTTAAGTGGGGTTGTTATTGTCTTGCTGATTTTACTTGCTGTTGAAATTTTGAAAACTATTTTGGTGTTATTGAAGTGGAGCTGTTATTTCCTTGCTGTTGAAAATCTAAAAACTCTTGATGTTATTTAAGTGGGGTTGTTATTTCCTTGTTGTTTTTACTTGCTGTTGAAAATATGGAACCTGTTTAGGTTTGATTTAAATAAGGCTGTTAATTCCTTGCTGTTTTACTTGCTGTTAAACATTTGAAACCTGTTTTGGTGTGATTTAAGTGGGGCTGCTATATCCCTGCAGTTTTTACTTGCTGTTGAAAATGTGAAACCTATTTTGGTGTGATTTAAGTGGGCTGTTATTTCCCTGCTGTTTTTACTTTCTTATTGTTGATTTCACTTGGGCTACTGTTCTGCTTAATTTTTTTTTATTATTCCAGATCTGTGGTAGCAAGTTGCTTTTTGGTTTCTCATGAGAGTCTGGAAAGGGAAGGAATCAGACTAATTTCAGCGCAGTAACTGCTTTTATTGCTACTTGTACTGCTTATTGTTGATTTCTCTTGGTAGCAGGTTGATTTTTTGACTTCGTATAACGGGATAAGAGGGAATTGTTTTGGGGCTGTTGAAAATATGAATCCTATTTTGGTGTGATTTATGTGAGGCTGTTATTTCCTTGCTGATTTTACTTGCTGTTGAGCATTTGAAACATATGTTGGTGTGATTTAAGTGGGATTGTTATATCCTTGCTGTTTTTAATTGCTGTTGAAAATATGAAACTATGTTGGTGTGTTTTAAGTGATGTTGTTATTTCCTTGCTGTTTAAAATGTAAACCTATTTGGGTGTGTTTTAAGAGGGGCTGTTATTTCCTTGCTGTTGAAAATATGAAATCTATTTTGGTGTGATTTAAGTGGGGCTGCTATTTCCTTGCTGTTTTTACTTGCTGTAAAAAATTTGAAACCTATTTTTGTGTGATTTACTGTAAATGGGGCTATTATTTCTTTGCTGTTTATAGTTGCTGTTGAAATTTGAAAACCTATTTTGGTGCAATTTAAGCAGGGCTGTTATTTCCTTGCTGTTAAAAAAATGAAACCTATTTTCATGTTTTTTTAAGAGGGGCTGTTATTTCCTTGCTGTTTTTACTTGCTGTAGAAAATGTAAAACCTATGTTGGTGTTATTTAAGTGGGGCTTTTATTTCCTTACTGTTTTTACTTTCTTATTGTTGATTTTACTTGGACTACTGTTCTGCTTATCTTTTTTTTATTCCAGTAACATCATAGTGTATGAACTGATTTTTATCTAACCCTGTAGCTTCAGGGAGGTGTGCAAATATTTTGGTCTTGGGGCCTCAGTTATGTGATAAGTAGAGATGGGAGTGAGTCAGATTTGAGGTGGCAGGTTGCATTTTGGCTTTTCATAAGAGGCTAGAAAGGGAAGGAATCAGATTAATTTCAGTGCAGTAACTGCTTTTATTGCTACTTGTACTGCTTATTGTTGATTTCTCTTGGTAGCAGGTTGATTTTTTGACTTGGTATAATGGGATAAGAGGGAATTGTTTGGGGCTGTTAAAAATGTGAAACCCATTTTGAAGTGATTTAAATGATGCTGTTATTTCTTTGAATTAGAAACCTATTTCTTCCTATTTTATCCCCATTTTGGTGTGCTTTTAGTGGGGCTATTTCTTGGCTGTTTTTACTTGCTATTGAAAATTTGAAATCTATGTTGGTGTGATTTAAGTGGGGCTGTTATTTCCTTGCTGTTTTTACTTGATGTTGAAAATCTGATACCTATTTTGATGTGATTTAACTGGGGCTGTTATTTCCTTGCTGTTTTTACATGATGTTGAACATTTGAAAACTATTTTGGTGTGATTTTAGTGGGGCTGTTATTTCCTTGCTGTTTGTACTTGCTGTTGAAAATGTGAAACCTATTTTGGTGTGATTTAAGTAGTGCTTGTATTTCCACTGTGTTTTTACTTGCTGCAAATTTTCCCCCCTCCCACCCCCACCTCACTGTTACTTAAATGTCCTGTTAAATCTGATTGACAGGAGCCAAGCACTGGGAATAGCAGGGGCTGTGGAGTAGGAGGGGCATAAGGGGGTGTAAGCCTGCCCTCAGCACCACAAGTTACGGTAACATAGAAGTGCAGTCAACTCAGGGGCCACCATAGTGTAAATTACAAAAAAGTGACATCAAGGAAAAATACTTCCAAAAAAACAAAACACAGGGACCTAGAAGTAGATTTACACATCTAGGGGAACTAGAAGGAGGACTTCAGAAACAAACAACCTATGTAATAACTAACAGACAAATAGTATAGCAGTGCAATTACACAAATAGTGTAATAGTTGTATAAGTGCTGAATAATGTGGAGAGTGGTGCAATGCAGTGGATATGGGGTAGCCGTATTCAGCAGACCTTAAGGATATTGAGATGCTTCCCTATCTGCAGGCATCTCTCTGGACTATGGGACAAGGTAGCCAGACTTACAGTGGAGATAAACTGAGTCAGAAGTACCTTCACCCAAATCCAGAGATCACCCAGTCCAATGCTGCTGCCTCAAAGAATGCCATGAACAAGGAGCACTTGGAAAATGGTGGACTTACGGAGGGTTAGGACAGTCAGGCAGAGGCACACCTCATATCCTATTCCACCACAGGATTCATATGCCAGACTGGCAAATGGGAACAACCAGACAGAGGCATCTGGAGAAGTGAAAGGGAAGAATGTGGAGGTCAACCTAGGAGGTGGCCTCAGTGGGGGAGCAGTAGAACCCAGAGGAGGAGGAAGTGAATCCTGGGAAGGACTCTATCATATGGGAGATTGAGCTAGGAACATGTGAGAGGGAGGACAGAGAAGTGAGGTGTCTACCAGGTGTGATGGCATGGAGGGATGGGAAGAAGATCCTGGGG
This sequence comes from Neoceratodus forsteri, assembly GCA_016271365.2. Lineage (NCBI taxonomy): Eukaryota > Metazoa > Chordata > Ceratodontiformes > Ceratodontidae > Neoceratodus > Neoceratodus forsteri. The sequence goes on along the minus strand of CM057449.1, from coordinate 807,423,449 downwards.
ATTGCCAGGAGAGCTGGATGCCATTATCCACCTAAGAACTAATGACCTGGCAAATGGGGAATCTACGGAACTTCAGGAAGAGTTTAGAAAATGGGAAAGGGGTCTCAACATGTAGCTACATCTGTCACTTTCTAGGAAGTCCTACCTGTAAGAGGCATGGAAGACCGTAGGGGAACACACATCAGGAACTGTAACATATAGTTTTTTTGGGGGGGTTTGTGCTCCACCTACTGCCTTACATCTGCCTGGTCATGGATCCCTCTGACCTCCACCTCCACTTAGCCACACATCTCCCTGAGGCCCCCTGGCTTGCCCCCCATGGTGGGGTTGCAGCACCTACCCATAAGCACTGCAACACTAGTATTAAGATGGGGAGTTGGCCTTGCAGGCTAATCTTAAAGCAGAGGGCAGGCTTCATAGATGTGGCAGGCAGTGTGAGTTTTTCCCATATATGGGGGTGAGAATATGCAAAGATGGCCAGTGTCTGCCCTGCCCCTCACCTGCTGGCACCAGTACTGCAGTACACCCAGCCTCTGCTAGGTGTCCGTAGTGCCCCAGACATAATAACCCCTACCCCCTGGAGAAGAAGAGCAGTTGTGGGATGTTTGATCCTTCTCCCTCTGGCTGGCCCTCCGGCAACCCAGGTTCATTCCTGAACCCAGGTCATTGGTGCCACAGGTCAGCACCTTGCCCCTGCACCAGCTGGTCAGCCCTTAACACGTAGTTTAAGAACTGGTGCTGTGAGGAAGGGTTCAGATTCCTTGGTGACTGGGGACCCACCTGGAGGGATGGGGGCTTGTTCAAGCCTGATGGCCTGCATCCATCCTGGAGGAGAATACAAGCACTCAATAAAAATTTTAGATACTACATGGACAACCTTTTAAACTAGCCAAGGGGGTGGCACATCAGCAAGGAGGGTACCTAATTGCCAACCCCCATAGCTAGCAGCAAAACCAGAGAACAGGAGGAGGAGGAAATATCACTAAAAAAGTAGTGTGCAAAAGATGGATATAGGCACCCAAGGGGTAGATAGACAGAACAAAGGACACAATTCAACGGAAGGGCAGATAACAGGGAGAACCTGGGATAAAGAACAACCATGGAGGGAACTGGAGTAGAACAGCAAAACAGACCAGGGAGGTCACATCATGGAAAGCCATGTATGCCAATGCTAGGAGCCTTAGCAACAAGATGGAGGACCTGTAATCTGCCATGGCACAGTTGGACCTGGACATTGTGGCCATCACAGAGACCTGGTATAATTATAACCATGACTGGGAGATGATAATACCAGGTTACAACATATTCAGAAGGGACAGAGCAGGCAGGAATGGAGGAGGAGTGGCACATTATGTGAAAGATGGCATAAAGGCCACAGAGATCCAGGAGGAACAAAGTGGGGTAAGGTACTGCGGGTCAAGCTGAAAAGGAAAACAGGCTGCGCCATCCACACAGGGTAGTCTACAGACCACCAGCCCAGGAGGAAGAAACAGACAAGGAGTTAATGCTAACCATCCAAAGGATGGTGGACAAGGGGGAGGTGGCACTGGTTGGAAAATTCAATATTCCAGATGTGAACTGGAACCTCCCAGTATCAGCATCAACTAGGAGCAGATTTATCCTGGACTCCCTTCATGGTGCCTTCCTTAAGCAACTGGTCATGGAACCAGCTTGTCAGAAGGCAATACTGTTGCTTGTGCTTACAAACAGGGACAGTGTGATGAAGTAACAGTGGGGGAGCACCTGGGGAACAGTGACCACTGGTCACTATGGTTTGAAATCACAGAAAGGAGCAGAACCAAACCGCAGAAAAACACATATCCTGGATTTTAGTAGGGCAAATTTTTGGAAAATGGGGACATGCTTGAAAAACGCATTGATAGGAATGGGGAGGGAATCAGGGGTAGAGGAACAGTGGGCAATATTAAAACAGGGATTACAAGAGCAACACAATTATGCGTTAAGCAGGTTAGCAAGGAGAAAAGGAAGAGGAGGCCATTATGGTTTTCCAAGGAGGTAGTGAAGAAAGTGAAAGATACACAGTCGCATTCAGGCAGTACAAAAAGACACCAGCAGATGGAGATAGCGAGAAGTACTAGGAGAAGCAAAGGGAGGTAGGGAGGTCAGTAAGTGAAGCCAAAGCTCAGACAGAAGTGTACACGGCAAAATCAGTGGTTAGAGGGGACAAAACCTTTTACAGGTACGTACAGTAAGTACAGTAAGTGAAAAAAGAAGGACGAAGGAAGGGATAGTGAGACTGAAGGGGAGGATGGGAGCAGCGTGGAGGAAGACAACAGTAAAGTTGACATACTGAACAGATATTTCTGTTCAGTCTTTACTGAGGAAGAGGAGGGTAATGGGCCTGAAAGGAGTACAAGGGGTGGGAAGGGCATAGAAATGGTCACAAGTCCCTTTACATGGGAAAGGGTAATAAAGGAATTGGAAGGAATAAGAGTCAATAAAACAAAGGGGCCATATGGGGGTGCACCCCAAGGTCCTAAAGGAACTAAGAGAGGTGGTGGATGAACCCCTGGCAATCCTGTTTAGCTGATCACTGGTGAGGTACCCAAAGACTGAAGGACAGCAGATGCAGTCTTCTTATACAAAAGAGGGAACAAAGAGGAAGTGGGGAACTACAGACCAGTCAGCCTGACCTCAGTAGTTGGGATGATCATGGAATCACTGCTGAAGGAGAGATTGGTAGAGCATCAGGTTGCCAATGGACATCAGGTCCCAAGGCAACATGGTTCCACCGGGGGGAGGTCATGCCAGATCAACCTCACTGAATTTTTAGAATGGGGACAATGAAGATGGCTCAGGGGAGGGCAGTGGATGTGGCCTAGCTGGACTTCAACAAGTCCTTTGACACTGTGCCACATAGAAGGCTGTTAAATAAATTGGTGAATATGAGAGTGGGCAGGACAGTAGTGTGGTGGGTGGATAACTGACTGGGTGGCAGGACACAGAGGGTGGTGGTAAATGGCTGTCACTCCATAGAGGGAAAAGTGACAAGGGGTGTGCCACAGGGATCAGTGCTGGGACTGGTCCTATTCAACATCTTCATCGGTGACATTATGTAGGACCTAGTTGGCAGAATTTCAATTTTTGCTGATGACATGAAGTTCTGTAATAGAGAAGACATACCAGAGGGTGTAGACAAAATGATGAGGGACCTGCAGAATCTTGAATAATGGTCAAGGGTTTTGCAGTTGAAATTTAATGCAACAAAGTGCAAAATAATGCATATGGGGCACAGAAACCCTGGGGCAACATATCATTTCAGGTTATAGCATGCACTAAGCAGGAAAGGGACATTGGGGTTATCATTTCTGATTACCTCAAGGTAGGGAAACAGTGTGACAAGGAAACAGGTAAAGCAAGCAGGATGCTGGGATGCATAGACAGGGGTATCAAAAGCAGGAAAAGAGAGGTCAAAATTTCACTACACAAGACACTAGTGAGGCCCTCACCTGGAGTACAGTGTCCAGTTCTGGAGACCTTACCTATGTCAGGATATAGACAGGGTGGAGAAGGTTCAGAGGAGGGTAACAAAGATGGTACAGGTATTGTATCACAGGTCCTATGAGGACAGGTTAAAGGACTTGAATATGTACTCCATAGAGGAGAGAAGGGAGAGGTAGGATATGATAGAGACTTACAAGTACCTTACGGGGAGGAACAGGTTGCAGAAAAACACTATTTACCAGTGAAAAAGATAATCCAGGACTAGAGGGCATGGGATAAAGTTGGAGGGAGGGCAATTCAGAGGAAATGTGAGGAAGAATTTCTGCACAGAAAAGGTGGTAGACAAGTAGAACACCCTGCCTGAATAAGTGGTGGGGGTTGAAACAATCAAGAGATTTAAGAATGCATGGGATAGACATAAGAGAATCCTGAAGGTCAGTGGTAACAGGAAACAGACTTCTAGAAAAACTTAAAGTGATCATATGAGCTCAAATGGGCAGACTGGGTGGGCCATATGCCCTTATCTGCCAACAGTATCTATGTATCTATATAAGGCACACCCAAAGGAGTGGCACTTAGATGGCTGTACGGGGCTCAAGCAGGAGCCAATCAGAAGGAAAGCTGCACCCCTTGCCCCCTCAGCAGCCACTCCTGGACTTCTAAACCCACTTCCTGTTGTTTCAAAAGAAAGAGGCCACTGAGCAGCTCTCTGTGCTGCAGCTCCCGCAGTAATGATCAACTTGACAAGGACATGGCAGCTGAGTCTGCCCACCAGATTCAGCCCAACAAGGCAGTCTACAGCTGGAAACTCTGCATCCCAGCAGTAGGTAAATAAAGGAGGAGAACAGGTGCCTGCTAGCAACAGGTGTCAGCAGCAGAAAGCAGAGGACTAGGAGGTTCCATCATGCAACTGTGGTAATATTCTTGTTTATTTCCTGTCCTAAGCACACTCACTCCAAGGAAATGATAAATGTCGGGATTATACAAAAATCTGGAAGTAGGTGAAACACCCTATATAGGGTACACAGAAATTACTGATCATTTTAACCACTTTTTTGTTAGTGTTGGTAAATGCTTGCCTTTGGGGAAAAACTTCTGACTTAGATATTATGGGTGTTCCTGATTTGCAAAGGCCTAATTTTTTTTTTTAAATACTTGACACCTAAAATTGTAAAAAGATATTTAGTTAAGTTATCCTCTGAGACTAGGTTGGGACCAGATCAATTAGACATGAAGCTTTTTAAACTGGCTATTGAAAAGCTAATAACTCCTATATAAAAATTGATTAATTTCTCATTGCAATTTAGTGTACTCCCTAATATTTGGAAACAAGCTGATGTTATGCCAGTATTTAAGTCTAGGAACCATGTCACTGCTTCCAACAATAGACCCATCTCCATTTTGTCCCTCCTATCCAAGACTCCTGAGAAGGTCGTCAGTGACCAATTGCATGAATACATCAGTAAGCATGGTTTGATTATCAAGGAACAACACAGGTTTCAGAAATTGCATACTTCTACTGCTGCTATGATTGCGCATGAGGATCTCAGAAGTGCCTTGGACAGGGGTGAGTTTGCTGGAGTGGCCTTCCTTGATTTATCAAAGGCCTTTGATCTTGTTGATCACAGATTGTTAATAAAAAAACTCGGGAGACGGACCTGTCCATTGATGCAGTGGCATGTTTCTCGGATTACATGACTAATGAAACACAAAGAGTAAAATGTAATTACTTATTCTCCTCTATTTTTCCCTTAGACATGGGGGTCCCACAGAGATCTGTTTTAGGACCTTTATTGTTGAGTATTTTTATTAACACAGTGTACAATATTCCCAAGTACTCCTGTACAGTCTTAGATGCTGATGATCATGTTCTTTTTATCTACTAACTGAGACAGAGAGCAGCCACCAGCTTCCTTATAGCAAGGAGGTGATTTAATAGAGTACACTGAATTGAATTCTTAATTTTGGGGCCTGTGTAAGTTAGTAGAAGTCAATGTTTTGGTTCTCTGTTTTGGGGGTTGACTTTTCTTAGTGTAGTCTTTATTTGCCAGGGAGGAAATCCAGCTGGGAGAATATTTACAGTGATTTGTGACTAGACCTGTTAATTAAGCTCTGTGAAATAGGTGTTTGGTAAGGGGAGGAGCTGAAAGGGGCCTGAGGAACTGTGGATTCAAAACAGGAGTTGTTTATGGGCTCTGTCTGCTGTAGCTGAGACAGAGAGCAGCCACCAGCTTCCTTACAGTATAGCAAGGAGGTGATTTAATTGAGTATACTGAATTAACTTCTTAATTTTGGGGCCTGTGTAAGTAAGTAGAAGTCATTGTTTTGGTTCTCTGTTTTTGGGGTTGACTTTTCTTAGTGTAACTTTTATTTGCCAGGGAGGAAATCAAGCTGGGAAATTATTTGCAGTCATTTGTGACTATACCTGTTACTTAAACTCTGTGAAATAGGTGTCTAAAAGGAAGTAAGGCACTCATCCGGGTGGTGGGTCAGAGTTGTAGTTGATTATTTCTGGAGGGCATGGGCTTAGTCCCACCCACCCTGCCCTGGCATTTCTGGAGGACATGGTCTTAGTCCTACCCACCACCCCATCAGGGGTTCTGACGTCACTTTGCCAAAAGTGCAAGGGACATACACCTGTTCATATCTTTAAAGGTACAGCACACTGAATAGGGAGTAAACACACTCACATGCTTGCACGCACTAAAAAAAGAAATTTCTTAAACAGAAAGGGAGACAGACACATGGGGAGTGGTGCAATGCACTGCCTGTGCAGTGGCAGTATTCCGGGAGATATTCTGGAGGCTGTGTTGCTACCCTATTTGCAGGCACCTCTCTGGTCTTAGGAAGCAGGTTGCCCATCTCCATGCTGACCTGGTGAGGATTTGGGAAACCTCCTCCCCCACCCAGGGATGACTTAGACCACCACCACTACCTCAGAGGTTGGCAAGAAAGAAGAGCAGTTGGACCACGGTGGGATCAGGGAGGGTGAGGGTGGTGGAACAGAGGCACATACCTCAATTGTTCCTCTTCACAATTAATTCACCATTCTGGTGAAATGTTGTTACTCTATGGAGGCATCACAGTGGAGAACAAGAAGGATGCTGGGAACATCCACAAAGGAGATCCACAGGAGGTTGGCATGGGACCCTATGGGGAAAGAAACAACTCCTGGTGGGGAACTTAATCGCTAGGGGAGTAGAACTGGGGAGGGAAGGGAGAGAGAGATAAGGTGTCTGCTCAGTGTCATGGCTTGGAAACACAGGAAGCAAATCCTCAGGCTCATGGAAGCAGCTACACAGCGGAAGGAGCTCTATGTCATTGTCCACCTAGGGACAAATGACCTGGCTGGGAATGGGATCAGAGCAGTGCAGCAGGATTTTGTGGAGTTGGGGAGGGACTTTAGACAAGTGGCATGCATGGTAACTTTCTTAGGAGTGCTACCTGTCTATGGCATGGGTGAGGCTAGGGTACTCCATACCATGGGATTCAATGACTGGTTGAAAAACAGGTGCAGAGCTCAGGGATTTGGCTTCATTGGGAACTGGGGGTCCACCTGGAGGGATACAGGCCTTTACTGGTGTGATGGGCTGCATCTGTCCTGGAGGGGAACCAGGATCCTTGGTGATAGGTTTAAATGCTTTATTGGCAAACATTTAAACTAGCCAAGGGGGGAGGAACTGAAGAGGAGCAGGGAAATCCCAGACCTCCCTCAAAACAGGGTAGTTAGCGAAGTAGACACAAAGGTAGAGAAGTTGATAAGTAGCAAGATGGCTAAATCCAGAAAAAGGCAAAGGCAGTAAGGACAGGGATTGGTCTAAAAGGGGTAAGGCCATAAAAAAAGGAGGGTGATGAGTACCAATGTCCATTGGCTTGGTAACAAGCTCCCTGATCTTATGGCCTTGATGGAAGAGGGATGCCTGGATATTGTGCCAGTCACAGAAACATGGTACTCAGAGAACCATGACTGGGATGTCAACATACCAGGGTACACAATCTACAGGAGGGACAGGTAGGGTAAAACAGGAGGAGAAGTAGCTCTCTACATAAAGGAAGGAATTAAAGCAACAGAACTTAAGGGAAAACAGGTAGGGAAGGGGGCACTGTGGGTAACCCTGGAAACAGGAAATGGCACCATAATCCACACAGGGGTTGTTTACAGACCCCTGTCTCATTAGGAGACAATGTACAAGGAAATATGAACATACAAAGAAGCCAGCAGAAAGAGACCATTTGGTATCTCTAGTCTGCTCATACTGCAGGGTCAACAGCTTGAGATATTGTCCCTGCCCTCCCTCCTCTCTCCTCCTATCCTCCCTATCCATGATTGTTACCTTCCCTTGTGTGTATCCCAGCCTCTCTTAAAGCTGATCACAGTCTTCAACAAGATCACCTCTTCCAGCAGTGCATTCCAAGTGTCCACCACCCAATCTGTGAAGAAGTGCTTCTTGGCCTCCCTCTTAAGCCTCCCACCCTCCAGCTTAAGACTGTGCCCCCTTGTGTTATGGTTGCCACTCAGCTTAAAGAGACTCCCTTTTCCACCTTATTTATCACTTTCAAGTACTTTAAGGTCCCAATCATGTCCACTCTCTCTTTCCTGTCTTCTAGGGAGTACATGTTCAGTGCCGTCAATCTCTTCTCATATGCCTTATCCTGTGGACCCACTATCACCTTTGTAGCACTCCTTTGGACCTTCTCCAGTAGGTTAATGTCCTTTTTTTAAGGTGTGAGAACCAGTACTGAATTCCTTACTCTAGATGAAGCACTACCAGGGATCTGTACAAGGGCAGTATAACTTCCTCTCTCCTACTACTGACCTACCTAGATAGGCATCCCAGCATCTTGTTTGCCTTTGCTGCTGTTTTCTTGTAGTGTGTGGAGAGCTTCAGGTCACTAGTGATTATCACTCCCAGGTCCTTCTCCTCCTCTGATGCAGATATTAGGACTCTGTCCAGGTAGTACTCTGTCCTGGGTTTCTTGGCTCCAATATGCATAACTTTGCATTCCTTGGCATTGAAGCATTCTTAGAATTGCAGCTATTGTTCTGTTTATGGTTCACTGTTCATTGTTATCTCTTTGTTATTTTTTCTTCAAGACTTTTAATAAACAAAAAGTTTAAAAAAAAGAACAGGGGGTGAAGACCAATAAAAGAAACTGGAGTGAGCCCAGGGGATGGCAGGTGGGTGTGTGAATCAATGGTAAAGATATTTGTAGAAGATGGTTCTGGCTGCCAACATGCTTGTTCCTTCACAGCATGCCACAGTCCGCAGTGCATAATAACTTGCTGGCCCACCTACTAACTTGACAGCTTCCCACTCACTCAGTATCTTGTTGATCTAGCTTTGAACTCTGCCAAATGAATGACAAAAGCCTGCTCTGCATCCCAATGTCCCTTCTGTACCCCCCACTGCCATCCCACTGCCTGAAACTCCTGCCTCTAACTGTGCTCCTGAAAGTTAAGAGGAGCACAGATAACTGAATTTTCTACAAAGAAAATATGCTCCTGTAATCAATGACCGTGCTTAGAGCAGAGACCACACCCCTAACACTAACCCTGTGTCCAGGATTTCTAGATCAGAATTGAGACACTTTAGCATTGAGTGGTGATGCAAAAAGATCCACATCTGGGTTGCCCCACTCATTGAACAGTGATCTCCCGATGTCTGGCACTAGTGGCCACTTGTTAGGATCAACTTCTGTTCAGCTGAGCTGATCTGCCAGAGTGTTCTGGACTTCTGGCAGATAAATGGCTTGGAGCAGGATCCCCTGTTCCAGACACCACTCCCACACTCTCATTGTCTCCCTGCAGGGAGGGTAAGATATGATAGGGAAATGATAGAAAGAATCCTTAGAATGGCAGAAAAGGGAGAGATATTGTTGATGGGGACCTCAATATGCCAAATGTTAACTGGAGCACCTTTACTGCAGCCACATCCAAGAGCAGGGTCATTCTCAATGCCCTACAGAGGGCATGCCTTGGACAGCTAGTGTTGGAACCCACTTAGGAGGGAGCAATCTTATACGGGGATGGAGAGAGAGGATCTCAGATTTAGAAGTGGTTAGTCATCTGGGAACCAGTGACCACCAAACAGTATGGTTCACAATAAACACAGCTATAGAATCAAGCCAAACAAAAGCAAGGGTGTTGGACTTTAGGAGGGCTGACTTTGGCAAAATGGGAGAGTGCCTCAGAAAAACACTAGCAAACAGGCAGGAAGGAGGGGTGAAAAACAATGGGAAAAAAATCTAAAATGCCATCACAGAGGCAACAAGACTTTGTGTAAAGCAAATCAACAAAATAAAATAAAAAGCCACTATGGTTTTCAAAAGAGGTGACAGGACAGGTTAAGTAGAAAAGGACAGCAGTCAGGAAATATAAGGAAAGACAGAAGGAGCAGGACAGAGAACTATATCAATTAAAGCAGAAGGAGGCACGGAAGCCAGTCAGAATAGCAAAGGTCCAAACTGAGGAAAAGATAGCCAACTCTGTTAAGAAGGGAGATAAAATCTTTTACAGGTACATTAGGGAGTGAAGAAAGACCAAGGGAGGGATACTGAGGCTTAATAAAGGGAAGGGAATGTGGGCAGAGGGTGACAGTGAAAAAGCAGGTATACTGAATAAATACTTCTGCTCAGAATTCACAAAAGAAGAGAAGGGGGCAGTGCCTAAACCAAACAATAGAAGCACTCTGGATAGAGTGGATCAATACCAATCGATTCACAGAAGAAAGGGTTCTGAAAGAACTCTTAAAACTAAAGGTGGACAAAGCAATGGGGCCTGACAGGATTCACCCAAGAATTCTAAAAGAACTAAGGGTAAAACTAGTGACACCACTGACTACTCTCATTAACAAATGATGGGAAGATGGGGTGGTACCTGATGACTAGAGGAGGGTGGATATGATTCCACTTCACAAAAGTGGGAGCAAGGCAGAGGCAGGAAACTACAGACCTGTTAGTTTGACCTCAGTGGTAGAGAAAATGATGGAATCAATTCTGAAGGAAAGAATTGTTGAGTACCTTGAGGCCAGCAGGGCACAGGACCCAAGGCAGCATGGATTCACAATGGGAAGGTCATCTCAGACAAATCTAATAGATTTCTTTGACTGGATGACCAAAGTAGTAGACCAGGGAGGGGCTGTTTACATGGTCTACCTGGGCTATAACAAGACATGTGACATAGTCCCACACAAGAGATTAATATACAAGTTAGCCATCCTTGGAGTGGGTCCCAAGGTGGTAGCCTGGGTAGAAAAATTGGCTTGACAACAGGATGCAGAAGGTAATAATAAATGGAGTCCACTCTGAAGAACAGGGTGTTACTAGCAGGGTACCATAGGGTTCAGTATTGGGACTGGTACTCTTTAATGTCTTTATAAGTGACATTGTGGAGAAACTGGAAGGAAAAGTATGTCTCTTTACAGATGACACAAAGATCTAAAACAGGATTGATACACAAGGTTGGGAGGAAAGGATGAGAAGGGACTTGGCAAGGTTGGAGGAATGGTCAAATGTATGGCATCTTAGATTAAATGCAAAGAAGTGCAAAGTAATGCACCTGGGAAGCAAAAACCCAGGGAAAGAGTACACAATGGGGGATGAGTTACTAACAACAACAAAAATGGAAAAAGACCTAGGAGTAGTCATATCAGATGATGTAAATGTGGGCAAGCAATGTGAAAAGGCAGTAAGGAGGGCTGGGGGATATTGGGATGCATAGGGAGAGGCATCACCAGTAGAAAACAGGAAGTCGTTATCCCTCTGTACAGACAGTTGGTGAGACCCCATCTGGAGTACTGTGTGCAGTTCTGGAGACCCCATCTACACAAGGACATAGACAGGATAGAGGCTGTCCAGAGGAGAGAAGCTAAAATGATACAGAGTCTGCACCAGAAGACATACAAAGAGTGACTAAAGGATTTTAATATGTATACCTTTGAGGAAAGGATAGAAAGGGGGGACATGATAGAAACTTTCAAGTACCTCAAGGGAATCAACAAAGTCCAAGAGGGTAGCATCTTTCAGAAAAAGAGATGTGCAAGAACAAGGGGGCACAATTTGAAGCTAGAGGGTGACGGCTCAGAAGTAATGTGAGGAAGTATTTTTTCATGGAGAGGGCTGTGGATACATGGAATGGCCTTCCTGAGGAGATCATAAAGTCAAAAACAGTGGGGGAATCAACAATGCATGGGACAGACATAAGGCAATTCTAGTGGGGGTAGGAGTAAGTAGGCTGTTGGTTAACTAGGATCTGCAGCTATTAGGTAGGGAAACGGGCAGACTAGGTGGGCCAGGCAGTCCTTATTTGCCATCAAATTCTATGTTCTGTGTTTCTATGTTTCTATGAGTATTTTAGGTGTGGAACGGGGGTAGTGAATTACATGCAGTAGTCAGAGATGAACTTTGCTGGCTGTGGGGGGTCGAGTACTTTTCTTATGCAGAGTGGCAGGATGTAAATTACAGGAAAGGGTTGGTGGATATTTGGGATGGTGGCACAGTGAGTGGGGTCTCTTAAATATTTAGAAAATGTTGTTTAAATGAAAAATAAAAATAAGCTGGTGAGGTTGGTGCAGTCACTGAAAATTCATGAAGCTTCTTGAATTGCAAACTTTCTGACTCATCACCAATGCCAATTGTGAGTGTGTTGTGTGCATAGACAGAAGTGAGAAAGAATTAAGTGCCTAAGTTGGGACTTGCACCCAGGTCATCCAACATGCCATTCTGTTGCACTACCAGCTGTGCCACCAAAGCAACTGGAACCTGGGAGGTGCTGAAGCACCATACTCTTTCTCTAATGCACAACCTGGTGCTGCACAGATAATTCGATTTTATTCACAAGAGTATGGTGTGCATATTGATGGAACTCATACAAATGGAAAAGAGAAAGAAATAAGTGCCTTTGCAGGGACTCGAACTCAGGTTGCCAGAGTACCATTCCAATTGCACTACCAGCTGCACCTCAAAGGCAACTGGAACCTGAGACATCCCAAGGCACCTTACACTTTATCTTATGGATGGCCTGGTGCTGCACAGATAATTGCATTTTCAATCGTAAGAGTGCGGTGTACATATTTATGGAACTCATGCAAACAGGAGAGAAATAAATAAGTGCCTTAGTTGGGTCTTGTACCCAGGCCACCCAGAATACTGTTCCAGTTGCACTACCAGCTGCACCACCAAGGTAACTGGAACCTGGGACATCCTGAGGCACCTTACTCTTACCAGGTTGTGCATTAAAGAAGAGTAAGGTTCCTTGTTATGTCCAAGGTTCCAGTTGCCTTGGTGGCACAACTGGTGGCACATGCGGTAGCCCAACTGGAATGTTATTCCAGGTGGCCTGGGTTCAATTCCCGGCTAAGGCAATTATTTCTTTCTCTCATCTGTTTGTATGTGTTCCATAAATAAGCATACCATACTCTTATGAATGAAAATGTAATTATCTGTGCAGCAGCTGGTTGTGCATTACAGAAAGAATAAAGGTACCTTGGGATGTCTCGGCTTCCAGTTGACTTGGTGGCACAGCTGGTAGTGCAACCAGAATGTTATTCTCCATGGCCTGGGTTCAAGTTCCAGCTAAGTCACTTATTTTTTTCTCCCTTCTGTATTTATCAGCACCAATTTTACAAGAAAAGTGAGCTTCACACCATCACCACTAGCTAGTGTGTGTGTACAAAACAGGTGCTACTAAAATGCTGGGCTACTAGAAACCACCCAAAACAAGTGACTTGCAACACAAATATGCAAAGGAGGTCTAGTAATTTTTTTTTAGAGTATGAAAGAAAATTATTGTACACAACCAACAAGCTTACTGGACTACAAGCTATGGGTTACTCAAATTGTACAGCACTATTCACCCCCAAAGAAATGGATTTCAACAGGTATGTCTACAGCAAGTCTTGTGTTTTATTTTTTTTCTGGGTAAAGTAGAACAACAATGTGCTGCAGGCAGAGAACATGCCAGTGAGGCTACAAGTCAGAGGTCACTTAAAAGCCAGAACATGAGATAGCTCCCCCCCCCCCAAAGAAAGGCAAGAGTTAGCTATGGCCAACAATGTCTTATGCACTTGGGGCATTACTGTGGATTTGGGTTCTCCTTCAGTTCTCACAATGATTCTGTCAACTTTTTAAAAATTGTTGAGTGTAGCAGGTGGTGAAAAAGACAGTTGGATAAAATATGACACTGCTTTGCTACAAAGGTATGGGTAGATCCCCAAAGCCTTCCTCACTTGCTGAGTGTTAGCTGTGGTAGGGGAGTGTCCTAACTGCAAATGCATAGCACTCTGTGCACTCTTGAATACCACATACTCTCATGTAACTGCCACAAACCTAATATCATTCTGCCTGTGTTGCTATATGGGTATCACAGTGAGGAGTGAGGCTGCATTCCATCCAGTCCTCAGCTTGAGAGGTGTGCTGTAAAGGCTGGGTCAAGGTGTGGGGGATAAGCAAGTGAGCCCCCTGACATAAGTCATCCATGCCTTAATCTATGACAGCTTCTCTGGGCATATTGTTGCCTTGAATGTCTCCCACAATAAACTGCTCCCAGCCTTTTAAGGCAGCATGAAGAGCTGGGAGGCATCACAGTATTTTTTTCCTTTTGTATTGTTAATTTAAAAGCCTCATTTGCTGAACAGGTTATATGGCAATCAAGGCAGAAGTATACCATGATGTGTGCGACTGTGAATGTGTGAACACCCTAAAGGATGACCCAAACACAGCGCATGTCACAGGGGCTATTGGTCAGGTACAGTGACCAGATGGGGTGGATTGGTGACTGTAGTGACAGGAAGTCGCTACAGGTATGCATGCGGGGGGGAGTGGGAATGAGCATGCTTGGCAAGGGGTGGGAGGGGTTTTAAGGTGTAGCACCAGGGTAGGCTGCTAAACTGGCCCTGTGGTGTAGAGGGTCGGCTTGCAGCCTTAGTAGGTAGGGTGCTGGGTCTGGGTCCAGGCTCGTTTTTGTTGTGCCCGGCCCAAATTTCTTTTTTTATGTTTTGCCCCCCTCCTACTTGCACCCCCCTGAGGTTGAGAATCTTTAAGTAGGGGCTGTGGGGAGTGCAACCCCTGCATAAGTGTAAAAATATGTCCCTGTGCCATTTTGTTAGGCATTAGGAGTCAGAGCACAGAAACTGATTTTCTGTGCTCTGACTTCTCCGTAATGGCGATCACCCTTTGGCAGTCACCATTATCACATAGAACTAAGGCAGATGACCATATTTCAAAATTCCTTGCTTATGGGATACAGAAGATTTTTTCCTCTTCTAGCCTAGGTTTCCAGTTTGAATCCCATCAGCATGCACATCTCCAACCCTATTCCATGGACCACCCCCTCTACCTATGTGGACGCCCACACATGTGGTCAAGGTGACTGGGGACTGTGTATGCCTATCTTGTGCTGATCGTGCATGTGTTGTCCTGATAGAGGATTGGGTCCATAGACTTTAACAAGAGTAAATGTTGCTAACCAGATTGAGCATTGTATGTAAAAAATCTGAACAGAAGGAACACTCACCAGGACCAGGGATGAAGGGAAGGACCAGGTACGGAGTAAGTAGAAAGGGAAAAATGAGAGGAGTCAACTAGGCTGACTAATACTTGTCTTTCCAAAAAAGAAAGTAATGCATTAGACAAGAAGCTCTGTACAAAAGAACAGAAGCAAGAGTTACCCAGGAAGGGCACTGTCTTTCAATTAATCTGTGAAGAAATGTAGTATTAAACTTACCCTTCCACCAAGCAAAGCATTCCGGGAAGTATTTGCCAATCACCATAAAAATGTATAGGTCAGCTTACTCTTAATACAAAAGTGCAAGGGCAGTTCAAGTGGTTTTAATGTAGGAGACCCCCAAAAAATTCAGTAAAATAGCTGGGGACCTGGGGGATGCCTACACCACCAAAAATCTTACAATTTCTGCTGCGATTTTGTGGCATTTTGATGTCACACAGTGTTTGTTTTATAAAAGTAACTTATAGCAAGAATTTATTCTTGAATAATCAAATTAAATGCATTACCTTGTGTAAGTTTCAGAGCCAGCGGAAGGGTGGGAGGTGGGCCATTCAGTCAATTAGAGTGACATAATGGTGTTACAGTGTGTTATGAGTCTTAGCTGACAAACAAAATGAATATATTTTCCTTTTCACTACTTATCTTCCCCGGGGGTGGGGGTGGGGTTAATTTCATTGGGTCTTGTTCAGATTCCCTAGCCTGTTACTGTACACACAGTAGTTTTATCATACACTGTCACATTTTTGAACTCTGAACATATTGGGGTGCAGGATCTCATTTGCATGGGGGTCTTTGATGGATTAAATTACACTGGGCTAATATTGTAGTGATTTGTGAAAATGAAGGTATGTTAGAACTCTTATCTCACATAGATAGTGTACATTCACTTCTAATTAGTTATCTTACCCTGGGGAGGGTGGAAGTTTTATTTCATTGTGGTTCTATTCAGAATCCTTGGACTGTTACTGCATGTATAGTAGTATGATTATATAGTGTTGCATTTTTGAACTCTGTACATATTAGGATGCATGATCTCTTTTACTTGGAGGTTCAAGACAAGTTTAATTCCTTTGGGTAACTACTGAAGTGACTGATGTGAAAGATGGTGCATTAGGACTTGTGTGTGTGTGTGTGTGTGTGTGTGTGTGTGTGTGTGCATGCGCGCGCACGTGTGTGTATGACTATATCTCCTTACAACTAATTATTTTCCCCCCGGGGGGATTTAATTCCTATGATTTCTTATTTAGATTCCTTAGACATTTTCAGTACATCAAGCAATTTTTTTATACACCGAGAGTTTATTAAATTCTGTACATATCAGGTTTCATGGTCTTAGTTTCTTGGTGGTCCTTGACAAGCAGATTTTTGTTTGGCTCTTATACTGCTAATTTATATTATCATGTATAAATGCCTGTTACAACACTTAAGGCCTTAAGATTTATGAAGCATAATAACCAGTTTGAGAATACAGTTGGGTATTATTTCCAGCTGTTTTACATTCCACATAGTGTGAAACTATTGCTCACGTTAGGTAAACTTTACTTAAAACTTTTGTATGCCATGTATATTTACTTTATGTAGTTCTAATTTGTGGGGCTTGTTTTTAACTTACAATTATGTCACATTTTAGCATGTCTTTAATCCGAGTGGGTTTTGCTTTTAATGAACTGCATTCTTAAACACACTGGGACACTCATTATTGGGTAATACAGCTCTCTGCTAGAGATGTTCTTATCTTACTCTGAAGGTATCTCTAAGTCATTTCAATTTATGCGAAGTGTACTCCCTGCATGTTGTTATGCTCTAAGCACATCTGATCTTTGGGCCCTTTCAGCTGAAGCTGAACTGGTACTATTCAGCTTCTACGATATTACTTCTCTTATTTTTTAAATGAGTATTTTAAACCAATTTGAATATTTTCTGTATTTTTCTGCATTATTTGGGTGTCAAAAATATGGGTTTTTCTAAATAACTGTCATTAAGCTTCTGAGGAAGGAGTGGGTTGGTCCAAAAGCTAAAGCACTTTGTTCCTTTTGTTACATCTATGTTGATCCAATAAAAGGTATCAAATAATTTACTTCTGGATCTGTTCTTACAAGGATCAATACAGCAAAGACTAAATCTGTATGTCTTGCTATTAAGAAATTTGTTTATGAAAATTCTGTAACTAGACTGGCTGACAACACCCAGCACCAGTGCAATTATCAGGCAACAGAGACCAGCAGACAACCAGTCCCAGTACTACCTTGCCTTTTAACAATCTGTATCACTGTACCTACATAGCATGTTAAGAAATAAAATGGTATGGATATTTTTGTCACTTACTTTCTTGCACTCCCTTCCCCTGCTCAGCCCTAGCTTTCTCTGCTCACTAGCAGCAGTCTAAGTACTGAAAACTGGCAGTCAAAAAACATTGTCCTCCACACAACAAATGCATTGCTACTCAGGGAGATGGAGGGAAGATGACCAGAAAAACAAAGTGGATGCATAAAACAAACATGGAAATCACTAGCTTCTTACACTGGCAATCCTACCACTGGCAAGATTACTTTACAGTAAAAACTGTTTTTGTTCACTTGTACAAATTTTATACCTTTTACATTTTTTTAAAACATGTTATTCCAAATGTAAAGAAATAACATTTTTTTCTAAGCACTGTAGTACACTGCAGGGTGGCTGGTGCTGGGTTATACCCACCCTTCCAGAGATTTTAAAACCTTGCCAGACTTTGCCCCGGGTGAGTGGGTATAGCCCAACTCCACTCACCATGTCAAATTTTACTTACTTGATTTGCCAGTTCAACAACAAGAAGGAAAAAATATTTTTGTTCTATTTTTTTTTTGCTGTCTCATTATCAGAAAGTAGAATCCCTATGTGAATGTTTTTTAGTATCTTATGTTAGGCTGATTGCTGCATGCCTGTACAGAAGTGCAAAAGAGCAATATTTCAGCAACCAGAGTTGTTTTGGAAGAATCCTAAAATTCCCCAAATGTCCAGATCTGTTCATACAGCCACTGTGGTATTACTTTCAACAACCTTTTCCTTCCTGGCTGGAATTAATACCATGACACTCAAATGCATAAAGCAAGAGTTTGCTTGGTCAATTAATTACTGTGTTGTTACATTTGTCAGTGTCTGTTATACATGCATTGAAGTTGCAGCTATTTCTATACTGCTGAGCTACTGTAAAATGCATTGTTACTCTGATGTGTTTGCACAATAAACCAAACTGCCCTTGATTCAAAATCAGGCATCTTGGGTTCCCAGCTCTCCAGAAAAATTATGTCATCTCTACACCAAAGAATGTTACCACTAGTGTAGCTTGGGAACACATTGGATGTGTTAACAGTTTAGCAAACCAAAGACCTTGGGATTTAAACCTGAGTTGGGACCTCACAATTCATATTTATATGCTCGCTAAATTTTTCATAAAGGTTTACATGACAAATGTCATAGCTGAAACTTTAAAGTTAAACCATCACCTGTTGGTTTAATGTTAAGGTTCTCTATCTGCTATGCCAGACCTCACTAAGGCCTAAACATAACACCTCGTATGTACAGAAGTAAACATATGCAGCAGTAGATACTGAACACACTTAAAATAATCACACTATTGAAATACCATCTTTTAGTAAGCATTTAGAAAGCTAAGAACTCAACTAATTTTAACATTATGTAACCTTTTTTTCACAAAATTAAACATATGCTGAGAATAAGCAATTCAAATTTGGAAGTGTTTTTGTAAGGTTAATCTCAGGGTTGTATACAAAAAGATATGGTACCATAAATCTTCCATGTAAGGAACATTCTGCATTTAGGTACTGTTCAGTACCTTGTAATAAACAATATACGATCCAAATTAAATTAGAGCTGCAGTCACCTTCTTTATACATTAAGTTGTGAACATGTTATCAATAAACATTTAGTCCAAACAGCTTGCCTGTGACTTGCATGCAGCTCTGTGGCAGAGCAGACCTGTCAGTTACTTACTCGGAACAACAGAGTCTAAATCATGGCAAACATCAAATAACTTTGTATTTTAAGTAAGAGATAAGGGCTTGAATCTGAATACCAACTTTAATATTTCCTTTTCAAAATTTGTATTTCTTTAAATTTTCCCTGAGTGGTGATCCATAGTGGCATGGTAACATAATAGTATGCCTGGACTAATGGGGGTTAAGTGCAAGAAAGAATAGTTGCTTTCTGTTGGAAACTGATCTCAGCGAAGGTTTTGTGGGTCAAATTGGTCTAATGCTGCCGACATCAAGCATGAGTTAAATGTCAGCTGAGATCAGAAAAGTAATTTAAATATTATAGCACATAATAACTGCTGCTAGTATTCTTATTAATTGAAAAAGAAATGTGATTTTTAGGGGTTAACATTCATTTTGAATTAACAGTATGAGTTTAGATAAGGAAATCAATTTTATTTCACAAACTCAGTATCATATATTGGTTAAGCATAATATAAAAGTATTCTTCTACTAATGGGTATAAACATGGGCTCAAACCATCTATGAATATGGATATGGATAATCAAGACTTAAAGGAACAAACCCCAAGGCAAAACTAAAAGTTAAATTAATACAGTATAACTGAAAACTCCATCTGCAGGTTCTTAGGTAAAAGTTCCTTTCTAAAAAAAGATGATATTAAACAACAGAAAGTAACAGTTTCTGACCTAAAAGACATATTATAGTTTAAAGCATTTTTGATTTAGATATTTTGCAGTTACAGTTACAGTGAGTCTAGGTATACAGGCAGTAGCACTACTGCTTGTGGCGTGACCTCGGGAGTTGGAGGGTCGGCCAGTGGGAGGAGGAGGATCATCCCAAAGACTGCTCTCCTCCTCCAGGGAGAGATGGGATCAGTGGCCAGTTTAGCCTTGCTCCTAGCATTGGCTGGGGGTTGTCATACCTATGCAACAATGGGGGGGTGGAGGTGGAGCAGATGCCTAGCGTGCTGCACACAGGAGCACGCGTGACACAGTCATTGGTGCCATTGTATGTCCTTTCCATCACGCTGGGGGAGAAAGGAAAAACAGAAAATAGGGAGCATAAAGAAATCAATAACACACGCACAGACACAAAAGTGAGGCTGAGCGTGTAGCATGATATGATTTGAAACATTTGAGCACAACAGCCTGTTGACATTCAACTTATTTACATTGTACAGTTTCAAGCACTGCACTGCAAAATTTTCACAGCTAATAAATGTCAGATCTGATCAAAATATGTTTGCAATGTGCACAGATAGCCAAGTTAGAAAAGTAAAGTTGGCCATTCAAAGATGTGTTCTCTATATATATATATATATATATATATATATATATATATATATATATATATATATGTGTATATACAGTATATATTAGATGACTATTCATTCATCATACTTTGTCTTTCCAGGAAAATGTGAAGCATTTGAAACTGGAAGAGCTTGGGAAGCATATTAAGTTACTATATGCCCTTTCTGCTACCCAAAGCCAGTGTCCATTTTTTTCTGCATAAGTGAAAGTAATGGCAGACTGTTTCCTCTAGTTCTAGAAATATTCAAGTTACAAATAAAAAATGTAATTGTCTGTGTTAAACAAAACAGAACAGATGATTACTTGGCTTCATGTTCTTTCTTAAATCCACACTTTAGTGGGCCAATTAATTGCCAGCTCTGTCGTGTTTAATAAAGCCCAAAAAGTTAAATTTGTTCTTGAATATGTTTTACAACTGGAAAGAACTGTTAATAACCATTACTCCCAATCATGCAGAGAAAAACAGAATTAATGTAGGAGACAGGCCTTGATGTACTGTCCAAGCTTGTCCATTATAAATGTTTTTTTTTTTATTTTATTTTAAGTTCTTGTTAAGATATCAAACATTTTGATGAATGTCCATTTATGTACCTTAGGTATTTTCCTTTCTTAGATATCACATCTTTGCATCGCTGACCTTTTTCTAACTTGGCTGTGTTCACATATTGTATGACATGTAAAAGCCTCGCAAACATACTGCAATGGACGAATACTGTTGCCTAAGCAAAACTGGAGAGAGGACTGTTAGTCACTGCCCTACAGATGGAGGTAGTGACTATTGGCTTATTTGCTCTAGTCGAGCAACAGTGCCACAGATGTTAGTAGTGAGCACTAGCTTTCATGACATTGACATATAATGTACTTGACAAAGTCAGTGCCAATAAAATCAGGCCTGACTGCAGTTTGTGAGGGACATAAATATGGAGGCCAAGATTTGAGCATCATCACTGACAAGACTACATATTGATAGGTATTTGGAATAGTAGTATATGGGGCATATTTGGGAATAGTAGTATACGATATCACTGCACTGGTGGTGGGGGTGGGGTACGGGGGTGCAGGGCCAGAGTCCCTCAATGATAACAACAGAAAGCAGAGTGATTATGTGTGACAACAGGCATTGATGGCTGAGATCTCGTTGTGGTACGAGATTACATGTACGAGATCTTGGTCGCTAGATTCCCCGTCTCTCATAAACTGCAGGAGCACCTAAAATCATGTTTCAAAGAAACATAAATCTACAATAATCCAGCAAATATAAGGAGTCATGGGTAGTATTTATGCATGCCATCATAGAGTTATCAAAGCTGCTTCTGCCTCAGGAAGGACTGCATGATGAAAATGGCTGAATATTGTTGCCTTTGTTGAAAGGAAAGGATAACTATACAAATGAAATCTATAGTTTGGGTCTCAATAAGCTCAAAGAAGAAAATTAATTAGAAAGACAAGAACCTCAGTTCAAAAGCATGGACACATATGTTACCCAGAAAAGACATAAGCAATAATGACAAGTTAAAAAAAAAAAAAATCACACATGACACCACCAGCCTAATTAAGCTCTTATGATCTTAAAACATATACATGTAACAGGATGTGTTTTAGTGCTATCACAATCTATTGTAAAAATACATATTTCTGAAAATAATTATGGTAAGAAAAAAGTAACACAGACCAACGAGGTATCATGAAAGTCATTTGTTAAGTTTGCCGGGCACGTGCATGCGAACATCTTGCTACAAATGACTTTGAGATGGGTGTGACACTGTCTGTCCAATGCAGAGTGGTCTGCAATGGGCTAGACAGTGGCAGACTAATCATCAGGCAGACTAATGCTTACATAGTTTTGCCTTGGTACGACAGAAACTGTATGGAAACTGTATGGAGATCAAAAGAAAAAGCCAAACCAATAATATGGTGGCTTTTTCCTTTGAGCCACAGGACACCACTGAGCAAACAGCTGATCAGTGTCATAATGAGACTGACATCAGCACTTTCACTTTTGGCACTGCCACCGACAGTATATTTCCCCTCCCGCCCAACATCATAATTAATCATTTATTACACAGAGGTTATTGGTACTGCAAACTGCTGTTACTTTTTCCTTGGGAGCCATATGTATGATTCATTCATTATACCCGGCATTTTGCTACAACAGGGAACTTTATTAAATTAGAGCTGGCTTTTGCAGCAGACCGCAGAACTATTTCCAGTGGAGTTCAAATCACATTTCCTCACAGCTGTACCCAAAGTGTCACACACGCAGCAGCTAGCACCCCAACCCTCTGTTCACTGTCCTTTGTCCCCCACCCAGCAGCCCTTTGTGTATTTTATACTGCTGACATCAGGGTGCTGAATCCCCATGTCGGCTTTACAAGCCCCCCTAGTAGTGTGTGTCCCAAAATATTTATTTTAACAAATGTCCTATGAAAAAAGAAAACTGTCCCCATTTTTTGTCTTGTTTACCTGAAAAAAAAAGAAAATGGTCCCTCATCTTCCCTTCCACCCCCTCCTCCATCACAACCTTCCCACTGAGCATCCACCACCCCACCCCCTACCCTATACTTACCATGGGAAGTGGCAGCATTTCATCTTCTGTGGATCAGGACTTGTCTGCACTCTTCAAAGCCAAACTGCGAACTGAGGAATAAATGTAAGTCCCATATAATGTATTTTAATGGTGTCTTTTAAATTATGTTGCAATCTTTAGCATTTTTTTGAAATTTTTCACCAAATTTTCAACATGGCCTTTTTGGCACCCCACCTCATGAAGACTGTCACTGCCATTTCATTAATCGGGCCCCCAAGGTGATTTTGCAGTCACTGTGCAAAATCACCTTTCAGGACTGAATAACAAAAGTTCACCACCAGTGTTTATGAGGTGGGGTCCCAGAAAGGCCATGTTGAAAATTTAATGAAGACATTTAAAAAAATGGCTGAGTTATGTGTGCTCATTGAAATCTTTCTACGTACACACATAACTTTGGTAATTTTCAATATTTTGACTCCAAATTTTCAACATAGTCATTTCACACCACCTCATGAACAGTACAGCTGTCATTATTCACATCCAGTCCAAAATGTGTTTTCACACCTGTGGCGCAGAATGGCATTTAAGTCCAGATTTGAAAATTTTCTCCTATGGGGTTTATGAGGTGGTGTTATGAGAAGACTATGTTGAAAATTTGGGGTCAGTATACGAAAAATTGCCAACTTTATGGCCATTCATTGCAATTTCACTACACCCACTCGTAACTTTGGAAATGTTAAATATTTTTAACCCAGAATGTTAACTTAGCCTTCTTATTACCCCCACCTCATGTACAGTATGTCACAGCTGTCATTTTTCAAATCTGGGCCAAAATATTAACCATACCTGTGGCGCGCAGTGCTGTTGCAGTTGTGCAGGATTATGTTTTGGCAGTTATTTGAAAATGTTCTGCACCAAGTACATAAGGTAGGGTTATAAGGTGGCTATGCTGACACTTTGGTCACTTTTGTCCTATAAATGGAAGCACAGGCCCCAAAGGGCCCTGTGCTCCCACAGCTATAAACTGTACATATACATATCTATGGAGAGATGGAAGCACAGGGAAGCATGTTTGTTTTAAAGCCCTTCATGTGGCAAAAAAGAGGTTACCCTGTGCTCCTGGATCCTCCAATCACCTAATCAAGGTCCGGTGACACCAGGAAGGGACCTGAGCAGCCGCAAAAATTGTTTTTTTAAAGTGATAAAAAGCACATGTAAATAAGCCAGTAGACAAGGATGCTGGGAACTGTAGTCCTGCCCCACCCGATACAATAGAATACCAAAGGTGAACTTTCGGCATTGACAAATGCTTGTTGTATTTAGCATGCAATATGTGCTGTTTGAAACAACACATTAATTGAGTGACTTTTTTACCTGTTGATAACTCTGTTGTTTACAAATAGAATAACTCAGTGATTAATAAACATCCTGTCTGATCTTCTCATTGGAGTGACACTTTATTCTTACTCAGAAATCCATGGCAATGTGTTCTGCATTGCAATCCAAACCTATAGTATTTCTGCTCACTGTTTGTTATCTTTCAGTGCTTTTGCAGATATAGACATAGAAACATAGAAATTTTCAGCAGATAAGAACCACCAGGCCCTTCCTGTCTGCCCATAAGCCTTACACTTGTATGTGGCCTATGACCCTACCTGGTCAATGGCATTTCACCTCTCTTTCCCACCTCTAAGGTTCCCTTATGCCTGTCCCAGGCATGTATAAATCCCTCCACTGTCCTCACTCTCACCACCTCCTGTGGCAGGCTATTCATGTGTCCACCACCCAGTCTGTGAAGAAAAACATCCTTACATTCCCCTCAACTTGCCTCCTTTCAATTTCATATAATGCCCCCACATTCTTGCACTCCTCATATATTGGAAGATGCCTCTCCCTGCACCTTGTTTATGCCCTTAAGGTACTTGAATGTTTCTGTCATGTCACCCTGATCCCTCCTCTCCCCTAGTAAGTACATATTGAGGTCCTTGAATCTCTCCTAATATGTTTTCTGGTACAAGCCCTGTACCGTCTTTGTCACCTTTCTCTGCACTGCCTCCACCCTGTCAATGTCCTTACGATGGTGTGACCTCCAAAACCTCACACATTACTTCAGCAGAGGACTCATAAGTGTTTTATACAATTATATCACTTCCTCCCACCTTCTGCTAGTAATACCTCTGCCTATTCACCCCAGCATGCCACAGACTCACCCTGCTGCCTTTGTACTCACCTTAGACACATTTAGGTTATCTGAAATGATAACACACAGATCCCTTTCTTCCTTGGTAATCATCAGCAACTTCCCCCGCCCCCATCTTATAACTTTCCCCAGGGTTCCTTCATCTCATGTGCATTATTTTGCACTTCTTTGAATTGAATCTCAGTTGCCACACCTCAGATCATTTTTCAAGCTTCCCCAGGTCACTCCTCATTTGTTCACCCTGTCTGGTGTATTCACCCTGTTGCAGAGCTTGGTGTCATCTGCAAATAGGCAGACCTTTCCCACCTGCCCTTCTACAATGTCACTAATGAAGACATTAAACAAGACTGGCCCAAGGACCAATCCCTGAGGTACTTCGCTGGTCACCCCTGCTCCCTAGATTGGATCCCATTAACCACCACCCTCTGCCTCCTGTTCATTAGCCAGTTTCTGACCCAGTTTACTACCTTGCGCCCCATACTCAGACTACCAATCTTGTTTACCAGCCTTTTATGTAGGACAGTGTTGAAGGCCTTGCTGAAATAGAGGTAGGCGACATCCGTGGCCCCCCTGATTTACTTCCTTTGTCACCCAGTCAAATAAATCTATCAGATTTGCTCCCAGGTCGCTCCTGTAAAAAAGCTTTTAGCTTAGTGTGCTATACCTGGTTAAACAACTAAATAAAAAAAATTTAAAAAAAAAAAATTTGTCTGACACAACCTTCTTGCTGTGAATCCATGCTGTCTCAGATAATGTGCACCGATGGATTCCAAGTGTGCCACTATTCTTTTTTTAAGTAGTTCCTCCATGATCTTCCCCACTACTGAGGTGAGGCTGACCAACCTATAGTTCCCTGCCTCTTCTCTACTACCACATTTGTGTAGAGGGACTTCATGTGCCCTCTTCCAGTCCTCTGGAACCACTTCTGTGCTGAGTGAGTTGGTGAACATGGCTGCCAGAGGCATTGCTAGCTCCCTTTGCAGCTCCCTTAACTCATTATACCCTGGGTAGCCATTTTGTATCAGGAGAATCAATCAATGGTTTGGACTTCATATTGAGATATTGGGTACAATGAGTTAATATCCTTGGGTGTATGCCATCTGAACCAATTGCTTTGTCCACCTTTAGTTTTGTGAGCTTCTCCAGGATGCTCTCCTCTGTGAATGGACTTGTGTTTAGATACCCCCCTCATGTCTCTTACCCAGGTATGGTCCCTAACCTTCCCCCTTTTCAGTGAATACTGAACAAAAGTATTTGCTCAGTATTTCTGCCTTTTCCAGGTCTCCCTCCTTACACTCCCTTGTATCTCCTCTGAGCCTTACAATTCCTCCCCAGTTTTCCTTCTTCTGATGATGTATCTAAAGCATGTCTCATTCCCTTTCTTCACTGTCTGTGCTAATCTTTCCTTGGTCTGTGCCTTTGTGTTCTTTACAGCCTTCCCTGCTTCTCTTAGATTCTTTAGGTATACCTCCCTGTCTTCCTCCCTTTGAGTCTCCTTATATTTCCTGAAACCCTCCCTTTTGACCCTTACCTTGTCTGCCACCTGTCTCAAGAACCATAGTGGTTTCTTCCTTCTCTTACCCTTGTTTTCCATCTTGATGCATTGGTATGTAACCTCCTCTATGGCTCCCTTCAGGTGCTCCCACTGCTCCTCAACTCCTCTCCTGTCTTCCTCCTCACCAGGGCCTCTCTGATACACCTCCCCATTTTAGCAAAATCCACCCTCCTAAAATCTAAGACCTTTGCCTCTCTGATACAGCTCCCCATTTCAGCAAAATCCACCTTCCTAAAATCTAAGACCTTTGCCTCTCTGATACACCTCCCCATTTTAGAAAAATCTGCCCTCATAAAATATAAGACCCATGCCTTAGTGTGACTAGACTGTGTCTCTGTCCCCATGCTAAACCAGATAGATGCTAGACAGTTTTACATTGCTATTTCTAAATGAAATGTAACAGCCATATGTTTTCTTGAGAGAAAAAAAGTAATTTAAATCAGTTACTAAATAACAGAATTTTGGTAGAAATGGGCAATCTTACCAGCAAATGAAACCAGAAGATGTCTGGAATCTGTTACAGTTAAATAGTATGTAGAGTCAAATTTTGTGCCTGACGTCACTGAATTGCTGCTTTAAAGAAGCTATAAACCCCATTCTCAGTCACAAGTGACTGGTGTAAAGTGCTTGAATAGCTCTGCTAAACAAGGGCAATGGACCCCTCCTGCATATTCATAAATCAATTTACAAATTTGCATAGCAGGGATGGGGTCAACATGCAAATTTCCTGTGGGACCATATTCATAGCATGTTGACCCTTGATTTTTGTGGTGGCAGAACTAGGAACACTCCCTTCCATGAAAACTGTTCAGATAAGGTGGTATTGGTTCAGCAACACTGTGACTGATAAATTGAGAATGGAGATTGGCATGTGATGGAGAACAGGCAAGAGAGAGAGTTCAACTGGACAACAGGGATCAGTATGAGAGTCAGGTGCAGGTTGTAGTAAACATGGAGCCACCAGGAAGACCCAGAGGTGTGACTGAGTAACAGGGGACTTTGACCCAAAAGCAGGCCTAATGGTGAGAGTTGGGCACTTGAGGGGGGCAATTATGGTGGCAGTGCCATTGCCAGTGCCATTATTCCTTTTGTAAGGCAGAGCATCATGTGCTGGCACAAACTAGGACTTATTTTTTAATCAGAATTTTCTCTCCTTAGGTCACTGGCCTTCCCCATCTGATCCAAACCACAGTCCCATCAACTTGCTTTTTTGGGTCTTACTTGACTCCGTTGATCCTCTGCCACAGGACCTATGTCTGAAGTCACCAGGTTTTTGGTGTTGGGTCTGTGGGTGGTCCGGCTGGCATCACCATTGCCAGGGGTTTTCCACAATTTTTCTTTCAGCAGGATTTCCCACCACATGCAATGATACTTTGTGTATACTCCACCTCCAAGGACCCCCCCATGTCCATGTCTGCTGGCAGAAGTCCTTTTTCTGGTGTTTCACCATGTTGCCACCTAAATTCCTCTAGGTGGCAACTTCCTATTAGGACACAGGTACCCCCTCCCCAAGAGATCTTACCACCTCCAGCCAGCTTCTGAGTGACCTGCATCCATTTCCAAACTGAGAGGCACTCAGCATCTCAACCCTCCACAAAACTGTGCCAGACAGTATCCAAGAGCTCAGACATAATGCATAACAATAAAAACCATCTCGGTGTTCACTGAAATCTGGCAAATTTGATTTTGTATTCCTGCTTAATCACATTCCCTCTGGGACTTAGTACAGAATTTTGTGTATAGCTGAATCACATGGTGGTAGTACAGTGAGGCTGGTTTCCACCAATTTCATTTAATTCATTTTGTTGTTATTTTTATACTTGTAAGCTACTGAGCAATACTGCCCGCTTTCATTAGCAACAAGTTAATAAATGCAAATATAATGTAACACAAATAAAAACAACTGATAAAACACTAGTTAAAACATGCAAGCATTGCATAAGGAGAGCCATTGTTTTAGGTGAACTTTTAAACATGGTCAGGGTTGGACAATTGACAAGTTGACTGTGTAACAAGCTGTGAAACTGAGGAGCCTTATACAAAAAAGACCTTGAGAAGAAGATTTTTAAAATAATGCAATGTAATAAGGCCTTCTATTCAGAGAGCTTATCATATACACATTACGGGCCCAATATTCAAAAGGACATGAAGGGAGAAAGGGGCTTGCAGCAAGGAGAATGGTGCAAATGGCATCTTGCGCCTGACCAAATTTTATGAGGGATTGTGTGCCACCGGGGGAACCACTTGCACTGACCAAGCTTACGTTGTCCTTGTGACAGCCACAAAAGTGTACTATGGCAGAAGGGGGCTTGTGCATGGGTAGGGCTGCCATATCTCCTCATTGGGGATTTTGAAAGCCCCCTAAAGAGGTGCACAGACCCTGCCATTAGACCAGTCTGGAGCTGGTCTAACCTGCCATGTGCCACTGTTGCAGCCCTCTATGGGTCGGGTGACCCTGTGCCCCCCTGGGAAGGGGTCCATATCACCCCTGACATCTGCAAGACCACCTGAACCATCTAACAGATGCTGGAGTGGCTGGTGGTCCATGGCAGGTCAGGATCAAAAACCTCCTCTAGTGGCACTAGTGTATCTGCCCTCCCAACCAAGGCCTGCACTGTCCCTGCCCTTGATGACTTGGGGTAGTTTTCACCCCCTCCCCCTGCCTAACTTGTCACACCCTTCTGTGAGCCAGAGCCAGTCACCAGGGTGACTGGCTGATGGGTCATGACTGCTGGCTGCTGCTGCCACAAACACATTCTATGGCTTGTGGCATTCCTCTCTGGTGTGTAGTTCTGTTAGCACAGTTGTCAGCTTGCAGCAAACCAAGAGAGTTTGTTTCTGGGACCCCACTTTTTATAACATTGTGTGCAGGATCCCTCATGCTCCTGGGTTTGTAGCAGGTGGTGGTTCAACACAGCATATGCTGATCTAACAGCACCTTCAAATATTGAGCCCTATGAGTCTTGCTAAACAAGCATTAAACAGGTTCAGTAAGTAGATCACAACCATCTTTTGGAAAAATAACACCAAGTTGTAATCTTTACCTGTCTTCAAAAAAGAGACAGGCAATGGCTGAGTTCAAAATACAAAGATGTGTGGATCTAGGAAGGGTAAATTTAAACCAACAAATAGTATTATAACCTGAAAAAACTTTACCAATACTGTAAGTCTTGGTCAACCAAATTGAAAGCCTTGGTGAAGTCCACAAAAATAGCTGTGACATGGTGCTCCCTATCATTAAAAACATGAATAAAGCCAGTGAACCTCTACAGGGCTGCCTCAGTGTTATGTGAAGCATGAAAATCATGTTTGGCATGTGTTAGTAGGTTATATTTACTGAAATAACAGGTGACTTGATTATAAACTATCCTCTCTAAAATGATAAGGGAGCCAATGAAGAAATGGGATGAAAATTAGAAACAACATTCTTATTCCCAGACTTGTGAATGAGTTTGATTATTGCAGTTTTCCATGTGTTTAGAAAAATACCCTGACAAAGTGAATAATTAAAGACAGAATCTATTGGCCTAGCCAGCTGAGAAACTCTCAATTTAAAAACTAAGTAATGAAATTCATCTGAACCTACCATTACAGAAATAATTATATGAAATGTTTTCATGCTGCACACTTAAAACTACCCGTGATATGCTTGCTGGAAGTATGATTTAAATGTTAAATTGGAACCGATTGCATGCATATGGCATCCGTGCAGCAAGCAAGTGGGGAGACCATGATTTTTATGTTAAATTGGGAAAGACTTCATGCGTGTAGCATTCATGCAAAAAGCAAGTGGTCACTGATAACTGCACATGTAAAAGTTAAGTGACTTGCTCAGGATCACACCATACACAAGTGGGGGTTGATGAGGATCAGACCCAGGTCTTTATGCCTCCAGATCGTGTGGCTTGTAGTGCAGTGCCTTTAACCACTAAGCCAAACTGTTTGCACACATATGGCTCACTTGTACTTCAATACATACTGCATCTGAATACATCTGCACGCATGTGGCATGCTTGTAGCCACTGTTATGCTTTTCAGTTTTCTTCTCTACCTCATCTCATTTTCACAGTTGAACTGTAGCACACATACCATTGGACATACATATGTTTTTTCCCCACCCCAATACACAAACCTTCCCACAAAAACACTTAATTACTTCTGTCTAGCCTGTACTCCTACTATTTTCTCTCCATAGTTTTGAATGCTTCCACACAAACAGACTTTAAGGTGCAAACACAAAAGTAGCAATAACTTGACACACACACACACACACACACACACACACACACACACACACACACACCCACATGGCTAATCCCCCCCATGCACACATACTGTAGCAGGTACAGCCATGCTGCTACAGACAACCTACAAAGTATAGATATATGTAAAAAGTCTCTTATGAGTGTACGAGGGAGCCAGAGGCAGGAGTCTTTAAGAGATGATGTCCATGAGTCAGAGTGCTGGGGCTTACTCCTTTGAAATGAATGGAGTTATTTTCTATTATTATTTTATATGTTATGATGGTGAGTTGGAGAATAATGAAGGCCACTGTTGTACTAACAAAGCCCTTGTTAGTTGAGCGGTGGCCTTCATTAATCTCCAACTCTCCATCAATAATTTATATAATTATAATAACAACAAAAAAAAAACAACCATTCATTTCAATGGTGCACACCCCTGCAGTCCTTTGCCCTTTGTCATAATGTGACTGAGTATGGGGATGTGGAGGTTAGTCTCACGGGCCGGGGCATGAGACTGACTATAGCATGGCTCCAATAGTCTGTGCATACCATACCACTCAACTGTCTGTGAATCAAAGGGACAGCTCTAGAATTTCTGTAACATCTCTAAAGGGTATAACTTATTTGTTTTGACTGAAAAGTGATATGCAAATCAGGAAAAATTCAAATGTATAAGATTAATCTGTATATGCCCCGGAGCAGTGCATCAGATTTGGTCTTAAACCCACCCAGTTATTAACCAATTATTTTCCTGGCTAAAGCTCTGCCCTCCCCCCAAAAAACTTTGTCCCAATTATTCTCCCAGACTCCATTCCATTCAATACCCATCCCTATGGGTCATGAAGCCACTCAAAGGTGAAGAAATGTGAAAAACACATCAATATTTCAGTCATTCCTCTTTCCCCAATCTCCCTGTAAAAAAAAATATTTACTTTTACTTATCTGGCCATATGGCCAGAACCTGCAGCCTGGCATAGTGTGCCACCAGCCCAGTTTTCAGTCTGCTCCACCTCTCTCTCCTTCTGCCAGAAGTTGGATGCTACAACTGACCATCACAGGTTCACAACATGGTAAGCGACCAAGTCATCCCAACAACCAAACCCACCAAACCTGGGTTGCTTGTTTCTTGTTCAGTTGCTGCTGTGGCTGCTGCTGCACTGCACTGATCAAGGCCAAGAAGGCCACCCACACTGCTGCCACCACTGCTGCTAAGCCTATCTTGCTGCTGTGGGGGTCTGTGCTGTTTTATTTCTGCAAGGCGAGCCTAGTAGAGTAAGTAGGTAGCCTAGTCTTGAGTTAGTTTCTAGATCACCCTCTGCCCCTTCAGCCACCAGGGGAGACAGACACTCACTAACAGTAGAACAACAAAAATATGCTGCCACCACACTGCTATTGAGAGTTCAGTGCTCACTGACTCCTCCAAGCTGTAGTGTGCAATCTGTCTACTGTGTGGCAGGAAAGACAGTATCACACTTGTAAGGCTCATGTGCTCTTTCTTGGCTGGAGCTCATCCTCATCACATGTAAATATGCCGCTGCTAATAGGTGGAGAAAGTGGACAACACAATACAGACATAGTCGAGTCTGGAGAGTACCTGCAATGTGAGCACACACAGGCCAAGTGGGCACTTATTGTGCAAGATTAAATCCAAATTTAAAGCCATTATTGCCACACCATAAGAACATCCTAGGCACACATACGGGGGGGGGGGCAAGTGCCCCCCTCTGCCCTTCCTAAATGGCACCCCTGCTTAATGGTAGAAATTCATTCTCAAGTGCTAATGCAATGGTTTCCACTGTGTTCTGAGGTACTGTATCTCCATGTTTCATGATGCATCGTGATCATCATGTGGGTTAGTGTCCCTCATTGTCCCTCATTTTGAATGTCATTGTCCCTCATTTCAGTGACAAAATGTGAGGTATGGTGCATGCTTCCAAGACCTTACTCAGCACAGAGAGTGCTGAGCATGGCCATAGTGTATATGCTTAATACAAAATGACAATGGGAAAGTAAGTGAGATGAAACAGTCATGGAGAAACAGATTTGTAGCACTAAAAATGCATAAGGGATTTGGAAGTAAAAGTAGAAACTTCCTAACAAATAGGAAGAAGGGGGGCTACTTACAAAGTGAGTACTAAAACTCTTTGATACAGAGTACAAGTGCACAAAATATCTCAGAGCCAAATTCCAGAACTTCAAGAAAAATTACAGAGAGTATCTCTGTTAGTGAGGTCAGCACTGTTAGGCTACTTGTAAAAAGCAAGGACCAGTCAAGTAAGCTGATAACCATTTCAATCGTTGTCATTGGCGATCCCTCGATTCAAGGATGTTCTCTACCATGGTTCATTGATGGGCTCTGAGGTGGCTCAGTAATCCAATCCTAGAGCCACAGATTCATCCACAGAAATTGCAGATGTTTCCATGTGGGAGAGCTGCCTGCTGGCTGGGGTTTCTTTCCCTTTCCTTCCTACACTCTCCCTTTTCAGCTTCGAGGGCAAGGCGTGTCTCTTCGAAACAGGCCCCCACTTAATAGAGATGCTGGTGCCATTGAGATCAATTGGTGACCAGCTCCTCTGAGCTCCTGATGTCCATATCTGTTTTATTTAGGTATGCCTTCAATGTGTCTTTGTAGCTTTTCCTTTGACCACCACAGGATCTCTGGCCATGACTGAGCTTAGAGTATAAAATTTGTTTGGGGAGTCAAGAGTCAGGCATCCATACACAGTGTCCAGTCCAGTGGAATTGAAGTCTTAGGATCATTGCCTCTATGCTGGTGACATTGGCCTCAGTGAGAACACTGACGTTAGTGCGGTGGTCTTCGCACTTGATGCAGAGGATTTTCTGGAGACATTGTTGGTGGTACCTCTCCAGGCTCTTTAGATGATGTTGGTAAGTCACCCAAGTTTCACATCCATAAAGAACGGTAGGGATGATAACCAAACTGTATAACTGGATCTTGGTGTCCTTTCATATGTCTTGGTCAGTGAAGACGCGCTGAAGCAGTTTCTCAAATGAGGTACTAGCACAATGGATCCTGTGCTGAATCTCATCATCGATGTTCGCTGTTAGGGAGAGGTGGCTAACGAGGTAAGGGAAGTGCTCAACTGTCTCCAGGGTCTGTCCCTCGATGGTGAATTGTGGAGGGTCATTTACAAGGTCTTGAGCAGGCTGATAGAGCACCTTGGTCTTCTTGATGTTAAGTGAGAGTCCCAGACTTTGGTAAGCTTCCGTAAAGAGATCTGGCACAGACTGGAGGTTGCTCCCAGTCTGTGCAAGGATGGCACAGTCATCAGCATACTGGAGGTCAATGATGGGTGCCTTGCAAACTTTGGTCTTTGAACGGAGTTGTCCAAGATTAAAGAGTCCTCCATCCATTCTGTATTCAATGTCAATTCTAGTGGGAAGGCGGCCTTTGGCGAGGACTAGGATGACTGCTAGGAAGATAGAGAACAAGGTTGGAGCGATGACACAGCCTTGCTTGACCCCAGTTTGGATGATGAATGAGTCTGTCTTTGAACCATTATGGAGAACAGCAGCAGTCTTCTGGTCATGCAGAAGCCTCAGTACCTTGATGAATTTTGTAGGGCAGCCAAATCTGGCCAGCACCTTCCACAGGGCTTCACGATTGAGGGAGTCAAAGGCCTTTGTCAGGTCAATGAAAGCCATGTACAGGTCCTGATGTTGTTCCTGACACTTTTCTTGGATCTGCCTGGCAGTGAAGATCATGTTGGTTGTCCCACAAGATGGTCTGAATCCACACTAAGATTCCAGCAGGACTTCTTCAGCGATGGGAAGGAGATGGTTCAGAAGAATACTGGCGAGGATTTTCCCCTGCAGTGGAGAGTAAAGCAATACCTTGATAATTTCCACACACTGACTTGTCTCCCTTCTTGAAGATGATAACAATGCTGGCATTCCTCAAGTCCTCTGGAATCTCCTCATTGTTCCAAATTTGGAGAATGAGTTTGTGGAGCTTTAATACCAGTTCCTTGCCCCCAGCCTTGTAGACTTCAGCTGGTATGCCATCTGGTCCTACAGCTTTGTTGTTTTTGGCCAGCTTGAAGGCATGTCTTACTTCTTCGATGGTAGGAGGGTTGGCAAGAAGAGATTCTCTTTCAGGGTGTTGAGGAACAGAATTGATAGTGCAATCTGTCACAGATGACTCGCAGTTCAGAAGTGTCTCAAAATGCTCCTTCCATCTAGCTTGAATGCCTTCATTTCCCTTTAGCAGCGTCAAGCCATCTTGAGTTCAGAGGGAAGTGGGACCATGGGAGTTTGGACCATAAGTTGCCCTTGTAGCCTGGAAGAAGCTCCGCATGTCATGTTTGTCAATATAGAGCTGGATCTCCTTGGCCTTGTCTTGCCACCATTTGTTTTTGATGTCTCGGATCTTCCTTTGAGCTTCTGCCTGGAGCTGCTGGTATGACTTTTCCTTTTACTGGCATGAGATGTCATCTTGCCATGTGCAGGGAGCTCTTCTTTTCCAGTTGAGCAGGTCTTGAATCTCGGTATCATTTTCATCAAATCAGTCCTGGTGATGCCGGGTGACATAGACAATAGATTCAGCACATGCTGAGTGGATGGCGGTCTTGAACTCCTTCCAGTGTCTCTCAATGTTATCATCAGCTGTGGGCATGACAGAGAGCCTTGCTTGGAGACATTGCTGAAAGTCCTCTCGAACCACTGCATCTTGAAGGGACTTGGTGTTGAATTTCCTTTGCATTGATTTTGGTTGCCTTTGATGTTTCTGAGTGAGACGGATGTTCATGACAGATCTTACAAGACAATGGTCTGTCTAGCAGTCATCAACTCCTCGCATGGCCCTCGTGATGTAGATATCCTTTTGATCACGGGTTCTGAAAATGATGTAGTCAAGGAGGTGCCAGTGCTTGAATCAAGGGTGTCTCCAAGTAGTCTTATATTTGTCGCTCTGTCTGAAGATGGTGTTCATGATGACCAGACCATGCTCAGCATGTTTGTTCAGGAGTAGGATGCCATTTGAGTTTGTCTTTCCTACCCCCTCCTTCCCAATGATACCATTCCAGAGATATGAATCACGTCCAACTATGGCATTGAAGTCACCAAAGAGAATGATCTTGTCTTCCTTAGGGGTGTTGGTCAGAACTCTGTCAAGGTTGGAGTAGAACTGTTCCTTGACATCCTCATCAACATTAAGTGTTGGGGTGTATGCACTGATTACGGTGGCATGCTGATTGTTGCTGAGCTTAAGACGAAGGGTCATGAGGCATTCGTTGATGCCAGTTGGAAGCTCTGTAAGCTGGTTGATGAGCTTGTTCTTGATGGCAAGGCCAAAACCGTGAATGCATCTGTCTTCAGCAGGTTTCCCTTTCCAGAAGAAGGTGAAACTTCCACCCTCTTCTCTCAAATGGCCTTCATCTGGTCATCTTGTCTCACTTAGGGCAGCAATATCGATGTTACATCTTGCAAGTTCCCTGACAATAATAGCAGTTCTTCTTTCTGGTCATTCATCATACTGGTTGTCCATCAGAGTACGAACATTCCATGTTGTAAAAATCATTGTCTGTTTCTTGTTTCAACCACAGAGAGAGTGATCCCACTGGACGTGGCTATCCAGCCAGGAGAAGGTGAGACAGCCTAGGTTTAGGGCACCTTTTCTAGCCCTTCCCCATGCGGAGTGAGCAGAGGGGATCCTAAAGAGGACTGCTCAGTCACAGTAGCAGCTGCCAAATTGCACCCCTGTCCCAGTTCAGCTGCCAGACAACTATCAAACTACCATCA
This sequence comes from Neoceratodus forsteri, assembly GCA_016271365.2. NCBI lineage: Eukaryota > Metazoa > Chordata > Ceratodontiformes > Ceratodontidae > Neoceratodus > Neoceratodus forsteri. The sequence goes on along the minus strand of CM057449.1, from coordinate 807,386,887 downwards.
CCTACATGCAGATTCATGGCTAGAGACTGCAGGATTCACTGGTCCTGTCCCCATCACCACTAGTCTGTCGCTGCAGGGCTTGGAAGGTTGGTTGCGGGGATTTTGTTTCCCATGGTAGAAGCCTGCGCTGGACTTCTTTTAGTGTGGAGAAGCTGGTGCACCTACAGCACGAACACAAACTTGACAAGCAGGAGATCTAGGGCCCAGTGGCAAGGAGAGTCTAAGACTGGAGATCCCCAACTTGTTGCAGTCTTCATCTGCCTTCACAGCCATTGAAATCCTAACATCTTCTTCCACCTGATTCACTGTTGAGGACCTCAGAGGCTGGACCGCACTTAGTCTGGGACCTCACCTCAGGCCTGTTTGCCAAGGGTGATCCTACCAGGGGTACGATACTCTGGACGACATAACCCTGAGAGTCATTGGAAAACATAAGCCTCTCCATAACGACAAGGTCTTGGTCCAAGGAGAGGAACCACTTTAATAATACTGAAGTAAATACACAAGTAAAGTTGGCAAGTAAAGCTGTCAACAATAAAATGTAAAAATGTCATAAGGACTTCTCACCCCTGTGCGTTGTAAACATGAACTCCCAAAGCATAAGCGTACTACCTCGGCATTTGTCTTCACTCCCTTGCACTTTTTATTTTTACTGCATGCTAGTGTTTTTTCCTGTTATGGTCTTTGTTGCAGGACATTCTCAGCCTTCGACTGAATGGGTTGGTGCTTCTGGAATTGCTGATTTTCCACAAATACACTGGAAAGTACTTTACTGCTGAAGCAGCTTTTTGTACAGAAACGCTTTGGGAGTTCATGCTTCCAATGCACATGGGTGAGAAGTCCTCATGACTTTTTTATGTTTTATTGTTGCCAGCTTTACTCATGTATTATCAAAGTGGTTATCAGCTTACTTGACTGGTCCTTGCTTTTTACAAGTAGCCTAACAGTGCTGACCTCACTAACAAAATTGCATAAGGGATTTGCATGGTTCAAAACAAAAAGGATAGGCTTCACAACACAGAGGCCCCACTTTGTACATCTGTAATGGAGGATGTTGACTGGTTATATCCTAGGCATTTAATGTAGTAAACAAACAATACTATAAATTAATAGTGACAAAAATCAAAAGCCATTAAAAAAAACTATCAAAAGGATCAGAATTAATGAGTTTATCTTATTTTTATGAGAATTTAAATAAAAATATATTTTATTTACTCTAATTGCTAGTAGTAGTATAAGAAATAGAAATTGATGTGTTTTTTAGATGAGATTTGCACCAGCTTAGCTGCTGCACACATAGCAAGTGTGCAGCATGTGAACCTGATGTGATCTTTAAATGGTGTTCACACCAGCTTAACTGCTGCACTCATGTTAAGCATGCAACATGCAAACCTGATGTAATTTTTAGAAGATGTTCACACCAGCTTACCTGCTGTGCACATGTCAAGCTTGCAGCATGCAAACCTGACTTGCTTTTTAGACCTGATTCACTTAGGATTATGTTGTGTATGCAAACCACATGCAAACATTACACAATTAATTTAGTTTAGTGTATTGTTCTAGGAATTATTACCTTTGAGACAATGGCTCTTTTACAAAGGTTCCACGTCAATTAAGTACAGACAAATCAGGTTATATAGAATGGCACAACAATTTGTGTTGTGTCAATAGCCAGTAAAACATAATCAATTTATAACAAACTTTTGTGCAAAGACAGGTAATACCAATAAACACTTATGATACAAAAAATCAAGACAGTTGAGGGAAAAATCAATTAGAGAAATGTACAGATAGAGAGGGTGAGAGAAGGTGAGGGGAGCAGACAATAGCAAGAGAAAAGATTCTCGAGCATGCCTTTGTCAAGTAATGGACCAGAGTGGGTAAATAATAGAAAAAGATTTAACCAAGGCAGTCACAGGAGCTGGAGGCGGCGAGGTGAGAGTATAGCCTAGATTTGAAAGCACTTAGAGAGATGGAGGAGGTAATAGGAGTGCTGAGGGCATTTAGCCAGCTGGGGGCATGATAGGCAAATGATCTTTGACCCTGAGTAGTCTGGCAACGGGGGACCTGGAGAGGCTGATGTTCTGATCTTCTGGTGAAATGGATGCTGATCTTCTGGTGAAACAGATACTAGCGTTCATGCATAACAGTTCTTGGATACAAGGTGGAGTGAGGACCATGGTGGATTTTTTCGCCATCAGGCAGGTAAGGTACTTTAAGCAGTTTGAGAGTTGAAACCAACCTGTTTCAGTGTAGAGCTCACATGTGTGAGTCCGTCGATGACCACCAGTGAGCAGTCGACAGGCCTTGTTTAGGGATGTTGTAATGCGACTAAGTGCAGTAGTAGAGGCAGACCCATAGATAATTAACCCATAGTCAATGATTGAGATGATAGAGCTTTGAATAGCAATCCTCAGTGCAGCTTGGGTAAGGAACTGTCGGTTCCGCTACAGGATCCCAATCCGCTGATTAATAGTTTTCACTGTACTATCAATATGGGTTGCAAAGGTTAGGCCTTGATCAAAGGTGATTCCAAGATATTTAAATATTGACACTTGTTAGAGGGTATTTCCAAGGTACGTATTGATAGTGAGTGATACTTGCCGTTTCTTGTTTTGCGGGCTACAGAAGAGCATGGATTTAGTTTTTTTGTGGTTTAGAACCAGCTTATGTTCAAGGAACCACATCTCGACCTTGAAAAAAGCATGCTGAAGGCTAAGGTGTAAGGGGTTCGGATCTTTATGAGAGGAAAGAATCACGGCATCGTCGGCATAGAGGATTATTTGTTCAGGACAGGATTTGGGGAGGGAGTTTAGGAAAAGGCTGAAAAGGAAAGGGCCTAAGATGGATCCTTGCGGAACTCCTGAGAGAACCTGTTTTGAGACTGAGAGAACTCCAACTATTTTTACAGCTTGAGAGCACTGAGTGAGGTAACTTTTAACCCAGGCACCAGGACCCTGAGAGAGTCCAAGAAACTGTAGTTGTTTGACGAGTAGGCCATGGTGAACAGTATCAAATGCCTTAGTTAGGTCAATGTAAACAGCTCCAGTTAAGCTACAATTAAGCATGTGACACGCATTCTGCATGTACACAGCACATCTATATTTCTGTAAAGGTATAGCAGGATGAGGGTCATATTGCATTACATAATCATAAACCAATTTAGGAGAAACCATATTAAAATAAAAACTAGATAAGTTCATTTTAACTACATCTGCAGTGCCAGAGGAGATTACAGGGCCTGAAGATTGGAGGCAACATAATTCAAAGTACCCCTCCTTTACTACTTATTATTACTTGTGTTTCAGCTTTTTCAGCTTTAGCAGGAGCGGAGGACAGGAGCTGACAGTGGCTGTAGTGTTGAGAGACTTCAACTGCACTCTTGTTTTGTCCAATCTTAGGGTTACTGAGTGAGCACTTGACTGCACTTCTCACCCACCCACTCAGTTCCTGTGCTATTCTTATAGACACAGCAATTTGAGAGACAGCAGGAACACCTAGTTCAGCCCTCCCTACTGCTGACTATATTGGGAGCTATTTGGGAGGACATTAGGAATTTCCTGTCAGAGGTAGGTTGTTGGCTAGACTGGCTTTCAGCATGAGCATAAAGGGAACAGTTTCTAACAATAATGCTGTCCTTTGCCACTGAACTGTGACTCGCTAGTTGCTATCATTGTCTGTGTGTGGGGAATGGGTGACACTGCCCGCCATCCAACACACATACACATATAGATATATAAAAATCCATTTAATGCTTCAGTTAGGGTTGTTCCACAGTGACAAATGCGAGGAAATTAGGTGTTAGGGTTGAAAGCCCCCTGGCCCCAGCCCACTAATCAGCTTTGGGGTGTGTGTTGGGAGTCATCACAACTCTCACCCCATCACATGTAAAGAAGCAGAGATATAGGAGAATGGGGTGAGAGTTAGGAATAGCGACCCCAATGCACACCCAAGCTGGTTGGGGTGGCTGGGGGGGCCAAGGGCTTTCAACCTAACAATGAATTTCCTCACTTTTGTGGCTGTGGAACAACCCTAACTGATGCATTAAATGGTGTTTTTTTATTCTAATTTCCCTTCTTTTTGAGAATGAGGACGATGAGTAGTGAATGGAATGTGGTGGTGGGAGTGCGGGGCCCGAACACGTGATGTCTTGTTACATAGTAACAGGAACTGCAACGCAAACATAAGCGGCAATGGTTACACACCTGGTAAAGCAAACGTAAATGGTAAAGCAAACGTTAATAGAAACAGAAGTGTAAAGTGATGCCCAAGTGAACAGTGACACAAATGGACAAGCAAGCGCATAAAAAATGCAACTGGTAACATGCACAGTGACGGCACAGGTGTTGTAAATGCAAATGTTAAGTGTTACAACAGCAAGAATGCCAAAGGGAACAGAAACGATAATGTGAATGGAAGCGCGCACGTAATCATGAACTGTAACACGCACAGGCATGGTACAGCAATTGCAAATGTAAGTGGTAAAGTTAACATGAACAATAATGCCAAAGGAAACAGAAACGTAAATGCGGATGCTAACACTTACGTAAATGCAAACCATAACATGTACGGTCATGTTACTGCAATTGTAAATGCAAACGGTAATGGTAACAGCAACAATAACGCCAAAGGAAACAGAAATGCAAAAGGAAATGGAAGCACATATGGAAACACAAACCATAATGCGCACAGGCACAGTAATGCAATAGGAAACACAAATGGTAACAGTAACAGCAACGAAGGTGCAAAATGAAAGACAAATGGAAACGCAAATGAAAGGGCTGCAGTAAATGCAAATGGCAATGCACATGGTGATGCAAAGTGAAATGCAAACACAAACAGTAGTGGAAACGCAAATAGTAACAGTAGCGCAAATGCAAGTGCAAACGAGTATGAAAAGGGTAATGCACACGGTGGCATACACAGGAACGGTACCTCAAACAGGTATGTAAATGCAAGTGGAAACAGTAACTGTAACATTAACATAAGTGCATATCCTGTTTTTCCCCAACAGCTGCATAGAGAAACACAGTGTGTACAAAGAATGTATGCATAATAATGGGCATCGGAGTCGAAAATGAGGTGCTGGAATACTAAATTGCTTATATCTCAGTAACTGTACAACGTAGAAAAAAAAAATTCACATGATTCATGATTTTCCTGGCTACATTTTCGCTGAATGCGTAGCCCATTGCCCTGACGAAAATTCCATATCTAGCATCGTTTTTCAGATACGAGCCCCGAAAGGCACGATGAACGCCACCATGTTAGTCTATGGGGAAAAAATGTCAACTTTGGAGTATCATAACTTGGCATCTGTGCAATATTTTTTCACCAAACCATGAAAAGGCACATCTGTGAGATGTTGGCTGCTTTCCCTCCAAATTTCAGCCCAAAAGACCAAACCGTTCTTTTGCAGCTGGGTGGCAAAGAATTCCTGTCATTTTGGCCATAGTCTGGAAAAGTACTTTCGCAATTTGTGACACCTTTCGCAAAAATTTGTGAAAGTGTTGCAGGTGCAACACTACTTTGTGACACTACTGTTTCCAGAAATTTGAAAAACATATTTCTGGGGTGTTTAACCCCAAAATAAAGACATGGCTAGCATCCTCAGGATCTGACTAGGAGAACACAGAAAGAATTGTGTCCCTAGAGGGTCCCAATTTTAAATGCCAAGCATTTTTCTGATCAGTAACTGAAAACAAAATGGTGGATTTGCGACACTACTAGGGCCATTTGCGACACTAAAAAGTGCATTTGCGACACTTTCAAACTTTTTGTTAACTTTTCCCATTGACTTATAATGAGAACTTGTTTTTTGAATATCTTTTGAACCATTCAATATTTTTTCATGAAATCTTCAAAAGGCACATCAGGGTCCCTGGCCGCATGTTCCCTGAAGTTTTCGGACCAGTCGCACAAACCGTGTGACCTGTAGGCATGAGCAAAGAATGCACAAAAAAGATTAATTGCCCATTCGGATGTCGCTTAATAACTCTGCAACTGTATATAACTGACCAGTACAAAAGTTAGCAGATCCCAAGATCTATCATGCCCAACTGTGCATACCAAATTTCAGGCAAATCTGTTGAATGGTGACAAAGTTATTAAGGTGCAAAGTTTCACCTTTTAACCTTAAAAGTGCTACTCAACCCTAACTATGGTAGCACTACTGTGCTACCATAATATATATATATATATATATATATATATATATAATGAAATAAAAAAAAGATATGCAGCATAATTTTGCAATTTATGTAGTAAGCTGCCAGGTGTGCAGTGAACACTAGGCCAATCGAACCAACACATATCTTCAAGGAATGAGTCAGCACTGGGTAGAGTTTACAGTATGTGTGCTTCTGCTTAGAGATAACCTCAATGACCTCAGCCACCTTCACTGGTTTAAACTCCTCCCAGACAGGCAGGATGCTTCTATTCCCTCCCAGTTGAGAACTGCAGACTGCAACATGGTCCACTGATGGAATCCCCTGGTGGACAGAGGACACTCTGTCAGAGAAGAACCAAGCAAACACTTCACACAATGTGACAGAAAAAGCCTTCTTTGGCTGTAGACAGACAGGACTCAGAAGTCTGTTGACAGTCCGAAAAAGCTGAGCAGGTCAGTTCTTCCCTGCTGCAACCCCCCCTGGACAGGAACTCTGCCTTCTTATGGTTGATTGCTCCTTGGTACTCACAATAATGAGCATGCAAGTCTAGTTTGTCCCCATCCAACCCGGTCCTCCTCCAGCAATGCTCTAAATTCTGACCCTTGATCTTCATTGCCTTGAGATCTCCATCAAACTAAGGAGATCTCAAGTGAGAGGATCTGGGTTGGCTCTATGTGATAATGATGATCCCATAATAGGAATCCCCATTTGGGCGAGTGTACATCACGTAAAATGAATTACGGCGATGTACACTTGTGGCGAACGGCATGATGGCTTCGGCCCCTGCACTTCACTACTTAAGGATTCTCAACTCCATGGGGGTGAAATTCTTAAAAACAAAACAAGCCTCCTACTGGCACAAAAAAAAAATGCACCACACAGACCCAAACCATGCACCCTGCACACCCCAACTTACCACACTCCCCACCATGCTAGCTGACCAGCTTGACAGCTGCTCACCACACCCCCTCCCACATATCTCCCCTCCCCTTTCACTCCCTCCTGCATGTGTGTGCGCACATACATGTGCGTGTGCTTCCTATTGCCCTAACACGCCCACTCAGGTATCCGGTCACTACCCTGCCAAGTAGCCCTGAACACAGGAACCGTGACTGAGTCACTCTTTTTGAAAGCACTCAGTCGCGGTTTCTGTGTTCACTGAATACCATCTGGGTCATATAAGGGCTGGTGGGATGGCATCGTGCACCTCGGAAATAGCCCTATTATATTCAGCCACTGCCATGCCCGTGCCAACTGCACATGCAGTGACAATACTAGATAAATCAACCACCGCCCGTAGTCCCTCAGGGGACAACCCCATTAAAGGGTGGTAGCTAACCATATCAAAAGTGGGGAGACTTTTGGGGGGCCCTGAGGGAGAACTCCACTATGCCTTGATCAGACCAGATGACTTGATCAGTCTTGAAGATAGTTACCTCAAGTCCCAATAAGAATGCCAGGTCCAGTATGTGGCCATGGTGGTGGGTCGCAGAGGTAACAACCTGCGACATGCCCAGTGAAGACATCAACGGGAGGAGGCTCAATCCAAATTGTGAAGATACATCATTGACCCAGGCATTGAAGTCCCTCAGAACCAAACATCTGCGGGACTCCAATACCTCAATGATGATGAAGTCCGCAACCTCCTGCAGGAATTCTCCCCCCACCCAAGGGGGACAGTATATAAGAACAATCCTGCAACCTTCACCTGGACCTCCACACACCGCCATATACTCAAAGGACCTAGAAGTCTCCACCGGGTGCGTGTTGAAGTTCAAGCCAGATCTAAAGCAGATGGCCCCTCCCCAACCCCTGTGTTCCCATCTTGGGCAGTGCACTATGGGGTACCTTTCTGGGACATCCGCTTCCAAAATTGGACCGACATCATCTCCCAGGCCAGGCCTCCCTAATGTAAGCCAGATTGACTGAGGAAATCAAGTCTGCCATAATAGAGCTCTTGTTCCTCATCGATATGGCATTGCAGAACACCACCCGAAGGGGACTTGAAGCCACTGCACCCCCTTTGGCTCCCTGCCCACTCAGTCTGGTGGGAGCCCTGGGGATGAAAACCAAACACATCAGGCCTTTCTCTAGGTTCCATTTCAGCCCAGGATATCTCCTGAACCTCATTACCTCGATATCTCTCACCTCCACTGGGCCCAAGACATCTTGCAGCCACCTGCCACCCTTACCCCTAAGAATGCAGACCTCCCAACAGCATCTTGCTGTCACAGCTGGTACAGGGAGGTCAGTAAAGGGGTGAAGATCATGCAGCTGGGCAGCATCATAGATAATATGTAGGGGTCTCAGGCCCCAGCACATCCTGAGCTAACCAGCTAAAACACAAACCCACCAAAGACAACTCATTCAATTCCACCCACCAAAAAATAACAAAGTCCTAAATACACTCACCACAGCATTCAATCTAATACAACAATTTCCTAACAATACATTCACCCAACATGCATACCACCAAAACCTCAACCCACCACCAATTAAAAACAAACTCACAACAGCCACCCACCCACCCTAACAACAGGAACCAAACAGAATTTGAATAGGAGAGGAAAAACTGCTAAAAGAATAAATAATACCCTTTTACAAGGTTAAGTCCCAAAACCAGAGAGATAGTCATTTAAGGTTTAGGGGTGATGGAAAGAAAAAGTCTTTTCATCAGGGGTAACAGTACCAGTGGCCTGTTCTCACCAGGCCATCTTACCTGAGAGGGGTTGATCCAAACAGCACGCTTCCAGCCTACATTAGCAAAAAGTACTGCTTCAATAAAATAAGATGGCAGAGACTCCCAGGAGGAAAGGATTGAGATTTTTCTATCAGCCTCGGCTAACTCTCACTATAGCCAGGGCTTGAATAATCCTATAACTAAGAGCATGGAACAAACTCACTGAACTCAGCCCAGCAACAGTTACCCAGTGCTGCTCTCACCAGAACTGAACGACAGCCCTGGCAGGTATTCTAATCATGGGAAGCAACCCACATCAAATTGGCGAGCAAGAAGGACAGACAGCTCCAACCAAAAGATTAGCCTCCAGGACAAACCACCGACTTTGCACACTGATATGAGTCCACCGGCATTCAAGCTGGCCATGACGCAAAGTCCAGTATTCACCATCAATAGGGTTAAAGAGGTGCACAAGTGAATAAAGCCAGACAAATCACCAGGTCTGGATGGAATAAACCCAAGGGTGCTAAATGAGTTTGCAGGGGAATTATGGAACCCCTTGGCGCATTTGTTCAACTGTTCCCTTCAGATCGGAGTCATGCCAAGGGACTGGAAAAGAGCCAGCATGGTGCCTCTACACAAGAGCAGGAGCAGAGAGGAGGCTGGTAACTACAGACCGGTTAGCCTCACCTTGGTAGTAGGGAAACTGATGGATGCCTTAATTAAACAGGATCTTGTTAAGTATCCGGGCAAGAGCGGCCTTCAGAATGACAGGCAGCACAGGTTCATAGCAGGTAGATCATGTCAGATGAATCTGATTACATCCTTTGACTGGGTGACTAGGGAACTGGACATAGGCCATCTGGTAGATCTCCTCTACTTCGACTTCAGCAAGGTCTTTGACTTGGTACTGCATAATCGCCTTCAGAATGACAGGCAGCACAGGTTCATAGCAGGTAGATCATGTCAGATGAATCTGATTACATTCTTTGACTGGGTGACTAGGGAACTGGACATAGGCCATCTGGTAGATCTCCTCTACTTCGACTTCAGCAAGGTCTTTGACTTGGTACTGCATAATCGCCTGCTGAAAAAGTTGGAAGACATGGGCACACTAAAGTGTATTGTTAGATGAGTAGGAAACTGGCTTAAGGACAGAAAGCAGAGTGTGTTTGTCAACAGGGAGAGACTGGAAGGGAGTGAGGTCATCATGAGTGGTGTACCACGGGGCTCAGTCTTGGGTCCAGCCCTGTATAATGTATTCATCAGTAGAGACCCGTGAAATTCTTTTTATTTTTTTATAATTCTTCTTTTAATTTTTCTGGAATTTCTTGTTATTTCTTTTTATTCATTGAAAATGTAGTTGTATTTCTTGTTATCACATTTACATTCATAAACTACCTCAAAATGACCTTATACACTAGAAATCACATTCCTAGGATACTACATTGTATTATGCAGTATTATGCTATGGTCTTGAAACGTTTTATGAATTAAACAATTCCACTGTTGTTTTCCTGTGGACCACCCCTGTGGTAACAACAACTGCTGCAAGCATTTATTTAGTTTTGCCCCCAAACTCAATTTTTTCACTTTATTCATGTGTTTGTTTTCATTTTATTCTTTTTATATGTTGGCTTTCTTGTTAGTTCTTTTTACACGTTGAATTTCTTGTTTCTTGTTATACCTTGAATTTCTTGTTATTTCTTTTTATACCTTGAATTTCTTGTTATTTTTATTTAAGAAAAACACAGGTCTCTATTCATTAGCAACAGTGGAGTAGGTATACAGAGCAAGCTTGCCCTCTTTGCAGATGATACTATGCTGGGGGATAGGGTGGATAGCGATGAAGTGGATAAGATCCTTCAAAAAGATCTTCAAAGATTGGAAAAATGGTCTAGTATCTGGCTTATGAAGTTCAATGCCAAGAATTGTAAAGTAATATATCTGGGCATAAATAACCCAAGAACTCCATACTGGCTTAATAGGGTCAGACTCGGCAATTCTGAGGAGGAAAGGGACCCAGACGTTATAATCTGTGACACCCTTAAGCATACCAGCCAATGCAAAACAGCATACAGCAAAGCCATCAAAATGTTTGGGTGTATTGGAAGAGAACTTGACAGCAGGAACAGGGAGGTGATACTGCCATTCTGTAGGTCTCTTGTGAGGCCCCACCTGGAGTACTGTATCCAATTTTGAGTTCACACTTTAGGAAGGACAAAATAGACTGGACACCATGTAGAGAAGGGAGACAAAAATGATACAGGTCATGCAGGGGCTTTCGTATGCAGGGCACTTAGAAGCTTTGAGTATGTACTCACCAGGGCTTTCGTATGCAGGGCACTTAGCAGCTTTGAGTATGTACTCACCAGGGCTTTCGTATGCAGGGCACTTAGAAGCTTTGAGTATGTACTCACCAGGGCTTTCGTATGCAGGGCACTTAGGAGCTTTGAGTATTTACTCACCAGGGCTTTCATATGCAGGGCACTTAGAAGCTTTGAGTATGTACTCACCAGAAACTAGGAGGGAGGGGGGACATGATAGAAACATTCACATTTCTAAAAGGAATAAATAAGGTGCCTGGCTCTGAACTGTTCAACAAGGCTTGCAGCTGAATTACTAAAGGACACAAATGAAAGCTGCGAGGAGGGAGCTTTAAGAGGGAGCTCAAGAAACATTATTTCTCAGAAAGGGTTGTTGAGCCTTGGAATAAACTGCCCATAGAGTTAGTGGGAGCCAAAATGGTGACAGCTTTCAAACAGGTCAGGGATAAAGTGAATGCATGAATAAAAGTCCATGGGAATTGTTATTGGAAGGGGTTAGAAGGGGTGCTAAATCCTGGGATCTGAGAAGGTCTTGGTTAACTTTGAGCAGACTAGATGACCCTTGATCTCCTTCTGCAATCCATTTTCTATGTTTCCTTCCTGACCCTGTCCTGTCTAAATATACAGTAGCATTTCAATGCTATTTAATTGTTTCCATTTTTATTAGTTGGCCATGTTTCTGAGAGGGTTATAAAATCACATTGATTAGACTCTTTCCAAGCTTCAAAAAAATTCCCTTTAAGCTGGAGACTCTTTATTAGCAAGCAGAATTTTCAGATGACAGCATGCATTGTTCATTCCATAATTTTAAGTGCTATGAGTGGAAATGTTAACTGGGTTCTCAGGACCCCAATGGGGGTGAATGGTACCTGACGTTAGTAATAATAGCAATAATAAACTCCTGACGCTAAGTTTAATATAAAAGGCAGATTCATTTTAGAGCCTGCCAAGTTTAATATAATAGCCCTTAACCCTTTGTTGGAAATTTTAAAAATTAGAATAAACAGCTTGCAAAGTGACCAATCCTATTACTAAACTTTTCAAATAGTTTTAATTGGTTTCAGAAGGCTGCTGGGGGGTCCTTTGCTAAAATAACCATTTCCAGATACAGGCCTGCTCATTTTAACCATCCCCAGTCAGAGTAATCAAAATTACCTTTGTTGCCAATACCCCTAAGACCTCCCAGACAAATCAGCACATGAGGAATTAATCAGAGCCGCTTCCCAGGGCACTGTTTGCTGGTCAGGTTCATCAGATGAGCTTCTGGTCTCTTGAACAGCATAGATGATGCTTTAGCCCAGGCAGAATTGCACAGCAACTAGACGTGAGAGTAATAGAGCCTGAAACACTCACTTCACTCATGTAGACTCATTGTACACTCTGCTGCTGCACTCCATCGGTGCTGTGCTGTTTCCCATTTACACCTCTACACTTTGCAATTGGAAAAAAGGTCACTGATTTGCTGGCAGTGTGGCCTAGAGGTTAGACTAATGAGCTTGGTCCATTCAGCAGACTTGAGTTTGATTCCTACAACCTCCACTTGCATACTGTGTGACTCTGAGCAAGTCATTTAATCTCCTTAGCGCTCTGGGTTGCCTCTGAAAACAGGCACTTGTGTATAGTGGGCCTTACCTGGTTACCAAATGAATCATATTCTTAATGGTTCCGAGTTATCTCCTTCTAAAGAACAATTCTTAGAAAAGGCCTAGCTTTGGAGCCATAGGTGCTAGGAACTTATTTTTTTATTACAATTGGGGTCTGTCAACTCAGCTGTGTCCAAGTAATATACTGTAGTTTATTTGTGTTGTTACACAGCAATAAATATCAAATATTAAACATTTTTTTAAACTATTAATACAGGAAGTGATCACTTACAGTTTATTGTTACAGTCAAAGCATGTCATCATGATGTATCCATGTAACTCTAACTCCAAGCTTCCATTAAAAAATACATGAAAGGTCCAAGCTTTAATGGTTCCAAAGATAACTCTTTCTAATGATACTTTCTTTGAAAATTCCAACTTGGAACCAGAAGTGACAGGAACTTATTTTTGATGACAGCTTTTAGTGAGGTCAGCATGGTTCTGTCCTTTTCATGGAATTTCTTTCAATCAATACCCATTGATAGAGATCAAATTACAGCAAAACATTTTTAGCCATAACATTATGTTTAAAAGTGTATTATACAATGGCAAGAAAGAATGCTGTGCTCTGATTGGTCAGTCTGGGGCTGGATCTGCGTAGTTATCCCAGCATAACATCACAGATCTAGTCCCAGCACACATATGACCAAATAACATAAAAAATATCACTGCCTACTGCCCATTTTATGCCACCACCCCACTGCTTCAAACATCACCATAATTGTACCACAGACTTTTATTTGCTCCTTCAATATTCAGGACAAACATAGCCCCCATCAAGTTCCAAACTAAATGGCAAGTTAAACAAAACCAAAAAGTTAAAAATAAAAGAAAACAAAGCCCTGCTTCCAACATACCCTGCTCAGTAGTGGGTAACTGAGACTGACTTCAGCCGCTTGATCCAATCAGCATCAGCTCCCGAGATCAGCTCACCCCTCCCACTCCGAAAAGACTGAGCATACCAGCCAAAAAGCTTGTGTGTGTGTGTTATATGATTTCAGCTTCAGATTTCTTACAAGTGTGGCGCTCACTCTGAAACCACCATCATCAGCAGCTTGAGCATTAATTGGTGACTGATGGATGCACCCATTAAAGCATTCACTGGATTGGCCACAACACTGCCACACCTCTGCAATGCTCTACTACCTCAATATGTTTCTTCCGCGCTGCATGCTCAAGCAAACATAAAAAGGTTCATTCCTTTTATCCAACTATGTGAACATTTTACCCCTGCACTTACATTCGTTCCCCATAGACCTGACCATCCATGGGGAACATCAGTCAGTTTGGCGGTAAAAAGTTAACATAGTTGGATTATAGCAACACACTCTATTTGACGATGTTAGCAAGCAATCTGTGCAATAGAAATCTGTATGTTTGGACCTGTACTGTGGATTTTAACTGAGATGCTGCATTTGAATAAAGCTGCGAATTGAGCAGGAACTGTGAATTGTAGTTCTGACATGGCTGTGGTAAGCCACATTTAAAAGACTGTTTAAAACACATTGCATTACAGAGATGCTGACCTTTCCGTTATGGCGGTGTTGTTTTAGTATATTTAATACAGTATATAAGCATTTACAAGCACTCACAAAACTATCATTTTTTATTAGCAAGCAGAAAAAAATAGCACTGCTACTGTCAAATGTCTCAATATGTACAGTATTTGTCCCCTTTGTTGGCACTCTGAGTAAGATTACATTTAAGGTATTCCTCATATGTTGACTGAATAAATGACAATGGCATGTTCTCAGATATGAGGTCCTGGTGGTGACACTATGCCTTAATAGTACCTATACACATTGAGACTTTTGACAGCAGCAGTGTGATTTTTTTGTGACATGCCAATAAGAAATCATTGTTTTGTGGGTATGAGTGAATGATAGGTAAACAACGACAGTGTGTATCGGGGCCAAGATTAGGAAAACCAGACAGAAGTATTTATTATTTTGCAAATAGACCATTTACCTCTGTCCAAAATAATGACTGAAAGTAGTGGAGACAGCGTTTATAGCAGCAGGACATTTAAGCAAGAATGTGTATTCAATAAAGAGAGATGCACACATCTGTTATCTGTGAATGAGTGCACCCCTGCCATGAGGAGAAATCCACACTGACCGAGAGGTAAACAGCTATCCCACGGTCAGTGGCCATGTTGTGCAGCATACAGCAGGCCAGGAACAGGCCACAGGCCTTTCAGGGACTGTACTGTATGGTGCCTCAAGACCTATCCAGGCAACGGAATCATGCCTTCAACAGACCACAGACACACTCAATGATGTTCCATGTGCTGGTGTGTACCTCACTGTACTGCTCCTCTGCAGGGGATGAAGGGCATCAGTAGGGGGTGAGAGCAGCCAGGGCTAGAGTGGGTAGCCACTGTCACCTGTGTGGATGGAGATATGGTTAGCCTGGTGCCCTATGTTGCTGTGCCTCTTGTCTTTCCCAGCCACACTCAGGGGCACCCCTACCTTGGTGGCCCCCCCATGCTCTGTTGTACCCGGCTGCCAATAATCTCGTCATACTCACCCACTAGGTGACCGGTGGGGATGTCCCCACTCTCGAACCTGTGGCACAATGCTGAGCTGTGCCAGATAAAGGCATCATGTGCTCCCTCAGGGTGTGTGGCACTGACATTGATTATGCACCCCCTGGCATCGCACACCACCTGGCAGTTGATACTGGGGTAGCCCTTTCTGTTGATGTAGGTTACCCCCTCCGGGCCAGGTGGCATGCAGATGCCAAAATGGGTGCAGTTAATGGTTCCTAGCCTGCCAGGCATACGTGCTACCCTGTGGAACTCCTGCATGCTCACTGTATGCTCTACCTGTGTACTAGGGAGGGGGATGTATTCCGCAGAGTATGGCAGCAGGGCATTGAAGAATTGTGTTAGGAGACATGACGCAGCCAACTGGATTATGCCTGTGGTGTCCCCTGTTGGTCTCTGGAAGGTGCCTGTGGTGAGGAGGCACATGACAGCTGTTACCTTCATCTCTACTGTCAGGTCATGGCTCCATCTAGTTGGTGCCTGCATCTCCTCACTGCACAGCTCACAGAGCTGCCTCATAATTGCCTGGTTCAGTTAGTACTGGCCCACAATCTCAGTGTCAGTGTAGGTCTCATAGCTGATGCGGGGTCGTACAACCTGTTCCAGGCATAGCGCCGAAGGGCCCTTCCACGACCACTCTGCCCTGCCTCCTGCCTCCCCACACTCCTCATTATGGCCTCCATCTGGAATATGGCACTGGCTATGGCCTGTGTCATCCTGTCCCCCCTGGGCGTCTGACTCCACAGACTCTACCGGCTGTGTGCAACTGTGTGCGGCTCTGCAGGCTGCTGTGCAGGGCCCACGCCTGTGTACTCTTCCCCTGGCTGGATGCCTGTTGATGCGGACTCTGACTCCCACCCCTGTGGGTTCCTGTGTCACTCTTCTTGGGCCTGTTGCCACTGCGTCATGCCCAGGCACACACACACCCAGTGTCACCTTCCTGCCTGTCACACTCACATTCACTCACTCTCTCACACACTGTCACTCCCTCTCTGTCTCTGTCTGTTTCTTTCTCCTTGTCCCCTACTGTGTGGTGTGCTGGCTTGTCTGTCTCCCTCTACTCTGATCCCCTCTGGTACATGTGCTCTTCTCCTACTTGCTCCCTGTTTTATAGGCTCAAGTCTGATCCATGCAACTGCCATTTGATCCACGCTTGCGCCATTTGTCCGGTGTTGAATATTGCACTGCACCGCATATTCATTGCTACGCCCCCTGCCCTTGCACATGCATACATTCCCATTGCCCATTGGCACACTGCCACTTGCGTGCACAGTTGCTGCCACTGAATATCGCTCTCTGGTGCATTTCCGCAGTTGCGCATGTGTGACCCAGTTGCGCAATGCACAACTGCTTTGAATATCCCACCCTCAGTGTATAGGTGCCAATACCTACTGTTAGCCTGGTGTAATGTGCACAGCAAAATACTAAAATAATTACCAGAATAACATAATGTTAATACCCTGCCACTTTAGTTAGGGTTTAGTGAAAAAATTATAGTATAACCCTGTATTATGTGTCACTTGCAGCTCAGCTATCTTTCAACCTAGTGACCAGAGAATTAACATATCATATCAAAAATTCTGAAAAGTTTTTTATTAATCAGAAAGGTACTGTAGTTATTATGTTATAATGAAGAATACAAAATGTATCCAAATCAAGAATCTGCTTTTGCTTTTTTTTTGTTTTTCAACATGGGAAAAAAGGTAATGATTTGAGACCTAAAATATTCAAGTTCGTTTAACCCTTTTACAAAGGATTGTCCCTTTCTCAGTGCATTTGTGTGTGAGTAAATTTCTCTGCCTTAAGACAGTGCTAAAGTTAAAGTAATGGCAACACAATATCTTCACATTGAGCAAATATTCAAACTTGAGTTACACCCTATTAAACATTCACAAATGATCAGGGGACAATTTTTTAACCCAAATTTCAAATTTACCTATTTTGTTTTTGTGTTTCAATGCTAACTTATGGTTAAATGTAATTTTTTTTAAATAATTTTAAAATATTCAAAATATAAATATACACAAAAATGCCATTTAAAAACACTGCAGCAAAAGTGTAGTCCACACTATATGTAGATCGAAATCTGGATAATTATTTTGATCAGAGTATGGCCTTATTCAAAAGCAGTTTTTGTCTGTATAGAAACTAAAATAGTGGGCACCCAGTAAGATGGATAATATTAAAGTATTTTTTTCCACTTACATTCCTCCCACTCAGGTACCATGACTAACCCTCAGGCTCAGGGGCGATGTGAGGAAGTATTTTTTTCATGGAGAGGGTGGTGGATGCATGGAACAGCCCTCCTGAGGAGGTCATGGGGTGAAAAACAGTGGGGGAATTCAAGAATACATGGAACTGACATAAAGCAATTTTTGTGGGGGGGGTTAGGAGGAAGTGGGCTGCTGGTTAACTAGGATCTGCAGCTTATCCAATAGGTAGGGGAATAGGCAGGCTAGGTGGGCCAAGTGGTCCTTCTCTGCTGTCAAAGTCTATGTTTCAGCTGGCTCAGTGGTGCAGTGGGTTGAGGTGCCGGATGCCACATCTTGTGCCATTCTGGTGACCCAGGTTTGGGAATGAGTCTGGATCATTAGAGGTCAGCGGGATGGGGGAAAGAGGATGTGAGTAGCTGCTGGCTAGCAGCCCCCCATCTCGGGAGGGAGAACTTGATCTCCTCAGAGCTCGACTGCCCCTGGTGGATGCTGGAGTGGCTGCATCACTCCAAGAAGTGCCAGAGTTAGGCCAAAGAAGAGACTGGTACTGGAGCTGTGGGGCACATGTGCACCTCCACATGCATGCGTCACCACTTCTGGGGTCTCGCGTAGGACTGATCCAGGGAGAAAATGGAGGAAATGTTTGGGGCCACCTAGAATGAAGCCTCTGGGCCAGCTGTGGGGTTCCACCAGGGCTCACATGGTGCTATAAGACCCCAAACAACCCTGAGTCTGGTAAGTTGGCAGACAAGCAGACAGCCTGCCTAAGAGGATTAAAAGAGTTGTGAAAAAAAAATGTTTCTATGTTTCTATGTAACCACCCAGCCCCATCAGCCAGTAAAGTACCACTGCCACTGTCCACCATTGCTTTCCCCCTGTGGTAGTGGGTTCAAGGGGGGCTATCAATCCAACCAATTAAGATTGTTTATGGCCAGTTAGTTGCATAGTATTGGAACCATGTGTGGCAGCCACAATCGAATAATACCTTGGGATATTTATCTCTGGTTGTTCTCCCACAGTCTTACCTCCTCCCCTGGACTGGGCATAGGCATTGTCAGCCTCAGACATGAATAGCATATCCATGCAAGAGAAGCAATCTCCTTGAACCAACCACAGAAGTTGCTGTGGTACCAGAACACTGCTGCCATCCCTCCCCAGCCATTGTGCACTGCCTTGTAGCAGCTCAGTAAGCCCAGCCTGCCTCCTATCGTGGCATCCTGAGTTTGCTTACTCCATCAGGGCATATATTAAAGACAGTTAATCATAAATTATAGATAACAATTGATTACATTCCTTTAGTCAAAGCCACTGAAACATACGAAAGAAAGAAAGAAAGAAAGAAAGAAAGAAAGAAAGATGGAATGATGGAAAGAAAGAAGGAAAGAAATAAAGGAAGAACAAAAGGAGAAAGAAATAAGAAAAAGAAAGAAAGAAAGATGGAGGAAATGAAAGAAAGAAGGAAAGGAAGAAAGGAAGGAAGGAAGGAGGAAGGGAAAAATATACACTATATTATATGCAGGCTAATTATCATTCATGACCAGGTATAGATTCAAGAGCATTGTACAGTTAATACCAAATATGGGGCAAGATCAAAATGTTCATTCAGACCTGATGTCTGTAATGTCCTTAATTTATAAATGCAAAAAGTTTCACACCATGTGAAAATCAAATCCACATTCCTCCATCTTGGACCCATCTGGACTTATTATATCACTACAAAAACTGATCAATGATTGTGACCTGCTTCTGAATAAAAAACACTGCATTTTTTGCTAACACTTTGTCAATAGCCTTCTAAGTAGAGATGTGAAGATTTACTTTGCTGAGGAATTGTTGGCAGTGTGCCAGATTTCATGATACTTATAGCATTACAAAGTTCTGTCCATTTGTCAGTACGTCCAACTTTATGGTAGTGCATATTTACTTTTTTAATGAAGACCATTATGCTTTTCCACATCCCCATAACACCCATCATAACCTCCCCAACCCAAAACAATAAGAAATGTGGTGGTGGCTATGAAAAGGCTGCCTGTTACTGCAGTAATGTCTTAAAAAGAACTACAATACGCCTGTAAGCCATCTTTTTTTCTGTGGTAATTTTTAAAATAGTAATAAGAATATTAGTATTGGTTCATTTTTTCTAATCTTTTAGTAAGCTTTATTTTCTTTCTGGTTTACACACTAACAAGTGCCATTTTAGAACTGGTTGACATACAGTAAGTCTAGTCCCTTTAAACCACATACTTTAGTAGTGGAAATGTTTGGGGCCACCTAGAATGAAGCCTCTGGGCCAGCTGTGGGGTTCCACTAGGGCTCACATGGTGCTATAAGACCCCAAACAACCCTGAGTCTGGTAAGTTGGCAGACAAGCAGACAGCCTGCCTAAGAGGATTAAAAGAGTTGTGAAAAAAAAAATGTTTCTATGTTTCTATGTAACCACCCAGCCCCATCAGCCAGTAAAGTACCACTGCCACTGTCCACCATTGCTTTCCCCCTGTGGTAGTGGGTTCAAGGGGGGCTATCAATCCAGCCAATTAAGATTGTTATGGCCAGTTAGTTGCATGGTATTGGAACCATGTGTTGGCAGCCACAATCGAATAATACCTTGGGATATTTATCTCTGGTTGTTCTCCCACAGTCTTACCTCCTCCCCTGGACTGGGCATAGGCATTGTCAGCCTCAGACATGAATAGCATATCCATGCAAGAGAAGCAATCTCCTTGAACCAACCACAGAAGTTGCTGTGGTACCAGAACACTGCTGCCATCCCTCCCCAGCCATTGTGCACTGCCTTGTAGCAGCTCAGTAAGCCCAGCCTGCCTCCTATTGTGGCATCCTGAGTTTGCTTACTCCATCAGGGCATATATTAAAGACAGTTAATCATAAATTATAGATAATAATTGATTACATTCCTTTAGTCAAAGCCACTGAAACATACGAAAGAAAGAAAGAAAGATGGAATGATGGAAAGAAAGGAGGAAATAAATAAAGGAAGAACAAAAGGAGAAAGAAAAAAGAAAAAGAAAGAAAGAAAGATGGAGGAAATGAAAGAAAGAAGGAAAGGAAGAAAGGAAGGAAGGAAGGAGGAAGGGAAAAATATACACTATATTATATGCAGGCTAATTATCATTCATGACCAGGTATAGATTCAAGAGCATTGTACAGTTAATACCAAATATGGGGTAAGATCAAAATGTTCATTCAGACCTGATGTCTGTAATGTCCTTAATTTATAAATGCAAAAAGTTTCACACCATGTGAAAATCAAATCCACATTCCTCCATCTTGGACCCATCTGGACTTATTATATCACTACAAAAACTGATCAATGATTGTGACCTGCTTCTGAATAAAAAACACTGCATTTTTTGCTAACACTTTGTCAATAGCCTTCTAAGTAGAGATGTGAAGATTTACTTTGCTGAGGAATTGTTGGCAGTGTGCCAGATTTCATGATACTTATAGCATTACAAAGTTCTGTCCATTTGTCAGTACGTCCAACTATGGTAGTGCATATTTACTTTTTAATGAAGACCGTTATGCTTTTCCACATCCCCATAACACCCATCATAACCTCCCCAACCCAAAACAATAAGAAATGTGGTGGTGGCTATGAAAAGGCTGCCTGTTACTGCAGTAATGTCTTAAAAAGAACTACAATACGCCTGTAAGCCATCTTTTTTTCTGTGGTAATTTTTAAAATAGTAATAAGAATATTAGTATTGGTTCATTTTTTCTAATCTTTTAGTAAGCTTTATTTTCTTTCTGGTTTACACACTAACAAGTGCCATTTTAGAACTGGTTGACATACAGTAAGTCTAGTCCCTTTAAACCACATACTTCAGTAGTAGAGAAAAGACACATTGTGCCAACAATATTGGAGTTTAGCAAGTGTATAAATTACACCACAGTTCTAAGATGGTCTTTTGCACCAGACTGCAAGTCCGAAACACCCACAAAATGTGCTCAAAGGCCAGTAACAACGGAACAGTAACAGAGTATGAATCAATACTTATGAAACAGCTTCAACATAAAATATAATCTTGAAGGTTAAAACAAATTCTTCTTAAATGTACCTCAATTTCCTCCTTAGTGATCTCAATTTTGACTGACTCTTCCCAAAATCAAATAGCGTCAAAGTGCTAAGTGATAAGCTTGGACTTACTCAGGTGGTCATGAGTCAAAAAGACCAACTCTCAAAATCCTCTCAGCTCCTTTATTTTGGCTATCATGCTTACTAACAGACCTTAACATATCATCAACACTACTTTATTTGATAATGATTGCACTAACCATCATTCCATGGTCTGTGTCAGGGGTATGGAGAAAACAACATCCCACCAGAAATTGTACACAAAAGGCATTTCTCTTGCTTCTGTGAGTGAAACTACCTTCACAACCCAGGAGCAATCAATTGGCATGAGTTTTATCTAGCATTTTCAGTGCACATAGCACAGAAATATTTAATCAAAAAGTACTTACAGTTATAAATAGACATACACCTCTCAAGAAAGAAAAGAAAAAAGAAGTTGCCCTTGGTTCACTCAAGAGCTGAAAAAGGAAAGGGACAAGGGCAAATTGTTTATTCAGAAAAGGTGCACTAAGCTGAAGCTTGTTTCCAGTTGTGACCTGGGAGCACAAGAAAGTTAAGTGACTTGTTCAGGGTCACACAGTATGCAAGTGGAGCTGATCTGATTCAAACCCAGGCATCCAGGTTTGCACCTCAGTGCTCTTAACTACTATGCCATAAAAAGCCCAGAGAAAAGAGATCTTTGGGCAAAAGTAGAACTGACCAATTTATGAAACATCTGGTCCATCTTTCAGCAAAAGAGGAATGAGTGCACTAAATTAATCCAGTCAGTCAAAGAAAAATACTGCCTCAAAGTAATGGAAGAAAACAGAAATTACTCTTTCAATTCTGGAAGTCAGTGCAAGGCCTGGAAGGAAGGTTTGTATCCTCCATTATGCCCAGATAGCTCTTTTGTTGCTGGTAAGCTCATAACCCATAAGCAAGTAGTTGTGGAACAGCTCAGTTCTAATTTAGCTAAGTTGGTATGGCATTTGGCAACTCACCTCCTCCATACACAGCTTGGCTATTCTGAATAAATAGACTAATAGAGCTTAAGCAAGATGGCAGTCACGCTGGACTAGCCTTTATTCCGTTCTTACTGTGTTCTTGTTTTAATTTGTTTTTATTTGCCTTAATACATTTTTTACGTTCAATTTTATTTTCGAGTTTCTCATTTGTTTCAGTACAGTTGTGTTGCCGCGTTTATGTGTGCTACGCTCGTTTTCGGCATGGTCGCGGTAGAAGGCTGCTTTAGCAAGGGAATTGTTCCCCTTCATTAGCTGACTGCTGTTCTGCTTGTTTTTACAGCATCGTTATTTTAACATTTATTTAAATATTTTTTGCCCTGCTTTGGAGAATCTGCAAGCAACTTTTGCTGGGTCTCTGATTTGCCTGCCACACTATCGTTTTTGTGACTGCTATCATGGTGTAACTGTGTGAAGGAGTCTGAGGATTCGAGCGAATCAACTCCTGCCGGGATTCAGTTTCTGTGGCTTTCTCATCCCCTTTGCAGCTGCTCCCTTGGCATTCTGTATGTGCGGGAGTTTCAGGCGAATGAGAGAGTGAATTTTTGCCTGGGAATTAAATTCTGCGATTAGTTTACTGTTCTACAGCTGCTCTCTTCGTGCTGTGTATGGGAGTTTTTTCTGGCTCCTGTCCCTGGGATTAATGGTTCTAGTAGATACAGGATGTCTATGCTGGATATATTGTGAACATTTTTGTAGTCTCGTATTTGGAAGACTTGGACTAGCTGGTGTCGTTTGCTGTGACTGCCTTCTGTCTTTTGGACATGAAAATATAACTTGTGTATCTCAGATGTATCGTGAGTACTAGGACTTGAGTCTTCATCATTGTTCTCTGTTTATCTGGGACCTTAAAGTTGACTTTAAGCTGTGTTAAGGCTTCTTGGGGGAATACTGCCACATTGTTGGCTTTGGTTCTGAGAGATTATCCCCCCCCTTTTTTTTTTCTCTCTTTGCCTGGGCGTTTGGTGTTGTGCTGCCTGGGAAGCAAGCAGGAGCCTCCCCTGTTCCCTTCAAGGAATTGGCGGTTACTGGGGGGGGTTCTAAGTTACTCTAGGGCCAGCCTTATTTGGCTGGTCTGGGGGTATCTGAGCGGTGGGTCTCAGTGGCATAACTGGGCCTTATTAGGCAGTTTAGGAGGTGGGGGTGGGGGAACCTCCTGTTGCCTCATAGCTAAATCGACTATTATCTCCAAAGAGTCATTTTCTCCTTCCATTCATAAGTCTGCACTGCATTTGCATATTGTTATTTTTTGAATATTTATTTAGAAAAATTTGGATTTTGCTTTGGTTTATTTTATATTACTGATTTTATTGGACGGACAGTGTGTGCAGTGAGAGGGCCTCACTGTCTCTACATGTTTGGACTTTTCAACATTATACTCATTGGCAGTGAGAGTGCTTAAAAATAACTGCATTTTCTTTTTTGGATCCCGTTTCATCATATAAAGGACAGTGGGTGCAGTGAGAGGGCCTCCCTGTCCCTATATAT
Source organism: Neoceratodus forsteri (assembly GCA_016271365.2). Lineage (NCBI taxonomy): Eukaryota > Metazoa > Chordata > Ceratodontiformes > Ceratodontidae > Neoceratodus > Neoceratodus forsteri. The sequence goes on along the minus strand of CM057449.1, from coordinate 807,362,724 downwards.
TTGGATTCCTTAATAATCTGCTTATAGTTTATTTTTGGTTGTTTAGCTCTGTAGGTTTTGGTTTATGTTTTTGGGTGGGTTTTTAGTTTAAGTGTAATTGTGGGTATTTTTATTTTAGAGATACCAGGATTTTTATTCATTTGCTTGCAGTTAGTTTGTCTCCGCTTTTGTTATGTGTTGTTTAGGTATCGGTGGTGCATTATTAGTCTTCCGACCTCCACGCCCTCCATCCTTTTGCCCTCTCCTCATTTCCACCTACCAGCACTGTCGGTAGCTTAGTATTGCCCGTGGGAGGGTGGGCGTGGTGGGGGTCGTGGACACAGTAGGGTGAATGAACGGACCTCTCGCATAGGGGTGGTTAAGCCCAGAAGATGCCCTGGGGCGAAATGGAGCCTGGAACATGGTTTTCCATGCCTAGTCTCCATACCCAAGGGCTCCTCCTATTTGGATGGGCAAGTAGTCGGGACGGCTTCAGATCCCTGTCCAACTCGGGCGGTGTTGTGCAATGCCAGATCTGTTAAAAACAAATCAGCTATTATCTCTGATTTTGTTGAGACAGCATATCTGGCTTGCATCACCGAGACCTGGCTGGATGGAAATGCCAGCCCTATTTTAGAGGCGACTGTTTCAGCTGGGTACTCGGTGATTCACCGCCCGAGATTGGATCGCGGGGGGGGGTAGCGGTCTGTTTTAATACCAGCTTGGGGCTCACGGGTGTACCAGTTGAGGAGGCTGAATCCTTTGAGTGTACCATCTTGGCTGGTGTGGGTTGCAGGATAGCCCTCATCTACTGTCCACCAGGAGACGAGGGACGATTCCTGCAGGAAGTGGCAGACTTCGTCACCAATATGGCATTGGAGTTGCCCAGACTGATGGTTCTGGGTGACTACAATGCCTGGGTTGACAACAAACTTTCTGCCTTTGGTCAGCACTTCCTCCAGTTGATGACATCACTGGGCCTTACATAGATTTTTTCCTTGGCCATGCATAATCACAGTCACTCCTTGGATTTAGTTTTTCTCCTGGGGATTGAGGCCTCTGATTTGGTGGTGGAACCTGTCAGCTGGTCTGATCACTACACCGTGAGCTTCAATTTTGTGCTCCCCTTCGTAGGTCTGCCCCTGTGGAGATGGATACTGCCCTTTATGGGATGTGTGCCCTGAAGATCTGATGGCAGTGTTGAATCTCTCAGAGTTTCTGACTGCCAGCTTGGGTCCAGAGGCTATGGTCTTGGCTTATAATCAGGCCATTTCCTTTGCCCTGGACTCAATTGCTCCCATCCGTGTTCGTCCCCTCTCTCTTCGCCCTCGGGCCTCATGGTTTGATGGGTCCTTAAGGGAGTTGCGATGTGTGGGACGATGGTTAGAGCATTGTTGGAGGAATTCTGCTCTGGATACCGACCACCTTAGTTTGGAGGAGCATTATTGGCTCTACCAATCAGAGATCTCCCATAAGAAGGCAGAATTCCTGTCCAGGGAGATCTCTGTCACTCAGAATCGACCGGCTCAGCTCTTCAGAACTGTGGACAGGCTGTGCAACCCAGCCTGTCTCCAGCTCCGTCGAGCCTTTTCACAAAAGGAGTGTGATGAGATCGCTCAATTCTTTGCGAATAAGGTTGCCGACATCAGGTCCGAGATCCGTCCAGCACACTCTAAGGGGGAGCTTTTGGTCGGCGTTTGGTCACGGAATCTTCTGTCTCCTGGTGTTCCTTTGACCTGCCGACGTTCAGTGATATTATGCGGATCGTCCAGGGGATGCACCCTACGTGCTGTAGTTTAGATCTGGGCCCAACCTCCCTAATCTTGGGTTGTGTTGAGATCGTTGGCCCATTTCTGGTTCAGATAATCTGGTGCTCCCTAGAATTGGGTGAGTTTCCAAGCTCCCTAAAGGAAGCTGTGGTGACTCCCCTTTTGAAGAAGGCTTCTTTGGACCCAGATTTTTTTTCCAACTACAGACCGATCTCTAACCTTCCCTTTATTGGGAAGGTTATTGAGAAGGTAGTGGCAAACCAGCTGGAGGACTATTTGACCATCCATAATATCTATGAACCTCTCCAGTCTGGTTTTCGTAAGAGGCATAGTACCGAGACTGCTCTGGTTCGGGTGCTTAATGATCTCTTGATGGCGAGAGATCAGAGGAACTGCTCTATCTTGGTCCTCCTTGATCTCTCTCCAGCCTTTGACATTGTAGACCATGGAGTTTTGCTCGAACGTCTGGAGTCCATCTGTGGACTGTCTTGTACAGTGCTCAGATGGTTTTCATCTTTTCTATCTGGGAGAACGCAGAGAGTTGTGTCAGAGATTTTTTCCTCTGACCCTTTCCCTCTTTCAATGTGGTGTCCCCCAGGGTTCGGTGCTCTCCCCCATGTTATTTACAGTGTATATGCTGCCCCTCGGAGACATTGTAAGAAGGTATGGGCTGAGGTTTCACTGTTATGCTGATGATACCCAGCTCTACCTGTCTTTGGCCCCCAACAGGTTAGTGCTCTCTTGGTATTTAATAGCTGCCTCGCTGAAATCCAGGACTGGATGAATGTGAGCTGGTTAAAGTTGAACACCGGTAAGACTGAGGTTTTGGTCGTGGACCCGGGTCATGGGTCAGGGGGGTTGGGGTCCGGTCAGCCCTCGGGTGTATTGCTGGGGGGGGATCTGATCCTTACCTCTGAATGGGTGCGTAACCTGGGAGTGGTACTTGATGACAGGCTGACTCTTCATCATCAGGTGTCAGCAGTCGTTAAGTCGGCATTTTACCCTCTTAGGAACATCGCCAGGGTGAAACACCTTGTTCCGTCTAGCGATTTACCCATGTTGGTCCATGCTTTCATGATATCTCGCCTTGACTATTGCAACTCCCTTTACTTGGGACTTCCTGGGGTTGATATCCGCCACTTGCAGCTAGTGCAGAATGCTGCTGCAAGGTTAATGACAGGGGTGACTAGAAGGACACATATTACCCCTGTGCTGCGCAATCTGCACATCTGCCTATACAGTGGCGGATCACCTTTAAAGCAGGTCTTGACTTACAAAGCCCCTGCATGACCTGTAGCCCTGACTACTGAAAGAGCTTGATTCCTTACCACCTCGTGCGACAGCTCTGTTCAGCCAACGAGGGGTTGCTAGAGTTTCCGAGGGTTATATTGAAGTCTTCTGGGGCTAGGGCCTTTGGGTTCATGGCCCCAACCCTCTGGAACTCTCTGCCTTGCCGGCTTAGAGAATGCATGACCGTGGAAGCCTTTAAGTGGGATTTTAAGACTTTTTTGTCGAACAAGGCTTTTGTGGACTGATGCTGTTATGAACTGTTGATTTTATATGTATATTCTGATTTTATGATTCATTTGTAAAACGCCTTGGTATTTGAAAGGGCTAAATAAATAAAGTTTTATTATTATTATTATTATTTATCTCTCCCTCTCCCTGTCCTTTTGCAACTCAAGTCCCAAAATTGCAGTACACATCCCTTTCACTTCAACAATTTTCTATGGACAGGTGGAATGACTTTTCAAAACCTAGACCATAAGAAGGTGCTGGGGCTCATAACATTAAACCCTTCTTACTAAAATTAGGGTTTTCTGCCCTGTCTCCTTAACCCACCTTTTAAATCTCTCATTAGCTAGTAGTGACACACCAGTACTCTGGAAAACGGCAAACATAATTCCCACCCTTTTTCTCAATTTAAAATGCATTATTAAAGTTGCATCGTACAAAACAATAAACATAAATCCAAAAAGAAAAGAACAATAATTCCAGAAAAACACTGAATATAAACAAACACCAACACCTAAAAAAACCACCAACCCACAATAACAATAAACTCACCTAATACCCACCCTTCCCCCTCACCCTCCCCCATCCTGACCCAGAGCACAAATGACTAGTCCTATCATAGCACAAGCAAAGGGACAAATATTCAAATGCCCCAAAGAGAGGCAGAGTGTCAACCAAAGTGAAACATAACAAGCAATACAGTTTTTGGGATAAGAGACCCTCAAGGGATTCCCAACAATCTCTGTACTTTTCATACCTGCCCTGTCAGGAAGCAATATGTTTCTTTTTGGCCAGAGCTTGTAAGATTTCTTAATGCCATCCTCTAAGTGAGGATATAGTACCATCTAACCAGTGAAGGAGGAAAAGCATTTTAGCAGTAATCAAGATCATGGCCATATAGGCCTTGTGAGGACCCAAAAGCTCCTCTGGGTATTCCCCGACAAGACAGATCTGAGGAGTAAAATAGGAATCTAGCCCCAAAAAGGGGTCAAGGGAGTTGAGAATAGTAGTTCAGAAGGGGGTTACTTTCAAACATTTCCAAAGGCTCTGTAAAAAGGAACTAATACCAGAGCCACAGTGAAAACATTCTGCCAAGGTTCTCCTACTCATACTGAGTAATCAGTGGGGGGAGGGTGTAGTATAAATTATGTAAAATACAAATAGGGTAAAGTGATATCTATTTTATTTAATGAGTATATATAGCCTTCTCCAGAGCCTTTGCCAGCTCTTGGGATCTAATTGTAAGCCCAATGACTGTTGCCAATAAAAACATATTCCCAATAAACCACCAGGATCAAGAAGCTGAAACTGGGCATAACATTTTGAAATGTAATGAGCCTGTTCTACAATAGCTAAAAAATCATGAGAGGTGGAAAAAAAAGTGAGCAGTCCAGGGTCTCAGACCTAAGAAAATAGAAAGGGCTCAGGAGAGTTGGAGATTTCTGAAGGGGTGATATACCAGGATAGAGAAATGCTGTTGTATGATAGCAGGAGAGCACATTTTACCATCCATTACCAAAGTCTCTAGAGATGCCTGTTGAAGCTGAAGACAAATGTTTACTGCGATGAGATGAATGGCTATGAGAACATTAGGATTCCCCAATATAGGCTGAGACAGGTCTTTATTCCAGTCAGTCTGCAAATAGGTACAAAGTTGGTTGAGTGCTTTGAGTTACCACATCAAAGGGGTCTTTTGTAGCTGCAAAGGCAGGGAGAAGGGTTTAAGACATAACAAACTACCGAGTTGCAGACCATATTTTTTACAAATCTGAGTTTCTAAAGAGAACCAGAGGGGAGTGTAAACTGAGTCCAGAAGGGGCATCTGGGAGCAACCCCACTGGGATAGTTTGTTACTGTGCCGAGCACAATAATATAAAAAAAAGTTAGGTAATCTTAAGCCCCCTCTCTCCTTGGCCAGCGTCAGTTTAAAATATACCCTCCTGGCAGCTCCCTTCTTCCACAAGAAGTCCATAGTAAGGCTCTGTAGGTGGGAAAACCGAGTCTTAGAAGGAAACAGGCCAAGCATACCTAACAGATATAGGATTGGTGTAAAATGTTAATTCTGATAATGTTTAACCTACCCCAAAGAGAGGGTCATCCATCTCTGCAGATCTTCTTTGATTGTCTGAAGTAGGGAAGATAAGTTTTTCTTCAGAAGATCAGAGAGCAAATGAGTAACACAGATCCCTTGGTATGTAATGGCCTTAGGTTCCCAGCAAAGGCCCATCTCCTGAATCTGTTTCCTAGAGGTATAAGTATTCAGGGGTAAAACCTGAGTTTTTTCCAGATTGGGCTTATAGCCAGCTATTATGGAGAAGTTTTTGATTTCCTCTAGGGCTTTTGGGATTGAAGTTAGGGAGACCCCCACATGAAGCAGAAGGTCATCAGCATAGGTGGACAACTTGTATCTAAAATCTCCTACTAATATTCCCAGGATATCTGGGTTGTGTTGAATCTTGTACAAGAGAGGTTCCAGATACAAATTAAATAAAGAGGGGGAAGTGGACACCCCTGCCTGGTGCAATGTCGAAGTGCCACAGGAGCAGAAGAAACCCCATTACATCTGATCCTAGCAGTCGGGTTGCAGTACAGAATCTTGACCCAATTAGAAAAAGTAGAGGAGACTCTGAATTTCTGCTGGGTTGCAAAAAGAAAGGGCCAAGAAAACCTGTTGAAAACTTTTTCCATGTCTAAAGAGAGAAAACAGGAGCACTGGGGTTCTGCTCTCCCAAGATGCAGAAATAAGATAAAGCAGCCTTTGCACATGGTCACTGGAATGTTGGCCCACCATGAAGCCAACCTGCTCTGGGGAAATTAGACCAACCCACACTTGAAGTAGCTGGTTGGCCAGGATCTTAGACAATAGTTTTAGGTCAGAGTTAAGGAGGGCTATAGGTCGATAACTACTTGGAAGTGGTTTGTTCTTCCCTGACTTAAGTATAACAGAAATCCAGGCCTGAATAAGGGATGACTTAGCAAGGCCTGAGGAGAGCAAGTAGTTGAAAACACGGGTAAGGAAGGGGACCAAAATATCGATGCATGAAGTATAAAACATACTGAGAAAATCATTTGGACCCAGGGCCTACTCCTGAGGGAGGTGCTCAATAACTGGATGGACTTCCAACAGGGTTATGGGGGCTTTTAAAATCTCTTGGTAATCACTTGATAATATGGGGAGGGGAGTGGGTCGAGGTATGCCTCAATTTTTTCTCTATCAGAGACAAAGAGGAAAGTTCTTGACTATAAAGGGCACTACAGTAATCACAGAAAGCATCCACATTATCCCATGGACGGGTTAGGACAGCATCCCATTGTGTGAGTTGGAGGCTGAGAATCACCTTTAAGGAATCCAACTTCCTCAGTTGGAGAGCTAAAAGTTTCTCAGCCCTTTCCCCAGATTCTAAGTAGCGCAACTTAGTACACTATAAAGCCAAATCTGCCTTGTCTGCCTGAAGCCCATAATACTGTGCCGTAAGGGCATTCAAGTGAGACCAGTAGGCAGAATCAGTATGCGAGGAGAGGGAGTGTTTAATTTTGAGAATCTGAGAGAGAAGATCCTCTAGCTTATGGGTTCGGTCTTTTTTTTGCACTAGTGGCTAATCTAATGCACTCTCCTCTCACTGCACATGTGGCTGAAGCCCACAGCACATCTAGTTCCTTAACTGAACCCTCATTTTCCTCCCAAAAGTTACTAATATAAGTCCTAATAGCTTCCAGGGAATCTGGATTCTTAATGAGATGGGAATTAATGTGTCAGATCTTGTCATGGTCTTCCAGACCCCTGTCAGAGTGGTCCATCATCACTGAGGAATGGTCTGAAATGACTATAGGCTGGAAAGAGCAGGCCAATGGTCCAGGTAAACCACCCTTGCTAACCAAAAAAATAATCAATGCAAGAACAAGTAGAGTGGGGGATAAAATAAAAAGTATTTTGATGGGTGTTTGGAAACAATGTGCTCCAAGGGTCAGCCAAGCCCAGGGTGTCCACTAGTTCTCATAGTCCCGGTTGTCCCAGAGAGAGAGATACCTTTTCTGCCTAAGCCTGAATGATCCAAATCTGGTTGGATGACCAAAGTCTAATCCCCCCCCAGGAAAATAGGTAAATGAGTGTAAGGTTCCAAAAGGTAGAGCAACTCAGAAATTGAGGAGAATCAGTGTTGGGACCATATATAGTACCCATTACTGACTCCGTCAGACCCAGACACCTATGCAATAGCAAAAAGTGCCCATGTGGGTCCTAGCACTCATGTATTAGACAAAAAGATGTCCATCTGTCTATCAAAATAGCACACTCCCTTTTTTCTACTACAGCCTGCTCTGTAGACTTGTCCTACCCTCTCTCTACAGAAGTATAAAACAATTTTCCTTTGCATGTGAGTCTCCTGAAGGAAGATTACTCTCAGCTGAAGTTGTTTTAAGTGTTTCAGTACAATAATTTTGTGTGGTTCATAGCACAGTGCTTATGTTACATACTGTAACTGGATGCTGTAGGTCGTGCTTGGATACAGAGGCCAAACCAGTAGGATAATGCTTGCAGGGTACTAGTAGTATGAAATGATTTGTGCTTAGGTACTTTAGTATAGACATGAGCAAGTCAGAGATTATAGTACATATAAACTGGATAATGTATGCAAGGTGCTTAGATGCTTGAACTGATGAGTCGCTTGTTATGATCTGATAGTTTTTTGGCCTTTCTCTGTATCCCACATGTAGGAAGGATGCTTAGTCCAGTATTATGAGAGCCCCCAGTGGGCTAAGAGTGCCAGAGATGGAGGAGGTGTCAGAGGAGGATGGGGGGGTGAGTGTGACTTGCTCTAAGCAGATTGGCAGAACCTGAAGGCTTATATTGGATGTGGGGGAGGAGCTCTTCCCCCACAGAACTACAGGCATGCACCTTACAATTCTATGTGGTTCATAGCTCAGTGCTTATGTTACATACTGTAGCTGGATGCTGTAGGTTGTGCTTGGATACAGAGGCCAGACCAGTAAATAGGATAATGCTTGCAAGCTACTAGTAGTATGAAATGATTCGTGCTTAGGTACTTTAGCATAGACATGAGCAATTCAGAGATTATAGTACATATGAACTGGATAATATATGCAAGGTGCTTAGATGCTTGAACTGATGAGTCATTTGTTATGATCTGATAGTTTTTTGGCCTTTCTCTATTTCCCACCTGTAGGAAGAATGCTTAGTCCAGTATTATGAGACCCCTCAAAAAATAATTATGATATCAACAATCGTTCTGTATCCAACTGATGGATTAGAGTAAGAAGACATCCCCCCAAAAAATGATTAGCAGTACAATCACCTCCTCCAACTCTGGAGAGTGTGACCAGTAGCACACAGGAGAGGAAAAACCCCTTGGGGGAAAACCTCTAAGGACCTATGGTTACTGGCCTGCCCATCCTTCTGGGCATACTAAAGGAGAGAAATCCTAAATATTGTAATCGGCTAATCTGAACCCCCAAGTTAGTAGAACCCAATCCATAGAAATGAAGGACTGAAGACATATTGAATCGTGACATGTCGGTGAATAGAGCAAGCATCCATCTAGTAAATTCCAAGTTTGAGAATCCATGAGCAGGCAGAATTGAAGTAGAGTGGGATCCATAGTTGATGGTAATTTGAAGTGATGAGTAGCAGGCGGTGAAGCACTCGAGCAGGTGAGGATGACTGGACAGAGAAGATGCAGGAATCAAGGCCCAGAATCCACATCCAATAGGAGGATCATTAGGTCAAGTTCCACAAGGCAAGATTTGCAAACGAGGCCGTGGCGATGAAGCATAAACTGGCACATGCTGTGGATTGGGATGATGGAGCAGTAGGAACCTTCAATCTGGAGAGGGGAAGCAAGTATATGCAGTAGGCAGAGATCATGGAGAATAGGGAGACATAGGTCAGATGTATTTCCAGGTCTAGAGGAGCACAGATTGAATGGCGAGTTTAGTCATGATGACTTCTAGGCCTTGTGAGGATGAAGCAGGCAGTTATGAGCAAGTAATGTACAGAAGTGGACCTGTATGTAGGTCAGCTGGAATAGGAATTAAAGCTGCAGGATGCAGACTTAGTAGCTGGGAAGTACATACAGTAAGCTAGGGGGTGAAGAATGGTACTAGCAAGGGAATTGGAACTCCGTGTGAATCCAGATGGTTGCGTAATTAATGTTGAGATATAAGTTCCAAGGCCAGAAGATACCGTAGCTAGAAGTGACTGATTAAGAATGTTCTGACAAGTCCTGAATAGTCGGGCATAGAATCCTAGATGGTGATAACTGAAGCTGAGTTAAATGAAGCAGCATAGTCACAGTGTCCGGGAAGCCTTAGAGCATTGATCAGGATATTGAAGGTCTTCTGGATAAGCTCAACTGAGTGTCCAGGTCAGCGTAGCAGTAGTAATGACATGTAACTGAAGTGGCAGGGCAGAAGCATCCAAAGAATAGATGATGAAATCCAAATGATCCAGACTTTATGCCATAGCAAAGGAGCTTCTAGGGCTAGCTGACATGGTGGTAGGTAGGTATAGAGTAGAAATATGCGAATGTCCAGGCCCCGGGTTGGCAAGGCAGGTGTAGAGTAGAAATAGGGAAACCCCTCGGCCTAAAGGTGAAAGAAGGTCATAGAAGTAGGCAATTATGGTGCAGCAATACATTTATTTATTTTTATTTATTTCGTTTTTGTTGACCGGGTAAGTGCTCTAGACAAATCCTGCCCATTTTCAAGCACGATCCGTGGAAGGGGGCTACAGATGAATGCCAACTGACCTTGAACCAGACTAAGCTGTTGGTGGTATTTTTAGTGAATGAGGGAAATTTGGCCAGGATACTGGGAAAATTCCCCTACTCTTTTCAATAAGTGCCATGGGATCTTTAACATCCACCTGAACTACCACCAATCCAGGCAGATGGGACCTCGATTTAACATCTCATCTGAAAAATGGCACCTCAGAAGTGGAGCACCCCTCTCATGCTGCACTACAGTGTCAGTACTGGGATATCTACCCATGTGCCAGATGTGGGAACTGAATCCACAGCCCTCTGATCTCCCAGCCTCAGAAGCGAGTGTGCTACCTACTGAGCCACTGACACTGACAAAAATATATAACAACAAAGAACTTCCAGATCAGTATGGGTGCAGTTCTGGTGAAAAGCAATGGTGAATCTCCGGCCCCAAGTGAGGTGGGTTGCAGAGCAGTGGTAGATAATCCAATGGATATGTGAAACTGCATACAATGCAGAAGAGCAACGAAGTAGGGAGGGATAAATCATACAGTAAATGGTATTGCAATAGCGGCACATCCTGAGTCAGTTCAGTGTGGAGTAGTACTGTAACTTCAGGGCAGACTTATGAAAGTAGAACAGTGCTGTAGACTGTCGTATCCTGAAGATTGAGGATGGTAAGGATTGCAGTGAAGAGACCTTGTCAGAAGAAGTGGGAACTTGAGATGCAATGAGCATCCAGGTAACAAGCATCCTGAAACTGCAGACTACAATGTCTTAGGCAGTTGTTCCACCAAAGAAGACAAATATGAAATAAAGGTCAGCAGGGAGTCCTGGTGGAGATGATGATAGCAACTTCGGGAATTTGAAGTAGCACAGTGAGGAGCATCCAAGAATATTGAAGAGAATATCTCAATGTATTCCAGATGTAATCCAGTGGAAGACAGAAGCTGTAGGAGTGTATATGTAAAGGCAGGTCTGAATGAAATGTTGTTTAGGAAGCATCCATAGGAATGAAGGGCAGGTAGCCCAACGATATAAGGAAGGGTGGCCAGGCTATGTACAGGACAGTTGATGAACTGTAGATGGTATTATTGAATGAGTATATCAGCCGGTGAGTAAATAGAAGTAGTAGCTAAATCCAAGCAGGCTATCAAACAGTTAGACCATGCAAGGTCCGCTAGTAAGGTAATATGGGCAGCAAGCCCACATAAGCTGGAATATGCAGCTAAACCACATGTAGGTAGCTTGTAAGGTAAGTAAATAGCGGCAGCAAAGCCCCACTAAGGTAACCAGTACAGCTGGACCACACGTAGGTCAGCCAATAAGTAAGTAACAATAAAGTAAATGTGAAGCAGCAACTTGGTAAGAATCCAGGGACATGAAGCAAGTCCTAAGACATAATGTAAGTAGGTCAATGGTAAAGCTTTTAGGCATGTAAGTAGGGTAGGATGAGCATTTAGACCACACATAGATCAGCTGGTAAAGTAAGAAGAGAGTGGCCACCAACCCCATGAAGGTCAGCAGGTGGTAGTAGCCCCTTTGGGGCAGTAACAGAAGCTGGAAATGAGCCAGGCGAGGTTCCGTGTGACTAGTAGTAATGAACTAGAAGTAGGTAAGTAGAATGCAGTTATAGTAGCGAAGTACAATTTGCAGAAGTCTTAATCAAATACTGGTAGGCTATGTTGCAGGCTAGCTAGGGCAACGCCTAGCATATGCAAGTCAGGAAGCCCAATGATGAGGGAAGTACTCTGATAATGACAAGCAGGCTAACTGTAGCTGGAAATGAAACTCCAACGTGTCTCTGCAGTTTGCCCATGTCAAATAGAAATGAGGATCCTTTGACACCCGCCCAAGAACACAGGTAGAATACAAAATGCTCAGTAAATGCAAAGGGCACCAGGGTGGTTACAAAGGGCTGAATAGAAATTAGCCAGGACCACAACAACATAGGTAGATAAGGAGCAGCACTGAAGTACTATTAGACTAGAAGCCAGTGATCAAGAAATGGCAAATGGTATGCGGAAGGGGTAAGTACTTAATTTGCCTTAGCCGCCTCATGTTCTGAAAGCAAGGTGGAAACTGTTTGAAAGCAGAGCAGTCATAATATCTCATATAACCAGCAGAGTTGTAGCAAGGGAGCCCCAATAAGGAAGAGGGGATGAAATTCCAGACTGAATAGCCTCAGTGAGAGGGCTGAGTCCATAACCATGTAGGAAGCTGTACTACGGAACGGCGAAGCAGGAAGTTAAACAAACGATATCATGGTTTCAGAAATGCAGGTGCAACATATCAGCTGGTACTGTGTTGCATGCTGGTATGAGGAAGCTGCTAAAAAAAAAATGCAAGGTTGAGATGAGTTTGGAGCCCACCGGTCCTAAATGGTCAGAAAGGACGTGGTGGATTGGTAGGCAGTCCATTGGGAGGTAAGGAGAGGAATCCAGCAGCAACTGCAAGAAGAATACACGCTCACAGGAGATGTGCAGATAAGTGGTGGGGCTGCAATAAAGGAACTGAAGAAAAACAAACAAACTACAACATTGTGGCTGGAGGCCAACCCCACCGAAAAGAAATAAATGAGGAAACAGAAACAGCAGGGAAGGGAGGGCAAGGAAAGAAACTAAACAAATGAAGGAACAACGAGGCAGGAGCAGGGCATGGCAGGGAACCAGCAGAAGCACAGAGTGTCGCGTGAGTGCGACTTGCTCCTAAGCAGGCGGCGGAGCCTGAAGGCTTATATTGATGTGTGGGGGGAGCTCTTCCCACACAGAATTACTGGCATGTGCCTTACAATTCTTTTCTGCTTGTCCTGAGCCCCCTTAATATTCCAAGATACAAATCTAAAATACTTGCTCATAAATTAAGGAAAAAATGAGAAAAGGGAAGGGAACACTCTGTCTTGCAATAAAGGGAAGCCCATTAACACATTGTGCTCTGCCCCCCCAATCCTCCCAAAGAACAGTGAACAAGAACTTCCCCCAGCTCCAAAAAGAACAGTACCAACACACTTTTACAAAAAACTCCCTAAAGGAAACCCACCCACCCCCGGTAATGGCGACCGCATTCCAAAAACATCCTGGCCTATGATAAGTACAATAACCCACCCTCAGTCCACCTTCCATACCCCTTTCCCTCCCTCCCCACTCCCAGCAAAAACCAAAACCATGCATTACATGGCAGTCAGGAAAAGTGATATCTATACTGTCTATTATCAAGTTTCAAGTTTAAGTTTATTGTTCAGCATTTTATGCCATTACAAATCAAAACATAAATATCAAATTAAAAATCATATTAAAATGACATATTATAAAAACAATTCTCAATAATAAGAGTACATCAGCAGTACATGAGATCATATAGTATCAAATTATCACAGACCCATTCCAATTAAGTTTTCACATTTTAGATCCATTTACCGTATAACTTTCTTATATTTATCCTAATTTAAATTATGCCTACAACATATATATAGTTTTTTATCACCACCAATTACACAATGTCACATTCTTTTATGTGGATAATGTTTTTTAAATGGAGACATTTGAGTTCCATATATCTTAAGAGGGAGGCCACAGGGACAAGCACTTCTTTTTTATGTGTTTTTAATAGAAAATTCAGAATATGGACTGGTTGATATGTAAGTTTTTGGAGTAGACTACCCAAAAGAGAAGTCTTCATTTTATAGTACAGAGGGTGAAGCAAAACTAAATGTAATAAATTATCTTCACTTAATCCACACTTACAATTAGTATCCATGTTTTTGTTTTTCTCAAATTTTCCTCTCCTAACGTTACTAGTAAACCATTCAAATCGAAATCTAGTAACTGCTTTCCTATGCTTAGGATTTTGTAATATTTCCAAATATGATTCAAATTTATGTGATCTTTTATTTTCAGCTAGCCATGGGCACACTTTTGACAACCTGGGAAACTCTAAATCCTTTTGTATATATACATTAATTATCCTGTTGTTGATTTCTTCTTTTATTTGGACTGGTGAAAATCTTAAACTATGTGTTATGATTGACATTAAACCTAATGGTTTGATGATTTCTTCTACCACTTGCATACAGGGGAAAGGTTTATAAGAATAAACATTTGTTAGACCTTCCTCTAAACAAATCCTGGAAAGTCTATTCTGACTCATTCTGAAAACTTTTAACCAATAGTTTACCAGCCTTTGCTGGATATAACATTCACCTGAGACCCTACCCAACTCTGCTCTAACTAACGAAGATGGGGCAGAAATTGGAAGTCCCAGCATCTTCTTATAAAGTTTGTTCAGAGTTGAGTCAAGTCCCCTTTTATTATTATAATTGATTCCCCAGATCTCAGCTCCATAAAGGAGCTGTGATCTGATTTTAGCATCAATAGCCATCAAGTTCCCTTTAATAGAGTTCTCACCAAACCTTGAAAAAAAAGACAAAATAGCAAGGACAAATTTCTCTGCCTTTATCTTAATTTCTCTCTGGTGTTCATTCCAATTCCCTTGTTTGCTAGAAGTTATACCTAGATAACAAAAACTCTTTACTTCTTCTATTTTTTTGTGATTTATATAATATTTGTATTTATTCTTATTGTCACCAAATACCAGTATCTTTGTTTTTTTATAGTTTATCTGAAAATCTGTACTAACACAGTTTGTATAAAAATTATCCAGACTTCTTGAAAGACCTAAATGACTGGTTGACAATAAAACTACATCATCTGCATAAGCCAAATAGGGTAATGCCCTTTAACCGATTTTAGGGAGATGAAATTCTTCATTGTGCATTGTATTCAGCACAGTACAGAAGAATACATTTTACAATTGTGGGGCTAATGAACAACCCTGTTTAACTCCTATTATTTGAGCTAAAACTATTACTGGATTCAGCTCTATTGTTATATCTAATACTTACATAGTTGTCCTGATGCATTAGCCTTATTATTTCCAATAATGAGGTATCTACTCCAAAATCTAAAAGTCTTTCCCAGAGCAAATTTCTATTTACTTTGTCAAATGCTGATTTAAGATCAATAAACACACAGTATCATTTTGGTTTTTTGACTACTTTATACTTATGGACTAAATGTGCCAGGACAAAAATCTGATCAATTGTTGAATAATTATTTCTAAATCCAGCTTGTGCGTCATCGATTATATTATTAGACTCTGCCCATAAATATAACCTTCTAGTAATAATTTTGGTAAATAATTTCCCTATAGTGTTGAGTAAACTTATTGGCCTGTAACAACTAGGATCATTTCTATCACCCTTCTTAAAAATGGGGACTATAATACTTAAATTCCAACTACTCGGAAATAATCCAGTTGTCCACACATAATTATATAATTTGTAAAGAAATTAAATCCAGTATTGTTTGGTCCTAATTACAACATCCAAAGGTACCCTGTCCGGTCCTGGTGCCTTTCTTTTTTAAATGAATCCAATGCATTTTCTATCTCCATTATAGTTATCTCATTGATGGATCTATGTTTTCGTTCACTGATCTTTGATTGTGTCATTTTTAAGATATAATCAGAGTCATCCCTACAGAAAATTTGTTTAAAATAAATTTCCCAACTGCTGGGCTCAATGTGTGCCTCAATTTTGTCAAAGGTTTTGGTTCCAAATCTGACAATTTGCCAAAATAATTTGTTATCCTTTAGATAGACCGCCCTTTTTAATTCCATCCACAATTGTTTGGTATAATTCCTTTTATTTTTAACTAACACCAATTTATAGGTTCTCCTTGTTTGATTCATTTTTTTTATTATTCTCTTTATTTGGATACTGTTTTAATAATCTAAATTCTTTATTAAGATGTTTTCTGGCTTGTTTACATTCTGTATTATACAATGGTTGTCCTTCTTTCTTTTTTATTTTTGTTTCCTTCGTTATTATATGGGCTACAGCATTTATAATAATATTATAATCAAATATTATTTGATTAGCACACGCATTACCTGTTGATTCTGATAATCTTTTTAGGATACCTGTATTTTGTAAAATCTCTTCAAAGTTTAGTGCTTCAGTCATATCCCACTCAATGCTGTTCTTTCTTAACTGAATCATTAATGGTTCATATTTGGTAGATTTAGTAATACCAGATTTCCTAATTAAACTAAATTCAACTCCTAAATGTTGAGTCTCAGGTCTTGGATTCAAATACAGTGAATGACACTGATCAATTAGATTTTAAATCTACCCATACAAAATCGATCGTTGATGAGTGATTACTCCCCCTAAATGAGTATTCACCCTCTAAGTCCTGCTGTACCCTTCTATTCAATAGACACAAGTTCCTATCCATCATTAGCCTATGTAAATCAATTCCACGTTTATTTATTACAATATCCTTTGTGTTCCTTATCATTCGTACTTTGGAATTATCTCTTAAAGACAAAACCTCCTCTATATCTTCATTACAGGCCCTTACATTTCCCAATCTAGCATTAAAGTCACCCATAATTAACAGTCCACATTCAGGGAAATCATTTTAAATATTTACCACTACTTCAATGAGAGATGAAAATAAGTCTAAATCACTATATTTACTCCTAACAGGATTATGATAGACATTAATTATGAACCATGAGTTCTTATCTCTATCTATTATTTTAACTACACGTAAACCGTTACTGTTACTACTTAATTCTTCAGTTTTTATATCAATGTCCAATTTAATAAAAATAGTTAGCCCTCCAGAGCCCCTTCCAAATTTCCTAATTCAACTAGCAGATTTGTTATAAGATTGAAACCCATCCAAATATACATGAGCAAGTGCCCATGTTTCTTGCACACAAATGAGATCAAATAAATTCAGATACTGAATAGTTTCTGGATCCCCCAACTTCTCCCCAAGTCCTGCCATGTTCCAAGACAAAATCCTAAACATAGACAAGTCTGATTTATTAAGATCAGGCATAAGTGAAAAATTAGTAGTTAATCCCTGTGGCCTCCCTCTGACAAGATCTATTTGTCATTGATTCAATGAAGATAACATTTTGTATCTATTGACTGTCTCAACCATAAACTCCCAACATTTTCCCTTCTGCTGTGTAAATGAGAAGGAATCATCTATCTTGCCTCTGATGTTTTCATTACAAAAGTGAATACCTAATTGATCCAGAATAAACTGTTTCCTGTTTAATTCTCTTACCAAATTATCCTGTTTAACTTTAAAGACAACCTGTCCATATATTCTAATCTTTTAACACTGTCAATTTCAGAATTGCCAACAGGAGTTCCCAGGCAAAGACTTAAATGTCTATTAATTTATTTTTTAAATTAAATTTGTCATCTTTGTACCATTGTTTTAATCCAAACATAGAAACCAATGTGTCCTGCTGAGTTACTACATATCCTTTGGCAGTATAGAATTCAGGAAACAGATCATTCATGGTCAGTAAATCCCCAACATTTATCCCCATTGTATCAAGTTCCTTAGTTTTTTAACCAATTGCCTTTAAAAGATGATATTGATTAGAAACCAACAGAACCAGTTCCAGAGTTGAAATTGGTCTAACTATACTAATTTAATGTTTGACTAAAATACATCCATCCAATAAAGTTGTTATTAGATTACTCAATAAATCCATTAACTTTTCCTGAGTTTCTTGTGGAATACAAGACACATTAAATAATGGTAACACAAAATCACTTCCTAATGATTTTGACAAAACATTTTTAAAACATTTGTTATCTTTTTGAGACACACTATCCTGTCTATTCATAGCACTAAGTTCTTGTGTCATAACATCATTTCCCTTATTTACTAATACAGGTGTTTTATTTGCCATTTCCCTACTTATCTTACTTATCCCTGAGTTTTCCTGCTTCTTCAGACTAGTCCCCTTTTTAGAATTACTTTTGCTTATTTTCTCTCTGTCCATGATGTTCAATTAAATCTAGGCCAAGGCTTGTGGCGTTTAAGGATAAGGGAACAGTGTCAGATATTGTTTGGTTTGTAGTTGCTTTAGGAGGTCCTTTAAATTTTATTCAGACATCATTACTTTTCTTTTCATCTTTCTTCTTTCTCGCTTTGGGTCCTTCAATTCCTACCCTATCCCCTTTAATGCTCTTACATTTACACTTACTCTTACGTTTACATCTACACTTGCCTTTGTTAACCTTAAGAATCTCTCCGAGTCCTTCTTACTTCTCCCCCTTTTCCCATAAAACTGGAAACTTCTCTGCCATTTCTCTACAAATACTTGTATCTCTTATATCTTTATTAGGTAACATTATACACTCTGGACCATTACTAATAGTTGACTGCATCAGAATGATATCATTCTGCCTTAAAGAGTCATTAAATCCAGAATTATAAGACTCCTGATTAGTTTCCTGATAAAATTGATTATTACGACCTGGAATTTGTCTCAAAGAGATGTTAATTGCACTTTGTTCTAAGGTTAAGTTTTCTCTGATATATTGAGTAGGTATCATCTTTCCCTCATCTTCCTCCACAAATCTTTTGCCCATCAAATCTAACTTATCCTTGTTTTCCAGACACACCCCTTTAATGAGATATCTTGTTTGATATCAATTAACTGTTTAAACAAGAAAATATTAGAGTTAAATGGATCTGTTAATACATTTACAATATCCCTTGTTAATCCCTCAAAATCAGGAACACTTCTATTCTCTGGACTCATTGTCCATGTGGTATTAGTATATTAAGCCCCATTCAAATGATCTGAGACCTCCATTGATTGATTCTCCCCTCCTCCTGGAAACTTCACTTGTATATTTCCCTTTGTATCACCTTTACTTGCATGAGATTCTTTCCCAGACTGAGCAATCTCAGTCTGCACAGGGTCACTCAAATCTTGCCTTAAAGTTTTTCTCTCATACTTTTCACCTCTGTCTCTAATATAGTCAGGTTATGAAAAACATTTGAGTAGTCAATTCTAGCATAATGGATCTTGGGGGAACTCCTCAATATCCCTACATTTGGGCAGACTGAACCTATCTGCCACATTACTAATTAAATCACATGAGGCCCATTCATTATTTGACAGATCTGTCATTCTTGTGGACTTTAAATTATCTTTTTTATCATAAATTGGGACAACACTAAAAAATTTCAGTATACCTTCATTTGGTGTAGATGCTAGTTGAAGCTCCACCTTTTTCCCTTTAAATTTCCTACTATTTCTTGCAATATAAACTTATCACTGAATAAATTATGTTTTTTACTAAGTGACCTCATTGCCAATTTTTTTAAGGAGAGTGGTTTTTTGTGAATACCCTTAAACGATCTTTCTTGTTTAGCCAGACTCAAATTCTGACTAATAGGCATTTTACTTCTAGTAATTGGAGGCATGCCAAAAGAGAGATAGAGAGAGGGAAAAAAAAAACAAAACTTAAAAAAAAAAAGAGTTTTAGAGCCTCAAATATTGTGATGTTAGTCCTCAAATGAACAATAGCAAGTCCAGCAAATCTGAGCAGCAGAATTTCAGTACGATTCTTCCACTAAATAGGAAGTGCTTCAAGTCCCTCTCTGATACAGTTCCTTTTGCTGGCCAAATACTTCAAATGCCAATCCAGATTTTAATCTCCATTCCTTACAGTCTAGAATCTTGTAAAAAGGAAGTACTTCAAACACCTCTCCAGTACCGTTCCTTTCACTGAGGCAAATACTTCAAGCGCCAATCCAAAATTTTAATTTCCGTGCCTTACAGTCTAGGATCTTGTAAAAGGCCCAAGTCAAAAGTTAAATCCTTAGCTAAGGACTAGGATTTATCAGGGTCCACGGCACTATATCTCTACAGTGGTTCTAAAATCCCCAGCAAAGTCTGTAGGAGGGCTCTAGTAACATATAGTGCATCGCAGTCTCTGTAGTTTATAAAATCCAAATCATACAATAAAAATGGAGAAAAGAAAGTGCATAAATCTCAGATAAATAACAAAAACCAAAAAATCTTATATTGTAATTTGTTATAACTAATTAAAAGTTATACCAAAAGAAAAATCTCACTAACAAACTGCTGCTTTTTTGACTAGCTTAGTATTTATCTTAAATGCCTATTGCTTTCCTCTCTGAACAGCAAGAAATCCTGAGCTCCTTAACTCAGAATCCATTATATTTAAAAAAAATATATATACAAAAACCTACTTCTTAGAAGGAGAGCAGCTAAATATTTCTGTTGGGTAAATCCACACATAAGATAGCGACTTATGTCCTCTTGCACGATTGCATCAAATTTTGTAGAAGATTCATAATTTTAATAGATGAACATCTCCCACACTAAAAGACACTAAAGGACAAAAACTCATCTTAAAGTAAACTAAAGCTAAAGAATACAAAAATATAACTTTACTCGATGACGCCCATAAAAGTATAGTATGCCGTCGATCTTCAGTTGCTGGGAAAATCTGAGCTAAGACACCACGCATGCGTATTAATACCTTGCTCTTGCGGCTAACGTGATTGGAAAAAAGTAACTGTGGTGCGAAAAATAAAAACTTCATAAACTTTATATACTTAAAATAATTCCATAAATATTAGAAACCCTGAAACACTAAAACATAAGCACATCTCACTGGACAAATTACACACAAATCATAAAAATCACGCCCCAAATCCAAATCCTAAAAAGAATTTTAAAATTTTTATATTTTGCACCAAAAGCATAAATGTCAATCTAGAGGGAGGAAGAATACTCAATTTAAAAAAAAAAAAAAGAATGGAGCTTTCTTTCTAGGTGCAAAGCTGTTCCGATCGGCTATTGTCTGTGCTCCAGACTGGGGGATCCGCCTCAGGAAACCCTCCTGGGTGCCACCTAATAGCGGACACCTCCGCCCCTTGCTTCTCACTCCTTCTTCAATTCTTCAATTCTTGTTTCTTCTGCTAGAAAATACACAAGCACCAGGAAGAACTCCGAACGACACAAGGCAGAATTTAAGATTTACTGGTAAGGAGACTAGCAAATACAGGCAACGGTGGCATACCTGTTAAATTAAACCAACTAGCAAAAGTCTCCCTGCTTCTCCACTTTCACTCCACAAAGTGAGACAGCGCGATTCTGCGTCAGTCACACACCTTCCTCCTCCAAGTCCAACCTATTATTATGTCTATTATCACAAATTCAACTATTAGACTTAGAGAATAAAGTGAAACACTCAAGGAATTAAAAGGTTAAGAAACAAAAACACTAAATTCTGATATAAACAAACGTTATCTAACATAGTAGAACTACTAATTATTTAGAAATGTTACAGGATAAATGCCAAACAAGAGAAATAAAAAAACATAAAATAATTACAACTAGGTAGAAATCTGCATAACGGGCCAAAAAGCAGCAGTTCCAATATACAAAGAGGCAAGCTCAAAATCCTGTTTGCCTCTATCAAACTAATGTTTATAATAATTCAGTCATTCTAAGGCTGAAAGAAACAGGAGACAGGTCCATCTGGAGGACCAAGTTGGCTGTGAACCATACACAGAAAAATAAAAGCAAAAGTGCATATTCAGACTTGTAGTTCAGTCACTGGTCAGACCATGCCATACCAAAAGCCACACTAAGCTTGGAAGCCCAAGAGTATAGATGAACCCACTCCAAATGAAATAAATAAATAAATAACGAGGCAGCTAAAGTAATCATTTCACCTCTCTAATAGGAGTGCTAAGTGTACTGCGCTAATACAAAGTCACAATAATGTCTTCACTGAAAAAGTATATTGCTCGGAAAAACAATATAGGCTCCAAACATACTAACAAGCAGTACACCATCTAAGGAGCTATATCAAACCAATATGAAATACAAACAGGATCGACCGGCACTAGAAAGATTCCACAAGTGGAGCTGTATTAAAGAACATCAGTGCAGTCATGGCTTGCATAGGGTTTTCTTCTCTGAAGGTCATCTAGGAGTAATAGGCATAGTTCAGGGCAAGAGATGCAGCACTCAGAAGCTGAGATAATGGCACCAGCAAAGACCCCACTGAAGAATAAGGGAATGACAGCAGTCCAGAACTAGGTTAACAGACCCAGTTGAAGCAGCATGATTCAAAGGGACTTAAACAAGTCCGGGAATAAAGTTTTTAGTTCATGGTCAGTTTGATCAATGGTTTCAAAGCACCTCCAAGTCCGGTGGTATTGCACTTGGAATTTAGTGGGTTACAATCCCTGAAACCAAATACCTGCTGCAATTAACTCAACAATGAAATGATGAAATGCAGCCCTCGTTTGTCTCACTAAAGGTGGTAAATTTTGTACAACATGTATCTGGGTGCCATCTAATAGCATGTCCATAAGATCTGACACTTTATCTAGAAGGTGCTGGTGATCAAGGTAATTTAAAAACTTAAAAATGAATGGACGGGGTGGAGAACCAGTATCTGGCATGGGTCTTAATGATCCATGGGCTTGCTCCACTATGTAATCCAGACTGCTGGGAGAGGGACTGGTGAGCTTCTCACAGAGATTTTGCACAAAAATAATAGCATTCGGTCCCTGAACATATTCCAGGAGACCCAGTACCAGAATGATGTTCCATCGGTTTCTCCCCTTCAGGTCTTCTAACCAGGTTTTTAAGTGGTTGGCTTTCTAACACAAAAAATGACCTTTGGATCCATTTTAGCTCACCAATCTTCCAACAAGTTTGTGTGAGCCTCATTATCTTTAACCCGATGTATCAAAGAATCAACAGAGGACTGGATGGCTATAATCTCTTCATGAGCTTGGCTAATGCCTCTTTGAGAGATCCAATCTCTTGCATGAATTTTTCTTCTGTGAGGGCTGGAGTAGGAGAGACATTGTGATTCAAGGTAGCAGACTGTGCTTTAGTTTGCTTAGTGGCCTTACCATGCTCAGGAGTTGCTGGAGGCATGTGGCATGGCAGGGCTGGTTTCATCTCAACATCCATAATTTGGAGAAGTGAAGCTCCACTCTATATTCCAAACAGGTAAATAGAAATACAAATTCACTGTGCAAGGAGTGTGACTCAGTATGTTTGAGAAAAATAAGAATTTAGAATGGAGAGGGAGGAAGGGAGACTTCTGGAAATACTGCTTGCTGGAGCAAGGCATCATTTATTTATTTATTGAAATGTTTCACCAGGAAGGCACACTGAGCAATGAGTTGCTTATCTCCCATTGTGACCTGGGGGGGTAGGGGAACTTGAGGATAGTTGACAGAGATTTGGTACACAATATAAATTTACAATAGATTACATTCAAATAATTTGTGCAGACTGTACAGGAGTAATGAAACAGTGGGATGCTAACCTTTTTGAACTAGATAGATTCTAGGCCAGTGCTTTTGGACTTGATAGATACAACAACAGAAAATAACATTTAGGCATACACTAAATGATGCATAACTGTGTATCTAGAAAATGTCTGAATAGAATTGTTGTAGTTTTATCTATGGAAGTAAGTGAGGCGTAAAAAGAGGCAGATCAGGTTGGCTAAAGTATAACAGAAGTGCAAGTTAACTACAAGTGCATTATAGATTAGGGGTCAGCCATAGCTAGGGCTACATAAGGGGGAGAAGGGAAGGTGAGAGGCCGGTGTATCAGTAGGCAGAGAAGCAAGGGGCAGTGGAAGGGGATAGAAGGAGGAGGTGAAGGAAGAGGTAGAAGGAGAAAGGTCTGCTGGGGCCTGCCCCCTCCAGTATGCTGAGGACACTGCCCTCACAAGGCAGGGGTCAAGCAATACAGAAAGGGAGCAGATTGTGGCTGTTAGAGGTAGAGTATGATAGGAAGGAAGCAGGTTGTAGGCAGTGAGGGAGAACAGGCTTCAGAAGAACAGAAGAGAGGGTGAAGGTGAGAGAGAAGAGAGGCTGAATCCCAACCCTTCAGGATGTGAAGAAGTGGAGGGAAGAGTTGGGTTAATGGTGTAAGGATAGGGTAGGGACAGGCCCTTGGTACAACTTTGGATGATTGAGAAATCACAGTAAGATAACAATGGAAGGTCTTAAGGGAGGGAATCGGGGGAAGGGAAGGAATGCTGGTTTTTAGGTGGGTGGGAGGTGGAGCTACATCAGAGACACTGCATGTGTGCTGAAGAAGGGTAGGGTTTATCAGGGCTTTAGAGGGAAGAGTTAGGGATGGTTGTAGCAGGAACAGCTAGGTGCAAGGAAGTTTTTGAAGGCAGATCTGATGGAGTAATAGGAGGATGAGTGATGAATTTGAAGAGGGAGGGAATTCTACATTTTTGGGAGGCAGTGAGAGAAACCAGATTGACAGATGAGGGTGACTCTGCTGGGGACCACCAGATTACTGGCATTGGATGATTTAAGGGAGTGAGAGGGAGTGGGGGTTGTTGTAAATGAGGGGGAGAGGTAGGAAGGGAGTTCATCTAGCCAGTGCTTGGAGGTGAATTTAGTGCAGTGGGACAGTTGTCTGTTTGTAAGAGAGAGGAAGGATAGGGCAAGATGAGATCACAGTGGTGGGTGAAAGATGAAGTATCAAAGGCAAAACAGCAGAAGGAATTTAATAGGGTATCCAATCTGGCCAGGGATGACTTGGGAGCACCACTGTAGACTACATCACAATAGTCAAAGATGGGCAGGATCATCTTCTGAACAAGTTCATGCCTAACCATAAAGGTAATACAACTATGGTTCCCAAACAGGGAACCAAGCTTGGGGCACATTTTTTTTGGGATGGTGTCAATATGTCTGGAGAAGTTTAGGTGTTGATCCAGTCAAACTTCTAGGTACCTGAAGGAGGATGTGTCACTGTTTTATGAGGTCATCACTTTGTATATGTTTTGACCTGTTTGCCCAGTGTGCCATATCCCCTTTAAAAGGCAGGAGTGCTGAAAGGCAGGGGTCTGATCTTGTTGGAATAAAAGTTTTTGCATTTTGCAGCTATTTCTGGTGTTAAGAGTGCTCCTTTAGCTTAAATTCTGTAAGTTTGTTTGAGGTAACTGCCTCCAGCTGGAGCACCACCTCGTAGTGTTTGTGTTGTTTCATTCTGTTTCTTTACATTTATATAATAAGGGGACTTTAATTCCAGAATAGCCACTTGTGATAATCTTAGAATATTGGAAACAGATGTTGATTTAAGTGAATGAAAACCAAGAAATAGCATGGACAGAAATAACATTGATAATGGACTGGAATTACAGAATTTAATACAGGAAAATGGTTTACTAATCCTTATTTGAAGACTCCCAGGAGATATGGCTGAAAATACAAGATTTTTCTCTCACTATGGTCAAAGTCTAATTGAGTATATTCTTTGTAATTCTGAAAATTATAAATCTTTCTATAAGCTGATTATTACAACTAGAGCTGAAAGTGATCATGCCTCTCTAGAGCTAATGGTTGAATTAAATAAGGGGGAAAATATAGCCCCTAAAATAGATGCCCCCAGGTAAACTTGGAAATATGTGGTAAAAGGGTACTTCTTCGATCTAAAGTTACCAATATGGAAATGGATGAGATTTTTGATTTTTGGGAAGAAAGATTTAATGAGTTAATTACTTAAGATTTGTTAAACCCAAAGATAATGGAAAAGTGCTTAAATAAATTAAATGGTGATATTGTTAAGATCATTTATAAAGAAAATAAATACTGTAATAAAGTGAAAAAACACATGGTTTAATAAAAATTGCCATGAAGCCAAAAGTGAACTGAATGAATTAATAAGATGGACAAAAAAATAATCCCATTAAAAATAATTAATCTTGCTTAAATAATGCCAGAAAATCATACTCCAAATTTCTACAAAGCAAGAGATTAGAAGCCTTAAACAAACATTGGGATGAAATGTTTAAGGCAATCCAAATGAATGACAATAAAAAAAAATTGGGAACTTAGTGTCAAAAGGCTGTAACTCTTATTCTCCATCTCCTGCTATATTTGTTTCCAAAAAGGATTGGGATCATACATTTCAGCAACATTTTTAACTGAGGGGAAGTAGTAGAAATAACATGCCCCACTATTAAACCAGTGGAGGACATATGTGAACCATTAATTGTGTATGAACAAGATATAGAAAACGCAATTTTAAAATTAAAGAATAACAAGGCCCCTGTTCATGACTCTATACCCCCTGAAATTTATAAAAAATCAGTGAATTTTAGATTTCCATTTTGACAATTTGTTTCAACTCAAGCTTATGTCATAGATACATTCCTAAAGACTGGACAAATAACATAATAGTACCTATAAATAAAACAAGCATTTGACAATGCCGAACGTTCACTTGTAGGCATCTGCAGTGGTGTTTGGCATGTATGGTGCTTTACCCTAATGCCTTGTGCGATTGCTGGTATTTGCACAATAAATTGTCAGCATGACCTGTTTGTTACCCCCATTGTGCGCTACATAGGCAGAAACACGTTTTGGGCAGGATGTGAAAAATGACAGCTGTACTGCTCATAAGGAAGTGTGGTAAAATGCCAATGTTGAAAATCTGGAGTGGAAACATTGAAAATGCGCAAACCTATGGCGTCACGTGGGGAACTGTGCATACGCTCAGTAAAAACAGTCATTTTAGGAATTTTTCATGAAACTTTCAACATTGCCATTTAAAACCTCTGCTAATGAACAGTGTCACTGTGATTTTCTTACTATGTCCCATACACTGAGTTTGCACACTACTGTGCCATTGTGTGCTACATGAGGCGGAAACACGTTTTGGGCAAGATGTGAAAATGACACCTGCAGTGCTCATAAGGAGGTGTGGTAAAATGGCAATGTTGAAAATCTGGAGTGAAAATATTGAAAATTCGCAAACTTACGAACGTGCATAGGAACTGCGCAACGCAGACTCATAAAAGAGTCATTTTTAGGAATTTTTTCACCAAATTTTCAGCACAGCCATTTTAAGACCTCTGCTCATGATCAGTGTCACTGTGATTTTCTTAATGTGTCCCATACATTGAGTTCGCACACGGACTTTGCCATTGTGCTCTACATGGGGGGAAAGACGTTTTGGGCAGGATGTGAAAATGACAGCTGTACTGCTCATAAGGAGGTGTGGTAAAATGGCAATGTTGAAAATCTGGAATAAATATTGAAGTCGCCAAACTTCACGGCGTGTGTAGGAACTGCACAATGTCACGCTCGTAAAACAGTTATTTGCAGGAATGTTTTCGCCAAATTTTCAACATAGCCATTTTAAGATGTCTGCTCATGAACAGTGACACTGTGATTTTCTTAATGTGTCCCATACACTGAGTTTGCACACTGACTGTGCCATTGTGTGCTACATGGGCGGAAACACATTTTGGGTAAGATGAGAAAAATGACAGCTGCAGTGCTCATAAGGAGGTGTGGTAAAATGGCAATGTTGAAAATCTGGAGTGAAAATATTGAAAATTTGCAAACTTACAAGCGTGCATAGGAACTGCGCAGCGCAGACTCATAAAAGAGTCATTTTTAGGAATTTTTTAACCAAATTTTCAGCACAGCCATTTTAAGACCTGTGCTCATGAACAGTGTCACTGTGATTTTCTTAATGTGTTCCATACATAGATTTCACACACCGACTGCACCATTGTGCGCTACATGGGCGGAAACACATTTTGGGTGAGATGTGAAAAATGACAGCTATACTGCTCATAAGGAGGTGTGGTAAAATGGCAATATTGAAAATCTGGAGTGAAAATATTGAAAATTCGTGAACTTATGAGCCTGCGTAGGAACTGCGCAATGCACACTTGTAAAACAGTAATATTTTGGAATTTTTGCACCAAATTTTCAACATGGGGTTTTTGGGACCCCTTCTCATGAATGATGTCACTGTCATGGTGTTATTCAAGGCCAAAGGGTGATTTTGTGCAGTGACTGTGCAGTGCCTGTGAAATCACCCTTCGGGCTTGAATAACGCCATGACAGTGACATCATTCATGAGAAGGGGTCCCAAATACCAAATGTTGAAAATTTGGTGCAAAAATTCCAAAAAATGACTGAGATATGCAATAAAGTTGAAACCCCCTATCTAGCCCATTATACAGCTTACTGGCATTTCCTCAGTTCGTGGTCACCTTTGAAGAGTGTAGACATGTTTCGGTCCGCCGAAGATCGTCAGCGCCGAGTCCAGAATGTAAATTGAGGAGGGTGTGGGATGCTGTTGGGTGCGCAGTAGGTGGGTGAGGGTTGTGGGGAGGGGGGCTAGACTGGTGGAACTGCTTTTTATTTTACAGGTAAAAAGAAATAGAACGACGTGGGACATTTGCCACACTGGGGTGGGCTCCCAGCATGGCAGAAGATGTGTGGGGGGTCTGAGGAGCCGACGGGGGATTGGGCACCCCCGTCGGCAGAACAACAGCAAAGGTTTGCCATGCTGGGGTGGGCTCCCAGCGTAGCAGCAGTATGGCTTTGGGGGGGTCGTGGAGCCAACAGGGGATTGGGCACCCCCGTCGGCAAACAATGTTTGCCATGCTGGGTGGGCTCCCAGCTTGTCACAAAGCTTTGGGGGGGTGGCATGACGGACGTGCAAGGGGGGAGGTAGCGCATGACGTGAGGGGGCGGTGCTCAGTATGGCAGCAGTTCTTTCCTTTGAAGCAGAGGAACACCGCTGTCATACTGAGCTCCTGCACCCATTGGTGCGGGACCGCCATGCCTGCTCAAGGGAGCAGTGCATTGGGTGGGAGAGGCACACCTCCAAGTGTGCTACTCTCCCAATATGTTCCTTGCACATGCACACAAGCGAACGTAAAAAGGGATCTGTTTATAACCGCAGTAATTTCAGACCTATTAGTATTTTGGATATTTCTTCCAAAATGTTTGCCTGAATAATATTGGGCAAATTTACATTGTGGATAAAAGCTAATTATATTCTATCACTGTTTTAAGCTGGCTTTAGAGAAAACTTTTTGATTATTGATAATATTTTCTGTTTTAACCATTTAATAGAAAAATATATACATATAAGAGCAATGAGATTATTTTTTTTCCAATTGTTTAACCAGGTGAGACACACTAAACTGAAAGCTTGTTTACAGGTGCAACCTGGGAGCAAAGGGAAGTCAAGTGACTTGCTCAGGGTCATACAGTATGCAAGTGGGGGCTGTGGGATTCAAACCCAGGTCTCCAGATTTGTAGCTCAGAGCCTAAAACCACTGTGCTATACTGCCTCCCAAATATTCTATATGCAGATTTTTCCCATGCCTTTGATTCTATTACTAGAATTTCCCTTTGGGAAATCCTTATAAAAAAGAATCTTCCTCTGTCAATCTTAATTCCCATTTATTTGTTGTACACCGATACACACACAGTGGTTAGATACAATAATAAAGGTGAGTTAACTGAATTTTTCTCAACTAGCAGAAGGGTTAAAAAAGGTTGCCTGTTGGCACCATCCCTATTTAATATATATATATATATATATATATATATATATATATAAACTCTTTATTGTAATATGAGGAATTAGATCATTTAGATGCCCCAGGCATAAATAATCAAACAATACACTCATTGGCATATGCCAATGATATAATTTTGTTTTCATTATCAAGATTGGGATTATAAAAGAACATTGAGATATTAACCCAAAAATGTAGACATTTGGAACTAAAAATAAATCTTAATAAAACAAAAGTAATGGTCATGAGATCTAAAACTACAGGTATCTATAACATTAAAGTATAGATAAACAACCTAGCAGCAGAAAAAGTAAAAGAATATATATATACACACACAAACACACACACACACACACACTAGAGCTCGGTGATAAATATTGGAAATAAAAATACATATTCTCATTGGAGTGAAATAAATGCTGCTGGCATATCAGCTGTGAGATTATTTACATTTACACACACAGTTGGTACAACACAGCATGTTATTCTCACTCTAGCTACATCACAACACACAGCATTTTCAATCAACATCCCTGAACTACTTTCCAACACCACAGAAGTACACATAAATTTCACCTCTTAGTCTTCAGTGTTCCACAAGAACTACTCATTTTCCCCATGCTTCTCCACATACCATTTACAATTCATAAAAATTCAGCTGAAAATAGGCTCCCATTCGTCAGTCACAGACCAGCTGAAACTAAACAAACCACAGCAGCATACACAAAGTCAATACCAATATTTTTGCAACAAGTTCTTCATCCACATAACATAACCTATAACCACAGACTGAGGCACCAACAGAAACACACTGTTCCCATACAATTCCATCATTCACAGTATTGTAAAGAAATTTTGTTTTCTTCGGGACCATTTAATGCATGTAGCTGAAACTGAAAACACAAGTCTCTTTTACTCCGGAGAACCAAACCAGAAAAACTGTACAAAAAGTCATTACCACAATACTTTCACATTACCCAAACCTGCAGTTTAAATAAACATACAGTCTATTACCAGGTAATCCAAAATTCGTCTTTATACCACACAAAAAAGAAGAATACGGAAAGCCAACTCCATCCCACATTAAGAACCCTGCCCAAAACCATCACAACACCAATCAGCAACCACACATCTCCCACAGTACAGAACACTAATCAATCACTTAACAAACCACTCTTACCAACAACCAATGAAATACCACACATCTTCCATTCACAACAGAACCAGTGCAACTTCATTCATAAAAAGGTGGCACAGTATAGAAACCCGTGGAAGCATACCTAGAAATAAAGGAACACCAAAAATGGCAACATCTACAAAAACAATAATACACAGAAACCACAAAAAAACACATGCCCTATTGTATAAATCAAACATATGATGGGCAGCAGTGAGATATGGAAAATAATCTCACTCCTGCATCATGAAGTATGCATATATCACTCATGCCAGATATCCATACCTCACTCTGCAGGAGTGAGATTATTTTCCCTATCTCACTGCTGCCCATCGTGTAATATATATACATCTATCTATCTATCTGTCTATCTATCTATCTATCTATCTATCTATCTATAGATATACATATACATATATATATCTACACACCTAAGTATTACAATGACATCCAGCACCAAATGGACTGAACAACTAAAAGAACAATGTACTAAAGCAGAAGTTATTGCTAAAGCACTGCTCAAATTTAATTAGCAGTTTGAAGGGAATACCATAGTACCAGCCATCAAAGCTGGAGAAGCTAAAATAAATCCAGTTTTACTCTACATGGCAGAGGTGTGGGATCTGAAGCAAGGGGATGTGATATGCTGGAAAACCCTCTAATGTATTATTATAAAGCTTTGTTAGAAGTTCCAAATTCAACAGGAAATGTAATGGTTAAGGCAGAGTTAGGTAAAATGAAAATAAATTCCATGAAAGAAATGTGTAATAAATTATTGGTTAAAAATAATAAATAACCCAGAAAATAAACTTCCTTTATGTCTTTGGGAAAAAAAGAAATGGAAAGTTAACCAGATTAATACTAATTGGTTGTCCTACTTACAGAAAATATTATTAAAACATAAATGACAACATCTTTGCCAGGATGTGGAAAAAAATAACAATAACTATGCAGTACAGGAATCTAATAACAAAGAAATGTATTATGCATGGACAAGAAAAGGATATGCTAATATTAAAAAATTTGCATCTTGGTATAGGCAAAACAAAATGGGACATTCTCTGGAAGAATATTTAGTAATTTGAGTTCCAAATGAGCAAAAAAATTATAACACGGACAAGATTCAAACTAATTACTGCTAAATATATATATTTTAATAGAAGTAAAGCAGAAAATATAAAAACACAAGACAAATAAAAATGCCAATGTAACAGGGGGGTTTGAGAAGATCTGAAACATAAAATTACTAGTTGTCCATTATATACTAGACCAACAAACCAGTATCTTGCTCAGACATTAACCACTTATGCCAACACGAACTATGATGTAGTATTTGTTATACCACATCCAAGAACTTATGAAGAAGCTATGGTTACTGCTAATTGTTTTGCCTCTGTTTTAAAGGTAAGAATAAAGCCTCTAGAAACTTGAATAAGTAACTAATTCTATATGTCTTATATATAGTCTCTGTGCATTCTCAACATGATCTTAACATATTTTAATATTGATTTGCATTTGCTATCAATATGTACTGTTAGTGGTATTGTATATTTTATGTAATGTAAACACAATTTTAATGTGTGATTTCTTATGTATTTTGTGAAATAATCATGATGCTTGCCTATCATGGTTGATCAAATAAATTGAATTGAATTGATATAATAATCCCCTTTTTAATTAGAAGACAAAATCACCTTTACTAAAAACAGACCTATGTCTAGCCTCCCCTCCCTGTTAAAAGGCTCTTGAAAAATTGGTAAATTAGCAGTTATGTGAGTATCAGAGCCATTGACAACTTAATCTTACCATCTTAATCTGGTTTCAGAGCTACAGAATGCACAGCATGTCATCACCCCTTGAGCACTACTCAAAGTTACCAATGACTGAATCTCTGCCTTGGACAAAAACTCACAAATACTGCCATATTCTTTGACTTTATCAAAGCCTTTGAAACAGGCAACCATCTCATTATACTACAAAACCTTGCAGAAATCGGAATTAGTACCCCGGCTGTGTAATGGTTAAAGATTTACCTAACAATGGCTTCTCATAATCCTGCTCTCCTCTGTGCAAGCTAGCCCCCAAAAGACTGTATTAGGTCTGCTTTTATTTACAATATGCACAAATGACCTTGGGAAAACATAACAGACACCAGTCTGCGCTGTTAAGCTAATAAAACAACTGTATGCAGCTAAACCTACTATATCTACAACATATTAAAAAAAATCCAGTTGACTTTCAGTGTAGTTCAGCAAAATCTGATTACTTCAAGTTTCAAACTCTTCCTCAATGTTACAGAAACCAACTTCATGGCATTTACCCCAATCAGCAAGCAATCATTAAATGCCCTTCCCCTGTACATCCCTGCCCTGACGGGTGATAGATTAGAACAGGTATGCACCTTTAAATATCTTGGCCTGTGGCTGAACTGTAATTTTTTTTAACACCCATATAGATAATCTCTGTAAAAAGCCACACCTAAGACTAGGCTCCTGTTACATAACTGAATTCTGTTTCTCTATGGAGTCAGGAAAAAGTGTATTCCAAACAGTGTTATTGCCTCTTATTGACTATGGGGATCTGATCTATAAATGAGCCTTAACTGCACATCTAGCCAAACTACATTTCCTGTAGAACCAAGTGCTCCAATACATTACCATCATATCCCCTAGAACTCCTCTGCAGCCTTTACAGAACAATCAGATGGCCCTCACTCACCACTGAATGATTAAACAAACTACCACTGATTGTATAAGGCTCTGTAAAACACCCTACCAGAATATATCATGGCCTTCCTCACAGATACTCATGCCAGTACAACTCATGGATGAGCAATGTAATATTCCTGAAGGTCCCCAGGCATGTAGTGCAGCAGTATAGTACAGTGGTTTAAGGCTCTGAGCTGCAAACCTGGAGACCTGGGTTTGAATCCCACTGCTCCCACTTGTATACTGTGTGACCCTTAGCAAGTCACTTAACTTCCTTGAGCTCCCAGGTTGCACCCATAAACAAGCTTCAGCTTAGTGTGTCTCTCCTGGTAAAAACAATAAATTAAAAAAATCTATTGAACTGTTAGAATCAGAAAGATTTTATTGTTCATCAAGTAGTCATTACAACAAGCATGAACAATGAAAAATTCACTTAAGTGCAAATAGAGGTTACTTTTTTAAGGGAAAAACATGAATCTGGGATTTACAATAAATACAGTATAAAAATGCATTCTGTGATAAAAGGTTTTACATTAAATAAATGCAGACTAACACAGGCTAAAACACCTATTGTTAAATCACCCAGCCATTACTCCTACCCCCAAGTAGTTTCTTTTCTCTTCAGATTCAGTATATCCTGGGCAGACTAGGTGGGCCAAGTGGTCCTTATCTGCCATCAAAGTCTATTTTTCTATGTTTCTATCCTTCAAAAAACATCCCAATCTAATTAAAACTTCTTTTTCTTTTGAATAGAAAAAGTAAACAATCAAGTCCAGTTTTTTTCCAGTATTTTTAAGAATGGTACTCATCCATTTGTTTTTCTTAACCTGTTATATTTTGAACAGATTAAGACTATGGAAGCTAAACATTCTATGTAACCTAATTCAGCAGTACAGAGATCTGAAGAAATTATCTTGGTATTTGTATTGTATCTTTTTTCAAAATTTGGCAGGAAATGTTCCAAATCTAAATTTAGCCAATGTTGTTCTTGTATTACAATTAGTAATACAAATCAGATAGTCTTGTATAGCAGGTGATCTTATCAAAAATGCAAGAATAGGGTGAAATTTATTATGTAATGTATCTAATATTTCTGTCTATGTCTATAATCCTCATTCTCAAAACTGGACTGAATGCTGTATTTAATGTAACTGTTTTTGTTCTGTCCAAATCCATAAATCTCCTTTCCCAATACGATCAAAAGTTTAATAAAGGCTAACCAAGGGAATTTACATTTCTTAGTTGAGCAAATATACATTTTTTTCTTTTAAACAAGATCTTGCTATATTTGTGCATTTTGTGACTGCAGCCAAAAAGTAGCATTCTCCACAGGGACAATGATCTTATTGATGTTTGACCAAGTGCCACCCTAACTCTATACCCTGGAATACAGATTGGCAGTTTTAATAGTTTTTTTATCATATACTGCCCCAACAGTGACATGTCAACAGCAAATGGCACTACAGCAACAACAGCACCAAGTCACTGTGGTGTTGGGGCTGGACTCCAGCACTGTTTTCTGAGGGTCTTGTAACCCATCCCCTAATCAGTTCTGACTCAGAGTAGATTGTATTAATGGGTTGGTGTGAGGGGCAAAGCCCACCACTTGGGGGGTTTGGGGTGAAGCCCCCTGAAGAAAACATGGTAGGGAGTGACTACCTTTATGCTGACCTCAAATGTGGTCAACATAAAGGTTTTGCTGTAGTGTCGGTCGACAAAATTTTGGTCACCGTACAGTTGTAGATGTCTTTTT
Source organism: Neoceratodus forsteri (assembly GCA_016271365.2). Classification (NCBI taxonomy): domain Eukaryota; kingdom Metazoa; phylum Chordata; order Ceratodontiformes; family Ceratodontidae; genus Neoceratodus; species Neoceratodus forsteri. Next base: position 807,327,846 of record CM057449.1, on the reverse strand, counting down.
CATAAAACTGATCAAAAGGCATTTCTATTTTTTCATTACAGTCATATCCCCATATTTTGGTACCATATAAACACTATGCTCCCACTTTGACATGTAATACTTCAAGAGCTGGTTCTATGACATTACCCCATATATGTTATTAAATCCAAGACTTTTAACTTTCTTGGAGATATCATTAGCTTGGTGAGTCCAGGTAAATGTATTCTTAATTGTGATACCAGATCAGTGTAATTATTGACAGTTTCCAAATGTTTATCAATCTTAAAAATAAATCTTCTTTTTTACAGTCTCTTTCTTCTGTTTAGCAATCATAATTTTATTGTTTTTCATATTGACTGTTAGATCTAGATTCTTTGAAGCATCTGACAGTTTGTCAAATTGTACCTGAATGCCATGTTGTGTTAAAGAGATTAGAATGATGTTGTCCACATAGGCAAGGAGTGGGCAACATTGTTATCCAATTTTGGGATAGCTGTACTTATCATTATCTGAGGTACAGAGTAAATCATTAATATAAATATTAGATAGTAGTTATAGGTATTTTACCTGTGAGATTTCCTTGGTTATCATATCATAGACTGCACCAATTATTCAATTATAGATTATTAACACTGTTTATAAGGGAGTGATCCACTCCCGTATCTCTTAACTTGATCCCTAATTGAAAGAATCAAAAGTCTTTTGAACGACTATTAATGCTAAATATACTGTTTTTGATCTGATCAAAACATATTTTTCCAGTGAATGTTGCAAAACAAAACACTGTGCAATAGTAGACCCACCTTTTCTAAACTATGCTTGTAAATCAGAGATTAGATTATAATAATGCATTTGAAGTTTGAAGTTTATCATTCTAGCAAATAGCTTGACTACTGAACTTAAAAGGCTAATGGCTGTATACATCTCTAGGTATATTAATTGCCCTTTATTGAACAATGGGAAAACTACAGCTGCTTTTCACAAGTCTGATATCTTAATGTGTGTGAGAAAGAACATTATTGAACAGTTTTACTAGTATTAGTGCCCAAATGTTCACATTGATTTCAATTAAGTCCAAAAATAACTCATCTGGGCCAGGTGCTTTAATTCATTTTGCTAAGGAGATTGCTGGTTTAACTTCATCTTTTGTAATAACTATTTTATTCTCCTGTATTGTGGCCCATACTGTAGTGCTACCACTTGCAGCGACAACGACTCGAGGGCAGACACGACCTAGGGAGTCAGAGGGTCGGTCAAGGAGAAAAGGATCTAACATCCCAAGGACTGCTCTCCTCCTCTGGGGAGGGAGAGGATCAGTGACCAGTGTTAACCTGGCCCATAGCAGTGACTGGTGGTTGGCACACCAACACTACGCTGGGGAGGTGAATGCAAGGCAGACACCTGGTGTGCTGTGCACAGGAGCGTATGCTGCAACACCATTGGTGCCATTGCACATCCCTTGCTCTGCACTAAGGAAGAATGGAAAAACAGAAAACAGCAGTAGTAAAGAAATTTATGAATAAAAATTAAGTGTAGTAACTCTGCCAAATCTCTGTATGGACAAAGGCATCTGTTCTATCTTGACAATTATTTATTTCATAAGCAACTAATCTCCAAAATGCTTACTATCTTTGTTTAAAACTACCCCCATTGTGTTATGCCAGTCATATATTTAATAAGAATTTTTTTTTAATGCTAACAAAGTATTGTATTCCCTATGGGCTTTGTTAAGATGTCAAAAGGAAGTGCATACACAATTTCATTTTGCAATCCACGCTTTTTTAGTTAATACTTTTTTTTCCCATCTTACACTCTTTATCCATCAGGCCATTAAAATGCTTTTAACATTCTGTTTGTCTGGACTATAAACATTCAAGATCACATTTCTTTTTTTTTTTTAATTAACTTCACTTTATTGAAACATCAATGATACATGAGTGTTTGTGGTCTTTACCAGACCCAGGTACATCTAAATCACGGAATTCAATATTAGAATATGAGTGAAGAGAATTGGTAAACAGTGAAAAAAAGGTTATCACCAAGAACAAATAACACATTGACTTAATAAAACCTTTTTACTCTAAACCCACCCGCTAAAAACACCTCCCCTAGCAGCATTTACTAGGTTGTAAGAACCATTCAGATTCCTCCGAGAGGAGGGAAGACAGACTGGGGCTCTAGAGGCACCTCGGATGTGAAAACGGCTTTACAGAGTTAAAAGGGTTACGTATTCCAAGTAGTTAGGATTGCATCTAGCAGACTCCATTTGGCATTATAGGAATGCATTCTGTTGCTCATTCTGGCTATGTGCAGTTCTACTTGTAAAGCCAGCATAATCTCCTTATACCATTTAAGCACTGAGGGAGTTGTATCATCTTTACAATGCCTTAAAATAATGGCTTTAGCTGTGGCCGATACCATTGCCATATAGTACTTACATTGTTTGCCCATATCTGTAGGGAAGACATTCAACAGACAAATTTCAGGCATGAAGTATGATCCTAGGCCTGTTATGGGTGGTAAAGAGATTTGGATTGCCCGCCAGTAAGGCTGGATCCTGGGACAAGCCCACAACACATGATATAAATCACCTTCTCCAGTCTGGCACCTATTGCAATTAGATGACGTTAGTTTGCCCATCTTATGTAATTTAGTAGGAGTATAATATAGATTGTGCGTGATGTTGAATTGTTGTAGTTTGTACCTGTCTTGCCTTATATATTTATGGTTATTTTCCCATATTTGTTCCCATACCCTACTCTCTGCCTTTATCTCTAACCTCCTTTTCCAATAGTAACTAATATTGATGGGCATTTCATCACTTATCCTCTGTTCGTGATATAGTCTGGAAACAGAGTGGTTTTGGTCTGCAACCTTTAACAGCCCTGACAATTCTATCTTGTTATCTGCCCATACTTTTGTGTTGCACAAGTAAGCTTTTACGGAATCATAGATTTGACTAAATTTGAAGGGATGGCTTCTTACACCTGGGATTTGAGAACAAATCTGTTTGTAAGGCAGAAGTTTGCCCTGTGTTACCAGATCCCCTAGACATAAATCTGCTATCAGATCCCAAAATGTAAGGGGGATTGGAGTTTGTTGTATCTGGAAATGGATATTGAGCACCACGGGTTGCTCTGGTGAGTTCTGCCAGTTAACTTTTAAAAACTTCTAGACTTGATAGAGGGCTTTCAATGACCAACCAATGGGTGTATTTTTGACTGATTTAGGGAGTAGCTTTAAGGGAACGTAGGCAATAGAATTTAGGGATAGTGAATGTTTAACAACTAAGTCTCTCTTAATGTGAACCCAAGGGGGCACATATAGAGAGGGGTCAGTTGAGGAAGTCAGTCGGTTCCATAGGACTATTTTACTGAGATGCGATGCCATGTAGTACTTAAAAAATGAAGGAAGTGCTAAGCCCCCTGTTTTCTTTTGCCCAGTAAGCTTCCAATAAGCTCTTCTGACATTCTTTCCTTTCCATAGAAAAACATTAAGTAATTTGCGTAAAATTCCAAACCAGGTTTTGGGTAGGTAGGGCCCCAGCATGTTTAAAGGGTAAAATATCCTTGGCAGGATGCTCATTTTCACACATTTCTTAAAGGCCAAAATATCTCTGTTAAGACTTCTGTCATTTTTTTTCTATAATACTGTAAATTATTCTTTGCCTGTTAAATACTTTCATGTGTGCATAAATTTTTCCTTCTTCAGATTTGTCAATTTCTGCTTTCCTTGATAATAGTATCAGTAAATGATTGCTCTCTGCTCTTTTAATTACAGAGAGCATTATGTATTTCTATAAATCAAACAGAAATATGATGACATAACCAACAACTGATGCAACATTTTCTGCAAGGTGTGTATTAGCACCATTCAAATAACACAATAGCTTGCCATTTAAAATACAGAGATTTTAGATCATTACAAAATTGTAAACATTTATTACAATATTGGTCCCTATGCATGATGGCAAAACAGTGTGCACAGGAGTTGAGTAGGTAGTGTGTATACTGTTGGTGCCCACGTGAAAACCCCATGCATGTAAGGCATGCATTAAGAATGTCTGTGAGCCCACACAGGCAACCAATGTGCAGTACCACAACCGCTGTACATGGGAGATATGTGGCAATGGGCCCACATAGTGTTGCATGCAGCAACACCAAGCAGGTATGCATGTCACCAGGTATGACAGCTAGGCATGCAGTGGTAGGTGCGCATAATTACAGCAGGTGGAGGGCTGCTGTAGATGTCCACACAGCGTGGCTGGCAGCCAAGCACACAGGGCTGAATGGCCATACCCTGGACCTTATGGCAGTACCAATCTGTACCTGTCTGGCCCAGATACCCATATCTGCACCAGTCCACATGTTCTGAAGACAGGGGGGACTCAGGAGAGAACATGTGATGGGGGCCTATAAGCTGAGGTGCAGTAGTGGTTGCTGCTGGTCCAGATGACCAGGAACACTGCAACATTGACCCCATGCTATGCACACCAGCCCCATTTTCCAACCATATAAACACACCATGTGTGATGTTCAGAGGATGAGTGTGGGCCTTGACATGGGCAACAGGCTGTGCAGAGCATTGCACATGTATAAATGGGAAACCCCCAGGTGCACAGATGATGACATTAGTGGCACCCTATGTGCCATAGTATCCCCACACCAGGCTATACAAAACACATCCTGCAAATGGATGGAGGCACTGCAGCCACTGGCAGACCCACAGATCCAGAAACCCCTCAGGATTACCATCTTGCAGTGGGATGGCATAGCCAAGGCACTGATGTGAGAGGCAGTGTCAGTGGTACACAGAAGGGACATAGAACAATGGACCTGACATGCAACATGGAATGGTGCACAGTGACCTAGGGGCATGCATGTCACCCAGGGCATAGTGCCACCCAACAACCTACAACACCTACCAATGGGTGACCCTGCAAGGGAACACCTGCGGTGCCACACATGGCTCACATGTGGGACACCTGCATGTGCCCTGTTGCTGCCCACCTCGTGATGCCCCCCTGGATGCCCCAGCTGGGATGCCCCATCTGCCGCCATGCCCAGGAACCACCAAACCATCCCAACCCACCACCCATAGTGCAGGAGACAGTAACCACACAGGTAAATGTTCAGAAAAGCATTACTGTACAATTTGCAAAACAGTGCAGGTGTCTGCCACACAGTAACATCACAACAATAAAAATAGGGAACGATATCAAAAACACAGTGAAAAAATAAAATTCAAGGTCCCAACACCCAATGCACAGAAGTCCAAACCCATGCAGGTGCAACAGGGGCTCAGGTGAGTTTCACTCTTGGCCCTATCGGCGGCACACTTCCCATCAGGGATCATCCTTCTGGCTTTCCCCACTGTTGCTGGATGTAGAGGAGTTGATACAAACTAGTGGCAGCAGTACAAGGTAGTGGAGGGATCCTCTGGTCAGGGCCACCAGTGCCTATATGTTGTGGCACTGTGCCTCCATTCTGTCCAACTCCAGCTGCTGTAGCTCACTGTACTGTGTCACCATGAAGGCATGGTTATGCCTTGGTCATGTGCAGCTCATCAGCCAAGTCAATGGGCCTTTACTGCTACAATCCATAGGGCATATCAGTGCCCTTCCTCCCCTTGCCATGGCCATTCTGTTCCAGTAGCTGCGGTGCTGCCGACTGCTCCATCATGGATGATCCATGTCTGTTGTCCTGGGGCATGCTGGTGCACATGAATGGCATGCCATCCATCTAGCACCTCGCCTGACTACTGTCTCCTCATCCAGGGCTGCCAGTGTGCAGTCCAGGTCTGCATCTGATTCCTGCTGTGTCTCTGGCTCCAGTTTGGTACCTGTGAGGGATATGGGGTTGTTAGTCCAGCTGTGGTTTTCTCTTGCTGTTGTCCATTGCAGGGGTGCATGTGCACCAGTGACCCACCTGTGCCTTCCTCCTCTTGCCTGGTTTCAGTGTTTCCCACCTGCAGTGTTGGTGTACCCTGGCTGGACGGTGTTGACCCAGTTGTCATGCATTTATAAGTGCCTGAGTCTGTGGGAGAAACACATGGCAGTTAGTATACGCATGTTGTGACATCCCCAGGGTACCCATGCCCTGCCAGTGCATGTATACTTTCCATGGTGTCTATGTCTTCCACTTCCTCATGGACACTGATGTTCATAAGGTTGTCCTCCATTATCCTCTTGAGCTGTGTCAATTGGGTAGTGATTCTGGGTGGGTTGCTTCTGATGCTCTGGTATGCCCGTGCACCTGCAACAACTTTCTTTTACACTGCAGTGCACGTCTCGCCACTTGTTCTTTATAGCCGACAATGTCCGGGCTTCAGGACCAGCAGCACTCATGCCAGCCTGGATTTCCAGCCACCATTGTGCCTTCACCTCTGCAGTAGTGGACAGGGATTGTGCCCCATACAGCTTGCTGTACTGTGTCCGTATGTTGGTGACCATGGATGCTACCTGGCAACTTACAGTATGAGGTTTGGTGCACAATTACATGCTCCACCTCATGTCTGGACACAGCCGTGGTGCAGTCTGCTGGAATGGGCCACTCATTCTGGCTGTGCCAGTGGCAGGCTGCACCCCATGTATCTCTGTCACTCTCTGCCCATGTCTCCATGGTATTCTCCTGCATGGTATTCACTTCCATGTCACTGCACTGGGTAGTGCCCATGTTCTTATATGGTGGGGCCAAGAGGAGAGTCGGCATATCCTTGTCACACCTGTATGAACTGCACAGCCTGCTATAAGTTCTCTGTCATCCTGCTTACTGGATTCATGCATCCTTCATGACCATTTATGCATAGCACATACCAAGGGTGCATTGTGCACCATGTATAGTAGCTGCATCCAGTGTTTCTGATAGTTTTGTTCACACTTTATGGACATTCATGCATAAGCACCATTATTAATAACCTTGTTGTCAGAAGCTCTATTTTTTATACAATTATTATTAATTACATCAATGTCATCAACTAAAATGTTTCCAGTACCAGTTTTAGTATTAAAATTCCCTAACAAAATGCATTCTACTGATTCATTATATATCAGATTTTGAATCTTTTCCTTCCATTTTGTAATGATGTCAGACCAGTGATTTTTCATACCAGGTGAGGGTTATACATAATGCACATTATAAAATGGGTAAAGAAAATCCTGGGTCCTGATTAGTCAGGACCCGTGTTCTTGTAGGACAACAATCCTGTGGCTGCCACTTTTTTGGGCACCAGGATGCAGTTCACTCAGAGATATATGCCTCCCTACTCTCTCAGCTTCTTTCCAGTTTTTTTTTTTCTTCAGTTTATCTTTCAGGCTCCTGAAGCTCAATTTCTGAGCACAGTAGTATTCCAAATCCAGCATATTTTCACTGTGCAGTCAATCTCTCCTCCCCCTAAGGATTTTGTCTCCCAAGAACCCCCAACCAAGCACAAAAATGTCCCAGAAATAAAATCAAGTCCCATAAATGCCTGCAAGAAGTTTCTGCATTTTTTAAACTCCATGTCAGCTTGGATTAATGATCATGACTGCCAAAACCGGGAGTAAATTGTTGAAACTGAATGCCACAACACAAGAGCCCCAAAACAGCAAAAAAGGGACACAAAACTCTTCCCTTAAGATCAAGTACACTGTCGTCAGTGCTTTTAAAACTTCCCAAACCCTGAAAAGCAAACCGCAACAGTGTGAAAGGACCACAAACCCAGAAGTCGGTTGCTCACTTGGCAGTTCAGCTAAGTGTCTACTTACTCCACAGCATATTCAAATGTGGAGTTGTTTCACTTAAAAGGAAAAAAAACTGGAGGACAAAACTCACAAATATGGGGGGGACAGTTCATGGATACAATGCAAACTTATAGCAAGCTGTCTGGAAACCAGAAACACTGCAACTACAGTGGCTTTCAAGGGAAATGTTCACTCTTGAAAGCCACTCCATAGTGACACAGCATGTTTGTGGTTTGGGAGGCAAAGAATCTGTCGAGTGTGGTGGTTATGAAGGAATTATGAATGACTAAAAACAACTGCAGTACTGTCAGGAGATACAGCATGTGTTTTGGTGGTTGGAAAGGAACTAGCAGGAAACTGCTCTTTTAATCCCACCACTGAACTTTTCAGGACTATTTTTTCTCATTTACTTTTTAAATATTAAATAACTGAATTCTGTTTTATTCAACCTTAAATTTGACTCCTCTCTATTTTTTTTGTACTATTAGAACACATTTTATAAGAGCAATACCACCCTTTAGGGTGTGGATTGTTGCCTGATAAGAGCACTTCCCAGGTGCTGAAGGCACTCAGCACAAGCGCCTCATTCTTCACAACGCCCCTGGGGCATGCTGTTATCAGGAAACAACCCACACCGTGTTGTGTGTTTTTGCTTTCATAAACATTCCTCTTCTTTTATTTTCAATGGATGTATAATGATATTATCATCTTGATATACAGTACTTATACACTGACTTTCAGGAATTATGTTAAAGGACACAAATAACTCTCCTGTTGGTCTTCCATTTTGTATCACCTTATTGCAGGCAATTTATAGATTGTGATTATCTCTATATTAAAATGTATCTCCCTATATTAGCCATGTTTATTGGAAGCAATTAATACCAGCTTCTATTAACCAATCCCACCATTCTTTAGCAACTATCTTATTTAAAACCCCTGCTATGTTCCAACTATAGATCTTAATAGAATTAAATTTATTCATTGTGGATGTTGGTAATTCATGAATTTGTAGTCAAGTTACTTCCCATAATGCAGACCATCAAAGCGATTAGCTGATTCAGGCATTGGATTTTTATATCTTTGAGTTATTAGTTTTATTTCTGGCACTTGTATGTTACTTCTATTTATAGGCCACCATTCTGTTAAATGTACTATATTTATACCAAGAGCATCTAATAGAGCTGATTGATTATTTGCTTTGCTAGAGACATTTTAGACATAATGATATTGATCTGACCATATCTAAATGATCCATTTACTCCTTCTATGTCTACAAAGTCTGGATCTTGACATTAAATTGTTAAAATATCCTGGATTAGGACAAGTATTTTGCTCAGAAGTGAAGTTTTAAATGCACTGCTCTACTCTTGTAATCCAAACAAGGTAAGAATAAATGATTCCTGTCTTTCTAGCTGTCCTACAGTACTTGAATAAATGTCTGCTTATAACTGCATAGGTAAATTAGTCCAGACTTTCCAAGAGAGTTCTGCTAATGGTATCGGCAGTCCAGCTGAAAGGCCAAGTTTCTTTAATTTATTTTGATTAGACCAGAGGTTTTAAAGAACTGCTTCACTGCTATAGATAATTAATGCACTATTGATATCTCCACTGATTTCCACTCTAAAAGCCTCCAGTAAATTACAATTGGAGATATCAATTTTAAATTCAGTTGTGAGTAGATAGATTATAAGTTATATCAGGGAGGCCTGAGTTTCCTAGCCTCTTTCATAAATTCCTCCTTTATCAATAACCATTCACTCTAAAAAACTAATTTTGTTTATCTGTAATAATAGCCTTAGCTGATAGTTGTGGTTGATCTTTTATTTATTGTAGGCTTCTCATATTTTACTCTATTAGTAACATTTCATGAAGTTCAACAAGATGTTTTTCCATTGTTATCTTTACTTAATCTGTAACTTCATTATGATTTACTGTATGAGTCTCGTTCTCTCCCTCTACCATGTCCCTTGACAAAATGCTACATGTTGTTTGTTACACTATTTTTTGTCATCATTTTTATGGTACTTCTATATTTTTCTTCTTGGATGGTCTTTTTCTTTTCTTTTCTTTTTTTTTCTTGTTTATTGTTCATAATCTTTTCCTCACTGTTCTTGTATTCAGAAAAAAAAAAGCAAAAATACAGCATGATTTTGGAAATTTAGTAAGCTTCTTGTCCCTTGATATGTCTGTAGCATGACAAACTTGATTCAAAAGTCATCCTATTATCTTCTGCTTCTTTTCTAAGTGATTCAATTTCTTTTCTTAAGAAAATTGCATATATTGCATCATGGCAATGTTTGCCACATGTGAGTGGCCTAATGCATCAATTCTTTCTTTAGATGAAATGCTTGGATACTTATTATATACTGTGTAGTACTGTCAATAGCAGCATTCAAATGTTCATTGTCCATCTTGCTTGCTAATTTTATGAAGGGTTATGACTCAGTATTAGTGACCACTTCTAATGAGATACTGGCCTTTCTAATAGAAAGGTGGTTAAATAGCTCAAGTTTAGTCCTATCTCTTAACAATGTGCCAACTTCTGTATGAGGATCCTAAGATTCAGTCTGGGGATTTAGTCATGCATATATCTGAAATACTGATAACCTTAAAGCTATCATTTGAATTTTGATTATTGGCTTTCTGATTCTCTATCATATGATTTTGACAAAATCTATCCATCCTCTGCTACCCTTCCATTACATTGTTATTAGAGTCTTTTTTGAACCAATTGCTGTTTTATTTTTGTAATTATTTTTCCCTTGGTAGCTTAATATGTTCTGGCTCCATACTGTCTAGTACCTCCTCTGATAATTGTTTATTTGAATGCTCCTTTCTTACTTCACTATCTGTAACCTTACACTTTTTCAGATTCTTTATATATTCTAAAATACAATTGACTTCTTCACGACCCTCAACCAGGAAAATAATGTGCATCTCATTTTTATTCCCACTTTTCCTCTTTATATTGATAGGAGCAGAGGACTTTAGGGAACCTTCTCTCATCATTTTGTTCAGTTACCACATTTCTACATTTTGCTTGGATTGATAAACTGTCTAAGTCTATGCTAACAAATTTTTGACCTATCCTTTTCTGTGGCTTGTTTTTTGTACTTTGAGTTTCCATTTTAAAGAAAATGGAAAAAAAAATACCTATTCAGTTGAAGCACCGGGGTCAGAAGCAGTGTCTTCTTTGTGTTTGAATAAACTCACTTTTGATATATTTGAGCATCAGTTTCAACCTGGGTGGCACATTATTTCTGATTCTTGGGGGGAAATGAAGCAACTACAAACAATAACTTCTAATACAAAACAATTTAAAACAAACAGAAGTGTCCATTTTGGAAGCTGTTCACTACTGTGTAACACTTACTGCTGGGAAGGGTGGAAGGTCAAAGGTAAGTGAAAACTTGTAATAGGAGCAGCATCCTATCTAGGGTAGGAGTATATAATGATTTAAACAAGGCATGGGAGAGCACAAACAGAAAGAAACAAAAAAGGGGAAACTAGAATCACCCTATCAGGGGTAAGGGTACAAAAGTGTCTCAGGTAACACAGGGAGAACAGAGGTTGAAAATGCTGGGATTGGTGCAGTGCAGTGGTTGTGGGGTAACTGTTTTCAGAGAGATCATCTGTAGACAGGGTGCTGCCTCATATGCACACACCTCTCTGGGTTGAGAGAGGAAGTCACAAGACTCCAGCCTGAGTTGGCTAGGATTCAGAGAACCTCTAACCCACCCAACAACCACCATGTCTGCACCCTTACTTCAGAGGATGCCAGGGAGGAGGAATGGCTGGACTATAGTGGGCTCTGGAAGGGTTGGGGATGGTGAGGCAGATGCAAATTACTCAACCAGTACCATTACAATATTTTTACACTGCTCTTTGAGAGCAGGACTGCCAGGAGGAAGCACCCATGTCAGTGACAAAGGAGACTTTAGGGACACAAGAAGAGTGGTAGATGACCACAGAAGAGGAAGAAGCAATTTCTGGTTGGGGACTCAATTATGAGGGTAATAGATTTGGGAATAGGACAGGGTGAGAGGCAGGTTAAGTACCTACCCAGTGTCATGGTCTGGAGGAATTTGAAGAAAATCCTGAGGATTGCTAGGACAGCAGGATGGGAGGAACAGTTGGATTTCAATGTCCACCTGGGGACTATTGACCTGGCTAGAGTCAGGGCTGGGATAGTGCAGAGGGAAATAAGGGAGCTGAGGATGGGTCTTAGACAGTTAGCTCACTCTGTGAATTTTGGAGCTGCTGCTGGAGAGGAAGGTTATTGGTTTGCTGTGCACTTCTGCATTTGTGGAGTAGGTGCAGGAAACAGGGATACAGCCTGTTTTAGTTTTACACAAGGTATGCCACCATTTCCTAGTAAGGTGTAACCTTTACAGTCTATCTTTTTGCACTCTTAACCTGGTCGGTCTGTCTACCTTCCCTTTTCTGTTCATTCTCAGGAGGAAAGCCGTAGTTTGGTGACCCTTGAAGCTGGAGCTGAGCACAAACAGAGAGGCTGGTGGGACAGCTATGGCAGGGAAGATATTACTGGTTTGACTGAAGTTTACAAGGCGGACCCTACTAAAGGAATATATTCCAGCAGAAGCAAAGGAATGTTGTTTTACTTAGTACCTTTATATTTAATGTTTGTTTTTATTTGTCTTGGCTTATGTTTATGTTCATGCTTGTTTTACTTCCCCAGGATCAGTGCAGAGCCAGTATAGTACTATATCTTTGCTTGGCTTCCCCACACATGACAGGATTTGCAAATCACAGACTTTAATTATGTTAAATTTAATTAGGTATTTACTTTTTTCTTATTTCTTTTAATGTTCATGCCACTACACATGCAGTCATCACATGACCGTCTGCTATTTACTGCTCACACTCGAGGCTGACATTTACTCTTCTATAAACACCATCTTCAATACAGTACATAGTGGGCTGACAGAAGAAGCTTTTCTCCAAATCTCCTGGTTTGCTCAGTGTTATTAATTTAGCCACACAAGCACTAGCTGCATTCTAGGGAGAAAGCTTTTGTAAAGCCGTAATATCTGCAGTGTTCAAAGTTTGTACTCCATGCTTTATTCACTGTGTCTTGGGCAAGGGTTCGTTATAAACACACCTGGTCCTGTCCTTGCTGAACTTGAGGAGCTCTTAATGGAGTGGCACACACCACAATTTTATGCTTTCTGTTGCTCAGACTGAAGAAAGTAAGCAATATTCAAAGATATACTTTTTTCTTTCTTTTCTTTCTGTTATAAGTGAGTAACTGCACAACAATGTTATTGTTTCTATAGGAATTGACTGAATACAATTTATACTCAGTCTGCAATATCCATAGGAGTTTATTTAATCTATCTTTGTTATATTTTTGCTTGTTTATTGATTTTAGTGTAGTGCCTGAAGAATGAACGTTCAATACTTTTTTTAAACTACCACAAGTTCAAGTTCTGTGCATAAACAGAAGATAGCAAAAATCTTTGTTTTTCATCAACAGAAGTCCCTATGAGTGTACGCCACATACAGAATCTTATAACTCATAAAGGACCATTTATGCTGCAGTGATCTCAGAGGTAATTTCAGGTCTGTTTTTAGAACTATGACTGGGTCATTTTATGTGCATGCAGCACGTTTAGCTTCTTGGGACCACTGAAATAGAACTGGTATTGAGAGAGTCAACATCCACCAGGGGCCATGGACTGTGCAAACCACATTAAGCTTCTGAGGTACCAATATGTTAAGGATGTAGAGTACCTCAATTAAAGAAAAATTCATTCACCTATCCTAGAAGCCTTCTGATAGAAACCAGGCTTTATGCAACCTTGACTCATGACCAGAAGCTATCAGTTCAAACACTTATTAATGGTGAGACTGTCGCAGATTTTCTTTAAGTTAAAATTTATTACATTTTAAAAAGACTGCTCATAAAATAATTGAGTGACCTATCTGTTATTTCTGCTTAATGGCTTTTTTATACTCTGTAATGATCTAAACATACAGTACTCTGTTAGATCTATAGTTGGTTTGTACTAAGTCAAATAGACAGGACAATAATGGTTCTTACTAGAAAGCAAGCCCCGGAAGCAGGCATTGACTTGGATAGCTCCTCCCATGCAACATATTGATCTTTTTCTAATCAATCATTATCTGCTGACATTATTAGCATTAAAACTGGTGAACTAGTGATGGAGCCTATTGAATTACACTCTACTCCTATATTAATAGAGAAGGTCAAGAAATAGTTAAAGAAAAATCTTCTACAGCAAAAGCCCAGCAAGAAGATAGTTATGCCCAAGGCTTCAAATAGTTAGCATAGTAATCACATAAAGCAATCTAGTAAAGTCAAAAAAATGAAAATTAAGAATCATTTTGAACCTTTTCATGGTCAGAATGTTAGCCTCCCTCTCTGCACTGATTCACTTTCAATAGCAAGTGTTCAAAATAACTCTGATGGTTTAAAAGACTATCTGGACCTGAATAGGGAATGTACCAGACTGTCCATATCTCCAAAAATCTTTAACAAGAGTAATTGATCAAATGAATCAAATGGCCATAATGTTAGTTCTCTTACCTCAACAGGTACAGTAAAGAGAAACAGTTCAGACATTGGTCAGAGTATGACAGATAAATCTTTAACCAAGGAAGCTTCCATTAACTTATCATTTGATCCCCTGTCTGAAATGTCTGACTCGTTTGAATTCTCTCCTGAATACTTTAGTGAGTCTAACCAAAAACAAACCTGGCAAAATTACTTAAAATAATATTTATAATGAGCTTCAAGAGCCCATAAATGAATTAAAACATTTTAATGTTTTGGACAGGGTCTCTGTCTTGAATAAATCACAACAAAAACGTTACCTCTGTTAATCCTCAACCAACTCATTCTGTTTCTAATTATCCTTTTGGTCTTAGTGAGGACTTAAAAAAGTTTCTGTGTAATCCTTGTTCAGCTCATCTTATGATATTGGACCAGCTTATCAATTTAAAATATGAAATAGATGCCTTAAAGGAGAACATCATCATTAATGGCTTCATGTTTGATGGTATCCTGCTTAAACTGGGGAAACTGATTCCACAAGAGGGATTACCCTCACTGATTATAGAAAATTCAGTTCAGATCCACCCTGATTTCTCATCTATTAGTATACAGAATTCTACCATGAAAATCTCTACCACTAAAAAAGCATGGCAAAAGGCTTGGCAAAAGAGGTAAAAAAATTTTAAAAAATCAAAGGACGGATCTAACAACTTGCAGGAAAATACAAAACAGAGTGCTCCACGTCCTTAACAGGTACAAGGCATACACAAAGAAACAGACTATTTATGTCAGACCAGTCCTAGTAACCAGCAGCTTAGTCAAGAGCAATCAGGTAGTTCTGTATCCCAGGCATGAGTAGCACAAACTATTTTAAATGAACCTTCAGACCCCATTAGCTATTTGGTGGTCCCTCAGCTGGAAGCAATAGCTGTACAACTTAACAAATTTGATTCAGACCTGAACACATTCAGGTCAGAATGGCATCACTGGAGTAAAAACACTTATTCAGACAATTGTCTTCCAACTTGGAGCTTGAACTCCCAATAGCCAGTAATGCCTTCTGAGGGGATGAAAAGTCTTGTAGAATAAAAATCTGGAAAAGATCTGATAGACATCTCTGAATGTGCTATTTTATGTCTCTACTAATACAACTATCTACAAGCAGCGTCTTTGACTTCTTTAAGTGACAAGATTGTGCACCTATTAAGGGCAGCTACTGGGGCTGATATCACAAATGCAGATGTACAAATTTGGAGGGATGAGGATATGGATGGAATGGACTGCATCGATATTTTTTGCTCAGCCCCTAGACTAGCAAATCAGATATGGCTCAATGGTGCATCCCTCAGACACCAATATTTTGACAGTCTGACACTACAGTGATTACAGCACCAGATCACTGTAGTGTCAGCACTGTACACTGGCACTGTATTCTGGGGGTCTTACACCCCCTCCCCTAATCAGTTCTGACTCGGAGTTGATTATCTTTAGTGGGGGTGTGTGATGGGCAGAGCCCCCCTTGTGTGGGGTTGGGGGTGAAACCCCCAGAAGAAAACATGTTTGTCAGTGAGAAACCATATGCCAACCACAAATGTGGTCAACATGATGTTTTAGCTGTATGGTCATTCAACAAAAATGTTGTCAATGACCGACCATAGATCCTGGCTCAACAATGGTGCCCTGAAAAACATGGCTGTATCATAGACTATGTTAATATGACTCTTATAAACAAGTCTACTCCAACAAATAACAAAACTACTAAACAAACAAGTATTTTTGGACTTAAAATAATCCCTAAAGAAAATCCAGGCAAAATAAAACAAATGCATTACTTAATGTATTCACGCATACACTAAAAATACCAGCATGGGACTTTACAATCCTAAATGCTTATCATTGGAGAAATGATGTGAAAACAGGGAATGTTTTTTATTTATTTTTTTATTTTATTTTTTTTTTAAATCTTGGATTACAATAACTTTGAGCATTAAAACTCTTTTATAAAGGTTCCATGTCAGTAAGTGTAGGACATAAACAAACAATGGTAAACAACAGGTAAAGTAATTACTGAATATCAGAAATATACTTTGAAACTAATACATTGAAAGTAATCTATAAAATCACTGTATGTTACTTAATATAACAGTAAAGGGGGAAGATGTAGTAATAGCCCAGAGGAGGGGGCAGCCTAACAGACATTGTCAAAAACCCAAGAGAATAAGTAATAGGGGGTGAATGGTAGGTAGAAGTGAGAAACAAAAGGGGGGGAAGGGAAAAAGAGTTGCATGAGAGGTGACAGGATAGAGAGATGGGGAGGGGATGAGGGGAAGGGGGAGGAGTACAGAAAGGAGTGGACAAGGGGAGAAAAAGGGTGGAGTGTGGTGGGAATCAACATAACAGTAAAGGAAGAAGAGGTAGTAATAATCCAGAGAAGGGGCAGCCTAACAGGCTTTGCCAAAAAACCTGAGGGAGTAAGTAATAGGGGATGAAAGGAACATAGAAGACAGAAATGAGAGGGGAGGAGGGGAAAAGAGTTGCAAAAGTGGTGACAGGGATAAAGAGAAAGGGGGAGGGGGAAGGGGATGAGGAGTGGGGGAGGAGAGCAGAAAGGAGTGAACAAGGGGAGACGCAAGGGTAGAGGTTGATGGGAAAAAAGTCTACTGAGTTGGGTTGAGATAAAGTGCTATGAGGTATAATATTAAAAATATATAGAGCAGCTGTGGGTGACAATCACATATACTGTTTGTTAGTAGATGCTCTCGGAACTTGTGTTTGAAGGGGCCCCAGTTTTGATTCAGTGGTGAAATCCCTATTCGGGGAGTAGAGCCAGAGGGGAGCTCTATAAGTGAACGACCATTTACCTAGCATGGTGCGGCATCTGGGAACAGTGAAGACCTGTGCTACCTAGTTGCAAGTTTGTTGCAGGTTGCAAGAAGGGCTAAAGAACTTTTGGACCACAGAGAGTAGTAATCCAAGGTGGGCCTTCTTGACTAGTAAACAGGTTTGATATTTGCTCTAGCTGAATAATTGAAGCCACCTGGTTTGAGCATATAGGTCACACCTGTGTGTTAGGTGGTCAGCTCCAGTCAGGAGTCTGCATGCTTTATTAAGAGCAACAGTGATCCAGTGAAGGAATGTAGCTGAAGCAGAGTGATATATAACCAGTCCATAATTGATTATGGAACTGTTGGAGCTAAAAATCAGTATTTTTAGAGCCTCAGGAGTCAGACTGTGCTTGTGCGTGTGTAGTAGGCCAAGCCTTATGTCAACAGCTTGGACTACATTATCAATTTGTTGTGAGTAGGTCAGTGATCTATCAACAGTGACCCAAGGTATTTGAAGAAGTGGATATGTTCAAGCGGGGTGCCAATGCAGTTTGTGTTGGTCAAAAGTTTAGACGTATGTTTATTATGAGCACTGCTGAAAAGCATCACCTTGTTCTTTCTATAGTTTAGCACCAGTTTTTGAGTGCTAAACTACTTTTGCACCTCCGAGAAACTGGGTTGAAGGTTATCCTGAAGGATCTTCAGGTCCGGGTTACTTGAGTAGATCACAGCGTCATCTGCATAGAGCAGAATCTGTTCTTGACAGGTGCTTGGGAGGTTATTCAAAAAGATGCTAAAAAGAAGGGGTCCCAGAATAGATGCTTGAGGCACTCCAGAGCAGTTTGTCTTCATTTCAGAGAGGACATTGGCTATCTTGACCAGTTGTGAACAGTTTTCTAAGTAGCTTTTGAACCAGCTGACAGCATCATTTGATATCCCTGCCTGTGATAGTTGCTCAAGTAGCAGTGAGTGGTTCACTGTAACAAAGGCCTTCATCAGGTCAATGAAGACAGCACCTACCAGATGGCCTTGGTCAAGTAATTTATGCATGAATCCTGTGAATTCTAACAGTGCAGTGGTTGTACTATGGCCTTTTTGAATGTTTTCATTCAGGGCCAGGAAACAGCAGAATGTTTTAATTCAGGGCTAGGAAACAGCAGACATAATATTAAAAAAGGCCCCAACCTTTGATAAAGCTGGTATCCACATTGTGGATAGTTCAATATTGGTTGAGTCTAGGTGTACACCAAAATCAGAGATCTCACAAAAAATGAAGACAGGGTCCCAAACTTCCTGTCTCTCTATGGATTAGGTAGATCCAAAAATGAGAATAATTATAAACTTTAACTGTAGTGGATCTGCTTGAACAACTTCTTAACATTTCCACAGAAAATCAAGATGCTATATTGGTTACCAGACTGGGCAATGACACAGACTGTGATCAAATAAATGTAACAAAAGTATTTCTAAGTTTGTACCTAAAAAATTATGGACAATGTAGGCCTCTATGTTGCACCTCTTTCTAGCAACAAGAGCTACCTTGCTACAGGAGTACCTATAATAGGTGAGAGAAAACTAGTTTGCTAGAATGGCCATTCTACGGGCAGGAATGTCAACACAGTTTACAACATACCCATCTCAAATAATCTTGATGTCCTGGTGAGTCAGGAGAATTGACTACTGAATATTCACTCCTCTGACACATCAAGTGACATTAATGAGTTTTTCTCACTTATATCATGAAACATTGCAGGGCTCTCAGCTAAATTTGTAGACAGAGATTGGTTAGACTTTATTAACAAGTTTTCTACAATCTGCCTTCAAGAAACTTAGCATATAAAAGAGTCTGATGTTGCATTGAATAGTTGCAGTACCTATCATGTACCAGGCAAGAGAACAGCTAAAACAGAGAGGTTTGCTGGAGGATTAGTTACCTGGATTAAGATTGATAAAGCTATCAAAGAGAATATTATAATTTCTAATGCTAATGTTCAGGCATTCATGGTACAATTTAATAACAATGTTTTTTTGTCTTATCAACATATACATTCCACCACCCAGTTCTAAATTCTATTATGCTGAAATCTGGGATGATTTATAAGACTCAATACAAAAACGTTTGGCTATTACAGCCTGTGAAGAAACTCTGCTTTGTGGGGATTTTAAATCTAGAATAGGTGGCTATAATGGATATTCAGGTAATGATTTCCATAACTGGTGTCATGAAAAAGCCTACAATTTTCCTAGAACATCAGTGGATCTGAAGAGCACTAAAACAGGACTTAGACTAATCAAACTACTTAGTACACATTCTTTAGCACTCATAAATGGTAGGATTGAAAGAGACAGGCAGGGGAACTATACACACTACTGCTCCAGTGGTTCAACTATAAAAGACTATATACTTTGGAACTGACACTTGAATTTGCAGGATACATGTCAGATCATTATAAAAGCAAACAGTGACCTTTTCCCCCAGGTTGTCAAATATAAAATCTCAAGCAGGATTGTCACCAACTCTCAGACCTTACCACAACTACAAATACAGAATCAATCTAAAATAAAATGGCAGAATACTTGTGAAGGTTTAATTAATAAAACAATACAAAACATACTTACGCCTATTCTTTACAGAGCTATTAATGGAACTGAACTCAATGAGAAAAATACCATTATGTTTTAATGAAATAAGGTCACTTCTATCAATCCCAATTGCTCAGATGATGAAAAACACTGTCACACATACTTGGTTTGACTCGAGTTGTCATAGAGCTTAAAAATAATTAAATTATTTTATCAGGGTTACTAAACATAAGGAATTAAAATGTGAATATAGATTGTTAAATGAAGCTAGAGAAAACCAGAGTTTTAAATAATTGATTAGCATTTTTTTCTTGGGACAATACTAACTGCACACAAAGCATTTATATAGGTTTTCTAGAAGTGTTATGTTTGTTAAACACAGTGAGGCAAGTGCTATGCATTTTCACAATGTTTTAGAACTTTTATGAGCAAAACGCTAATCAATTTTTAGAGTTAAATAAAACCTTGAAAACTATAAATAATTTCTAAAATTAAAACAAAAAGTTTCAGTTAAAACAGCCAGACAAAGTGCTGACTATAATCAATAACAATGATTGCAAAAATGTATTGGCTCCTGGTAGCCAAATGAATAAATAACCTCAAATTTGAAATTGATTCCCATATTACTTTGGACACCTGGATTGCACATTACACCAAAATCTTTTATGATCCAGAGTTAGCACCTATGGTAGAATCATTGGATATAGATATGCCATGTTCTAGACCAATTACAATATCTGAAGTTTATTTCACAATTGCAGCTCTGAAAAGGAATAAGGCCTCTGGCTCAGACCTAATACCGGCTGATGTCTTTTTAATTGCTCCTTTGCAAAAGGCCAATATACTTACTTTGCCCCCAGATCCCATCCAATAAAGACACCGACAAGACTGTATATGGTTGCTCAGTTTGGCAGATAGTTAGCTGATAATCCAATTTCCATATTTACAATAACTGATCACTCTCATTGTCCTTTACACACAGTTCAAACCACATTCATAATACATATACATATATACATCATATAAATCACATTCTTCTTCAATTCCTCCATTCCCTTTCTTCCTTATTTCCTTCTGCCCCCCAGATGTACATCATGGGGAGAGGCCCCATTGCTTTCTCTTTTTTCATCAAGGGGTACAAGCGTACACACTGTGCTCCTGCTTCTCTCCTATCACTCTGTGTCCTTTGTCATGTTTTCCCTTTTAAACTCCTCCCTTCTTTCCTGTCCTACTTCTCCTTTTTCCTCCCCCTTTTTTCTGCCGTCCACCTTCGGCAGTCCCAATGTAGCTCCCTGGCTACTGTGCTGCACCTGCCACAGTGGTGCACTGTGTTCCACCAACCACAGTGCTCCTTCTGCTACTTCCTATAGGGAGGGTGGGTTTGAAATTCCTTTGGAGCAATTTTGTGAGCTCCTGCTCTTGTGCAGCCACTTATCTAGCCCTTTTCTAGCTAAGTCCTTTGTTCAGCCCTACCAATCCTTGGCTACCAACACTCTATTCCCACCTCTCTCTGTCCTGCCTACCTTGTGACCTCACCACTGAAACTCCCTCCCCTCCTTGGTGACCTCATCTCATCTATCTCATCAGTGTCAGTGGCTCAGTAGGTAGCACACTCGCCTCTGAGGCTGGGAGATCAGAGGGCTGTGGATTCAGTTCCCACATCTGGCACTTGGGTTAATATCCCAGTACTGACACTGTAGTGCAGCATGAGAGTGGTGCTGCACTTCTGAGGTGCCGTCTTTCAGATGAGATGTTAAACCAAGGTCCCATCTGCCTGGATTGGTGATAGTTCAGGTGGATGTTAAAGATCCCATGGCACTTATCGAAAAGAGCAGGGGAATTTCCCCAGTGTCCTGGCCAAATTTCCCTCATTCACTAAAAATACCACCAACAGCTTAATCTGGTTCAAGGTCAGTTGGCATTCATCTGTATCCCCTTCCCCCGGGTGGTGCCTGAAAATAGGCAGGATTTGTCTAGTGCACTTACCCGGTCAACAAAAAATAAATAAATAAATAAATCTACGTCCCTGCCTCCCCAGGCTTCCACTACTCCTGTCTGGGCCTTGGGACAATGTGGTCTGCCCCTTAAGCTGGGCAACCCTCCTTGTTTTTCAATCACTGTTGTAGTAGCCTTGAATTTCCATCCTAACAGAAGGATGCAATAATCATTTCAATATACAAAAAGGGTGACAAAAATGACCCATCAATGTACAAGCCTATCTCATTATTAGATAACCTAGGGAAAATCTTTGCCAGAATAATATTAACAAGACTTTTAGAAGACATTTCACAAATTGGTGGTATTCCAGAATTCCAACCTGGATTTTGTGCTGGTTATTGCACAACAGACAATTGTTTCATCACCAGACATCTCTATGAAAAATATGTGAAACTACAGAAACAAAAGCTGTATGCTGTATTTTTTTATTTCAGTTCAGATTTTGATACTATTTCTTGTGATTTATTATGGAACCTTATGAGGGAATGGGGAATCTCACACAAAATTATTGGCATTATAAGAGAATTATATACAGACACTTGGGCACAGGTTCGACTAGGCACAAAAGGTCAACATTCCACCAGCTTTTCAATAAATACAGGAATGAAGCAGGGGTGTGTACTTGCCCCCCTACTTTTTTTTTATTTATATTAACAAGCGTCTAATATGCCTTGGAAAATCTCAGTCTGACTCCTCTAAAATTCTCTCCAGGAACTGTGCTGCGCTTGCTTATGCTGATGACCTGGTATTATTTTTACTTATACAGTATGGATTACAAGCTAAGTTAAACATTTTGAATTTCTATGCAACGGAATATAAACTAAAAATAAATTAGACAAAAAGCCAGGTCTTGGTTATTGGTACAAAATTCGTTAATAAAACTGGTGGATTGGGGACAAAAACCTAAAGTCTGTGAAATATTGTACTTATTTGGGCCTACAGTTTTCAGGAGATGGCAGATGGTCAAATCATATTAATTCTTTAAAAATTAAGCGTACACAAACAGCCAGCTCACTTAATCTGTTTAATCAGAAATATGGCAGCAATACTATTAAACCACTTATTGCTGCAGCCAAAGCTAAATATAATGCACAAGCATTGTCAAATGGAGAAATTTGGGACTCTGATAATGGAGTTTGCTCTTTTAAGGAGCAGACCATGTTGCCCTGGTGTTCCCCTTCCCTCCTGTAAGGAATGGTTGTGTTCAGAAGGGGAGGGGATAGGGAAGGGGAGGAGCCAAGAGCCAGAACAATGGCCAGGCAGCAGGAAGAGGAGGGGTAGGGGAGGTACATAGGGACAGCACAAGGGAGCCTCAGCTACTTTTGCTGGAGTTTGATCCCTCCCACCCACCCTAGAAGAAAAGGTAAGATGGAAAGACAGTCAATTTGGGGCTGTATGAGAGTCTGTCATGGTGGGAGGGACAGACGTTGGCCTGCTAGACGGTGGACTCAAAGGGAATGGGTAGAGGATGATAATATGGTATGGACTGCAAAGGTGGATGGCAGGAGATAATAAGGTTATGGACTGCCAAAGGTGGATGGCAGGGGATAATATAGTTATGGACTGCCAAGGTGGATGGCGGGTGGAAATCCTTGAAGTCTGCCAAGGGTTGGGGGCAGATGATAATAATAAGGCTATGGACTGCCAAGGTGGAGCAGGGAAGGGGGGAGGATGGGAGGGGAAGAAAGGAGTAACACAAGAGAAGAAGAAGATGAAGAGAAAGCGGTCTCGGCTTATCGCTACTAACAGAAAAGGAGAAGAAGAAGGCACCCAGTTTTCGCCTGTGGATGGATAATCAGAAAGTGATATATGGATGGAAATAAATGAAAATTATGGATATATGACAATAAAGAAATGGAAAATAAATTATGGATTGATGAATTTAAATAAATTAATTGCCAATCTGAGCACAACAGCAAGCAATGGTCTCTGTGTTTTTTGTGAGGGAAAAGGGGTGAATCTGGGACAATTATGATACTCTAGAGGTTCCCTTGAACAAATTACTTAAATCATGCTTAGGCCTAAGCAACTCTGTGCTGACACACCTGGACAGGGCAGAACTAGGGGTCCCCAGATTAAAAGCATTTTCCTTTGCTAGGAAAATAAACTACTGGGTCAAAATGTTACATTTAGGCCCAGACAGATTGCCACATCTTTTCTTAAGGGAAACATATGGTTGGACCAATTTGGGTTCTCTGCATTCTAGTTGGCTTGAAAAAGTTTTATATATCCTCCCGGACACTGGTCTTGAATTTTTTAGAAGTTTTGTCTCTACCCTTACAAAAATATAAGTGTGCTGTGTACATACAGAATGCATGCCACACGCATAATTGTGCAATGTTTGCATGCGGTTCACATACACAAAGTGAACCTAAGTGAACTAGGTCTAGAAAGCACATAAAGTTCGAATGTTGCATATCAGGTTCACATGCTGCAAGCTTACATGTGTGTAGCCAGTACGCTAGTGCAAACATCTTTAAAAATCACATCAGGTTCGCATGTTGCACACTTGACATGGATGCAGCAGTTAAGCTGGTGTGAACATCATTTATACATCACATCAGGTTCACATGCTGCATGCTTTCCATGTGTGCAGCAACTATAGCTGGTGTGAATCTCATCTCAAACACACATCAGTTTCTATTTTTCATTCTATTGCTAGCAATTAGAGCCATTAAAATACCTTTTACATTGATTTCCTATTAAAATTAGGCAAACATATTAATTCTTATCCTTTTGCAAGTTTTTAAATAGCTTTTTATGTTTATCATTAAATTGCCATGCATTTGTAAAGTATTGTTTGCTTACTGCATTAAATGCCTATGATATAGTCAGCCAACATCCCCCATTCCAGATGTGTAATGAGAGAACTCTGTGTAGTGAAGCCTGACCTTTTTGTTTTGGGCCATGCAAATCCCCTTATGCATATTTAGTGCTACAAATGTGTTTCTTCATGACTGTTACAGCTCCCTTATTTTCTATTTGTCATTCTTTATTGAGCATATGCACAATGGCTAACCTCAGCACTCAGTGCTGAGTAGGGTCCCGGAATCAGGCACCATGCCTCATATTTTGTCACTGAAATGAAGGACATGGACACTCAAAAAAAGGAAAACTGAGGGACACTAACCCTCACGATGATCAGGACACATCCTGAAACATGGAGCTACAGTACTTTAGAACACCATGGAAACCATTGTATTTACTTTTACAGATATTAGCACCTGAGAATGAATTTCAACCATAAAGTAGAGGTGCCATTTAGGTAGGGCAGAGGGAAGCAGTTGCATCCCTCAGGCATTTGTGCCTATGTTGTTGTTATGGTATGGCAATAATGGCTTTCAATTTGGTTTTAATCTTTTGCACAGTAAGTGCCCCCTGGCCTGTGTGTGCTCACGCTTCAGCTGCATTTCTTACTTGACTGCATCTGTATTGTGTTTTCCACTTCCTCCACCTATTAACTGCAGCACCATCACAAGTGATGTAGAGGAGTACCAGCTAAGCAGAGCATGGGTCACACGAGTGCAACACTGTCTTTCCTACCACAGAGTAAACAGGCTGCACACTACAGCTTGGAGGAGTTGGTGAGCACTGAACTCTCAATAGCAGTGTTGTGGCAGCATATTTTTGATGGTCTACTCTTAGTGAGTCTCCATCTCCCTTGGTGGCTGAAGGGGCAGGGGATGAGCTAGAAGCTAACTTGAGACTAGGCTACCTACCTACTATGCTCACCTTGCAAAAAAAAAAAAACCTGTGTTGGCCCCCCCTGGCAACAAGCTAGGACGAACAGCAGTGGTGACATCAATGTGGGTTGCCTTCATAAGCCTTGATCAGTGCAGTGCGGCAGCAGCTATGGCAGCTGCTAAGCAAGAAGCAACCAACACAGTTGGGCGGGTTTGGATGGTGAGGTGACTTGGTTGCAGACCATTTTGGGGACCTAGGATGGTTGGTTCTAGCATCCAGCTTCTGGCAAATGGACAGAGGTGGAACAGACTGAAAACTGGTATGGTGGCACACTGGGCCAGGCTGCAGGTTCTGGAAAGATGACCGGGTAAGTAAAAGTAAAAATTATTTTTCACAGGGGGATTGGGTAAGGAGGAAAGACTAAAATATTGATATGTTTTTCATGTTTCTGTGCCTTTGGATGGTTCCATGACCCATATAGGATTGGTATTAAAAAGGAATGGAGTTAAGAGGAGATATTGGGACAAGGTTTTCTTTTTTTTTTGGGGGGGGGTCAGAACTTCAGCCAGAAAAAAAATTGGTTAGTAACTGGGTGTGTTTAAGCCCAAATCTGATGTACTGCTCCCTGGTATAGACAGATGAATCTGATACATTTACATTTTTCCTGATCTGCATATCACTTTTCAGTCACAACAAATATGTTTTACCTTTTAGAGATGTTCCAGACATTCCAGAGCTTGCCACCTAGGGGCTTACTAGCACCTGGCCTCCACTGGTTGTTGGCTCCCCCCTGCTGAAATGTGAAATGGCACCCATGACATAAAGTAAAAATTTACAGGACATCCTCATTGTGGGCAGTATGTTTTCCAGGAGGTATGGATGAGAGGCAGAGCACTTTTCAGAGGTAAAATGTGGTCTGTCCCTTGCATTCAGGGACAGTTGAGTGGCATGGTATGCATAGACTGTTTGAGCCCCACTATAGTCAGGCTTATGTCCCCTACCCCCAGTGAAGCTGACTTCCACATCCCCACACTCAGGCACAGTATGACACAGGGCAAAGGAGAGTACAGGAGCATGCCCCATTGAAATGAATAGGGTTATTTTTTTTATTACTATTTTATACATTATTGATGGA
Organism: Neoceratodus forsteri; assembly: GCA_016271365.2. Taxonomy (NCBI): domain Eukaryota; kingdom Metazoa; phylum Chordata; order Ceratodontiformes; family Ceratodontidae; genus Neoceratodus; species Neoceratodus forsteri. The sequence goes on along the minus strand of CM057449.1, from coordinate 807,301,381 downwards.
GAGTTGGAGATTAATGAAGGCCACCACATGACTAACAAGGGCATGTTAGTATAACAGTGGCCTTCATTATTCTCCAACTTGCCATCATAATGTATAAATAGTAATAAAGAATAACTCCATTCATTTCAAGGGGGTACACCCCAGCACTTTGACCCATGGACATCATCTCTTAAAGACTCCTGCCTCTGGCTCCCTAGTACTCAGGTAAGAGACTGTCAACTGTATCTATACTTGGTGGGTTGTCCGTAGCAGCATGACAGCACCCACTACAGTGTATGTGCATGTGTGTGTGGGGGGGAGGACTGGCCATGTGGGTGGTTGTCGGGTTTTGCTACTTTTGTGTTTGCCCCTTAATGTCTGTTTGCATAGAAGCATTCAAAACTATGGAGAGAAAATAGTAGGCGTATGCAGGCCAGATTGAAATAGTTAAGTATTTTTGTGGGTAAGTGTGTGTATTGTGGGTGGAAGAACCACATGTGTTCCATTGATATGTGTGCTACAGTTCAATTGTGCAGCTGAGATTAGGGGGGAGAAGAAAACTAAAAATCAGTGGATGCAAGCATGCTGCATGTGTGCAGATGTATGTAGTTTTACATTGAAGTACAAGGAGTCATAAGTATGCATGCAGTACAGCTTAGTGTTTAAAGGCACTGAATTGTAAACCAGGAGATATGGATTCCTGAAGACCTGGGTTTGAATCTCATCAGCTCCCACTTGTATACTGTGTGATCCTGATCAAGTCACTGAACATTTATGTGTGCAGCTATCAGTGGCCACTTGCTTTTTGCACACATGCCACATGCATGCACTCTGTTCCAATTTAACATGAAAATCATGCTTTCTACACTTGAGTGCTGCGTGCTTACTGCATGCATGCCACATGCATGCAATGGGTTCCAATTTAACATTTAAATCATGCTTGCAGCATGCATATCACATGGGTAGTTTTATGTGCTCATCATGAAAACATTTCATATCATTATTTTTGTAAGGTTAAAGGCACATCTTTTCACCTAAAATATGAAATAAACGTCACTCATAGGTTTATCAACCATTATAAATTACAAGATCTAGATTGAATTTTTAGGATGCATCTTTCTCCATGGTTAATACACAATGATAGACTGCATTATTATAGATACTACAAAGCCTGTATGTTCTACCAGATTACAATCAAAGAAAACTATATACTAAAGACAGGCTGGTAGTGTTTCCTAGTAACATCCTCACTGCTAGATATAGCAAGAATTCTACACCCCAGGTTTAATTTTGCTCTTGCACCTATCAGTATTGGAAAATGTACTTCATGTTGTATTCATATGTCCATGGTATATCAACCATAGAGCCCATTGGCTTGCTCCCTTATGGGACTCTTTCCTGACCAAAGATCAGACCTTATTATTAAAAGAGTATTTTACAACAAATGATGAAATCACAATTAAGGCAGTTGCTGGATACTTAGAAGATGTTTCAAGAATACGTATTAAATATAAATAATATACCTCAGATTAAAATAACGTATCTAGGTAACAAATATTATTTTTCTGAAGTGTACAACTTTCTTATGCACAAAAATGAATTCTAGTTTGTTTGTATTTTGTCCTAAGTGAAGAATGTCTGATGTTTACTATTTATGCATATATAAATATATATATATATATATATATATATATATATATATATATATATATATATATATGTATATCAGACACACCTCTTATACTTCTTTTATCTCAAATTACTGCTATAGGCAATACATATTTATCTGTTTTCTATGTATTTGTCTTGTGTAATCTACAAGTGTAACTGTTGTAATTTAACTGACCGTTCAATAAAACTGAAACTGAACTGAAACAGTAAATTTCACTGAGGGGCTGCCTGCCTACAATGAGGACAGGAGAGGGAACTCCACACAAAAGCTTCAACTCATAGCTAAAGGAATGGTGCAGGGAGGAAGGGTTTGGCTACATGGGGGACTAGGGTCCTACCTGGGAAGATAAAGGTCTATACAGGGTGATGGCTTGCATCCCTCTGAGAGGGGCCACAGTCTGCAGTGGACAGTTTAAATGTTACTTTGATGAACATTTAAACTAGCCAAGGTGGGTGGCCGAAGGAATGGGAAGTAAAAAACTGCCCCAACAGGCTAAAGCAGAGAGTAATAAGAAACAAAGTGGAGAGGAATCCTCTAGGGTGCAAATTAATAAAAGGAGCTGGGTGGAAGACATAAAGGGGAAAGGAATTGGAGCATTAAAAAGAGAGGTAGGAAGGAGTGACAGCAAAAAGGACAAAATGGTGGTAACAAGTAGAGTGGAAACAAAATCCAGAAGGCCATGTGAACAAATGCTAGAAGTATAAGAAATAAGATTTTGGACATGGAGGCCACCATGGCAGAGGCTGACCTGAATATTTTGGAAATTACTGAGTCATGGTGCACTGAAAACCATGACTGGAATATGGCCATATTGAGCTATACTCTGTTCCGGATGGATTGGGTGGGAAGGGAAGAAAGTAGGGGTGCTTTAAGTGAGGGAAAGCATAAAATCCACAGAGATACAAGGAATGTTGGGGGAGGCAGAGGTACTGGGGGTCACCCTGGAGATGGGAAATGGAGCCACTATGTGCACTTGAGTGATCTACAGACCTCCTGCACAGTGGAAGGAATTAGATAAGGTACATAACTTAATTTAAAAAATAGATAAGGTACAGTGGAAGCCATTTGCAAATGGCAAAAAAGGGGGAGGTGCTGTTTGTGGGGGACTTCAACCTGCCAGATATGGACTGTACCCTCCTAGCAGCAGCTTTAGCTAGAAGCAGGGACATCCTGAATTATCTACAGGGGGAACTCCTCAGGCAACTAGCCAGTGAACCCACTTGTGATGGGGCATTACTGTATCAGGTACTCAATAATAGGGACAGTGTTGCAGAAGTTAAGGTGGGAGACCACTTGGGGACAAGTGATCCTCATTCAGTGTGGTTCAATATGAGGATGCCTGTGGAATCATATCACACAAGGGTGAGGGTCCTTAACTTCTGGAGAACATATTTTAAAAAGACGTGTTAATGCCTCAGCTATGACTTAGCAGCAGTGGATAAGCTGGGTGGGGTGGGGGAACTTTGGGTGAAAATAAAAGGGTGCATAGTAAAGGTGACAAACCTCTGTGTCAAACAAGTGAGCAAAAGCAAGAGGAAAAAAAGACCACCATTGTTCTTGAAACATGTGGCTAAAAAGGTAAAAGCTAAAAGGGTAGCATTCAGAAGGTATAAAGAGATGCAGAGGGAAGAAGATAGGAAAGTGTATCAGAGGAACAGATGGAAGCAGACAAGGCAGTAAGGAGTGAAAACTGAAGAGATAACAGCCCAGTCAGTGACGAGATGAGACAAGATATTTTTTTAGTTATGGAAGTGAAAAGAGGGACTCCAGGAGTTGGATTGTAAGGTTAAAATGGAAGGGGGGCTGTGCAGAAGGGGACCAGGAAAAGGCAAACATCCTGAACAAATACTTTTGTTCAGTGTTCACAGAGGAAAGAAATGGGTAGGAGCCACAAAAAGTAACAAAAGTTTTTGAGGGAGGTGGATAGTAGTCCCCTGTTGTAGGAAAGAGTCCTGAAGGGACTTATTAATCTGAAGGTGGCAAAGCAATGGGGCCAGTTGGGGTGCATCCGAGGGTATGACAGAGCTCAGGGAAATACTGACTGCACCGCTGATAGTTCTATTTAACAGTTCACTGGAAACAGGACTTGTTCACTGGACTAGAGGATGATAGAGATAGTCCCACTTCACAAAAGTGGTAGCAGGGAGGAGGCAGGCAATTATAGGCCAGTCAGCCTGATATTGGTGGTGGGAAAATTAATGGAATTATGCTGAAGGAAACATTTATGAAATACCTTGAATCCAACGAGTTACAAGACCCAAGGCAGTATTGCTTCACAGGGGGTAGGTAATGTCAAATGAGTTGGACCAATTTCTTTTGACTGGGTGACCCAGGAACTAGATCAGGGTGGAGCAGTGGATGTGGCCTACCAAGATTTCAGTAAGGTGTTTGACACCCATTCCACATAGTAGACTAGTAAGCAAGCTGGGTAGCTTAAGAGTGTGTCCAAAGGTGGTTATCTGGATAAGACTTTGATTAGAGGATAGGTGAAAGAGGGTGGTGGTAAAGAGAGTTCACTTTAAGGAAGGGAGGGTGAGCAGCAGGGTGCCTCAGGGATCAGAGCTGGGACCATTACTCTTTAATGTTTCACTAAGTTTCACTAAGTTTTTACAGGAGCAGTAAAGGCATAGCCCATAATAGCTCCTTTAAGACGATGTGTAGTAATTCATATTTCATTTGAGGCAATATATTTATCCAGATTAACATTAAAATTTTTGTTTCTAATACTAGAGGTTACTTCTAAAGGAAGTCTGTTCCAGAGGTTAGCTGTTCTCAGTGTATAAAAATATTTTATATTATTGGTTTTAAACTTTTCAAGTTTAATCTGCAGTGTGTGTCCCCTGATATCTAACATGTCGTCTTTATATTCAGTATTTAAATCTACCATTAAACATTGGTAATTTAAAATGACAAAGTAAAAAAGAATATCTCCTCTCTGTCTTCTGACTTCCAGGCTATGAAGTTTTAATTTGGCTAACCTCTCTTTGTAAGAGAGAGATTTTTAAGAGAGACTACTGATTTAGTATATCATCATTGGACCTTTTCCAGTTTGATTATTTCTGTTGCAAGATAACGTAACAATATTTGACTATCATAATCCAACGTAGGTCTCACATATGAAAGATATAATGGTAACAGTATCTCTGCTTCTCTACTTTTGATGATTCTTTTGATTGCAATAATTGTCCTGTTGGCTTCAGCAATAGCCGATCAATGTAGTTCTTTAAAATTTAGTTTATTATCTATTATTATTCCCAGATCCTTTCACAGGTTTTATTGAGCAGGAGTTCTACATTTAGATTATAAATGTGGTTTGGATTATGGTGACCAATATTTATTACATAACACTTATCAATGTTAAGTTACATACCCCGATTACTTGTCCATAAGGTTATAGCGTTGATGTCATTCTGTAATGTCTCAATCTGTTCAGTAGTACTAGAAGGACTGCAAGGTTTAGTATCATCTGCATATTTCATGATAATGTTTTTACTAGTATCATCCATATCAGCCATGAATATTTGAAAAATTAATGGTCCAATGACTGGCACCTGTGGGATACCACTTGTCACTGGCCCCCCAGATGACAAATGACCCCGAATAGAAACTACTGTGTCCTATTTTGTAGCCAATTTTCTATCCATCTAATGATATATTTATCAATATTATGCATCTTTAGTTTCAAGTTAATTGTCCAGTGGGCTACTCTGTCAAAAGCTTTACATAAGTCAAATAGGACTGCATCTACCAGAATCCCATTGTCGAGCATTTGGTTAACATGATTGTGAAAACAGATAAGACTGGTGATGCAAGAGTGTCCTTTTTTGAAACCATGATCACTATGAGTGAATATCTTTGTAAATGACATTGCAGAGGAGCTGAAAGGGAAGGTCTGCCTCTTTGCAGATGCCACCAAAATCTGCAATAGGGTGGACACTCTAGGATGAGTGGAAAAGATGAACATAGACCTGAGAAAACTAGAGGAGTGGTCATGGATATGGCAGCTGGGTTTCATGTGCAAACATGAAAAATATTTCACTTAGTGCACAGAAACCCAGGGGCAGAGTACAACATTGGTTGAGTGATATTAATGACCACCAACAGCACAGAGACCTGGGAGTAATCATATCAGATTACCTCAAGTTGGTCTGACAGTTTGACAGGGGAGTCGGGACTGCAACTGGGATGCTGGGTACATAAGCAGGGTTATCACCAGCAGCATGAGGGAGGTGGTGTGGCCTCAGTGTTGGTCACTGGTAAGACCCCACCTAGGATACTGTGTCCAGTTCTGCAGATTACATTCCTGGAATGACATAGACAGAGTGGAGTCAGTCCAGTGGAGAGCATCACAAAATGGTGCAGGGTCTGCAGCAAAAACCCTATGAAGAGAGACTAAAGGACCTCAATATGTATATCATGAAACAGAGGATGGAGCAAGGAGATATGATAGAGACCTTTAAATACCTCACATGGTATACAAGGTACAGGAAGGGAGTATTATTCTGAAGAACAGGTTCTCAAGGATAAGGGTACATCCTATGATGTTGGAGGGGTAGATTCAGCAGAGATGTGAGGACGTACTTCTTCACTGACAGAGTGGTGGATTCCTGGAACAGCCTTTCAGCAGAGTTGATGGGGTGAAAATAGCTGGTGATTCAAGAATCCATAGGACAAGCATAATGGAATCATGTTAGAAAAAAAGGGGTGAGAAAGAAAGAGTTGTAGATCAGGCATGGTCAGCAATAATAGTGTAGGTAGGGAGAAATGGGCAGACTGGATGGGCCAAGCTGTCCTTATCTACTGTCAAATTCAGTGTCTCTATATTGTATACCATACCTTCAGTTCCCCTTTAAGCACCACTATATCTTATAACCATAACAGTTTGTCAGAGTGTGAAGTTCAGATAGGTAACTGTTAACCAGTACTCGCAGTATGAAATTATAACAAGCATTTGTTAATGTAGAATGTTTGCCGACGATGTTGCATTTGTACTAGGTTTTGCTTGTACACATTTTTACTATATATTTATGAGGGATAAAACAGATGAGACACAGTGTGTCAATTTCAGTGGTTTGCTGCTTTGACACACTGTGAGACTGTAATTACCCATTATAGGGAAGCTGAGAGGCAATATCTACTTTTAAGTGAGCTCCCATATTTTGACCCTAAATGTCCAACAGTCTTTTTATGACCTGACATTATGATCAAGACAGGTGGAATTTTTAAAATCCAATTTGAAAGGTGATTTCTCTGTGTCACTGTGGAAACAAGTTTTCAGAGGGGACATGAAAAATACATGCCGTGTTCAGGAGGTGGGGTAACAGAGGGGATATGTTGAACATTAGGGGCCAAAATCTGCAGAAAATAAAGTCATGAGTAAATGTTGGAACAATTTGTTTCCTGATAACTTAGTTGTTTTTTTCACATTTTTTCTACAAATTTCAGCATAATCTTTTTATGACCACACCTTCTGATAGGCATCATTTATAAAACAATGGCTGAAACATCATTTTGCACCACAAGTGTTAAAACACATTTTTGGTAGGATATAAGAAATGACAGCTGTTACATTCATGCAGTGGTGTAAAGAAATGGCTATACTGAAATGCTGTGGCCAAAGCATTGACAATTACCATAGTTACAAGCCTGCATTGAAAAAATGAAACAGAGTCATAACTTTGTTTTTTTCTCATATTTTACCAGACGTTTTCAATATTTTCAACATGGCCTTCTTATCACAACACATAGCCATCTTATGAGCTCACCTCATGAACAAGTGCTGAGAACATTTTAAAGTCTTCCCCAAAAGGTAATTTCATGCCATAAGTGTGTGAACACATTTTGGCCAGGATTTGAAAAATGACAGCTGTCACATTCATGAGGTGCTATGAAGAAATTGGTACAGTATGTGGAAAACTTGGGTTCCCAATATTGAAAATTATCAAAGTTATGAGCATGCATTCATAAATTTCAATGTAGTCTCATAACGGTGTTGTGTTTTTTTTTATATTTTGACCTCAAATTTTCAACATAGCCTTCTTATAACCCCACCACAATAACAAGGCTGGAGAAAATGTTTATCTTCAGCCTAAAAGGTGATTGTGCACAGTGACTAAGAAATCACTATTTGCGGAAGTTTGCCTAATTTCACTGCCATTGTTCATGAGGTGGGGTCCTAAAAAAGGCATTTTGAAAACTTGGGGCAAAAATATTGAAAATGACCAAGTCATGCTACTAAGTTCAAAACCCCATTGAAACACATTCAATATCCTCAGTTCGTGGTCCGGTGTTGAAGAGTGAAGACGTGTTTGTAGTTCAGAGAGGATTACGGCGTTGGACCCATCAGGTGGGGGGACTAATGGGCAGCAGTAGCAATAGACATTGATGGATGTTTTTCTTTTTTACAGAGTACATTAAAACAAAACTACCAGGGATGGTTTTCTTTATTTCAGGTGGTAACACTAGGGATTGGGCATCCCAGTGTTGGTGTTATGTTTGGAGGAGGTTTGTGCTGAGTGGGAGGTTCAGGTGGGGGAACAGTAATGACAGTGGCTGCAACAAATATCGATGGATGGTTTTCTCTCAAAGTATATTCAATAAAAAAAGTTATGAGGGATGGTTTTCTTTACTTCAGGTGGTGGCACTGGGGATTGGGCACCCCCAGTGGTGGTGCTATGTTTGGGGGGGGGTGCTGAGTGGCAGGGCCAGGTGTGGAGACAGTAAGGGTGGCGGCAACAGACATTGATGGATTTTTTTTTTCAGGGTGTAACTGAAAGGTATTCAGCAGGCTGATCATGACGGATCAACAAGAAACAGAAAGAAAATGCACTCCAGATAGGAGAACCATGCAAGATCATGAAGACAAAAATAAATCTCCAGGTCATACCTGGTAAGTTGCTATCTCATTTGGAAGACCTGGTCATGCTAGCAACTTTGCTAGTAACAAACCTTTGACTACTCATCCATGACTTGGAGATTTATTTTTGTCTTCATGGTCTTTCATGGTCCTTCTATCCGGAGTGCATTTTGTTTTTGTTTCTTGTTATTGGAGAGCTTGCCATGCTCTGAATCTGCACCCCTCCCTACAGTTCCTGGTGAGCACAGCATAAACTTGTTTTTTTGATCATGACAGAGCAGCTGTGCTTACTGGGTGGTGTCATGTAGACCAAAGGAAAGAGACAACCTTTGATTGGGTCAGTTCTTTCCTTTGAACTACATGAAGTTTCCGCCCAGCTAGTCAGAACATGTCATGACCAGTCTGGCTGATGATTTGTGTGACACCGATGATCCCCTTGCAGACCAATCTGCATTGTACTGACTATATGACACCTCCAAAAGTCACTCTGGTAACAAAACGTTGGCTGCATTGGTGTGCATGGAGAACATTACAATTTGTTAAGATGGGTAAGAAGAAGGAGAAATGTAGTGAGATGTCACCCATAAAATCCAGTATGCTCTTTCATCTTCATTGGGAATCCATCCCACAAAAAAGTTCTAATACTGCTTCCAAAGAAAAGGTAGAAGACAGGAATCCATAACACTTGCCTATAGATCTGAGCATGCTAATTTGGAATAGGCGGACCAGAAAAGGTCCTGACCCTTATTATAAGGATCAGGATCCAGGCCAAAGTCCTGACTACTTCTAATTAGTTCTGCTTTAAATCAGAACCTTTTGTAAAATGTGAAGAAAACTGAAAATCTGCCATAAAATTACTTAAAATGGCACTGATATTTATGGCACACACCTGGAACTGTAAACAGTACTTCAGGAAATTAAAACTGTGAGCTTATGACACTGATGTACTGGTCAATTAAAAACATGGCAGTCATGCAGTTGACCTCTGTTCTCTGCCTCCAAGGTGATCTCTCTTTTAACCTTGCTGCTAGGCCCTACTGTGCTGTGACTGGACTGTCATGCGTTTCCTTTTCTGGCAGATATTAATTAAACAAACAAAACAAAAAACTTTTCTGTATAGTTGCAGCTCACCCTTGTTAGTTTTCCTATGTGTTTTCTGTGGGTTTATCTGCTGTTGTGAATATATTCCAAGGTCTACTTCATCTTCTCCTACAATTGCTGTGTGGTCCCTACTAAATAAAAGAAAAAGTCCTACTTGACCTGGCTCCCTTCCCCCTGACTGTAGCAATCACATTATCTGGCCTGAGAATGGTTATCTCATTTAGTATACAAGGGAGGCAATATAGGCTGCCCTTGCTGTGAAACTCCTCACTGCTCTGTCTGCTGTGCTTTTTCTTGTCTTGCATGCATTAGGAGAAAAAAAAAATCACATAGTTATGGCACTCACACCAGTTCCTTTCTCAGTTGCCTGTGTGTTTGTTCTTCTCACGAGTCATGATTTCTTTCTCCAAGTTCTCCTACCATTTTCGTATGCTTTCTGCTGCATAAAAAAATAAAACAGTTCATAATATGCACCAGACAGGGAGCGGACGAGGCACAAATGTAGTAGTAGTACTAAATATTTTTTATTCATATGTATAAGGGAAACATTCAATTGAGCATAACTCATTTACAATGAAGTCCCAGTATCAGAAACAGCAAACAAACATCAGTTTCAAAGAACATAACATACCAAACAAACATTAGTTATAGTGTAAAAAATATATATATGGGGGTGATCCCCTTCCATTATGATAGTACCATTTGAAGTTGTTATAATGAGACCTGATTTCTGTTCTTTACACTGTTTATTCCTGAATAGAACAACCTGGGTCTTTTTGCAATTTAATATTAAGAGATGCCTCTTGAAAAAATCCTGCACCTGATCAAAGGCCATCTGGAGTGTAGGTCTAATCATGTCCAGAGTTGGACCCTCAACATATATTATATTATCATCCTCTTAAAGATGATACCTTATGTCTGGGAGGTCAAAACTAAGGTTATTGATATAAATGTTAAATAACAATGGTCCTAAGATTGACCCCATGGGACACCATTAAACATATCAACTAAAGGGACCAATCTCCATGAATTGTTTTCTCTTAAGTAAGATGAGAACCAATTAACGACTTGAGTAGACATACCGATCTGGCTGAACCTGGACAGGAGCACCCAGTGGATTAAAGTATCAAAAGCTTTAGAAAGATCTATAAATAAAGCTCCAACCATTTATCTCCCATCCAGACTCAGCTGCAGATCACTAACCACCTTAACCAATGTGGTATTGGTACTGTGTTGGGACCTAAAACCAGACTGATAAACAGACATTTGCCATTCAGGTCCAAATATTCTCTCAATTGAATAGAAATAATTCTCTCAAAGATCTTTGAAATCTGTGGCAGGAGAGAGATGGCCCTATAATTGCCCAGCTCACTCCTGTCCCCACCCTTGAAGATAGGCTTTACTCTTGCTACCTTTCATCCCTTTGGAAACTCACTCCAATTACAGGATAAATTAAAAATGAGGGCCAATGGTTCAGCTATACAAGGGGCAGCATATTTAGTAGTAGTAGTAGTAATAGTAGTACTTAAGCAATCTAGCTGTAATCCTGTCAGAACCAATTGCCTTAGAGATGTTCAACCTTAACAATTCAGTTTTCATTTCTTCAGGAGAGATATTGGGAAATCTAAAGGCCCCAGAAGCCTCCTGCCCAGAGGATTTGTCATCCCCAGTTGGTAAACAATCTAACTGGGCATCATTAGTGGGTACAGAAGAGCCCACCCTAATAAAATGCATTCCCTCCACCATAATTTTATTTACATCTTGCTTTTTATTATTTCCCAAAATAATCCTCCAAAAGGATCTTGCATCATGTTTATAATTATTATCTAACTAAAATCTAACATGGTCCTGTCTAGCCTAACCTGGGATGTATAAACATTTTAGGCTTGTCTGTAAGCAGTCCAATCAGCATTCCTCTCAGTTCTTTTAGCAAGTCCCCACTTTGTATCTTTATCTTTCCTGGCTTTAAACAAATCACTGTTAAACCAAATATTTCCCCTAAGTTTAGATTTCCTAGATCTCAGTGGTACATGTTTATCACAAATATTTAGAAACTGTTATGAAAAAATCCCAGTCATCCGTTGCAGAGGGAATCAAATCCAACCTAGACCACTGAACATTCTCTAAGTCTAGCATAAAAAATAAGTAATCAAATCTTTTAAAATCTCTCCAAAACACCTTGTAGCTTGAATTAGGTGCAGTAATACTAATTCTAGTGGCATAAAACAGCTGGTGATCAGAGAATGATTCAGGTAGTACCCTGTATGATGTATAATTCTGGGGAAAATTAGTAAACATGAGATCCAGAATTGTGGATTTCTTAGGATCTCGGTGGTTAAGTCTTGTGGGTTCCAATATGAGTTGGGTCAGTCCCAAATCAAGCTTCAAATCAATTAAATGATGACTTGGGTCAATATCTCCCCAATTCACATTGAAATCACTCGCAAGAAACAACTCATTGGAGAATTTATACTTCAACATGAACTCTGATAGAACATGAAATACCCCTGCTTCAGCTTTAGGAGGATTATAAATTCCCATGAGAAGAATAGGTTTCTTATGGGGCACAGTAATCTCTATGGCCAGGATTTCTATACCACAGTCCAAACTAGGGCATAGAATTTCCTTAGCAGTTAGGTTACTCTCAGTGTAGATTACAACTCCTCCCCCTTTTTTGTTCCAATCCTTCCTAAATATCTGGTAATTAGTTAACCCAATTGAGTACTCAGAGACACTATTGTTTAGCCAAGTTTCTGTAATAATGATAATCCCTGGTTTACATTCCTCAGCCCAGTCCTTAATAACAACAAAGTTCTTCACCAGACATCTTGCATTAAAATGTACAATATGCAATCCTCCATAATTTGATGGATTCACATCATAATCATTAATCAAGGGGGGACCTGGGTTGGGGTGTACATCACCACAGGTCAGTAGACAATAAATAAGGAACATTTTCAATATTCTTCTCATTTTAAACCTACAAATCCTATTTTGCTTCATTAAAAACTCCTTGCCATATTACCTCTTTAAAGGGAACACAAGAAAAACAGTCCTTCTAATTACAAATGATTTAATAAAGCTATTATAACAATCACTAGTCAAAAAGTTAGAAGTGATATAAACATTTTCTTTATGGGCTGAAAATGCTTGCATCCCTTCAGAGTGAAACAAACCTCCTAAAAAGGCTTCCTATAGGTATCATGTAAAATGTACATGTTAAAAACACTGTAACACAGAGCTAAAATCATAATATTATGAGGAGCCATTACATAGAGGATAATGGCTTGGGATCGGGCGATAACCACACTGTAATCACCTTGAGTGGTTGCTAGGGCAGCATGGTTGTCACCTGATCCCCAGCCATCATCTTTTATAGTATATGGTCAAAAAAACACAGTTTTCATTCTATGTGTGAGAATTATGGAACTCTGGTGCATTCTTTTTTGTTATGCCACTGTTTGGAAGTTCTGAAGTGTGGTTAACAATTTTTTAAAATTCTAAACAGTGCATAACAACCCTCTGTGACTGCTGATTATGGTGGTTAATAGGCACTTATCATACATTATAATGGGATAAACTTAGGTAAGTGGTATGCAATTATCACTAAATACAATATTCAGTCCTAATTATTTTCCTTATAATTAATATAGCAAAACCACTCACTTCTAAACCACCAAAATTATTACTAAGTATTTATTATTAATTCATTTAGTATAGTTTACACATATCACCATAATGATCTTTCTAGGTTTTCAGTCACAGTGCTATTTCTGTTATGAGTGGCGCTCACACCACTCATGCTCATGCAACTGCACTCGTACAGAAGCAGTGCGATCCTTTTAAGCTGGATTCTGACCCATCTCCTCTGAAAACATAGGTAAAAGTCCCCTCCTCCGAGCACCTGTAAGCAATGTAGAAGCTCTGGTGACCAGGAGCTGTTGGCAAACACACTTAATTGCAGACTACGTTGCAAAACTCAGAAGTGGAGCCTAGGCACAAAAGTTCTCACTGCAGATAATATTAGAACAGTCTCACAGATGTTACAAGCACTTGCTATGTTGAACCTCAGATGACAAACTGATCAGATGGGGATAGGGGTGGGGAAACATGTGACGGCACATACGATATTGCAAAATCAGACTAGTAAAAGATCAATTGCTGGGACATTAACCAGTATCAGAAGTGGTCCTTCCCCAGTGCTGTTCAAGCAGTCAGAAAAGGCAAAAACTACCTTAATTAAAACCAAAGGGGTAGTCAGCACTACAAGGAGTGACAAACAAAGATATTCTACCTGTGTGTACCGTACCAGTACACATTCCAATGAAACAGATGAGGAGAAATCTAATTCTGATGAAGGTAATGAGATGAAGGATGCAGACAAGGAGGGAGAAAAACTGAAGGAAGTTGAAAGCCTGAATGAGGAACAGTTCCCAGTTGCATATATGCAGGTTGAATGTGAATGTGATGATTTGGATTTGGATGAGAAGGGCATGAAAGGAGTGGTACACATGCAGGAGGAACAAGACAAGGGGGCAGTGCATTCTGAATTGGCTTCTGTGATTGGCCTGGATGAGCTGTTGGATGAAGATAAGGGTGAAACGAAGACAGGCCTTGATGAGCAACTGAGTGATGAGAAAAAACAAAAGGGTGGCAGTGACAAAGGGCAGTACAGTATGCCTGGTATTAAAAAACAAACAAGGTGACCTCTTACATGTGGTGTTACTTTTCTTTGGCTGCTAATAATGAGTTATGAGCAGTTTGCTCTATATGTTAAAAGACCATCAGTAGAGGGAGCAAAAAGGGTGCTTTCGGTACCTCAGCATTATTTATTTATTTATTTAGCTTTTGTTTACTGGATAGGTGCGCTAGACAAAAGGATGCCTATTTTCAGGCACAGCCCAGGAAAGTACAATAGCAGAGAGCAACAAGTCAACAGGCAAGGTACAGTCAAAATCATTCAAGTGAAAAGACATTTAGAGAGATGTCACATGTTACACCTGAGGCATGCTTTCTTGGACAGAGAGAAAGATGACAACATGCAAGCAGACACAGATTACACTCCACCTGCACCTGTCGTAGCAAGTTTTATCAACTGCCCTGCTGATACAGTTCTATTGTCTTCTCTTTCTCAGTCTCATTTTGATATTATCATCATCCAGCACTCCTAATGTCAGCTGTCTGAAGTCTTTTTCAACTAGAAGGCAGTTCACAATTACAGAAATGCTTGAACGTAAAGCCAAATACCAAGGCACTCATCTGGAAGCAATTTCTATAACAAAACTAATTTCTGAGATGGTAGCACTGGACATACAGCCTTACAGAATTGTTTGGCATGTTAGATTCAAAAGGCTTTTGAATCACCTGTCACCAAAAATACAGTACTCCATACAGGAAATATTTCTCTACTGTTGCTATACCTCAGATATATGAGGTAGTCAGTGTTAAACTGATGCTCTAGAAGATGCAGTTTCTGGGGCTGTCCATTTTGACTACCGACATATGGACAAGCTGTCAGCCAGAACCATTTATGTCACTTACTGCACATTGGGTGTCATTTACTCCCTGTAGTGACACAGACAACTCCCCTCTGAAACTGGATTCCCTTCACATGCAGTATATCCCATAGGATCACATAGCTTCCAGCATCCTGGATGAGCTTAATAAAGAGATACATTACTGGCCTACAGAACATCACAACAAATTTATGTAGGTTTTATTTCGGTTGACAATCATTCAGACATAAACAAAACATTGTCTGATGGGGCTTTGTGCACATTTGATGTTTTGCACACTGTCTAAATTTGATTGCGTATGCTGTTCTCAAAGAGGACACAGATATAAAAGCTCTCATGAATGTGGCCAAAAGAATATGTGCACATTTCAGCTACTCCTGCAAAGCCAACCAATGACTTCAGGCCATGCAAGAACACAGACTGCCTCCAAATACACTCATCCAGGATTTTGCAACAAGGTGAAACTCTACCTTTTACATGTTCCAATAATTGCTAGAGCAAAAAAAGTCTGTTAGACAGGATACATTGGAAAAGAGCATAGGGGATGCTGATGTGTACTTTAATCCTCATGAGTGGGCTCTTAGAACTTCTCATCAAGATCCTGTGACCCTTTGAAGATGTTACAAAGGAAATGAATTCTAACTGCATCACACTCAGCCAAATAATCCTATTAATCAAGATTCTTAGATTTCAGCTACATGCAATCAGGGATGACTTGAAAGGTCCAAAAAGCCAGTTTCAGATGGGAGAGTCTTGCAACACTGAAAGAGACTTGCCACCTAGAATTAAAAAAAATACATAGTTCATCGAATGATTAGAAAAGTCAGAGTTGGTGAAAAACTTTGCAAAATGTTGGCAGCAGAACTTTATAATATAGCAATAGTACTAGACCCACAGTACAAGATGGAGCAGCTCTCACAGCATGACCCCAATGTGCTCCAAAACTACAGAGAAAAACATTCAAGAAGTAGATTCGGTTTTGAAAAAAATGCATTGACAACAGATGCAGACCCCTCTTCCATTCCTCCTGCACTTTCACAGCCCTCTCTTCTCTCAGCTACTGCTATTCATTCTAGCACCAGTAGTCAACTATGGGGTCACTTGGATGCTGTGGTCCTTGAAAACTCTGCTCTTTCCCACTCCCTAACATAGTACATTTGGCCTTCCCTTCCCCCCCCTGCCACGCTTTGTTTTTTTTTTTCTTTTATTCCCCTTGGCCCTTTTGTTCTTTTAGCTGATTTTTTTTTTTAAATCTCTTGCACTTTGCTTTTCACTGCAGCCTTTAGAGCAACAACTTTGCACTTAGGTTTGAACTACCACAGAAATAACAACATGAGCTTTTTAGGCAGGAAATACTGAGTGAACACTGAAGCTCTGTCCATTGGCCTTCCCTTCTCCCATCAATTACCACCTGTCTCATTTTTTTATTTTATCCCATTTTGTTGTTTTTTCTTTAGCTGCTTGTTGATAGTGTTAAAAGGCAACTTCCTGCTGCTGCCTGCTTTACAGATGAAGACTGAATACTGCAACAACATGATGAGATCACATCAGGCAGGTTAAATCAGTGAACTCCGTCCATACTAAAACCCTCTCAGCCATGCATTGACTGATTCCCACTGCACACAACTTTATATACCTCAGTACCACCTGACCAACTTAGTACAGTAGCAGCTGGTCAGGTGACTGAGTTTGACATGTGTGTTGCACAAGCATACTCATCTCTCCCTCTAACTGCCCCCCCCAGAACTTCAGCCATGACACTGGAACAGCAAAAGAAACCACACCAGTAAGTTTAATGATTTGGCTAGCACAGCAGCAGATCAAGTACAAGATGAATCCTTGGCTCAAACAAGATGTTAGCTTAATGGCTTAATGGAATGATCATTCACAAATCTGGACTGTCATGTACGGTATGGGCTGCATGCCCATTGGCTGTAGCTCTGCACCAATGGGCGTGCAGCCCTACTGGACAGTCAGTCGGTGGGCGGCGGGGCGGCAGGCGGGTGGGATGCTGTCGCCCGCCGGCTGCGGGGAGCGGGGTGGAGGGGCTTTGTGGGTGGGGGGCACTAGACACCAGGGAGATGTGTGGGGAGTTGTGCTGTGACATTCTGCCCGCGATCGGGCTTTACGGTCCACTGGACCACCAGGGAGTTATTCGGGTTGGGGAGGTTACATTATGCCCATGATCGGGCACTGGGGGTTCATACAGGTTCTGGCCTGCGATCGGGCACTGAGGGGTTCTACAGGTTCTGCCCGTGATCGGGCTGTGGGAGATGTGTGTGGGGGACATGTCGTGTTCTGCCGCGATAAAGACTGTGGGAGATGTGTGGGAGGGGTGTCATGTAACTGTGATGCCCGCGATTGGGCTGCATTGTGCGTCGGTCCCCGACGGCTGCTGCCTGGCAGGGTGGCCAGGAGCAAGTCCTCGGGGATCGGTGCACCTACATGCAAATGGCATGCAAATGGGGCCATAAATAGATGCAAATGGCCCCCCCTGTGCCTTGCATAAATTATGGCCCCATTTGCATGTCACCTTTTGAATATCGGAAATTTGAGCATGGCGCAATGGTACTTGCGCCACCTCAAGTTTAATGCTCAACTCTGGCAACTTGCGGTAGTGCAAGTTCCACTGCGCCATGCGCAAGTGCTGTGGCTCAGGGGTGATATTCAAAGAAGTTGCTCAACAGCGCAACTCCTTTGAATATCACCCCGGCCACACCCCTGCACAACTATTTTGAGCAGTGCAGGGGCTTGCGTCTCAGACTGGCGCAGTTTGAATATCTGGGCCTCTATATTATAGGCACTGGCAACAGTGGAAATTGATAAGATATCTTTTCAACTGGTGAAAAAAGGATGGGGGGGTGAACATCTCTGAGCTGTGGTTGGACTCAGAGTCATACATGAGAGCACAGCAGCACACCGAGTGAGACAGATTCTTCTGGAGGGCGAGAGAGAGAGCCTTTTATCAAGTCCTCCCCAAAACTTAGGATTTATATCTAATAATTACTCCCAAAACTTCTGTACCAGTGCTGATCTCTACAAAAAAGAAATATGAAACAAAATAAATTGGTACAACTGTTTATATGCTGTTTTACAGTTTGCTTGACCCAACTCAATAATTTCAGTGTCAATAATTAACCCTTGTTTTTCAGTTGACCTTTATCCAGTATGCCATGGTTACTCCAGTTCCTTTTTCCTTTTTCTCCCATTTTATGTTAGATGGACAAACAGCAAAAAATTTTGGGACAAGTACAAGGTGATTTGGGAAGTGTGTCACTACCAAGCCCATTGCAGTTCACAATACCAGGGGCTCAGAAGTCTACACCAATGACCGTGCACTGTGGTCTAATGGAGCTCCCGGTTTTGTAGGCAGAAATTTCTTGTACTTCAAAGAACCAAAGCCACTCCAATCAGAGAGGGCTTCTGTCCTTTGATCAGTATGAAGCTGCATCAGCAAACAGCTGAGCAGCTTTCAACATCAGGAGCCAGTGTCTGGATACATGACTTTGGCATGCACATTAGTATCCATGCTAATATGCATGCCCAAAGTCACAGACATGCCTGACATTCCAATAACAAAGAAAACCATCCATCAATGTTTGTTGCCGGTGTTCCATAACAGTTCTTCCCCCGCCCGACCCTACCTTTTAGCCCCCACCTCCCATTCCCCAACAAACATAACACTGACACTGGGGGTGCCCAATCCTCCAATGTCTTTTTAAATATTTGGCCTGTAGTAAAGAAAACCATTCATCAATGTCTGTTGCTGGTACTTCATAACTGTTGTCCCACCTGACCATCCCTCTCAGCATCCCCCCCAACAAACGTAACACTGGCAATGGGGGTGCCCAATCCCCCAGTGTAATTTTTATTAAATAAATGGTCTGCAATGAAGAAAACCATCCTTTGATGTCTGCTGCTGGAGCCCTATAACTATTCTCCTCCACCTGACCCTCCCTTTCAGTACCCACCACCCCACCCCAAACAAACATAACACTGACGTTGGGTGGTGCCCAATCCCTCAGTGTCAAAACCTAAAATAAAGAAAACCTTCCTTTTTTTTTAAATACTCTGCAAAAAAGAAAATGTTATTTATTTTTATTTATTTGTACATCAGTTTACAACCTTTGAGCCAGAGGCTCATTTCCAAAGGTACCTCATCACATTAAGGTCAAATACATAACAGACTCTTTGTTACAGCATATGAGTTACATAGTTAGCAATCACATGTGATTACAAACATTTATACAGATAAACCAGTTTAGTTACAATGGCACATTCTTGCATGAAAGAAAGAGCAAAAACAGTAGGATGATAGCAGTTCAATAGACAATGGGCGAGGATTGAGTGAAGTGAGGTGTGGTGCCGCTCAGCGAGCTTTGTCAGTGCACAATGAGCTATGCCTCATTTAGAGACAGGTGCAGCTATGCGTATTAAATAGCTGGCTCCGAAGTGGGGTTTTGAAGTTGGAGATCATGGGAGCATCAGAGATGGGAGCAGGGAGAGAGTTATACCAGGATGGAGCTCTATAGCAGAAGGACCTCTGTCCATGGGAGGTCCTGGATCTTGGGACCAGTAGAATGGCCTTGCAGGAGGTTTGTGTACAGACCAAGGGTTGGGCTTGGCGGATGGAGACTGTCAGCCTGGGTGGGGATAGCCCGAGAAGAGTTTTTTTTTCATTATTAGGCAGGTTTGGTATTATAGACATTTGTCTAGATTCAGCAGTATTGCCTTGTCATAGAGCTGGCACGAACGAGTGAGCCTGGGGGCCCCGGTAATTAGCCTGCATGCCTTATTTAGGATGAGGTGAATTTTATTGAGGGCAGTCGTGTCAGCAGCACCGTATACTGGTAGGCCATAGTCAACAAGGGATAGTATAGAGGATGTAACCACTAGTTAGAGGGCAACGGGGGGGAGACAGTTTTTATAGCAGTATACTCTACACTAATAACACCTTCCCTCCCTCCCTCGTGAACTATGCCAACAATACATACCTCCTTCTCCCCAGCAAACCTAGCACCCCATCCCACTCTTCTTTACCCCATTGCAACCACTTTCATTAAAAAATCCAGAAATCATGGCGTGATGTGCACAGCTCTCTTCCAACCACCATGTATGGCAACCATCTTGATGAATGAGAAGGAGTGCTGAAGTAATAGTATTTTTGCATATTCTGTCATTTCGTTCACAAAGCACCTAGCATGGTGGTGAAAGAAGGGCCACTTTTGTTATCGTCTATCTGGGGGGTTTTTTTTTTTTAATTCAAAGTGAATTAACTTTTCCAACAAAGCTTTAACATGAAGGGAGCAGCATCATTTACAGAGACGTAACATTGACAGTCAACTCCATGCTAAAGCCCCCTTAAACCCCTCCCCATCACCTCCCTCAGCTTGGCACTTCCACTCCAGAAAACCAGGTAACATGGCAAAGAGGAACATACATACCAATTACATTCAGATACTGTAAAAGCCTAAAAGTAGCCAAACCAATCTGAAAATTGTATAGTATTTTACTGTGAGGCCCAGTCTGATAAAGATATAAGGTATGTAGGCTCTCCCATACTTTCTTATAACAGGGAAGAAATCCTCTCAGCGTAGTTTTCAATTGTTCAGTATGGAGATTGAATATCAAATCTTGTAGACACTCATCATAGGTAATGGTGTGGGCATCAAGCCAGTGATGCAAAATACAATTTTTAATGGTAAGCACTATCATGGCTATATGGTACCTATGTTTTTTTACTGTAATTATGGAGAGATCCCCCAGGAGACATATCTCTAGTATAATTAGGTCCTCAAGGCCCAGCAGAGGGTCAGTCGTATTTCTGATTAGTTCCCATACATTCTTAATCGAGGAACACTCCCAGAATACGTGGAATGAATTCCCTTCAGCTTTTTTACATCTAAAGCAAAGAGTATCTGGCAATCTGCCTATCTTGTTAAGTTTGACAGGTGTCCAATACATATCATTTAGTATTCTATGCTGTGTAAGCTTCAGCCTATCTTGAGAGACATAACTAAAGGAGTCTAGACAAACTGATTCCCATTTTTCAGGAGAATTTGGGAAACAAGAATTCCAGTATCCAGGGACCCCACTGCCCTTATCAAGCATATTTGTACTTAAACAAGCATATATTAATGATACTGCATGGGGTTTCCCACATAATGGACTCAGCGAATCCAACCAGACACAGCCCTCCTTTAAGTTCCCAGTGTCCGGAAAAATTTTTATCGAAAGATGCCTAAGTTGGCAAACCTTGAAAACTTGTTTCCATTCTATGGAATTAGATGCCTGCATAGTAGCTGAGTCCAAACATGAACCCTTAGAAAACAAGTCCCTGACACAGGCCCTGTTAAGCTGGGGAAGCCACAGAGGAGGAATGATTTTGCATCCGATTCGGAGATTCGGGTTGCCTACTATTGGTTGTCTGGGATCCTTGGTGTTCTGGTATTTGAGAAATGAACATAATTGACTGTGTACTCTGAGGGAAACTAACATGGGGGAGTTACGTATCCCCATGGGAAGACTTTTGATGGGAACATACAAAAGAGTTTCTTTAGCAATATTTTGATTATCAATTATCTCTCTTTCCAGCAGTAACCATTCCAGTTTGTATGATACAGAGGCTATCTCTTCCTGTGATATAAACCATCTTAAGTACTGCGTCATCTGGCTCGCACAATAATACATACCAAAATGTGGTAATTTAAGGCCCTGCCTGTGAGAATGCTGATAATTTGAGACAGGCACGTCGAGGATGTTCCACCCCCCCATATAAAAGAAAAAACGAGCATGTGTAACGTCTTAAACCACTTTAGGGGCAACCATAAATTCAACATATTCAGGGGGTAAAATATTCTAGGTAAGATGTTCATTTTGATTGTACTAATCTTCCCCCAAAGGGATATCAGAAGAGACTGCTACCTTTTAAAATCCAGCTGGATGGTGTCCAGGAGGGTATCAAAATTTGCCTTCTTCATTAAGGTTTCATTTCTAGAAAGAATTAACCTCTCTGATGAAGCTTGGTGTTTAACCAAGTGAAACTGAAGATGTGAACTTGCTTCATGGCATATTGCACTGACAGCCAGTATTTTTGCACTGATGCACTTTTGTGAATAAATTTCACTTTAAAATGTATGGCCTGGACTGGGTGCTGATTTTTTTTTTAAGTAAAAAATTAACCCCAAATACTTTATAGACATAGAATTCCATTGTACCTCCATTGAAGAATTATCCTGTTTCAAGAATCTATGATTCAGGGGGAAGGCAATCATCGTAGTGATATTGATTTTATAATTAGAAACAGCTCCAAACTTGGTGATCATATCCAAGGCAATAGAAAAAGATTTATCAGGGTGAGTCAGGTGAAGGAGCACATCATCAGCATAGGCAGATAACCTAAATATGTGGGTACCTATAGGGCTCCCTTGTACCCCTTCATTTACTCACAGCATAGCCAGTAGTGGTTCTAAATAAATGTTAAACAATAGGGGAGAGAGGGGACACCCTTGTCTCATGCCAGAAGATAGGGAGAATCTGTCAGAGAGAAAGCCGTTATAGTATATTCTTTCCTGTGGGTTCTGGTAGAAAGGTGCAACCTAGTCTATAAACTTATCTGGAAAACCAAATTTATGGATAGTTAGAAATAGGAACTGCCAGTCCACATGGTCGTAAGCCTTCTCCACATCCAAAGACAGCATGCCAGCTGGTATGTTCAAGTCTCTGGACACAGAAAAGATGTGCGCTAGCTTCCTGAAATGGTCAGTTGACTGGCGTCCCTGCATGAAACATACTTGATCTGTATGGAAGATGTCAGGGAGCACCCCCTTAAGTCTATTGGCAGAAAGTTTCACTAGCATTTTAATATCACAATTCAATAAAGAAATTGGACAGTAACTACTTGTGAGTTCAGGGTCTTTATCTTGTTTGTGTAACACAATTATAATTGCTTCCAATGGAGAACTGTCTAAGGGATTCCCTCCCAACATCCATTCAAAAAGACAGGACATCCAGGGAGTGATTTGTTTACTAAAAATTTTGGAGAAGTTGGGGGAGTACCCATCGGGGCTCGGGGCCTTGTCAGCTGTTAGGGAAACTATAAGTGATTGAATTTCCCACTCAAAGATGGGGGTCACTAGAAATTTCTGTTGAGCCTGTGTGAGAGATGGGGGGACAAGTAGGAGAAGGTATTGTTCCACAGCTGCAGCAGTGGGTCTATTGGGCATGGGTTTGTATAGATCCCTATAATAACCCACAAACTCAGCAGTTATATCTTTGGGAGCCAGGCAAAGGGCATCCATATGTTGGGATCTTATACTTGGAACAATTCTTGAAGACTCTCTCTTTTAATCTTAATGCCAATAAATGACCTGCTTTCTCCCCCTAATCAATATATTTCACTCCAGTTTTTAAAATAGCATATTCAGCTTTCTCCCAAAGGAGAGAGTTGTATTGGTCCCTCAGCCCCACCAGTAACTGTGTATCATCTATAGAAGTTGTAGGAGACAGTGCTGTCTCCAGAGTGGGTATTCTGGATAAAAGTGAAAGGAATTTTTTCCCCATTCCTTCCTTCTTTCTACATGAGGCTACCTTAATGAACACTCCTCGTAGTACACACTTCAGAGCTCTGCATTCAAGGTCTTGCCTTGATGTGGAGTTCCAATTAACTTTGGTGTATTCTTCTATTTCTTGGACAATAGTATCTACTATTTTAGGATCTTTAAGGAGCTGATTATTCAGCTTCCACAAAGAATCAGGCGTTACATCTAGTGTCAGCAACAGATCACAGGCTACCACTGAATGATCTGAGATGACCCCCGAAGTTAACCTTGCTGACACTACCCCTTGCAGGAGTGATTGGCTAATTAAAAAATAATCTATCTGAGAGGAGGTCCCATGGACACTAGATTGGTTTGTAAATTCCTTTAGTGTAGGATACAGAGTTCTCCATGGGTCCACTAACCCCAGATGATCAATAATCTCTCTAAAAGCACGTTGTGCTGGGGAGAGGCCATGCCACTTGGGGATAGATTTGTCTAGATCAGGCAAAAAAGGTAGGTTCCAGCCCCCCATAATACATGGATAGGCGTTGTAAGGTGCCAATACAGATCTTTAACAGATCTTCGAAAAAAAGGGGAGAGTCATTATTAGGACCATACACACACCCCAACAATAAAGAGGTTCTCTCTAAACTGCCTTTAATAAATAGATATTGTCCCTGTGGGTCTCCAATGATCTATTCAGACTTAAAGGGTATATTCCTGGCTACTAGAATGGCAACCTCATGGCTTTGGGAGCTGTTTCCTTCATTAAAAGCCTGTCCTACATACTGTCTGCAGAGGAGGGCTCCCTCCAACTCCAAAAGGTGGGTTTCTTGGAGAAACACTAGTCCTCCTTTGAGCAAGCTGATGTGCTTCAACACCTGATACCGTATTAATTTAGTGCAGAGCCCGCGTATATTCCAAGACTCAAATTTCTTAATACTTGCCATGATCAATTGAAAAAAACATCAGAACCAAGCACCACTATGTATCGTGTTGTCTGAAAAACCACCTGTCCCTAATGCCAAGCTGCCATCCTCCTCCTCCCCATCCCCATTGTGAAATGTCTCCTGCCCCAGTACTCCATAACCTTCCTTGCTGCCCCATTGTCCCTTTCCTTCCCGCAGATCCCCTCAGCAACTTCTGTCTCCCTTTTGCCCCAGTTATGTATTAAGGACCTATTAGGAGGACCACCCATCCCCCACCTGCATGCTTTGTAGTGTGCAATACGTTCCACCAGGCAGTGTCCTCTCTCTCCTCCACTCCCTCCCAACCCTCCATATTGTTCCATAATTTAAATGACTTACAAATGCTGCATCCCTTAAGGTAAGAGTCTTTTCTCCCATACCTGAACATATGGTAAACTTAGGTCTGCTACCCTCTTAATATAACACGCCTCTGTTTCATTTTCTATACAGAATATATGTATGAGGAGGCCAACGTCATGGCCACTACCCCAGCTAAATTTAGCCTTACTTAAAAGGAAAGAATTATGGCTGAGGTAGTAAGAGGGGAAGACACCCCCTCCCCTAAATAAAGCAACTGCCCCCTACCTAACAACCAGTGCTCACATCATCTCAATATGGTTTTAATTTCTAATATCCCCAACCAATTCGGTAAATGAGCAAGCAGTGCAAGAAAAGAGGCCTTTAACTAAAACTATCCTAAACCTCTCAATATTCCTTTCATAATATTGATATAAATATTCCTTGAGGGTTAGTGTTCCAAAATAAATAAAAAAAACAGAAACATTGCTAGTACACTGGTGACCTTGATACTAGAATGTCCACAGAGTCTCTGTCTGTGCCCTGCAGTCTAGAAACTGCTTGCACATGGAAGGATGAGAGAAAAAAGGCACTCCTATTTGCATCAGTCCAAAATGAAGAACAAATTCCCTGAATCCAAACAAAATCAAATATCCCAGATTAATGAGTATAGTCCGTATAGGTTCTGTCCTGCTGAATTGTCCCTCTACTTATAGTATAGAAACAAATGCTGTACATCGATACATCCTGAAAGTTCCAGTGCAAAAGTAATCATACATGTTCAACTTCCTTACAAGGCATGCTTAATTGTAGATCCCCACAAATTCAGATTAAGCTCTCACCCATCTCTGAAGAGGTTTGGAAACAACTTTCTCAGCTCAAGCTCCACAGATTTTGGGTCTTCTAAGGGGATCCATTTTTCTTAAATTAAAACTTGTAGGGTAGTTGGATACAGCATCCAAAAATGGATGTTTGCCGCTAGCAGCTTGGTTACCATGCTGTGAAATTCAGCTCTCTTCTGCCTCACTGATGGGGGGGAGGTCATAAGTAATATGAATTGGGGATCCCTCCGAGAGCACCTCTTTCAATTCTTTGACCTTGGCCGGCAGATGTTGGCATTCCTGGTAATTCAGAAATTTGAAAATAAAGGTCCTTTGTTGAGCCCCTGGTGTTGGCATAGGCCTCAAAGCTCTGTGAGCCCTTTCTACGATGTACTCAGAGCCAAAAGGAGTGGGCCAGCTATTTTCTGGACTAACTTTTGTGCAAATGAAACTGCATTAGAGCCTTCTTCCTGCTCCAGTAACCTAATAACCACAATATTGTTGCAGCGGCTTCTCCCCTCATGATCTTCTACTTTGGCTTCCAGTTTTATTACATGTCGTATAACCACCGCTATGGCAGGGTCAACACTTTCTAGTTTTTTCTCCACGGAGATAATTCGTACCTCACAGTCCCCTGTGCACTGGACCAGATCTTCCAGCTTACTGGTCACTGCTTTTACCTCATCGGTTAAAGATCAGACTTCATCCAGAAAGGGGCAGAATTCTTCAAGAAACCACTCCAAAGACAGAGATGTGATCTCCATGGCTGTAGTGATTCTCTTGGCTGCTGAAGTAGATTGGGCCTTCGCTTTCTTTGCAGCTTTTTCAGGCATAATTGGCTAGGTGTGATGTGGAGGAGCAGCTCACAATTCTGCCTCCATGACCAGCAAGAAATCTGAAGTATCCTCAGATTTTTGCACAATAGATTTGCAGCACTCTGACAAAACAATATTGCAGATGAATTATACTAAAATAGATAGTATAAACAGAGGATTGGAGGAGAGATAGTGGGAGCACTTGAGAAAAGTGTCTACTCAGTTTGAGGCATCACATGATCTCTAACAGATTATTTTTTTAAATAAAAGTGAGTTGCATATGTATAGGGTTGAATGGGGCACTACTGTACAGTGGTGTCTGCAAAGAACAAACATAATTGCAAAAATGACATAGATTCTAACATGACAAAATGGATTAACTGCTATTGCATTGCCTTGTTTCCTGCAGAATTCTGCAAAATCCTGTAGAATTCTGCAGGATACTATGCTGATGATGGTGGATGCCACTAGATGCTGGCTGGGGAAGGGGGTACTCATGTGTTGTTTTGGGAGGGTGGGAAGGAGAGTACAGCTGGTGCTATGAGGGCTGACAAAGAAATGACTGAAGGACAGATTTGGGACTTTAACTATAGTGGTCGGAATGTAGAAAGATATGATGGGGTGCTACACAGGCTGAATGAAGGGGTACATATTTAAAGTGTTTTGTGGGAATTAGGGTGGTATGAGTGCTTCAGGGGTGGGAACAAGGAGTAACTTTTTTTAAGTTTCACCTAGTCCCAATTTGCAAATGAACTGGTACTTCACATAGTGTTTTCCATGAGAAGTATCAACTTTGTACTAGGCAGTGTCCAACAACGTACATTTTAGGAAGTAGTACACAGAGCAAATTGCTGAGTTTGCTTTGCAAAAAAATTAATCACTACAAGATGAGCATAAACATTGCAGATTTTATGGTGAAGATCTGGTACTTTTCCCCCATCCAATGCTACCCCCAAAGCACTCTTATTTTTCTGATCAATTTCCACACTTACAATAAAAGTCTTCACAATCACAATTTGGCAAATATGTTAGTGCTGTAGTATTACAATGAATGCATTTACTTGCAGCCACAGTTTTGCCATTTATCAAATTCAAAAAGCATTGTGTGTTCTTAACAGCAGTTCAATATTGGAAGGTGGGAAGTCAAGTAGTGGGGTGGAATATGGTTTATAATGAGAGGGACATGGAGTTATCAATGTTTCTAACTCAATTATGCACAGTCCTTGGTTGGCAATGGCTGTAGTCCTTTAGTGTTGGTTCACTGGACAAAATACTCTGGTTACTTGATAAAATCTTCCTAATATTATGGTCCAGTGGTGGGAAAGTGGTCAACAAATTTGTAGTGTGCTACTAATTTTGTTATTGTACTTATCTTTGCTGCAAAAGACCCAAAAATTACCAACTAGCAGCAAACAATGTTTTCTACTTGATCATATTTTAACTATAGCTTCTATCAAAACACCCAGATGCAATTTTCAAAGCCTATATTGAGATGCAGTGGTAGTTTACTCACCTGGTAAAGGTGACTGTGTGGGAGGGTAGTCCTCTGAAGAACTCCAGTTTTTCTAGACAGGGGTATATGGGTCCATGTGATAGGTTGTTGATTTGTGCATCAACAGCCTATCAGGTGGACCTATATACCCCTATCTGTAAGAACTAGAGTGCCTCAGAGGCTAACCCACACAATTTTCAATTGTACAGATTTATGCATAAGCAAAATAGCCCCTATGTAGCTAAAGCATGTCCAGCTTTCAAAACACTGTGTCTTAGTTAAGTCAAGATTGCAAAGTTCAGATATAAATATGCCTGTTACTGGCATCTGCCTAACAATTTTTTATCCAAAACTAAATGCAAAGTACCATAAACCAGCTAAAAATTCTGCAGATAAGTACAAACTTTAAAAATACTGTATCTCCAACAAACAAGAATATGGTCTAGACATACCAGGCAGTATCTGACAGTGATGTTACTTGCAGTTGTGTCCATTCTTTGACTTTTGATCCCCCCATGGCTTTGGAAAATGCTAGTGGTTTTTCAGTAAAGGGGAAGATCAAACTTTTTCTAGATTTTAATGATGTTGCAACCCTTGCCTATTGTTATTAATTAATGTATTTATTTTTTTTATCTGTACTGGTAGACTAGAAAATATAACTAGCCCGTACTCTTTTCTATGTTTATTTGTTCTATGGTAGAGCTGTGTGAAATTGACAAATTTCATTACGTGAAATATTTAGCGAAATTCGCCTGTTTCGTGAAATTTTTCGTGGAAGCAAGATTCAGAATTTCTCCTGCATAATGAGAAATTTCACCCTCAGAAGGTGAAATTTCACCTGTGAAAGGTGAAATTCACTGAAATTTCACCTCTTTAATGGTGACATTTCACATGTCACAGGTGAAATTCTGCATTTCGCACCCACTAAAATATTTTGCATAGTGGGCAAATTTTGTGAAATATTTTGCACCAAGAAATTGCTGATTTCACTGGAATTTCACCAGCAAAATTATTTCACAACATCTCTATTCTATGGCTGAAATATATACTCTCATTAAAAGATAAAAATAAATCAGCAGTATTTAGGCAAACTGTTGTTACATCTTGATTGTTGGAGTGCCTGAGTTTTCTAGTGAATATTAATGTACTTTTCCAACCTGTAAGACAGGAGTTTCAATATTTTGGATATTGTTTGTGTGTTTAATATTAGCGTTACAGATTTGTTATCTTACAGAATAACTTCTGAACTTTATCATATTTCAACTGATGATTTGTTTTTAGCAGGAAAGGCATCAACAGAAATAGTACCTCAGATCTGTTTTTTTTTTAAAGGAAATACATGCCTTAACATTACCTTTAAACCAAAAATCTGGTTATGATGATCTTGAACCAAAATTACAGAAATTATCAGCTAAGGTGATATCAGGCCCCTTAACAAACTTGTATAATTTATCTTTGATTTCAGGTGTGGTCTCAGCCGTTTGGAAAATTGCCACGGTTGTATCAGTTTTTAAAGGGGTGACCTAAATAAAATGGAAACATTTTGTCATGTTTCTAGTCTTTTAGCACTTGAGAAGGGTCTATAAAGTCTGGTTTATAATTAAATGTCTCTTTGTATCAGTATGTTAAACCTGCTTACATCTGACCAGCACAGTTTTCTTGTTGGGTATGGGACCTGGTGGCCCTTGTCAGGTTCATGAATCATGTTTATCAGCAATAGATACAGATCATTTTACAGGGCCTGTCATCATGGACCTGATCAAGACCTTTGAAAGGATATCAGAACTTGGTGTCACAGATATGTCTCTTGCCTGGTTTAAAAGCTACTTATGTGCAAGACAGATGTAACCCCACTGTTCCCGGTGGCTTACTTAACTACCTCTTTGAGGCTCACATTTCCCCAGGTTTGTTTCACCACCATTTCTTTTTTTTCCCGGTCCTGGCATTGCCTCTGTAAATTCCCTGTGTCCCTGGTTGGTCCCTCTTGTGTCCATGCTGCTCCCGTCAGAGCCAACATGGTTTTTGAGAGTTCGGGGCCAGGGGAGCTGAAGTGTGGAGACACCACCCATTTATGGCACTTCAGTGATGGGCAGAGCTCCACGCATCCAAGTAACATACAGTTTCATTTGGTCATTTCAGGGGCCTTTGGATCCAACTCTCCAGTGGTCCTGGCCCCTGGGTGAAGCAAAAAGGTGACCGGAGGCATAAGCATCACCAGAGAGATGGCACGAGAGACAGAGAAGGTTTTTTTAGAGAACCAATCTTGCTCGGGGATCAGTGAGCTGCCTTATGAATATTAATGAGGCTGCATCCATATTAATAAGCTATGTCCTGTCCAGCACCTGGAAGCTTTAGGGATCAGTGCTTGTGACGAGTGGGAAAATAAAGCAAATAAATATTGTGGTGGTGTGCCAAGGCAAGGAAGACACTTTGATTCTGTGTGGCTTCTTTGTTTTAAAAACACACATATGTTGGCAGCAGGAGGAAGAAGTCAATGGTTCTTGAAGGAACTGCATTGGGACTATAAATGGGCTGCCTAGGAGTAGTGTATAATGGCAGTAGTGACAGGAGAGGGGTAAAACAGGAAAGGTAATGAGTGCAGTTGCTTGGATGGGCACAGGGGTGGCTAGCAGTATGTGGGAAAATATTTAAATAAAAGAAAGTGGTTTGGCTGCAGGAACATCTAAAACTTGGGATGCTGGTTAAACTGTGTGGACACTATCTTACCAGCCTCCATCATTACTGCCATGTTATGCCATCCAACCCAGCACAGAGCCAGGGGTTTCACAGGAGGATTCTGGGGCTTGTGAACAGACTCTTGGGGAAAAATACCTGGGAATATTCTGGTGCCATTTTAAACAGCCAATGAGGCACCAAGGGAGCCTCATACATATTCATTTTCAGAAAGGACAGTGGATCCAGCAAACAGGGGGCTGCCAAAAAGCTGCCAAATGTAGAGAACTTTGATATTCTGAGTCAGTCTGGGGAGAGCCTCTCCACGGGGGGGGGGGAGCTCTAGCCCTGGAGAGAGAGAATGGGGTTGCAAGGCTGGGAAGGGGCCTGCCTGGGGGCTGCCAGCAATCTGTTCCCTGGGGGCTGGGTGTTTGCTTTTCCCCCATTTTGAAGAGAGAGTTGGAGGAGAATGTGCAGGCAACTCTGTGGAGAAAGACAGCTGCAAGATTCTGATGCTGTGGTAGGAAGCTGCACCACAGCAGTGAAGGTATTAAGAAAACAGTATTTGAAAAGGAAAAGTTGATTAGGAAAATGGACTGATCCTGAGGAGAAGAGAACCTGCTGCTGAGTGTCTGCACCTCTACGGTGAGACATGGTTAAGCTGAGAAGTGAATGAAAAATGAAGTGTAAAGTATGGAAAAGGAACAAGGAACTCTCTGACCCTGGCATAGACAAAGCATCTAGGGACATGAGGGGAAGACATGGGACTGAGGACTGGTTGTACCATAGAAGAAGGGCTAATAGAAAATTGGATGGGAATCCAGATTCTGAGAAGCTGCAGAGAGAGCCTCTTCTGAGATTGTTATGCACCTACACCATGAGAAAAGAGACTTTCTTGATGGGCTGCTGAGAAAGAGTTCTGTAACTGTGCATGAGCCAGAGTGGGAGTGCTCACTGTGTTAAAGTGGAGAGACTGTAAAAGCAGAAGGATAAGCAGGTGCTATCTGGGCAGGTACCTGCTGTTTGCTCCTGAAATATGGTTGAGGAAAAAGACTGTTGTGATGCACCTGTAGCTCAGACTCTGTACCACCCCCACGGAGTCTGGGAGGCAGGGAAGCAACAGAGATTGCTTTGGCTACACATGATAGCTGGTTGTTCTGCAAAGGAGAGATGACATTAATGTTCCAGCCAAAAACCCAGAGCCAGGTGAGGAACTCTCTAACCTTCCATCAAGTGGGACTTACCAGCTGTGGGGGATCAATGGTTTATACCTGAGGGCCAAGGCACTCTGACCTGTGAGGAAGTCAGGTCATGGGGCCATTCCTAGAGCTGGGTCCCTTGTGGCTGCCAGGCTTTATGTATGTGCTCTGCAATGGGTCTCAGTACGCCGAAGGGGACAAGCTGCAAGACCTTCAATCAAGCCAGAAGATCCAAGCTGCAGCATTGTTTTCCCTTCAAGTGTCAAGCCCGGTTCTGCAGTTTCTGTTTTCACCAAACCAAGGACTTTAGTCAACTGTGCCACCCAAGGACTGATTCTGCAGAACTGTGAGTAACAGCAGGAACTGCCCTGCAAAATCCTGGGGACAGTACATAGTTTGTCCATGCCCTCATGAGCTGAAAATAAAGATAGAGTTAGAGCAAATAAAGGAAAATGTAAAATGTTATTTAATTTAGCAAGCATGCCAATGCTGGCTGACCAGCTGAACCTCTGGTCTGCAACTATAAGATCTGGGTACCTAGGGGCAGAACTTGGGGCATTGTTCTAAACTAGTACCATTGGGTCTGGGTATTGGATATATTTGCTGCAGTCAGATAGCTTGGTAGAAAGATGGTGGTTGCATTTATTAAGAGGTTTGGGTTTAAATCTTTAAAAGGGAAATGACTGAGAAAATGCAAATCCTTAAATGCCAATTAACACATTGCTTAACCTCTATTTCCATCTTACCCCATGCTAACCCTCCCCACATAAATAAATTATGATGCTACTGATTCAGAAAGAGCTGACATAATAGCCTAATTTTAGTGAGCATGTTATTAGATGAAAAGGAAACTGAAATGTTATTGGGGGATGTTCAAGTATGGTAAGTCCATGGATGGGGTAACTGTTTGGAGAGGTAGGTTGATACAACATCCCAGAGGGTTGAACTTATAGATATCAGACCCACTAAATGTACTCTGGGTGAAGGCACCACCATTTTAATTGTAACCTTTGGGAAAGGACCCCTGTGTTACAGCTTATCAGAACCCATGCTCCTTAACCTGTTTCCTAGGTAGCAGGCAGGGTTAGTGGTCCTCTCTAGGATGGTGCCAGAGAGGGGCTACACAGAAATCAATACATTAAGGTAGGGAATTCATTGTCTAATATGGTTGGTATATTGGAAGGAGTTCCTCAAGGCCCAGTTTCAGGCCCATTGAGTTTCTTCATATTTATTATCAGCCTACCACTTGGTAGTTTCTCTTATACTTTACTGCATGCTACCAAACTGGTAATATGCAGACATTCTAACTGCTTAGCAGTTTTAAATTGCTATTTCTACTTTGATTCTGTTCATGGTTGGTACTGACTTACTCTTAATAATTTTCAAAGATTTATGTGCTCTCTAGGGAAACATGACATTGAAGTAAATAACATGCTCTGTAAGAATAAAACATGCTTTTAGCCAATCAGTGATTGCATAGAAGAGCATCAACATCAACAAAGGCATTCATCAAGGGGCACTAGTGGTCCTAAAGATAACGTAATTTACAGTATGTGTGGATTTAACACGTTTGAATCTGATGATAAATAAGTGTTCCTCCTTTGTTACAGGTGAGTGTTTACACTGTCTGCAGTTTGTTTTCCCAGTGCTCTGTTTGCTTTAATATTTGTGACAAGTCTTTTATAGTTTATCATTCCATAATCTCAAATCACTATGTATAAAACATCATTCATCAAAATTCAGTCACATTACTGTTTAAATGTTAATTTAATTTTTAATTTTATTCTTTTGGCAACCAGGTAAGGTCCACTAGGCAGAAGTGCCTATTTTCAGGGCTGACCCTGGAGCTCTGAGGTGGTTA
The DNA here is from genome assembly GCA_016271365.2 of Neoceratodus forsteri. Taxonomy (NCBI): domain Eukaryota; kingdom Metazoa; phylum Chordata; order Ceratodontiformes; family Ceratodontidae; genus Neoceratodus; species Neoceratodus forsteri. Next base: position 807,267,591 of record CM057449.1, on the reverse strand, counting down.
ATTGACTTGCTCAGAGTCACACAGTATTCAAGTGGAGGTTGAGGGAGTCAAACCCAGGTCTGCTGGATGCAACCAGCTCATTACTCTAACCTCTAGGCTGTACTGCCAGCCCCATTAATTAAAAAATTAATTGTACTTTTTAATGTTGAACATGACATATAATGCATCTCCAACGAAGGGTACGTTGCAAGGTGTCTTAAGAAAGAAGGACATAAATGGACAAATCAGGACCAATATAACATTGATTTATGTATTTATTGGATTTTGCTCACCAAGTGGGCTTGCTAAGACTGAAAGTCCCCTTTTTACAGGAGCGACCTAGTATTATTTACATAAGACATTTATAAGCATGGGGGTAAAACTGAGTCAACAAGTGAGGAAGGCTTGGGAATTCAAAGCAAAATACACAAATAGATAATATTATCAGCAACAGTGTTAAAAAGTACAACATAGGGTTGAGACAGTAAACATTTAACTATTTCAAGCAAAAGGGTAATCATGTCCATGCAGACATTGATGCCAATTGTTAACATAGAAAAAACAGACTTTGACAGCAGATAAGGACCGGCTGGCCCACCCAGTCTGCACATATCTCTACCCTTCAGATAAGCTGTAGATTCTAGTTAATCAACAGCCTACTTCCTCCTACTCCCCCACTAGCATTGGAATGTCTATCCTGTGCATTCTTGAATTGCCCCACTATTTGTGACACCACTACTTCCTCTGGAAGGCTGTTCTATGTGTCCACCACCCTCTCTGTGAAAAAAAAAAATACTTCCTCAGGTTGCCCCTGAGCTGTCCACCCCCTATCTTCAAATTGTGCCCCCTTGTTCTTGCACATCTCTTTTTCTGAAAGATGCTATACTTTTGGACTTTGTTGATTCCCTTGAGGTACTTGAATGTTTCTATCATGTCTGCCTTCTCCCTCCTTTCCTCTAGCATATACAAATTAAGCTCCTTTAGTCTCTCTTCATATGGCTTCTGGTGCAGACCCTGCACCATTTTAGTTGCCCTCCTCTAGGCTGCCTCCATCCTGTCAATGTCCTTGCAGAGATGGGGTCTATAGAACTGCACACAGTCCCAATCTGCTCCACTTTGGGGGAGTCTGGTTCATGTCCAAACAATTTATTCAATATTAAATTGACTGGTTCTGGTGAGTGAAGACATTCACTATTACAAAAGGTACAGAAAAGACACACCGCTAAGCATCTAAATGCAACATGTCACCAATTGCTCAAGCTCTGAAAAAATAATTTTTATATATCATATGGTACTGTAGCTTCACAAAATCAATTGTATTTTATGTACTGCTAAAATCACTTGTTAGTAAGTTGGTCTTAAATACTGAAAAGACACAAACTGATTTTTGACATCAAGCCAAAACTGAAAGAGCATTGTTGTGAACTGCAGATACATACTGGATACAGCTTATACCTTGAGAAAGTTATTACTTTTAATCATCTTGGTGTAACTTTTCACCCATCCCTGGATATTACTTTTCATATAACTCAAGTATGGAGGACTGTGAACTGCAGGTTGGGATTGGCATGTAGGGCATGTCATAGTCTTACCAAAAGTGCTAGGTTAGCTATCACCCAAGGTATTCTTTTACCCACACTAATTTATTGTTCATTGACCCATTATAATGCCTCTGCAAAGGTCACCCATAAATGGAATGTTGTAAAAAATATTGTCAGATTTCTTACCCTATGCTTGGGTCAAGCACCACTACAATTACATGTTGAGTTGAACTGAATTTTCTTTTCTGATAGGTCCTAATATGATTTAAGTCACCTTATCTTAAAATTGATATACAATGAAACAACATGGTTTACTCCACTCATTACAATTAATCCCAGTTACCAGAACTGTTAGGGATAATAACAATTACATTTGAATTAAAATATAGTAACAAGTAGAATGATAAATTAAACTTTTTTTATCTACAAGCTGCTCCTCATTGTTGGATTGTCTTCCACTTGATTTCAGAATGGTATCATTAGTATTTATTTGCTTTGATAACCAGGAAGTTTTCCTAGGACAAGGTCCCATTTACAGCGGCAAGACAGGAGCTAGACATAATACAGTAGGGGATAAAATGCAACAATCATCAAGAGAGAAGTGAAGAAAAATATATCAAAAAGAAGTGAAAAAAACAGAGATTATGTATATTGGATCCATCAATAGTATTATACAATCAATCAGAGAAGAACAATAGATTTATCAAACATATTATACAGTGAACGGAGATCAAAGAATGTGTACATTAGGACCAACCTGTACTATACATTTAATTGAGTAAGTTACAGACCTTTTTGCTGGACAAATAATGGTCAAAGACTCTTTGAACAGTGCTTGAAACTCAACATGTGAGTTAATTACCCTGATATGTACTAGAATACTGTTTCAGATTCTGGTGACCCTAACACCAAAGGTCTTAAGACACATTGACCAGAATAATAAAATGTCCTGGTTTGGATCCAGTAAATATTTTCTCCAGCAGCAATTAATGTATGGAGCAAACCATAGGTATATTAAAACATGCTAGGACAAATCAAATTCTGAGCACTAAAGGCATGTCCCAGTGTACCAGCCTACCACTATCCCACCTGCACTTGCAAACCCAGCCCCTTACTGGCCATAGAACATGTGTGGTCAATAGAGTGTTGTGGGGATTGTGGAGGCAATCTGGCTATTAGAGGCATTAATTGTGATTGCTCCTCTGGTGCAATTTGTCACATTCATAACTTAAAATGAAAATGACTGTATAGCACTAGCAAGTTACTATTGGGTCATTTGCATCTCATCAGTGCTTCTTTACATTCCCAGAGCACACATATTTTGTTACCTCCCCACTCAGTGAAACTGTGTGCTGCTGAACATGCATTACATTAATCATCCCTTGTGTTAAGTGATTCCTTCACCCCCCCTAAAGAATCAGTACCTATTCTTTCAGAATGTGACAGTTCAGAATGGACTCCTTTCACAGAAAATGAAGCCTTCTCACACTTAAAATGTAATGGTTCTCTGGGTCCTGATGAGATACCCCCTAAATTAATCAAAAAACTGAGTCAAGTATTAAAAGGTCCTTTTACGTTATTTTCAATACCTCACTGAAAGAAGGAAAAATTGTATCAATCTATAATGAGGCTATAGTAATTCCTATTTACAAAACTGGTCATAAAAAAGATGCTAGCAACTACAGGCCCCTAAGTATAACCTCTATTATCTGCAAAATGTTAGAGAGACTTATCCAAAAATGAGTAGAAATACATATTCTTCAAAATAACTTAACAGATATTAACCAGCATCATTTTCAATCAGGTAGATCCTGTTTAACTAACTTAATTAATTTCTTTGAATATGTGAGTGAGGCTCTTGATGTCATATACCTTGATTACTCCAAAGCTTTGACACAGTTTCACACAAGATTTTGATTGAACAACTTCTTAAGTTTAAAATAAAAAAAAAAATATTGTGAGTTGGATCTCTTCATGGCTACTGATCAGAAACATAGAGTAGCCCTAAGAGTATACCTCTCAGAATGGGGACCTGTCATGAGTGGTGTACCTCAGGGCTCAGTACTGGGACCGACATTATTTAAAATATTAATCTCATCTATGCAAACTACTGGTGATACCTGGACAGTTAAGTATGCACATGATTGTAGATTAGGCTGTGTAGTAAACAACACATCATCTTCAGCTAATCTGCAAAATAACCTCAATCATCTAGTACTCTGGGCAAAAAATAACAAAATGAGCTTTAATATTAAAAAATGTAAAGTTATGCATTTAGGGCATAACAATATTAAAAACATGTACAAGATAAATAATATACAACTACAAGAAACCAATATCAAAACCGATTTGGGAGTGATAATTAATAATAAACTAACTTTTGAAATGCATAATAAAAAAGCTGTTAAAAAATGTCATAAAATTATCAACTGCATCCTAAAAAATATCAAAAGCAGAGATCCTAAGATCATGATACCACTTTATTCAACTTTAGTACGTCCTCACCTTGAATATTGTGCTCCATTATGTGCACCAACAACAATCCAAAGTAAAAAATTAGTGTAGGGTGTACAAAGAAGAATTTCAAAACTCATAACTACTGTAAAAAATCGGAGTTATGATCAAAGACGTGAGCACCTGGGATTGCACTCTTTACTAAACAGACAAACAAGGGGAGATCTTTGTTTTACTTATAATGCTATTAAAGATGATTACCTTATGGAAACTCTAGGGTTAGTTAGATATATTGACACTTCTACCACAAGATCTCATAATCTAAAATTAAAAAGGAATATTAATAGGACAAACAGGCGTAACAACTGGTTCACCCAGAGAATAATTCCAGCCTAGAATACATTACCATCTAATGTTGTTAACAGTGGGAGTATGGTTATTTTTAAAAATAGACTTGATTATTACATGGGACAAAGAAATACTTTTTTTAATTAAATTAATGTATTTTTTCCACCCATAGGAGGTGAGATTCCTATGGACCATTGCTCCCCTTAACTCATAAACATCCTATGAACCTATGAACCCTAACCACTGCACCAGTGTTTCATGACCCTTCCTGGTGTTCAGTAATGCCCCTGCCCTGAAACACCCTGCAGCAATTCATAGAGAAGATGCTGGTGTCCAGTGGACCTCTGACCCTTGATGACTATGCTGCCTTTCATATAGGTGGTCACTGATGTCCAGTGATCCTACCCATAGGTTCAGCCCCATGCCACAACTCTCCTGCCTAGTCCTTATTGTTACCAACACCTGCTGGCTCTCCAGTACAATATGCACAACCCCCCAAAGGTGACTGGTACAGACCCTCCACTCTCCTCCACGGCCAGTCACTAACTGAATGAGAGTTTGCAGTCACACATCTACTGTAAAAAAAAAAAAAACTGTAGTAAGCAAGTGATTGCAAACTGTCATTCACTCAGTGGCCTTCCTCAGAGGTGAATAGTGGGTCTGTGATAGTAGCCATCAGGGAAATGTGTATACTGTTGACAAGGGGCCTGAGTGATTGGTGGTAGAAGGGGGGACAAGGTGGGTCAGGTGAGGGGCTTTGGATCTATGAGGGGCAAGAAGACCACTGGAAACCAGGGAAATGGTCATGAAATACTGTTGGAGTGTTTGGGGGCAGTGGGACCATTTAACACCAGAGACATGGTCATGGAATACTGTTGCTCAGAAGGGCTAGTGGTTAGGGGACACATAAGACCTGGTTCATAGAGGCAGTAATTAGCACCACATTAAGGGCTATTTACCACCTCTCCAAAGCTACCAGCATGCAGGTGCACCTATATGTGAGTGACTGTCATTTATTTTGCATAGGTACACCAGCATGGATTAGGAACTGTTGCAAATGGGTCAGTGACTCACTAACCATACTATCCAATGTGGCATTTTGAGATACTCCCCTGCTTTTGCCATGCACAGTGGGGTTAGTGAGTTGTTATCTTTTTTAGGGCTGCAGTGGGTGGAGCCCTGCAGACTTCTTGCAATCTAAAAGAGACTAGCTCCCTGACTGAACAACATGTAGGAGTTACATTACAGTCACCTCCACAGTGTGTGAAGCACTCCTCTGTGTCAGTGCAGTTTTCTCATAGCCACTATTTTGTTGCCATCAGGAGGACTGCACTGCACTATTTTCTTCAGTCCTTGGTCATGGCAGAACATGGTACAGTCCACCATGACCAACATAGCCAACAATCTCTACTGCACATGTGTGACTGCTTGCACATGTGCAATATAGTTTGGGGGCCATCTTAGACACAGCAGACAATGCTGTGTTCTGCAGTGACTACTGCAAAAAATTTTATATCTATATATTTTTCTCCCCCCACACAACCCTTCCTCTCAGCACCCACCACCCCCCGTAACATAACAGTGACACTAGAGGTGCCAATCCCCCAGTGTCATGATAAGGATTTTCCTCCTCCCACCCAACTCTCCCTCTCAGCCCCCACCATCCCACAGCCCACCAGAAATGTAACAGTGACACTGAGGTGTGCCCAATCCCCAGTGCAGGAATCCTCGTTTGTCCTTTTTTTTAACCTGTAAATTAAAAAAAGGTCCATCAATGTCATTCAGTGGCACTGGGGGTGCCCAATCCCCCAGTGCAGGACTCCTCTGTCATTTTTTTTTTACCTGAAAAAAATGGCCATTGATTTCTTTTGTAGCCATTACAGTCCCCCCCCACCTGACTGTCCCACTCAGCATCCACCACTCTGCACCCCCTCCAAGCCCATACTTGTCCATCAGGGTCCAACAACATAATGATCTGTGGACCATAGACACGTCTTCACTCTTTAAAGTTAGACAGTGAATCGAAGAAACAAGTATGTAGTTCAATGTATTTTAATGATGTTTTGAACTTAGTGGCATAACCTGGCCATTTTTGCATATTTTTAGCCAACATTCTTGACGTGCCTTTTTTGGGACACCGCCTCATGAACAATTGCACTGACATTAGACAAATCTGTCCCAAAAGGTGATTGCGTGGTCCCTGTGTGAAAATCTCCTTACAGGCAGGAATTGAACATTTTCTCCACTCTTAATCATGAGGTGGGGTCATAAGAAGGCCATTTTGAAAATTTGGTGTAAAAATATTAAAAAAACAACAAAGTCATGAGCCTACTTTGACTTTTGTGAATGCAGGATCATAACTTTGGTAATTTTCAATGTTTTTACCCCGAATTTACACCATAGCCATATCTTTATGGCGTCTCATGAATGTAACAGCTGTCATCTTTCAAATCCTGGCTAAAATGTTTTACATCCCGGAAGGTGATTTTGTGATGCCTGCATAAAATCACCTTTCGGGCAAGAGCTAAAAATTTTCTCTGCCTTTGTTCATGAGGTGGGGTCATATGAAGACTATGTTGAAAATTTGGTGTAAAAACATAAAAAAACTACAAAGTTATGAGTCTACCTTGAATTTTGTGAACACAGGCTTATAACTTTGTTGATTTTCAATATTTTTACCCTACATTCCTCAGCTGCAGCCCTATCAGATCTGGCCAGAGTTTGGTTTATGGTTGCTAATGGCTTTGAATATCTCTGCCATAAATTTTTTCATGTGGGTATTTTGAGGAAGTTGGCTAGAAGATCTAAGGTGCATGATATTGGTGTAGGAGACAAAGTGATACCTCACGGAATTACTGTACAGTAGGTGTACCATGCAACAAGGTCTTACATATCAGAGTACTTAAGATAAAAGTGTCCTTGAACTTGAAGGGGATGCAACTTAACCTGGAGAAACTGAACAGTGGTGGATGCAATGATATGCCATTAAGGCATGTTTGCCAATTTTATTATACAGTATAATAAAATTTCCCTTTTGAGGGCTGAGATGGCATGCTCACAAACCCATGACAAATAATCTAATGAAAGGAGGAATAGGTTCTGCTGAGCTATGACCAACCTAAACTGTGGAGCCAAACTTGTTATGCTTGTTTTCAGTTTTGACTCAGACAGCATTTTATTTAATACTATACCCTGTCACTGTTTTTGGTTGCTATTGCTTGTTGCATTTGTTCTTTTATTATGTTTATATATTATTTGTCTGTTTTTTCTTAGTTATTCTGTATTTTGTGTATCTGGGTCATTCCTGAAAATAGGTCATTGTTCTATTGCATGTATCTGGTTAACAACAACTTAAAACAAATATGCAGTCACAGCCAAAGACATGGTCAGATATTTCCTGAAATTGTTAAGATATTTCTAGAGAAATCTCCTGCTTTCTGCATTTCCACAGTAGGTGCAGCAGAGAAGAGACTCTTTAGAAATTTTTACTGTAGTACATTTTTGTTTCAAGATGGTGTTTTCATATTTCTAAGTTCCCATTTGATTTTTCTTTTGAGACAAAGAGGAGGGAGCACAGTTAATTCAGTAATCTCCAAACACAGGAAGCACTGCATGGAGGGAGTCAGCTCAGAATGACAAGTTAATGTGTTAAAAAAACAATCAAGCTGCTCTTCAAGTGTAAATAGGTTTATTTATTTATTTAATTTATTTTTAGTTTTATTTATTTATTGAGTTAATGAATTACACCATGAGTGGTTGCTCATTTATGGGTTCCACATCAGTTACAAAGACAAATGTACATCAAAACAGGCAATACATTTATTTTTCTACTCTCATCATGCCACTGAAATATTCCAATTCCAATGTGCTGTTGTGTTTGCCAACTCTTCAGGGGAGTAATCCTGAATAAAATATATCTTACTGTAAAACATGTGTACTGTATTCTAAATGGAATGATAAATAATGCCAAATTGCTGATTAAAGAAAAACAAAACTTCTAAATGTATTACTTAATTAGTATTACCACAAGTATACAGAGAAGACAATGATATCAGATATCTACTTGACTCACAGTAAATAACTAATTCACTCATGCCTGGTGCCTAAATGGAAATTAATAGCTTCTTACAATACAGGAAAGCCCAGACTTAATTTTAACAACTATTCATGTGCATGTCACTATAACTCAAACCATATAATACAGCTTCCATTATATCTGATTTTTATTTTTTTGTAATTGCATAGTACGTACCGTACTTTTCAGAATCATTAGTGTACTGTGCTACACCCTCTATATTTCTGCCTTACTATGCATATTGACACTGCAAAAGTAATGTGTTGACAAGCTTAAGTACCTTATTTCAATAACTAATTGTGTTTTAATCCCTACAATTTTCTCTAGAATCATTTTTAACTAGTTATGAAGAATAGTCTAATATCATTACAAATTATCTTGTTTTATCTTGTCAATTAAAACAATCTTATTTTATTTTATATGTTTCTTGATTTAATATTTGTGTAACTAATTAAAATCTTATTTATAGCTTCATGCCACCATATTGTTTTATAAGTAAAATACTAGATTTTGGAGTTTTAGTTTTTTTTTTTCCTCAAACCAGTTTTAAGGTTTTATATACGGCAAGTTTTTATTTTCTTCCCTTTTTTCAAAGTGACTTGAAATATTAACTTTGTTTTTGATGTGTGTTTTTTTAAAGCACATCTTACCATTGCTCTATTTATGTATGGACAAGATACTGTAGCTTACTGTCCTCTATGCACCATATTATTGTCTTCACCCTCTTACACACACACACACACACACACACACACACAATCTGTACTAGGCATGTGTGAAGTTTAAACTTTCCCAGCAAAGTTCATGCAAAATGGGACACTACATACTTTGCATAATGCCTGGGACTATGTACTATGCCACAGAGCATGACTTAATTCCCTACCATGTAGAAAAAAAACAGCTGCATAGTAGTGAGTTTCCACACTTCACATAAGTTTTTAGTTTGCAAATTGCAAACCTCATGATTTGTGGTTCCATGAAGTGAAGAATATGCAATGTGTATTTCTATGTGAATGTCCACACTTTGTAGTAAAATTCTCAAACTGCTAATTTTTTTTATCACTTCACCCAGACTTCTTCCACACCGGGTAATAAAGTCATCCGCTTAACAGCATTATGGCAAAACCCAGACCTATGTGTACTCCAAGTTGGACCCCCCCCCGGAGTTGGAATTTTTAGTGCAGGGGATCCGGGGGGTGCCCCACTGAACAATAAATAAATAGAATTGTGCAACACAATTCTGCCACATAGAATTCTGCCGTGCAACATTATTACCCTGTGCTGACTTCATCTGTACCTGCAGCATCATGAGCCATGTTCCACTCTGGAACTTTCTTATTATGTGATTGCAAACACAATCTTTTTTTTTTCTACCTTTAACACTGAAAAAAAATCTGAATGAGATTATATATCCACTGAAATCCCAAATATTTTTATAGTAGTTCACTGGTCTAGTGGGCAGCTATGTATGGAGTCCATAGTGTAGTTGGCTGTTATAGTGTTGTGCTTGTGCAATGTATTGATTTCAGGCTTGAGTATCTTGTGATCTATGTGGCCTTTCACACCCATTTCTTCCTGGGGAATTATCACTCTTTTGGGGTGCTGGAGGCACAGTAACCCTCTTGAGGTTGGTTCTAGCCCAAGAGGGGCCACAGGATGCAGTCCTTTGGCTAGAGGTACCTTAGGAAAGGAGCACAGAAAGAGATATTTGAACCACCTGAGGAGAGGGGGTGGATTGTGGTAGCAAAGGAACAGGCTACTGGGGATTTCAGAGGCATATGCTGTTAAGAAGTGCTCAGTTGGGGCATGTCAAGAGTCACCCACTGTCCCAACAAACTCCAGACAAAGCCTAGTAATTCACTAGTCCATTAGACAACTATTAAGGAATTAGTAGCACAGTACAAATCGTTCCTAGAGGGTTGTGCTTATTCAACATATGACTTGCAAGCTTCAATACCTTGTAGTGTATATGGCCTTTTGCTCTCTTGGTTCCTGGGAATGCACCACACTTTTAGTATACTGGAGGCACAGGATCACTGTTATGGAAGCTTCCAACACTAGAAGTGGTGAAAGACATAGTTCTTTGGCTAAAGGTACCTTAGTGAAGGTGCTAAAAAGTACAAAGGAGTGCAAGAGAACTTTCAGAACATTATTTTCCACTAATGAAAGATGGAAGGCCATAAATCAAAGCAATCAGTGAAGAAATAGAGCCACCATCCAAGTCCCAACCCATCCCATGGAAGTAACCTAACCACACCATAGGAATCTACAGTAGTACTTCTGCAAAAGTTCACTGGTACTGCATCATACTTGTCGGTAAGTTAAGCAGTAATCCAGTATATGGGTCAGTACCACAGTGTGCAGTGCTGTAGAGAGGTGGCAGCCTGTTACCACAGTGAGAGATGTGGGATTGTAAAAATTGTTTTCATGTGATCCCTCAATTATCAACATGATGGCTACTGTGAGTCAACAAAGCAAAAATGTTTGCCTGAAGAAAAAAAAAGTTTTCCTCTCAGAATGAACCTACAGATGGTGTCCAATGTATTCAGTCTGTGTTTCTTTACTTTAAACCAAGACTGTCAGAATGAGAACTGTGTTCTTTTTTTAAAAAAGATTAAAATCAAAAATTATGATTAAAACTAAATGGTTTAATTCTTTCTTTATTCTGGGGTATTTTATTTTGATTGTGATTGCTTCATTTGTATGTGTTTTGTAATAAAATAACTTCCCATCAGGTCACCTCAAAGTGCTGCTGGTATGTACTGCATGTTCATTCCTGAGTGAATCATATAGTATGCTCAATGGGAGGTCATTATTTGCAGTAGGATGTGCTACACAATAACTTCCCAGTGGATCCCTTCCAAAAGTGATGCTGGTATATTCCAGCAACTAGATCTTAGCACTATCAATGCTCCTCATGAAAACATATTTTTTTTTCTATGATATGTTTAATACTTTTTTGCTCCCTTGCCCAGCCTCATGTTTCCAGTGATCAGGGAAGCATGGTAGCTGCTGAGGGTACTGATCACATACTGTAGCATATCTGCTCACCTATTACAGGTGGCCAGCTTTGTTGCCAATAGAAATTGATACATTTCCGCTCTCTCTCTCTCTCTCTCTCTCTCTCTCTCTGTTTCTTCCCTGAAATTGATGCCTATTTATGAAGGCCTGGCTCTAATGAGCTGGGCTTAATAATTACCTCATTGTGTCCTTATTTTGAGGGGGGTCCTACAATCAATCTAATTATTGTAGTAGTCCACTGAACAGCAGCATCTATTTTAAATAATAGACAATATTATGTCCATTTGTACAGTTCCGATATATTATGAGGCATGAAGGTATTTTTGATGTTTAGCTATTTTAATTCTTTTTTATATTTATTTTTCCAATGGATGAAGACTGCTGCTGTAATTGGACAAAGACATGCAGCGGGACACATTCACCATGAGCAGAATTCAAACCTGTGCATGATGTTCACAAATGTGAGAACATTTTAAAGGTGTCACATTTGTGAATGTCTAGTTCATGGTTCATCAATAAATGTGTCCTGAATAGCAATAGACAATTATATCATTAAAAAAAATATACCGATATTGTTGTTAGTGTTTACATCTTTTGTTTGTTTTTTTTGGTTGGGGGGTCCCTTGAGTACCACTTCCATCATAATGCCACACAGTATATATTTTCACAATATTTATCTGTTTTTTTCTATAATTATATGTTTGCCTGGTGCTATTCAGGACACAGTTAGTGATGAGCCATGCACTAGACATTCGGAGAAGGATTAAAATAACTAAACAAAAATACCTTTCTACTTGGTAACATATCAGAAATGTACAGATTTGTCCATGTTTCTTTGTTCTCACCCCCTTATAGGTGTGGCATTATCATCGACTACATCCTAATTCACATTGTTCTATTTTCAGATTATTATTTTTCTTGTTTTCTCTTTGATGGTCTGTTTAAGGCAAATGTACTGTGTTTGTTAACAGTCTGTTGTAACAGTTAATAAAACATTTAAATATATATAAAAAAGGAAACGTACAGATTGACATAATACTGTCTATTAGTTATAACAGATACTGCTGTTCAGGGGACTGATACAATATTTACATGGATTGTAGACCCCCCCCCCAAAAAAAAAGTAGACAGCAAGGTAATTATGAAGCCCAACTCATTAGAACCTGGTCTTCAACAGCAGGGTAGAAACACAGAGAGAAAATGCTCTCCATTCTGTTGGCAACAAGGTGGCTAGTGGCATCATAATGGAGATTTACTGGAGTACAGCAATTCAGCAGACATCTGATCTAGTATATGCTTTGCTCCATAGTTTGCAATAGTGGAACTGATTCTGGTGAGTATCATCCCAGCTATGGTGCCACTAGCCCACTTCTAAGGCATCGATATAGGCATGTAAATAGCTGGGTGAACTAACTAGACTTCCCCTGACCACTACTAAATAGTTCTAAAGATGGTAGTGCTGTGAAATTTGGATCTATGTGATAATGGTGATCGCTGATGGGCGATTGCTGTTAGGGCACCGGCACATCACCGAAAAAAATATTTCATCAATGTACTCCCCAGTACACAAAAAAATGGTGCTGGGGAGTTGTGATTTATTGTTTTATGTGGGGGGCTTTGCCACTTGCACCCCCTACTAAAGGATTCTCAACTCAAGGGGGGTGCATGTGTGGGGGGATGCAAAAGCATCATAAATAAAATGTCAGGCTGGGTGCAACAAAAGTACCTGCACCCAGACCTGAACCCAGCACCATTCTTGCCGCAGCCCTGAACCCACTCACGACGCTATAGCAGCAGCAGCAGCTTGGCAGCTCACCATGGAGCCACCCCCTACAACCCCTCTGCCACCACCCACCCCAAGCTTGGCGTGCTTGCCCCCCCCACGTACATAGGCATGTAGTGACAGGATGTCTCTATTTGAACATCCCCCATCCAGTTGCCCACCGTCCCCAGTCGCCCTAATGACAGTGCCGTGATTGAGTCACCCTTTCAGTAGGCACCCAATCACGGTCATCAAAGTCACTGGATTCCGTGAAATTTGGTGCAGGGTAGGTTCAAACAAATGGGGTGGCCAGTTCAAATGCTACTGTACGTGCTTAGTGCCCAGTCTGCATGGGACAAGCAGATATTATGCTCTATATTTATTGTAGTGTAGGTAAGCTGAGAGCTTATATCAGTGACAGCAGGATCAGATCCTGCAAATGAGCAGGTATGATTGGCAGTACAAATTGGCTCACATGTATTTTACAGCAGCTCAGCACAATATTGATGAAATGAAAAGCAAAATAAAAAAGTATTTTTTTGTTTACGAGTGAATGGTTAGGAAAATGTTGTGGTTATGGTATGTGATCTTGTTGCATTAGTGGCATGTGGATGTATTTGTTTTCTGATTTGTATGGCATAAGCGTAACTTTTTTAAGAGCACTGTAGGCTTGCACACATGTTCGTTACAATCACCTTACCTCTCAAATGAATGCCAGCGGCAATGATCAGTGTAAACCTTGTACTTTGTATGATGTAGGTTTGATCCATATGTTAAGATTGTCATCCGGGATTTGAACATTTCATTTTCTATGTTTTAATTAATCTTTTTCCTGTAATATTAATTTGTTAATATATATATATATATATATATATATATATATATATATATATATATATATATATATATATTTCTAATCATTCTTTGATGCTGTCCCTATAATCTAACAAGCTGAGTAGTTATAATGTATAGAGACACCAAGTGTTAGCTAGGGAATTTCTCTAAAGCTGCATTCCATTGATGTCCTTATAGAAGTATACTGCATCCTCTCTTTGTCCTGATTAAATCATATTTGGAGTCATTCCTTCATTTGTGGATAACTGTCCTCATCATGTAATTTTCAGACACTTTATTTGCATTTCAACAATTTAGTAGGTACTTACAGTAAGAAATCCCACCACAAATTCAGAAATGCATCTCTGGATCAGACAAAATATAAAGAAGCATGTACAGTTGTGCGAAAAAGAGTTCTTTTCTACCATGTGCTTTGTTTTATTCTTTTTCTGATCAAGTACTGTCTCTTTGTATTTGTACTGGCTTTTTTGGCAGCTATTTTATGTGTTTTCCACATGGTTCTGATCCTATTGCACCAGCTATTTATTTCAATGAGCTAAATAAATTCCCTGCTAACTTTCACTAAGCACTAAAAACAACACTGTCTGTACATTGTTTATAATGAGCACACTTTTCCCCACTTAATGTTATATGATACATGCTTGCTCTACAACCTTCAGAAACAATGATCATACAAATTATAGTGTCACACACTTCTGTCAGGTCTGGTAGGGAAATGTATTTGAAATTGTCAGCCTGTCACACTTTCTCCCCTTCTAAGTCTGACTCCTTTAAGGATTCCATTTGACAGCTGTCTGCTGTCTATGTTTTGTTCCCTCACCCCTTCCTCCAGCCTGACACATCATTTTATTTTATATTCACTTATAGTGTGGACAGTGGAATGTACATGTGGGGTGAGGGTAAGGGGTTACATATGGCACCATCAATCCTCATTTGACACCAGGAACCAAACAATAGTTGTTTTACATTTTAAACACAGAAATGTTGTTCCCACCAACCAGACAGAGATGCCCTTAATGTTCCACAGATTATGCATGAATGACTGTATGTTGTCTTTCTGAAACCATTCATGTTTACCATAGTAAAATATTAGATTCATTCATTCATGCATTGCCCATAAATCATGCAGAAAGTCTGTACTACCAGGACAGATTTTCACTGTTATCATGTCAGAAATAGCTGTTTATTAGTGTTTAGTGAAGAGGGTGGATGGTGCCTAAGGAAAGTTACATGTAAGAGGGGTGCTCAATAAATTACAGCTGTTGCTGTAGTGTGTGTGAGCCGAGTGTAATCTTTATATGGATATTAATTAATCCATTATGTGTGATAGAATGAGCAACATTTAGCACCATGACTTGTTTTTTTTTATTGTATTGCAGCTGAATACCTAATAGGTGGGGTGAGCAGACACTCTTTTCAGAACACATAACTGGATGGAGAGAGTTTGCATTTTGAGAGCATGCAGCTTACTGTCACCTTGCTAAATGACCTCACTTCTTGTATTGCTAATATAGGTTGATGATTGATAATTTATTTTCCTCGAGGAATCTTTGCAACCTACTGCTCCAATGGGAACAAGCCATCAGTAAACAGTCTCCAGTCCTAGCATCAATGACACTCTACAGTATTCACTCTGCATACTTGGTCAATAAGTTTTCTGCCATTTTGTTTTTTTCTCAGATTGCTTAAGAATAGGTTACAGTAAATAATAACAGCACACTAAAAGAAGTTAGGCAAGAAGCAAACTAGTTGCTATCATGACAGTTGGTATGTGGGGGAAAGTCACTACAAAAAGATGCAGTACAATTAGGTAGAAGCAGAACTACTTTGAAAACACAATGCTGTATCCCAGCTGGACCATACTGGTTAAATAAATTATGAAATAAAATAAAAAAAAAAAACTGCCTGCAAACTCAGTCACAGTTATGGGCTTCTGGGCTTGCCCTGTTGTAAAAAAAAATCTTTAGATTTTCTTTCTTATGTACTGAAACGTCAAAACCCTTTCACTGAAAATAATCACAAAATACAGACTATGAAAAAAAATACACACCTGCTCTTGCCAGCCAGAAAGCAACCCCTTCCCAAAGAACTCAAATCACTCATCCAGTAACGAATGTTGTTATGGTGACTGATAGCTCTTTTTCACACACACTGACTGCTATTAACTTAGGAACAACAGGTGTGAAGGGATTAGCCCACCCTTCCCCCCCACTGACTTCAGACTGACCTGACTTGTCTTGAGAAAATGGGGGCATGCTGGAAGCTGCAGAGTTTAAAAAAAAAGTACCATCAGTCAGTGTGCTGATAATAATACACATGTGACAAATATGGATTACGTGGCAGAGAGGTTTTAAAACAAAAGACAAGAAATAAGTAAAACCTTCCCTAAAGAAGCATCAAACAAACACCATCATAAACAGAAACCACACTAATTGCAATAGTAAATTTGCAATACTGCTTGCATTGTATGGTGAGACTTAACCAAGAATAGCCTATTTTTTTCCACATTCTTTTTCTCCCTCTTGGCAATCAGACCCCTTCTTCTATCAGTAACCCCCCTCCAGCCCCATCACCCCAGTGTGCACCAGCTTACTCACCTCCTGGCTCAGAGGTTTCTGGCTGGCTGGATACAGACCCTGCAGAGGGTCAATGTGCTCCTGATGGTCACCACTGTTTTTTCCAGTTTTCTGCCCTCCCTGTTGCTGGGACTTGACATGTCAGCAGCGTACGTGAAGGCATATGCACTCTGTGGAGTCCCACAGCACCCATCCTTCACTGGTGTCCCTGACCTGTTCTGCCATCAGGCCTTCCCTTGGGGGAAGTAATTTGGTGGGACTACCAGGTACACTGGCTGGGAGAGGAGAGCTGTCCTCTGGATGTTCGATCCTCTCCCTCTCTGGCTGGCCCCTGGTAACCTGCTTGCACTGTTAACACAGGTCACTGGCATGGCAGGAGGTACGGCATTGATGTTTCAGCCCTCCGTGCCACTAGGCTGGCCCAGAATAGCCTATTTTTAATAAGCATGAGGCTAAGCTATTTGAGTCAAAGACTGATAAGGGGAACAGCCGGCATAGTGACTATCATGAAACTTTATAACACCATGGACAGGAAATATTAAAATACAAAAAATCTTGCATGAGCAAAATAGTCTAAGAAACTGAATGTTCAATCAACTTGCAGAAAGATAAAATTAACTTTAATTTTGACAGAGGATGGTTGAAACAGTATGAGATGGTATTATTTCAGTCAGTCAGTCCTGCATTGTGCTTCATCTGTAAAAGCTGCTTGCAGAATAAACTCAGTTCATACTAATTGTAATCAATTAAACTTGGCTAGATAAGGTCCATATTTACTAGATCTTCTCACACACAAACAGCTACAAATGGCTTCAGTTTCAATAATCAGATGATGTTTATCTACTAGTAGAATTGCTGAAAAGATATACAAATACAGCAGCATAAATCATCTGAAATGGAAACTTAGAAAGTGTTCAGCAGTAACAGACTCCTTATAAAGTGCATAACATAGAGTTAGAAATAATGTGCTCTCATTCAGTGCAAAAAAAGATGCTTCCTTATGAGGAAAAAATAAATAAAAGCTGTATCTTTACCAATGTTCAATGCAGCAAGGATGCTTTCTAAAAACCACACTGTTTCTTTGCCACAGTTGAATGAAACAGGTTAAAACGTGTTTTTATTATACAGCAAATAAATCAGGAGAACAGTTTCAGTGCAGTTACAAGACCTGTAGAATCATTATTGACACATCACACATCACAGATCTTCAAAGAGTTTGTCAGTATTACATTTTAGTTTTAAGGCTGTTTTTCATCGTTTGACATTTTGCTGGCTCTAAAATAATCCAGTGATCTGTCTATAAAGAACGTTTTGGCTTTTTTTTTTAATTAGAGAATGCAGTTCAAGTGAAGTTACAAGCTATCAGATCAGTTGGGAACCATCCAAGCATCAGACTCACACAAAGAGTATTTCCATGTTATAATAAGGATTCATTGTTAACTGTTATTATTGCAGGACATTTGCTGGCTGTAATGTGATTTTGTGGTTTGAATATTGATTCATAAATATCACTTACAATCACCGTTTGTTTTCGTGAGATGTGTGGATGTGTCCCTGTTGAAGGGACAGATAGTAACAGCACTTTAACAGTGCTTCAGTATTTATTTCAGTTAGTTCTCTTATCCACTTGGTCTCTTGATCGCTGCCATCTCATTGGGCTCCCCCAGACCCATCTCCCACTCGCAGCCTACCCCTCCAGCTATCCCACGGCTTACCCCTGTAGTGGGGTGGCGGGGAATCCCTCTACCTGCCTAACTCTGGATTCGATGCTGGAGGGATTACTACCCATCGTGGGGGCTGTGCCTGCGGGGACCAACCATCACCATGCTTGTCAGGTACCACATTTTCCTCCTGTATTTTTTCCCCTTAGACTGGGCACGCAATGACGTCCAAGGAGTGAGTGCGCACACTCCCACATGCACTCCTCTGAATGTCTGCCCTGGTCTAATCCCCTCACTGAAGCTTTCAGTGTGCCAGCCCCCTAGCCTCTGCCAGGGGTCAGACAAACACTGAAATGCTGGTTCACCCCTCCCCAGAGAAGGAGAGCAGTCCTATGGATGCTCAATTCTTCTCCTCCCCTGCTGACCCCCGGTGACCCCTTCTCGTTTCTGAACACGGGTCACTGGTGTAGCACGAGGTAAGGTGACCAGTGCCTCAGCCCTCAGCGCCACCGGTCCGGCAAACAGTACTTCAGTTAAAAAAAATAAAATAGTATTTATACTTCAGTCAAACTGCAAAATCACAGTACTACAAATAAATGTCCTTATCTGTGGATGGCTCCCAACTGTCCAGTATCAGAGGACATTTTTATGTACCATAAAAATATGGTAAAATGTTTGAATATATGCCTCCCACATTTGTTTGCATATGTGCCAGTGCTATGTTTTGGATGGGAGACTCCCAGTCTCGAGCACTGTCTCCCACAACCTGTTTTTGTTTAAGATTTTGTAAATATCACTACTCCCATTTTTGACAGTCGTTACATTTAATACAGCCTATTTTCTGATTCAGATAGGATTTTTGTGATGTCTGATTCTTGAATCAGAAACCATGCTGTTGTTTAAACATGTAAAAACCTATTTTTGTGCTGTTTCTGATAATGCAAGTTTTTGGTTTTTGAATGCCTGGACATTTCCATTTCATTTCTGAAAACTGTTTCATGTAAATGGGCAGAATGGATGGGCCACTGGGTCCTTTTCTGCTGACAGATTTCTATGATTCTATGAAATGGGCAGACAGCACTAAATCAGATAAGACAGTAGTGAATATGCGCACTAAATATCATCGTTCGCAATGTCACCCTGGTAAACAGATGTGAAAAGATTACTTCCTGTTTTTTTTTTTCCCCTGATTAGCTGTTCGTGGTTGTCAAGTAGTAGCATGCTCTTCAGGAAATAAATATCTAGATAACAACATCTTCCTGTTTAAAATAAAGTAAATCTGAAATAGTATCAATTTTGAAGTTCAGCAGTTAATTGATGAAGGTTTTTCTCCATACACAACACAAGAGTCACTTATTAATGTTTTATTTTTGTTAGTTAAAGTATATGAATCTGTCCTTTATTCTGTGATTCTTAAAAAAGAGTAAGTACCCAGGGTTAGTGCTTTTTTAACTCCAAGGAGTCAACCTGTCCTTAGCCCAACTGCTGAGAACACCAACCCATGATGTGTTTTTTTGGGGGGGAGAGGGGCACTGGAACACCTACTCAAAAAGTTAGCCTATCCAGAGTCAGGGATGAGCCTTCCTTAACAGACAAGATGCAGAACATGAATAGAGTGCTGACCATCGCATACCACATTATTTTTCAGGATTGTACCTACTTACCTACTTCTCAGTTGGTGGCACAGAAATGAAAGCAATAAACAAATCACAATTAAAAAAAGATTTAGAAGTGATCAGAGCCTTATGAAAAAAAATCTGTGTGTGTGGGGGAATTGTAATTAGTGAATGCCAGACATCCATAGTAGATGAGATCTTTTTATGTACTGAGTACTCCATCAGACATGAATACAGTTTTGGCATCTCCCTCTCCCATACACACACACAATGTGATAAAACCAAGAATTTGCAAATGGGTAGCCTGGCTTTCTGGAGACTTTATTAGTACTTTGCTGATATCAAAGCAGAAATAATTTTGTTTTAGTCTAGTGCTTGTAATCATTAGGCTCCACACCATATATATTTATTTTTTGCATTATTTGTTTATTCCCTCCTCCTTACCCCTTGTCAGCCACTCCTTAGGGTCCCTCAAGGTCTTCCCTGCCTGCTCACTCATCCTCTCACTAGTCACTTACCTCACATCATGGCCCCTTGGGTAATCTGGCATATCCCTTTGCCGGATGGGTCCCCCTCCTCTGAGAAGGAAGGCACCAGTGGGGGCAGCCAGCACATAATTCCATTTTTGGTCTGGGTGCCACTGAGGTAGGACTGGCTTTTGAGGCCTGGTGGCAGTGGGAGACCAGAGGAACCCTCATCCAGTTGACCAGGGCAGTTTCCTGGGTATTCTTCTGTGGAGTGTTGTGTCACTGATGTCATGGCATACACCAACGTCCACCACGCCCCCCAGTTACTTCCGCTCAGGCAGCCATGCTGTGGTCCCAGCCTCTGCCAGGGGCTAGCAGGTATCAAGATGCATCCCCATCCTTCCCCAGAGAAGGAGAGCCATTCTGGGATGCTCCTTTCCCTCTCTCTCGGCCAGCCCTCCAGTGACCTGAGACCATTCCTGAACCAGGGTCACTGGTGTCACAGACAGAAATCCAACCACTGTGCCAATGGGCCAGCTTCCACACCATATTTAAATCTTCATGGAAAAAAGTTACATTACATTATCCAAAATGTAAGCAGCATCTCTCTGACAAAATTCATAAATCAAAATTTGATAGCAGATTTCATTTTTACCAGTCTTCTTAATACTTATTTATTTAGAATATACTTTGTAAAAAAATAATTTATGATACATCAGTGGGACAACTCTGATGACTCATTATAGTATGTGCAAAGTTTAAGTATATACTAAATTCTGGAATATATTATGCAGAAAAGAAGTAAATTGTATTTTACAGTAAAAGCACTGCCAAGAGACCTTGCATCTCTTAATTAATAAGGCTGTTACTCAAACAGACACAACATCCTCTTATTTAATAAACTGGGCAATCCTAGCATGCCTGAGGGATGTGAGTGTGGGTGCCATAGCACATGAAATGTGCTGGTACATCTGTAGCTGGCAATTATTCTTTCTTACTGGCTCACTAGCGGAATGGATGGAAGTTGGGGTCTATGGAGCTCATATTAAGCTGATCTATCAGGACTTTCTTGCCTCCTAAGTATCCCTGATATATGAGCAATGTTTCCAGTTGCTAAGAGTGGATGTCTAAATATTTTTAAAGAAAGAATCTCTAGGGCTCTTTTACATAGACATAGTAACGCTGTATGAAATCACTCTCTCACTTTTTGTGCTGAAGCAATCTTTACTTACTAAGGTAATTACAAATGATAGTATGAGGTGAAACTATGAATTGTATTTCTTTTTCATGCATGTGTGGCTAACTCCTAGAAGCAAGTGAACTATAATGCTGTGCAGTGAGGGATCAAATGAATGGAGCATAATTTGATGGCATAGGCTTATAATTTATAGTTGTTGCTAGTTTTAAATAACTTTTAAAACTGATTATGAGAATTGGAACATATGATAAAGAAGCAGCATGACGTTAATATGCAGTATAAACAGTTCTCTTCATTTTAGATTTGGCAGTTTTGGGTTTTGATGACTGAATGCTTAGGTTTAATTTTTGAATCTGAATGGCAAGCACCCAGAACCCCTTTAAGTCAGCTGAACACAAAGGGGGATACAGATTGCTCATAATTTGAATTACAAACACATGTACAGTATGACTTGCTTCCCATCTGTCTTAGGTAGGTCAGCAAAGTAGGAAACCAGATACATGTAGGAAGCCAGATGTTGCCCTGATCATTGCTTGTCAATTTATTCCTAGAGACGGACTGAAATGCACACTCAGAATCTTTTAGACTATAGATGTCTGCTGTATACCAACACTTTGGAATAAAGAGCAAGTATAGAAGCTCCAGAATACATATATGTAAATGTCAAGGTACTGCAGTGTTTGCCCTCTTCTAAGAATGTGTTAGAAAAAACAACACCGTTTAGCCACCTAGCAAGTTTAAACAGGCATGGGGATGGCAGGTGTCAAGAAGAATGGCTACAGATGGAAGTAGGAAAACATGGCAAAAGAATGTCTGGGGGGCATATACTGTAAAATTAATCATAGGAGGGCACACAATTACAGTTTTCATTAAACAGTTATTTATGATAGAAAGACCATTTTTTAATTCATAGTTCCCATTCATAGCACAATTTTGAGAGATTCTGAAGTAATCCTGCAGCTGAAAGTATTATATTCAGCATGCTCTACTGCACTTTACTAGACCAGCTTCAGCTGAAATCTTTATACTTTTTATCAA